>JBBCAQ010000034.1:1250000-2500000 GCA_038050395.1 Parthenolecanium corni | reverse complement strand
CGCCGCTGAATCTTCGTGGATTGTCCTAAGTGATATCAAAGCCGAAGATTTGCCTGCGAATTTAAATAGAGAAACTAGCCACGAGTTACTCTTGAAATATCTTTCTAAAAAAAATGTGCACCAGCTGATATTTGACTTGAGAAACGAATTCTATACCATGGCTACGGGTAAGGATTTCTATCGATTGATTGTAGACTACGGTGAAAACAAAGAACTTCATGCCATTGCTGAAGCCAGTCTCATATTGTCGCAAAAACTGCCTCACATGGGAATAGTCAATAATGTAATCAGGACGGCCATTGCAAATGCTGCCCACAGCGTCTACAAACAAGGTGACATTTCCAAGGCTTTCCCAGTGATCAAAGAGAACATTGAGAAATTGATGCAAGATCCTCCAGCTCCGTACGAAGAGTATAAGCGTTTGAAGAACGAAGCCTTAGCCAAACCATGGCCAGCTGACTACAAAATTTACTATTACGAAATTCCAAAAACCCTGGACGATGCTAAAAAGATATTAGCTGAAAGTTTGAACGAGCCTTACCTTAAGAAGCTGATGGTTCACTCGACCTTTGGTAATGAAACACGTAAGCACGCAGCCTTTAGTAAAGAATCATTTTTGTTGGCTAAATCTATCCTCGAATTGTCAAAGGATCCTGAACTTGGTGCCAAAGTTCAGGCCTTGTACGACGAAGCTGTCGCTGAAACTGCGAATACAATTGAAGATGTCGAAGCTAAAAATGTTAACGAAAAACACGTCAGAGAAACATTCATTCAAATTGCAAAACAATTTTTCAAGACTTTAGCAAACAAATTCGAGAATGATCCTGCCATTAAAACAAAATTCGCTGAAACAAAAGAACTTCTTTCCAAAAGCCAATAATTCGTCATTAACTTTATATAACCATTCTGGTAAATCTTTAAAATTTTGCGTGTACATAGAATTTGCTTTTTGTAAACTATTTTAGTGAAATAAAATATCGTCCGTATCCAAAAGTGATTTTGAAAAATATTCCAGTTTTTTTTTGTTTTTAAATTTTTGAGAAAATAAATAAGTATAATTTTTAAAATATTTAATAACATATTATATGAGATAAGCTTAGGCAATTAATTCATTATTTTTATCAAAGAAAAATTAGATGAAGGAAAGAAACAACTTCAAACTTGAATAATTATTTGTTTATAACTCAGAGCAAGATAAATTGATCCTCATCCTTATGGGAACTCAATTGAATTCTATTTACAGCAGTGTAAAAGTAGAACAGGCAGATTTTCACGATGCGATGAGAACCTTCTAAAAACTTGAGCTTTTTTAAGTTTGCAGGTTTACAGTAAGGATCAGGTTCTACATTATGTTTTTGTATTCATTAGTCGACCTATCAGGGTGAAGAAATTTTATTTTTGATTAACTGTTCTTCAATGATCATCAAAAGAAGAAGTTTTAAAGACAAAAATAATAGTCTATACCCTCTATACTTTCATTACAATGCATTTATAGTTTAAGTTATAATAAATTAATCTTCTTTATGCAGAATTTTCCTATCGATATTTTATTGTCAATGAACAATCGAATTCAAAAATGCTTCTCAATTATAGAATATGATGTGAAAAGCTGAGCATAAGCGGATTTTGGGGGTGACGGGCATTATGCCCCTTAGAGCTAAAATGAGTCCTCTCCCTCCCAGAGAAAATCGTTTTCCTGTTCTTTTTTCTTTTTATTTCTCTTATCGTCTTACCAAGGTTCTTTATTTTTATTGCTGGTTTTTGGTAATTAGAAGTTGTTGATAGACAACCTTTTTTTTTTTAGCCCGCTCTAGAGATCAGGCAAAGTCAGCATAGTATGAAACTGAGAGAGTAAAATGATTGTTAACTTCAGATAAACATACATATATCTGCTCATCTGTTTTCATTTAAAACCGAAAATATATTTTCAAAAATATTTTAATTGGAGGTCTCACAGGAGAGATAACATTATATGTAGTTACATATAATTGGGTAACATTTTATGCAATGCTATTATATAAGTACCCCAGCAGCAAGTACCTTAATTGAATTTTTTTTATCAAAGGGTTATCATTTACTGACCAGGTAACTACCCAATTTCTTCACATTTACTCATCTCATAGTTAATTTTCTTTCTTACTGGACCTGTCCGTTTTTAAGAAATTAAATATTAAGGAGGTTTTTTTTCGCGAATACAAAATGAGTGGAATACGAAATGTGACGGTGATGTTGCTACTGATTTTCTATTTAGCCTTAAGTTCTGCGAAATTCACGTGGATTGTACAGAGCGATATTAAACCAGAAGATCTACCATCGAATCTCACCTCAGAAGCCAGCCACCATTTGCTTTTAAAGCTGCTCGCCAATAAAAGTATGTACGAGTTACTAATTGAGCTACGTAGCGAATTCCATACTATGGCTATTGGTAAGGATTTTTATAGACTAACTGCCGACGAAAATGAAAATAAAGAGTATCACGCCCTTTCCGAAGCCATCCTAGCATTGTCTCAGAAGCTACAATACACAGAGACAGTCAATTCTGTAATTAAAACAGCTATTGAAAATGGTGCAAATAAAGTTCACAAAGAAGGGAATATTACTTTAGCCTTACCCGTCATCAAGGAAAGCATTGAGAAATTGATGCAACCTCCAGCTCCGTATGAAGAGTACAAACGTTTAAAAAGCGAAGCCTTGGCCAAACCATGGCCAGCTGACTATAAAATTTACTATTACGAAATTCCCAAAACAGAAATCGATGCCAAAACAATTGCAGCGGAATGTTTAAACAACCCATATATTAAAAGGTTGATGGTTCACTCGACCTTCGGCAATGAAACTCACATATCTACGGCCTCCAGTCAAGATACATTTTTGTTGGCTAAATCTATTCTACGGTTGTCGAACGATCCCGAATTTGGAACCAAAGTTCAAGCCTTGTACGACGAAGCCGTCGCTGAAATCGCTGATAAACTCGATTTCGATTTCCAAAATATAAGTGAGAAGCACTCTATACAAGGTTTCATTCCGATTAGAAAACAATTTCTCAAAACATTAGCCAATAAATTTGAAAATGATCCTGTCATCAAAACAAAGTTTGCCGAAACAAAAGAAAGCATTTCCAAAAGTCTATAAAAATATTAAAATTCCATATCAATTAATTCGAGTTACTAATAATACTTTTGTTTTTTTTAAAAACATGTATACCTATTATATCTAGCTATAACTTTAAAAAATAAAATTTGTACCTATATCTTCATCTATGGTTGACTTATTTCATTTCTTTAATTTTATTTATTTTTTCATTTTTGAAAATCTAAAAACAATTTCACATTCATAATCGTATTCCTAAACTCCAGCAGTCAATCATCAGTTCAGTCGAAATTTACAGTTGGGAGCCTACTTTGTACATGTCTCCAATTTAGCCACTTACCTATTGGAAAACGTTTTCTGGAAACATTAAAGATGATAATGTTCAAAGATATATGTGCTTTGAAATTGATTATTTTATTAATCTGCAAAAATTACGTAACATACATCAATAAAGAAATGAACTTTCATCAAAATGTATACGTAAAGCTAATTAAAAGAAAATAAAGAAACCCTTTACTACCCAAGTTAGTGACGGTATGTATTTCCGAGTAATTTTTTCATAATATATATAATTAAAAGAGCAATTAATATATCATCATACATGTACCTACTTCATGAATTGATAATGCAAAACGACTCTTCACAAGATAGTGCCAAAAAGTTTTTCAATGTCAAGGGTCCAGTGTGAAAAAGTTATTCAGTTCAACGGTCATGTGCAATGAGGTATCTCATTTCGCGGTTCGAGTGCGATAAAATTTCTGGATGCAATTTTAAACCGAGGAACCTTTTATTGTACTAAAGATTTTTACAAGCGTACCCCACTCAAAGAAAATTTCAAAACAATTTGTGTTGAAAAATTCTTTTTTTTTTTTTAATTTATATTAGGTAATTTTATTAATGGACTGATGAAATCTCAAAGTATATTTGACTTTGATTATATGACGATTAGATATAAACAAAAAATACATATATGTTTGTGGAGAAATTTATGCTATAAATTCTTTAATTCTCAAAAAACTTTGAAATAAGCATACTTATATTTTCCTACACCTATAGATATTTTGAGAAAATTGGATTTAATATTTTAATTTAATGTCAGATAGCATTGTATTAAAAATTTTCCAGAAGGTAGTTATGTTTATTGGTCTACAAACACAATAGTATCATTTGACAGCTAGGTTAAAGCAGGTACTTGTACACCTAGGCACGTCTGCTTCAGTATAAATTTTTATGAAAAGTTTTTTTTTTTACTCAATTTCCAACAGAAGTAACTCGACAGTATCTTAAAAATATTTTTTGATCACTTTTTGTTCGAATCGTTATAATTATTGAAAATATCTAACATATTTACTTAATTGCCCAAAATTATGAAAAAAGTTTGTATTAAAAAAATCATATTTTTTTTAACAATTAAAAATCAACTATTTTCTGATATGAGATTCAATTTGAATTGATAGCTTATTTAAAGTTGGAACGCCTCTTACCGTAGTTATATTTTACAAATCCATAGACGATGGACTTTCCTTACATAATTTCCAGGACTCACTAAAGATACTGTCCAAAGTTCATAGGCTAACTTTGTTGATTATACTCGGAGGAGAGGGAGAGGAGAGGACAGCTAACTAATTTCCGCGCCCATATTACTAAAAAAATACCCACAGACAAAAATTATCGCAGAGTTTGGTACACATATTATGTGTATATCAAAATTTTAATGAAGGCAGCTGATTCGATTTCCTTTGGGGTGGCTAATTTCTGCTCTGGTATAGGGGCATATAGTCACTTTCTCCCTCAAAATGGCGTGGACTCGAGTTTATATACTTTTGATTTGTCATCATCGTCCAAGAATATATCGTATAAATTAGTGACATCTTATCTACAATGTATTAAAAATAATTTTTCCTCGAACTTCTTTATCATTCGATTTACGTGTTCCGTATAATAGCATATTGCATCTCACCTTAACCACAGTTTCAATTTTATTGTGTTTGCATTTAAAAACAAAGTGCGAACTTTATTCAAAATAATAATAATAATCGAAATCACCTTTAGCGAGTAGATAATGATATTTTCAAGACAGTTATTTCAAGTTTGTCTAGATAAGAAAAAGTATTTAAAGCTGCATTTTTGTTGAAACTAAGAAGAACACCTGTAATAGAGTGCATTTGTTAAGACATACGTCGTAAATATTTATTGCCATCATGTTTAAGTTCGGATTTTTGGTATTTGTGATCGCGTGTGCTATCCAGTATACATTTGTGGTGTCCATTCCAGTAAATTCGCATAGCGAACCTCTCTCAAAGGAGTTGGAAATTGTTGGTCAGGCAGCAGTGAGCGTCCTAAAAGCTGCGGGTGAATTCACTGAAAGTGTCGCCTCCACCATCAGAAACCATGCCTCATTTGGTCTTTCTAAAACAGCGTTATCCATGGTTTTAAAACTTCATGTAGTCGGATTAGCTGCTGATCCCAGTATGTTCAAGTCGAAAAAAACTTCAGATGAACTGAGTAACGAGGAGCTTGAACAGTACCATGTTACAGCTAAATCAGTTATTCAGCTACGAGAGAAATTAGATGAAATGGAGAAAGCTGAAGAAGTTCTAAACAGGGTCATCGATGAAACAGCTAAGCATATTTTAACCAATAAGCTGAGCGACTTCCATAAGCAATGTTTAAGACTTTTGTACAAAGCTCTGGATAACAGTTTCCAAACCGAATCGACATTAAGAGACGCGTATACATCATTGCGCGAGAAAAACCAAAAAGAATTTAAAGCTCCCAGTGTTTACGGGCATTATGATTCATTCGACGACATTCCCGAGCAGGCGAAGCAGAAATTTGTTAGAGCGATTTTAAATAAGTTATTCCTACACCACATTGACAATCGTGTCACAGTTTACAAAGATGAGTACTTTGTGCTAGCAAGATCCATAGTCGAGTTGGCCAAAGGTGAAAAATTCGAAACAGTTCAAGATATTTACCAAAAAACTCTGTCTGAAGTGACCCCGAAAGTGGATTTACGTCAATTTGAAGTATTCGACGCGGCTGATAACTTATTTGGAAAGCTAAAGGAGAACTTCAAGAAACATCCAACTTTGGATACAGAACTGCAGCGTCTCCAAAAAGATGTTTCTCAACGTAAAGAATGGAACAAAAGTGTATGGGATTTGGACATATTTATATTGTGAAATGTCACTTGGGGTGCACTTTTAACGAATATTTTTAGCAGGTTTTCGCAGAAAACCAGTTCTTTTAAAATTTTATTTTTGAATTTTTGAGTAAAAAAAATACAAGAATAGCTAATAGCCTATAAATTATAGTCATTATAACTATAAAGTACCATTCATTTTTTTTAAACAATAATTTTATTTTTCTGTTGTTATTGTTTGACTAAGTATATAATTAATAATTTTTCAAATATCTAAAGAATAATACCCACAAATACAGTTCGATTAATGGCTATTTTACTGATTTTTTTTTTTTAAATCTAATTCCTTTTCAACTCGACATTGATTGGAAACTGATACTGAGGTTACCATATAATCTATCACTATCGAGAAAAAAAAGTGCAAAGTACTTGTACTTACGCCACTTTTTGGGAAAATTTTTTATACATCGACGATTTATATTTTATTTTTTTGACCATCTGACAAACCTGCTTCGGTGGTGGTAGGAAAAAAAGGAAGAAAAAAACGAAGTATTTTACCTCAATGAAACATTCTTCTTCCTTGAATATTGACGTCACTGTCATGGCCACGAATTACTATTTTTATTCAACATAAGGAATGTGCACTTTCCTGAAAAAATTTCAGTCTCCTCATCGAGTGTTTTTTTTAAATTATTATTTGGAAACAGCAAAAAGTTTTCAGACTCCCCGTCTCCCATATATTTTACAAAGTGCACGTAAGGGTGGACGAAATATATTTTTATTGACAAATTCTCGAATAACCGAAACTTCATAAATCGAGAAAAAATAATCTGAAAAATTCTATTCTTCATTCTACGAGTTATGGGTAATCTTATCAATGTATAATATTTTGCTATTTCGGAATGATTTTTCTCTCTACCTTCAATTTCATTGACAATTAAAAAGTGATTGAAGCACGCAATACCTATCTAAGAGATAAAAATATCTTCCTTTCGCAAGGGTACATGACTCTCACACTCTGATAAAGTGCCATACAATTTACACGCACATCCTATCATTCGATGAGATAATTTTATACAACAACGATCGTATGATTGGAGAAAAAAAAATTGTGGGTAGTTGATCGTACCATACAATCCTTTTACTCGTAGTTGTGTGCTTAAATAAGCCTAAATATGCGCGGTACTCGTTTGTGGCTAATTTTATGTGCATTGAGCCCCTTAATTGTGGCTCTACCATCGTCTAGAGAACTACTGCATTCGAAAAATGGTGTCAGCACTGTTCCAAAAAGTACAGCACACGAATTAGTCGCTCATCTAGTTCACTATCTGCGCCAACATGCTATTAGCACTATTCTTCGCTCAGAGCTGTTCACCATCGCATCTGGAAACCATTTCACCATTCCTCTCTTGGGCACACTGGATGAAGATCTGCATAAAGGGGCTCAGGCAATGGTACGAATGTGGACTGATCTAGCCACGATGGAACGAATGGATAATATAATCAATAATGCCACTCTCGAGGTTGTCACCCACTCTGCTGAAGACTATCCAGATCAGAAAATTATCGAAGCCCTTTTCAAATGCATCGAGCAGAGGCTGCAAAAGGAACCGACCATGAATGGCAAGTATTTAGCCCTAAAAAACACTTCAGCAGAAACCCCTCGAACGTGTAAGTTATTTTTCAAAGTAGAAGATTATAACGACGATCAGCTTGAAGCAGCTGTTATAGAGTGGATAGCTGAGCCAACGATGAAAAAATATTTTGTCAATAAATTATTCCTGCAGCAATCTCTCAGTCGTAAGGACCGTCAAGGAATTGAGTACTTCAAGATGGCCAAATCCTTGATGCGTCTGGCCCAGAATGAAAGTTGGACGTCGACTGTGCAGAAAATTTATGACGAGACGATCGACGAAGTAGCCCAAGATTTCTCGGTTATGGAACATCCTTACGAGTCAAATTCTAGAATATTTAAAAACTACGATTACGAATTGCAAATCGACCGAACAACGCCAAAATTATTCGATAAGTTAATGCAAAAGTGTAAAAACTTTCCGAAACTAAACGAAGACCTTCAGGTAATCTTTAAAAAATTCGATTATGAGAAAAATTTGAAAAACAGAGAAAATCGGGTCGGAGTGATCAATTTATTTCCTTTGTAGACTGAAGTAACAGGTTTTATTTATGTCGAAAACCTGCAAAAATATGTTGGGTGATTCTGCAAAAAAGTTGATATTTCGATTTTTACAAATGCTATCCCAAAAGTAATTTCTCATATTTTTTATTCCATCCCCCTGGTAACACTGGCGAGAGAATATTCATGGAGAATATTTGGCCATGTTCCCGACTTTTCCATGGAAATTCCAAGTCGCTAAGATCAGTCCATCGAGTGCACACTTTACTCACTACTGCTAATTCTTTGGAAAAAAATAATTAGCATTCGGTTCCTAACGCCCCAGGATTGTTGGGTGGGTCACTTCGAATAAAATATTAAAAGTCTCCACCCTCTTGGGATCTTAGTTTTGGGGGTTGATATGGGTCCCGAAATTCAATTCTTTGCTTACACAAATATCTTCACAAATATCGATTTTAGGAAAAAAAGTGTTGAAACAAAAAATTTTTACAATCAAATTTTCTATAAAAATTGTTCTTATGCAAATTTCTCTATCTGTCACGATCAACATTCTAGTAGAATCATCTCATATAGAGCTAAATTGTATCTTTAGCTCTTCGAATATAAGTGAATAAGCCTCGCAGTTTTGTTATAAATGGAAAAATGTGAGATAAGAGAGCTAGGTGTATGATTTCAACGAAGGTATTTACAGTATTATTATATCAACAATATAGGTACATATAAATATAAAATGATTCAAGTTGGGGCATTTTCATGAGCAAATCCTTTTAAAATCTTTCCTCTTATTCATCTAATAGCTTATTTCTATACTTCCATTATACTTGACTTTTTAGCTTTTTGATAAGGAGTACCTATACCTTATCGAATAATTTTTATAATCGATTTTCTTACCGCACCTTTGTGTTGTATTTTTTTGGAATTTCAAAAATATCAACAATATAGGTATTCAATAATTTAATAAAATCTCCTTTAATAATTTCACGAGTATCTGTTAGTTGAATAATTTGAAAACAAACTTTTCATTCGATTATAAAGGTTTATTTACTTTGTTAAAAATATCACTTGACTACACGTGGGCTTCTAAGCACCTCAATTTTGATGCTAACGACTACTTTTTCAAAAAATTCACTACCACCTGAAAACAATAATTTTCAAGGATCAAGCTACTATTATTTTTGAATTATTGTTATTCTACTATTCCAGACCAGTGATGTTAAATGCTCGAGCATTTATTCCTGGCAAGCAAATGCTCGAGCATTCTCGAGCATTTATATTTTTTTGTAAAATGAAATAGAAAATTAATTGAATATACCTCCTGGAAGTGTAATTTTAGGGGATAAAGGGTTTCCATTAAAAACATAATGTCTAATGAAACCTTTCTCCCGCAGATTGAATCTTACAGATGAGGATAAAATTTACAACAATCGTCTATCTCGTGCTCGTAGGATTGTAGAAAATGCATTTGGTATTTTGACTTGTTGTTTCCGAATTTTCAGTCGTCCTATCAATATGAATCCTAAGCATGTTCCCAAGGTAGTTATAACAGCTTGTGCTTTGCATAACTGGATTAGAAAAACTACTAAAAATCCAATAGGAAGCACATTATCTGTCGATATTGAGGATACTGAAAGTGGTAGAATTATTGGTGGCTCATGGCGCTCTGAGCCAACTCCCGACGCCGTTAGAAATTTGGCTCAAACAGATCAATGAAATCCCACTCTAGAATTGAAGAACTATTTTGTAAATGAAGGAGCTGTAGGCCTATCTCGACAATATCGAATGATAGATTAAACTTTATTTATTGTAAGATTTTACTTATACTTTCTCCGTTTGTTTTATCTATATTCAACGTTTGGTAAAATATTCCTAAAATGTAAAATATAAACGGCAATATTTTGCAACTTGTAAAAATTTTTGTCAGATAATTTATGCTTATTTTTGAGGATCGAATTCAGGCATAGCGACTAACTCTTTCCACGTAATTTTCCATTCGTTGGTAGGCCGTTCGAAGGTTAATTTTTGAAATAAAGATGAAATGTATAACTGATCGAAGCTCGGCACATTTATCGTTTCAATTTTCAGTTTAATTAT
Organism: Parthenolecanium corni; assembly: GCA_038050395.1. Lineage (NCBI taxonomy): Eukaryota > Metazoa > Arthropoda > Insecta > Hemiptera > Coccidae > Parthenolecanium > Parthenolecanium corni. The sequence goes on along the minus strand of JBBCAQ010000034.1, from coordinate 2,489,540 downwards.
TTGCGTTGGTCGAACTATTTATTTCGCGCTAAGATTTTTCTAAGATTGGATCGGACGCGGAGTTGATCGAAAAGCTAAAATTTCGCGGTAATTTCGACGATGGACCTTAAATTTACGTTTATTTTCTTGTTTATCGCGATTGGCGTTAGTAGGTATTGTAAACGGCCAAAGACCTTCAAATAATTTCGGGTTACAGGAGCACTACAGCAGCTTAAGCGACTGCAATGTTGGGTGTAAAAATGGCTGCGAAGCGAGTGGTAAGAAGTACAATTGCCAACGTCTCGGTAATTTAGGCAGTTATCGATGGTGGTGTAATATTTGGGGCCGGACAAACGTAGCCGGAGCTTAGGATATTTCTCTTCAAGAAACAGCACTTATGTATCCGTAATGTCCTCTTTGGTTGTTATACATATCGTAGTTGTACGTATAGCTAACGAAATAAAGCATATTACTTGATTTGAATTTTCAATTTTATTTTTCTCATCGTACCGATTCGGAGTCCAAGTTGAAAAAAGTGAGCAGAATTAGGGATTTGGAGAATTTATCGTCAGTCTATCGTTACACGAACCTTATCGGGAGACAAAGATTAAAAAACGTTTCGAATTTCAAACAAAGATTTTCAAAGATTAAGCTGGCTACTATTTTCGAATATTATTGTTATTCTTTCTCTTCTTAAGATGGAGCTCTCTATTCGAACTAAATTCATGGATTCCTAGCAGGATTAAGTCGCCAGTATTCTAAATAATAATTTTACAAAAAGCACCAACCAACTATCAGTAATTTTATTTTTCAATTATTACGTAACTAGACAGGTACCAATTTTCTTTTCTTTTGAAAAAGAATGTAATTCCAATGTAGCTCGGAGTACAATTTCAATATTCACGACAAGTTGAGAAAAATAAAAAATTAACAACAAATTTCAAATAATTCATCAATAATTTCTGAAAAATAAGGTTACAAGAAATGATAACCTGTACAAGTACTACATCAACAAAAATGAAGTCATCAAATAAAAACTAATTTTTGAGTCGAATATTTTTATCTACTCGCATAACCATAGCAAGGACCGTAAATCCAAGTGATAATCTGTTGATACTGTATAATATGTTGAAAAAAAATAAAAATCCTAAATTATTGCGCTTATACTAATCTAATTAAGTGCATCATAAAGATATTAATTTTAATTAATGATAAAAATTAGTACCTTGTGCAAAAAACCAACAGCTTAAATTTCCTCGTCTCTTCTCAAATGCCATATTTGGTCTTGGAGACCCAGTGAAAAATAGAAGTTTGCCATTACTCTCGTCATCTCTGTAGTTTCTCAAGCCAAACATTCCATATTGTCAGTTTTCTTTTTTATTCTGGGTTGCTTTTTTTCAAGTTTTGGTGGTCTTTTTTGTTTTGGATTCGTCGCAATATGATGAAAATAGTTTTTATACTTGGCGTGATTTTTTGTTTCCTGCAAATCGTTTGCAGTTTTCCCGCAGCATTGGAACAAAAAAGCGAAAATGATTCATCAGAGGAAGTGGGAGACCCGGAGGATATGCTGGCCAATTTCATATTTGGTACTTTGATGACCTGCGAGGTACTTGCTAGTACCTTCTTGACTCATTGCAATAATATATTTCCCCCAACTGATCTGGCCATGGATAAACGAAACCACGCCATCTCTAAATCACTGATAGAGGTAAGTGTTTTTGGGAGTAAAGTAACGCTGAAAGAAAGTTTAGCTTTTAAGGGTGTGCGTAAATTCAAAAATTCTAAATTCAATATTTGTGGAACATAAAAGTGTAGGTACCTAAATCAGAGAATTTGAAATGAGATAATAATATTTGAATACAGGCAACTGGAAAGCACTATACAGGGCTTCATTAAAAAAACAAAATTGAATTTTCAAAACATACCTTCAAATATATGTAGTTCAGTCAAAGAAGACAAAAAAATTATTAGCACACTCTTTTAAAGCCCCAATAAAATTGTTTGGTGGGGCGCCTCGAATAACATACTAAAAGTCTCAAACTCCTTCCATTGGGAGTTTAGTTATAGGCGTAGAAATACCCAAGAGTTTAGTTTTTCACGCGGTTACGGAGTGACGGACTTACAGAAATTACCGAAAAAAAAAAAGAAGGTAAAATCGATAACTAAGAAATCAAAATTTTAATAAATTTTTTTTAAATTCAATCCCCATAACTAAAATCCCAATAGGAATTGCAGTGAAGAGTTTCAGTTCGTTATTTGGTGGCACCCACACAACAATTCTAAGGGGTTAGAAATTGTGTGTTAATTAATTTTTTTTTTTACAAATAATTATATTTTCCCTCTCATTAGACTAGACTAAAAAGAAATTTTCAATTTTTAAAGGAAAAACCTGCCCTTACAAGGATGCACTTTAATCGCATAATTAGGCACCGATTGATTCTATAAATTTTCACCAATTCGCTCTCAGAGGATGTTTCCAAGGTACTTACTTGGCGGAATTTAATTTTTTGTTTTATTTATCAGTTATATCGTACAAAAAAAAGTACCTACAGTCCTTCAAAAAGTTTATTTGAAGCAGAATTTTAAAATTTCGCCAAAATATGAGCACCCTGGAGATATACTGTGAGAGTAAAATGCCACAAATTTTTGATTACTCAATTGGTGCGTCATTCAGATGATAAAAGCGCATTCTCGTGAATGAAATTTATACTCAGAAGCTTCATTCTAAACTTTGCAGCAACGACTATTTACTATTATTACCCTTTGTGATACAATATTTAGATCATCAAGAAAAGGCAGACAAAATTAAAAGAAAAGTTGCATTTCTTCGAGAAAGAATGACGAATATACTTTGGATGTTCAACAAAATTCTGTGGTCCAACTTACGAATATTTTAGTGTCCTAAAATTGATTTTATGATATTCGACCAATTTTACAATAGGATTATCCTAGTCCAGGAAAAAGATAAGAAAATTAATTGAAAATAAAATTTTAAAAAATAAAAATTCAAGTCATAAGCTTGAGAAAACTAAAAGAAATGAACAGTAATTTTTACTAATTTTTATAGGGAAAAGGGGGACAATTCAAGATTTATTGTTGATGTATTTTTAGTATTTGAAGTACTTTTTACAATCTTAGAAAGCAGAAATTACTGTCGAAATTTTTTTCAGTGAATAAAGTAGTTATATGCAATAAATTATCGGTTTTTCGTTCGATTTTCAAGTAAATTGGTGGATTTTTTTGACCCCTGAACCAATTTTTGCTATCGAGTAAAGTAAAATTATGAATCCAAAATTAAATTGCAGCCCTTAAAACTCGAGGAGAGAGAGAAACCGATAAAATCAAAATATATATTACATAACCTGTAACAAAATAATGCAACTTACGAATATAACATTCTATCATGTATTTTACTATGTACAGGTATGGACGGATCTGCGCACCATGGAAGCTGCACAAAGCGTCTATGTCCAGTTAACTTTCAAATACGCATCAAACAACACTAATGACAATATAAATTCGTATTTCGAAGCCCTGGACAAAGCTTTATCCGAAAATCCAGTCACGGGTCAACGTTATAAGGAAGCAAAAAGTAAAAATGAAAAAATCATCACTTTGGAGGCTGATCACTTGGAAAAGGAAACGAATATGTCAACCGAGGCTCACGAGAAGATGGTAGAAAAATATCTTCCGCAAAAGAAGTTTTACTCGCTCAATTTGGTTTTCTCCAGTAGACTAAACAGTTCTGACGAAACAGATGTCAAAAAACTGAAATTCTTCGTAATGGCCAAATCTTTGGTAGAGTTGAGCAAAAGATTCGATCAAGCCAAGTACGAAAAGCTTCAGAAAATCTACAACGACTGTTTAACTGAAGTTGCAGCGAAATTCGACTCGGATGATATAAAAAGTTCTGACGCTGCAAAATCTTTGTTCCGAATATTAAATAAAAAAATCAATGAAGAACCGTCCCTGAAAAACGAATTTGAGGAACAAAAGAAAGAACTGAAGAAGAAACTGCGAGAACAAAAGAATGCAGTGAAAAGGGTTGCTTTTTAAGTCCTCATATGGCACTGTAGCTAGGTATACTACCTACTATAGTATTTTGTGTTAGTTATGTAAAAAATGAGTTAATTACATAAAAATTCAAGCAATTAATTTATGTGAAATTATTCCAACCTATATAAGTTGAACTTAATTCAAGGGCTACACCAGTATAGTGAATGATGCATTTTAAATCAATTGTGCATAAAAATAAACTATAAGTTATACTCGTATAGAACTGAAAATAAAGCACAACAAAACATGATCTTCACCTGAGAATCTTATTGCCAATTTTTACTTTGAAAGCACAATGAAGTCTATTAAGCTTTACTAAATGGAATCTGAAGCTTCATAAACTTCATAGTCGAAGAGGTCATTGAAAAATATCAACGAGGTGAGTCACCTCATATGTCTATTATGTTCGATATTCTACACTTTTAGATGACTAATTTTGATTTTACTGCTGTCGGACAATAATCCTAATGGATCTATCAGTAAGTCTGATTTTATTGCTAGGCAAAGTGACACGAAATTCTACCATAATATCGGGGTGTAGTAAAGGCTATACTATAGTTTTCGGATTATTAATTTTGAACTTGTCAACCCTAAACTAGAGCATTTACTCATTGAAAGAATGTTCTAAAAAATAAGGATTGAAATAAATCATGACTTACACAAACATAAATACAGCCATGATGAAACGGAAACCAGTTTTTGAGTGTGGGCTGGAAAAATTTTTCATCCCAGTTACACAGGTCACAGTGTTGAAAACGTGTTTCGAAAAAAAATTTTAAAACTTGTTTTCGTCGTCTCAGTGCAGCCAAATTTGCTGAAACAATTTTCTGGAGACGTTGTATAGATTTCAATGCTAGAAAGTGGAATGGAAAATATTTTTCATTGCGGTTTTGAAGGTTTCATAGCTGAAAATATACTCAGAAAAATTTTTGAAAAGGCCTCATTGCTGGAAGGTTGGTGGAGAAAATGTTTGTAAAATTTTTAGAGTCGAAATGCTCAAAAAAAAACCTGCTAAAAATTAATTGAAAAATTTTTAATATTAGTTTTAAAGGTCTACGATATTGGAAATTTGTGAACAATTTGTTACATTAGTTTTAGAGGTCACGGTGCTGGAAACGTGACTGAAAATTTATTTTTTCTATTTGAGAGGTCTCACAATTTGGTACACATAAATATCAATTTTTTATTTATTTTATTCATGAGAAATTGGGAAGGATTAAATTGATTTTGTTCTGGGGGAGGCAGCTGATTTCAGCTGCAAGGGGCATAGCTTCCTTCATAACTCCCTAAAGTCCACCTGTGCATTCAAGTAAGCTGAATGCGAAATAAATTATTAGTTTGTGTAATTTTTCACACTGAATCCGATGTTTTGCTCTTTTCAAGCCATAACTCATTCACATCAAACCGCAGCCAAATACGACATGCAGATTTGTGTTCAGCGGCCTCGAAAATCCCCATCCCAGTGCTAAACCTGAAAATTATTTGTAAGTGTCAGACTATTAGATGATTTCTAATTTGCATTAAATTTAACACGAATTCGATAAATAACTGTATTGTAAGAAAATACGAAAAAATTAAGCGTAAAATAAATTAAATTAGAAATTTCAAGTAAATAGAAAAACATCTGACACCAAAATCTATCTGTATATCTTCACGAATGTAACTCAATTGAATGTGCATGAAAAACTGACGATCAACTGTACGAAAGTAGAACAACAAGGTACATAGAGATAAGACAACAATTCAACTAGATGAGCATAATTTGACAATGTAAAGAAAAAACGATATACGCAGCTATTAGAAAATAATGGGATGCATTATTTTACATATTTTTATTTAAAAAAATTGAAAAAAGGTCAAGGGGTTAATCTTGCTACATTAGTAAAAAATTTTGAATCGTCAAATTGACAGGAGGACGTTTGGAATTCAGACCTCTTGGTGCAAAATATATCCCGAAAAAGATTTAAAATGTAGCCTGAGAACAAAAAATTGGGGAAAAATCTAGCATTTGTGGTAATTATATATAATGAGCAGTTGTAAGATTAGAGACTGCTTAAAAATTTTACTAATCAGAAAACAGATAAGAAATTGTGAAAAAATTGGAAACTCATTTTTCTCCTTTATCGTCCTTTGTAATCCACAATTTATTATACTGATACCTACACAAACGAATAGCCTATACATGTAAGTCTTATCGTTTTTTGCAAATCGTTCAACATATTTGAATCGAATGATTTTAAGTACGGGTTATTCGAATCTAAAGAAATATCGCTAATTAGTTTTATCTCGGGTTTTTTTCCACTCTCAGTTGAAGCGCAAATAATTTATTTGCCTTTCGTTCGCTTGATAATTTTCTTATCTCTGTAAGGATAGGCATGCTTTTTTATTTTACCGAAAACAATAGACACATCAAAAGTGCTCAAGTAATGGATTAGAGTGCATTAAAATGAATTTCAAAGTGTTTATGGTGACTGTGATCGCGACCGCCATTTTGTGTTCGCTAGTGAGTGCAAAACCGTCAAGAAAAAAACCTTCGTCGATCATAGAATCCGTTTCGAATAATGGTTCGTTTTTTAAACGGGTCATAGAGAAGTCAGTAGCTCTGGTGCTTTTTCCACTCTTCGTCACCCTTGAAATAATTTGGAATTCGACTGGTGCGCATTCAGATATCGGTTCTCTGGCCAGTGATCCAGCTGTTGACGCCCAAATTCATGTGATTTGTGCCACCATTTTGAAATTATGGACTGATCTGCGAACGTTAGAAGATTCTCAAAAAGTGTATCACGAAGCATTAGAAAGTATTGTGAATGCAGAAGAATCCAATGTCAATGAAACCTACGCAGATATTATCGCAAAAATAGATAAAGCCTACGAGAATTCGGTTTTGGGTAAACAGTATATTCGGCTGAAGAACGTAACAGCTCAAGAATTCACTCTTCCAGACAATCACAGTGACGTAGAATCGACCCTAAGCCAGACAGATCGAGATAAATTGTTGCATGAAAATGAATTACTCGGAGCTCGAATGTTGCTTTTCAAATTTCACGCAGAGTTACACAATAAAGGCGACAATCACAAACTGGCTAAAATGATATTGGCTGTTTCTAAAGATGAAAAATTATATGACAAAGTTCAGCAAGTGTTTGAAAATACTTTAAAGCAGGCGGGCCCTTCGTTCGGCTTAAAGGGTACAGATGAAGATGCGGCCAAATATTTTTTTCTAAATTTAAGAAAAAATATTGCTCGGCATTCTGATCTGAAGGCGATTTTTGAAAACCATATTGTTCAGTAGTTTTAGTTTATGCTACTCCCGGCGGTAGTTATCTGCAGTGGTATGTACATCTATTTTTGATACCTCTACACCGAGATTGTGTGAAAAAATGAATTTACGTCAAGTGCCAAAGCTCAAGGACAAGGGTCATTGCCACTAGGGTGCTTAGCATTTGTATCACCAGAGTCACCACACTCGTGTTTATATTGAGCTTAAAGATTAAGGTCTCCACAAACAATGCACCTTGACATAATTCATTTTCAGAGACATGTAAATTCTATGCTCTAAGACCATCGATCACAACTTGCTTTGGAAATATGTACTTGAAAATTTCTTTATATACGTGCTAACTTACATTAGGTGAGTCAGTTTGACAGTCACCGCAGGGAAAATAAATTAATTTAAAATCAACATATTGAGCACAGTAAAATGAAAGCTTTAAATAGTTTAAATAGAACAAGCTAAGAAAATAAGGAAAATCAAAAAAGTAAAAAGAAGAGTGGAAATGAAAATCAGAAACAAAAACTTGGTGAACAATAGGTATAGTGAAATGAAAAAATATTAACATTAGAAAATTACCAACAAAATGAAACACAAAATAAAGAAAGAATTCGGAAGAGCTGATAATTATTTACTTAGCTGTCTAAAATTTTTTTATTATTTAAAAATAAGTATGGGTGTAAGTTGAAACTTCACAAAAAAAAAGTAACTACTGTAATCTACTAATTTATGAAATACTTTATTTCAATTACTATAATATCAATAAGTTAATAAAAGTAATTATATATGTTTTGTTTTACGGCACCCTCTCATAATTTTAACATTGTAACCAACCGCAGGTTTTCAATTTATTTGTAAAATAAAGAGGCTGCCTGTATTATTTCATGTTCCTGTAGTTTTTAAGGTAGCTAAAGTATAATAGAAATATATTCCTGGAATCGCATACATCGTTTGTTATTTTAAAAGTTAATTTTCCAATTTCGTTTCAGTAAATTATCTATCACGAACTTCAAAGGTCGCTGAGACTATATTCCTCGAGGCATCTCATCTTCTATAGCTGCATGATCACTCGAATACTTTCATTCAAGGTGTAGAATACTGAACAGAAGTGAACATAATTGTATATAGTGCCTCTAACATTTTAACAGTATACGTATTTTATTCTTTTACCTATACTTTCTAGGTAAGTTATACTTACCCTAGAATTATGCTTAATTGAAGTTCTGACATTGAAACAGTATAAATGCCAAAATACGAGTAAAAATTTGTTAGGAGAGTGTGAAAAACTTAAATATTTTGACAAAAAATAAATGTATCTACTCGTGGGATAGCTCATTTTATTTCTCGAGAGTAGTGTAATAGAATTGCTGAAAAGGAATAAATCCATCATACAGGTCGCCAAACAAAAAGTGCCTCGAAGGAAGTATATAATATGTGCAATTTTACTGAAAGTAAAAAACTTGTATTTTTACTTGAAAATGAGTCAAAAAGTTATGAATTTCTTATAGTTAAATTTATATTTGCAAGAAACTTTTAAAATTGTGAGAAATACTTACTATAAAGAAATGCGGTTACAAAAATAAGAAAAGAAAAAGATTTTTAAACAATGATATTTAGTTCAGTGGTTACCTGCGACTAATTAAGAATAGAAACTCTACCTATAGCTAGTTTTTTTCTGAACGAGTGAATCGAATATTTCGATGAGATTAAATCACGAACCTTAGATAAAATTGTGAGTTTTTTCGATCTTGGGCTACAAATACCTACTCTCGAATAGGTGGTTAGCTTGGTGATATATTATTTTTCATAAAAATAATTCTGATTTAAATAAACTTTATTCGAGAATTGAATCATACTGATTTATGGGTAGATAGAAATTTCTCTATCATCGTCTCATGTAGCTATTTCTTTAATGAGTCACCTTGTTGGGACACAATGCAGAAAATTTCTCGAATCAAGCAAACTTTGAAACATGCACTTTTCAAAGGTTACCTACGTAAAATTAAAACAACGTATCATTGTTCAGATTATGTGCTGTTGGTTGAGTTGATTAATTTTTTCGAGCTTAATTGTGACTTATCTACTCGTATTTCTGTATTTGTGAAGTTTGTGAAAACAAAATCATGTTTAAAGCCACATTTTGCTTCGCTTTATTCTTATGTTATTCAAAATGCAGTTTTTCGGTGCCAACAGAGGCTACCACCACAGAAAAACAATCGATTTTTCAACGGTCTTCAGACCAGGTAAATTCATCTTCCCCATCAGGGATCGATTTAATTGTCCATGTTATAGTCAAACCGATACTTGAGCTGTATTTTAAAACGTTCTTGGGTAGCTTAGGCGTAAGAATGGAGCTGGCAGCTGTAGCTATCAACAAGCACTCAGTTTTCACACAACGACAACGGATACTTCGTCAAGAAGACCAAATTAAGCACAAAACAGCAAAAGCTATAATCATTTTGTGGCAACGACTGCCCACTATGATGAAAACAGACAAAATTTTAGTAAATGTTACACAATGGCTGTTTGCAACTGCGATAGCTGAAGCCGACAATGCAACTAAAATATTATTCGAGCAGCTCGAACTGAATATTAAAGAAGATCCCAAACTTTACGGTGAATTCATCGACATAAAATCAAAATTAGGAGACGATGAAAGTACGAATTCCTCGCATGATAGCTATATTGTCAAGAAAGTTGATGAAGACGAATCAAAAGTCAGGGAGAAGTTTATACGTTTGCCTCAAATAACCAGATTAATTTATAACAAACATTTTATTTTGGCATCAAATGGAACTTTGTCTACAAACGATACATTAGGAAAGGAACTTTGTGCTTTGATTTGGGCCATTTTGAAAGTTTCTGAAAAACCAGAGTTCACTTCCAAGTTACAAAATTTGTACGACGAAGTCTTGGATGAAATTAGTAAAACTACGATAGAAGAGAATTTGGAAAATAGATCAGCGAAGCTCTTTAAGAATTTGGAAAAACGATTGGATGGAGATATGAACTTGAAATCTCAAATTAACGCAACCCAGAAGGAGGTGATTGCAAGTGGTACCTGCAGAAATAAGAGAGAAGGTTGGTGGCTACTTTAAAACTATCTTTTCTAAAAAATCTTTTGAAAAATAAATAAAAAGCCCGATTTCAGAAAGTGTCGTGGTGAGAAATGACGCCTGTAAAAATGTGTTACGCAATTTGTAATACAAAAATGGTGTACGTTTAGCTGATTTTGTCATAGATTCGGCCACCTAAAATTTGCTTTTAGCATCTTTTGGAATCGGGTCGTATAGTTGTATTTTTATTTGTTTTTACTTCATTTTTTGGCTGTTTTCAATTTTACACTTAGCACTTTTTGGAATAAGACTCTTCAATTTATTTACAGACCTTTATTTCCTTTGAGTGCATGAATTGGTCTAAATACTTATTGATAAAATAATTTTTCTTAAACCTACCTACACCAAGAAATACAGGAAATTAAGATTTTAGATTTGAAAGCATAGCTTTTTCAAGCAATTACTTATGAAAAATATTCACAAAAAATTTAGAAGCAATCCAGAAAAATATAACTTCAAAAAGACTTGAAAAATTACGATTTAAGGGTTGTTTTTTTTTTAACTAGAGATGTATGTACCTAAACTATCAAATTATTGAGTGAACTCGAGGGAAATATTTACGATTTTAGTATGTTGTGAGACCAATATTTCATTAATTAAAATTTTTTTTAAATTTGTTGAAATTCTTAAATGCATTATATATATGCACATTGATGAAACCATGCAAAAAATAATATATAGATAGGTTACTCAATTAGTGATCAAGTGAAGAGACAAAAAAAATTCCAGTTTATTTAAAATCTATTAAATTACTTAACAGGTCACTTTCAAGTTTCAAATTTAAAAACAATTCACAGATTTCAACCAAGTTAAAGGAGAAAATAGCTTTATAGATTAGTAAAAATCGGCATCTGAAGTTATAAAACCTGATAAGTAGTTGAAACTGCATTATAAATTTATTTCTCACCACGTTTTATGGCGTTTACAAAGTATTGAATGCCTATAAAAATAAATGCTCGACACGTTGTAACTACAAAAAGTTTCATTAAAATGTACAAAAATTTAACTAAATTTCAATTTAATTTCGAAAGATTTGAAAAGAGCACTTACAACTAGGTATTGATTTATTTAAGCTTTTTTCCGAACGAGTGAGTCGAATATTTCGATGAGATTAAAATATGAGTCTTAGAAAAATTGTGAGTTTTCTTGTTTTTGTTTTTTTTATTTCGAGCTATAACTACTCTCGAATAAGTGATTAGCTTAGTGATACATTATTTTTAATAAAAATAATTCTGTTATTAATAAACTTCATTCGAGAATTGAATCATACTGATATAGATAGAAATTTCTCTCATCGTCTCTTTAAGAAGTTTTACGTTAGTATTTCTTTAACGAGTCACCTTGTTAGGATACAATGCAGAAAACTTTCCGAATCAAGCAGACTTTGAAACACTTTTCAAAGGTTACGTAAAATTAAAAGTTCGTAACATCTCATAAACAATGCTCGAGTAGGTTTATAAATTAAAAAACAGATGAAAGCGTAGGTATATTCGTTTAGATTATGTGCTGCCTGTTGAGTTGGTTTATTTTTTCGAGCTTAATTGTGACTTATCTATTTTTGTATTTGTGAAGTTTGTGAAAACCAAATCATGTTTAAATACACATTTTACTTCGCTTTATTTTTATGTTATACAAAATGCAGTTTTTCGGTGCCAACAGAGGCTACCACCGTAGAAAAAGAATCAATTTTTCAACGGTTTCGAGACAAGGTAAAATCATTTTTCCAACCAGTTAGGGATTGGTTTGCTCAACTAGTCAAAGAGATGGTTCGGTCTTTTAAAACTTTCGGTGGCTTGACCCTTCGAATAGAGTTGGCAGCCATAGCTGTCAACGAACACTTAGCTTTCCCACAACAGACACTTCGTCAAGAAGACCAAATTGAGCACAAAACAGCAAAAGCCATAATCATTTTATGGCAACGATTGCCCACTATGATGAAAACAGACAACATTTTAGTAAATGTTACAGATTCGCTAATCGCAACGGCGATAACTGAAGCCGACAATGCAACCAAAATATTATTCGAGCAGCTCGAACTGAAATTCAAAGAAGACCCCAAACTGTACGCCGAATTCGTCGACGTAAAATCAAAATTAGCAGACGAAATTACGAATTCCTCGCATGGCCATATTGGCAAGAAAGTTGATGAAGATGAATCGAAAGCCATAGAGGAGTTCCTACGTTTGCCTCAAATAACCAGATTAATTTATAACAAACGTTTTATTTTGACATCAAAAAGAAGTAACTTGATTACAAAAGACGAATTAGAAAAAGAATTTTGTTCTATGATTTGGGCTGTTTTGAAAGTTGCTGAAAAACCAGAGTTCACCTCCCAGTTACAAAATTTGTACGACGAAGTTTTGGATGAAATTAGTAAAAATTACGATCCGGTGGAGAAGTTAGCTGATGGATCAATGGAGCTGTTCAAGAACTTGGAAAAACGACTGGATGGAGATATGAATTTAAAATCTCAAATTAACGCGACCCAGAAGGAGGTGATTGCAAGTGGTGTCTGTAATACGGAAAATGCCAGTTCTTTAGATTCGTTGCTAATACTTTGAAATTATTTTAATTATTGAAATTATTTTTTCTAAAAAATCATTTGAAACCTAAAAAGTTCAATTCCACAAAGTGCCAAGTGTATTTTGGTGCTGAGAAATGACACCTGTAAAAATATGTTATGCAATTTGTCATACAAAAATGGTAGGGATACGTTCTGCTGGTTTTGTCGTAGATTCGACCCCCCCCCTCAAATTTAGATTTAGCACCTGTTAGAATCGAGAGATATTTGAATTTTTATTTGTTTTTACTTCCTTTTGTGGCTATTTTCAATTTTACACTTAGCACTTTTTGGAATAGGACTCTTCAATTTATTTACAGACCTTTATTTCCTTTGAGTTTATGAATTGGTCTAAATACTTATTTATAAAATAATTTTTCTTAAACCTACCTACACCAAGAAATATAGGAAATTTAGATTTTAGATTTGAAAACATATCTTTTCTAAGTACCTAGGTAATATTACTAATGGAAAATACTCACAAAAAATTTACAAGCAATCCAGAAAAATGTAGCTTCAAAAGACTAGAAAATTTCCATGAAAAGTTTTTTTTTTTTTAAACTAATGATGTATGTATACCTAAGATTTCAAATTATTGAGTGAACTCAAGTAAAATATTTACAATTTTAGTATGTTGTGAGACAAATATTTCATTGATAAAAATGTTTTTTTAGAAACTTAATGAAATTCTTAAATGCATCAAGTATATTGTAAACGAACATTGATCAACCCACACAAAAAAAAAACATGCATGGTAAGGTTACTCAGTAATTAGTGATCAAGTTTAGATGAATCTGAAATTAATCACGAATGTTGCAGAAAAAAATTCCAGTTTATCGAAAATCTATAAAATTACCTGACAGTTCACTTTCAAGTTTCAGATTTAAAATTCACAGATTTTAACCAAGTTAAAGGAAAGTATAGATTCAGAGATTAATAAAAATTGGGATCTTAAGATATAAAAATATGACATGCAGTTGAACCTCTGCATCATAAAATCATTTGTCACTACGTTTTATAAGCGTTTACAAAATATTGAATAATTATAAAAATAAATACTCGCCACAATGTAACTACAAAAATTTTAATTAAAATGTACAAAAATTCAACGTAACAACATCTAAATTTCAATAATTTAATTTAGAAAAATTTGAAAAGAGCACTTACAACTATTCATACATTTTTTATTTTTACCACGAAGAACCTACGTTTTGTACGTTTTCATTATTACTTTACAAATTATTATTATATTATTCAATTAAAAACGACGCTAACGATAATTTACAACGGACCCTCTTCCTCTCCTGTGGGATATGTATCGAAATTCTCCGGAGGCATAAGGAAAGTATAGTTTTTGGTAGACTGATTCATGCCATAGGACTGATCGAGTGGACGACGTTCATCGTATAGAGATGGAGCTTGAAGTATTATAGCACAAGTTCCAGCGACACAAGCTATGGTGAAAATCCAGAGAAAAAACCTATCTAAAACCATTGATACATACTTCCAATCCTCTATCACCTGAAATAGAAATCTAGTATAGGACCATTGAGATTGAAACCTCCAGTACTAGTACTTTATGCTCTCATACTCACCTCTTTGTCTTCATCTTCTTTTTTAATTTGTTGAGCAATAAATCGGACTCCACGTAAAGCACAAAGCACATCAGCAGACATGTGACGAGGAATTATATTGTCTGGATCAATAGAAGCTGTAACAAATAAACCAGACTATGTGAGTGAAGTCCAAAATTTTACAATACTTTTATCTCAGACCATGATTGCGCGGTGTTTGTAAGACTGCATTTCAGGTAGACAATAGATTACGTAATAATTAAAAAGTCAGACTCTAAAGAGAGCTAAGTGTATTTTGATGGTGCGAAATGACGCCTTCAAAAATTGTTATGCAATTTGTCATACAAACATGGTATACGTTTTGCTATTATTGTCATAGTTTCTTGTGACACCAAAATGAGATTTTTTTAAATATATACAAAATTTGATGCAGATCAAAGTTTTACTGAGATTTGGAGTCAATATCTGGCATAATTTTCGAGTTATAGCTGAAAAACTTGAAATTTCAACACATTTGAGCTTCCCTGAGGGGTCGAACAGGGGGGCGGGGCGAAGGATTTCAACTGCACACTCTCTGAATCACCCACGACATATTCCAAAACTAAAACCTTTTGGATCAATGTTTTTATTTTCCAAACACCAAGTATCCTGAGCCAAAGACCACAGACAGAGAATCCACTTAACCCCTTCAGTCAAGTACATATTCTTGGCAACACTCAAAGGTTTTCATTCACTGTTAATGTATTGATGGGACTCATTTACCTCGAAAACTCAACCACTATTCGCAAAGTAATAATTAAATTCCACATGCCTGCGCATACCTGTATCAAGAGCCTTATGTGAGTGTCCTTCTCGAGAACAAGAAGATTTAAATGCCGACGAAATGGATTCGTAATTAACATTCAATTCCCTGGGACTGCTACATTTTTGATCGACGCCATATCCTTCGCTGAAGCTATCTCTAAAAAAAAAATAGTAAATCTATAATTATTATTCTATTATAAATGAAACCGAAGGGGTGATTTGAACGGGAAAAAAAATTAAAAAAAGGTATTTTCAGAGCGACACGAGAAGTGGAAAAGGTAATATTTAGGATTTCGTTCTTAACTCTTTCCTCCACTGAAGGTAATGTGTGTAATAGATTAAGCATGGCTTCCCTTTCCAGAATTAGATCGAGGAAAGGCGTTGTAAGCATTGATTTCAAATTATCAGAATGAAGAAAACGCTGCTTGCAACCCCTTTCAAAATTCACAATGAGGAAAGTGGTTTCAAGAAGGAGAATATCTGATTTTCTTCCACATATAGCTACGAGTATGTGCTCCATTTTTGAATATTTTTGAATTTAGTTCACGTGTACCGACACGTTCTCGATTTTTGAGAATTTGCGAATTTAGTCCCCGTGTGACACGGCCACCAATTATGAATTCAATTATGAGATCAGTCGATGAAACAATATAATTATACGATTAGAAATAAAAATTCATACTAACCTCATTTCATCGCTTATATAAGCTGAACTGCCCATAAGGAAGTTGTGTCCGTACAGATCAGCCGGTGAATATGGCGGCCTTCTCATTAATAGTAGAGTTGGCATAATTTCCAAAAACACTTTACGAACCCAGAAAGACATTTTATGGGTAGCAGGAGATCTGAAAACCAATTTGAAAATATAATTTTAGTATTGTAAGACCATATAAACACTCAGGATTTCTTCCATTCAACTTTTTGTGAAAATTTTAAAAGAAATTATCCTGTCGATGAGAGATTTTTTAATTTTCTTACCGTTACGTTAAATATAAGGCAGGGTCAATGTAACTTACCCAAAATTTTTAATAGAATAAATTTAATTCAGTGATTTTTGAAAAAGGAAAACTATAATATATCTTTAAAATTACCATTAATTCTTACCGAAAATAAACATTCAGCACGGCTACAGTTACGAATATAGAAATTGTCACTAATGTCATCGTAAATAACAAATATTTTCCCAGTAGAGGAACTGCTAAAGATGTTGGAGGAATAATTTCAGCGAGTAGCAAAAAGAATACAGTCAATGAGACGAGAATAGAGCTGCACAGTGTGACCTGAAACGATGAAAATTATAATACTAGGATTAAATTCCACATTCAAATTAAAATATAGTGCAGGTCAGAGTTCAATTCAAAATAGGCAGGTTTAAGTACCAAAAAATCTTAAATTCTTTGGTATATTAACTTCTTAATTTTATTGTACTCGTAGGTAAGTTTTGCTTGTATTTAATCAAAATTCTGTGAAGAAAACTTCAATTTGTTTTCCGGGCATTGGGACAGAACTCGACCTAGACCTAAATTTTATGGTCTTTTTTTTGATTTTTACAGAGGCCTGTCTAATAATTTGTCCAAACAAAGGGGAAAACTTAATTAGATACACCTATTGGGACTGGAATATTTTTAAAATATCACTTAATATTGTGTAATGTATGGAAATATTTTTAATATTACGACAAAAGAATTGTCACAATACGAGTCGGTATAACAGATATAAAAATATGTAAAAAGATGGACAAATTTTCGACAAAAATATTGCTGGAAAAGGTAATTTGAAAATCATTTTAACATGCGTATTAATTTTAAAATGTTGTGAGCTAGATTTTCATATTAAGTATATTTAAAAATATTTTGAGCATCTTAAATATATTCCAAACAATTTGATAATATTATAGCATAATATATTTTAAAAATATTATAGTTTGTACTCTGTACCCAGGACCTAGTATTGGGAAATCGGGCTTGTCTGGTAGGTGCCAATATAACATTTTTCTGAAACATGAAATTAATGCAGATGCAGGTTGAGTTAGGTAATGCTACTTGTACTTACTTTCTCTCCAGAATCGGAAGGAAGATAGAAAACGAGAACTGTGAGGAATGTGATGCCAACCAATGGAATGATTAAATTAACCGTGTAAAATAACGTCTTTCTTCTCATAACCAAATAAAAAGTGATATCTGTTGGAAAAAACAAGTCGAATTATTTCACGTACCAAGAGACCCAGACTTATTCATTGATAAATTTTCAATTATTAATTTTGTTTAATCAACACTTTACCAGAATATGGTTCTAAACAGCAAGGGTAGTATTCTTCATTTCTTGTGGCAGGCACATCGAGTAAATCCCATTCGACTGAAAGTAAAAAATCGCTCAAATCTATTCCTATTGGAACAGTTTCAGATTCTTGACCATCAGGACCTTGATGTATATGCTTCAGGTCAATCTGGAAAATTAAAATTGATTTCAATTAATAAAATGAGTTGTGATACCATTTGAGTAAAAGTACGCTGTCCTTTTCTTAGGAAGGAATTTGATAGTACCTACCAGAAAACTCTACATAAACCATTTAAAACAAATATATAAATGAAAACAGGAGAAAAAAATCAAATAAAACAGCCAAAAAATTAATAATAGAGCACTAAAATCATTTTTCTAAGTCGTAAACAACATTATTGTTTTTATCGGATGTAGTTTGCAGGCTCAAATTTATAATATTCGAATCCTTAATTTTCAAAGTCTTCAACTGTAGACCTTCAAAGTTTCAAGATACAAAAATCAACCAAGTTTCTCATTAATATTTCAAACAAAATACTCTTGGGCTCTCCCGAAATCAAATAATTTTGTGTTAACGACAGTGACGGAATTAAGGGGGAGGGCAGGGAAGTCGACGGTCCACTAAAAAATTCTAAATCCCCCTCATTTCGCTCCCCCTCCACGCAAAAAAAAAATCCGAAATAAATTGAAAACTAGTAAAGTAAGGAAATTATCGAAAAAACACAAAAAAATAGCTTCAGTATATCAATTTTTTGATATTAACAGTTTTAAATAATTTTTTTTGCCCCCACTCCCCGATCAGCTCCTATAAAAATAGATGCTAGTTCCGTCACTGGTTGATGATGACTGTTCCTCACTGTATTTTTCGGTGCAGTCTGTTTTACTTTAAAATAAATAAAAAATCATTTTTTACCCTGAAGCCACTCAAGAGCTCATGCCTCTAAGAGTCTTTGAATTTTTTTTTTGTAATAGAGTGATTTTTTCAACTCGCATAAAACAAATGCAGTAAAAAAAATATTTTTCACATTTTTAGAAAGCACCTGCGTTATTCTCAGACTACTTGTGTGCTAAATATGAAAATAGCATAAAATTATTGGGTTTTTGAAAAATGTTGCCATAAATTTTGGATTTCCTGAAACTTTTAACCGGACTTTTGAGTTTTTTTTTTTAAATAGTATAAGGTACAACACTATAACTTACTTGAAAGCCATTATAAGTCCAAGAGCCAAACTTGAGAGGACAATTTTGTTCGTCAAATGGAAAATATAAAACGTTCATTTCGCAATATGATTTGTAAATTGCAGGTGGCACCCATTCAACTTGTCCATTGTATTGTAAATCCGCTTTGGTCATTAACGTCACTTCAAAGTTGCCATCAGCGCTAAGTAAACAATAATGGAGAATTTTATATTTTTTAAATGATTATAAATTTACCTATATTTGACATTATAAATATTAATCTTACTTGTTGAATAACACGATATCGGGGAGCCATATCAACTCAGAAGGAACGTATATTCTTGTCAGTCCGCCATATTCTTCAGGATCCCATCGTAGTTTGTAATCAAACCACCTCTGTGTAAAAGTTCTTTGTTATTTATAGCTACGAATACTTTTTAACTGACACTAGAGTAGACTATATAATACACCATTTTGGATTATTAGGACTAATCTGAATACTGCCAAATAGGTACTTCATTAAACGACTTATGCCCTCATAAGGAGGCCTTTCAAAGTTTCTCATTCAAAATGGCGTCCATTTGTATAAGTGGTTAATAAACACAAAAACATTTTCTTCATCTCGACTTTATGATTTCTTAGCCTGATGGTGGGTTAAAGCTCAAGTTAATTCATGTAGATACGAATTCTATAGTTACTTATAGTTTAAAAACTATCACGAACACCCTCAATTTCAGAAGAATAGGAAAGTATTAATTATACCTGAATAATCCAAATGTTGGCCGTGATTACTTGACTTCTCAGATTCTGTAAGAAAACAAAAATTGAAAATAGTTGGAAAGCATTTAAAAGGGCTTTAAAGCAAAAATTATGATAATACGAACCACTTCAGTCAATTGAGCTAATTTTAATCCCATCCAAACTGTAAGTTTGTCTGTGTTATTGGCTACAGGTCTGATTAATCGGTTATAATTACTCAGAAGGTCATCGTACAATCTTTTAGCATGCGGATTAGCTTCGATTGGTTTGGAAGCACCTATTTTCGAATATGAAATTAGAATGTTGTTCAACTTTTAATTTTTGAAAATTTTACTCGAAAAAATATCCATAAAATAGTAATTTCTCAGTGATCTATAAAATGGTTACTGAAGTTAGCAAAATTTGAATTCTCTTTTCATAGCAGTAACCATCTACATATCAGATCTCAACTCGGCATTGATTGAATTTTAGTTGATCATGTGTGGCTCAAATTCCCCTCCCTTTGAATGATATACAAAACGTAACTTAATAAACTTCTGAGGCTTACAAAAACCTAACAATATACCAGTCTTATCGAGCTTTTAAGACGATCCTAGATTATATTTTCGTATTTAAAGAAACCAGCAAAAATATATTCGACTTACCTCGAGTGTATGGCAAAAATAAGAAAAATATGCAAAAGAACCAGCGAATTTTTCCGACCATCATAAGCCCACACTAAAATATATTGAGAAAGAGGGCAGATATTTAAACAAAAATTTGCAGCAAAACTAGAAGAAGGCATTCTCGGATAAAGAGAATCTGGTCGTGGCGCAAGTCGCGTGCGCCTCTTAAATCAATATTCGGCCAGGATGAGACTTGAGAGTAGATGAAAGTTGCCACAGGGACACGGACATGTAGACGAAAATGCATGTGGAAGAAAAAAAATGTAGACGAAAATATATGTGGACGAAAATAATTGTAGCCGAATATTGAGG
This sequence comes from Parthenolecanium corni, assembly GCA_038050395.1. Lineage (NCBI taxonomy): Eukaryota > Metazoa > Arthropoda > Insecta > Hemiptera > Coccidae > Parthenolecanium > Parthenolecanium corni. The sequence continues at coordinate 2,468,988 of JBBCAQ010000034.1, read as the reverse complement.
GATCTTTTTTTCGGATTATTAGGAATTGTGGCTCTTTTTTTGGATCTTAAGGAATTTTTGAATTTTTTTTTCTTCAGATTTTCAGGAATATCAAGACTAACTCGTATCTATCAAGTAATTTTATCGAATTACTAAATTAAACCGAAGTGTAAAACTGACTAAAAAATATACTTAATGGATGCCTTTCTCAGTCTTTGTGGATTCGAAAAATCTATACTTTTTTACTTCATTAGGCACTTGGCGGACTTTGTGCGCCTGTTGTTACCATTCGAATTCATAAGTGTTGCTTCTTTTTGAACTTTAAATTTTGAAAATAAAACAAATTGGTATTTATGAAAGAAAAGGAATCCGTTATCGTAATTGAACCAATGATAGTGTATGTGTTGATTCACATCACATTGAATACGTACTTTTATTCGTGAAATTCAATGAAATTTATGAAAATCGGGCTTTAAAATTTAAATTATTAAACGAGTGAACGAGAGAATGTCTACCACCAATTCATTCATATTCCCAACGCTTTAAAAGTAACATGTTTCAACTTTCATTAAATTCGCAGATGACAAATCGCTTGGTTTTCACCAGTTGGCACTTTGCACAGCGTTGCGTCGGCTTACACGTGCTTGAATTCCAAAAACACGGCGAATCGGTTATGCAATACGCATGGCTCCTCTAAAAATTCGAATCGCAAAATCTAAGAGGAAAAATAATATTCATGATTCGTATTTACGGCGAATCAGTTATGCAATTAGCGTGACTCCTTTTAAATATTCGCGTCTTTGCCATCTGAACATTCATAATTTACGACTAGCAATGCAACAAAAAGAAGGTCAACTCTTGCAGATGAAAAATGAATGAAAAGTTTTAAAAATGAATGTAAGAAATTTGGAGCAATGAGAGTAAATGGACTATATAAAATGATTGTCAAGTACACGTCAATTTTTGCAATGCAAATGGAATTATTTTTTACATTTTTGTCAATTTTGAGAGTTTTTAAGCCCATATCAGATGTATCTAGTTGTCTCACTTTTCGGCTGGATGTCTCCTTTCTCGTCCAGCTATCTCAATTTTCGTCGAGCGGTTTAATTTTTAAAACGGACCATATATTTGCTTCATTTTCGAATATTCCGATTTCAGAAAGTTGATAAACTATAGAAGCTGAAAACTGAAGAGACAGCTGGACGAAAATTGAGACAGCTGGACGAGAAATGAGACATCCAGCCGAAAATTGAGACAACTAGACGAAAAATGAGACATCCAGCCGAAAAATGAGAAATCCAGCCGAAAAATGAGACATCCAGCCGAAAATTGAGACATCCAGCCGAAAAATGAGACATCCAGCCGAAAAATGAGACATCCAGCCGAAAAATGAGACATCCAGCCGAAAAATGAGACATCCAGCCGAAAAATGAGACATCCAGCCAAAAATTGAGACATCAAACCGAAAAATGAGACATCCAGCCGAAAAATGAGACAGCTGGACGAGTCATGAGACATCCAGCCGAAAATTGAGACATCCAGCCGAAAATTGAGACGTCCAGCCGAAAATTGAGACATCCAGCCGAAAAATGAGACATCCAGCCGAAAATTGAGACATCCAGCCGAAAAATGAGACATCCAGCCGAACAATGAGACAGCTGGACGAGTAATGAGACATCCAGCCGAAAAATGAGACATCCAGCCGAAAAATGAGACATCCAGCCGAAAAATGAGACAGCTGGACGAGTAATGAGACATCCAGCCGAAAAATGAGACATCCAGCCGAAAAATGAGACAGCTGGACGAGTCATGAGACATCCAGCCGAAAATTGAGACATCCAGCCGAAAATTGAGACATCCAGCCGAAAAATGAGACATCCAGCCTAAAATTGAGACATCCAGCCGAATAATGAGACATCCAGCCGAAAAATGAGACAGCTGGACGAGTAATGAGATATCCAGCCGAAAAATGAGACATCCAGCCGAAAAATGAGACATCCAGCCGAAAAATGAGACAGCTGGACGAGTAATGAGACATCCAGCCGAAAAATGAGACAGCTGGACGAGTAATGAGACATCCAGCCGAAAAATGAGACATCCAGCCGAAAAATGAGACAGCTGGACGAGTAATGATCGTTACGTTATCGCGTGTTCTTTATTTTTCTATTTTGGTCCAGTCTTGTTTATATTTTTTACATTTTTCTAACTGATTTTATTCTACTGTTTCTTTATTTTGACTTTATTTTAGAGTGTATTTCATGTTTTAACTCGCAAATATAATATGATTTCCATGATACTTGTTTTATTACATGTAATATGCAGGATATATTTGGACCTGATACCGGAACCCATTATTTTTTTATTCTATTAGGGGGGCAAAGTGAATCGTTTGAAGGCTTTGGAAGAACTGGGTAGGTACTGTAACCATCTACTCAAACCTATCGATAAAGCCAGTGCTAACCTTCTCAACAGAATTGGTGAGTAAGTGAAAAGCTTTTAACCAAGCTGAGATATTGAAGCTGATCGGGTGAAGAGGGCAGTCCTGTAGAATGAGATCTGCACTCGTATGCTCCATTTTCAAATTGAGTTCCAGTACACCCCCACATGCTCAATTTTCGAATTTAGTTCCAGTACCCCCCCACATGCTCCATTTTCGAATTTAGTTCCAGTACACCCCCACGTGTTCCCTTCTCAAATATTTTTGAATTTAGATCACGTGCCCCCCACGTGTTCCCTTTAAATTCAGTAACACGTACCCCCCCACGTATTCCCTTTTCAAATATTGAATTTAGTAACACGTACCCCCCCACGTATTCCCTTTTCGAATATTGAATTTAGTAACACGTACCCCCCCACGTGTTCCCTTTAAATTCAGTAACACGTACCCCCCCACATGTTCCCATTAAATTCAGTAACACGTACCCCCCCACGTATTCCCTTTTCAAATATTGAACTTAGTAACACGTACCCCCCAACGTATTCCCTTTTCGAATATCGAATTTAGTAACACGTACCCCCCCACGTGTTCCCTTTAAATTCAGTAACACGTACCCCCCCACGTATTCCCTTTTCAAATATTGAATTTAGTAACACGTACCCCCCCACGTATTCCCTTTTCGAATATTGAATTTAGTAACACGTACCCCCCCACGTGTTCCCTTTAAATTCAGTAACACGTACCCCCCCACGTATTCCCTTTTCGAATATTGAACTTAGTAACACGTACCCCCCAACGTGTTCCCTTAAATTCAGTAACACGTACCCCCCACGTATTCCCTTTTCGAATATCGAATTTAGTAACACGTACCCCCCCACGTGTTCCCTTTAAATTCAGTAACACGTACCCCCCCACGTGTTCACTTTTAAAATATTGAATTTAGTAACACGTACCCCCCCACATGTTCTCTTTAAATTCAGTAACACGTACCCCCCCACGTATTCCCTTTTCGAATATTGAATTTAGTAACACGTACCCCCCCACGTGTTCCCTTTAAATTCAGTAACACGTACCCCCCCACATGTTCCCATTAAATTCAGTAACATGTACCCCCCCACGTATTCCCTTTTCAAATATTGAACTTAGTAACACGTACCCCCCCACGTGTTCCCTTTAAATTCAGTAACACGTACCCCCCCACGTATTCCCTTTTCGAATATTGAACTTAGTAACACGTACCCCCCAACGTGTTCCCTTAAATTCAGTAACACGTACCCCCCACGTATTCCCTTTTCGAATATCGAATTTAGTAACACGTACCCCCCCACGTGTTCCCTTTAAATTCAGTAACACGTACCCCCCCACGTGTTCACTTTTAAAATATTGAATTTAGTAACACGTACCCCCCCACATGTTCTCTTTAAATTCAGTAACACGTACCCCCCCACGTATTCCCTTTTCGAATATTGAATTTAGTAACACGTACCCCCCCACGTGTTCCCTTTAAATTCAGTAACACGTACCCCCCCACATGTTCCCATTAAATTCAGTAACATGTACCCCCCCACGTATTCCCTTTTCAAATATTGAACTTAGTAACACGTACCCCCCAACGTATTCCCTTTTCGAATATCGAATTTAGTAACACGTACCCCCCCACGTGTTCCCTTTAAATTCAGTAACACGTACCCCCCCACGTATTCCCTTTTCAAATATTGAATTTAGTAACACGTACCCCCCCACGTATTCCCTTTTCGAATATTGAATTTAGTAACACGTACCCCCCCACGTGTTCCCTTTAAATTCAGTAACACGTACCCCCCCACGTATTCCCTTTTCGAATATTGAACTTAGTAACACGTACCCCCCAACGTGTTCCCTTAAATTCAGTAACACGTACCCCCCACGTATTCCCTTTTCGAATATCGAATTTAGTAACACGTACCCCCCCACGTGTTCCCTTTAAATTCAGTAACACGTACCCCCCCACGTGTTCACTTTTAAAATATTGAATTTAGTAACACGTACCCCCCCACATGTTCTCTTTAAATTCAGTAACACGTACCCCCCCACGTATTCCCTTTTCGAATATTGAACTTAGTAACACGTACCCCCCAACGTGTTCCCTTAAATTCAGTAACACGTACCCCCCCACGTATTCCCTTAAATTCAGTAACACGTATCCCCCCACGTATTCCCTTTTCGAATATCGAATTTAGTAACACGTACCCCCCCACGTGTTCCCTTTAAATTCAGTAACACGTACCCCCCCACGTGTTCCCTTTAAATTCAGTAACATGTACCCCCCCACGTATTCCCTTTTCAAATATTGAATTTAGTAACACGTACCCCCCCACGTGTTCCCTTTAAATTCAGTAACACGTACCCCCCCACGTATTCCCTTTTCAAATATTGAATTTAGTAACACGTACCCCCCCACGTATTCCCTTTTCGAATATTGAATTTAGTAACACGTACCCCCCCACGTATCATCCAGCCGAAAATTGAGACATCCAACCGAAAATTGAGACATCCAGCCGAAAAATGAGACATCCAGCCGAAAAATGAGACAGCTGGACGAGTAATGAGACATCCAGCCGAAAAATGAGACATCCAGCCGAAAAATGAGACATCCAGCCGAAAAATGAGACATCCAGCCGAAAATTGAGACATCCAGCCGAAAATTGAGACATCCAGCCGAAAAATGAGACATCCAGCCGAAAAATGAGACAGCTGGACGAGTAATGAGACATCCAGCCGAAAATTGAGACATCCAGCCGAAAAATGAGACATCCAGCCGAAAAATGAGACATCCAGCCGAAAATTGAGACATCCAGCCGAAAAATGAGACATCCAGCCGAAAAATGAGACATCCAGCCGAAAATTGAGACATCCAGCCGAAAATTGAGACATCCAGCCGAAAAATGAGACATCCAGCCGAAAAATGAGACATCCACCCGAAAAATGAGACATCCAGCCAAAAATTGAGACATCAAACCGAAAAATGAGACATCCAGCCGAAAAATGAGACAGCTGGACGAGTAATGAGACATCCAGCCGAAAATTGAGACATCCAGCCGAAAAATGAGACATCCAGCCGAAAAATGAGACATCCAGCCGAAAATTGAGACATCCAGCCGAAAATTGAGACATCCAGCCGAAAAATGAGACATCCACCCGAAAAATGAGACATCCAGCCAAAAATTGAGACATCAAACCGAAAAATGAGACATCCAGCCGAAAAATGAGACAGCTGGACGAGTAATGAGACATCCAGCCGAAAAATGAGACATCCACCCGAAAAATGAGACATCCAGCCAAAAATTGAGACATCAAACCGAAAAATGAGACATCCAGCCGAAAATTGAGACATCCAGCCGAAAAATGAGACATCCAGCCGAAAAATGAGACAGCTGGACGAGTAATGAGACATCCAGCCGAAAATTGAGACATCCAGCCGAAAAATGAGACATCCAGCCGAAAATTGAGACATCCAGCCGAAAAATGAGACATCCAGCCGAAAAATGAGACAGCTGGACGAGTAATGAGACATCCAGCCGAAAATTGAGACATCCAGCCGAAAAATGAGACATCCAGCCGAAAATTGAGACATCCAGCCGAAAAATGAGACATCCAGCCGAAAAATGAGACAGCTGGACGAGTAATGAGACATCCAGCCGAAAATTGAGACATCCAGCCGAAAAATGAGACATCCAGCCGAAAAATGAGACATCCAGCCGAAAATTGAGACATCCAGCCGAAAATTGAGACATCCAGCCGAAAAATGAGACATCCAGCCGAAAAATGAGACATCCAGCCGAAAATTGAGACATCCAGCCGAAAATTGAGACATCCAGCCGAAAAATGAGACATCCACCCGAAAAATGAGACATCCAGCCAAAAATTGAGACATCAAACCGAAAAATGAGACATCCAGCCGAAAAATGAGACAGCTGGACGAGTAATGAGACATCCAGCCGAAAATTGAGACATCCAGCCGAAAAATGAGACATCCAGCCGAAAAATGAGACATCCAGCCGAAAATTGAGACATCCAGCCGAAAATTGAGACATCCAGCCGAAAAATGAGACATCCACCCGAAAAATGAGACATCCAGCCAAAAATTGAGACATCAAACCGAAAAATGAGACATCCAGCCGAAAAATGAGACAGCTGGACGAGTAATGAGACATCCAGCCGAAAAATGAGACAGCTGGACGAGTAATGAGATATCCAGCTGAAAAATTAGACATCCAGCCGAAAAATGAGACATCCAGCCGAAAATTGAGACATCCAGCCGAAAATTGAGACATCCAGCCGAAAATTGAGACAATGCGAATTCGATAATTAAAAACCTTTGTTTTCCGACTAGTCCACAGGAAATGCAATCATTGTTCGGTTATAGGTCATTATATACGTAGTTTGGCATAAACCATTCACTCTTTAGAGTATTGAATCACGTGGTTTTTAATCTCTTCCTACTCACATTATAACAACGATGCATTTTCTGATTTTAGTAAATTTCAAAGGAATTTATAAGAACATCAGTTTCAGACTCTCATTCTCCGAACTCTTTTTTTTTTTTTTAGTAATTTACACCTCTATACGAGTATAAACGAGAAGTTCAACATTCTCAATGTCAAAAAATCAACAGAATAACTTTAGGAGGCTCATTAATAACACCGTAGGTACTTGACATACAATTTTTATTACATTATTACTATAAGCAATATCACAAACATTAGTGTGTACTTAATGAGATAATAAATTTGACATGAACGAGACAGCGGGAAAAAATGTTCCTCTTAGATGAAAATTTAAAAAAATATAAGTGTGAAATAAAAATAATAAGACGGTATTTTGTTTTCTCTAAAATTCACGGCTGCGAATTGCGGTTTCGACGCCAAGCAAAGATCATAGTATAATGCTAAGGATTTTTCGGAACGGAAGAAAACGTAATGAAATACAAAAAGAAGAAAAAAATTAACAAATTAATCACACGAGAAAAAAAAAAGACAAAAAAATTGATTATTATACGAATAAATCTTAATTTGACATAGCTGGATTTCCAAGACCAAGAAGCACATCAGCGATGAAAGTATTCGGCGTCGATATTTCATCTAGCAGACCTATGATGAAAAAAAAAAAATTAATTTCAATTTTGATTATTTATACGAATTAATTGGAGGGGAAACAATTCAAAAAGTTCAATAAACACGACCAAATTCAAAGGATATTTCTATTATAAACTTCTTGGAATGAAATTAGGCTCTGTCACCGCTTTGAGGAACAAGACCATCATTATTTTAAAACTAAGTACCTACATTAAATAAAGTGAATCAAGTTGACCCATCTAACAGGAAAAAAATAACCTTCCAAACTAATTTTGGCACGTCCAATAATTTATGCTTACTAAAAAATTCAACGTCAGATTATAAAATACATATTACGAGTGTGTTCGATTCCAACGAATAAAAAGAATAAACGTTTTCGGGTAGGTAAGGATTTTCTCAGACAGTTTGATTTTAACAAGATTTCAACTCACCAACGACATCACAGAACTCTCCGAAACAAGAACACGGCAACAATTCTTCCGTGTAGGCGGCCATAATTTTTTCAGACGCTTTCAGCAACGCCTCGTCATTATGGCGGATGAAATCAGCCAAAGCGGACGTCCACTGGTCATCCGATGGGCAGGTAATACTCTGTAATAAAAACGAGAGCGAAAAAAACAACAAAATCAGCGATGAAAAATGCCAAATCCAGTCGTAAGATCGCGCTGGTCGAAATCAACTCCATAAAATACCTTGAAGAAGTACGTGTAGCAGGCGTCGACGAGGCCGTAAAATACGAGAGCACTTTTGTACACCTGATACTCTTTGGGTTGGATATCGGATAGTTTATGCGGTCCTGATGGATACACGTGACGTACGTGCGACAAAACGATAAGTCGACGCAGGTGAGCAATTCTGTTTTTCTTCCACTGAGCCGGCGAGTGCAACAGCAGCGAAAACGTGGCCCAATAGAAGGGACTCTCCGCCTCGTACGACGAGGCGATCCATCTCTCTGGAATCCAGCATTCTAAATAACTGGTAAGATTCTTTTCTTCACGCGACGCGCAGCGAGTTCTGTGAAAAAAAGAAAAATTCGAGTAATTTCTGAATAAAACTGAGAGCAAATATTTCAAGCAGAACGATTTTAAGTAACAAAATGCTGAATTTTAATTATTCTTGCGAAGATATTCCCACTCTCCTACAAAAAAAAGAAAAAAAGGACAGTTTAGCACTAATTTCAAGCTTTTAGAGAATTCGTTATAGGAAAGCGTCTAAATGACTCATCGTTTGGATACACAAGAATAAGAACTATTGGAAAAATCGACGATTCGTTTTCAGAGAACTAAAACAAATTCGAGCTGTTGTCGCCGAGACAGATTTATTCGTACATTTAACTAGCACGGTGGCGCACTCATACACTTTCTAAGGAAGAGGCTGAATCGTAAATTAATCCCCCCCCCTGCCAAAAAAATTCTATCAAATATTCGTGCGAAATGCAAAAACTATTCTATTCAGTCTGTTTTTAACAAAATTCCAAGTCTAAGGAAGAGCTTCAACCCCCTCAGCTCCCCTTTGGGCGCGCCACTGCTACCAAAATAATTTGATCAAAATAATAAACCGCAAAAACAATACTAAAATAAGACTACAATAATCAAACATTCCCAGGAGATACAGAGTGTAATCGAGATAATCCTCAGAATTTTCAAAATAAAACGTTCCTAAAAAGCTCAACCCTTCGGTACACAAAATATTAGCACTTACGTATTAATAACGTAGAGAGCCATATGCATGAGATACGGTATTATCTGCATGTTGGATTGAGGCCCACCGCCTCCTGTATCTTCATGGAAACTTTTTCCGCGCGCGAATCGCAAAAGTAGTAACTTCAAGTCGTGAATTGTGGTAATATAACTTATATCTCTGAAATTTGATGATTTAAAAAGACAAAATTAAGTTTGCGACGACAAATGGGCTTAATGGTATTGAAAGTGCTATTTTTAGTACCTGTGACCAGTACACTCCTGCAGGTATGTATTGTGTCTGGCAAGGCAATTGGCAAAGGCAGACTCTGGAACTTGAGGGCCCCACAGCGGCAACAGACCGTTACAACGTGTATTGGCATTTTGCAGGGCTGCTGATTCCCATTCGTCACGAACACGAGCTAATCTGTATTACGGAGAACAATGCAAAACAATTACAACCATGCTGTTCGATGCAGGTAGCAATCGAGTGGTGAAAGGCAAGAAGGAAATTCCATTTTCGCATATATTGCAGTTCCACATGACCGACATGAAACTTTCCACCGGAACTCGATATCTGCTCTCATTCTCGAGATATGATCACTCGCCAGTTAAGAGTCTCATCCTTAGGATATTTTTAATAATATTTACAAACAAAGTTATTAGAATGAAAATACCGTATGCAAACTGGTGGAAGCGCGTTGCTCCAAGCAATGTGCAAAAAATTTTTTCCTACTAAAACATCTGTAGGTCATTATTATGTTTAAATCATTTTCACATTATAATATTCCCGTATTCATTGGCTTGGCTTGGAGATGCCAATTTTTCAAAATTATGCGTTCGATTTAAATCGAAACTGAAAAAATCAATCAGATCGAAAAGTGCGGTTTTAGACAAATGAAAAACTGAAAAATTGATTTTTGATAGATTTTTATACTTTTTACTTTATTCGAGCTTTAGTTTCAAAACTGGATTTTTTTTTTAGCATAAAAATTTACTCACACTAATGCACATTTTGAGAGAATACTACGTTAATTTTGATGTTTTGATTTTTGAATGATCGATTTTTGATATTAGATCGAATCGAAATCTACAAAGTCTAAAAGAAAAAACGATTTTTCAGGTTCAATTTTTAATTGAAAATCGAGAAATTGATAAAAAAAAAATCGGCATCCTAGGAATTGTTTTCAACGTCAGTAATTTTACTCGCATACATACAAACTTTAAAATGCATTTTTCTCAAAACTAAATTTTGTTGAAAATCCATTTCTCGCTTTTCACTACTCTCGATTATACTAGGAAATGCAGCGACTGAAGTGAGAGACCGTACATAAGCGAAATACAGCAGACGTACCTGACGGCGGACATATGGCAGTCGACGTGGACGACGTTGAAATGTGTGACTGTGCTGTACCCGTAGGTTTTACGCGATTTCGACTCGAAATCGTCGATGAGGCAGCGTTTGGTGAAGGTGTAAATACCCAACACCTTGGTCGGCTGGAAACGATAACCTTCTCGACAAATAACGCACGTCAAGCCGGTCTCTTCGGTCAGGTCTTCCATTTGCTGCAGTACAGATTTTTCGGCCGTCACCTGGCCCTTATCATTCGTCTTCATGCCCAATGCTCCGAGCTGTTTTTCACGCATTGCCATGGCCAGGCGTTTCTTTTCGGCGCGCGTCTGCTCACGAACATTCTCGATACGCGTAGCCACTTCTGGATTCGTCCGCAACGCCTCCAGTAAGTTCTCAGCCAAAGTACCGACATGTTCTTCAGACGCTACTTGTTCGAGTCGATGAATGATGGTAATGCATTCGGGAGAGACGACCATCTGAAAACAAAATTCATACGATGAGTGCTTCCGTTAGCTAAGTAAGTTGCAGAATTTTCTGGTTTTACGTTGAAAAAATAATTTCTAGGTACGTTTCAGATAAACAGCGCAGGAAAATTGTGTTTGAAAAAGCCAAAAATTCGTACAAAAGATTTTACGCGTGACATGTGTAGGGGGTAGTATAAGGAAACTGTGGTCAAAAGTCTCAGCTCCCCTCGTGCTTCTCCCCGAGGCACTCGTAAGCGTTGAAAAATGACGTTTTTTCACCACAGTTTTCTTGTGCCAACAAACACCCTACACATTCCAGGTATAAAATCTTTGGCATCAATTTTTTCCTTTTTTCCCAACTACTAAAACTAATATTCCCAGGCTAAAAACGATTTCGCACGTTTTAAATGAAGAATATGAGTTCCAGTCTAATTAAAATAGTATTTTAATTGTTGCTTAACACACTTGGAACAAAATTCTTACCATTATGAACCGAAAAAAGTCGAATAATTAAAGTCGAATAATTGTGAATTTGAAAAATAAGAGTCTCGAGACTAATTACTCGGCATAAACGAGTTCCCTAAATAAATTCGAGTTACACCTCAACATACCTGAGTGGGTTTATGGTCATGCGCTAAGCCCGTCAAGAAACGTATAATGTATTTTAAGGCGGGTTTCGCAATGTACTCCTTCCAGTCATTGCTATCTGTTCTCCAGAATGTGGATTTCATCGAAGGAACGTGGATCTTGAAGAAAAAAAAGTATAAGTAAGCGTGATTTTTGGTGCATGGGAGAAAAAAGAGATAAAATACTCACAATAATATAGTGCAGTGCCTTGTCAACGATACCCAAAGACATGATATGATTTTTCAGCGTATCACCGAGTGCGTTACGTTCAATCGATGACGTAATATTACAGAACAATTCCAACTGCAAAGACGGACATTAAACATTAAGTAAATAAACGAAAATCAAATACAATTCGGTTACCGAATTAAAAAGTTATCTCACTCTTTGTTCGTCTTCCGCTTTACGATCTTGGTCGAAAGATTCGAAATCCATGACAGAATTGAAATGATCGGTGAGAATCGTCATTTTCTCCTTGTTACCGTAGGTCAGGGCTGCTAAAACACGAGACAAATGAGTCAGCGTCGACGGTTTTACGCTGGTAGCATGCTGCAGAATGCTTTTCACGTGCTGGCTGTCGCCGCAGGTTTCAGAATACAATTCGAAATTACTCTGGTACTCGGACGAAGCCTTTGAGAGGATCGTTTCGAGAATCTAAAAGACGATAAATGAAGCAATTAAAGCGTTACAAGAAAATCAAAGTTTGAAATTTCATATTTCTCGCGATAATAATATAATTCGTTACAGTGAGATTTCTCGTAGTTTGTAAAACGCTATAAATTTTACGATTAAAGGAGTAACAAATTCTTTGTGATTTTATCAAGGTGACGAATGTACCTATTTTTACGATAGCCCTCGTACGTTGTTACAAAATTTTGGTAACATTAAAAAAACCCGCATTTACCTCTAAAATCTGATCCATGAGAACGCTTTGTGCGAAATCGTTGTCTGAAGATAAACACATCTGCAGAATGGACAGTAATTTGGACACGGCGCCCAACGACGGATCGATAAGTTCCTCCTGATTGTGGTTCACCTTCACGCACAGACCCATTAATTTTAAAAGGACCTGTAGCAGAGCTTGTGAACGCGTCAAATCACGTATGGTACCCAATCGATTCAGCATGACCTGTAAAACATCACAACTCGTCAAGTAACGAGGAATTGCATCGGCTGTGAAATGGTGTCAACTCAAAAACATACTTCCAATCCGCCGCATTCGCCCATCACGTTGGCCATTTTGTAGACCTGTTCATTATTGACTTCTTTATCGTTTTTGGCGTCCAAAGTTTCGACGAACTCTTCCGTAGCATCGCCCAACAGACCTCGCATTCGATACACAACACGCATCGCATCACCTTCACCGCCTTCCGCTAACCAGACTTTTTTATACACCTGCGTTACGGATGAAACGAATAACAGGATTAGCCAATTAATAAATACTACAAATTATTATCAATATCAAATGTATATTAAGTGCAAGTTGTATTACTCTACATACAACGTTTAGTATAATTTAGTCGAACAACAGTCGTTCTGCCCAATTCATCAAACGTGGGTTGCAGCAATAGAAAGTGGTTTACTTTTTTTCTCGAACGTTGCAAAAATTTATAAAGGTCAACCGGCAAAGCGAGAATAAAAAGACCACCGACTGTTGCTGCGTTCGAGGTACAATAATTTGGTCAGCACTGATTTTGGGGAATTATTTTTCCACGAACTTACGCATACTTTGTATAGCTTTGGTGAAAACATTACTTACAAGTTTCACAGGTAAATCCAGACTTATGATTTTATTATTGACTAGGAGTTCCATTCCGTTATCGTCGTCGAGAAGGGCAACCAATTCACAATCTTGGCAAATTTTGTTTTTCACATCGCGCATGAGAGGACCCAAGCCAGGTTCGTTGCTACTGTACGGATTACCTAACATCCTCCCCTGTAAAGTAATTTATTATATATGTAGTAAGATATACAATATAACGGAAAAATAATGGTAAATCAATGTAAGCTAATAAAGCGTTTTTCTCGAATACTTGAAAATGATGAAGATGTAAAATATTTTAAACAAAAAATACAGTCTTATGCCGATTTCAAAGATGATATTATTTTCCTACCCCTCCTGTCAAATTTAGTAAAAATCGATAAAAATCAAAAATGGAGGACTGGATTCGTGATACTTATGATTTATGTAGACTTGATTATACCAATATGATTACTTTTTAAAGAAAAAATTTATATTTTTCCCTTCATTTGGAGACCAAAATGAAAAGTTGAAACAAAACTGATAGGTACTTCGAATTAAAACAAACCTGCAAAAAGTCTTCTTGTTGGGGATCTTTTTCCAAACTCAAGTAGAACTCTCCGATTTCATTTTCTTCCGGATAAATAATGGAGCACAGTCTTTCAAATATAAAAACTGGTGTTCGAACATCATTTTGGCTGCATTTTTCGACAGTTTCTATGCAGATTACCATAAAAGCTTTGGTCTCTGATTCAGTACCTACAGAAACAAATGATTCCAGAAAATTATAGCCTAATATATGTACTCGTATGAACATAATATTACAAAATTAGCCAAATTTCAATTTGGAAGGGATCGTAACATATTTTTAGAAAAATATATGAAACAACTGACATTTGGTTGATTCACGTTTTATTTAGTATTAGTTTGAAAAATTGTTTCTCAATTTTCTCGTAATTAAAATCTTCAGTAATAAATTATTTCCTACACTCGTATATTCGATAAATCATTCAATTCTCAACAACAAAGAAATAAACTTACTGCGGATCATCAAAATAAGCGAATGAAATAAAAATTTCTTTTAATGGTACACCACCTACCTGATGTCATTTCTTCCAGCAATTCCAATAATTTTTCTTGCGTTTCATCGATGATTCGGGTTCGTTGAACAACCAGTCGTCTCAAAGCCAAATAGCCATTGAGCACAGTTCCGACGAGACGACTCTTGTACTTCTGTTTAATAGTGTCAACGTCCAAGAACGATGCGATCAATTTAGTAAGTTTTTTCAGGACAAAACCTAGGTACAAAAATAATGAGAATATAATAAATTCGCTCGTAGAATAAATGAAATTTAGAAACGCTGTGAAACTAGTAGAAAAAATTAGACGAGTTTTTTGAAAAAATTACCTTGAGCGAGGTCTGACGTCAAGGTGGTTTGCTCCAGATGATACAGGTTTTGTATTTCGTGGTTGAATAAATTGGCCAAAAATAGAAGAACTCCTTGTAGTGTAAGATACTGTTTCCACGGTGGTATATCGATCAGACTCTGATATAGAGACAAAAATTCAGAAGCGGTGGGGCCTGCTACGTTAATCTCAGACAAGAAACGAGTCAATACATCCACAATCTGAAATACGCAATTTGAAGAATAAAATGAATACGATAAAATTATTCGTCAGAACGGACAAAAGGAGGAGGGATGAAAATAAGGGTTAGGCGAGGGTGAAAAATACGAGGAATGAGTGGAACAGGACCTAAATGCACCGAATTTTTACAATTGAATAGCTTAACGCAATAACCAGCCAACAGCAATTTTCAACATTTGCTGAAAAACACGAAAAACTGCACAATTTTGGGACAACAGTACAAAGAAAGCTGAAAATTGGATGAGATGTACATTCAGTACAAAAATCTTCTAAAAAAAATCAAGACGATTGTACTCACATTTGAAAAGAAATAAGCTTTTGAACATTGAAAACTTGGCGTGTTGTTGCCTCGAGTGGACATTTCTATTTTCAAATGTACGAAATATTGGTTCAAAAAATGATTTACTTTGGCATAAAAATCAATTGATTCTATGTTTAACAATTATATTAAAAAAAAAACAATTCTCATTTTAAAATTAAAATAAAATTTTCGCATTTGACTGATTGTTGCCTTAACAGGCTTGAACTTGGCTGATTTTTGAAATAATTTGCGAATAAAAAAGATTCAAACGCTAAGGAATTACTCTTTTCTTGCACAAGAATACGTGTTTTCGTATTTAGAACAAATCATCGACAAAAAAGTGAATTTTTAAAAATATGTCAGTTGGCTGGTTGTTGCGTTGGACTATTCAATATCTACTTTCGATCAGCAATAATATTTACGAGTAATATAAAAGCAAATTTTACTACCATGAGAGAGACTTTAAACATACCTTCTTTTGATGAGCAGGAGTACTGCATACACTCTGGATAAGATTGCATGCGACTTGTCTAGCGTGCCTCGAACCGCTGTTGAATAATACAAGTTTGAGCCAATAGGGATCCGACAGGAAAGTGTTACGGTTACGTGTGATGTGGAACGCTGCATCCTTCCACCGATTGAAATACTTCTCGTAAAGATATCTACGATGAACAGCAGCCTGAAAAAAACACGAGCGAAGTAGAAATAATGTTCGTGAGACAATTTTATAAATTAAATAAAAAAATCTTACTTTCGATTCGGTCTTCAAAGAACCAGGATTACGAGGAGGAACTCGTTTTTTCCACATCTGGAACGATTGTTGGGCGTCTCCGTCGATCCATTTTCGAACGTTTATATTGACATTTTCGGTGAGACGCACCGTGGCTAGACTTTCGACGCTTTTATCCTAAAATCGAAATGAAAAAATTAAATAAAACAGAACATTGAAACGCGAATAAATAACAGAATTTGGTATGTAAATTAAAATGACGAGATGAATTACTTTGTGTTTTTTTGATATTGGAGGATCGGGTTTGATGAGACCACAAATAATATTGAGACACGGCAAAACAATCGCTTCCATAACGGGTGGCGAATGACTTAGACGCGTGGCCATGACGAATATTTTAAATACACACCTGAGAGAGAAAAAACAAAAGAAATAGTATATACGAGTGTAAATCTAAATCGTAGCAATTTCATGAACGGATTCACATACTTGGCTTTTTGTTCCCAACAAGAATCATCTTTTTGTAACATGGTGGCAAGAAGATTGATTTCCGGACGAACCGTGTAGGCGAGATCAGGAGCAGCTCCTTGACTACGTAAGGGTATAGAAATATGATCCATCAACATTTCACACAATCTATCAGTCGTTTCAAGATTATCTTTCGTTAGCAAGCAAAGCAGTTGTTTTACTTCATCTTGCATCTGCACAAAAAAAAAAATTAACCAATAAATTCGCGGAAATCTAAGAAATAAACGACAAATTTCGGATCGCTTTATGATTCGTAAAGTATTCTGTGGTGTCATTCAAAAGCATTTTTATCAGCCTCTGAGCTAGTTTGAATTCAGTGACTTCTCTTTACCTTTCCCTAATACTCTTCCTCATTTTCATTTTCTTCTTCCCCTCCATACACTATTTGCATTCCTCACATTCCTCCACATTTTTCTGGTATCCCTCCATTCGGCCCTGCAGGCAGATTATCTCTCATCATTTACCATCCCTCACTCTAGCATAATTTTTTCAATTATTAGTTCGTATACTGTTTTCCCTCTAACCGCATTGTGATCCCTCAATTTTTTTCATTTTCTTTTGTCTTGTTCGCCCTTTTTTATCTACATTGAAGTAAGTAGAAATGTAATTCAGTGATTCTGGTAAATTTAGTCGTGGGAGGGCGCATTTAACAAATAAATAAATAAATGACTCTCCTTCCGCGAATGGCATTTTAAGTTCGGAAAAATGAAGATTTAAAAATTATAATTATTTAAAAAATACTAACCTGGTATGATCCACGTCGCAAATTATACTCGACTAATTCTGTCAACAAGCCTTGTACACACAGATCATTTCTTGCCTTCACGTTCGTGCACAAAGCCCGTAGCATCGTTAGACAATGTTCCACAACAAACGAGGCGCAGCCATAGCACTTGAAGAATGAGGCGCATTCGCTAGATTTTCCCAACGAGATCAGGTCCGAAGACAATAATGCGTCATCAGGAGAATGCAGAGGCGCCATTTCTTCAGCTACGTACTGTTTTCGGTCATACGACACCAGTTCTTTGCGACAGATTAGTATTTTCTACACATAAAAGATAGTCGAGAGTTATATTAATCGTTAGATCACTATTTTGGCTAGAATAAAGGAACGTATATATCTACCTGAATAACGCGACTTAATTCTTCGAACGTGTTTTTGCAATCGCTGCAGTATTTTTGAGCCAGCATTTGAATAGCACGGTTTACTTGCACGTTACTAGTGGACGCTGCTTGACTTCCGTCTTCATTCCAATTTTCAGAACGGTGTTCGTTTATTTTTAACAACAAATTCTGTAAATGAAAATATCTAATTAGTAATCGAATTGATCGTCGACCGAGAAGTCTAGCGAAAAATACCAACCTCTAACGAAGGTTTCATGCCCACCAGAGTCTTGTACGTCCTATCTGCTTTTTCTAATAATTGATTAATAGTGTTGACGATTTTTTTACGATCGTCATCATTATCGATGGGCTCGATGGCGCAAACTTGCCTGGCTGTCAGCGTATAATCAAATTTGGCGTACTTACAGAAACCACAAACGTGACACAAAAATGGGTCTTTCTCGTCGTAGTTGATAGCCCTAAAACAAAATTAATAATACAATAAAATATAAAAAATATAAAAACTAATCTAAAACGTGACGCTCTAGATGAGCTATCAAAATGATTCATCGACCAGAATATTGCCAAAAATTATTTAAAAATACAAGATTATTTTAAATGCCATAATTTTTGGTGAAATATTTGAGAAAATACTCGCATCCAGTACCAGGATCTAGTTTGAATAAAATGCTATTGAAAAGGGAAAAGTCTTAATAAGTACCTGCACTTGTGACACTGAAATACGTTTTCACCACAATTTGAGCATACGCCAGGATTAGATGGAACTGCAGCACTACATCGAGGACATTGTAACGTTTCAGTAGATGCTTGCAGGTTCTCGTAGAAATCGACATACTCGATCATCAAATTGCACGCGACAATAGGTAATGGGAAATCTATTTTGGCTTCTGTCTGGCCCGAAGAGAGAGTAACTTTTTTCGCTTTGTGCCAAAGCGCTACGCGAGAGAAGGAAGCTAGAATTAGTTACCGCAGAAAATAAATAAATTCGAGTAAATGCGACTTACGAACCTGGTTTGTTTTTCAATTCTACAACAGCCTGCACACTACGATTATTGTAATAGATGTTCATAGTGCGAACCATTTTCGTGCGCTTCAAATCACCGATACGCAGATTGATTTTACTAATCATGTGCGAGGTGACTAGTTTCACAATTTGAGTAGTTGTCGTGAATTTGGAATCGACCTGTAACGATAAAATTTAAAAATTCATTTTAATACTCCTATAAGATTAGTGACACCAGCGATAAGCTCGCAAGTATAAGAATAATTTTTGTACGACAAATAACGATTCAATTAGTTACCTTCACAGAAGACAGTTTAACATTTGTGAACGGTACTTCTGGATTATTGCATACCAAACAAGGTTCGCTTTCCAGGTAATATCCCTCCATTTCTACGTATTGTGATAGTTGCGAGTACATCGAAGCATTTGGATGTTGGATAAGAACTTGATTTTGTGAATGCAGCAATGACAAGGTATTTTGCAAGTATTTATGAGGAATACTGGCCTGAAAATGGAATTATAAATTGTAAAAACTTATTCGTGCTCTTTCTGTTCTCAAATTTTAACAAAAAAGAGTACAACATACATTCGGTAATGACGACCCTCCGCCACATTTAATTGTGAAATACCCGATTAAGTCGACGAACTGATTAGCACGTCGTCCATAATTCGGTAACTGGAACCACATGCTCCACATGACTTCGAGGATTTCTTGTTGGCGAATTGAATCCGAGTTTCTGTAAATTCGTTATTTTATTGAATCGTCAACATTCTTTGACGACAAATACTTACTACAGATTATACTCACTTGAAAATTGTGAGAATTAAGGAATGCGCTTGCCAACGTAAATTACTAGAATTCGTTTCCAGCATAAATGTGCGAATGAATTTCGATATGAGCTTGCTATCGACGAGCGAATGAATTTTGTTCACAAAAGAAACACAGTGCACTTCTTCCGACGTAGCACTCTGCTTAGCATCTTCAGGCGAGGTGGCAACTGAGGTCTTCGACGCCTGCAAGTAGAATCGTTTTCATTTTATAGACATAAAATACATGGCGAGGGAGGTGAAGAAATGCAGTTTTCTATGATTCGCGAAATCAAAAATCACATTATTCACTTATTTTGGAATAAATACGCAAGCTCGAGATTAACCATGAAATCGACTGATTTGCAACAGAAACATACGGAATGAACTGTGTCCTTACTTCTTGTTTTTGTCCACTACTATTCGAACTTGACGTGGATTTACTACCGCAGATAGCGTACTGCAACAACTGAAGAATGATATGAGAAACGCCTTCATCCAGCAACGAGCAGAGCAGAAATAGATTCGGAATGTATTCGTCCGAGTACAATAAGAAATTTTGCCAATTGAAATTTCGATTCATAGCGATTTCAAGGCACGCCTTCAAATGCTCGACGATCTCTACTAAAGAGTCGTATGGCAAAGATATGTTTAACGGGATTTCGTCTCCTCTGCGATAGCGTGATATGCCTGCTTTCTCGAGAACAGCCTTTAAAACAAAACATGTGTTAGAAACAATGGGACTTGAAGCTACAAAAATGGCTAAAGAGTAATACCTTCATATGAGTCTCCAGAGCATGTACATCTCTCAGCTGGCGATAAGCTTCTTTGCTACCTCGTATGTAGAGTAAAAGTTTACGAACTTGCCGTCGAACGAAAGGCGTTTGCTGAGCCATCATATATTCACACAACATAGGCAACCAAGCCTGAAACAGAGTATTATCAAAAAGAGGAAAACAAAAAGCGTTCCAAAAGAAAGAGTAATATTTTTACACCGATTCGAATAATCTATCATTTTATATACAACTAGCTGGACGACCTGATCTTTGCTCTATACAATAAGCGTGATTTTAACAACTCTATAAAAGTAAATGCAGTCAGATAACACTTTTTCGGGTATACGTGTATTCAATGTGAATGTAAATTATTACAACACTCCCAGAAACTGAACATTATCATTTTCGATGCATCAAATTCAAGATTGAAAAATTAGATCTGTAAGGATGTTACATAATTGATTTCAGAAAGTCATTCAGTAATTCGTGTTCTTTATGAACTTACCACAAA
Source organism: Parthenolecanium corni (assembly GCA_038050395.1). Classification (NCBI taxonomy): domain Eukaryota; kingdom Metazoa; phylum Arthropoda; class Insecta; order Hemiptera; family Coccidae; genus Parthenolecanium; species Parthenolecanium corni. The sequence goes on along the minus strand of JBBCAQ010000034.1, from coordinate 2,448,165 downwards.
CATATCTTCAAATGATGAAATATTATCAAGGTGAAAAAACAAACCCTTTTTTTCTGAGCACAAAAATTTGATATTTATTAATAAAAAACCCATTTACTTGATCAAAAGTCGCCGGAATGGACGAATGTTTTTGAATTTGATACGGTAGTCGTAAAACGATTTCGGTCAGTAATTGAGGGTAAAGTTCGAACATATCTGCGTAGTGCCCTTTGATGTATTGACGCAAGAAAAAGGGCGATGCATCCGGAATAGGTATAACTGGATGTGGTTTCAGCAACGCTCCAACTACAGTATTCTGATCGTCTGTTTTCGAACTGCAGGAAGACAATAATTATTGTAAGGATAGTACTCGAATAATGTAGACTAGATAATAGAATGCATTATAAAGTTTTTCAATTTACTTTTTCCAGAAAGGCAGTAGTTGTTCGTGCAAACATAAACACCAATCAATAACGCCAGCATGCAGTAGAATATTTGCTGTGATAGTAGAAATGGTTCTCGTTTTATCGGCGGTCTTCCCCGAAGAAGTAACTTTCATGTGCGACATGAGGACGCCTAAATGACACATACAGAAGGAACAGGAATTATGTACCAACACCAAAAACAGATATCGGTCAAGTAGAAAATTACTCACTCAGAAATCTTAATAAAACCAGCTGATATTTTTGTTCGCTCGTATGTCGACTTTCCAAAGGATTTGTAAGAACACACTCCATTCCACGAGATGTTTTAATGTCTAATTCAGACAGGATAGTTTCGAGTAACGTTTCGAGGACGCTTTTGTCGCGATCTATTTCCACATTCAGTTCTTCAGTGAGCATGAAAACGACCTGGAACGTTATTCAAATAATTATTGCGTTCGAGCAACTATAATTACATCAACATAAATTTGGTCAAAGTCTCACCTGCATAAAAGGAATAATCTGAATACCACCGATATCTTTTAAGCGAGGAATGTATTCGATGCACTTTTCTAAAATGATAATCTGAAGGGAATGAAGATTGCCGACACATTCATTATCAGCATCCACATCGGCGTCGCCATCCTGACCAATAGTCTGCAAAAGTAAACAAAATTCATTTCCCGTTCATTGAGTATTATTACAAAGATACAAATATTTTTAGTACTGAGCACACATACACGTGAAAATGAAGACAGGTATTAAAGTTATACAGAGTATAGAGTAAAAAAAACAAAATCATGGTGAATTAAACATAAATGCCATGTTAGTTGTATGAAGTAAAAATTCTACACAACAATCACTGTCGAAGTAACAAGATGATTACTTTACACCGATAATAATGAACAATATAGAGAAGGCGATAGAAAAACAAATAAATGTGATGACTTTTGAATATACCGCACTAAAAAAGGTTCAACAATTTAACAAAAACCAATTTAGTTGATTTCCAAATTATACCGTGAAAAAATCCTTAGAAATCATATCGCTCATTTAATACAACAACGTCAAAATTTTCAATTTTTTAAAAAAGTTATAATATCATCTTAAAGCAGACATAAAAAATTTTTTTCTCATATAATTATATTTATCTCAAAAATTATGATTTTTTGAGTTGTGACGTTGTTGAATTAAATGAGCGATATTATTCGATGAAAATACATAATTACATATTAAAATTAAGATATTTAATCGATTGAATTATTTTAAGATACGGTACGATAGAATTTTTGCCCCATTCAAATGCAAAAAAGCAAAACACTATTGGCCTTCAACACAATTTTTTGTCGAGAGGTACCGAGGAAAGAGAAATCGAAGTTGGAAATTGGTTTTTACCAACGTCAACTTTCCACTCATAGCGATTTCTTCCTTTCGAAACGTTGTTTAATACCCCTTGCATCTAAAATACCACGAATGATTAAGAAGCTGATTGCAAACATTTTACGTCACTCAAAAAACGGAAAATAAACAAGTTTCAAAAGTTTCTATCTTCATTTGTAAAACGAATACTTTAAATAATAGCTAACTACAATGGCATTATTATTTCAAAGCAGTTCAAAAAAATTGAAAAAATATTCGATTTTTATGATTTTACAAATAGGTAGGTATCTAAATACTGAAAGAATAACAAACTAAGGATAAGAAAACAGGATAGTATCTCTAACAGTCGTTGTACACAAATGATTTATTACAGCGACAACTATTTATCTCACCAAGAAAATACAACACTAGGAACAACGAACAGAAGAAAATGATGAATACTTGAAACGCCCAAAGTTATTTTTCTAAATACATTGAATATTAGAAGCCCAAATTATCCATTAAAGAAAAACAAACAGTACTTAGCGGGTTTAGAGATGGAAAAAAAAAGAAACAAGCATGCAAATTAATAACATGATAAGGATGGGAAAAAGTGAAAGCAAAGCTCAAAGAAATAAAAAGTATACGAAACACATTCGTCTAAAATTATGGTAAAGTAATTCAAGTACTACAGCCAAACGTACTTGGAAGTTAATATTGTTCGTATCACCTCTAACACCGACTAACGATTCTGGCATATTGTCTCCATACGCGGAGCTCCTTCCAGAGACATTGTGTTCACCTATAATGCTGTCGACAACACTGCCGCCGCTTTCCGACTCAGCGCTACCAGCCTATTTTATTATACAACCGGGAATGTAAAATTATCTTGGCGATTTAGACACGACTGTGAGCCAAAAAGTAAAGAGCAGTTCTTTTTTTTCTCATTTCTTTTCATTCGCATTAAAAGAAAATGAATCCTCGAATATTTCTATGAAAATGATTGAACAACTAAAACAATTCGACTAAATCCACTTTGCAAATTTGTCAGGTAATTTTTTCCCACGCTAACAACTAAAGGACTATCGTTCACGTAACAAGTAATCAATCAAATCAACTCTCACGTTTAACAGCATAATATATAAATACCGATACTACAGTAGAATCAAGAGAAATACCCGACCCGGCTACAGCCATAATTTCAAGCATTTATATAGGTACTAATGAAATTACACTTTTGCTGACCTGTTCGGCCGGTGATGTGCGCAGAGTACTGCCATCGGTAGCAGCCGTTGAACCTTCATCGTCAGATCCAGCGGCTGAAGCTGTGGCATCACTATAATGCCCGGTTTCGTTAGGTTGAATATGGCCAGCCCCTCGAACTTGCGATGCTAGAGAATCTAAATCCTGTTGAGAATAGAACGAAAAACAATAATCATACACTACGAAAATAATTAATTTCAAATATTCGAAGGTAAAAGCCGAAGAAACTTACAGATGCTTCCATTTCTTGCAGTACCTGCATAGCAACGACATCTTGAATATCTTGATGAATCACTTGCAAATCGGGTCCACCTTCGTGATCCTGCGAAAAACGAGGGAATAATATTTTTCAAATACGTAGTAAATAAAGAGTGATAGAAATACGAACACTCACTTGTAAGCTCAATGCAATGGCCAGCTCAACCATGGTTTCATCGTCAGTTTCTTGTTGCAGAATATCAATAGCAGGAAACGCTCTCGCTGCTCCGAGAATGGCTTCAACATTCAATGGACCACCATTTGCCGATGAACTGGGAGCTGAAACTGTAATTATGGCAATTATGAGACGAAAATAATGCCATTCCTCTCTGGACAATTCATTCTCTTACCTTCGTAGGAATCAACATCCGGAGGTTCTTGAGGAGCTTGAGAGGGACCAGGTGGTTTGTCAATGTCAGAAGACGATGGGCCTGAAAAAGAATTTGAAAAAAATCAAAAATGAAATTTTTATCCTCTGAAAATTATACTGCGACCAAATTATAATATGAAATACCTGGAGTGCTGCATCGTGTAGGACTCGGTATGACGACTTTTCTACGTTTCACCTTCGGTCGCAAACCATGACCAATAGCAAGTTTAGTGGCAAAACTGACAGTTGTGTCCGGACAAAGTAACAAATCCAAGTACAATTTGATGACGACATTAATGGTAGACTCATTTTGATCGCAAATTAATAACGAATGAATTATTTCAACGAGGGCACAAACCGTTGTTTCCACATGAGACAGACCTGTGATGAGAGTCAATTCCAATTAAGTGTATAAATCTTCACAAAATGGGAATATAATTTTAAAAATTATATCTATCTCAATTCACGTAATTTAGTCAAGATGCAAGAAAAAATAGGGGGGGGGGAATTAAGGCGTTTTATCGCTTGAGCTCTCTACTTTTCAAAACTTCTTTGCATCTTACAACGTATTTTGACAAAAATCTTTACATACTTTAAATATGTAGCAAATAATTATACCTGGTACACGAATGAATATCAAAGCAGGATTCAGTGGTCGTGCATTATGTAATCGCCACATCGTATCTACCATCAAGTTGACTAACTCGAGCGCATGATCGGTAATTTGTTTCTTTTCAGAGGACGAACGTAAAGGTTCTACATTGCTAGCATCTGGAATAAAGCGTCCTAGATTCTGTGGTCTGGAGACAACAATGCTACGTGCAATGATCACTAATTGATAAAACGCTTCAGGATCGAGATCACATGCATCTGGTACGTCACGAAATGATTGTAGCGTTCTCAAAATATGGGTTAATAAAGCAGTGTCCTAGACAATTCATAAAAAAGCGATTAATACTTTACTCATACGAGCTTCAAGCACATGAATGAAATTTCATGGTCGCACCTTATAACCGTGATAGGTTTGTCGAGTGGGGAACAGAGCTGCCAGTAACGATTTCGTGTGTAATATTATGCAAAATGGCGTAGGTAATGTGAGTAAAGTTGTAGCCAAGGAAATTGCGCTTTGACGTTGTACAACGCGACACATATCACCGGACGTGATTGAAGCTACGTTCATTAGAGTAAAACAACTTTCCAAAACTTCCAACGCACCACACACAATTCTGAAACAATGAAATAGATGAATAAATATATAAATAAATGAATAAATAAATTCCATCTTGAAATGACGTATTATATAAAACTACGAGTACAAGTAGGCTGTGTTCTTACTTATCCAGAGGACCAGCAACAGGTTGCGAAACGCTAGACGATGAGGAATCTTCAACATTCGTAACTGGTGACTGACCAGACACCATTCCTACTGCAGCATTAGCGATTTCTTCAGTGTCGTCGGGCCAACCAAATTGATCTTTCATTTTGCCATATCTGAAAATAACAGAAGAATATAGTTTAAAAACGATTTTTGCAGTCGGATGTTTGATATTTCATCTAAATCGTGCTTACATTTTGATGGAATCTACCATCGTCACAGCATCGGGGTCTTGTGACGGTCCAAATGTGACTGTCAACTTATTATCAGCTCTGATCGATTCTTCTCTAGTGAGAGGAACATCAAACCACCTATTACGAGCGAGGATAGTGGGTACCGTGCGTCCAAAAACTTCGATATAGGATGGCGATCTCTGGGCATCTTGATTTCCGAGTAAAACTCGAACGCCGGTGATCACTTGATTCGTGTCATTATTTGTAATTTTGATACTAAAACCAGTTGGTTTTGTACATACAACATACATTCCTGGAGAACAGAATATAATTCTTGGTCAACATAAAAATCAAAACTTCTTATGACAAATGATGCGGGAAGAAATATACCTGGCGTATTCAATCGAACTTTGATTTGAGGAACATTATAAATTTGTAAAAGATCATTTCCACCGAACTCGATATCACTTAATGGACTACTGTGCTCGAAGAAATCAACCGGAAATGTGACCGATGAGCCTGTAAAAAATAAAAAAAATTGAATCACAATGAGAGAGAGCTAGCGAACATCACAAAGAATTAATTATTTCCCACACAACTATCAAAAATAGAATTGTTTGTTTGCTGATAGAAAACCCGATTGGACCAATATAATTATGAAGAAAAATGGTAATGATTGATTATACCTTATTAAACTCAAATTTAAAACTTCTATCGAAGATTAAATTGCCTATAATTGTAGATCAGAGATCTCGAGTGTCAATGTAAGCAATTATATAGCATAAGAAAGTATTTTGTTGCGTCGGCACTATGAAAGTTTTCAAGTTCACCAAAATGATCAACGCTACTAAACTTCGAAACTTCAAGTTTAATCGACTATGCTAAAAATATTACTTATATTTCTGATAGTACATACCGGACGACTTGCTACCAATTTTCGCAATCTTCTTCTTTTTAGAAGATGGCTTCAGAAGAGGACCGACCGTGGCCGGATGAACGACAGGTGACAACCAGTAGCCTAAAAAGCAAAATAAAGTAAAAATACAAAATACTTTTTCACGATTGAAACATAGTTCCATTATTATTTCTATTTTTCATTTAATAAAGCATAAGAGTTGACTTTCTCTTTCGCTTCAAGAGTTTTAAATTCACCTGTGTGCTCTGCAGATGCCATATACATGCGCAAACTACCGTCTTCGCACAATAAGATTAATGTGGTTCGAGAATCCGTGTAAGTGGTTTGATGACGAATTACAACCATATCCATAATTTTCGCCTTGGCCGGCTGCACTTTTATTTCTTGTATCAAAATGGAATCCGGTTTGATCATCAATACAACAGGATTATTATCTAATGTATCACACGTGAAGATAAATAAAAGATACAAAATACGATCAATGTAACAACATAAACAATGTCACTTACTACTCTGCAACATGCAACACACTAGACCCGGGTGTGCAGGTACTTCAGTCCACTGGCACAGTGGTTGAGAGGTTGACGAACTGGTCGCTTTTGATGATGAATTAACACCATTTTTGGAATTTGAATTTAAGACGATTTCGTAGACATGGCTGGTTCCTTCGGATAAGTTGGGTAAAAAGGCTATAAAGCTTTTACCTTGAGCGTAACTCAAAAGTAATACTTTCAAAATATGTGAATAGTAAACAGACACTCCACCAGCACAAATCTGTCCATTAACGTCCTGTTATAAAATGGAATAAGTAAGTAGTGGAAAATAAAACACAATGGACGATTCGGTAGAGCATGGTCAAACATACTTTGATAGACGGATGTTCGATTCGAAGGGTATTGGTCACATAAAATGGACCCTGAGTGGCAGAACTTTCTTCATTCATATCTTGAGTGTAAATATAACCAACTGAGGACATTATCACAATGACAGGACTTGAATTCTGAAATAAAAATATTTGTTGCGAGTAAAATAAAAACGAAAACTCATTTAAACGAGATTCTAAACATCGAGTTGATAAATTTAAAAAATCGTAATATTTTACTTCTTCAAAAATAAGCGAGATAAATAAAAGCGCGAAATATTAATACTCTGAAATCGAATACTTACATCCAAACAGACAAACGTGACGTCTCTAATTTTGCCAGTTGGTACCAAGAAGTAATATTGAGGACTGAGCACATCTTTGCCGAGATCGTAGATTTTTACGAAATCAGCCGTAACTAAAGCCAACCAAGTTTGAGAACCCGGCAACCAAATGGCTCTAATTATGAAGTTACCAGTCTCCAGCTGAGGATGTAAGACTAAATGATCGGCGACGGTACCATTCGTATTAAAAGTCAAAACGTGACAGTCCTGCATTTAACCATATTTGTTAGAGAATTCACATGTTTGATAGCGAAATAAAAAAAAACCTATTACCTTCAAGCCACAAACAGCAAGGAAATCTTCATTACAAGGATTACCAGTGACAGAGAGAACTGTGAATGGAATGGGTGCCGAAGAGAGACGGGAGAGAGTCAATTTCTTTTTCGTCGAATCGGCTTGTTTAAGAAGAGCGCTCAACTGAAGAACGGTAATTTTTCCTTTTTCGTGGGACACGGCAACTGTTCAGAAAATAATTCGGTTTCAATATCGTTATTTATAAATTTCGTAAGGAACCAAAAATCATTAGAATTATTTCAAACCAAATTTTAAACAGAGGAAAAAAATAACGTACCAAGGTGTTGACGCCTTCCTTGCGGCGAAGATAAGCAACACATGGCAACGCGACGCAACAGATGAGCTGAAATTAACTGACGAATAGTTTGGCCTTGATCGCCGGTGAAATTCATACGAACATTTTCGAAAGCACCTTCTTGGGATCCTAAAGCTGATACCTGAAAATAACAAACATAGGTGAATACCATTTACACCGATTGATTTTTGGAGTTTCACTGGATCTATTTTCAAATTTAGGAATAAAATTTACAATAAAAAAATTATAGCGTAGCAAGCTTCGCTAGTACAGCAGCTTTTCAAACAGAACTACAGGAGTCTCATAAAAAATTAAAAGTTAATATTTTAGGATAATGCATAATTGGGTAAAAAATGAATTTTTATCGGAAACCTGCCAGCAAGTTCAGAAAAAAAAAATTCACGTTTTGAATCTTCAAAACCACTTTTTACAAAAAACCAACCAATAGATTTGCTTCAAATCTGAATGATATATTTTAGAAGCTCCTATTTTTACATCTTATCAATTTCAATTCAATCGGCTCCGTACTTTCTCTTTTAGTAGCCATCAAAGCAGAAAAATCCTTTTGTAATTCCAAGGAATACTGTTTCCTTCAAATAACTCATCAAAATTCATTTTTGATATCTAGAGAACCGCAGAACCAATCGTTATGAGATTTCTATCAGACTTCAATCTCATCAGTATAATTAGCTTTCAAATCCGAAATTTGCGATTCACATACACCATACACCCGCACATACATAAACAAATAATTAAAAAATAAAAATAATGAATAACTTACCATTAATTTATCAACATATTCGAATTTCTTTTCTGCCTGATGTAACTGATCAAGGGCAGCCTTGGCTCGTTTGTGACAACCCACAGGTGATATACGCGAGCAAATAGCCTCCACGACAGGTACTAGCATGTTGGTAATATTTAATAACGCATCGATAACAGCCGGTCTTCCCCATAAATTAGACATGAAATTTTCTCGACGTGAATCTAGAATCAAGAATAATTTTAAAATTTCAATTTAGATATAATTCTATGAAATATGAACAAAACTATAATTTAAAATCCAATCGTTCGGATGTCTGTCGGTACTTCGAATTCACGAACAAATTATTTTCCTTATAAAAAAGTAAATCCCCACACCCCCTCACATTTAAAGAAAATAACTACAATTCTAATTTATTTGTGCCAAACTCGATTTTTTTTTCTTCATTTTTTTCCTTTTCTATCATAATTGCCATCATATGGAACCAAGAATAATTTCACGTATTTACGGCAAATCAATTATGCAATTTGCAGTACACGTCTTTTAGATAGGTACGAGAATTCCGTTCCGTACGAGTGTAGCACGAAGAATAAAATATAATGGTTGCTTCGAACACCTTGGCCCCTTCGAGCTACGCTGGTAGTAGTAATAATTTGAAAATAATTACCCAGTTGTTTTGCGAGGGTAGCTAATTTTTGTCGATCCCGCGGAATGCTTCTCACCAAAGATACCGTGTTGAGAAGAACATCAAAACACGACGGCGACGAGTTCTTACGACGTAATGAACTTTGAAGCATTTGTTCATTCGCAATACTGGAGCCAGCATTAGAGTTGGAATTCGATGGTCCTACGCCACTTTGCTCGGGTCCATTTTGAGCATTTCTTTTGGTGAGCGCCTGAAAAATTAACATTGCTCAAAAGATGGAACTACATAGTTGGAAGTATGTAACCTTTTCTAGTTCTTAATGTTAGTACAACGTACCTGACATGTGCCATTACTTTTTGCTCCACAGTCACAGAAAAAGTTTCCATACTTAGCATAGGTTACGTCGTGACCTCTATGACATACACGAGCACAAATGGAGCACACTCCAACTTTATCAACCATCTTGCAAGTATGACAGTGGTACCAATGCTGATTCATAAATTCTTTTTGGGTGACTGTAAACGTGCACAGCTTATTGGATAAACTATCTTCATCCTGTTGATAAAGATAAATACATTACAGTATTTACAAAATTCTTGATGGTAAATGTAAATGAAATCAACTATTTTTCAACATTATGAAAAAAAAAAAAAATCGCATTGAAACTTACAGAATCATCACCGGTGCTGTCACCGTCTTCGTCGTCACGTACACATAACTCTTCTGGCCAGTCAGCATTTAAGTCTAGTGTCGAAGGTAATAATTCAGTATCCCAAGGAGGAGATGTAGCTCGTCCAACAGCAGCTGGACTCAATGCAGTAACAATATCGCTAATATAATTGAACAGAATGCATGTCGCGTTAATTAATGCTATATGGTCTCCTTCTGTTTCGCCATGCTGTAGTTTCGATAAAGCTTCTTCTTTAACGAGGAATTCATTACTAGGATAAAATAGGAAATAAATATTAAACAGGAAAAATCTTCAGAAAGCCAGATCTGAGTTTTCACTTACATTTGTTGGATCCACGTTGTAGCTGAGACAAACAGAATCGAATGACCTTTGGCAGAAGCGGCATCTGCTAATGACATCATTATCATCATCAATTCTGAAAATCCAAAGGCTTTCATATTTTCTAGAAGATGATTGGCAACCGGAATTATTGAATCGAGAAGCAAGCAAACCAAATTCTCACGGTCTTCGATCCTAAAAAAGAATAAGTATATAAATAAACCGGTAGAAGAGACGAGTGAAAAATTGTCTAATAAATTATACACGCACTTGCTCGCTTTAGTGATATAATTGGTCAAATTTTCCAAAAATTTATAATGTTCGGGTTGTATGGGTTTGTACTTCGAATCCTCTTTACGGGAAAGAGTCGATTTGGATAGCGAAAATATTTTCTCGATAGAATCACTTTTTTCTTCTTTAGAGTCATCCGAACGCTTTTCGCCGTTTCGAGCATTTTTATCAGAATCGCTAGGAGATTCTAAAGTATACGATCCGACAATAATACGCCAGAATAACGAATTTAATTGATCTTTGGGTATTTTCGATATTCGTAGCAACGAACTCAGCAAACGTTTCACTAGTTGATCGTCCGGGTTTTTTTCCGCTGCGGAACAGAGTAACAGAGAAAATCATAAGTTGAACGAGAAAAAAATAAAAGTCCAGTTATTGCAAAGACTAGACAATAACATTAGATTTTAATTTTTTTTAAATATTACAATAACATAAATCATGAACTTACCAAAGGCGAATAATTTATTGAAAGCTTCTAAAATATTTTTGGAATACGTTTTGGAATTCACTGTTTTCTGACTAATTACGGTTAGCAAAATGCAGTGTAAACCGTATTGTGATTGTTGACCATGCTTGCTGAAAAATCGATCCATGGCCATTTTACCATAGGTTTCGTTAGTCAGTTTGCCGAACCAATGGCTACTTTCCAATAACAATGGTTCTTGAACAGCATCACTGAAGCAAAATTAAAAAAATATATAATAAATGAATTACGAAGCAACTGGGGAAATAGTTCAAAATGAGAAACTTCAAAGACTTCATATCGATATTTCTTTGCTCAAATTACTATTAATAGTCCTGGATAATATTTACCAACTACAAGCCATCGATTTGACTTTTGAAAGTTGGTGAGGAAAAAATAGGAGATATAATGGGTACAAATTACACCCAAAACGCAAGGAACATCAAATTACAACAATTTCGGACCAATTTTTTCCAACATAATTTTGCCAAGTAAGAATTACACAAAATTTAAAACGATTGAAATTATACCTGCATAAGCAAGTGGATGACGCATAATTTATCAGCAGGGAGTACAAGTGTTCGAAAACGATGGTGTTCGCTTTCACTTGATATACTTCTGTGTCTTCAGAACCAACAACTACTTCTAAAATTGCGCGCGTGAATGAATACAAGTATACAGTCGACATATCCATGGCGATAGGCATAATTATATTACTGATTTTTTGGCATAACTCTTCGTTATCCAAAATCGTCCTACAACACAATTAAAGGAAGTAAATAGTAATGATGATGATATAATAACAGGTCTGTTCGAGAAACTGCAAATCCTTTCAAATTTGAAGGATTTGCAAGAAAAACTTATAACGGCAAGAATTGAGAGAAAAAAAAACTAAAGCAAAAAAAAAATACGTACGATAAATGATCCTTGATGAACCGGACGATGGTGTAAAGTAAGTGTTTCAATGATGGATTAATGGAAAATTTAGGCTGACTCGACAAGGCATACATGTGGAAATTCATAATTGTCATAGCATAACTGATGGAAGGCATAGCGTGATTAGCATACGGCTCCTGGGAGAGAAAATAATAAAACTCAACAGTAATGAAATTTTATAAAAACAGAATTACGTAAGAAAATAAAAACCAATCTTACAGAATTGAAATGTGGATATGTAATCGTTTCCCACTTCTCAAAAATAAGATGAACAACTTGAGGCAAGGCCAGGAAAAGAGTTTCACTTTTAGCTTTATTAGAATCCATATTGCACCCCGCAATAGCAATCACACTTTGAAATGTGGACAGATCGCCGAGAGTGAAATCAGTAGATTCATCTTGAAGATCACTCTTCGAATCTTTCATTTGATGCAATAAATTGGACCTAAAAATAATGAAAATAACAAAATAATTCGGAGAAATTATGTACGTTCTACAATTCGTCAAATCTAAATGTTGAATGACACTCTTATGAAACACTACTTTCATAAATTTGAAGAAAAAAATAATAATAATACAAAACTAGAATTGAAAACCAGATGAAAACAATTTCCTTAATGTAAATTGAAGTGAAACATTGAAGTAGAAATAATAAAATCTACGATCAATGGAGAATATGCACTCACTTGATGTATGTAAAAACAACTTCAGCAAGTCGAATCATCTGCGGCATCATTTCGCGGATTAAATGAGCTTGAAGAGATTTATTGGGCACAACAATATGAGAAACTTCATTGTTATCATTATCAGTCATAATACTATCCAAAGATCTAGGACAAAATGAATAAATTTGTCAAATTTACGCATAAAGATACGAACTATGTAGTTCCTAATAATGAGGAAGTAAGAAGAAATTTACTTGTTGAGATCATTTTCATTGGTTTTTGCGGCAGAATCGTCCACTGCCATTTGTAGCTTACATAACAAGGTATCACAAAGTAATAAGTTGAAAAAAGACGGCAAATCCTGTTTCGATACCATAACACCTATAATGAATAGGAAGAAAGACAATAGATATAATTAAATATCAATTTTGGAATAATCTTTTAATCGAACCGATCTAACACCAAAAGACAAAAAAAAATCCTTTTAAGAAAAAAAGTACGAAAGAAATGATTTCATACCTGCAATCTCCGTCTGAGGGATTAATTCACCTATAACGTTCTTCAGCAGAGTAAAATCATACTTAATACGGGTAGTAATATCGGCCACCGATCGCAACAGATTTTCACGAGGTTGCGTTGTGCCCTGTTTTCCCAAAGCATCCTACACAATAGAGGAGCGTGGAAATTTTATTCAACAAAGGCATATTATTTACTTCAAACAATGGAGTAAGGTTAAAAAAACTTACCTTAAGCCAACCAGTAAATGCCTTATTACCACATCGAGGTCCCCAGATTGATGAGTACAACATGAAAGGAGATGGTTCCACGTCACTTCTATTTGCAATGATTTTTTCAAGATGTACGACGCATGTTGGAAGTTGTAAGAGCATTCTGTACAGAAAATTATGTAAGATCACAAATAAATAATACGAATTTTATTCAAAATTCCAACTAACTTACCTCCAGGCCAACGAGACGCAGTACTGCAGCGCACAGAAAATTGTGTAATGATCTTTGTTACTTTTCAAGTCTATTTTATTCGTCACGTTTATGGATTCGACAATAGAAAATAACGCTTCGATCAACTCGTTGTAGACCAAATCGTTGGAATTACCCAGCAAAAAATTCACAGCCTTTTGGGGGGAAGAAAAAAGAAATAATACAAAAATCTTGAGCAAAAATTTAGGCGGACGAGTGCGAAGGTATTGATATTATGATTACTCACCAATCCGTCGAGTTTGGGTATTTCTTGACAATTGAAATCCGGCGTTGATAAATTATAGAATAAGGGTTTGACAGAGCTTTCAATTCCAACATATTGACGGTAATTGTCTTCCAAAGTCGCCCACGGACATTTGGTTTCGTCGTTTTTCATCATTTTCATGATATGCGAACCATGTAAACCGCCGCCCAAAATATTCCATTGAACCTTGAAGAGAAAAAAGATAACTATTATTCGGGAACGTAGAATACACAAATAATTTTCTCAAACCTTAAATAAAATACCTGTTCTAAAAGGAACGACGGTGGATCATACAAATGTTTCATGATATGATCAAAAAACAGTAACAGTCTTGAAGTGAAGAAAAACTGAGCTTCATCGGTGAGTAAGTTTTTCGATTTTCCCACTTTTACAATGCCTTGAGCAGTGATTAATAGGGCAGTTTTCTTTTCCATAAACGTTAAAAAGTTGAAAAGGAATAATAGCAGCTGTGCGTGTTCCATATTTAGATCTAAAATTAACAGTACAAATAAAGTAATGGATTCATAGACATGTTAACGACTTTATGAGTTTCACAATACCTTCATAAGCCGTATCTACAACAGGGGTTTTTAAAATTTGTTCCACCAAAGTGTTGATGACGCGTTTCCATATATTTGCGCATGCCGTTTCTTTATTCGGTCGCATGATTATAATCTAAAGAAAAAAATTGTTATTAAAAACCGTTTATAATGACGTATTCATACCGAAATTCCGGAAGGGATTTTGACCAAAATTTTCCAAATGAGAACGATTTTTCCCCTCCTTTAATTAGTAGATAATTATGAAGCAATTTCGTACATTTTCTGGTGCAAGGGAAGAATACTGATAAGTACATCACTAAAGAGACGCAATGTCGTTTAACAGATTTTACCTGCGCTAAAACCGATAATGTGCGTGGATATACTAGCAATGGCCATGTGGTACTATTATTGTCGTACGGATTAACTTCCAAATTGTCTAAGAGAATGTTCTGCAATCGTTCATTGAGCATATTACGAGCCAATAAATTGTGCGTAAACAGAGTGAGAGCTTCAGAAAAATTACTGTACAAAGAGTTCAAACTCAGATAGGATGTAGACGATAACGCTGCAAATAATCAAATAATTATAAAAATCATTAATTCTGCATAATAAAGTAAATTGATTATTGATCTAAAACAACTCATCAAAATGATAAAACTGAAGAAATTTTTTTTACCTGTCTCACGATCTAGATCACGTATTAAACCAGCTAAGACAATGACGTCGATTTCCGAGATTGACTTTTGAACGTATTCGTTCACGAAGCGTGAATTACACATCACATAATGATTATTCAGAAAATGGAAGATATCTTTCGCAACTGTCATATACTGAAATCACAACGAATAAGTAAGCTAAAACGTTTACAATATCTTTAAAAATGTTTAAATAAACAAAAAAATAAAAGCTGATCTTAAAAAAAGTAATAATTTTTTTAATGTTTCATCATAAAAAAATAATTTAAATGTTTCAGGATTTGCAGATAATATGATTTGCCGAAATCCAAATACTAAATTGAGATCCGTGTGGAGTCCAACAACAGTTTGATTGGACTCTTTATTCTGAATCTACAAGTAGATAGACTGAAAAGAAATACATATTTTGTTTTTTTGGGGGAACACAGTTCGATTGAAATAAAATATATATGATAACGCACGAAGAGAAAATAAAACCCCAAGAGTAAATTTACTAACAGAGCATAATTACAAAAAAGTGGTACATACCCCAGTTGGTTCTCCTTTCTCCGGGATAATAGACACCGAATCAACGTTGGCATCTTTGTCTCCATTTTCTGCAGCATCAGAACTCGGTGTCGTATCCTTTTTGTCCAAATAATTTACAGATGACAAAGTTTCTTCAAACCAATGTCCTAAAATTGGCTCACTGTCTTCATCTGTACAGGATTAAACGTAAATAAATTGAGAAGCTAAGGCAAAGAAACAAATATTTCGAAATTACGTATTATATAATATACTATACCATCGCCACCGGTGCTCTCATCAGAACAGCTCATAATATCATCCTCGTAATATGTTGTTGAACCAGATGCAGCACTGTATGTGTCTCCATTAGAGTTATGTTTGTGAGCTCGTTTCAGTGAACAACCCTAATTGAGACATAATTACAAAAGAAAATTATTTGTAATGAGATGGAAATGCCGGCTTGATAATAAATAATAAGACAAAAATTGATTAAAACCTTTCGATAAATTATTGGTGATATCACAAAGAAGAAGTGAATTAACCCATCTGCTACTTCAAAGATCTTGGCAATACGCTCGGAAGCGGTCGAGTTGGCCAAAATATTTAAATTTGCAGGACGCACAGCCGAAGTATCAACATTCTCAACGATGGCGTCTTCGAATAGTGAAGTAACCAAATTTAAAGCTTGAGAGGTGAGCGCAAGAGATAAGACACTAAAACTTTGTTGGCTGTTAACAAAATGAAGATACATAAATTACAGACATTAAAATTTTACAAGAGTTCTAGAATGAAAAAACAGCATCCCACATACATTTTCAATAAATTTATCCGACCGGTATCTTTGTCTTTTTGTTTATTAGGTGATTTGGTTTTGTCGTCTTTGGATGGCTTATCGGAACACGATATCTGACCATTTATCCCAGACACTAGCAGCCAAGCTCCTAACAAAAGGTGGTTTTGATGAACCTAAAACAAAAAATAATTAATTATTTTTTTGTCAGAAACTGCGTGATTATGACCATATGAAATAACTTACTCGTCCACCAGCACGGGTAGATGTCTTGATAATACTTGCTACATGATTGAAAATAACGATTGATTTTTCAACTACAGAGGCAGCTAATGCTTCGCTGTTATCTTCATCAATTTTTAGGTTGAGTGATCCACATCCTGGAATATGAAATGCATCATCATTAGAGCAAATAATCTAGATTGGGCTTGTAGAGAAATACACTTTTCTATCGTTCCAGATGATTTTTTCAAATTACAAAATTCAAGTAATGCTTTTAAATACAGAAAATGATTTAATACGATTCAATAAATTCAATCACTAAGCTGACTACATACCAGAAAGAGCGGCTCCAACATGAGGAACTGTAGTCGAAGTCTTGGGTGATATTGATGACGACATTCCTAGAATATTCATCGCCATTGAAGTGGATAAGGCAGCGTAAAGGCATGATAATGTCAATTCCGATAGCTTCTGCAGTTTACTATCGGTCAACGGTTCCATTACAGGCAACGTTAAAGTACTCCATATCACAGAGATATCATTTACCAAAGATTGAAGACTGTTGAGAAAAGAGTCAAAATTTTAGGAAGGATTTCAGATAGGTACTCGAATTTTCAGAGAATTTGTATCATCTTACCTATGACGAATGAAAGATGCTTCATTGTGATTGCTCGGAAGCGAAAATTTCCCAGTTTGCATAAATTCTCTCTGCTCCCCGATGTAACGCTGTATGAATGGTAAATTGAGGCAGATATCAATTAAGATATCACTCGCTTGAAGTGACTGGAGACTCGCGATATTTTTTTGAACAAAAAAAGCCTGAAAGAAAATAACCAATAAAACATATCAAAGCCCAGTTACTATTTCAAGAAAGATTTCGAACAACTATAAGTTTCGAAATTAAATGAAGAATTCTGAATCATGTTTATTAAATAATCGCTTCGATAACATTCTCATAAGGGATGAAGTGCTCACCTCATTTTGTTTGGAAATATCTAACGAAATGCAATCCACAGAATCAGCTTCGCAGTTAGGAGTTTTGACATCAAATGACAGACTATGTAATGGTTTTGAAAGTTGTTTAAAAATAGTATTTGACAAATCCATTCGGACGGGTTTACTCTCGGTTGGTGTTAAACTACTTCCATCTTTCATATTGTCTATATCTACAATAATAGTGATGTAAGCAGTGAGCGACTAGGCAAATATGTAAATCGATTTTAAATAACAATTCATTTCATACTTGGCATCGACGTTTTGATGTGCTGCGGTAATTTGGCATTTTTCATCAATGCGACAAGAGCGAATTGCTCGGTGCGTTGCAGCTGACTAGTAGCAGTACAAAATGCTTTGATCGGTAACAACAGTTGCTTTATCGTTAACGTCGAGCTACTGTGCGAATCAGACTGAGGATGCCATGTTTGCGCTTGCAATCGCGTTATCAAATACGTTAACAATATACGACATGCTTTACAATACAATTCAATTTCTTCTTTGGACGCTGAAAAAGTTCTCAGAATTAACGAATTTGTGATTACAGATCATTAATGACAAATTTATGATAAAACTTTTACCCGCTGAAACCGCCGAGCTGATGTGATCTGCAGCCAACGTGCAGAAGGTAGAATAGAAAGCTTCGTACTTCTCATTATGGGTGAGGATGTCTTGTTCACTGAAATAAAAACAAATGATGAAATGTTTCAGATATTCATTGACTCAGTGACCTACTACAGTGATAGGCAATAGACATTTTAAGAACGTAACTAGCCTAAAGCAATAACGTTAACGTTCTTGGGCTTGTTCATAAGCACATAGTATCAAATAAATGATTTGAAGTGTAAACCTTACAATGAGTAAGCACATCGTTAATTCATCAACAACTCCATAGTGCTTTTCGCCAAGTCTTGAGACTTTTTTAATGGGTAATAAATTTGAAGTTTGATCATCAAACGAAATAAGATGAAACGATATTTACCTTAAAAGTATCGAATGAACCAGGTCCGTAACATCGTGTTTGTTGAATGATCCATAAGATGCTGATAGAATTGGTTTCACAATATTGGACCACTCGACACCGCCACTAAAAGCAGCCATTTTTTGTCTTTGATCACGTTTCTCACACGAAATAAAGCTTGAACATCATTTACATGTTAGTGAAAAATATTTTGAAAATACATGTCACGACAAAGCTAAAATTAACAATTAAAACCTTTCAATACAATACCCGAAAAAAAAACCAAAATCTGATTATCTATCTTGCTGATTCGATTCGAAAGATCAAAAATTTTCCAGATCATCCAAGCAGTTTTGCCACTTTAGAAACGTAAAAATGCAAAGTCCACATTCCGAGTCCGAAGTTTACGTCATCAAAAAAAATTTATAGATATCTCGTTAGATGACGGTTTTAATTTTTTGATGAGAATGTGACCGAAGTCACCAAATAAATCTAACATCAGTGTCGTCACATCTTACTTTCGACATTTTTTTTATAGAATGTCTATAAAACAACACTGGAAAATTGCCTGCGTGAAGCCAACGAGCCAACGTGAAGCAAATTTGAGTGTTGTGATGTGTTTCGGTTTGTACAACTCACAGTTATGATGAGCTACGTGTTTGCAATTTGCATTCGTTATTTATTTCCAATTAATCGTATTTGTTAATGAATCGTGATAAATTATCCTTTACTTAGACTATAATTCATCAAAATGGGGTGTAAGTATTACTCAGATGAATTCTTTTTATTGCTAACCTACTCGTAGATACACGATTTTTTACTAATATAAAGAAATTTGGAACTCTCTAAATATTGATGATAAAATTCCTAAACTTTTACTGATAAGTGATTGTTTCTTTACCTTTTGCTAATTTTTGTATTTTGATCTGTTTCAGTCAAGTTCCTGGAGATTATCAAACCGTTCTGCAGTATCTTACCCGAAATTGCAAAGCCGGAACGTAAGGTTAGTGTTTTAGTATCGAGTCCAAAATTATAACCCTACAAACTTATTCTGTATAATTCATGTTATATATAGTACTGGTATCATCCAACTATACCTTCCTTGTTCAATTTTATAGATCCAGTTCAGAGAAAAAGTGCTATGGACGGCCATTACCCTGTTCATCTTTTTAGTCTGTTGTCAGGTAAACATTCAATTCGCTTTTCTTTTTCCCATCGTTAATAAGCGATCGTTAGTAAACACTCGAGTGGACTTCTTTTTCAGATTCCACTTTTTGGAATTATGAGCTCAGATTCCGCCGATCCGTTTTACTGGATTCGAGTAATTCTTGCCTCGAATCGAGGTACTCTGATGGAGCTGGGCATTTCACCTATCGTAACTTCTGGTTTAATAATGCAGTTATTAGCTGGTGCCAAGATAATTGAAGTAGGAGACACGCCAAAAGATAGAGCTTTATTCAATGGAGCTCAAAAATGTTAGTCCATTTTGCTACTGTAAGATACCTTCTCAATTATTCGAGTTCATTTCGTAATTTCTATGTGGTAGTGTTCGGCATGGTCATCACTGTTGGTCAAGCTATCGTGTATGTGATGACTGGCATGTACGGTGATCCATCGGAAATCGGTGCTGGAGTATGCTTATTGATTATCATTCAGTTATTCGTCGCCGGTCTCATCGTTTTGCTGTTAGACGAATTGCTACAAAAGGGATATGGTCTTGGTTCTGGAATATCGTTATTTATCGCTACCAATATTTGCGAGACCATCGTATGGAAAGCATTTAGTCCTGCTACTGTGAATACAGGTTCGTCGATCACAATTACCACTCTTTATTCTTTCTTTTGGTAAAATTTTGTTGACAACGTTGCTCATTTCACAGGCAGAGGAACGGAGTTCGAAGGCGCAGTTATTGCTCTTTTCCACTTGATAGCTACTCGCCAAGATAAAGTAAGAGCGTTGAGAGAAGCATTTTATCGTCAAAATCTACCAAATTTAATGAACTTGTTGGCTACCGTACTCGTCTTCGCTATTGTCATCTACTTCCAAGTATGCGTCAAATTAATATTTTCTCTCGTCGCGTTGTAAATTGTATGTCATTCTAACTATAATTCATTTTCGACAGGGTTTCCGAGTTGATTTACCCATCAAATCAGCCAGATACAGAGGACAGCAAAGCAGTTATCCTATTAAATTATTTTACACGTCCAATATTCCTATTATTCTGCAATCTGCTTTAGTTTCAAATTTGTATGTTATTTCTCAGGTAAATGATTATAGATAATATGTTTACAAATCGTCTTATTCAAACATGTTAATTACCTCACGATAATTATTTTTTCAGATGTTAGCTGTTAAATTCCAAGGTAATTTCATTGTAAATTTGTTGGGGGTATGGGCTGACGTTGGAGGTGGTGGTCCTGCTCGAGCGTACCCAGTAGGTGGTTTATGTTACTATTTATCACCGCCAGAAAATTTGGGTCACATCTTGGAAGATCCTATTCACGCTATACTTTACATTGTATTCATGCTCGGTTCCTGCGCGTTCTTTTCAAAAACGTGGATTGAAGTTAGCGGTTCATCCGCCAAAGATGTGAGTAAAATGGTTTTGTTGACCAATCGTTCACTTGGCTTCGTTATTATGAAAATTTCTGACGCAATTTTACTGTACGTAAAATTATTTCTTTCGAGTTCACCTTAAATTGCTCGTATAGGTGGTTTTAGATCAGATTATTTAAACGTGTACTAAATATCTCGCTGGACTCCTGAGGCCCTGCTTGTTTATAATGTTTAATTTTCGTAGTAAATCACTCTGCGATAAAAATATTACTTACTCCTTTTCTGTTAAGCGTTAGTAATATTTTTTTGGGCACTTTGCACATAGAAACTCTCCTACTTTCAGCTTCAACTGAGGACACTTGCTTTTTTATTCCTTCTTAACACTATTTTGTTTTTTCCCCCTTTTATAGGTAGCTAAACAACTGAAAGAGCAACAAATGGTTATGTGTGGTCATCGTTCACAATCTATGATTCACGAACTGAATCGTTACGTTCCAACTGCAGCTGCCTTCGGTGGTCTGTGTATCGGTGCCTTATCTGTGTTAGCAGACTTCATGGGTGCCATAGGTTCGGGCACTGGAATATTACTAGCCGTTACGATTATCTATCAGTACTTTGAGATATTTATTAAAGAACAATCGGAGATGAGCGCGTTACTATTTTAAGAGAACCTTTACTTTCCAATTTGTTTTCCTTTTCTGTATATTTTTTTCTTCCCTTCTTTTTTTTTATTGAAGATAAACTGATGTTAGTTGAAAAAAAAAAGTTATTGTAAATAACTACAATCCATAGTTACATTTTCCCTCTGTGGTATAAACTGAAAAGTTTCATTCGTAGGGATCGAGTTGGTAGTTAATTTCTTTGAAAATAAAAAACGGAAAAAAAAGTTGATTTATTTTATACAAATTTTTTTGTAGAATAAAATTGTGTTTTTGTGTATGTACATATATGTACGTTGAATTTAAATTCTTTCATTTTCTTCAAATGTGTAGATGTTTATAGTTTTCTGTTGACTTATTCTTAATATTCAACCTTCTTTTTTTTTTCATTTATTGTTAAGTAGTTCTCAGTTATTTATATTTTTGTGATCGTTAATATTATCGTGCATTTGGTAGCAACCGGTCCAACCTTTTGTAAATACTAAATAATTGAAAGTAGAGTATGGAAATTTTAACTTTGATTGTGACCGGCTAGCATTTTTTCAATTCAGTTTTGTATTTCGTGTTTTGTCTCATAATTTTAATTAAATTCCTGTTGAAATTTTATGTTTTTATGTAATTTTTTCTCCTATGCTATTAAATTTATAAGGATTTCATCTTGTTTTTCTTTCATATCTTTTTTAATAATAAGACATAGGTACCCTGTTCCTCTCTGTTGATCATTTTTTTCTATATACGCATAATATCATTCTGCAATACGCTGAAAAATTTCTTCCGAATTCTACGTTTATGAGTGAAATTTGATGTCGGTATGAGTTTCTTAAACGAATGCGGCATAACTGATACCGGTTTTCGTTTTCCAAGTAGAGTCCTTCTTTGCTAATAATTTTTGATTTTTAAAAAAATGACAGAAAAACTAATGAGAATTGTCATTTTTTATAAGTACTGCGTCCATTAGAATTTTTTAAAAGAAATGTGTATTTATTTTTTGGTAAGTTGATGGTCTTTTTTGAGAGACTTCCAATAAACCTGTGCGTTATGAGTCTGCTTGATGAAACAAAATAACCTATCGCCTGTTGATATTTGAGAAATATTGAAGAAGTAATACAGGTCTTAAAACTAAATTCACAACCGCACCTCAGTTTTTATTTTTTTGTCCAAGTATTTAAATTTATTGTTTCGTAGAATTATTGTAAGGTCAAAATTTAAATTGTAAGCGATTTGGGTTTTGAGAATAATGCAAGTCTCATTTCGCCAGACGAAAATTGCCTGAAAACTTTATACTTATGTATTTAGAATTTAATTTATGAATAACGATTATGAACTTTTTAAAATCAAGTTACACGTTTTTTTAAATTTGTAGTACAACGAAGACTTTGTTGGCTTCTGCTTTCATCTTTCCAACCTTCAACCATCGACAACCAGTTTTTTCAATACACCTCCATAACGTCAGCCAGTCTTTAGCTAATATCTCTTTCTCTTTTTTAGTAAATGAAATAACCTCTTTCGCTGCCTCTTGTTCTCACCTACTTACTCTTAGATTACCTACTTTTTCTATCTTTGTTTTCTGTGAGTGCAAGTGCCTAATCCTTTCTGTGCTTTCGGTGACACATATTCTAAACTTATTTGTACGGAAGTTATCTTTTTGATTTTCTTTAGTGTTGTGGCATAGTGAGATAATATTTTGTAGACACCAGTTTCTTATTGGGTTATTTGTCACGTTAAATTTTTATTTCTCGATATTTGTTTCTTCGTCGATTTCAATAAAGATGATGTGGGGATTTGGGTCTGTTTTTGTGACATTTTTAGTGTATGGTAAGTAGAGGTAACTACCCTTCAGATGACACAAAAAATTAATATTTTTTACTAACTTTACATTCATTAATGAATTTCATCTACTTTGTTAGGGTATCCCTTTGAAATTCCAATGGATAGGATATTTCTACATCCGTATATTGGCCACTTTACTTCAAGACCTTGAAAGCTAATTCTAGCATCGATTATGGGTATTTCCATTTTTGAGTACCCATCCTGAATAGATTTAAATATTAGAAAACAATGGATGGTCGAACAAAAATATTACAAACTGTTGATAATGCAGATCAAATTGAAAATTTTTCATGCAGTCAAATTTATTATTTTCTCTAAAATAAAAACTAACTTAATTTAGAAGAATGAAGGAAAATCAAATAAAATTAGTTGAACGTGGATGATATTGTGGCCTACTGCTCTTTGTATCAGTCAACGTCAAATGATCTTACATTTCAATTCAAAAAATTCTGACGGATAAATTTTTTCATCTTGAAAATTTCAAGTTTAAATGGGTACCTATCTAAAATTACATAGCTAATAAAAGCATGTAGGTAACTTTTTGTATGACACAAAATGTGTTAATTTGTGAAACTTTTCTCTTCAAAATGATACATCATTGATTTTCTCATCAAGTGTTCCTGCTCTTTCATTTTTTTCCCCTTGATATAGATAAAAATATTGAAGCAGTAATGACTAGTGGTAATTAAAATAACAAAGATGAAAATGATTTCATTATTTTTCATTCCCTTATTACCTCTACCAACTTTTTAAACTTGAATTTCGTGTCATGTACAGACGTGGGTCAATTATAAGCAGTTGCGCGTACCCATTTCTCCCCCCTCCTCCTCCTCCTCCTCCTCACCTAACTAAACTTATTTCTAATATTTTTTTCACCGAGTAGACTTCAAAATATAGGTAAATTTTTAACTTCTGAAGAAAATATCACTGCTTCTCCATTTTTAAAGGCGCATCTGTATGTGAAATTCTAACCATAATGCTCCCTATTTTTGACATGGCAACTAAAATAATTATTTAATGAGCAACTGTCGTCACTACAGCGAAAAAATAACTGCAGGGCTACGCCTCTGCCGAATTCCATCATTCACTATCTTTTTTTGCCTCCAAATTAATGAAAAATTATATTAACATGCGATTACAGTTCTCAGAAACCAGTTTGACACACTTCCAATCTGGTTATCTAACCTTACGAATAAAGAAAAATTAATTAAATTACAGGGTATTTTCGACGATTGCATCCAGTCTGAATATCTTTCAGCGAGTCACTTCTCGATTAAATAATTTTATTTATGAAGGTATAATCTGTAGGAGATAACAGTGGTTGAATCAGCTTATTTCATTAATTTGAGGTTCTCAAAATTTAAAATTAAAACAGCTAATTCGAGTAACTTCCAAGAAATATATATTTTTATTTCACGAATTTTTATCCGCATGATTCTTTTTATGGCTAGTTACCTACAGAAAAATCTATTATTCGAAGCCGTTGGTTGTGAGAGTGGAAGCTGATTAAAAGATAGACTATGAATCACTATTGGATTTTGTAATAATCGGAAGTTTTAGTAAAACTTTGCAAAAACTCAGTCACTTTTGACGAGAATTTTAATTATTTCTATAAAGTTTTCTACTCGTATGTACAAGACCAAACTGTTCTTTTTGAATGGTGTAACTTATGCAATTGTCATTTTCAGCTCACAGTCAAGAGGTTCTTCAGACGAATAGCTGTCCCGAGCCATACGGTGAGCAGACTTATGCTCATCCAGAAGCATGCGATCAGTTCTTTTTGTGCGTAAATGGAACCCTTTCAGTGGAACAATGTGAAAATGGTTTACTTTACGATGGAAAAGGAAATGTCCACCATCACTGTAATTATTACCATGATGTTGACTGTGGAACTAGAAAAGCCAATAGTAAGTATAATTGGCCAAGATAAATGTGAATTTGATTGTTCCTGCAGTAGAAAATGTCTCTTCATGTCTATTATACCAAAGTATCAGGAGTTTCCCATTGAAGGTGTCAGTAAACTTTATTTGAAATTCATGCTCTTATTGCACGCTTCGTTGATTTACTGAAAATTTTGTTTTGATAAATCTACCTGTTAATTTAGGTATGAAAAAGGTTTTCGTATACTATGTACATATTTCAGTATAAGTTCATATTCCGCTGAAAAGAAGCCAAAAAAGTTTATATAGTTAATATTGAGCTTTTAAATGAACCTACTAATTATTCAGAAATTCCTGTTTTTATTATGTATACTCGTATTCTCTACTGACAAGCATTCGATCGTGATTTTTAATTTCTATATGTTTCTATAACCCATATGCGATAAATCTAGACTAGTCTAGTCATCAGAGCTGGGTATTTTATGAACTAATTTTAGGGACAGTATTACGAACATTGGTTGCCCGTTAATAGGAGCATTGAACGATGCAACTTTACTTATATTTAACACTCCGTTAAACCGGTAACCAGTGTTTATATATTTACTATTAGCCATTAGACTATACTAAAATGTATAATCATTCAGTTGTACCAATCAGTTCTCCTGGATGTGAATTCAGATTTGGCATCTACCCAGAAAGTAACGGATGCAGTACCAGATATGTAAAATGCGCCGATGGTTATCCAAACATTCAAGATTGTGAACCTGGATTGGCCTATGACGAAAGAATCAGAAAATGCAACTGGCCAGATCTGTTGACGGATATTTGTAATCCTGAAGGTGTGCACGTAAATTTTGCATTTTCGTTTTAAAACTTTTTTATCTTATCGAAAAGTCCAAAAGTTTGAGATAAAGTATGAATATTGTCAAATAGTTTATGAATTTTAAGACTACCTATTCGCCAAAAATGCCTAATAAGTCAATGGGAAGACAAAATCAAAGATAATTGAAACGCTTGGAAGCCCAAGCAGGGTATAAGTAGATATTTGAAATGAAAATGAAATATATGTAATTTCGATAAAAATAAAGTTGACAATGGAAAAAATTTATTTTTCTGCCAACTTACATTTTGTTAAAAATGTCCCTCGGTAGTAAAAATAGGAAATGTATTTCTCAAGTTTTTGCTTACAATATTTGAACGAGTTATTGAAAATGATAACACATTAAAATGCAACAGCAAGAACAGTGCCGGATTAAGCCTACGGGCTTTAGGGGCTCAAGCCTCGGGGCCATTAATCTTTGGGGTGTCGAACGATGGAGCAAAAAAATTTTCCAACAAAAAATCTTGTAAAGTACCTAGACATGTAAGTAGGTATACTTATGGGTATCCAAAATAAAATAAAAATTTGATTATTATGTACCCATATTTTTTTTTTAATTATAGAAGAAAAAGGTTGACTTGGAGCAGGGGGGCTATCAGGCGATTGGTCCCGGAGCCCATCAAACCTAAATCCGGCGCTGAGCAAGAAAATAAAACTTGAGATGTTATTGATTTTAACGAACTTGCATTTTCCATAACATTCTGCTTAGGCAAAATAATTATATAGACTTAATTTTTAAATGAAAAAAAATTTAACCATTACAGAGGTTGTTGGATTCAAATGCCCGGACAAAATAGATCCAGATTCGCCACAAGCTAAATTTTGGCCATATCCAAGATACCCAGTCCCAAATGATTGTGAACGTTTAATTACTTGCGTCGATGGCCATCCACGTTTAATCACTTGTGGAGATGGTAAACTGTTCAACGATGAAACCCTGACTTGTGCTGAACCAGAAGAAGTTCCAAAATGGTAAATTTATATTGATTTTGGTGAAAATTATTTTTAGAGGAAGGTGTAACTTGAGTAATTGGTTTTTAAATTTTTGTGGAAGTTGACGAAAAATTAGCTAAATATAATATCTAAAAATTATACAAAATGGGTAAACGAGTCCTGAATTTTTCTGCCATACTTTTCACATTTTTTGTAACCAATTAATGGTTTTAAAATAATTTTGTCAAGTTTTTTTTTTTCACATGCAATCAACTGGAGTAAAAATTTATGAATTAACTATGCATCACTTATTGAAGGAGAAAAAGAAACATTTTATACCTGAGCAAAACGCTACCAATAAAACTTAACGTTTGTAAAATTTCTTGTCTTGAATTTTTTGAGTTATACTCCTTTCCAAAAAAGATAAAGGGTAAACACGTGACTAACTGCTAAATTACTATTGGTTAATTTTGCCAATAATTTTATAGTTCGTTCAAGTGGGTTTATTCTTTTTCTTTTGTAACTGAGTATATTTAGAGGTTTAGAAGTATGACTGGCATTTTCAATGTCGAGCTTTAATATTTTTCAAGTGGTCAAGAAATTATCACAATTTTTAAACAATTCGTCATTATTGGATTCATTCGTCTCAACTCTTAGACATTTTTGTAAGCTTATTCAATTTTTGGTTTAAGTTGTATTAATAATCTTATTAAATTAAATATGTCAATTTGGTATACTTTTAAGCAATATCATTCTTCGTTACAGTAGAGTAGCTTTATTCTGGCCAAGTTTTAGCTAAGTACCTACCTAATTCTGTTAATATTTTGTTTCAGCTCTCATTACCGTCGACAAAAATGAATTGTATCAAAACAAGGGCGAGTGTAATCATCAAATCACATTTTAAACTGTGCAAATAAATAAACTTTAAAAAAAAATAAAAATATGTTCAGTTTATTCGTTCGACCTGGGGATATGACTACCTACTGTAAATACGTTAAGAAAAATCAGTGTTACATTCCAGTGATCTGCCCATTAATAGGGAGCCGATGAAAAATTGCTGCGAAGTACATAGAAAAATATTATACATTTTTAAGCTATTTTTAAAAACAAAAAATATTTAGAAAAAAATAAATGTCAGATTAAATAAATCCAAAATAAATCTAAAACGTATAAATAAGAGAAGCACTGCAAACAGCCTGAAAGGTTTAGTATGCATTTAGTATTACACTAGTAACCATGTATTAGTGTACAACATGAATCATAGGAGATAGGATAAATAGCTATAGGTAGCAGTGAGATATTCATAGACAATTCTTCAAATGTTTTTTATTGAAAAATGGAACTTTCAAATTGTCTTTTTCATCTCATTTTCACTATTATTTTTAGTTTTAGAAATACTCGCTGCATTTCCTTAAATTGGGTCTTAGGGGTTAGAAGGTGGAATGGTTAGGTAAGAGGGTTTCGATGAACTGGCTGACCTAAATAAAAGCTTGTCATCAGCAGATTGCCATTTTTCATCTCCAAAAATTTTTTAGTTTTTATCCCACAATATGATTGAGCCATGCTTTTTTTTTCAGTCTAGGTTAATACGGTGCGCAACATTTTCTGAAATTAATTGAAACTCTTGAGGAATCATTGATCTAAAGTAAATAAGGTCGATGGTCTTGCATTCAAAATTATATTATAATGAACTACTGACATGATGCAGTGATTTAGGCGTGCTCTAGAGATGCAGAGCAACATCAACTATTTGAGAATTTAGATTTGATTTAAAGGTTTTCTGAGTTTCAGTTGTTAGAATGTCAAGTGGTGAATTGGATTTGTAGAAATGACTAAGACTTTAAGAAACTGAAATACATAAAAGTATTTTGGGTGTGGTATTGCTCGTTAATTTCACGATTAAAATAAGGTGAATGGACGACAAGACATTTTACAACACTTTGTTAATGAAGCCGTTTCGATGTCTATGTACATATTTTACGTGTAGTAATTAGGCTTCTCCCTAATGGCTGGTAGAATTACTCAACATTTAACAACGAGATACCATCCGTCAAGAAAAGCAGTACTTAGAGATTATTTCCATAAGTGTGGCATCAAGTACCCAACGAAATTACGAACGCTGCACCTATGACATAATACTTTCATTTTCTATAAGAATCCTAATGAAGTGCTCTTGTAACAAACTGCAATTATCGATGCATTTGTCGTAGTTTGAAATTAATTTTTCAAACAATGGTAACACCTTCATACTAGAGTTAAAGTTAAAAACGAACCCAAGTTCCGGTTTGAGATGAAAATTTTATTACACAGCATGAAATCAGTGACACCTATGTGAATTGAAAACGTCTGTACCTGCTTTATCTTGAATTTTAAATTCAACATGAGTCAAAACAGGAAAAAGTAAGCTATTAAGTTATATGCACAGAAAAAAATTCCAGTAGTAAATTTCACTATTTTTAGGAATAAACTGCGAGATAATTCAAGATTTATAGGAGAAATTAACAGTAAAATAGTAAAATGTACCATCGAAAACCTGCTGAAAACAGGAAATGAGGCAAAAAGGATTTTATTAAATTTTTGTTCGCATGATTAGGAAGAAAATCTAGTATCTAAGACGGTAAAAAGAACCCAAAATAATAAGAAAATCTCTCTACCTATAGGTAATAAAAAATACACTTCGTGACTTTTTCGCAACCGAGGAGTATAATGACATCAAGTCTACCTATATCTAGGATACCGACTGCAAGATTTAATCCTTGAAAGCAGTGATTTTTTACTCTGTTTTGAAAAATATCAGGGCTAAAACGTGGGATTTTGTCGAACTTCAGGGATTTTTAAGAATTTCAAGAATTTTCTGAAATGTTCGGGGTGTATAATGCCGTATTAAGACAAGAATGCGAAATACATCTCAATGAATGAGCTAATACTTTTCTCTCAGAACCTGTATACTTGTGTGCCAAAACTTGAACTTTTTCGAAGAATTATAGCCATTCCCAATAACCGGTTCAAAGTGAGACAAAGTTCATAAAGAATACCGAATAAATTTTTGACCACTTATTGACTTATTGGTTTGCAGCATCTTAATTCATTCATTTTAGGAAAAGGTGTTGTAAATTATGTCTCTTATACATCTTACTCGTAAAATGTGGAATCATTATCTAATAGTTGAGATCCGGTCTATGCTCATCAAGTACCAAATTATTCTAACTAACCGTAACTTTGTTCCACTTAAGCTGCCTATATTTTTTTCCTTAGACGTCCCCGCGAGTTCACAAGTACCCAAATAAAAATAGGACAAATTTCTCACCTATTTCACAAAGTAGGTAGTCTACCTGTAATTAAATTGGAACTAATTGGAAGGTTGGTCTTCTCAGCGAAGCTATTCTTACAATGAGTAATTCGATAATTTCAACTATGGATTTATAGTTTTACGTAATGATAACTGCATGTTTTTAAACAATAGATATAAGTATTTACTCGTGCACATTTTAGTATAGTATTTGTTTATTGTTTTTTCTCAGTGTAGAAATTTTATACATGTGTATAATTTTTAGCAATCCCACGTGAAAACCGGCTAAAACAAAGTTGTCATTACAGTACTTTCGTATATACGAGTAGATAAATCAAAATAATAATTTTACTGATTTTATTTATATTAACTTTATTTCTAATCACTTTTTCTACTCTCTGATTAGTTGATCAATGAAAGCAACAAGACAAAAACCAATTCCCATGGTAAATGACCCTTTAAAGAAAATCAAGAGTTTTATAGATCTCAGCTAATCTATAAGTTTTGAAATTGAGTGCAAGTTATACCTATTCAATTTTTCAATATTGAGCTCTGACTCAAACCCAATAAAGCTTGGAACTGAGCCATGTTCCTTGAACTTCATAGAAAGTTTTAGATAATTTGATTAATGAATAATAAAAAAGTTTTTATCGTCTGTGTGCTGCAATAAATTTGTCCCACCCACAGGCTAGAAATTTGTAGCCCAATTCGACCGCTGAGAATGGAACTATTCCGCCAGTCCTTTTATACTCGTTTATTTTCCTTGACACACATGTTTTACCGTATGTAGTAGATATAATATTTTCATTTTGTGTGCGAATATTTTCATACATCGAAAGTGTTTCTTTTATTTTAAATATTTTTTCATACGTCCATTCGTTCGTCATCTCACTTTGCTGAGAATAAATAGACTGTCATTTTTCTAGACGCGTGGAAATAAATAAGGAACTCGGTTACATCGCCGAGTAATGTATAACAATATTTAGAATTTAAACTAACCTCTCGACGAAAAAATAATTACGCAATATACGTCCTACCTTTACGTAATTAGCCAGCAGTTTCTGTTCAGACTTCAGATGTTAACGCGTGGCATACTCGCGCCATCGTCAAGCAGGAGAATAAAATTTCAATTGCGAAATTGTTTTAGAACATACTGGAAAAAATATTTAGTTCATTTACATGTACGAAACTGGATTATGGAAAATTTCTTCCTTCTACTCGTATATAGTCTACTATTTATCCGACTAAAAATAATTTTAATTTCCACTCATAAACACATTCCATAACAAAACCGAGCAAATAAAGCCAGATTAAATCCAAAACTTCCAAGTCCAAAGATGTTTTAACCCATTGTTTAAGCTGATCTAGCGGAACCACCTCACTCGAATACAAAAAAAGATAATAAGAGACAATTTTCATAAAAGTCAAACTTAAACGAGGATTTGTATTTACAATTAGGTATTCCATAGATTTTTTTTTTCATTACTCCTAATAGTCGCACTCATCAAAGACCTGAGACAGCTTTTGAGCTCCCAACCAAAAGCTTAACCTCTTGTTTTACTTCACTTATTTTTGTATGCTTCAAGTTATTTAACTACTATTGCCCCAACTGCAGAATTTTGGAGTGGCTTATTTTCCCCGCAGTTTGAAACTCCCACAAAATAGGACTCGGGGCTGTTTAGAAGTTACTTAGCTTCGAACTTATCACACGTGTTTTTTTTTTTATGAAACTTGTTAAATTTTTAAGTTTAGTTTTCTTTTTTTTTCTTCAAAAAATAGGTACTGGACCAAAGTAATGAGTCGAACTGCGATGAGCTAGCTTAAAAACCTTGATTTTAATTCCTGCTATCGGCTTATAGCTCTCAAAGCTGCAGAGAGCAGAGATGCTCTTTGGAAGCCCACTGGTCATTCTTGCCAGGTTGAAAAACCAGGCTCCATTTTAAAAAGCATGAATTTTGATTGTTTATGTGGATCACTGTATTATTCGAGGCTTGCATCAATTAACTTGCATACAAAATGCACTCGATGTAACTTTTTCCATTCACCATGAAAGAAATAGCTATAGCTATTTGACGGCTAACCCAAGGCCAAGTGTGAAATCACGGACGATGACGGATAGAAGGGGCATTTGGTAATTGAAACGTTGCAACAATCAGTGCCCTTATCCACAAAAACTGTAGGAAGAGCAGCTAATTAACGAAGGGGCAAAGGCTCGGTGGTTCCTCTGGCGTGAAAGGAGAAAGGAAGAGGAAGAAAAAGATGGCGAAAAAGAAAATGAAGAGTGAAAATGACGACGACAACCAAAACCCAAACAAAGAGAGGAACGTGAACAGAGCTCTCTCATAATTTTGTTCAATCACTATAATACGAGTACCTTATCAAGTTCTCTAAGTTTTATAAAATGATTGGTACATCGAAGACTTTGTTGTCTTCTGCTTTCATCCGCTCCAACGTTTGAGCCATCAAAAATCGCTCTTTTCTTTTTTCAAGACGCTTCTATGAAGCAAGCCATTCTTTAGGCAGTTCCCTCTTTCCCTTTGGTGGATGGTATAACCTGTTTCTCCGTCTCCAGTTCTCGCATATCTGCGTTTAGATTACTTTTTCTGTCTTTGTTTTCTGAGTGCAAGTGCTTCTGTCTGTGCGGTATCGTCGACGTACGCTCGTGTTTTTTTATTTTATGGAAATTATTTTTCACTTTTGATTCCTCTTTGGCAGTGCTGTGATATATTTTACCGATACTCGATCGTACATATTTCGTAATCGATTTTTGTCGCTCGATACTTGGCTCCGTCACCGATTTTATAAAAGATGGCCTGGGAGTTTCTGGGGACCGTCATCCTGACAGTTTTAGTTTGTGGTAAGTCAAGCTACTTTGCACTCTTCCTTTCTTGCTCTAATTCAATAGCATATACTCATATCCCGGAAAACTGAAATCATTATTTTGGATGCAAAATTTATTTACTTTACACTACAGAATATCCTGTAGTCTCAAATCATTTCGAAGAAACCATCCTAAAACAGAATTATAATATCTAGACATCGAGAATAGTTTCGATTAGCTTATAATAAAGCGGGGAGGGAGAAGTTGACCCTCCAAAAATTTTCAATAATTTTTCTATCAATCTCGAAAAAATTAGAGTTCAAGAGTTAATATTCTTACGAGTCCTTTAAATTCAAATGGTAACATACAGAAGAGTCTAAGTCAACTTTAGGCTTTTTTTAAATTCTTTCTAAAACCTGGAAGTTCCATCCCTCCTTCTCGCACCAGTGCAAACTGTACAGCACCAACTGTTGTAGAAATATAGCCATTTCTGTTGGACTCTGTGTTTCATCGAAATTGCATATAAAAACTGGAATTTTAATTTCCTCTAGGTACATAGTTACTCTCTCAAAAAAGAAAAAAACTATGCAATACATATAATCCTCAGAAATACTTTTATATTCAAAATATGGTTTTTATTTTAATAATTTTTAAGCCTATGGGGACTGTAGAGAGGAAGTGGTGCTTGGAATAATTTTTTCAGATTATGAAACTAACTTACTTTAAATTTGGGTGGTCCACCGTGAAAGAGCTGTAACCAGGAGCAGACAAAAAAAGTTGCACGAAAAAGGGAAAAACATTGATCTGTTACACTTATTTTCCTCAACCCTGGAGTGAACTAAGTCAAAGTTATATACATATTCGGAATCGAGGAAGACTTGGCATAGTTTCCTATATTTGTTAAAAAATTTATTTTGGACCAATGTTGTTAATTACGAAGACTATAGTATGCTGGGAAGAAAGAGTTCCTCAAAAAAAAGCTCATCACTTTTAATCTTGGGCACACATTTTCTTCAGTCACCAGCGAAAAAAAAAAACTTCTCTCTCATATTAATTTGAAATTGTCATTTTTTTCTTCTTTCAATTGACAAACCTGAAACTCTTCATAACTTTTTGTATCAGAGCTTATCAACCAATAGAAAGTATTAATATGGGACTATAGCCATTACAACGAAACCAGTTTAATGCGGTTCTTCAACTAAGAAACAAAAAATAATATCAGTTACTTGCTAATGTATGCACCAAATTCGAAATTTTCTGCTTCTTCAGCTGATTAAATATTTCATGCAAATGCTACACGTCAGTAATATTTTCTGGGTTACTCTTGATTCCTTTAATCTAGTCTGTATTTAATATTCAAATTTTAGGTATTATACTCGATCAATAATAATGGTTTACCAATTCAAAATTAAAATCCATCCGAGTTACTTGGGAAGTATAATATTTGAATTTTTAGGTTTTATTCGAATTATCCACATGGCTCCTTCACCTTGAATTGTACGGAGAAGTATGTTACATAATATAGGTAATGAGCGAATATGTTAATCGGTTTCATTTCGAGACTTCTCATGAAGTTACTGTGTGTTTCTACACGAGACGAGATTTTTAATACGCTGGCCTCGGTGACCGGTTACCGAGACTATTTAATACTTGGACAATTCTGGAGCGCATTTCCTTCGAGAACCTCTTCAAGTAGAACTAACTGAATGCCGGCATATTCCTACGTGGTCCACAAATCGAACCAATTCACCAGCTTATAGTATTGAACCAAAATTAGAAGGTTTCAAAGAATTCTTGAATAAAATTCAAGTTTCAATCTTTGGAACTACATCCTCAAAGTCTACATATAGTTTTGAGAATACCATAAGCTACTCTCAACTATGATAACACGCTTTAGATTTGAACCCCTCCTTAGGTATCTCATAAATTTAGAGAATCCTTACCTTTAGATCAATATGCACATTCTCCACTCTCTCTTCTCAGTCAAGAATACATTTCTCTACATAAA
This sequence comes from Parthenolecanium corni, assembly GCA_038050395.1. NCBI lineage: Eukaryota > Metazoa > Arthropoda > Insecta > Hemiptera > Coccidae > Parthenolecanium > Parthenolecanium corni. The sequence goes on along the minus strand of JBBCAQ010000034.1, from coordinate 2,412,673 downwards.
AATCAAGTTTGCTTGTAATTTCAACGCGTGCGTGCGTGTGCTCTGAATTTTGATAAGAAAATCGTGAATTTTGCAATTCCGGACAACGGTACCCCTCAATGAACTCCATCTCGATCTTCGACTTTCTAGTCAATTCTTTACGATTCAGAAATAAGATCGATACCATAATGGTTGGCTTTTATTACACGACGAAAACTATAGGTTCACATTACCAGCCATCTAATTCTAGTGCCTGGCTGAGAATCGACCTTTGTAATTCACCAACCATAATTTTGTAATAATCCGTCCCAGTTTCGCACGCGCAAGCTGTCCATTGTTTTCTGCAGCGGAGACAGCATGAGTGATGTCAGTCTCAGATAGCAACCGTTAATGCACGCCAAGCGGTTCCCAATATTCTGAGAAAAACAAAAAAGAGCAGCAAAAAATTGACTGCCATCAAACGGTAAAGTCTCCAGGTCAGCGACCCTTATTTGAATAAAACTAGATATTTAGACGTCTGTTTCTTGGAACAACTCAACAATCTGATTTAACGAAGGAAATCAGAATACTGAGACAGATCTGATACCAATTATCTTCAGTTTAATGCCCTGGAACTAATATAGCGATTTTCATTGAAAGAAAATTCGACATAAATATCATTGAAAGTTGTAAACATTTTCATTTTTTGAAACCAAATCGATTTTCTTTAGAACCAGAAATACATAATACGAGTAATTGCATCATTGTATAAAATACGAGTATAATGTTCAATAAAAATATCCAGTGATCATGCATTCGTCATGGAGGGACTTTGGGAGCCCTTCCAGAGAAAATCAAATTATTCACTCTCAGTTCAAAGAAAATGACCAAAATTTTAATAATCATGCTTACTAGTTTTATACTGCAGACAGGTTTCACACGTCATAATTTATAATTTATGTTACAAAATGATGGTTTTAGGAAGACAATTTCAAAGCATAGATCATGATTTTTAAAATGATTTTATCTAAATGAGCGAAAAACTGAAGCAAGTTATAAAAATTAGAAGTCTGATAGATCTATAAAAATGGAGTTAATCCTAGTAAGTGTAGCCCAACCAAACAACCAGCCAACTGACATATCTTTAAAATTTGAATTTTTTGCAGATTATTATTCTAAATATGGAAATTCATACCTTCGTGAAAAAAAAAAAAGTAATTCCTAAGCCTTCATATAAATCTTTTTTATTTGCAGATTATAACAAAAACCAGCCAAGTTCACGCATGTTAAGGCAACAACCAGCCAAATGCAAAATAATTAATTTTCATGCAAAAGAAAACCATTCCAAACATTTTGAACCACTCTTTCGAACATTTGAAAATAGCCTCTCATCCAATTTTCAGCATTCTACATAGATACAGTTTTCCCAAAGTTGTACAGTATTTTGTGTTTTTTTGTAAATTTTTAAAATTGCAGTTGGCTGGTTGTTGCATTGAGCTGCTATATTCAATTAGAAATTGAGTACAATCATCGCCCCTTTTTAAATTTTTTTTTTCACGATTGACAATTTCAGAATCGTCTTTATTTTACTTTCATCGTTTAAACATCGATCAAAAGTCTAATCAAATAATCATAAAGGTCCCGACCATCTACATCTCACAGCTCCTGTCTGTAATTGCATTTTTTTTTTCTGCATCGCTCTCTTTTTCTACATACTTTCACTCGAATCGAAAAATGTACTGTAAAAGCCACGCAACCGTCGTTTTTCTCTCATTCGGATATGAGTTAGGAGACTGTCTCTGGATTCTCATGTATATTATACTTTCTAGTATTATCTAATAGTTGCAAGTTCACTTCTACGTTAAGACTTCCCTAACTCACATATACGAGTACACATATGGACACAGATGGAGATGCACACCTTGGGGTAGTACTCGATTTGTGGACAGGTATTCGCATTAATAAAAATAAAAAAAAAAGATAGCGTAGTCATATTTCTCCTATTATTACGTTATTCGGCATTACTTCCCCTCCTTTCTTCGCCTTCAAAAATTTTGTACTATGTAAGAAAAATTATTTCAAGCGATAATCGACAAGATGTAAAAACCGGATTAGAATCTTGAAATAAAACAAATTCCTAAAGTACCTAATAACCTAGAAGAGGGTCTATAAAAAGATGTGCCACGAAAATGAGAAATGGTTGTAGTCGACCACTTTTAGATTTAGGACAAGCTGAGATGGAAAACAGTTATTCGAACCTTTATTAATAGATCATTTTAATGAGATACAAAGTTTTATGGAAAATTTATTACCCACGGGCTCCCATATAATGTGACAAAATTTGAGAAATTATATCTCGGTGTAAAGGAAACCGAAATTAATTTTTTAATATTTTTTTATTCAGCATCGAATAACAAATGAAGATGTTTCTATCTCAAAAATTGAGCGTAATAAGGCTTTTGAAATTGAAAAATAAAAATATTTTGTACGTTTTGAAAAAAAGAAAGAAAAAAGGACTGGATTAATCATATTATCGCGTTTTCTTGAATTCGGAAAATTGAAGCACTTTATTTAGCATTTTCTGCAAAAAAATTATCACAATTCTTCCAACCTAATATCTGGCCGCTTGATCGCTTAAACTGTACTAGAAAGTTCCATTCGTAAGAAAATTCATACTTATGATTTTTCAGCTTAATTTGAGTCATTCTGAAGAGAAAAAAATTCACCAATTGACACTGGGTTAGTCTAATAATTATTTATTCAATATTTTCTGTAGAAATGTCACGCTAAGAGAGATTTTTTGAAATTGAAAATTTTTTACTGCTAATTTATTATGGAATAGGACACGAAAAATAAGGTTTATCGAAATTTCAATGATTCGTACTGAAACGCTTTCTTGATCGGTTAAAAAACATTCTCAAGACCAGAAGTAGAGTTGAAAAAAATGAAAAATAAAAATTGGACACTTACTCAAAAGATGACCCCACTGACATTTCACAACTCATTTTGAAATAAATCTTCATTCCATCGCGGACAATATTCATTCGAGATGCAATAATTGAACTTTATATTTTTCGAAATGTTCTATACGCGCGTTTAAGTCACTAAAAGAATTACGAAGAGTCCGAATAATTGCCTAACGCAACGCCCTGAATCCGGATACGTAAATTCTGTAACGCGTATCGTGTTACAATTCTTTGGTAAAAAATCGAAAAATATTGAAATTAATGCATTGTTCGGATTTTTTTCGTTTGTAAATGATGAGAAGGCTGGTTTATCGTTTCGTAAATTAGTTTACATTTAAAGGATTTAAGATTGGAAGACCAAATGCTGGCGGCCAGTCTACTGGTGAAAAAAAAGGAATTTTCTCACAAAAAATGCGGTCTCGAATGGAAAATATTTTCTTAAGAATAAAATAAGGGTAATTCTTCTCAAAATTAGAGTAATTACTGATATTTTAAACTTTATCTTCAAAAATTCATAACTCTAAAAAATTTTATAGACACTTAATATTTTTATCATTTATGATCGTTTCAATGTCTTCTACACAGTGCTGCCAGTATCTAAAAACTCACAGATGCCGAAATTAGGTCCCTTCATTCAGATCTGGTCTCAAATGAATATAATAAATCAGCTATCGATATTAAAAGGAAACTTCTTGGATGCAGTTCAGCGATTTTATGTTAATTTTCTAAAACTCTTTATCTCGTTCAGATTTTTTTCATCGCAAAGTGACGTCTCGGCTACCATATTCCAGTATGATATGAAAAATTTGCATTTTTGGCTTGGGAATAGATCTGAAAGTGAATGTCTTCAACCTTAGACATCGATGCTAATTTCTAAAAATCATCCACAAAGGTCAACTCCGTTCGTTGATATTATCGATCACACGTTACACCTAATCGCAAAATTTAACACTAGATTCTTACTTAAAAAGAAACAACAAAAATGTAACTAGTCTGCAAATTTATTCACTTTTTTCTGCTACCTAACCTTGATTATGTACTTATGCCAATAAACGTGTACATCTTCGATTATGTCATAGACGACGTGGACTTACAATTTTATGGAGAATAACGTCTTAATGTCAAAACGAAAAAATAGAGACGTATTATTGTATGACTTTCTCTCAAGGCGGGACGGCAAATTATTTACTTTATGATGTATTTGTCACCTTATATATCGACTGACTATGAAATAGAGGCTCGTCTTACCAGCTTCATGGTAAACTTATAGGCCTGGCCACAAATCTAATCGAGAGTGAAAGTATTTGCGGTCCTCTAATGTTGCTTTTATTGTAACCATCTTAAATATTGACAATTATTAAAATTATCATTAAAAAGAAAAACTATTTTCCCTTCATTTTCATGTTTTATTACCTCGTCGATAGAATTTTTAAAAGGATAAATTCTTTGCTATTACCATTAGAAGATGTAGTCTGATAATCTGGGAATAATTAATCAGTGCACTTATGGGGTAAAAATACTAAATAATAAATTTTCAAATTTTCTGGCCTTTCTACTGATCATCAAGTGAGCCCTAAAACTTGACCCTGGTCTCGAACACGTCTATACAAAAACGACAGAATTCATCTAATTACACAAAACTATAACGAAACACTGTACACGTTTTCCAGATTTCTCTGGTTCAAATTTCGAAAAAAATTTGGAAATGTAGCTGCGAGAATAGTAGCTTTATTTCAAAAAAAGAGGGAGAAATCTATAGCATTGTCAAGATATTCTATGAGACGTTATTTGAATGTTTTGAAAAGTCAACGACGGACTCAATTCGTCCATAATAATTCATCTCAGCAGTTTTGGAAAGATCGGATTTCACTTTTACTTGATTTCTCATTTATCTCATTTCCTGGAAGTGACGAGTGACTTCTGTTCATACAGTAGCTTCGTCTTTTAAATTTCAGGCTTATTTTATGTGCTGGATGATAACCGTTAAGAATCAAAGATTAAAGTGAAACACGAGCTGTAAAAAGTCAAAAAAACTACTTAATTTATTTCTCATTATACTCGTAACTATCACGTATTTTTTTAGTTACAGGGTCATTTAATGTTTTTCCCTTTTTTTCTTTTTTTTTTCCAAGTGATATTCCAACATACTAAAATCTGCCTTTCACTTTACAGAATTCTAAACTCTAAATTTATTTACTTTTTATTCAACAGAATACATTTGACAATAAATATAGGTACTTAAATTGTATTTTATGGCTTAGAAAACATCAATTTAATTCGAATTAACAGGAAAAAAAAAAAAACTGTACGTTTGTTGGAATAGAGTCCATCATATAGACTTGATGGTGGGTATGAGTATAAATCTGAAAGACTTACCCATAATCTGCATTTGAGACGTACCTTTTTTATTCAACGTACCTGGTACTTATGCAAACTATCACCGCATTTTGAATTTTTTGAAGCATATCTTTTGAGAATGTTATAAGCATTTTTCGAACTTTCCATTACGTACATGTTTTACTTTTTGAGAATTGGTTCTTCTTATTCTGTTTCTTAGTAGTTTCAAGAGAATATTTAAGCATAAGAATATTTTCACGTACCTCTAAAGCTCTGATTCTCGAGATGAAACCTAATTTTATATCTAATAAATAATTAACGAATGGAAATGCTTCAATGTTGACTTTTGAAAAAAGGCTTAATTTTTTACATTTGACAGCTATTTTATTAAAGAGATCAACTTTTTTGTACCTACGTAATTTGAAAATAATAATCCAAATTAAAAAAATTAAAATTAAAAATAAATAAATTACTCGTATGTTTCGGTTTTCATAGTCTCAAATTGATATATATGTGTATTATAATGAATTTTGTTTCAATGCAGACTTTTGTTTTGTCACTTGAAATTAATTTTATCTAATTTAATTTTTTCAGTAAATACACAGCAACTAAAACAAGGCACTAACCAAGAAGATCCATGTAAATCAAAAACTAAAGTAGTTGCTGATGCAGCATACTGTGATCGATACTGGGAGTGTATCGATGGCCAGCCAGAATTATATGACTGTCCCAATGGGTTGGTGTTTGCTGGAAAACATCGAGGAGTAACAGAAGGCTGTGATTATCCTTGGAGAGCTAAGTACTGCGAAGATAAACAATTAGCAAGTAAGTAATTATTATAAATTCATTATTTAAGTGTCTGTCTCTGCAGTTTCAATTTGAGCCTCAAACTTAATCGTTTTCATTAGATGGTCCCATTTCGAGAGAACATTGTGAGTGGTTGTACGGTATTTTCGGACATGAAACTAGCTGCACTCGATATTGGACTTGCTGGAATGGAACAGCTACAGAACAACTTTGCATCGGTGGTCTTCTATATAATGAGCATACAAGGTCATGCGATTGGCCAGATAATGTAGAAGGATGTCAAAAACATCGTAAGTATCAATAATAAAGTTTTTTGTTTTTTTTCTTTCTTAAACGGAAATAACATGATTTTATCTGTATTTTCATTCCATTTTCATTTCAAAGAAAATCATTTTACAATTCTTTAAAGTTTATTCTACACTATTTGGAGGCTTCAATTTTTTTCTCTCAAAAAGTTAGAATCTATGATTGTAAACCAGTACTAAATTTGTTTACAAAAATAATACTTACACTTACTTGACCTACATTCATAATACCTTCCACGTTTTCATTCAAAACTACCTAAAGTGCATTTTAAAATGTCAGCTGAACACCTAGATGAGACTGTGTCCGGATTCATATTATGGTAGTTTTCCCATTTTTTAGAAAAATATTTTTTTGTTTTTCAATTAGCTTTGTGGCCTTGTTTTTCAGTATCGGTCACAAAAATAATTGACGATATTATTTTTATAAAATAAATTTCAACATTTCACCAGTCGTTTCGTACGGAATGAATTATCTGAACAAGTTTTTCAGCTGATAAATATGCGAATCATGTTGACAAAAACCTTGATATTAGCGAATGTCCAATTTTTTTGAACAAAGTACAGATAAAATTTTTTGAAAATTATTTGTGTTTAGTGACGCAAAAACACGTGTTGTTCTAGAAAATAGACGCAATAAGCATTTTAATCGAAACCTATTTTTAATTTAACTGTTGAAGGCTATTTAAAATGATAATTATTAATTTATCGAATTCCTCGTACAACCCATTAAAGTATTATATGGAGTTTAAAATCGATTCACTTTTATTTTATTCTACTAAACTTTCAAATTTGTCCCAAGAAAAATTAAAAATGGGCAGCAAAAATTTTTTTTAATAAAAAAAAAACAACAAAGAGTAGCGAGCCGTTTTTTTCCAAGTGTGTACAAATGGTGTACCTCCATTCGCAGTTAAATTACTAATAAGATTTCAGATTTCATATACTCACATAAAAAGTTGACTTATTTAAAATAATTAAGTTATAAAGTTGAATCAATTTATCTTAGTTTTTTATCAAAAAACCAAATTGCTTAAGTACTTAATTTTACTTTTTCTTCTACCATACTTAGGTATACTCCTTTCTTTTTTAATAAAAGAAATGCTTTAATCTTCAAAATTGATTTTATTTTGTTTTGGACTCGAATTCGTTGTCAGGCTTTTACTTGAAATTTGATTTATGATTTTTTTTTTTTACAGCTCTCTGTAACGAAGATCCAAATGGCAATGTACCCGTTGGCAAATCATGTAACAGATACTGGCAATGCCAAGGAGGCTATCCTCGTTTACAACGCTGCCCAGCCATGCTAGTATTTGACAAACGTTCTTTAAGATGCGTCGTACCCCCAACCGAAGACTGTGAAGTACCCACTACACCACCCCCGAGTCCTGACGAACTCCAAGAGACTGACGACGAAGAGCAAAATGTGCCGCAACGACCAAATCAAATCAGCCAGTCTTCACGCCAGCCTCAGCATTCATCTAGCAGACCACAAATACAGCCTCAAAGACCTCAACAGTTCCAGCTGCCAGTACAGCAACAACAGCAACAACCCCAGCACATTCATCAGCATCAGATTCAGCCTCAGCATCCGCACCAGCACCAGTTCCAGTTACAGCAACAGCCACAACAACAGTCTCAAATACCTTCGCAACAAGTTCCAGTAGCTCCATCTCAACAGCAAATCCAACAAAGACAAGAGGGTTTCACTCAACAACTACCACTCAGAACTAGATCATAAGACGTGTTTGATTTTATGTTTTTTTTTTCTTTCCTTTTTTATTTTATTTTTATAGGTATTTATCACGATAAGTTATTACGCGAATAAATTTACGATACTTTTTTTAAATAATTATTTATTCATTCGTAGACCTCGAAAGGCGAAGACCAGACTGATCGTGAGTGCAATTGGCTTCGTTTAACACAATCTACTTCTTTTGATGATAATGAGAACTGCAAAAGTAACAAAATCAATTATAATAATATTACTAGCCCAGGATTTATGAAAATTATTAGTTTTGAGAGGTACATGTAATTCTAGCTGACATGAGAATTATACTTTAGGTAAGGGTAGAGGTGCAGTTTCTGTGTGTTTGAAAACGAATTTAAGGGAAGGTACATTTGTCATTCAGTTCCAATTGATCTGGAATTCTCAGCAGTGTATACTCTCAAAGGATGCCTTTGACATGCTCGTCTGATGGAATTTTAAAATTTTGCGTCATATAAATTTTATGGGCTGTAAAGATGAGCAGTTTTCGTCATGATATAATTCACAAATAAAATTAAAAATCAAAGTTTGGCCAAACTAGCTCCCTGGAGGCATCGTTTGAGAATAGATACGTGAAGATTTCGAAGTATTAAAATAGCTCAATATTGCCTCAGAATACTTGAATTGTTTCATTTTCTCTAGAGAAAACTTATAATTTTCTCAAAGTAGATGAGCTTAATCAAGTTTCTTTTTGTCTACCGTGGCATATATAATCACCGACCGTATCTAATTTTATTGAAATATTAATAATAGAATGGGTCTACGAATGTGAGGTAGTTAACTTACCATTTTGGAACTTCTTCAGGCTCGGCACAAGTGAGTGTTTCATCGTTGAATAGTTTGCCATCACCGCAGCTAATTAATCGTGGAAGACCATCGACGCAGGTAATCAGGCGTTCACAATCGTTAGGAACTGCAAATCTCGGGTAAGGCCAGAATTTAGCCTGCGGTGAATCGGGGTCTACTTTGTCTGGACATTTGAAACCAACAATCTCTGTAGAAGAAGAAAATGAAAACCACTGATTAATTGCTCGTTCGTATACAAAAAACTGCGAGCTTCTCTTCTTTGAGGACTCGCTTTGCTGAGCCCTCCAACCCCTTCCAGCGAAAAATGACTTTAGAGTGAAAAGCCAATATTACCCTAAAAGTCTTATAATCTTTTTTTTTGGCAGATATTACCCAAAGGCTTGATGACGACATCATACTCTTCGGTTGTTTAGCAACGAAAAAGTTGCAGTTTTCTTTTACTACTATTTAGACAAAAGTTTCTTTTTGTATTTGTTAATGTGAAAATTCTGAAAATTAAGACTCGTTTGAAAAAAAAAAATCAAAGTTCTAATCACAGTTCCTATTAGTATCAATAATTTATATGAAAATTTCATAATCTGAAAGTGGAAAAATCTCTTTAATAAAATGAACATCCGAGAAAATTTGAACTAGATGTGAGCAAAGTTTTGTTTGCTTTGACTGGCGTGACTTATTTTTGGTTGAGTCAAACTTTTGATTATTTTCTCAAATTTACTAAACCCATAAAATTATGGAAAAACAATTTTTACCTTCGGGATTACAGATTTCTTGTAACTGATCTGGCCAGTTGCATTTTCTAATTCGACCATCGTAAGCCAATCCAGGTTCACAGTCTAAAATATTTGGATAACCATCGGCGCATTTCACGTATTTGGAACTACAGCCGTCACTTTCTGGGTAAATACCAAATCTGAATTCACATCCAGGAGAACTGACTGGTACAACTAAACATTCGAGTAATTTAAAATTATTATTTCGAAATTTGGTAACTTAAGCCATGAACTGTCAGCAAGTACAAATTATACGATAAATCCTTCAAAAATAGATTGACTCAGCAAACCTATTTAACCCTTCAGATGCTCCAAAAACTGTCCATTAGGTACTATTGGCTTCGACAAAATACATGCACTTGCCTTAAAATAAACCAAAATTCTTAGACATTTTACAGTTGAGTACTTTTCTTTTAATCTCCTATAGACCATTGAGAATTGAAAATTTTTTTAATCAGAAAAAAATTATACTCACTCTTAGCCTTTCTGCTACCGCAGTCAACCTCGTGGTAGTAATTGCAGTGATTGTGGACGTCTCCTTTCCCATCGTAGAGTAATCCATTTTCACATTGTTCCACAGAAAGGGTACCATTTAAACATAAAACGAACTGATCGCAAACTTCTGGATGAGCGTAAGTTTGCTCGCCGTATGATTCTGGACAGCTATTCGATTCGAGAAATTCTTGACTTAGCACTGAAAAAGCAAGACCGAAATATTAATGCCATAAGATACATAGACTTATTTATCAACGATTTTGATAATTTTTCACACTGAATCCAAATCTGCAGCTTGTTTTGCTCTACGTCGCGATTAAGACCCATTATTATTTGTACATTAAATCTTATGGTGCAAAATAGACGTCTTTATTGTAGCAATTTTTTTAGGTCACATAATGTATAAAAAACTGTCGCACATTGTGTTACAATTAATGTCGATGAAAATTATTTAACAGATCATCTTCACGGAGCCATCTCATGTGTTTGTATAGCTGGCACATCAGATATAAATTAATGGTTTTTAATTTTATCTATTTTTATATTTAACCAAGTTTTATAGAATAGATGAAGCTCAATTTGTTGTCTTCGTATTTGCGAAGGTATAATCAACGGTTCCTCTCCTATCTTTTCACGAATAGATCATTCTTTAGGTTATAGATTATTTGTTAATTTCTTGGAACTGGCACAGCTGAAAAGAATGCATGTTTGGGATAGTTTTCTACCTCTTCAAAGTACCTCGAGTACGAAGCGAATATACGTTTAGACGTAGCCGAAGGCTTTTTAATGTCATAACGTCGAATGTCTCGAATCTAGACTGCAATATATGTGGCGACTCACACGCCTTAGCGTAATAAATTAATGATATGTAACACAATAAACATGCAGGTACCTACGTATTATGTATTCCATGGGGAAGTGAAAGTAATATCTTCCGCCAATAAAATATTATTACTACACCTATAGAGAGACTGCACATTTTATGGACGAAGAGGTAGGTGGAATTGTGTAGCCCAAAAATTATTCGACGAATCGATTTAGAGATCCCTTCGAGCAAATGTGATTTTTTTACAGCTGCGGTCTTGAAAAGATTTTGCTTTTGTATCTACCTCTGCAGTTTCATGAAGGTTATACTAGAAAAGTTGAAATTTAAAATTTAGAATCGGCCCTCATTGCTCATACGTATACCATCGTTCGTATAAAGACCTAATTAAGGCGATAAGAAACGATGGGGATAAAGTCAAAAGTTACATTTTAATGAAAATGTAGATATGTTTTGAATTTCAAAAATAAGAATTGGCTACAGGATCCTCAGATGAAAATAATTATGTACTGCTATATTCTTATGAAATATACTTGACAGTAATTCCGACCTCCAATTTTAGACTTACTATAATATGGAACCCAGAAAATATAATTTGGTTTCAAATAATAGATAATTGAATCTGTTACAGGACTGAAACAAAATAAATACTCTAACTCAACCTGTTTTCAAAACATATTCGAAAAACTTCAAAAATTTTGACGAAAACAATCAAAGTAACTCATATTACGGTACTCCTTAATGTTGTTTTTTAATTTTAATAAAATATTATTAAAGCTATCCACTCGAATTGTTTGGGTCGCTGGTAGGAAATGGTAAAAAAATATCATTCTTAAAGATTACCTCTATGTGAAATGAATTTGAAGCAAATTATTAAAACTCAACAAAACAGCGTACACCTGCAGGTATCTAAAAGAATCTGGCCAAAATTTTAGATGACTTAAGTAAAATACTTGGATGTTTGATATATAATTTATAAAATCATTTCAGAAAATGTCTCGTCTATCTTATTTATTCGCGCATAATTTCAGCTCTGTTGGAAACTCGAAGAGAAAAGTTCTAGGAATATCATAATTAGTAATTCTTTACATCAGCTTGCGGCGTTAAATAAATAATTCCCGTCAAATTATTTTCAGTACATTAAAGTTTAGTTACACAGCTTGTATACCTAGTCGACACTTCTAGGACTCGACGAATTTTACATTTAAATAACTATTTACGGACCATTAGATAACCAACCTCAAAGCAAAGTGTTTTTCACTGAACAAATATTCAGTTTCAATATAAATACTTGTAGGTCTAAGTGTTTCTCATTTATTGTTGCCTAATATTACTTTAAAACTCATATTTTGTCTGTACTCATCTAGCTTCGACTTTCTTTTTATTCATTACATTTGATATTGTTATGTGTCTTTTCTAAAAAAAGTCAAGTCTTCTTTGCACTTCCAGTAAGTTAATGCAACAATATTTGAACAAAGTAGTGCTGTAAAAATCAGAATAAAAATATTTTATTCAAAACTTTGGCCTTATAAAAGTTAATCCCAGTTAGGAATACCTCTGTGATATTCATTCATAATTCAAAAGGTTACAAAAATATCACTCCCTCCATAAGAAAGTAAATTGGTGTCTTTTTGATTTTTTTTTTTCCAGTTCCATGAAAACATTATTATATACCGATGAGTTTTATAAATTTTCAACAGGTGAAGTAAATGTTCATACCTATATTATCCAGAATCATGTGACTGTTTCAGAGAAATTTCAAAAATGGTGATTTTGGTTTGAATAAGCGGAAAGAAGAATCCCCTCTCCCAACAAATAACACTTTCCCCACCACTTTTGTATTTTACCTCCTTCGATTCTTAAGGAGATGAATATTTTAAAATATTCTCACCTTGCAGCATAAAACAAGTTGACAAAATCAAAACTGTTGTCAACATTATTACCGCGTGAACTTCGGAAAATGCACCAAAACACTTTTATGTTGGTTTCTATGGAACTTAGATATATTGAACAAACTCGACGAAAAAACTTGCCAAGTGTTACAAATTAATAACTAAAACTGAAAAAAACACTTTTACCCTGACATCAGAAAAAAATCTCATCTACAATCGTTTAGTAAGTAATTGCTTTACAGACTAGTTAATATTTGTTTGATATGCAGTAGAGGAAACTGGGCCACAGTACTCGGCCTTCCTACCACAATATATGAGCAATTATATTTCACCTACCTCTTTTTTCTTTCTTCGTTTATCTCTTTTCTTACTTTCTTATTATTATAGACTTCCTACCGAATTAAAAATTAAGCGCTTAAAATTTGTGAAAATACAATTTTTAATGCTACTAAAAAGTTTTTTGTAGTAATTTAAATCCAATGTTCTTAGGAGGCAACAAAAAAAACAAAAAAAACAAGAGAAAGACAGAAACTTTGTAACTCTGTGCACATTTTTGCAACTCAACCTGTAGTCGCAAGGTCATCATGCAGAAAATATGTAATTAAAATCTGCACCATTTCAAAGAATCTCACAAAAAATTTATCAGATAAAATCTGTGTCAAAACAAACCAAAGTGATCTAACCGCAAAAATAAATATATTAAGTATTTTATTATTATATTACAAAAGTTACCTATTTCTCATTATTTCCCATCATTTGAGACAAAAGAAATGTACATATTGGACAATTACATTTCAAAAATAATCTATAAATCAAATGCAATTGACGAAAAGTTGACGAAATTTGGGTTAAAAGCGAAAGTAATCTCACTCTGATGCTCAAGGGAATAGAAGAGGAAGTTTGAAAAGTGCCTCTAAATTGATCTAAAATATGTTAAAATGAAAAAAGAAAAAAAAACCATTACAAAACTTTAAATCGGAGTAAATGAACTGAAATAGACATTTTTAATTTTCTCATAGAGAAGACATCAAATATGAAATTATTAAAAGATGAATTACAAATAGTCCTCAGAAGACTAAAAGTAGGAAATTTGGTTTTTGCACAACTTTTTTACCTACATGATATTGTGAAAATATTGCATTATATCTAGCCTCTATAGGACTACGGTGATGAAAAAAAAAGTTTCATTTCGGTAGAATGACCGTAAATGCAGTCAAAGTCCAAATATAAATTTCTGTAAACATTTTAAAATCAATAAAAATAGATCTATCATGTTTTGGAAAATCACTCCTCAATTGAAAATTACATTACAATTGTGGAACAAAAATAAATACCAATACGTCCTATCTGGGCATAAATTTTTCCAAAATATTGTTGACTTTGATTCATACTTTTGCTCAACTATTTCTCATTAAAGAAAGTGATTGAAAACAAACTTTAATTTTACTGGACAAACCAGAAGTATCTACCCATATACTTAAAGTACCTGCGTGTAGGGTTTTTGTAATTTGTCAGGAAAAACATTCTTTTAATAAAAAAATTAGGTGTAATTTGAAAGTAATATTGTACAAAAAATGAATTATGCTTATAATTTAATTATTATTTGCTGGCTTTTTCGTTTCGTTCTTCTTTTCTTCATTTTCGTACCAGTTCTCACTGAAATGCAGATGGAAAATAATTGAATCAGTATCAATGAAAGTTAACTGCCATTTGTAAGACAAAAATGAGATGTCCGTGAAAAATTGCCGAATATGTCGGTCATAGTTTTTTTACAAGAAATTGTTCTGCTCTTAAATATCAATCACATAATTATCAATTTGGGCAAGCCAACCCCTACTATCACTAAGTTAATTAGCTTAGACCATGTTAATACTCTGAAAATTGGCTTTCTGGCTGTCCAGGGTGCCCAGTAGCATGGTTTAAGATTATTATGGTCTTATATGACGTGAAAATAGAAAACTTACCATCCAGGAACGTTTTCTGGTTCATCACATTGGAATGTGACATCGTTGTAGACAGTACCAGCTGAGCAACTGCCATACTGTGGAGTCACTCCATTTCTGCAAATGTAGAATTTTTGACAGTCTTCTGCATGTGGAAATGTTGGATGAGGTAACACTCGACCATTAGGACCAACTACGTCACCCACTGGACAAGAAAATCCATCCTCCAGGACCTCTAAATAATTTATCAGAAATACAATTAGTACGTATTGGCTTTAAATTAAATAGTTGCATAATAAAATCAGACTTCCAAGTACAGTATAAGTATACTTTGATCTCGAACAGAAATGTAAACGACTTTTTAGGTGTAAAAATTTCTTTAGATCCTATAATTTTGAAGAATTTAAACAATGTGAATGGCTTGACATGGTTTGAAAATTATGACAAATCTATTCACAAGAATCTTGAAAAGAAACTGTTATATTCTAGTTGATAAAATTCCAGTATAATTCTTCTACGCAACCTAGGAAAAGTATGGATCTTCGACTATGTAGATCCAATAGATAGGGGAAGCGTGAAAAAGATTGGTCACGCATATCCTCTAAATTGCACCACCTCCATATTACTTTAAAGAGTACCCGTATGTAAACAAATTTTACATCCTCTACGCAAAGCTTTGGGCCCAGAGGTTGTGTAAGTGAAGAGTGGTGGTCAAAGTCAGAGAAGATATTTGTCTTAAAAATAATTCCTCGTCCATGAGATTCGTGGTAGAAAGGTGTGGATTAATACCAAGTAGAATGTAAGATCAAAAATTTTCAACTCGGACTCGTTCACTAAAAATGATAATATTTTCATTTAACGAACCTCGTTTGGTATTAGTGCAGTCTTTTCTCAAGCTATCTGCTGGCCAAGCACAATTACTTTTGGAATCATCATAAACGAGGCCTGGAGGGCATGGTAGTTCATTTGGTTTGCCATCGACGCAATTTACAAATTTGTCACACACTTGATCATCAAAATGGCGGTAAATACCATTTGCTCGTGGACAACCTTTGCTTGGCTTTGCTTCCTCTGTTAATAAAAGTTGAAATATTTAATTATAGTTGGTCAATTGAAATAGATACACTGATAGAAGTAAAGAAATAGGTAGACTAAAAGAAATAAAATGTAAGTAATTTCTATTGGGTATTTTTAGTAAGAAAACAGGAATGATTACCGATTTATTGAAGACTAAAGGCTTCGCCTCCTGAGGCCCTCTCTTTTATAAAACGGTACCTCAGGGTAAAAGGCTGATATTACCCTAAAAGTTCCAAAGTTCAGCGAATATTACCCAAAGGCTTGATGACGACATCATACAACTCGGGTGCTTAGCAACGAGAAAGTCCCAAAGTTTTTTTTATTATGACGTAGAGAAATACTGATAATGGTAATATTTTTTCTATCTTCGATTATATATATTTTAAAATTTTTGCTATAATTTTTGCTGTAAATCTCGAACTGTCGCTATTTTCCCATCCAAAATAGTAAAAATTAGAAAACAAATTTTCTCAGTGTAGGTCTTTTTTAAGTTATCATTATTTAACAGGCTTTTCTGAATTTTATTAAAAAATCTCCAAGCATTTCTCAGGGGAAACATTTTTTTAATTGAAGTTTGACGACATGCATAATATAATATCCAAATTCGAAGGTCAATATTGAATAAAAGGTACATACGCAATTCTTTTCTATCGCCGCAGTCCACGTTTACAGGGATATCACATCGTTCATGATTTATATTCGCGTCATCAAATACTAATCCATCAGGACAAAGTTTTTCCTCAGCTTCGCCTTGTAAACAGTGATAATAGAGATCACATTGAATTGGGTCTGGATAGTAACCATTTTTCTGTGGGCATTTGAAGTCTTGAGCAAATGCTGCAAAATGAAAAGTTCAAAGTTATTGCTTCAGTTTCATTGAAAAATTAAATCAATTGAATCGCAGAAGATAAAATTAACCAAACTTTTGATGCAAATATTACTGGAAGCCTGGGCCAAAAAATTACAATCATAAACAAGGGAAATAGAGAGGATAGTAAAAATACAGAAAATCAAATATTGGATCACCTTCTCACCAAAAAACTTTCTCGTTTGATTTGCTTATTGTGTGGAGCATTATGGGACAGGGTCCGTCTTTATCTAAGTTGGTAATTGGCTAATATTTGAGGTTCAAAAATATGCTTTTGTATAGATATGATGAAGAAGCTCAATATTTCTTCCTTTAGTCGCCGGTATACATGTATGTATAATGCGTGAGTCATACAGAAATAGAATATCAAAGACACCATTCGAGGAATTCAAATTCAATATTATTTCGTCATACAAATTGTGTTACAGCATACGGTATCCATATATACCTGTATCAGATTCCAAATCGTCAAGTGAATTACATTCTATTGGTTTTATTTTCAAATAAGTTTTTTCGTTTTTTTCTTTCTTTCGTCACAAAATGTATACGTATATCACAGATTAAATAACCAGTTTAAAGGGGAACTGGTTGACTGTCGAAAACTGATTTTAATCGGATCCTACTCGTAAAATAATAAAAATGGTACATATTCTTCAATTTTCAACCTGTACCCTTGCAACAAAAGTAACATTTTGTAACTTTTTTTCATCAAGAAAGAATTTTATAATTTAAGGAACGGGAGAGCGAGATGGCGGGCGTGGCTATAGATTGAAAGGTGATGAAATTTTGAAGAATGCAAAGTGTTCCTGCTACATATAGACTTTCAGTTTGCACTCGACTAGAAAATAGATTAAAAATATTTATCTGAATAGTAATATCGAATCAATTGTCTTCAGCATAAAACTTGTAGCTGAAGGTTAGCTGATTCAGATGTAGATTAGGTGTTATTGACTAATTTTGAGAGACTTTTTGAAAAACCAAATTTTTGCATTTGGCTGTTGGTACTATCCCATTTTACTCAGGTATCTAGAAATACGAGGCGCATTCCAAAAGTCCGTTCGCACATTTTATATCTCCAGCCCTGGTAACACTGATGCAATGAAATTTTAACTGGAGTATCAGCACCCTCATGACACATCACCATAAAAATTTCATGGCCCTATCATGTTTCAATCTTGAGTTATGATAATTTGAAAATGAAGAGTAGAATAAAAGCACCGTCCAAGAATGACATGCAGGATTTATAATATTTTCCCAAATTAAAAGGTCAAAAGTGATCCGCTACAGAGTCGTCAACATGCATCAGAATGTGTACAAATATGAGAAATTGTTGGCCAGGCGCGGTGCTCAAAATTCAAGGAAACAGTATGAAAGAGGATGGGAGAATATTACCACAAAAAACCAAACCAATATCCCAAGCGCTACAACGACGAAATAGAGGTGTATGTGTGCGTGTATGTGTGTGTGTGCACTTGGTGTTGACTGTAGGCAGACGTTACGTGCTTACTGCAGTACACCAGCACACAGTTGCATGAATTTTACTCAATATTAGCCATAAAAACTTTTGCATAGCAATATTTTTCTTATTCTGCCAGTCTGGATGGGCGCCTTGGGAAAAATTTGATGTGAGTGACCTTTTACCACCCCTCTTTATTCACTGGCCTTGCCCCATCTAATTACCATCGACTCTAGCCATTGGAAGCTGAATTTTGAGGGGAAAATTTGCTTTTAGTAGTGCTATTTGGGAAAAAGAACAAAATTTTTTTTTAATTTGGACAGGACATTTCAACAAG
Organism: Parthenolecanium corni; assembly: GCA_038050395.1. Classification (NCBI taxonomy): domain Eukaryota; kingdom Metazoa; phylum Arthropoda; class Insecta; order Hemiptera; family Coccidae; genus Parthenolecanium; species Parthenolecanium corni. The sequence continues at coordinate 2,394,070 of JBBCAQ010000034.1, read as the reverse complement.
ATTATATTTAGAAACTTATACTGCCCCATAATAGCTGCCTTGATCGCTTGGTGCATGGTGTGGAAAAGTAGCCTAAAGTCTCCTCTTTCCAATGAAACTAATTGCAGGTCTCTATCTCTATTAGCTTTCAAATGGTGGGGGGTGCGAACCGACTTTTGGAACGCGCCTCGTATATACCGATGAATAATGAAATGAATAGGTATGCATAATGAGAAAGAGTCCAATAAATTTAAACAAGTACTTTATGTAACTCGTTCATTTTACGATCTTAATGCGAAAGAGATACTTATTGTGACTTGAAGAAAACAATGCTTCAAGTCGATTAGAAATAAATTAATGGTTTCCTCGTAGAATATACCCTGCAGTACCACAACTATCGATTAATACATGTTCTTCAAATTACAAATTGATGTCGACACTGTTGGCGACCAATATTACGTTGCCTAAAATATACTCCCGAAGCAACTCGAATGACAGCAAACCTTTTCAAAAAGTAACTCGTCCATACATATGTATCAAATTGCACAACCATTTTTGTCACATTATACAGTCTACACTCTTGAGATACTCGCAGTCAACTTGTTAATCATAAAGCGTTTGTTGGATTTTGAACCAATGGTCACGCAATTGAATGAAATAAAAAAGACGATGAGAATATATTAATTTTTTTAATACTGGAAACAAATACCTAGAGCATATAAAATTCGCTTTGCTATGCAACACCATACGGTCCAGGTTTTTGACCCTTTCGAATAAAATGCCTCGAATACGAAACAATTTTCGAAAAGTACAAAGCCAAAACGAGATCCACGTATTTAATTCGTAGAAACGGGTAGTAAATGCAATATCACTCGTGTTTTTTTTTTCTCTCTTATCAATCCTTCTATCTCACTCTTATCGGTAGACAACTGGAATGTCTCAGACGACTGGCCATCTCACAGAGGATACATGGAATAAAAAAAAACAACTTTTGACGGTATGTAACTTGCAAAGAGAAGGTCAACCGGTATCGCCATCTCAAATCTCAAGCTATTTTTTAAATCATCATTATGAATTTGAGGAAAATAATTCACGCTACTGTTGATCGTGAAAAGAATTTTAATAGTAAACTAAAAGTAACGTGGCTGGATAAAAACAAAAGAGACGAATGACCCCTCCTTTTGTTATCAAATAAGATATGTACCTACCTGATAATTTCGATAATGATGAGCCAGGTTCATAATAAAGTCCCTCCTCCTCAGTTGCTCATGTATCGACTAGATTTATTGGAAAATGGCAAATTTTTATGTCAGATCATTGAAGGATTACCTGGGTGAGGGGGTCGTATGTGTTTAACCCTTCGGAAATGAAACTTAAAAAATTAATATGTTTGAAGGGGTATAAGTGTAGAGTGTCAAAATTCATAATCACGAAAATTGAGCTCACTATAATTTCATACAAAATCCGAAATAAGGCCCAAAAAGCAAGAACTTGAACACCCGGCATTTGACCTTAAAGCTCATAGAAATTAAGTTGGTGAGCTGAGGTCGCGAGGCATGCTCTAAGAGCCTTAAACCCTATCACCCTCAGAGCCCCCAAGTACCTATTGCTACGTTCAACCCATAAAAGCAAAAGGACGATATGGAAATTTGCTTGTGAGTCAGACATTCTAAGTAAAAAATTAGATTGCTCCTCTTTCATGTTTTTCAGTCAGCAACGAATTCAAGGGTAGCTAAGGCTGCTCAAGCCCCTTCTTAGCCATCAGATTTCATTTTAAAAAATACTAAATTAAAAACATTTTCAGCGCTTCACGCAGATTTTATGCAATATTTTTGTCTTTTGGGAACAAATTCAAAACTCAGCCCCTCCATTAACAAATTTCTAGCTGCGCCAGTATTTTGGCTGCGCCAGTATTTTCATTGCTGTACTGGTTAACCTGCTATTAAGGTAAATATTTTTTCAAGTAAATGAGATATTTATTGCTGCGTAACCAGAGTTCATTTCATCTAAATTAATGACAAATTTTGCCTTTATGAAAATTTCATAACATGCTCAATACTTATACCCTTCAAAAAATCAGCTGAACTATAGACTATTTCAACTTATAGGGAAAAAACTATGCTGTGAATTATTTACTTCCTCCAGTTTCGATGTGTCTGAATTTTTTTTAAGCAGCTAGAATGATACTTACTGCTGAATTAAATTTCCAAACTGATCATTCAGGTTCACTTCACTTTTGGTTATGATTGTAAAATGTGTTCATTCATAACAGACCCCTACTTTTTCTCATAAAATTGTAAAATGCTGTTATACTTGTAAATGAAGACCATCATTATGATTTCTATCCTTTTAAAATGTAAGATAATAGGCATAAATACGAGCCAGTTCCTATTATCCACATACGTTACATGAAAAATTCAATTTTCTTTAAAAATTTCTTACTTGAAACTGGACTTTAGAATTCAGATTTTGCGTTAATTTTTTTCTCTATTAAACTTGGGTATAATAATCATCGCACATTCGAGAATAGCATTTTTTTTTATATTTTGGCGAAAGCTCGCAAAAGTTTAAGATAAAATGAACCAATCGAACGTATTTAATTGGCATGGACGTTTTTGTGAGATCCAAAGAAGTAGCCGGTGCGTATATAATTATAGCCTCGCGTATAACGAAGTTAGAAGAAAATCGATAAAAGAAATTATAAAATTAAAAGATTAAAGGCGTACAAAAGATACGTAATTTGGCTTACCTTGTAGGAAATTATAAATTATCAACGAGAATACAATTTGGTGAGAGCATTGTCCACGAAACGTGAGTAAAAATTTCATCGCGCAGTTTCTATTGTTTGATTACTGTGGGGCTGGGATGCGGTCACACATCGAGCACCAGTGTGTGTATAGTGTGTTCAGTCGATTACACTCAAATGCGAACTATCAAGATTTTAAGCACACAGAGAGAGAGACAAAAAGAAAGACGAGCATGGATCCACAATTCTCACGTAGTACAGCGGTTGTGCATAGAACCGGCCCCGAGACCACTTCCACGCAGCGAGCAGTAATTAGACTTGAGCGCCCTCGGCCAATTCTTTCTAGTCGAGTTAACAAAAGCCATGCCAACGTGCTTTACAAATGGATAACCTTCGTCCTTATCGCATCTTCGACTAATTTACCGGTGGACCGAAAAATAAAAAAACTTCTCAATCAAGTCTCAAATTAATTAAGAATAATGTCATCTTACCGATACTCCAAGTCTCCAACAAGCTGTGAGACTCGATTAGCTCAATCGTACGAATGATTTTCCAATTTCTCTCACTTTTGTCTTTCATTTCTCTCTCACCCAATTTAAATTCTATTATGATTTTGTAAAATGAAAATGTCTTTTTTTTCGGGCTAAGGGATAGGGGAGATGAAAGTTGAGAGTACGCACTTAGTGAGAAAACTGCTGTATTTTCTTTAATTATGAATGAAACGTTATGAAGTTCGGACATACTCGTATTGTAGCCACGTATTTCTTCATTTTAATAAGTGATTCAAAAAATTAGCTTATTGAAGAAATATTTCATAATCTAAGAAAATGTGAAATATAAGTCAAATGAGTACTCTTACCTTCTACTGAATGTAAGAGTATGCACTTGAGTTTATTTCCTTGCAGACTCCATATAAAATTGAAGGAGTAATAAAACGATTCCTTCTATAGAATACATTGCTAGGTTGTAACTATGGGGTGAAAAGAGTTCTATTTTCTGAATTTTTGAAGGCTGCATGTAGGTTTGTTTTTGATTAAGATAATTTAATTCAAATATTTTCTGGTCTGCCGATGAGTATAATTAAAATTGTTCACCCTCCAGGTCCTGGAATTTTTGTGACTTTTTTTCGGCATATTAGTTCCTTCGAACTTTTTCTTGCATATTAGTGACTTAGGGTTTTGGAATACTTACCTTTGCACACTACATTAAGTACTGATACAGACAAGAAAAATTAGTTTCTCATTTATAGTAATTTATAGCCCTAATGTAAAAAATAGATCCCTCCGCCTGTTTTCTGCGCATTGAAAATTGGTGAGAAAACTTCTTGAGAACCTACAAATATTTACATTTCCGCAATGATAAATTCGATTTTTATTTTTAAACTCTATATGGGTATAGTTGCAGGTATGCGAATGGACGGCCTTGGAACTGCATCTTCTTCTATAACCATTTCGAATATTCGAGAGTGACTATAGATTCCTGTATGGAGTGACCATCGTTGAATTATTTCCGAGGTAAATAGCCGTTTAGCCAGCCAGTGCAATGACAGGTCGAAGCCAATGAACGACCAAAGCACGCTTTGTTTGCTGAAAACGTCTCCGAAATTTAGAATAGGTAAATATTTGAAAAAATTCAAATAGACGAGTAAACATTCGACTCTCGTAAAAATAAGTAAATAACTTATGTTATTCGCTTCAAAAATCCAGGTACCATTAATCATGCGAATTTTTTTAGCACTTTGGAATTTGTCTGGGTTAAATATTTCCAAATGGGTTTACAAAAGCTATCGTTTCGAACAAAACAGAGGTTTTATGAATTCCTCAATAGGAAGATCAATGATTCAATTCTTCTATATAGTTACTACATTTATGATTCATGAATTTTAAGTATGCTTTAGAATTGATCTTTGCAAATTGTACTCTGTTGAGTTTATTTCGAAAACGTCACCCGGTTGAATGTGGCGTGTCAAACCACTCATACTTAATTCTATGACGATTTCTTTCCCAGTAATAAGTCTTTTACTACTTTTCAAAACTAATAATGACTCAGGTAACTGATCCTGAGTAAATAATTTTTGTAATTTTGAAATATGCAACATCCCCTTACGTACTTCTTTCTTTTCATCATTCAGTAGCTTTGAGACAAATGATATTTGATGATTTGTAAAACAATTTCAATTAAACTATAATTTTTGTTACAATAAAAAGTTCAAGATTTTGAAATTTTTCATCCTGAAATATTTAGAAAAAAGGCATAATTTATTTAGGTGTACCAAATAAACATTAAATTCGAGACGACGGTGCCACTTTTATGCAAATCGTGGGTAGGTCAGCTTCAATTAAAAATTGTTGCTGGTAAATTTCAAAATGGTTGTATGTCCACTTCAAACTTCCTCTTTTGTTTGTTCGAAACATTAACAAACACATTTTAAAGATACAGGCCTAATTATATTATTCTAGCAGAAAAACAAACGTTTAAAATGGCTCAACAATGGAATAATATTTACAAGTGAGCTAACTTCCTCTCTCCTAGATTCCAAGTCTGTACTCTGTACTCAATGTATAGAACTGAGAAAATGGATCTGTGCATACCTTCACTTTCATAATATGGTTTGCATATCTAGTCAAATTTCCTTATGACCAGATTTAAAAAAAAATTATTTCAGCATCTGATTAACTATATTTATTAAACTCTACGACTGATTAGAATGATTTAGATAAGTATATAAATAGTACTTGAGCACGTGAAAGACATTTCTAACATTTTATTACGAGGAAAATGAATTTCTCCACTCTATGTTCTAATATCTTTCTACATACCTATTTGACTGCTGGGTACTTACTACGTACTGAAAATTTTCCTCTAGTTGAAATAAAAAATAAAAGACGTCAATTTTACGAGTATGAAAATAGTGAATGAGACAAACTCAAGAAGGAAAAATCTCTCATTGCTTTTTCAAGGATATCTGAACCCTCTAGGAACGAATCAGTTATAATTAACCTTCAATTTTTTTGCCTCTTTCCTTTACAAATTAAAATGTTTTCCATAACTTCACCGAATTTTTCGTTAATAGCGAAGTCGTTTGCGTACATTAGTTAAATTATAATCGATAAAGATTTTCATAATATGATTTTGAAAACGTGTCGCATTAGATAACGGTAGGTGCCCATCAATACCAAATGTGAGCTAGTCTATTTTTAATTTTCCATTTCAAAGAATTTATTACTTTTCTCAATCAAATTATTATTATTTTTTGCCGGAGGTTGTGTTTTTGTGACAAACACATTTGGACTTCGATATACGAAACTAATACAATAATCTGCATTGTCCACTTTGAGCATTTGCATTAATTTGAAAAACTATGGAAAATGTTCATGTGAAAATTTTCAGCAGATTCTCCGCCATTTAGCATTAGTTTGAGAAGAAAATTTTATTTCCAACTACCTACCGATGACTCCAATATAAACACAATTGAGCAATAAAGGTATAATTTTTTTTTCCTCAGAAAATAACTTTTTGCTCTTAAAAAATTGAGAAGAAAAATGTTGAATTATAGTTTTCATTTTAGTATTGCTAAAAAAAAAGAGACATAGCTATAAGGGCTTTGCCTCCTGAGGCCTTCACTTTACTCAGCTATCCACTCCCTTCCACTCGGCCCTCTAACCCCTTCCAGCGGAAAGATTACCTACAAAATCTTGAAGTTTTTTTTGGCCTATATTACAAACAAAGTCAAAGTTTTTTATTTATTTCATTATAAAGAGAGATTTCTTTTAAAAAGCATATAATATTTTTCGCAATGAATAGGTACTATAATTAGGCTTCTTTTCATGTGTGTATCACTAACTCATTAGCTGACAGTTGAATTGATAGATGGTGGTTTCATTAATGTCTCCACTTGGTAGGTGGGTAATTTAAAATTATGAAAATCGAATCTTCAACTCCGATTCAGGCAAATTAGTAATGAACCAAATTTTCCATTCGTCATTGACAAACAATTTACCTGGATACCGTGTTGAATTTTAAAAAATTATTTACGAAACTAATTTTATGATTTAATCTGGACTCATTCATTTATTAAATTGATGCGTTACAAAATTTAATATATTGTATTTTATACATAGCCTACTTAGAAACTATATTGTATTAATCAGTCTTCAAAATTCATAATTTTGTTCTGAAATGTCTGATTCAGCTTGTAAATACTCTTTTCTTTCCATAATCGATTGTGCCATCGGAATTGTACACATCTTTGAACCGTGGATCATTTTTGTACCAGTCCTTGCTGTTGACAAATAAAGGAATAAATAAATCGAATTAATAGGTAGTTGTTTCCCATTGTGATATAAGTAACATAATTCAAATTGGAAATATTTCTCTGCTTCAAGTCGGAAATAAATAATTTACTTAAATTATATTATGGATCATTAATAAAAATAAAAATAGAACAGAAAAAAGTAAAAAATGGCTGGTCATTATTTTTTCTATTTGTAGTTGTACATGCACTGTAGGTATTATACTCCTTAAGATTGCTATTTTGAGAAGTTTTCTTATAGGTTAAAAATGATATTTTAGTAAAACTATACCTTCTACATCACCTTTGATATCTTTAATCTTTTCCATTTGATCTTTACTTTCACCTGTGGTAGACTCAAGCTCATCAAATGTCTAACCTCTTCATTTTAATTCATATTTAAAAAATTTCAATCAAACCATCTTCTCATTATAATTTCAGCGAAAAGTCACCAAATGATCTTTTTTTTTTTTCAAATCACTCTTATTTCACTTTTTTTGTTCAAAAGTCCAGACGAACTAGGAATTTTATTGGTAGCACAACTACCAAATCAGAACAATAAGAAATTTCTCATTTCCATTTTTGTTATAACTGCGATAAAATTATTTTGATTTGCAACAATGTAAAAATAAAAGTAGAAAATCGGCTTATGTTTTCATTTTACCTTCAAAGCTCTAGGTATTTTCAGATTTTCTGTTAGTGGCTGCGTGTAGCTACTGAAATATCCTTCTTTTTTTAGGTTCATCGCAATATTCCGATAAATATTCGCAAGAATTAAAAGAGCCGCAGATATAATAAGAAAATTTCTTTATAAAAAACACGCGTTTATTTCGCCAAATGCTATACTCGTCTATATACAAGCGTAAAGAAAAGGTAATATTAAATCTTTTGTACACTTAACAGCTTTGCATAGAACAATTAAAGCTTTAATACAAAAACAAAGAAAGAAGTCTTCATCGTCGACGATAATTTTGTTCAGTCTTCTTCTTTTTCAAATTTTGAATGTTTGGATCATCTTTATACCAGTCTTGGCTAAAAGAATGAAAATACAGGGGATATTAATATAAGGTAAAATAAAGCTGTCGAATAGAAATAACCGAATGCTTCTCTAAAAACAACCCAAAAATGTGAAAAAAATCAGTCTTCACAGAAAAGAAATGTATTATTTTTAATTCTTGATTTTAGATTTGAAAGCAAAGAAATTCAAAGAGAAAATCTAGAACTAGCCATATTTTTGGGACCCCTGAATTTTGAAAAAAAACTTTCCAAAACTTATAATTCAGTCTTTTCAATATTTTTTCCACGATATAGGTAAAGTTGAAATTAATTGAAAAATTTTCTTGAAATTGGCATTCACTAGACTTCGATAAATTAAGTTCTCACGATGTAAATTGGATGATACCTTGAAGAAGATTCTTTCTCTCCTCTTACTTAAGTAAAAACTGGATACAATAAATTTAATCATGCCTAGTTTTGTGAATAAAGTACCCATTTTAAAGGCTTATATAAAGACGAGGCGTTTTCCACTGTACAGTTGACCTGTATCTCAACTGTCTGTTATAATATTGAGTTTCTTTATGGAGTTTTTATTGTATTACTTATATCATTTATCAATTAAATTATTCTATTTATGGCTATACTACTGTAACTTTTCAAAATAAACTATTATTTGTGCAATATGGGTATTTGACTGTCTCATTAAGGCTATGCTTTTACTAAAGCTTGAACTCCACATTTTAGACAACAAAAACGAAAAATGAGAATGAAAAATCGAGAAATACGAAAGAATTTATACCAAACCATGCTCCTCTTTTTTAGGAGTTTTTGGCCCCTAATTTTCTTCTAAATTTCGAGATTTTTGATATGTTACTAATGAAGGCGGTTGACTTGCTGGCACTATAGAATTAGAATTATAGTTTTCATTCTCCAGTCATAATTACCTCGTCTTAAAAATGGACAACTGTGTGCCGAAATTTCAGCAAAACTAGACTTAAATTCAAAATTCTATAGCGTCATTAGGAATCAATTAATTTCTTAACTGTGTACTTAAAGCTGATATTAAAAAAAAATTAATTAGAAAACAAAATTACCATCTGGGAACATTTTCTGGTTCATCACATTTCTTAGATTCTTCGTTATACACCTCTCCAAGAGAGCAGCCTTGTTCTCTGGGAGTTACACCATTTAGACAGACATAGAATTTTTGACAGTCTTTGGGATGCGCGTACACAGGATGAGCTACTGCTTGGCCATGATTATGAGCTTGTGCTTCTTTTGGGCATGAAAATCCATCCTTTAGTTTCACTGTAAATAAAATAATCGAGTGGAATATTAAAAGTAAATATGGACATCGAGACACTTCTCTTAGATTTTTATTTTCTATGAAAGTACCCTGTAATTTTCACTGGCACCTTTCATCAGAATCTCCACTCTCAAAATATCTGATATTTGGACATTATGAGAGATAAGTTTTATGACATGTTCAATACAAATCTACCTAATTCGAAATTTGCGTTAGAAATTTCTAATAATTTTTTTTCCTATGCATTTTATCTCTAAATTCCAATCTTGGCAAAATTTCCGCATTTCTGCTATACTCGTATTCTTGCAAAATTCTTTTCGATTTGATGTCGAAGAAATGGCATCAACTAATTAACGCCTATAGAATATAAATAGTCTAGTTCACCTTCGATTTTTTTGTCTCAAGCTGACACCAGCTTATACATTTTAAAAATATTTGCAACAACGTAACCCAGCAGGGACAGGCAGCATGTGGTACAATAAACACTTCAATTTTTTCGCATATTTATAAGTTATTTACTTCTAACATTTCTCATTTTAACCACTAATTTCTCACTACGACCTTACGAGTATAGAATTATTCGATAGCGAATTCACAAACATACATTTCCTTCTTTCGCCTTCTTTACCTTTCACTTGGACTTGAGCCAAATTATATCTAAACGTTGTTGGAATTTTAACGACTAAAAAATTTAACCGTCTAGATAAACTCGTCTATTGTAGTAGCGGAGAACATTTCCATGGGTGTTTCTCCGCTATTCTTAAGCCAATTAAAATTCTGCATTCTAGAATTAATATGAAGTCATCGGCTTCGATCGGAAATATTTTGAAAATGGCTATAATTTCAGCTGGCTCTTGTCTGACTCAGTTTAAGACGAATGACGAGAAATCTCAAAGTTATAAATAGAAAAGCAGAACGGTAACCTCTCTCCTTAATTCCCTAAGCCAATCTTTTTTTAATTAAAAAATTTTTAATTAATTGATTCGAAAAAAAATTTTCAATATTTTGTTCTCAATTTTATGCGAAATTATAGTTGAGTGAAATACTAGGAAAAAATGTTTTTCTTTACCTTTTTCGAAATAATAGATGACTTGGAAATTTTCTTACTTTTCACGTAATCGACTCTCACCCTTTCGGCTTAAAAAATCATTAAATTGTTTTAAAAAATTTAACCAAATCCTACTAATTGATACAAAAATATTTAGATGTCGTGTACCAAATAAAAAATCAAAATTGTAAGGTTAATAATAGAGTTAACTAAACACAAAAGAACCTATTATTAGTCACTGTTCCTAAGTGACATAATATCCAAGTCGAAAGTAGATACGCCCTACGATTAGATGATGTTGAATTAAAACAAGTTTCATACTTGTTTCTGGTTCTCCGCACCCAGTTCTCCCAGCAGATTGTGGCCAAACGCATGTTCCCGAATATTCGTCAAAATGCAAACCAGTTGGGCACACAATTTCAGTCGCTTCGCCTTCGATGCAGTTGTAGAAAATATTGCATACTTTTTCATCTGGATGTGCAAAATACCCGTTTCTGCGTGGGCAAAGATGATTCGAATGTGGCTCTTCTGCAAAGACGAAATTATAAAGATCGAAAATAACAAAAATTTTTTCTGCTACGCTATGAGAATTTTTACCATCATTACGAGGATAATATTTTCCAAAACTTATGAGATTTGACCTAATTACGTCAGAAAACAGGATTGTTGCTGTTAAGAAATAGATATTATAGAGACATACAGTCAGATTCGGTCAATCATGCTAATATAAAATAGGACTTTATACGGATATGACCCAACCTTTGGCAAGTATTATCCCTTGATTTGGGAGTGAAAATAAAACAGTTAGGTACCTCGAACTGAGCCACAAAATATCTCTTATTCGTAGTTTTAATAAATCAAATGAAACTACGGTAGCCTTGGGGGAAACTTTTTGGTAAATTTGATTTGTGATTTCCTTGTTTCCTCTTAAGAAAGACATAATAATTTATAAAGTAAATAGATAATTGAAATTTTAATCTGAAATATCGATATATCAAAAACTATCTCTACAGTAACCGACTTTGTTACATTCCTCATTTACTTGTAAAAATTGTCAATTATTTTCCATGTTTGGGTAATTTGTCATAATCTTTAAATACTTGAAACATCCTCGTTATGTAAAATATTGTAAAAATTATGGTTGACGTTCTACTCGCAGGCGATCACAAAGTACCCTTGAAAGCTGCCCGAGGGTCCTTTACGTCACCATAGTAGAAATACTCCAACAGGTATAATATGTAACATACGAGTACAGTATACTATTATTTCACTTTTATGTTTTCTTTACTCACGTAATTCCAGACGATCTCCACAATCGACATTGAATGGCTGATCGCATTTGTTCACTTTTCGGTTACGTGGGTCAAAAACCAGACCATCGGGACATAATTTTTCTTTGGCAATGCCTTCATCGCACTCGTGGAATTTATCACATTGAATCGGATCTTCGAAAACGCCATTTTTATGTGGACATTTGAACTCAGCAGCTTGTACTATTAAGAAAAAGAAAAAATAATGATTCCTAAATAAAAGTAAATTCTATTAAAATGCGATTCATTCGGGTTTCACCAAATTTCATTAATATAAGCTGATGGTAAAAAAAAAAAAACAAGAGTTATGCTGTCACGTCTCCATTATGAAAAATTTCATAAGGGAGTAAGATGAAAATTTTTTAGTTGTTCCGAGCATATTCATAATGATGCAGTATTATGACAACAATGTTATGACATCATTTGGGAGAAAGTGAAATTATTACACGTCGGACAGTGAAAGAAAATCCAATACACGCACGCGCCAACACAACCGTCTTTCTGACGACAGCCAGCCATAAATTTTACCCTTTTTCTCATCTACAGTTTAGGTATTTTCCTTTTTTTTTTCTTCATTTTCCTCACTCACAATAAATTACAGGGCCAAAATTACCCGAAACTGAAAAAATGAATCTATAAAGAAGGAATAAATTTTCCAATGAGGTATACCCACTGCCTATACTTCATGAACTTATGAGGATTTAAAATATAAAGCTTGAAAAATGTGGGAAATTTACAGTTTTGAAATGTGGATATTCTACAAATTTATTGCTAGAAATAATGAAAAAAGTACGATACCTGTGTAACTGTTGAAAGTGCAAATAACAAATAAGAACCCGAAAAGTATAACAAACGCGTCCATGGCTTTTTCCTGCTTAGCGGTCCACTGATACCATCGTTTTCTCATTCTCTCACAACATTATAATTATGCGCTTTCATTTTTGCCCATTTATTCTTCAGCAATCGCGCACCTAATAGAATACCTGCTATACCTACTTCACCCTTCTACTCTTCCAGCTCCGTTCGTGGCTGTAGTGAAAGAAAAAAGAGAAGCAAGAAAAACGTAACAGCGACGAAATTCGATATACCTGGTTCCTATATTATTTTACTGGGCTCTAGTAAATGCGAGAGAAAATTGAAAATATTGACGAAATAAGGGTGAATTTTCATATTTTTCTTCAATTTTCCCAGCAATTTCTTCGTACGCACTTGTCATCATATTTCATTTAAAAAAGACCGAATAAAAAATTTTTTCTTGCTTTGCGCAGATTTTTTGCAATATATTTCTGTCTTTTGGGGTCGAATTTAAAACTCAGCCCATCCTTTAGCAAATTCCTGGCTGTGCCACTGGCTGCACTTTTATACTTGAAAATTAATCATCATCTTCAAAATTATATAGATGAGATAAAATCACAGAATTTTATTGCATTTTTCAAAAAGTGCTGCATACTATACATGTAGCAGTTTTATAGGGGAACGTTAATTTCTCCGTGATAATCTGTGATTTGGCTGATAATAAAGAAATTTCAACTTATAAGTTCATTACTTAGTCCAAAATAGGAAACTTTTCAGAGTTTAGAGCTTAAAAATTTTTTTAAAGTCTCAGTTTCAGGTAAAAGATTTGATATCTCAACCTTTGAGTTATATACGTTGACGTTGAGTCTATAGCTTCAATCTACTTGGAATCTATCGCTAGCTTATAGCTCAACTGTTTTTAAAATTGTAAAATTTGACAGTTGTTGTTCTTGAAAATTTTCATTTGTCTTGTGAACTAACTGACGGCTGCCTTACCTTATTTTTGACTGAGACAAACGTCACCGTGTACTGCCCACGAAACAGTGACGACGCATTTAATTTCGCCTTGTCATAGCAATTGTAAAATCATTTCAAGTCTCGTTGATGCAAATACCAATCAGTTTGTTGACATACTACGTCTACGATATCCTCCCAGCTCCGTCGTCACACCACAGATACCAGCATAACTGAAACGCAAAAAAATCATAAAAATTGCCAAAAATTCGACGTGCCTGCAAAAACCGATAAAAATGACCGAACAAGATAATCCGGCAGCGTAAAAATGGCGGCGGGTACGAGCGTCGAAGATATTTTAGCGATCGACTCCTCGCTGATACCCCCCGGCTTCACCCACGGTCTCCAAATTGCCATTCCACAATCGCCACCGCAGCTGGAGAACACGTTCCAGCAACAACCAGAAAAATCGCAGCCACGACCGCTGCAGCAACAGCAAAAGTTCTCACAGCAGCCACGCCCTCCTCCTCCACCACCATATCAGCGGCCTCAGCCGCGTCAGCAGCCACAACAATCACAGCAGCAGAGGCCCCAACAAAAGCCCCAGCCGATTCCTCTTCAAAGGCCACAGCAGTCGGAACAATTGCAAGTTCAGCAACAAGCGAATCTGCCGCATAAAGAGCAACGATCCTCAGAGTCAGGTGCCAGGCGAAAAGGAAACTCATTTTGTAGTTGGGTTCGCAAGAAATTATGGTGCATTCGGAGTAACTCGCCGATGGAACCAAGTTTAAACGATGAGGCGGCCGAAGGAATCCTGAAAGAGGGCACCAGCAGTCAAATGGTGACTGGTGAGGGATCGCATGCGACCAACGTCGACCTTAAGAAATCCGTGCACAACCCCAACGATCGGGCAGGCCAGATGTCGACGGTGGGCAGAAGTGAGAGCTTTGATGAGAAAAGCCAGAAAAGTGAGAGTGAGGTGGGTAAAACGAAGCCGAAAGATAGGCAGGTCACCTTTTCAGATACGGTGAGGACGCATATCAAGACTAAATACGTCACTGCAGAAGAGTATAAGCAGATACGCGGCATGAATGCGACCACTGGCCGAATTATGTACCAAATAGTTAAATCACGTGATGGCGACGACCATCCTAAAGATAAGGTAAATCCATTCGCTGGTAATGCGACTCGATGTAAAAGAAGAAAACCCATTTAATACAAGTATATATTCGTCTATTTTATACTGTCAGAAGTGGCAACAATCACTCTTCTTCGTTTGAATGAGGCTGAGTTCAGTTTCAGTGGTATATTTTTCAAAACTTTCTGTACAAAACTAATGTAAAAGCCAATACGCCCAAGGCGTGAGCGGCTTATATAAAAGAATACATTTTTGTATTCTTTTATTCTAACACGAATTAGAGGTACCCGCTGGCTCCAGCGAGTACAAGACGTACAGAGTTTCCGCAATTTATTGAGACATCAAAGTAATTGAGAGGAAAAAATTAGTGTCAAAAAATTGCTGTGATTGAGGGGAGGAGAAATGGGGCACCAAAATACGTCTCTGCGGAGGCACCCCAAACCTCTTGCACGCCCTTACCAAGTTCTGCAAACTTTTACCAAGTTTTGCCAAGTTTTACCAAGATTTTTAGCTTTTTGAACCGAGATTGAGTGCTTCTACGAGTATGTTGCTTCGTTTATATTATTATAGTAATTGCATCAAGAGTAAATAATAGAGGAATCTTTCGTAATCCCAAGCAGATCCAGACTCACCTGAGATTGTTGCATAAATTCTACGTTTTGGTTGAATAGGAGTCTTGTAAATATTTCCTCCCCCCATTCAGACATCAGATAAATAAATTCATCAAATAATATGTACCTGTACCTACAACCTCAAATCAGCAAATATCAGGTTAGCTAAATTTTTTTTATCTGGAAAATGCCACCATCTCTGCAGCAGGAAAATCAATAATTTTAATTCCCAAATTTTAAAGCCTTTTTTCTCAAATTAAGGTTTTCTATTTTTCAACTTGGAAACTTCCACCAAAAATACTTTTCAAGGTACAGAGAGGTCTCTTTGACCGATTCCTTATTTAAAACTGCATGGGAAAAAAAAAAAAAAAAAAAAAACGAATTTTGAATTGCTTTACCCGAAGGTAGATATTATGATTTTTCAGATTTTGTTACAATTTTTAACAATACGAGAGAAAAATGGAAAAATTCAAAAGTAGCTGGTACCTACGAGTAAAATAATGTGTTTTAAAAACTTATGTGAAACTTATTTTAATCAATGTTGGCTTGTACGTACGTTTTGGCACTATGAGTATACTGATCTACATAGACCTCTCTCCTCCTCGTTGTTTATTTACCTACTCGAATAATAAGCACTTATATTCTCAAATTCACTAAATTAAAATCTAACTCATCGCAAAGATATTTTCACCATTCGTTTCAGTTAGGTACTTAGTAACCTATTAAATTTTATAATCATCCCGTTTTGTGAAAAATTTTCCTGTAAATACCTACCTTACTTTCCTTAATAATATTTTAACACTTATCTAATTGTGCAATTTTCCAAGACAACAGATTTATAATCATTTGATGAATTTTGAAAGTTTAATTTTTTATAACGTTACTTTCGTGCGCTAGAATTAATTACCTACTTATCTAGGAATTCGTGATTCTTGAATTCGTGGAGAAAAGTGAAAATGAATCGTCTACGCTGAATAAGAAGCGTCGACCGTGTGAAATTATTTTGTAAAATTATCTTCGGTCATTTCTTACGTAAAATGGATACGTTTGGCAAATTAAACGATAATTAAAAACTGCGTAAAATACTTATTTATATGTCCGCCTATGAAAGAACTAAAAGCTAAAAACCAAAAGCCGAAAGAGAAAAAAAGCTAAATGCTAATTGATTTTTATGACTTTTTTGTCTTTTTAAAATTTTTCACCACTACTTAATATAAATGCTGAGAAAACGGTTAAAAATTTCATTTTTTGCCCATGTTCATTTAAGAAGAAAAACATTTTTTTAAAGCTGAAAACAAAAAACCTGCTAATTAATCTAAAGTTGAAAACCATTAAAATAATGAAGCTAAAGCAAAAAAAAAAAAAAAAAAAAAAAAGGTTTTTATTTTCAAGGTTGAAGGCCAAAGCAAAAGTTTTATCATTAACTTGGTTAATCAGAAATTTTTAATTGAAGACTGCACTGAGAATAATTATGCATTTAAATCATTTGAAGTAAAGTTTTCACTCTTTCAGCAACATTTGAAAGCATAAAGAAATCTCGCCCACGGCCATATGTATTAAATATCAATGAGATTGCGAAGTCTGATAGAAATTCTATGACGATTGTTTTTGCGGTTCTCTATAGAAACTAGAAAAAATGTAGATGAAAAATGTTTTTTTAATGTTTTTTTTAAATTCCTTTCCCTTGGAGATGAAGATGCATTGAATGTAGTGTTGTCTCATTTGAAAACCTGCTTTTCCAGTAGAGCCTGCTATACTATAATTTAATTTTTCTAGAGACAGACAAACAATTTTCAGACCCCCAAATGCACCAAGCAAAGTCCATCAATGAGTAAATCAGAAATAAAATTATTTATTAGTATCCAGTCTACGTTGAACAGACCCTTATGTGCTACAAACTTTTTTTTCTGTTTTCTTTCGTGACTCTTTTTAATTATTCATAAATTCTAGCCCATTTTCCTACTAAATATTAATCCGACAGTGTATTCCAGTGTTTTTTCGTCGTAAATGCTGTTCATTGAAAATTCATTAATGACTGATGGAACATAGATTAGGTAGGTTTAGCATTATTAACCTTTAGCTAAAACCTTTAATTTAAAAAGCTGACTACGTCGTCCAGTCTTCCCTACCCCTCCCCCCCCCCCTCCAACGGCTCTATTATCGGTCCCATCTCCGAGGATTTATGAATATGAAATTTATTTATTGTGATTTATTTCGTAACAGAACAGTTGGTACCTATTTTAATTTTGGTACTAGACGATTCAGATCATCCTTTCATGGGCTCTTCAGTATCATCAGTTCGACAAAAATAATCGTCCAGATGTTGAAAAGAGGAAATACGTTTGAAGAGAGTGTAGAGCGAAAAGCTCTAAAATGGACACGTACTTTTGAAGAAAGAAGACACATTTATGCTCTGATTCTGGGACCAATTTTTGACGTTCAACGATTGTTGGGTCGAGCTCCATTTTATCGAGATAAAAACGGTAATAAAATCTCTATTCTATTATTTTTTCATAGTTGATAAATTAATATCTGTTCGCACCTATCCTTTTAATGCATTTCTGACGAATCATATTAATATTCTAGATCAATGTAGAACCTCATATGCGAAGCAAGAGGGCTTTGAGGAGGATAAGCGCCCCTTAGAAAATCTCTAGCCTTCTATCTCGAAAGAATTGAAAAAATATGAAAGGATGAATGAGTACAATATTCATAATAATATTATTCTGTGAAATCAATAATAAAGGTATAGAGTGTTAAAGAAACAATGCAGCGCCCCTCCACCCCCAATTAAATTTCTCCAAAAAACTTATACTCACCTACTTAAAAAAAAAGAAGTTTTTATGACATTATACTGTTCCTTTGTAATAAATTTAAAATTCAGTTGTTCTGTTGTAAAATTTCTTGGTGCTCAATTAAAAGAAATAATAGGAATAGAAGTGTTAATAAGAAGAGTGAGTGGAATTTAGAGGTTTGTGGAGCCCTAACCATCTAGAACATTTCTATAGCTACGACTATGCCTCTATGGTTGGGCTAAGGCCGGTTCGTTAACCAAAATGTGAAAAATACTCGGGTCAGCCGCCATCACTTAGTGACTGTTTAAGCAATTAACAACATAGCCTAAAATAATAATACTTCTAATTTGGCTGCTCTAAGGAAAGCGATTTTAATGCATTATCATAATGTCAATTTCGCAAATTCTAGCATAAATAAACGTGAGAAATTTTTATATTTCCCAGGTAACATGCGATTCGAAATTTTCTCCGGTATCGCCTTATATTCGATTTTACTTTATATTTTACTTTCTACGACTGCCTTACTTTCCATTATGGATATCAATAACGAGGTACGTGTCTCATACATTGGAATACTCAACAGAACTTTGACCATTTCGCTGATCGTGCCCCAGCTAGTGATGCCAATTCTTTCTTGGATTCACTTGAAACGAATGCAAAAATATTTCGATCTTTGGTTTGCCTTTCAAGTAAGTTACAGGCAACCAAAAGGTATCCTATTTCGATCTTTAGCCAACGTGATTTTTTTGAATAGGAAAGATTTGTACAAGTTACTGGAACCAGATTTCCTGCAATGTCGGAATTTAAACCATCAATATTTAAACTTGTAACTCATTACATTGGAACTGGAATCGTCATCATCGTAGCACTTCCATATTATCTGAGAAAAAATTTGCGATGGTATCAACTACCCCCTTTTTACGCAGGCATAATAAGCAATTTGTTGCATTTTTGGTACTGGATCATCACAGCTCATATTATTACCATTATAGCTGAGAAATTTCATTCCCGTTTCAACGAGGTAAATTTTTTAAAACAAAAAGTGACAAAATATGCCTAGACACGTGCAGAGGTTTGCTAATTTTTTTTTAATGAGGAAGTAATTATGCACGAATAATTATCGAATCACTACATCATTCCATAAAAATTATGCTTGGAAGTACATACTAGCCAAACAAAAACTTTCAGGTAAAGTTCGTCATAAATTTATATGCAGTAAAACTTTGTTAAACTTAACGCTATTCATGGGAGCAGAAAAAAATCGTGTTGTATGCGACAATCTATAGAAAAAGTTTTTTGGGGGCGGGGACCAGTTACATGTGGGATAGCTTTATAACCGTGAGTGTTGTGAGGAAGTTTTACTGAACTTACAAATATGTACCAATTATTATGAGGGTACTGTAGGCTATGTGAACTTGACACGAGTAGAGAATTAAGTGCTACAAAAATTATTTAAAAAAAAACTGAAAAAGAAAAGTTCTAGGTGAAAAAATCACAGTGTTAGAAAATTAATCTTTCATAATTAAGGAAGTTATAAGAAAATAAGGCTCAACGTTATGAATATTAATTTGCATAAATTATTAGGAATTAACTTATTTTTCAGTATAATTTAGTTTTGAAACCTCATTTTAAGATGGTCCCACTTTTTGTATCAAGCAAGTCTACCTTCACACTAAAAGAAATAAAACTGTCACTCTTTTTATCGAGTAATATGGAAGAAAAATTTAGTTTTCTATACAAATTCTTCGAAAATTTTTGTAAAATATTAAAAGATTTAATTATATTATAAAGGCTAGAACTGTTACCCATGACCTGTTTTCATTTTCCTTTACATAATATTTTACTTGAAAACTGATTACTCCATTTCATTGTCACAGGAAATTATAAAAAATCATGGATACACTCTCAAAATTGAAGAATATCGTTTACTTTGGATCGACTTGAATAATCTAATTCGTGAAAGTGGTTCTTGTAGTGGACTTATAGTTTCTTTTTTCATCCTATCCAACATGTTCACTTTGATAATTTTCACTTACAATTCTATTTTCCGGCTGCCCAAATATTTAAGAGAGAGCAAATACGGATCTGTTCTCAGTGCCCTGGCAGCAACTGCGTTTTTCTGGAATTACATGATAACATACTGCGACGCTGGCTATAGAATGACTGCATGTGTAAGTCAACTAATGAATTGTCAATATAATTCTTGAGATGATAATGGGAATGAAAATATTTTCCTTACAAATCAAATTTTTTATCTATTCTTGGAAACAAATTCAGGTAACCCCATTCCAGAGATAAAATTATGTAGGTATTTTCATTTAGCATAGGATTATAAATAAGGAGCCCATATGTAACTAAAAACGAAATCATTTCCAATAATCCAATTGATTCTTGTATGTTTCTATATTAAAATTATCAATAGATGGCCCAATTTTATCAAAGTTTAACAAAAGAAATCTATCTGCCATCAAGTACAAATTAAAAGTCAAAATACATTTGTTCACTTCTTATCATTTTCAGTCTTTCAAAGGAATATTTGACAGATTGGTTTTACTTCAGCGAAATGGGTCTTATAGAGAGGAATTATACGTAAGTAATGTAGTCCGGATCTGTAATATTTTAGTTTTAAAATCCAATAGACAGTTTCCAGTTTTTATTATTATCTATACAATATATTCGAAGGCACAACAATTATTATGGTCTCCCTAGCACTACCTCATTTTCCATTCGTCTATATTTCCATTTTCTGAGCTTATACTAAAGCTAACAATGCAATGCTCAATGTTTGTAATAGAGCTGCAACTACTAAAGAAAACATAAGGGGTACTTAATTAATTTGGAATATAGAATTGGAGAATTTTTTTTTTTTACAGATCAGCATGTTTTTGTCCACTATTCGTTTACATCCCGCCAAAGCTATTATTTCCGAGTTCTACGTCATAAATAGAAGTTTTTTTGGAAGTGTGAGTTTTTATTTCGCTGTGAAATTTAGCCACTTTAGCTTTTACAATGCTTTCAATCTAAATAATCTTTAATTTTACAGATAAGCACGTACTTAGTGACGTTAATCATCGTGTTGGAACAATTTAATGTTGGCAGAAATACGAAAACCGAAAGTGTGCAACCGACAACATATTTCCCTACTTCCACCACATCGTCATAATTATTTTTGAGGTACCCTTCCCCCCCTTGACCCTTCCGTTGATTTTACCCGCGTATCCAGCTAGTGCTAGTTATTTAATCCTTGTTAGGTGGGATTAAAATGATGAATATTATTATCGAAGATGATATTGTTGTTGTGGAGCAGCTTAATTAGATTACAAACAAATTTATAGCAGGTATCAATACCGACATAATATATTACCTAGACTACCAGCTGGTTCATTTCACAACAAATTTTTCCATAAAATTAAAAATGTCGTCATTATACTGTTCTTGATAGGTAACTCAACATTTAGATCAATAAATGGCATAAAGATCAACAGCTGTCGATGCAAATTAAAAAAAAGAAAAATTGTCTGACTTCTCATAGTTTTTAAACTGTTTTCTTTTAATTGCTTCATTGACTCGTAATAAATTTTCATATTACTCGTGGAAGCTTTATTAGTTTTCTGAAAGTTAAACCTCCCAACAGACACACTTTTCTACGTCAGTGTCAATAGACTTTCTTCTTAATAATATTTTTTTATTATCACTGTCATTATTATTTTATGCCCTAATTCATCTTACTTTTTTTTTCGCTTTCGCGTTTTTTCCCCTCAAGGAAAACATCCGAAAAAACGAAAGGAGAGTTTTCACATTTACTGGCCCATTTGCTGGTTGTCATTTCACCAAGATTTATGAGTCTAATCTCGTTACACGATCGATAAACCTTTACCTTTGTACAAAAATCAAAATAAAAATACCACAGCTTTTCCTTTCTTTTCTTTTTTTAACGATTATTTACATCGGGTACTCGAATATCGTGTACCCTTTTTGGTTATCAGAGGCCATAATCTAACAGTAATTTGTTCTTTACAAAATAGGTACTCGTGTTGTGCTAGATTATTTTTATAGTCGAGAATAAAGTCGTGCTAATCTAAAAGGCATTTTTCATTAGGCAAAAATTTGTATAATATATTTTTAGACGTGTAGGTACACAATCCTTCGTTTTTTGTCTTTATTCTCAGTTCTGAAACTGGTTCTGGAGCTAGCCCTGAGAAACTGTTCGTCCAAAATGATATTTGACATTTATGAATGAATATCAACGTCAGTAGACTCGTTGACTGTGTATACTGAATAAAATCTTCTTCTTGGAAACACATTCGAAAGCACAGCTGAGTCCATGCACAGCCAGGCATATTTTAGTTTGCTTTGACACTGTTCTTCTTTTTTGATTCTATGTTTTCACTAAAAACAGTTGAAAAATTCAATTGGATTAGGAAAAAATATTAATTATCCAAAAGAGTGGTATTGAGGCTTTGATATACTCGTATATGTGGTATTTAGGTATAGTAAATTCTTGTTTTCTTATTAAAACATTATACATATTTAGTGATCTGAAGAAAAATCTATGTAGATAGTCCGAAATTAATGTAGAAGAAGAAACACGCAAAGAAGTATGCACATGTAGCCAACTGATGGATCATCTAGCCAAATCAAATACAATTTTACTAGCTGCTCTTCAATGTAAGCCCAAAAATTCACGATAAAATTTTCCTTTAAAAAAGTTAAAAAAAAAGTTGATATTGAATCGGGTGTGAAAAAAATGTCGAGGAAAGAAAAGGTGAAAGAAAACAAATATAACGGAAAGAACAGTGTAGGAAAAAGAACACTTCTAGAGGAAAATAATAATTGAAATAAATAGGAACGAATAGGTAGCTAGAGAAAAGAACAGAATAAAGTGAAGGAAAATATACCTATACAGGCTCACAGAGGAACGAATATGACTAATGGAAAAAAAAATGTAGGAAAATATACGTAGATGGTAAGAATAGCTGGAGGAAAAAAATGACTTTTTGGAAGGAGTAGGGGAAAGGAAAGCTGTATCTATGAAGAAATATAACGAATATGAGCTGCTTTGCAGCCGAAGGAAACTTTTCATCAGTATTTTATATTATCCAAAGAAAATTTTAGCGAGTTGAAAATATTTGGGAGTGTATCAAGAATTTTTTGCGTGCGGCTCCACCTTATTTTTGTTTCTGATCCTAAAAAGAAATCACATATAGGTAGGTTTATTTTAATTAAAAAAAAAAAAAAAATTGAAAATATTATGAGAAATAATTTTTTTTATAAGCTTGTACATATATTGAGAAGCACTGGAAGTATGAGTTGAGAAAAAAACCAATAACTGGAGTCAGCAAATCATAAAATGAGAACATATACTGGAAGATTGTACTGATTTTAATACAGTGAAAATTGGTTACAACGAACTCCAAGGTACCAGTAAAGGTTCTATGTTACTGGAGTTCATTATATAACCAAAATCACTTACATGTAACGTATTACAAAGAGTACAATTAATAACCGATTTTATTTTACTTATGTCTGAAATTTGGGTTATTTGGACGACATTAGGTTTATCGTCAGATCAGTTCATTCATCGAATGCAGATTTTACATTAGGTCTATGCGTGTCTAATCAACTACATACTATTTTTCATATTTTTTACCAACGAACATTTTGAGAGAATTTTGCTTTAAAATTTTTTCTTCATAATAGCAGGTTTTTCGTTGCAACAGAATTTATTATTGTAGTCAATATTCTTGTACGCGTTCTTATGGGTTTTTGGGTAGGACTTGGTATTTGGTTTATCATAAGGGGATGTCAGCTCAAACCGGTGTTCGACAAGTAAAATCTTTACTTTTTGTGTCAATTCATAGTGTATTATAAAAATCCTGGAAGATGGCTTTTTGCATAAGATGTTATATATATCTCTAGTGAATGAAATTTTTAAAAAGAATATCAAAAGTATTTCAATTTCCATACTTTGGTACTATAATATTCTTTATTTTTTATCAGCTGTTAATAGGAAAGAAATTCATGTCTGGTGAAATAAGTATACGCATATTACATACAGGTATATAATGCTGGGTGAAAGAGAGAGACATCGTAATCGGAGGAGACCATAAGTCTTTCTTTCAACACTTGTTTGACTGTTTTCCTTGTGATCACGTTTGATAAAGGTGTATAACAAGATATGAAGATGTTCTACTTGGGTGAATTAGAAAAATAATACCGTACCATTGAGGAACATTTTCTGATTTGTCGCAAGAAATGGTCTTTGGATTGAATGCTTGTCCTGCTTTACAGCCACTTTTTCTTGGAGTTTCTCCGTTGATGCACACGTAATAGTATCTACAATCTTCCGGATCAGCATAACGTGGATGTTGAGCAGCAAATGTTGGGTCTACCTTCGGACACGAGAATTTGAATAATTCTGCGGACAGAATACGAGCCAAAAATTATTCGTTGAATTTCAAGAAACTCTCGAGTAAGTACCTACACAATCTACAGCCACAGTTCAACTTGCAACTATAATATAATTCAATAATCATGAGAAAGCCTATATCCAGACCATATCGTCCATGATAAAGTGAGAAAAATGTTAAAATGCAAAGAACTGGCAAGGTGGTGAAGAGTGGTAGAAATGAAGAGAGTTATTAGAAAAGATTTGACTTTCTTCCAAAATCTCTAGTGCCAGAACAACTCATCTAATTCAAGTAAACGAAATACGCGATAAATAGAAAAAGCATTCGCCAAATGGACGCTTGATAAAAA
Organism: Parthenolecanium corni; assembly: GCA_038050395.1. NCBI lineage: Eukaryota > Metazoa > Arthropoda > Insecta > Hemiptera > Coccidae > Parthenolecanium > Parthenolecanium corni. Next base: position 2,369,342 of record JBBCAQ010000034.1, on the reverse strand, counting down.
TTAGTAAGAAAAAGATCGTGTGTGGTTTGTGATTCTTTAAAAGATGCAACGTGTTTTATTTTTGTTTTTTCATAAGATTTTTATGAGAAAAACGAGGAGAATTCATGTGAATAATATTTTGTTCAAAATTTTCCCTAGAATACTGAACTTTTGAGTTATAGAAACACGTTATAAAGAAATCGAGTCCGTAGAGACCTCATTTTTCAGGCACAGGCGTACTAGAAAGTCTGTCTAATTCATGATAATTTTCAAAGAAATCAATTCGGTTAATTTGGTTATGTAAAAAAGAAAAAAAAATTACCATGACTGGAAAATTTCCAAAATTTTGGAGTAAAAGTGAAAAACGTAAATAAGGGGAAGAAAAGATTGGGCAATGAAATTTATTATGGGGTAAAACTTTGCTCTGGCAAAAATAGACATTTTGATGATATTAAAAGAAAGAAAAAAATTTTTAACGTTACATTCAACAGAATGTAATCAGCGATGTTGAAAATTAGTTATTTTCCAACAGTTGAATACGAGTCATAAATACCTATACCTCGTACGCGAGTATGAAATCTCTCTTACGAAGTCATTCTAATAGCAAACTCTATTATTATTTCGGAATTTCTCAGACATTTTTTCATTAATGAGATCAGCCAAGTAGATGATGAGGATCCCCTTGAGCGAGTCGATATTTCTCAAGGCTTAAGAAATATTTCCATTAATCGACACGTTTTCGAAGCTATTAACTTGAAATGGAGAATAAAAAATGTTTTTCAATTAGTGAGAATTCTCACTGAACCAAGTCAGATCTGGGCTAGAGCATAAAATTCGAATATTTCAACATTTTAATCGTATTTTCTTTCCTTCTTAGGCTCGAAATGGCCCGAATTTGAGTTAACTACTACAGCGGCATTTTTCTCTCTTCGATAATTTCTCTCTTGTTTTTCTGAAACCCATTTCATTCTCGAATGAGAATTACAATACCAAGTCGACTTTTTATCTTCTTAAATATTCAGCAGAAAATGGCTCGAAAAAGACAATAATAACATCAAATTATCTTTATAAATGCAATCCTTATTCGCAATAAAAATCAAAAAAACAACTTTTCGAGAGAAGTTATGGAAAATTGAAGTTCTGATAAATTCCAAGATAGGGCTGTCAGTTGTCTAAGCTTTTACACGTAGCTCAATGTTTCAGCCACGATTAAATTTTTGTCTAAATTACCTATTACAAATTTATAATCACAATATTTTTTAAATAGAAAACAAATAAATAAGTAATTAAGTACCTTGAGAAGAGCAACCTTTTTTCTTAGCCTCATCTGGCCACGAACAGATTCCAGCGTGTTCATTATAAACTAAACCATCAGGGCATGTAATTAAATTGAACTGACCGTCAACACAGTAATAAAATTTATCACAAACATTGGGTTCTTCGTGTTGAAAATAGCCATTCAATCTCGGGCAGTGATTCTTTGGCTTTGGTTCCTCTGAAAAAAAGAGAAAAGGCAATTTTACTTTAGTACAATTTAAGTATTTCTTTCTCATTGTAGAATCGCTTTATATTAATTAACATTTTGTATAATTGTATATTTAAAGATTAATCTGCCTAATTAATGAATGGTAAAGATATACCTTTAGCTCTTTTGAGGAATTATTTTTTACCATTCACGGAATTTCAGTTTATCTCAAAAATACGAATAATAAAATATCTACCGAATTCATCCACCTGAAACATTTTTATATTTTCATTCCGTTTTGTAGTTATCTGGGAGAACCTGCTTTTCACTTTGGTTATAAAATGTCATAAAAACGTACGAATTACAAAATGCACCCATGCGAAAAAACAAAAACTTGAAATTCATTTCAACTGGAAATGGTTTTACACGCTAGTCGTAACAATATTAACAGAAAAGTCTTTGAATTGTAAACATAATATGTCTGTTTCAAAAATCTTAAACAACTCTAAAATTAGAGGTAAAAAAATAAAAGTCGAAAAAAGAGCTTTCTAACTTAGAAACTGCTGAATAAATTTTATCTAAAATTTGCAGAATATGGGTATCTACATTTACTTAGATGAGGTCTAAAATTGAAATTCTATTAGAATCAATTAATTAACTATGCAATAACTCCAACCCCAAACTTTATTTTCTTAAAAGTAACTACAGGATTCTGAAATTAAAAATTTGAGTTGGAGTTTAAAAGCAAACCATGAGGTTGCAGCACTTCTGGCGGAATTTTCATTTCGCAATTTAAAAAAACTGTTTTCTTTTTAAGCATTCACCACAATTTATTGCATTCTTTACAATATCAACAGTGAAGAACGGAAATGTAAAGAATGCAACCAAGGTTATCTAGTCAAGGTCAAGGTATCAAAAGTCAAGGTCATGATAATCAATGTACCTATTAGTTTTATCCTTGAAATATTGCATGGGATGTTGAGCATGAAAAACATAATTCTAGCAATAACGATACCTGCTCGGCGAAGTACAACTATTTTCTATTGTCTGGCAAAACTAAATGACTTACTTCATCTATTAATTAGAGTCATATTTTATAAATCCGCGATTTTTCAGTTTCAATTTTCCAATTTTTATACATTCGACACGCGCATTCGTCGTTATTTTCTCATTTTATACTGAGGTGCATACGGGTACCTGGTACCGCCCTTTCTGGTTAAATCAAAAATATGACGTAGAAAAAGTCCCAAAGGAAATTTTTTGTTTTTCGCGTGCTTTTTCTTCGCTTTGCTAACGAGGTTAACTGAAACGGTATTTTGCGGAAAGTTTTTAGTAGGTAGGTAGTAGATAGCTACTTTTTTTTTTTTTTTTTTCCATTTATTTATTCGAGATGAGAAAAGAGTAACACAAAGTTGATGTGAACAGTTGCGTGAGAGCAGCGCAAATAAATGAAGTTCGAAGGAGAAATTTGTTTGAAAAAAAAAAAAAAAAAAAAAAAAAAACATAAAAAAGTTTGCTTATTCAACTTTACTTCGATCGCAAAAGACCGATGTATGTGTATACAGAGGATACTTGAAAGGCAGCCCTTTTTTAAAAATAACAAAATAAGCCTAAATCAATGGATTCCAAACTTTTTATTTTTTCACGTTTTTTACTTCTCGCAGAAGCATTTGGAAATTTTCAAAATCATAATAAAATTGTTCCGGAAATACGTGTAAGAAGGTCCGAAAATGGGATAAAAACAGTTTTACGGGTACAAAAAAATATAGCTATAAGCAGCACCCAAATTAAAAATTTGCTTTCACCGCTGCTGACTTCAGCTTCTGACAATTTACATGTAGTAAGTGCACCAAATGACTACGTATTTATCGAGTCTTAAGCTTGTCTCAGACGCCTTCAATATAATTTTCGTATGAAAGATTTCCTCCCAAATTCAAGTTATTCTATTTTCTACGAGCAGTGAATTCCAGCCAGAAAGTACCTTAAAATACTTTTCCACCATCAGAAGTATGTCAGTACTTTGCATTATAAGCTTCACTCCTATGAGAGATAGAGATATGAGCTTTCTTACTTTTAGTAGAAAATCTAATTTTAAACAACTTTTGTTTAAAGATTTTTTTCAAATTCTCATCAGTTTTAGAATTACGTATAAGCCTCAAACACAGGTTATAAGTTGACTAAATAATTTATTCGATAGCTGCTTGTCCGTGTGTGGAAATATTTTCTGTTTAGCTGGATAAATTTGTCTTCGAGAAAGCTTCTTCTCGTATAGAAGTACCAACGCCTTACTAAAGGAGTGGGTGAACTGCATTTGCAAATATTTCCGACCACTCGAACGAGTCTAAATTGACCTCGTAGGTTGAACCACACGGCAAATATACCAAAAGAAGTCCATTGGAATTGTAACTACTTAACTCTATAGTTTACATTTACAGCCATTTCCACATTCCGACGCCCATTTATAACTTTCTGTATTTAAAATCAAAGATGTTTTCTAGGAAGAATATGCAGAATCGGATTATAACTAATAAGAGACATAGTAAAATGGATGTTGTTGAACAAAATACGAGACTCGTCGACCTTCGCTATTGCTATAGGTAATTTAAATAGGTAGATAAAAGTTCTGATATGAAAATTGCTTCTTCGAATGGAGGATTATATTGAAACACACTTATGGAAACTTTACAGTTTGAAAGTACAACCTTTACTCTGCTAGCAATAGAACAATATAATGTTCTATGTAAGTACATTATATATAGGTACTTTCCGAAAAAGCAATTTTTTATTTCTAATGACAAACGGATGCCGGAAACGTAATGGTCTTGGCGTATTCGGATGAAATTTTCAATTTTAGTCGTGTTCGATGAAATTCATAACATTTCTTATTTTGACGAAGCAAAAAAGAAATGTCCAAATTCTTCCTTTTTGGCACGCAGTAAAATGACACAGACTACATTTTACGCAAAGCGTCTGCTACGAGGTACACGTAATAAGCTTGTACTTGATTTGAATTCGCGAATGAATTCTAATTTCGTTGGGCTTTCGCCATCTTACTTATCTATGTAGTCACAATAAATAGAAAGAAAAAATTGAATCATTCGGTTTCTATTACGTCACTCGATTGGTTGTACTTTTTGCCAGCTATACCTACGTTTACGGAGTACAGCAGTTTTAAAAAACTGCAAAGGTACCCAAGGACGCACCCAGACATTTTCTAAAAGAGAGCTTGAATCTTAATTTCACCACTGAAATACAGCATTTTTTTAAATCTAGAAATTGGTGCTCAAAGGGGAAGCGTCAGTAGCTCCTCTCTTGGTCGCTTCTTAGGATGTGCAACTGTGGAAATCTACCAATACATAAAATGAGGCACTGAGTACAGTAAAATTGGACATAAAATTGACATATAATTATATGCCTACTCGAAGGTAAATGCAAAAAATTCTGCGGAAAATATTTCCCGTAAAAAAATAATTTACTTTCTGTTAGAACCTTTTTGTAACTACCGATATAATTATGTTAATCTCGCAATGTATCCACTTTCTTGATCTAATTCATCGAATACGTTTTCAGTCAAGTATAACTGAATTTAGATAAAAGCTGATGAATGAAAATGACAGCGAAACGAAAAGTAGTGGAAGAAAAAGCCGCTTTTTCTAGCCCTTTTCAAAAGTTTATATCGTATGGCACGAGCATACATGTGTTCATCGTCCTTGAAATGGAAACTAATCCCCAACGGAGATTTTTAACGTGAAACTTTATTAATTTATAAATTTTCGTACCCTTCGTTGACAACTGGTAAAAGTTTCGGGGTTAATTTTCTCCGCGTTAATCAGCTTGTTATGGAATTTCAGATTGAGAACGCAATAATGGTAAGAATAGCAAGAAGGAGAAAAGTTTAGTCAAGAATTTAGATTTTTTCATTTTTATAGTGTTTTAACTTATCTATCTCGATAATATGGTTCAGTCAACTTTTACAAGTTACAAAAAAACTCAATTTATCAAAAACAAGCCCCCGATCTGACTGCGCTTTAGAAGGTATACTTGTTGAAACACGACATCTAGGCGGTATTTAGTAAATGAGCCGTAGCAAATAGGGAGAGGAAAAATTGCAAACGCCAGTAGAACCGATCGATTTTTCGTCTCCGACACACGACTGTTTTTCACAAAAAATTTGACTTTGAAAAATGGACGAGTTGAAAAGTTGACCGATCATCTATCTTATTCTAAACTGGATAAACTTTGTAATGGAAACTCAAGTATAGTAACAAGATGAGGTCAGTAACTTAATATCCTATGCCAAAAAATGCTCAAGGACACATTAAGCTGAACAGACCAGATGGTGGCTAAGGCTTTATTTAAGGGTAAAGCAGCGGTTACTATGCACTTGAAAACTCCTTTGTTACCTGAATTTTCAGAATTTGCATCGCTCAAAAAATATTTAAAAACCGAGTAAGTACCTTAGTTTAATTTAGATGGGGAACAGTTGCTTATTTTGCCTGAAACCTAAGTAACAAGTATATAAGCTTGGTTATATGAGTCAGAGAGGAAAGATTATTCTCCCCACTACAAGAAATTCGGAACCTCTAATTGGTATTTATTTGTTTCGAAATTTCAATTAAAAAGCTTTTCGATTTAATAAAAGCGACCAAAACATTCATTATACTTAGGTTTGATACTTTTCTGTTACATTTTCCTTAATTAGTGGGTAGACTACTTTGTAAACAAAACAAACACGAGCGAATTATTCATTTAGAAAAATCTCAGCCAAGTCGACATTTTTCTCACTTCAAAGGGGATATCTTTTAATTTTAAGTCTTCCTTTCATCGACCTACTTTGAAAATTACAAAGTTAATGCATAAAATAATACATGGAAACTCAACAACAAAAATGTCGAGACGGCGAATCTTTTGTATAGGGCTATGTTTCATAAAACTATACGTAAGACGAAGCTTTTCATAGATTCTATAGTAGGTGACGACTTTGCGAGCGAAGGAAATTTAATTATTTTCCTGGTAAAAAAAATTCTTTGTCACTTTTTTCTTCAGAGAATATAAAAATTGTATGATAGATTTTCGTGTCTCTTTAATTTCTATTAGCCTGATTAAAATTTTGCTTTTCTTAAGACAAAAATTATTCGGGTTAATAATTATACGAACTTCTGAGAAAGTTGGAATTATCAGTACTTATAGCATATTATATATCTAAAATTTAATTACAGACAACTACTAAAGTAGGAATTCAAGCGGAGGAATCGCCATAAGCAGTGTAGTGGTGGAAATGACAAATTCTGTCGAAGCCGAAACTAATCGCACTATCAGTATGCTCTCCAAAGTTTCAAAATTCGTGAATATTTGTTATGTTGCAAAATTTTTAAAGTGCCCCGAATCCAAAAGTCAATTATTCAATGCCAAGATGCGGTGAGTTACCTATTCAAAATTTCAATATTTAACGAGAAGTACTTACGTAAGTTAGGCCTTTTGGAACAGTCGATGTTGAATGGAAGATCGCATTTTTCATGAGCTGGACTGAAATCGTTGAAAACCAATCCATCTGGACACAATTTCTCTTCTACGATGACTCCATCCTCGCAGACTCTGTATTTATCGCATTGATCCGGATCAGCGAAGAAACCGTCAGATTCTGGACATTCTCCAGGAATTACAGCCGCTGTCGCATTCTCAGTGGTTGTAATTCGACTTTTTGTACGATTATTTCCTCGATGTGGCGGACGATTGCGTGAAGGAGTAGCTTCGATAACTGCGCATAAAAACAGATGAGAGAAATTACAGAATTAATAAAATGACGATTAACTTTTATTTTACATAATGGCCGAATGGAAAATAGCAGCAGATCTTGAAGCATGTGAAGGATAAGATGAATTTTCTTTTATATGATTCACATATTCCTTCAAAACATATGAATTACTATAAGTTTAATTAGACTAAACAAAACAAATATGCTGTAATTTTAAAAAGTATACAACACATAATATACTGAAACACTATAATAATATTTCTGATGTTTCTGCTCCTATAGTAATTAATATTTATCTAACTTGATGGCTATAATATTATAACTTAATGACCTTAACCTTGAACTGATGACTTTGGCCTTGAAATGATGACCTTGACCTTGAAATTATAACAGATTTTCAAGAAAGACAATTCTTTACTTTCTTAACACCATTTTTTACATTCTTTATGCCAGTTATTTACTATATTTATACCAATTCTTTAAATTCTACATTCTTCGTAGGTACTAATTATTTACTTTCTTTACATTCTCCACATCAATTCTGTATATTATTCTCTACTCCTATATGAAGATAATCAACGGACAGACACACAGAAACATTTTCGACCGAACGTCTCCTAAAAAGAATTCATCTTTAATGTTACACTACGCAGTGAGAGAGTTCAACGTTTTTTCATGAGTATAGTGGGAGGACATTGACAATGAGGAAAGAAGTCCTTTCATGAAAATAAATGAGAGGGAGAGGAGAAAGCGAGGGATAGCCACCGATGATCTCATTATCTCAGATGCAGAAATGCATATACGAGTAGCAACTCAAAGAAAGTGACATCCTGACGTGATTCTGCCTTTTTTAGGTACCTGGTATTACCAACTCGTCACGTAATGAATTCATCTTTTCAGATCATGTCCATACTCCATAGGTACTCTTTCTTTATAGCTCAAGCAGAAAGTTTTATTTATGTGAAAAGTTTGATTATAGCAGAATTATTTTCGTAGTTGATCAGAAAATGGAAATAGTGATTTTTATTCGAGCCAATAAATCACTTTTTTTTTTGGCGCTGCATTGCGCAGCGTGTCCCCCAATTTATTATTTACTACTGTAATTCGTTTTGTCCACCATTTTCCATAAATAAGCTTCTACGATCCACGCTAACAGAGACTCTGTTCGTTAAGACTGTTTCCACGGAGACAGTCATCGAACCCTGCGACACCCATTCTGGCATCCGTTAACCCCGACTGAATTATCAATTTTTCAAGCAGACCACGTCTTCCTTTGGAAACCCTGTTATTTTAATGCCGAATGCATTCGTTAATATTATATTTTGGCGCCATCGCTTGGGAAAAGAAGGGTAAGATAAATGTCTCCTTTCTCAACACTATTTTCCTCTGACGAATGTGATTTCACTAATTTTCTTTTTCAGACGGTACTCGCGGCGAAGTAGCTTCAATAAAAATCTCCAACTAACTATTTTCAGCTTGAACGGGAGCCACCCTCATCTATTCTGCTTGAAATTCCTCCCAATGTATTCATCTAGACCAGAGGAATCCAACCATAATGTAGGTAATAATAGTTACTAATTTAATAGCATAAAACAGAAATTATAGACAATAATTATTCTAATGAAATTATATCAATTTGAGTGCTTTTAAAATGGGGAACTTATTTTTTCATAGATGCCATTGCAAGCAGATTTTCAACTTTACCCACACCTGAAAAATTTCAACGGACTTGTTCCATATAAACGAAATATGGCATAAAGGTACTTGGGTGAGGACATACTTTATGATGAGGGGTTCGATGGTATTGGCGTCGGATGGTGGTTCCCTTAATGCGAGTAAATAAATTCTACGTCGCTCTAACCGATCAGAAAATTTTTCTTATGTAAAGTCGTCTAAATAATCTGGTGACAGGTACCAGTACACAAATATTGTTCGATACCCACATTACGTTATGAAAAAAATGACGTGTTCACGAATTTGAATTTGCGAAGTGGGCGAAATGGTCGCGATCGACGTCATCACAGCCGACGACCCTCTCATAACACAAGCACACTTCAACACGAGCCATACTTTTATATAAATTTTGAAATTCTAAATATTATAAATAGAAAGTTCGAACCGAAGAAAGGGGAAAAAAAGAGAGATTCGGTTGACTATATTATACAAAATACATGCGAAGCTGGCTGTTGCTACACACCTTGCGGTTTTGCATTCAATTTTCTCGGCTGAGAGTGAGACGGAGGGCGAGTTGGCGAAGGCGAGACAGTGACGGAGATACCGAGTCTTAAAATAGCTGCGAAGAAGAGCGTATTTTATGAAATTTGCTCGTCTACATGCTCACCCCTATCTCCACCACCCCTCCGTAGCCGACATCATTTTTTTACCATTCCTACGAGAAGACTAAATTCGACGTTCGATCGATATAAAATGCCAGCGGCCGTTTAGTCAAAGGCGTATACACGCGTGTACAGAGGCTAAGAAATTTATCGAATTTTGGTAATCGTTAAATTTTTCCCTTTTAGTCGAGTTTAAGGGAATCTCCGGCGAGTGGGCGTTTGTCGAATGGCTGTAGCCAGCTGTCGCTACTCGTGGTGCCTCTGCTGCTGACTGACCAAGTGACGTTCGTCCAACATAACGAAAGCAAGGTCGAATCGAGCCGAACAGAGAAAATAATTTGTGGCTCTCACGCGAATATCCGAGAAAAGTGACGCGTTTTGACGTATACATGGAACATGGAGGTGAAATTAATGACTTTTTATTCCATTTATTTCTCAATGTGGCTATGAGATTTAGTTCTCTTCTTCTGAATAAGCTATTTCGTAGATCATTTTTGCTGCAAATATTTTCACTAATTTGGTAAAAATAGACTCCGATAATTACAAATATATCATTATAGAATAAAAAAAATCACCGAAAAGTTAAATTAACTCTTTCAAAATAAGATTTAGAATTGACAAAAAACTGTCAGAGCCAACCTATTTAGCGAATACCTTCGGAATTGGGGCTGTCGATATGCTGCGTATACAAAAGCTCGTACTTAGTTTAACACTACATTTATAAATTCTAAATTTTCAGAGTCTGTGGGAAAGATTGAACCAAACATCTTTACTCGCATACACCGGTCCCCAAATATAGGATATTATAAATTAACTCGAATCGAAAGAAAAGGCTCAGACCAGCGGCATTTCTATGTATATTATACCAAAATACGAGTACGAATATATTTTTAAACGCCCTAGGCAACGCTGTGACAAATTCAAAATGGAAACCAACTTTTTTTTTCGGGAATGAAACTAAAATATCAACATTTTTATAGAATTGAGTGCTTTTCTTCAAAAAGAGCGTATCTTGAGACAATGCTCTTCTTGAAAAAATTCAAAAAAATTATTCTACTATGCTTTCTTTTTCTGACAGTGAAAACTGCATCCTTCTATCTATTGTCATTGTAAAAATATGTACAAAAAAGTAGCAGAAATCCTCATATCTTTATAATTAATGGCATATAAATTTTCCAGAAGAGCCTATGAGAACCCACATTCAATAAAGTATATACTGGCATTAAAAGTGAGAAAAAAGTAGTTTTCTTCAAGACGGGCGTATCTAGGCACTCCCTTCAGCCAAATATTATTTCTACCCTTGCTAAGTAATCCACTGACACATTAGAAATTCTTATAGAGGAGGAATATAGCAATTAAATACAAAAAACCACTGCCTCTAAATAAGTCATTGTAAAGAAAAAAAGTTATCATCAATTGAATATTTCAAATGCATTTTTCTCAAAACGGGACTTTTTATAGATACGCCTTTCTTGAAGAAAAGCACTCAATTATTTATACATGTGTAGTTACATATCATACAAACATCGTCCTATGCGCCAATTGTGAAATTTAACAAGTAGAGCATTATTTTGAGCCTTTCTTGTTTTTCATTGGAGTCTGCCTTTAGAAAATGAGACAAGAATATTAGTAGATCATTAATTAAATTATTACGAACGCGCTTCTATAGGATTCATATAATTAATTTCTAGGCTGAAGACTGAATTCAAGTCTGCTGAATTCCTTTGCCATTGTTCTGAAAATTATCATTTAAAAAAGTATGAAGCCAAATAGATACGAGTATTAATCAAGAGCATAAAGCCATAGACCTGCGGGTTCGTTTATTTTTGAATTATGATTTCATCAGGATCGCATGAAAGTTTTCTCTACGCGGACGACTCGAGAAATTCAAAACTGTTTCGAAATCCTTTCGGTTTTCGTAGGAGGCCCCTTCATTATGGAGTATTATATTTTTGATTTCAAATTCCTCGCCAATACCTACCTTATCATTGAGAAACGCACGTATTTACACGATGAAGGGTAGGCGTAAGCTTGTTTACAATATATTTCTATAACTTTTCACACTTTTAGCCATCATTTGTTTCTCTTTCACCACCACCACCAGCGATGCCAATCCAAATTGTTGAAAATCCCTGCTTCGAGCCAAAAAAAAGTTCCTGGAGGTGAAAAATACCCCTAAAACAGATTTCCGCTTACAGATGAGAATTCCAGATCATATTTCTCACACAAACGTACACTCAGTTTTTTTTCTCACAAAAGTAATTAAATACCTATAGCAGCTACTCGAAGTAGACTTCTTTGTAAGGTCAGTCGAATAACAACAAACAGCAAAGTATCTCATAACCGTTGGCATTAGTTTTGAAGAAAATGGACTCGTGAAAAAATTTTACATCAATTTCAATTTAGAAACCTTTTGGTAAAATTTTAGTTTAGAATAACACTTGCACTTGAAAAAATACGATTTAGAATAAATAAAATATACCTTAAACCTGTTGGAAAGTATACTTCCAGCATTATGTCACTCGACGAGTACACGTTACTGTATTTTAAATTAAAAAAAATAAAATAAAACAGCTGAGAAATAGTATCAAAAATCACTTACCCAAAAATTGACAGCAGCAGATGAAGACAAACACTGCCAAATACGAGTTGGAATAAGAAGACTTCATGTTTAGTTAGCTTTTGACATGGAAATGACGAGGCGTCGACCTTGACTCCAGCTTTTATATGGACGAAAATTTCAAATAATCGCCACGGTGTCGATGCATTTCTGGTTCCATCTCTGCGGATTATTCTTCTGCGTGTTCACGGAATAGACTGGTAATCCTCGTCCGATGGCGATATTATTCTTCTTTCTCCTATGTTGACTTCTTTACACGCGCATCGAATTGAAAATTACGTGGCAATTAAGCCAAACTTACTTCATATAGCTGCTTCAGATTCATAACGGCAAAAGCTGGGGGGAGGGAGGGGGGCTAACTTAAAAATACTTTTTTCCAGAATGATCTTTATAGTACATTTCTAGCTCAAAATTTTATTCCTCCTTGAAAATTAATGAAGTTATACATAGTCAAAAAAACATTCTGCAGTCATTCAAAAATTAATTGCAAATTGTTCACTCCATGTCCTTGAGAAGTACAAAAATTTAAATTATCAACATTTTATAAAATTGAAGAGGACACGGAGGACAATCTGTGGGATTGAGTGATCAAATATCAGGTTGACTCTTTTTTTTCCTCCTTGGGAAATGCTGAATTTTCTACAATATACAGAAAAAGCAGTGATTTTATTTCCCAAAATCAAGATTTTTTGTTTTTCTACTTTGAAAACTTCGATCATGCCTAATTATTGAATAGAAGAAATGCTTTTTGAACCAGCATACTGAAATCATTTTGCAATATTATATAAATGTAGTATAAAAAATTGAAGATAAATTTTGCGTCCTCCTCGCCCCAGGATATGATTTTCCAGATTTCGTCTCATACTAACATTCCTATCCTGCAAAAAAGTTATGAAATTTTTCTTGTTTATGTTTAAATACATTTGTGATGTGATCTATGAAATGGTAGATACCTTAAGTCCAAAAAATTATTTTTTAGCTGATGATATAGCTTTTGATAGAAGGAGATTTTCGAAGAATTTTTCAATAAAAAGTCTCCCAATCGCTTGAAAATTGACTAAAATTTATGATAAGTTACTTTAAATGTAAGAATCTTCCTTTTTATACAATCAAGTTGAAACTTTGAATCATCATTTTCAATAATAAAAATAAGTTTTTTCTCGTGAACTGCAGAGCTGATTTTAATGAGATTTTAGTATATTATTATCACATGACTCTTATTAAATCTTCTGAAAAAATTTATAATGCACTTTTAAACTTACAGCAACAGTGAACTAAGGGATGATAAGAAATTAGGTCTAGATCACATCACGATTCTTTTTTAAAATTTTGGAAAAAACAAAAACAAAACGATCGATAGGTATCTTTACGATAAATTAAACAAAATAAAAAGGCTCGACAAGAGAAAAACTTGAAAATCGCAATAATAAATCAGAGAATTATTTTTTCCAATTTTTTATTATGAAAAAATGAAACATTACCAGAAAGTAACAAACTACCTTAGCGATCTTACGTGTAGGGTAAAGTATTACTAATAGCACATTTAAGCTCTTTTACTCCCAAATTTTTTTTCATTCGTTTTTTAAATTTTTTTTTAATAATAATATTTATAAATACGTATATAATTGTAATGTATACAGAATAAATAAAGATAACAAACATTCTGCAACGGCATGCCTAGGAATTGGAAGGAAAAAAAAAGTCAAATACATTCGGTAGATCGTCACCCCTGCAGTAAGGAAAAAAGTTGAGAAGAGAACCGATTTTTATTTTTTATTTTTCTAATTATATATAAGTTATAGTTTACATAATTTATATTATCTCATATTAGGTAACATTTAATGGAAGATATTTACCATTTATGAAATAACGTCAATCAAAAACAAAAAGGTTATAAAAATTTCCAAAAAGTATCCACGATAGGATTTTTTAAAAATTGGTGAAACGGTTAAATAACAGGGGGCGTTAACATTTTAACTACAGCTTCTAAAAGGAAATTGCGGTTCTTCCAATTAGAAATTTAAAACAAAAATTCAAGTGGTTGACTCAAATTATAAATTCTCGGCATGATGTTGTCAAGGGCTGTAAAATGACGAAGGATTTTTCGGTATATCCTTAATTTTTATTTACGGACCAGCGAAAAAAACAAAAAAAAAAAGCAACTCACGATGAAAAAATTTATAACGCAATACGAAACAACTCTTTTTTTTTAAATTTTCTCGCAAAACTAGAGAATTTTTTCTCATATATTTTTTTTTACTAAGAGAGATTGGAAAAAAAAAAACGAAAAAAACAAAACAAAAACAAAAATCAATGAAATTAATAAAATATCACAAAAGCTATCATTTTGAACGTTTCAATCACAAATTGGGATAGTGCCTCGTATTTTCGTTTAATATATTTTCCAAAAATGAGAGAGGTAGAGCATAAAAAGGGATTTGAAACAGAAATTTTGGAATGTGAATTATAATAAACGGGTTCAACGGGTCTTTTTTAAATGCGGCGAAAGTGATTTTCTTTCGTCTTTTTTTAATAAATTGGAGGGGGCTCTTTGAGAGGAAATGTGCTAATAAACGTATTTTCTATTTTCTATGGTCCGTCGATCGAGATCGGTGACATTTTTCTCGAATGTTCGTATCATTAAAATAGATAATAATAGGTTATACTTTTGCTAACAGAAAAAAAAAAAATCAAATAAAAAAGGAGTCAGTCGTACGTAAGTTGAACGATTTGAGAGAAACATTTTAGAAAAATTGAAGGGTAAAAAAAATTTAATGCTATTAAAGGAAATTTCAAATTATAATAAATTATCAATGAGTTTTTATACCTTTTTTACTTTATAAGGTCATTGACTTTAAACATCAAAATAAGCCTGCTATAAATGAATTATTGATCAGTTATATACATATTTGAGTATAGAATTAACTCAAAAAACAATATGCGTGCGTCGAATTTTCTCTTCAAAAAATTTTGAAAGCTTCTTTAAAAGAAAACTTAAATTGCTTTGCAAGAAAGAATTGAGAAAATTTTGATACGATATTATTCTATTTTTATAGACTACACACAAAAATTTTTTTAATTCACACAAAAATATTTAAAAAGATGGAATAAACGAATCGTTTTAGAGACTATTTTAAGCATCAATTAATAGACCTTATACCTGTAGAATTCTGACTCGGTTCTAAAAAGTTTGTCATTTCTCGTTTTCCTTGGCCAAATATTTAATAATTTTTCGAAAAGAGAAACATGGACTTTCAGCTTTCACAGTAATTAAGACGATTAAATGAAAATTTTGCTGACCTACCAATTTCTATAATTACGATCATTAGTAGAAAATTATGATTAAAAAAATATTTCCGGTTCACTACCCGACAGTAACTTCATCATAGTTGACCAAAATTATTATTTACATTGTTCAAAATAGCAACTGATCTCGAATACCAGTACGAACTACTACTTGCATTTTAGAAATTGGCATATTTTCTGAAACATGCATAATAATATTGGTGAATAATACTTAACCACAGATCTTGGCCCCTTCCACCATTTAGAAACATTTTTTATGACGACTGCAACCAGAAAAAGATTTCTTAAAACCGGAAGACCAAAGTTTCAGTCAAGGGAGAGAAAAGAGAATCAGCTTTAAGAAATTAATCTACAACGTAGTGAAAGTGGTGTTTTAAAAGTTGCATATATGACTATCATAAGGCAGCGTGACAGAATTATAGAAAAATCAAAAGTACAGAAAACCATTATTTCCACGAATGATTACTGGAAAACTCGAAATTTTCAAAAGGTAAAATTTAGAAGATCTTTATAATTGTTATGAAAAGAAAAATTGTTTTTGTTATTTCCGAATTTTGTTAACCTTGAAAGTATTATACCTGTAGGTACTTTGGAAGTCTTTAAAAATTTTTCCCACTCGTGAACTGTACGAGTATTTGTAGAGAACTCATTCGGGCACATTTTAATAGCTTTAATACAAAGTTTCATTATTTCATTTAATAACTGAAAAAGAATTCGTTCTGTCATGACCATGAAATTTGGATACGCCCAAGAACGTCATAATCCACTTTCAGAAGTTAAACATGAAGGCTTTTTCATTCCGAATACTCATATTCGACTTTCTACTGATAATTTTAAAATTTTCGTCAATATGTCCGAAAAACTTTACTTAGAAAAATTTTTAGATTTCATCAGTTCGTGAAAGAGGAAATTATAAAGCAGTTTGAGAAAAATGTAATTGGTAAAAGCACCAATTCACTAAATTTAAGTTATTTACAAAATCTGATAACAAGAAAGAACGTTTTGGTAAACCACGACATTTCAATTTAAAGTAATCTTCGCTTGCCAATGCCAGTTTATTCTCATTCGATAGGGAAAGGGACGAAGGAAGGGTCGGTCGATCAGCTGGCGCCGATTATTTTTAGACTGAGACCGATTTTGTTTGCCTGCTATAAAGAATAAAAAATATCGACGGCTTTTGCATTACGAGAAAAATCTGAAATTTTCAAACAAAATTTCCGAGACGTGTGTAAAATTACAAATTTTTCAAATCAAGTTTCAATGTTATCAAAATAGACGTGCGCAGCTTTATCAGAAAATATTACAAATAATTCACCCTCTAAGTAATAAAATAATAACTAGCAGATTTTCGACAGAAAACCTATTTTTATTTTGGCTTGGCTATTTACTGAAGTTTAAATTTGTATTTGCTTATAGAAACTATTAAGTGACCAAAAAGTTCGTCTTTTTGTAGATATCTAAATTTGAATATTACTACAAACGTGAACTTAACACCCATTTTCTAGCTTTTTATTTGTCGAAATGTTGAATTGTCTTTACAAAAGGGAAATGTCGACATTGGCTCCCTCAAAATAGTTGACGTTTTCTGGTTTCACCCATACAACTCTCATTGTACGAGTAGACCTCTTGTGACGTTTTAAACCTAATATTTACATTTTTAAAACTTTTCCGTTCGCGATTAGGCAAACATGGACGTGTTATCTTGGTATTTCAACTCAACCCAACTTATAATCCAATTTTGAATTCGCAAAATAGGAATCGTAATGTTTAGTATTTTCGTTTTCTGAAATTAGTAAACTATCCGATTTAGAAATAGAAAAAACCGAGGGAATTAATGCTAAACTGAAAAAAAATTTCACAATTAATTTTTGACTGGACACCTCACGGATGAAATCATTTCAGTATTAAAAAGATGTAATAAACAGAAAAATTTTGTTCATTTTCATTTTAACTATTCTTGCAAATTGTATTACATTTGTATTTGGATGCAGTTTTTATTCAACTGTTTTCTTATTGGTCAATTTTTTAAAACATTTTGGAACTCTTTGCTGGTGACATTTACTTGTGATACATCTATTCATCTTGCAAATTTGATGTTTTTCATTTTTGGAGTAAAGATACTCATATGTCAGTTCCTCAATTTTTTAGATAAATATTCAAACCACTAAATGACAGAGAGACATTGCCCCCCACCCGAGCAGAGTTGGCTTTAGGATTGGACAACATTAAAAAATGAGCTTTAATTTATAGGGCCAGTGTAGCCAGTTTTATAAAAATAGACGTTTTGCTTACCGATTTATTATCGAAGGAGATCTTGATTTGAATTAAACTTTTCCTATTTTCAGCCAAAGCGAACTTTAGAAATCTACTTCTCTTACGTACGACGAGCAACTCAAAAAAAATAGCATAATTAAAATAGGTAATTAATACACACAATAATTTCGGACGAATTTTCATTTTTCATTTATAAGTAAATAAACGGAAAGTAAAACAAACGTAACGGTAAAATAAATAAACTTGAATAAAAAACAAAAAAAGATAACTATGGCGAACATTTAAGGCACTTGTCTACCGTGTAAGAAGCTGATAAACGGAACTTTTGTTTAGTTTTTGAATGATATTTTCTAATTATTTATCCGAATAGGAATATTTGCTAATTTTATTTTTAGGATACATTACCGGCAAAAATCGAAGATATTATTTAAAGAAAAAAAGACGATGAAACCGCAATGCGAGTGAAAAATATAATTTCTTTTTAATTGACACGTTAACGTCCGACTGTACTTTCTTTCAATTTTTTTCTATTTTTGGCAAACAGTGTGATGTTTTTATTCGCCATTTTGCAAACAATTAAAATACTAAACAAGACGAGGATGGAATTACGGCATTGCCTATAATTAAATTACACAGATTATACCTAATGAAAAAAATAATATAATAATAATACAATCATTACAAAACCGAAGAAAAACAAACAAAAACGATAGAGGAAACAACATTTTTCCTATTAATTAATGGAGGAGGCTGCTTCAATTTACCAAATTTATCAAAATTATAACGACATAATTTCATCTTTAAAAATAATTTCAAGTATGAAGATTGAAGAGGGGCGTGCCTCACACTTGAGTCTGTCATGAGGTTTTATTTTTCAAGCCGGTAAAAGTCATTGCTAAAAAGTAAAGGTTGAAAAAATTTAAGCCTGATTTTAAATTGAGTTTTAAAAAATTAATAATTACAACTTAGCTGTTTCTCGTATAAAATTATTAAAAGTTTGTTGAGGGGGATGGCGCCCATATCAGGCAGAATACAGCTGATCTCATCATGCGAGGAACTTTTCGAATAAATAATTGTCAACTCCTTAGGGGATCAAGTAAACACTATTTTCTGATATCCAATACGTCTTTTCCTTTTGTCTTTTATTTCACTCTTTTTTTTTTCTCTATCTCTCACTTCAGAACTACGAGTATAATAGCAAACAGATTTTTTTAAGGAAAAATTAAAATTACTCGTTATGAGAAAAACTCATACATTGTAATTTGAGGTATAAACTAATTGTAAAAACCAAAAATTGCCAAAAATAAAAATCGCAGTATTCTACTTCAAGCAAGCTTGCATAAAGTATTTTTCAATTAGCTAACCTCAAAATACATAGATTTAACAGAAGGAGAAGAAAGAACAAAATTTTCTCTATTCATCAGTTCATTTTAGAAAAAAAGAAGAAGAAGCACGCCCCTAAAAATATGACCATAACTTCTGATCTATTTCTTAAACAAAGTAATATCCAATCTATTCACTTTTTTGGGTATTTTTTTTAATCAATCGAACACTTTTAGGTTATAGCTACGTTTCTACAAACATAAAACATTTATAACGAGTACATCAAATTTTTTTTGGTTTTCATTTTTCTTTGGCAAAAATATTTTTTGCAAAAAAGATGACAAAAGATAATACACGCTCAGGCTAGTTTTCATCATTCTCTCATAATGGCGTGATTTTTTAATTTTTTCAGCCGTCATTCTAAAAACTTATATCAGCCTTACCTCAGCCTTTTAATAATAAGTATGCCTTTCTACCCATCCACCAGGATGCGTTCGCAGCCAGAATCGTCGACATTCATCATAAACGAAAATGACAATGGCAAATGGAACAGCAGGTAACCACCATTCTGCTCGTACTGGATACGTTTTTAGTACCTCAGTCATTCCAGGAAAGTAAGAGACGAAGCAGGCACACAGTGTTTCAAAGACCATTCCAAAGTTGAGGATCCAATTGTCCATGCCTTGGTGCACGATCGAGTTATAACGGGTCTTGCAAATGATTAAGTCCGCCCATTGCACCACGACAATGGCAATGAAGAATGCTGTGTGGCATGTGTACTCAAGTATCTTACGATTGCCATAAGTCCACTCTTGGCCATATGAGTCTGGTAGGTCATTGATCGCCTTCGAGTCCCACTCTTTGCGAATACCAAGCAAATCTCGTGGCAGCCAGCCACTTTGAGCCATGATTACAAAATATGAAAAAAATCCAGCAACTGCTTCTATCACACCAATTTGACCATAGGCTACAAAAATTAGCTTTCCAGTCACTAATTTGTCTTCACGTGGGTTACGGGGATGGCGACGCATAATATCAGACTCTGCCTTTTCATAGGCCAAGGATATAGCTGGCCACATATCAGTACCCAAGTCGATGCAGAGTACCGCAACAACCCCTAAAGGCAGTGGAATACCGCTGACAATAAACATGAGAAAGGGTGTGATCTCAGGCACATTAGAGGCCAGCGTGTAGGCGATTGATTTCTTCAGGTTATCAAATATCAGGCGACCCTCCTCCACACCAGTGATAATAGAGGCAAAGTTATCATCCAATAAGATCATGTCAGCAGTCTGTTTGGACACATCTGACCCTGTGATACCCATGGCAATACCAATATCTGCTTTTTTCAGGGCTGGAGAGTCATTAACGCCATCTCCGGTGACTGCCACAATGGCGCCCAACTTCTGACAGCCTTCAACAATGTTCAACTTTTGTGTGGGTGAGGTACGAGCAAAAACAATCTCCTTATTCCTACGCAGCACTTGCTCCAGCTCTTCGGAAGACATATGGCGCAATACAGAGCCCTGAATAACAACAGTTGTTGATTCTCGGGGATCCAGAGAGCTAACTGGCACCATACGCCTTTTGGCAATATCCTCCAATGTTTCAGATCCATCAGAAATAATGCCAACAGCTTTGGCAATAGCCTTGGCTGTTACTGGGTGATCACCCGTTACCATAATCACACGAATACCAGCAGTTCTACACTTGGATACTGCATCTGGAACTCCAGGTCGAGGAGGATCAATCATTGACATTAACCCTAAGAAGCGTAAATTGGTGAGCGGAAAATTAGGAGGGTCTGTGATAAATTCGTGGCCAATGGGGTACTCATCAGTACTGAGAAACAAGTCACAGAATCCAATTACACGTTCACCATAATTTCCCAGCTGCTCAATTATGTCCTCTACATCTCGCCTTAGCTTGTCTGTTAGGTCAATCACGTCATCTCCATACCTCATCCGATTGCAGCGCTCCAAAATCCGTTCTGGTGCCCCTTTCATCACTACCAATTGGCCATTGGATGGTAGGACATGAATTGATACCTGAAACTTGTCAGTTGAATTGAATGGAATTTCTGAAACTTTTTTATGTTGTTCCCGGAATTCTTTCACATTTCCAGTAGCCAACTCTGAGAATTTCAAGATAGCGGCTTCAGATGCATCACCCATGACTTCACGTTTGAGGGGCTGTACTTTGTCTTGGCCAGATGTAAATTCTGCTCTACTGCACAAGCAACCAGCACGAACTAGCGACTGGTAGGCTTTGGTATTACGGATATCCTCGGTGATACCAGTAGGGTCCTTGAAATAGTCAACTTCGACAACATCGTGGTTGAAACTCAAATGAGTAACTGTCATACGGTTCTGAGTAAGAGTGCCTGTCTTATCTGAGCAAATGGTAGATGTCGAGCCAAGCGTTTCAACTGCCTCTAAATGTTTAACAACGCAGTTTTTGGATGCCATCCGTTTGGCAGTCAATGATAAGCAGACAGTAACAGTCGCCAGCAACCCTTCTGGCACATTTGCTACAATAATACCAATGAGAAAGATGACTGCGTCCAACCATTCATAACCCAATAGGAATGCCATGCAGAAGAAGGACACACCTAAGAAAATAGCCCAGGCAGAAATTAAATGCATAAAGTGATGGATCTCTTTTGCAATAGGTGTATCATCCTGCTCCAGTCTAGAGGTGAGACCAGCTATACGTCCCATGACTGTGTCGTCACCACATAAAATCACCACCCCTTTGGCTGTTCCTTCAACTGCATTTGTTGAGAAGAAAGCTAAATTAGAAGCTTCCAGGCAATTGCTCTGCTTAGAAACATTAGCATCTCGTGGCTGTGGTTCCGACTCTCCTGTCAGTGATGAGTTATCTACCTTGAAGCCGTGACTCTCAATGACACGAATATCTGCTGGTACTCGGTCTCCAAATTTGACTTCAACAACATCGCCCCGAACTAACTCAGAGCTCAAAATGGTCTTACGCTCGCCATCACGGATCACACTTGCATACTGCGGTACCATTGTTTTAAAGGAGTCCATAATACGTGAACTTTTTGCCTCCTGCGTGTATGAGAAGATACCAGTAATGACGCAGACTAGCACCAGCACTGTGCCCAGCCATAGGTTGTCCTCTGCTGGGTCATCCGAAGTTGAGAACTCAATGAGGTATGCGGTGAAGCAGAGAGCAGCACCAATCCATAATAGAACGGAGAATCCTTCAAACATATGCTTGAGAAGAGTCACCCACCAAGGTATGCTTTTAGGCGGAGTCAGAGTATTTGGCCCATCACGGGCCAGAATCTCTTTGGCTTTGATTGTAGTCAGCCCTTTCTCAAGATTAGTACCAAAACGAGCAGCCAGCTCATCAAGGGTGATCCTGTGGTCATCGATATCCATCTCCTTTTTGAGATTGTCCATTTTCTCTCCTTTATTCTTACCATCGACTTCAGCTGAGCCTTCCTTGGTATGCGCAAGGGAATTGGCAAGCGGCATTCTGGTGCGCAGAAGAAGGTATTCGTCGAGCAGAAACAGTTGGAAGAGAGCAAGCAGCAGACAGCAAGAGTCAAAGTTTGTGAGCACTTGACCCCAACAGCAACAATAGTAGTAACTGAGATCTTTCAAGGGAGTTCACTTCTGAAGGGGTTAGCTCAAAAGAGCTCAAAAGATGTTGTCGAATTAATATCGAGTTTGGGCAAATGGAACACAACATTCACTATCCATCAACGAATTTGTACGCGAAGATATAAAAAGCGTTTTGCGCAAAGAACACGATGCGAGTACAGTGTATGTTTTTCCCATTTTAGTGGCAATTATTAACCATAGGTAGGTATTTTATTATTTTTATATCACAGACTAGAAACTGAACCAGGTAAAAAATAAAAAAATGACGAAAAAGATAACGATGGCAAGAAAAATAACGAATTTTTTAAAATTGATCTATTAAACTAATTCGGTTATAGAATCCGTAATGAATAATTCACCAATACGTATAGGAGTACGTCACCTAATGCATGTAGGTATTTAGCTGTTGGCGTCAGGTATTTCGCCTTATTGTATGCATTCAGCAAACTATTCATCGTCTTCCTGGTCTTTCTAGCATTGCACAAAACTGAAAGCACAAAACAGAATATGTTGCTACAAATTTTGTAAGAAAATATTTGAATAAATATAATTTAGGATTTTTTGTCGATGAATAATGTTTTTTTTTAAATCGAAAATAAGTATAATTATGTATTATAACCAAATTGAATAATTTTATTCTTTCTCAGAAATGGTTCAAAGTTTCACTCTCTCAGCAGAAATGATGTCAAATAATTACGAATGACGAAAAGAAGTTTTCAACACTATTACAGTACCTACAATTGTTTATTTTGAACGTATTCCGCATTGAAAAAGCCCTTTCTCTTTCTTTGTAGTTAATTACTCAATCGCTTACAGTCGTAAAAAAATTTTTTTGGAGCAATAGTGATGTGATCTATGAAATAGTATCATCATTATTATTAAGTCGAAAACATATTTTTGAGCTGATGATGGCTTCTGATAGAGGAAAGGTTATGTGAGCATTTTCCAAAAAAAGATCTCAATTGGTTGAAACGTGGCTAAGATATGACAATTTGAAAGTTTGGGGGATTGAATAACTTTTTTTGAGTAAGGTCCTTCATATACGTGTTTCCTACACCATTGCCCAAACTTGCTGAGGAGATAAAAGTTAAAATGAAGATATTTACGCCTGAGCTATGGATAGAAAAGTAAGGTAGGTCCATAATTGTACCACTTACTCCACCTTTCATTTCTCTCAGTGTAAGTAGGAAAATTTTAATCAGAAACATGTTCCTCAGTCCTTCCTGTATCTAATTATATTAAATTTAACATCCTAGATTAGAATATACTCGTATGAAAAAAGTTATGATCATGATGTGAAGCAATGAAAATACGTTCTTTTTTCAGCGTTACAAAGACTGGCATGAAAAATGGGCGATCGGATTTTTATTTTACAAACTACACAGCCGTGCCCAAAGCACTTGAAGAAGAAAGTAGACGGTCTCGTTCTATACATATAAACAGAGAGTACCGGCTGGTACCTGTAAATGAATAAATATTAGCCTATCCATCATTCCCTATAAATCGATACGTCGTAAAGCTGAGAATTTTAGAGAACGCACGTACCTACTTTATTTCATAACTAAGATGGCCCAAACTTTTCCCCAAACCTCGCTCGAAATAGATAGTGTGCCATTTACATTATTCCAACCATCTCTTGTGAAATGCTAAATTTGCACCTGCTTATTTTTCACAAAATTTGTGGTGCCTTTAGATTTTTTAAAGGAGTTATGAAGTTAATTGATCGGCGAAAAAGGTAACACAACGTTGGATAGGATTTGGAAATCTATTCGCTCGTAAAATGGGTGAAAAAAAGATTGGCAATGGGTGCTGATGGTAGATGGCGCTGTAGAATGTTACACGCGAATATCTCTTCAATGGCTCTGAATTTCAGTCTATTAAAAACACGTGGAAACAAAACAATCTCGATCGAGTAACGTGGGCTGAAAATTTATTGGAAAAGTAATTTTAAACGTGGGGCGACTCGATAAGCGCCCAAACTCGGATGATTTTCTCCTATTGAGACCACCTCCGAATTCACAAAAACATTTAATTTCGAGATTCGAGTACCGCTGCGTGATGAGACAGTAAACTACTCCCTAACCTTAAATTTTTAATTTCATCCAGTCGAAAGGTAAGATAACTCGTTGTAATTCAGCTCATCCGCAGTTCTGTGAATGGTATTTAAATAAAGCAAAATTCTGCTAAAATGCGAGCCAGTAAGAATTCTCGCATAAACTGTGGCACTGAAAACTTCACTCTTCTCCTTGAAAAGATGGTATCCTGTTTGGCACACATGATCAATATTTTGGGTGAATTACATTATACGTCCCAAGTTGAATTTCATAATTATTTTAAACAAAACTCTTATGCGACCTTATCGACATTACTTCTACAAAGTTCGTGTAACGCTTTTTGCTTATTTTGCCCCGTAAATACCGTATAACCTATTTTAAAAAGTGGTCAGTAATTTCGTGGTTAGATAAGACAAAGAAAAAATAGTGCGAAACTCTCACCCCCTCCCCCGTTTTTGGGGAATCGTTTAGGTGGCTTCACTGACTGAATGATTATTGAAAATCTCCCCTATTAGCCTCCTTGAAATTTTCGCTCAGGAGGGTTGATGCACCTAAAAATATGGTTTCTCAAGTTCATCTTCGAAAACATTTTTGAAAAAAAAAAGTGTCGATTTAAAAAATATTCCCAACAAAATTTTCTACAATTAAGGAAACAACCAGCAAAGTGCCAAAATTTTATTTTCACTTGAAAAGAAAAGTTTTTTCTGTATTGTTACGTATATTAAATCTATTGATTAGAAGTAAAATATACTCAAAAAGTATACGGATGATCAGTTTAATTAAATTTACTCATTCAATGTCTAACCGTGAGTAAAAAATATAATCAATTAAAATAAACGAAAGTTTAGAAGCTCCAGAATTACCAACCCACTAACACAATCAAGTTCCATCAGAACAAACAGAATAAGATACGAGTATTATAAACTTGCTCACTGCTAACGAAAATTATGTTGTTTTTTTTGTTTCTTTTTTTTCAGAACATATCCCTCTTTTTGCTGTGAAAAAATTCTATCATTCTAATGGTCTGAAAGACGATATAAAAATGAATAACTTGAGAACATTCTAATATTGAGCAGTGCATATGAAAAATAGAATTTTTACTACGTATAATAAGATTGCAATTTGCAAATGGATCCCATAAATTTCTTAATCGATTTGGCATTAAAATTTATTAATATGATTATTTACTCAGCAACTGCTTGGCCATCTCTTACGAATACGTTTATTCTCGATCGGTACAAGACACTTTTTATGAAAAGACGAGAAAATAAAAATTCTAAAAAGTTTTCTATTCGGTGCTGCTGTTTCCATGTGCGAGTTTTGTATTACATATATATGTATGGGTGTGGTTTACTCGTTAAAGTAATTGAAAAGAGTCACATTTCTAGAAAATGGTTAGTCACCCAGAAATGATACACTTCGTTTTTATTTAAGGGGTGAAAAAAAATGAAAAATTCTAATCCTCGAAAGAGGAAGTGGTACGAATGAGTTAACTGTCTTAAAATACTTTGAAACTTGATATAAGTAGATTTTTCAAAAGTACAAATTTTAAAATTCGTCGAATGCGGGTGAGCACATCTTAAGCTAACCACAAAAATGCGGAAAGTTTTATTTTGACTTTCATTCAACTTGGGAAGCTGAAACTGCTCTCATAAGAAAGAGGAAGCTTCGGGTATGTCTTATTTCAGTCATTTTGCTATGCTAGCTTTCCAATGATAAAAAATAGAAAGCATATTTTTCGAAAATGCCTCGCACAATATTCTTACAGAAAGAGCAGTTTTCTTTTGTTCTTCAACTGATAACTTAGCTTCTATCAAATTTGGAAAGCTGAAATTATTCCTATAAGAAAGAGGAAGCTATAAGGTTATTTTGATAATGCAAAAATGGAAAGGGCTTGTCAATAGAATACATAGACCTTCTGATTTAAAAAAATTTTCTAAATATGAAAAAAGCTACGAAAATTACTTTGATTTTCTTCAAGTTGAAGAGATAAACTTAAAACCATCTCATGATTTTAAAAAAAAATTAACAATCCTTTCGATATATAAAAAAGTTTATCTACTCGAACTCGTTACTCTCAGTAAAAATCCATTTTTAGAGCACGGAATATCGTATTCAGCTATTACGATCGTATGTTTCTGGAATCACACTCCTCGATTAATAACTCGTTATTTATAATTTTCGTGAAATTTTCAAATGACGAATATACGCCGATGATTCATAATTGTGATTTACTCAAATGTACGAGTAAAGCCGACCAGTCAACTTCGTCACTAAAGGGGGACCACGGTCTCTATACTCTGGCAATTTGTATCGAGTAAATGAACAAATGAACGAAAAAAAAGAGCACTATAATTGGCTTCGAGCCCGAAGATATTTCTGTAATCTTGGCCATACCAGTGCTAAAGAATTTGAAAGAAGAAAAAAATGGAGAAGTCATTGCTAATGTACATCGAGTCAACGATGACGATCCCGTCTCGTTTGAAAATTTAGTAAAATCATTCACCCGTTGTTCGCAGCCTCATTTCCACGCCTAAATCGTCAATTTTCTCGCCTTTTCCGCCACAATTTATCTCTCGTCTCACCATACTTCACCTCACTTTCGTCCTCATTTTAACGCCTAATCGAGAAGTAAGCAACGTTGGTTGACCTTTGTGAAGAACGCGCCGGCTACACCCCGAAAAAAAAAAATGAAAAATAAAAATAGACACGCGGGGGAGGAGAGGGTGAAGAAAAAAATGAACTTATCGTCAGCCCGTCGCCCGAGTTAGATATTATTGTTATTACACAACCCCTGTTTTTTCTGGTCCAAACCGAATAACCACCCTGCCCCCACCGCCCCACCATCCCCATTTCCATTCGTCTCTTTTCGTAGGCGCTGCGTAGTTTTACTAGCTCGACGTTTCCTTTGTATGACCTACTTTTTGGGCTGGCTTCGTTAGCGACGAAGATTCGTGAACCTCCCGCCCCCCTCCCCACACCGTCCAACCTCCACAGCCTAACCCGCTCTCTCCACCTGAACCGACTCAATACGAACAACGCGCGCCCATATATACGTTTTTAGCCCCAGAAAATGGGGTAACAAAATTGAAAAGCTACCCCCATTTTCGTGCATACGTATAGCTATACATACATATATATGCCTAGTAATATGCCTAAACTACACTACCCTTTCACGTTCTCCACCTGTGTACGCACACCAAAGGCTATTTTATTTAATTAATCTGCGAAGGCGAAGAAAAGTGGAAAAACGAACAGTTTCGTGCAGGTTTGACGTGGACGCACAAATAAATGGCCCGAGGAGCAGAGGGGTTATACCATGTGGATTATGTCGTCTAGCAAACGACTCGCTGCAATGCTCGTGCTATTTTCACGACTGATAAGAAGTTATACGAGTACGGAAGGGTTCGACGTTGCTTTAGAAGAGCGTGCACGAAGTGACCCATTCGAGGTCAACTTTGGAGAGAGGCTATAGTAAACGTTTTTGTAGCCAGCTAGAACGGTAGAATGGAGTATAAAGTATCCCAGTTTTGGGTAGGATTCCAGCTCCGGTGAATAGAACCCATTAGAACATATCAAATCCTTTTAAAAACTTTATACATATACTTTAAATTGAAGGGGCCAAGATGAAAATCCAATATTTTAGCTGGGGGTTCACAAGGTATCCTAATTTTGGTTGACGAGTCAGCACCAGTGAACAGAACTTTCATTACAAAATTTTTTTAAAAACGTTTTCCATAAACTTGAAATTAAAAGGGCTGCGATGCTATGAAGGTTGGAAAATTCAAAATTTTAGATATAGCTTTATTTTGAAAAGCTAATCTTGAAATTATAATATTTTAATTTCAAGTACAGATAGAACTTGATAAAATTAATCAAAACGGCTAACACAACATCTTGCCTGAACTTGAGATCGAAGGGTCTATGGTAATTACAATGTAAAAATATTCAGTGCTAGTTGTATTCTCATAAAATCCCTTGAATTTCAAGTCGAAGCAAACACAGTTTTGTTTGATTTTCATGAATCTACTCGTACTATAGAACGTTCACAAATGACGTTTACTTTTCACTGGTGGGAATTTATCATCAAAATGATTGGGGGATAGCTCCATGTGTAATAAGTTCGGTAATAACTGGTTGGTGAATGATAGATTCCCACCAATGAAATGTAAACAAAGGGACTTTCTTGCTTCACATTGAAAAGATTAATTCCAGGCACATAATAATTATTTTAACCCCTATAAGATTTTTACCACATATCTTAGATCGTCCCAGTCTTATCCAAAATGGTGAAAATTGCAACAGCTATTTCTTTCACGCTAAGAGAAATTTATAATAATTTTCACTAATTTTTATTGGAAAACAGACCATTCAATATTTATTGTATATATTCTTCGTACTTCTAATCCTTCTTACGATCTTGGGAGGTATATTTTACAAGTTGAGGGGTGATTTCTACTATAAATTTTGAATTGTCCATGTTTTCCTATAAAAAGTAGTGAAAATTAGTATCGAAAATTTTTTTTATGGCAGTGTAAGATGCAAAAGTTTACAGGGAATCAAGTTACATAAAAATTTTTTACCCTTGATAAAGGGTTAAAATGATCCTGATTATTAAAATAATGAATTTGTTCAACTTTCAGCAATTTAAGGCCTTATGCCATGATATTTTCCAAGGGGCTCACTTCAGCCTCATCGGGGACTGCTCCCTCTGTCTTCCTCCGTGATATGAAGAACTCACCTGATAGTCGATAGGCAGTGGCAAATACGAAGCAGAAAGACGAAGAGACGACAGTTCTTGTAAAAGTAAGGCGATTTGTCAGACTGCGAAGATCACAGAAGCAGGTCACAAAAAGTGAACGACGTCACAATCCAACTATTTTACAAAACCCGCACTCACACACACGCGTTTTGAGACACTGAAGGGTTGAGAAAAACACGATTGCCACGCAAAATTTTGCTCGATCAACGACTCGCACGTTAAAAAATGGCTAGCAACTAGAAAAATTCTCACCGCAGACTCTACCAAGGAGCAACAACGCAAAAATGCGATTAGTAGCGAAACCCAAATTCGAAACCCGAAACGAATTAGGTATATCTACTTATCGCACAGCTGCACGAAAATCAACAAAAATTTTGGGCAGACAAAATAGAAACTTTTTCGACTCAACGAAATTCGGTCCTCGACTGGCTCTTTTGGCCTGACAAATCAAACGAGCGCCCACATGGCTTGACGACGTTTATACGTGAGAATCTGCGAAGTTATATTCTTAGATTCCTCTCTTTTCTCTCGCGCATACTCCGTCTTCCTTTTTTTTTATAAGCTTTTATTTAATCTCCTGTACTTTTGTCATTTCTTTGCAACACCGCATCGCTGTCCGCAGCGCCACCTGTCATCTCCTTTCTTATCAGTGAAATTCCTAGTGAAATCATTTCATGAAGATGTTTTTTGCGTTTTAATTGAATTATGTATTAAAATAAGTTTGAAATCAAAAATTGAATAGCTCAACGCGACAACCAGCCAACTATTATTTTAAAAATTTACGCAAAAACATTTTAAAAAATGTACAACTTTGGGAAAACTGTACATAGAAAGCTGAATATTGGATACGAGGATGTCAATTTGGTACAAAACACTCTTCTAAAAAATCAAGATGATTACAGAATTCACATTTCAAATTTTCAGCAAAATTATTTATTGAAAAGAAATAAACTTTTGCAATTTGAAAACTTGGCTGGTTTACGCCTCGAGTTGGCATTTATATTTTCAAATGTTACAAAAATTGGTTCAAAATGTTTGGAATGATCTATATCGATGTTGACAGATTAGCCCTTCTTCTATAACACCATCGAAATAAAATAATAATAATTTTTACTTCTCCGTTCTGTCCCAAAATAAAAAATGAGGGTGATTCAAAATTTTGAAATATCTATCACGTTCCTTCATATAAACGGCGGGCTGAGTATGCAACCCGTGAGCCACGAGAATCGGTTAACCAGGCGTCAGAGTCTACAATTATAAAACATTACGGGTCAATTTCGGCTTTCCATTGCTTTCGTTTCTCCTCTATTGAGTTGAAATGAAACCTTGACATGGGCTCTATTCGTCCCAATTAGCATATATGGCTGCTTGAATGCCGACGAAACGTAGAGAATGAAAGCCCAAAGGCCAATACAAAGATTTTAAAAAGAAGCTACCATGGAATTACTTTTTCGACTCGAGTAAGGCTTACTTTCTTTTTAAAGTCCACCAACCATACGATAACATGTACCTAAAGCTTAATGCGCTTCAAAATGGTTTCGAGATCGTTCAAAACAGACGAAATGGTTCTCGTCAGACAAGATGATGGCTTGCTGTGGCCAGCTACAATCACCCAAATCAATACACCCGGAACCATCGCTACAATCACTTTCGTCCGCCCATTAGTTGTTGGAGAAGGTCATAAAACCTGCCATCCGACAAGGGCTGATGTTGAGCCGAGGCTGATCTACAAATTCTCATCAAATGCAAGCCGCCTTTTGAAAGAGGCAAAACAAGCAACCTTTGATTCAGTCTCTGCTCGCAACGCTTATATCAACGTTTTACAATATGCGATTAATGAATTTGACGAAACAGCAACTGAGGCAAGCTCATCGAAAGAAGCTCAGCCCAGCATTGCAATAATACCAGTTCTAAGAACCAAATCACCACCACCAAGCGCACTGAAAGATGAAGTATATCTTACCTAAATCCCAATCTTCTCTAGACGAGCAACAGTTCCACGTACACGGTAATTGATGTACACAATCATTTAATAAATATTTTACAAATTATTCCCAGTCGTTCTCCATCCTGCTTGTCAACATTTTTACATAAGTATATTCTTATAGGTGCATTTTTTTTTCTTCTGACATTCAAGATGTATCTTTTGGATACGAGGGTATGGGTTTTTGTATATACCCTTCAAAACTGACGTTATATTTTCAGACACTTGTGCCTGGAAAAAATTGTAAAGTTCCAAGTGAGGTGGTAACTTTTACTATTTTGATAATATTTATAATAGTTTCTATTACAACAATAACTTACACACCCGTGGCAATATGTATGAAGAATCGCTCATAAGCAAACGTTAATTTAAAATCCCTGACAATTTTGCTGAGAACGCACCAAAAAGCACCTAAATTTTTAACATTAGTATCACAAGGTGCATCGTAGGCCAACTATGGAGGGGTAATTGAAGGAATTAAGCACCTCCAGAGCTAAAATTAGCCCCCGCCCTCGTCTCGTTGAAAGAAAAGTAAGTAAAATTCAAAAACTGCAAAAGCCAATTCCCATCGAACCAAGTCTTAGAAATTAACATTCTTGAAATGTAAAAATACTCACCTAAGCGAAGCCAAATATGTATCTTCAATCTGTATGCGGCGCACACTTGAAGAATTTATAAAATGATTGGAGCCAAAACTAAGGAACGATTATTTAGCGAGGTATTTCGTGTAAAGATGATGGCACTATAATTCACCAAATTCACAAAATAAAATCGATCGAATATCGATATTATATGAGAAATATTAGAATTACAACACTATGTACCGAAAGAGCCACTAATTTCAGTTACTGCCACTGTCGAATTTTGCCGGATTCGTATTATTTGCCACGTAAATATGGCAGAAAATGAATTAATTTGCCACAACGATCAAACGAAACACTAATTAACGCAGAAAAGGACGAACAACGACAACCGAAAGGCAAAAAATGTGGTAAAAATGCTGGAGAACAAAATGAGCAGCCACAACACGAGGCCACGGAACGATGCGATGCGTGTTCTGATTGCGCTGACATCGACAGGGCCCAGGGTACATCACGATTCACACGAGTCGTCTGAGACATGCATTGCGTCTGCGCCATTGCCATAGCGACTGCAGTTACCACCCTATTGACAAAATCCGAGCAAAAATTCGCACAGCGGGCAGCGGGCACTGCCACCAATATTTTTTCGTCATGCGGTTTTTCTACACACGATTTTTATTCTCGATGAAATTAAAAAGTATTCTAAAACAACGTAAGACGTCAAAAATATATTACCTACCACTTCCAGATTGTAAAATACTATAATAACTTTCAACGTGGACTAACCATTCAATTATTAAAAATATGGACTGATAAAAATGATAGAAATGTATACAAGCGTTGCAAGGATAATCTTGATTCAGGTGGGTGTATTTACTGTTACCAACTCAAACATACTAAAAAAACATATCACAGAAAAAGCACAGAAAAACGCAAAAAATCAAAACTGAATGGTTCTTCGATTTGATAGCCCACCTCATATAGGGATCCGAAGGGTCGGCCAAAAGAAATCAATTTTTCAAAAAGTCTTATATTTCAAGTACTACGACTGTATGAGACCTAAATTCGGTTTAATTTGAAACGAAAAATCCTCCTCTGTTCGTAATAAGATGTGGTAGGAAGTTATTCCTTAAGATTTTGTCACCCAAACATCCAATAATCCACAACCCATTTTCTCAACCCTCTTTTAATACCCGGCAAAAAGAACCAGTAACCTGGGCAAAAGGAACCATATACATGAAATTTTTAATTTTATACCATACCTTAAACTTTTTTTTTCAGAATTCAAGCCAATTCCTTTGATCGGCCATACTGTCTCCTCGCATGAATTTTTTTTTCAATTTTTTTTTCTCACTTTTTTGTAATCTCAATTTTTTAGATTCAAGTCGTTTTAGAATAACACTCTTCAGCTAAGTTGAATTCCTATTTTTCGTGAAACAGAACAATAAAAAAAGGGAAAAAATTGCAGAAATTGGCTAAACTTCTTGAAAGCAGTCAGGAAAAAAATTTATATTATCGAGGATGATTTTGTAAAAAGTCAAGAAAGGACTCTCAAGATGAACGAAAAACGCGTCCATAGTCTCTTAAGAAACTAACATTTTGGAGAGGATTCCAGCACCACATAAATAAAATGAGTATCATCTTTTCTACCAAATTTTCAAGTACGCAGTAAAATTTTTCAAATAAGTGCTGAAATAGCTTTAAAAATTTGCCAACTATTCTTTTACTAGTCACTACAGATATTGAAAAAGTTCGACATTTTTATGGTAATCTAATAAGAAGAAGTTCTCATAAGGATTTTTTTACAGGTCAAGTGATTACAGTCTGTTTCAGTGATACGTTGCAAGCGTACAGTCTCAAGAAAAATCTTGGCAAGGTCATTTTGGGCTAATAAGAACGTTCACTCAATGTGGGATTAGAGATTCGAGCTATGAACTCTTCAATCAAAATAACATATCGTAAATGTGTATGTAAAAGTACCTATTATCTGTTGTGTCAGTTTTTCTACAAAAAAAAAAAACCCTAGAGGAAAACTTACGAAGAGACGAATGAAAACACCGAATGCTTTTCACTGGTTTCCTCGAGGTAGGATTTTTTTTCACTCTTTTTTCTCAACGATAACACTCGACGAATGAATTAAAAAAGAACGGTAGGCACCTATCCTACTTCCACATTTACCATCAATCCACTTTTCTTTTATTCGAGAGGTAGATTTTTTTTTCTTCTTTTCAGCTCTCGACAAGACGAGTAAATCAAATTTTTGCACTTATTCTCTCTCATTTAGAATTTTCTAGTGACGTCCGTACAATACAGGCTTTTATGCAAACAAATTAGACGAAGTAGCTTCCATATACGTCTATATTTAAGTAAATAAGGTAAGGATGCTGTACGTAAATGAAATAAAGTTAATACTTCGTCTGATCTAATCGAGTTAAATATTTGTCAAAGTGAGCCCGTATACCAGATTCGAAAATTTCAGCTCTGGGCAGCGTAGCCCCTTTGACACCCCGAAGTCCACATATGAGTTAAGATGAGCTACAATAATATACTGAACAATGAGCAAATAAATGGGGGAAAAAGTCATATTAATCTGACAAAATATGAATATTTTATGAGCTCACATTAGCGCGCTCTACGAAACATACTAATTCAAAAAGTTTTAAAATTATTGGCTACAAATTGAAAATTTCATCAAAAGTTTTGTTTACAGAATTTTTTTTCGTTTTACGTCTACACTCCACATTTTCATGGTAGAGGAATGATATACGTAGTTACTTAGCCAGAATAGTAATATTAATTCTTTATCTATGGCCATGTTTGTTATATAACAATTGTCATTCAGATCCATAAGTATGCTAATAATTTTTTTTACGAGGTTAATTTTTGAATTGGTACTGAAAAACTAACCAATGATTTTAGTTTCTTTGTAGACAGTAAATAATGAATAGATAATTATATGAAGGAAAATATTATAGTAGAGATGAAAATTTATCCATCATCGTGTCGAGCAAACGTACTCAATATTTCAGATATATCTAAGTATAGAAACCCAGACTCAATATAAAACGTACCTGTTCAAAGTGCTTCGTTTATCGAATTTTGGAAACAGCTTTTATCTTCTCCATCCAAATATTTGCAATTTACGTTTAAATATTTTTTCAAAGAGCACGAAAAGTTTAAATTCGAAATGTCAATCTTGGACTATTTTTTGGAAAAAAATTTTATTGAAACTCAAATTAGGTAGGTACCTGTAGAAACAGAAACATAACAGAGAGTATTACTACCTAATAATTGAAAATAAATATTTTCAATTTGAAAAATACATGGCTGTCATGGAAAGAAAAAAAAAAGAAAAACGTAGAAAGTACGTTTCTCGACTCTCGAATTTTATGTTTGGTTTCGAATACAAGATTAATTTAAGTCATGAGGAAATTTCTTTGATTTGGTTCAGTTTAGTAAAGAGAGTAAAATTTTGGTGAGAGGAGACTGATGCTCTGATTTTCACGACCAACAAAGTTCTTGCATCTTTTGTAAATATATAAAAACAATTTGTTGAATATAGATGTCTACATATTAGGTATTTATCTCTATTTGTAGTACGCCAGTCAATAGTAACTCCAACAAAGGAATTCCAATACTATACATTAATTTTCTATACACTGAGAGAAAACTGCATGGTAAATTTTAATATCTTCATACTAACTCGAGGACAATTCAAGTTTTACATGAAAAATTAATATAAATTTATTAAGGAGTTAAAAAATATAAAAAACTAATACAAAATAAACTAGCATGAATATATTATTGAAAATTAGCATGCTGCATACTAAAATTTAACATGTTTTATACTTATTTTTCACTAGAAACCTTTACAATTGTCCTTAAGTTAGCATGCAGCATACCAATTTTTAATATTTTTTCTCCGAGTGTAATTTTTCTGCTGCCGATGACCTTGCCAATCTTTTTCGTGTGTAAAGTTAAGTATTTGCCATACTTTACAAAATAGCAGTAAAATTTAGCCTTTCTGAAATTTTCATTCAGAAAGATACAAAAGAAAAAGGACGTTGAATTTGTTCGTTCTATTTAATATCAGGTCGTCACGAATTTGGAACGACTTTAATATATTTCACCTACTTTTTCGTAAATTTAACATTTTCACCCAACATTCAGTCTACTCCACCCTTTGTCTTAATGCCAGTAAAAATTATGTCGAAAGGTTTTATTCTATCCGATAATTTCGAGTAAATGCGTAAACTTACTAATTCACATTGACAAGAAAAAAGTTTGGAATAATTTCTAAAATTAGCTGATTGCTCACGCACTAGGTAATTCTTCGGATATAATTATGTTGTAGACCTTCATTCTTTTATAGCACAGGAACGTATTAGGGTTTAACCTCCAATAAAATCGTTTCTAGCAGAAAATTGGGCTACGGATATAGTATTGATGGTCCTCGTCTGTAACATATCAGAAGTCTTCAAAAATCTGAGTGGCAGAACACCTGATTGTGGAATATATGCCCCCAAATCAATTTTTCGCAAGTATAACCAGTTCTATGGCTTTAATTACAAAATTACTTTGGACAAGAAATTTTCAACTTTGAATTTTCTGTAAAGAAGGTTACTATCAAAATTCATTTACAGCGCATAAAATGGCTGTAAAATGAAGCTGAAATATGCACCCTCTATTGCAAATGTCCCAAAAGTGATTAACGTGAGACAAGGTCGATTCAAAAGTGGCAAATATAAGGTCAATAAAAATGAATAAATTTTGAAACAATGAATTTTACGAATCAGCTGGGACGTTTCCAAGAGTGTGCTTGCGGATGGACCATGGCTCATGGAAAAAATTTTCTGATACGCGCCCCTCCCAAAAAAAAAAAGTTGGAAAAAAATATTGTTCCTAATTGAATATTAACTGGGTGGGCTGAAACTTTTTTAGGGTCGATTTTGTAAGGGAAATGAGTAAAACATTTCGTATGGATATTTATTTTTCTCGAGCAAAGTTCGCAATCTTATAAGCTGTGGCCCACACAAAAAAAGCTGCTTTCATGCCTGTTGAAAATTCTAAATCTATAGTTACTTAATGTGGCTGATCTGGAAACTGTAGAACAGCTACGACTGAAGGTAATGGAAAATACAGGGAAAAATACAAACTTGAAAATTGACGTAGATAAAAAAGAAGTCGGATGAAAAGCAGGAAAAATGCTTAAAAATAAATAGACGTCAGATGAGCCCACGCGAGAACCATTTTAGCCTGGGGTTAAGAGACCTTGAGGAAGGAAAATTTTCCAAAATTATAATGTGGAACTGGAGCATATTTATGAAGACATAACTGATCGAAATCCTCTTATTGTTTCACCTGTCACCCCGTACGTTTTTAATATGAAAATTTTTAAGAGATACTCGAGCTTTTTTTGTTTTTTTGCAACGAGCTATAGAGAAGCTATTACGTAAGAAGGCGAAGCTCTGAGCCGAAACAAGAGGATGAAGTGGAGAATGCCGAACGAATATAACCGTATATTCGATTTTTCGTGGCGCCCGCCATTGGAAAAGCCAAATACGACGAATGCGCCCACCCCATCCCATCCAACTTTTTATGCGCACTCCACCCTTTACCCGTTACTTTGACCTACATTAAATATTCGAAAAGATTTATTATCTTTATTTACCTGACCTAATGAGATAACAAAAACGGAAACGATGAACCGTGATCGTGGGTAAGTGCACCGAGGGGAAGCAAAAGTCACATAATTCCTTGTATTCAGAAAAGAAAATATGAAATGGTTTGCAAAAAATTAAGCAATGCACTTCAGAACGAAAAAACCTGCAAATTCAGGAATACTCCATCACAAGCCACAACTCTGCAACTTAGCAATACTAAATATCTTGAAGGGAGGTAATTTATGGAAAAATAATGTATTTGCTAACGTAATTAACGCAAACTAGCCGAAATTAACGATTTTTGTTATCAAGATCCTGGATTTTGAGCTCCTCTTACAGAGATGAACACTAACAATTACTAAAACTTTTACTTCCCTTTTGCCACCTCACAAATTTAATTATTCTCGAAGTGTTCTTAATCTGCGCTCCGTAATTCAAGTTTGCTTCAATTTTTCATGATGTCTACATGTACAGTGTGGTGGGGGGAGGGGTAAAATCAAAAATATATAATACCTACTCGTATTACCCATATAGACATCTAAGTTTAAAATTATTTTGTACAGTAACATACCTGAAAATCACAAACTTCTGTTTAAAACTCACATAAACAGAGAATAAAGTCTAAAGATGTTTTTCAAAATTGGATTAACAAAATTACTTTTACAGATTTTAATTGGTAGTATATATTTAGCCATAATTGAAGTTGTATTCCTATACTCAGAAATATTCAGCCTCGAACTTCAAATGTTAACATTTTTGCGATTTTTAAATAAATCTCGATTGCTAATCAATAATGTTTTCATACTTGCTATACATGTACAGTCCTACAAAATGTAAGTCCCATCATTTCCTTTTCGAACTGAATTTAACCCTTTTCCGTCATAGCATGGATAACATCGTCAGTTTATTAGAACGAATGAATATGTCGGTATAATCGTAAAAATAATTGTTTGGGTTAAGGCTAAATCGTGCATGACGTCTATAAAATCAAATTTCTGTGTCTTCGAGAAAATATATTTACCTGCAGTTAAAAGTTATATTTTTTTGGTATCGAAGCTGAGAAATTTTAAAGGGAGGTCGAACTCATTATAAAGCGAAGAATATATGGGTCTCTTTCACATAAAATAATCGATCTGTAGATGAGTTATAAATTAATAAAGATCATCGTACTTCAAACTCAATAATTTATTCGAGATGCATATGACTTAAACAACAATACAGGTATTCAAATGCTGTCTTTTAATTGAAAAATTACGATCATGTACGTCACCAAAATAGACACAATCTGCAAACAAATTACAATAATTTAGTCATACTACGAGTATAAATGGTACATACGAGCTTGGCACCAATTTAATTTATGGTGGCACTAATTGGTCCAGTTGGCGCAGATTGAATTTTGGGTGGCACCAATTTAATTTTGGGTGGTACTCAGTTACTCGTAGTTCAGTTTGTGCCATTTTTATATTTATAGTGGCACTCAAGTTGTTTCGTTGGTGCTACCTTTCTGTTCAAACTTCGGATGCACCTGCACTATTAGCTACTGATTTTATATGGAAACTCCACGAATTTTAATCTCAAGTTTCTGCTCTAAATCTTCTCATGAATTCTTTACACAATTTACTTTTGATTTTCTCTGAGTCTGTGTGTTTCAGAAATAATTTCAAAGAACTGGTTCCTACTTCAGAAACTTTCACTTCTATTATATTATATTGAAATGACTCCGAAGATACAAATTATATTGAGGTTCTACATGAACAAGTATTCAATAGCTCTTATTGCTTCAAAAGCAGAGGAATTAATTTTGAATCACCTGAATACCACGTGATAAGAGAGCAATCCTTAAAACGTCTCGCCAATTCGTGGGCTTCTTTTATTTATCTTTTTACTGCCTTTAATTTTTCCCATGAATATTAGCCTCCATTCTTCCATTTAGCAATTTATCGACAAATAATGCCTAAGATATTTTGGTGAGCGAGCGGGGGGTCCCATTTTCAAGAACGCATCTGTCTGCTGGAAACTCAATCCATCACTTACGCTCGTTTTCATTTTCATTTTATGTACTCGCGCCCTTGCGAAAATTCAACCTTTTTTCTTAGAAAAAAAAAAAAAAAAAAGCTTCATCGAATATCCGAAAAAAAGATTTTTTCCTGTTTTTAAAATGAAAAACGAAAAAAAAAGAAAAAGAAAAGAGCGAGGAAATGAAGGAAATAAGAAGGGCGGACAAAATATTTTAATATCGAGAGACACGCGTCGAAAAAGCTGTGGAAATTTGAAAAGAAATTTGAAGAAAAATGAGCGTGGGTGAAGGGTTGATTAGGTAGAGAAGTGGGACGAAAAATTAGTGACAAATTTCATTCAAAAGCAACCAAAAAAAAAGTGGCAGCGCGTGAATCGAATAAATGCTATACACGACGACTGCGAATATCATGTAGGCTTTTATATCAAATTAAAAGCCTCTTTAAATTCGAACACTCGAATTTACGTCAGTTCGACCTTCTATTCGATGGTAGCTAGAAATGAGCTTGCAGCATTAATCAAACCTCATACGTATGTGCTTCGAAAGTGTCAAATTTAACCTTTAGATATACGTAAGGAATTAACCCCTAGCTCAATTAGGTGATCGTAGGAGCAAGAATATAATTTAAAAAAACTGAAATTCGAAATTGTTTTCTTTGCAGAATTTATTATTTTTGAAAAACTAGAAAGCTTTGCCCCCTAGTTGCCATGTAGCCTCTGTTTTTCCTCGCCTTAATTTTGTCCCACTGAATCTCCTTTCCCTTTACAGATACTACTAATTATTAAACATAAAAAGGAAATAGTTTAATACAGCCAGTCTTCGCACTTTTCCATGTACTCATTTGGAAGTATAGCACTGCCATGCTAGCACATTTATGCCAAAGTCCACCATTTTTTTAAAAAACATTGCGCGAACAATATTATGATAGCATGTATTGTCGTATAGTTTCGTATTTTTTTACCACAATCGAAAATTTTCTTGTAGCAACCCTGTGCACTTGGGGGACCAACTATGACGTTATTTCTGAACACACTTCCAATTTTCAAAAATACACTGTCTTAGTAATTTCAAAAAATGTGAAAGGGTGCAAATGGAAACTTTCAGATTAATTAAGGCGAATGCCGATGCGCAGGTGGAGAATCTACATCCACGTTCATTTAATTTTTTTCTTATTTCATAAAACTGAGTAGATCGAAAAATGTTTGAAAAGCTCAAAACTCATCAGCAGCTGGTGAAGTTTCGGTCGAAACCGCTGTCAGCTTTTTTCCTATTCATTAATTTGTTCGCAATTTTAAACTTATCTAAATTTTGCATCCCAAATTCCCAAAGACGTTTAAATCTTCGCATCTGTCATTTTCTCTTTCCTCCTTTCAATTTTTACATCTCGGTCGTAAAATTTTAAAAAGGTTAAATGGAAGGGCGTATTCTTTTTTTAGTTTAAGCTATCAAATAAAAATCGATGTACTTACGCCTCCGAACAACGATCGGTTAATTTCGTAAAATCCCGAGACACTAACCACCGGTACGTACTCTTCGAATGTGAAAAGAAATACGTTTATCTGTAAATCGAAGGCGTAAATAGGAAAAAAAGAGAAAGAAAATTCTTAATTTTTGTTATTCTATTTTTTTTTTTTAAATGCCGAAGCAGCCACTTTCAAAGGTCGCAGCGAAAGTCGAAACATTTACAATATCGATTCTCACCCTCGCGTCATCCAAACTCGGATACAACGAATTTTCCTTTATTTTCAGTATTGTCGCCAACATGTTATTCGAGCACTGAAATTCGTAAAATAAAAATTAAAATATTATTCTCGAGTCGTTTTTTGAGAATAGATAATGTGACAAGAGTGTGGTCAGTTTTACCGTATCTACAGTTACCAATTTGAATTAATAGTGAGAACTGAAGAGAGTGTATAGGTACACTCAATGAGAGAGCTGATTCATTACA
Organism: Parthenolecanium corni; assembly: GCA_038050395.1. NCBI lineage: Eukaryota > Metazoa > Arthropoda > Insecta > Hemiptera > Coccidae > Parthenolecanium > Parthenolecanium corni. Next base: position 2,327,640 of record JBBCAQ010000034.1, on the reverse strand, counting down.
TCGCATATTCTTAAACTTATATAAAGTAAAGAAACCCGACAGTAGAGACGGTAGAGACTTGAAATTTCTATGGTAAAATCAGATAACATAGCCGAATATCGTAAAAATTGTCACCCCAGTGTTACCGAGGGCCAAAACAAAAAATGTGTAAAATTACGTTGAGAACAGCTTTCGTACTCCCCTACAGCAGAGGCACTTATAGTATCAGGGTACTGATGCTTTTTGGCTTTGAAGCTACTGAATTTTACAATTCCTAAAAAAGTATATATAATTAGCAGATTTTTACTTTGAAGTCATAATAATTGTCATTCTGCTCCCGCATTTACATATTTCATTTAAAAAGATTCTTCAAGTTCTTAAAGGCATAAAGAAAATTATCATCTGCTGAGTTTGGTGCATTCCATAATACCGACTTGTTAAGTGGGTGGAAATCATAATGGTACCTAATTATGTTTATAAAAATATTCTTCCATAAATTTATAATTATTCCTTTTGACTTTCTCGCTCGTATTGTCTGAATCATTACGCCCCTTCAATTTTTCAGCAAAACATGCCCCCTAAATTATTACAAAAGGGTTACTACACCATTTGCTAATCGCAATGACGTCATCATTTGGAATATGGTGTACGTTGTGGGCGGATTTGACAGTCAGTCTGCTGTAACAGAAGACGACTCAAAAGAGGACACAATATGGTTTATCCCTCTGCGAGAAAAACCAGTGTTCCAGGAAGAGGAAAAAGCTAGAAAGAAGAGAAATAAACGTTGAAAATGAAAACTTTTCTTTTGCTTGGCTTTTCAGGGAAAATGTCGAAATTCGAGCTCGTCACATCGAATACCGTCGTATTTTACTCGCCTCGACCTTTTCCCTGTTAAAGCACAAGGCTGTGTTCCTCCTCGCCGTATCCCTTTTCATCCGCCGGCCTCATTTATTCGAATTTTCGGATTCGAATTTCTAATCTATTTGCGGGCTACTACGTCGAATTTGGCCGCCATATTTACTTCTCGTAGGCCGAAATGGAGAAAGGGCGCACAATGGTCGGTAATCGAAATTCAGTTAAGCAAAAATGGGACAGAATGGAGATTCGTTTTCTCAAAGTTATCCGGGCCAGTTCTCAATTTTCTTTTCGATCTAAGCTTTGTCCTCTTTTACGTGTATACGTAGAACGATTTTTTCATTTAGTCTACCAGATGGATAAGAAAATTTCAAATTAAACTTCAAACCATTTCTTCCCATCCTATAAATGCCCGAATGAGAATCATTTTTAGTACATCGATGATCGATCTATTTGAAGGATTATTATTTTCAATTCGTGGTTCGTACAATCTTTAAACATGAAAAAAGTTTAGGATTTTTCAACTTTGGATTTTCTTGATTCTGTTGAAGACAAACGTCCAATAAGCCTCTACCTGCGGATACAGAAGATGAGAACAAAAGAAAATCGATGATAGTGATGTTGAAGAAATGTTATTAATATAATGTAAGTGAATCCAAAATCAATATATAGGCCTACTCTCTTATTTCATCGGTGGTCTGCTAAATATACCTCCCACAATCGGTCCACATGGCCCCAATTTTATTTATTTTCACATAATTATACTTCCGTATTTTGCAAGATTTTAACCTATTCTATAAGAAAAGTGCGACTGAAATAATTTTTCGTAGGAAACAATGGGTACTTACGTATTTTGGCACATTGTGACCTATGTTGCAGTAAAGAAATAAGAAGCTCAATATAGCAACGCTGTCTAATAGCAAAATCGTTATTTCACGTGGTCGTGAATTTCGTATTTGTTCAGGCAGAAGAATGCAATAACGATACGAGTCCAAAATCAAATACAAAACGTGAAATATCAGGCAGACGGTAATGGTTGCTCCAACTGACGACGCAAAATCATTAGTGGCTCTACACAAAGACAGCCACAATAATCGATACGATTCTATAGACTCGGTGTATCCTTTAGCCAAGTGAACTTCCTGCGAAGAATCCAAAAACAAAATGGAGAAAAAAGGATACAGCTCTGGAGGTTTTAGAAATTTCGACAAGATTCTGCGAACGAATCTGCTCACAGCTGATTCGAGCTGCCATGCTCCATAAACTGGAGCACACGCAACAGGTGACCCTTAAAAAAAAGTATACGTGGCGCCGTTTTTACTCGTTCCCAACCACAACTATCGACAATTTCGTTGAGTTTCCGCCACTAGATGTCGACAAATGTCGCTGCCACAGCTGGCGAAGCCCACCGAATTCGATTTTTTAAAAAGCAAATCATTTCAACGCCTCCCTAAATACGCCTACTTTGAAAACATAAAAATAAGGATAAATTACCTTCATTCGCTACACCAGTTTTTGGGACTACTTTTTCCTCCGACCTTTATTCATTTGGTAATTTTTTAACTGTTTCATTTGTGAATTAAGACAGTCAAGATGACGTGCACAAAATTTAAAATCGAGTTCGGCGAGAAGCACAAAATAACCACAAACTTCCAAGTACAAATGGATATGGCTATAGTGTGCGAGTGAGCTCAATATTCCTACCCAATTTTGGAGTAGAAATACTAGTGGATTAGCATAATGTAATACCAGCCCCTGAAATTTTCATTCGTAAATCAGAGAGACAGGAGAAAGTAGGGCAAGGTAGGGCAAAATAAATCACTGGGCAAAAGGAACTATAACTTGATTACTTCTAATGGTGCAAAAAAGTGACCCTTCAAGGATCTTTTGGAGGGAAAAAGTATCCATTCTATACGATTTATTCTATTAAATTGAAACATTTTTTTTCAATAACACATGTTTTATTGAAATAAGAAACTTCAATTCAAAATTAGTGCTAAATTTAAAAAAATAATTCCATCAAGTCACATAATGAGGAGAATTTTATCATATTTTAAACACACTGCGAGGAAACTGCATATACTAAGTTTTAATTTCTGCATAGGTACCAACTGCGAGGGAAAAATTCTGGTTATACATGAAAATTTAATGTAAATTTATTATGAATTAGTAAAATAATATATTAAAAATTAATAAAGAGTATTGAAAATTGGTATAAATATGTTAAAAATTAGTATGCCATTTTATTTTAATTTTTCACGTAGAACCTGAATTGTACCAAAGTTAGTATGCAGCACATTAATTTTCAACATTTTTTCTCTGAGTGCCATTGCTGAGAAAATTAAGAAAATTATTATTTTATTTAGTACATACCCTAGTGAAGAACCGTTGATACTGCGCAGAAATCATGCGAATTGCACTCGATACCAAAATCCAATAAGCGATGAAACTTATCTGATGAACTAACTGTATTGAAAAGGCTAGGGCTTGAATTATTCTGGTTAGAGTTATATCCTCGAATATGAACTGGCCAAATGGTAGAAAAAAAAAAGTTATAATTCCAATAGTCGAAATTTTCTTGAAATATTGACGGCTTAGCTGCAACTCGGTATTTGTAACTCTTTCGAATTCTTCCTGAGAATGCAAAAAATGAAAATTTAGTTTTTTGTTTTAATAATCTGGGAATAATTTCGTTATTACGTAATATGGGTACAATAGTGCACCTGAAATATTCGCCATTCGTGAAAAAATCGAATAAATTTTTTCTTTTGTAGAAAAAATGGTAAAGGACCTAAAAGCTGCGGGGTGAGTGAGATGAGTTTCAAGTACGCATGAAAATCGGATGCATCATCACATCTAATGATACGAATCAGATCTACCATTGCACTCACGGTTATAATCAAGTTCAGTACGAATGCCAAGAAGCAATAAATGTAAGTTGTATGGTGTAGTTGACTTGAAATGTAACCTGAAATTAAATACACAGGTACCAAATCAAAGAAAATTTCGTATAGAAAATAAAAGATAGTTGAAAATAAGGATGAACTGTGGATTTTTCTGCATTAGTCTACACTATAGGATTCTTGGCAGAGAAAAATAAGGTCGAAAGATTCTTCATATTTTATAGACAAAAATTCAAACTCTGTTGCCATAGTATTCCATTTTTTTACATTGCCATTATTAAGAATAATAGCACTGTTAAAGTGATTAAAGAAACTGATTAGATACCCATGAACCTAATCACTTGAAATAATTTTCTTTACTAAAAAAATTGATTTGAATGTTTTTAAAATTTCAGCTTTTGAGGATTGGCAACACTGTAACACGCGATTTTCAGATTCTGCCCTACTATACTCTGTTCAACTTAAGAATGCCTAAAACGGAACGTCAAATTCACATTTATCAACAATATAAAAATCGGATGTGTGATAAGAAACAAGAAAGTAAAATCGGAAACGTAGCCAAATACTGTTGCTGAATGTGAACAAGTACCTTTTCCTCTCCCCGGAGCCCTGCTAACTACAATCCGTTTTAGGCATTCTTAAGTTGAACAGAGTATAAGGAGAACTTATTTGTGTCCAATTTTGGGATTTTTTTTTTTACAAAAATATAATACGTACCTACGTGTAATGTGTTTTGTTGAGCTAAAAAAGAAAATGCTATAAGAAAAGAGATTATTCACCCTGTTAATAAACCGTGATTATTTCCTAAATTTTTATCTCAAATTAAATAAGAAACATAGCCACTTTCCCAAAATATTAAAGGAAATAAACGTATCTGGAACTTTTTTTAGATACTTATAGCAAAGTTCTTTTGTCTGTGATAAATCATAAAGGAAAAATGACCGTTCTTCAATTTCTGTTCCTCTCCATGAAAATACAGCTCCAAAAATTTTCAAATTGATTCCTTGGTTCAATTTAATAATAAAATGAACCTTATAAACTCTAACAAATTTATATGAAATTGAAAAAATAATAATTCGTATCGAAAATGCAAAACAAAATACAATAAGGTGTTTTTACAAGGCAACAGCTAATTATTATTTTATCTGAAAAATAAATTTATTGGGGTTCGAAGAAAAATCAAACTATTTTCTTATTAACTAGGAAATTTCACCAATTTGAATTTGGGTAGGCAATTATTCAATTATCCATTTGATCATGTTACCACATAGAAGTTCAAAGGAACTGTAAAGCTCACAATGAATTTAACACAGTTTTTATTTGCATGACAAATGAACAAGAGCAAATCAGGAAGATCATAAAATTTATGGAAAATGATGAACTCGAATTACATTATCAATTTTTTTAAATAGGTATATAAATTTTACCTTCGTCATCGATCTGAAAAGGGCTGAAACCAAAACTTCTTGATATTTTCAGGACACTGATCAGAAAATCTTGAAACTTGAAAAATTTTTTGCTATTTTCTAAAACACATTTACGAGGCGTGCTAAAATCATTCTGCAATATTACAAATTTTGAAATATTAGATGCTAATTTTTTTTTCATTTTGTGAAATTATCTTATCTACAGTTTACTTTATTCAAAAAGTAAAATTTTTGGTCAAGTAGAGAGGGATTCAGAGCAAATATTTTCCTTTAAATTTGTATTTTTCAGCTGTTCGTTGTTACGGAAAGAGAAAATTATTCGATTAAATGGACTGGAACAAATATATTTACATTACTCACACAGCGCTACAAAATTTCCTTCCACAAAACTAAAGAGCGTGAGAAATTGGTTTACTTTCGATATGCCAGGGAAAATTACTCATAAATTTTTAGTAAACAGTAATTTTCCAACAATTACAAATAGTTATTTTTGAAAAAAGTTATAGCGAATTCAGCGAGGCTCCCCAAAAATAATTGAAATTTACTTTTATTGGATTAAATTTCGAGTCTTTAAATCTAAAAAAGACAAAAAAAAACTGTATAAACTTACTGATACATTTTCGATCACTTTTAATTAAATTAGAATGGGAAAAAGTGTAGTTACAAAATATAATTTACAATCTTATATTTGAATAATTCTGTCGTGAAAGAAAATATATAGATACCTACTTAAAGTGTATACCTGGGTCTGCTTGAAAATAATTTACAATTAATGTAAATATTCCAAAATATCTTTATATCGACCTCAAAATAGAAACTTTTGCGACTATAAAACCAATACTTAATGCCATTTCAAATTGAAAATATTTCTTAAAATGTAGTTTAATAACAGCTTATAATGATTAAATACCAAGTATGAAAAGAAAAAACAAATTACTCGAAAGTTATCGGAAATAACAAACGTGTAATAGAGTATAGAATAACGAAAATCTAGCTACGTACACTGAAAAAATTAAAAAAAATAATAATAATAACATTAATTAAATGAAAAAACGTACAAACGCGAAAATGTTCAAATTTACACGATATACTGCAAAAGTAGGAAAACAATCGCGATATGACTTTCTTTTTTCGTTATATTGAACACGTAAACAGCTTTTTGGCTTTTGGCAATCTCAGCTGGATTTCTAACTCCTCAATTTAGGCAGCTACTTCATCGTTTTTGCTGTCCAAGCGTTTTAACTGGAAAAATATGAATTTCGATTCAATTATACATTTTTTTTGCTACCGTTAAATTAAACTGAAAAAACGAAAGGCAATTTCGCTAGATTTTCAGCACTCTAGTTCTTCTCCTCTAAATCTACTTAATTACTTCATGTGTGAGAACCTTATCATATTATTAACTCGTTTATTGCACCAATTAGTTGATAATGGTGCTCTTCAGATTCCACTTTGAAGTACTTACCTCTTTCTCTTCGACATTGACAGGAGCATATTCACCAGCTTGCGGAGCAGCTAATATGAAATTGTAAAACAAACTGGCTATAGCACCTCCGACACACGGTCCAACCCAGTACACCTGCAAAAAAATAAATAAAATAAATACCTACTCTTTCGTTAATTAGTCGTTAAACGACGGAAAGGTATAATTTTCTCATTAACGCGAGACTGCTTTAAAAATGATAGGTAACTAAATTAGCGATTGACACGATTTATAACGGAGGCTCTCTCGCCCCCAGCCCCGACACCCACTCAATTAAAAATGCAATCGAACAAACGTAAGCATATAAAGTGCCGCAATGATGGCTCGTTTTAGTGGGAAAAGAGAAGCACGACTCGCCTGTGAATCGATTATGGGTTTGGAAAGTTCGCAGAAAATTTTATAAATTAGCAATTTCGATCGCCAAAAAATAATGTTTTGCGAGGAAATTACGTGAGCAAAAGACGTATTTCACGAGCATTTTCTGCGAAAAAAACAAAAAATAAACGGGCTACTTCGATGGCAAACGTTATTTTCATTTCCTGTACACGTTTTTACTGGCAGAGATATCTGCCCAACGATGAACGAAGCAGGAAAATTGCCATCTACTTCGAAGAAAAGCCCTACAGATAGAGCCTATAATATAAACTACGAATTTAACTCATGGTCACTCGATGTGGGTTGCTTGGTGGGGCCAGAAGAGGTTATGAGAATGCAGATAGGTTACTCGATACAATTTATAATGTAGGTACTTGAAACAATTGCTGGAAAAATGTAAGCTACCTAGTTTCGTTATATGAAGTTAAAAAAATCAAAAAAAGGGTTAGAAAGAAAGGAATAGGGTAGTTATTACGAGTTATAACGACTAAAAGTAATAGACAAATTTTGTGTGACGTTAAAATTAAAATTTTGGCCAAACTGTGTTGCACTTTAAATGCAGAAATTCGCTAAAACCATAAAAATATTTTGAAAATCATACAGATAAATCACACGAGGAACTCAATTTACATACAGCACTTTTATATAAGGAACATAATGTTTTTCTGTTATCTGTGATTTTGCTAAGATGCTAAGAATTTGAAAAAAATTTCAACTCATAAGCTTATTATTTAGCTCGGAATGGGTTGATTTTCAAAGTTAAAGGCTTAAAAAATTTGTACTAGTCACTAGTTTTTCATAAAAGGAGTTTAGGATTTGACATTCGAGTTGCCTCGGAGGAATTAAGGTTTGAGTGGAATCAGCAAGATACACACATTAAGTAAGTCTGCACTGAAAAATATTTCGGTAGTAATTTTTACTATTTGTACGAGAAATTGAGATAATTCAAGATTTATAGTCGAAACTACCACATAAGTAGTAACATTCAGGATAGCAAAAAGTACTACAAATACTCGGAATATGTACAATAAATCTTGAATTGTCCGAGTTTTCCTACAAAAAATAGTAAGAACCACTATTCATTTTTTTCAGCGTGCACTTGGTACGGTTTGTCAGCAAACACATCCAAATGAAACTTTCACACCCTTGTGGCATTTATAAAAGAATAGGAGACCTTCTGGCGACTTCGTATTATTTTGATAAAATTACAAATAAGTAAACCAGTTTTACAGAATTTCTCCTCTATTATTTCTCCATCTCTCTCCATTCGTGAGGTCGTGCCGTAAGTCTGTAGATATGCTGTTCTGTATGTGCATACGAGTGTATGTGTGTGTTTTTTTAAACAGAGAATAGATAAAAGGTATGGAGAGAAGAAATTAACTTATACTATTCTCTGAAAAAATTTATTTTGATTTTTGAATTACTTATCAAATAGTTCTTCAATTTTTGGAATTTGAGTGAAACATTATCTCATATTCGTTACTCCAACAATTTTTGGTTTGCCAATTGAAGATTATCTGAAAAACGAGTCTTACCCAATGAGATGCCCACACTCCAGTAACAACAGCAGAGCCAAGGGAACGAGCAGGATTCATGCTTGAACCAGTGAGTCCAATCTAAAATAAAATTCGAGTATTATTCATATACACTCAGATAAGCATAGAAAGGGGTTTTAATAGAAAATACAAAAATTTATTCCCTACCGTAGTCAAATGTCCAAGGGTGACAGTAAAGCCAATGGCTAAGGCAGCATTCAACTTGATATAAGGTTTATTTGGGTCGCAAACTCCGCATACAACAAAGACGAGGATAAAACCGAGGAATAATTCCAAACCAAGAGCCTGCGACGAATTGACCGTGGAGGATGGAGAAGTTGCTCCGAAATTTTCTGGAACGAGAATCTGCAGATAAAAAAGAAAATTAAGTACGTCTATTTGAGAATAATTTTTTTTTGTTACTACAAAAACTATAAAACTCCTCGCATCTCCAATTAGAAAATTTTGAAATTAAAAATGACAAGGAACATGTGTATAATTAAAATCCTTTAATACAGACAGCATCGTATGAGAATTGCTTCCTCACAAAAATGATTAGTCTGTATTCCACTCCTCCCTTCACAATTTACCATTTTTAATTTTTATTCGTCATTTTTAAGAATCTAAACTTTCTTAGCGCTAACTTAGAATTTATACAGGAAAGTCTGAGAAACGTAAGAATCTAAACTATGTGTTTAAAATGAATCGCTCTCAAAGAATTTCACAAATAATTTTTGCAGTCGGTGTGTAGTTAAAAGAAACTCACTTATACCTCAATATTTTTCACAAAGGCAGTGACGGATAGGACCGGCGGGCAACCGGGCGAATCCCCAAGTGCCTTTTGCCCAACAACAAAAGTCGCATATATAATTAGATTACTTTTTTTTTTGGGGGGGGGGTCAGTACATTTTGGCGCCTCACAGCCTGAAATTTTGGCGCCCTAAAAATGATTTGCCCGGCAAAAAAAAATTTGCCTATCCGTCCCTGCACAAAGGAGATGTAATTTAGGTTTTAAATTCGGTACCATAAGTATATAATACGAGTGTATACGTACAGTATAGACTATGCGAGAATTTTAAGCTAAAAAGTGAAATATGAGTGTATATCGAGTTAGATTTTTGCATTGCTTTACTTAATACTTATATTTAATCTAAGGACGTAGACGTCGGCAGAGCGTAACCGAAGAGTAGATGGTTATCATGGTACGGAAATGTCAAACATGCCAATTAGCATTCGAACGAGCACGCGTTTTTCTTCCCTTTTGAGGAGGACAAGGCCATATTGTGCGCGATTTTTGCTACAAAAGGCAAATTAACTCGAACAATTACAATCGAGAATACAACTTGATGAAAGATGCGACCTAGTAGCACCCAATACGCGATTTCAGCTCGTCAAAAATCATGGGCATGCATCATTGCACAATGCATCTGCACATACGATGACCAGAACAGAAGCTCGTTTACTTAAATTTTTACTCCAATTCTGACAGAGACATAATATTTTCACTTTTACTATTAAAAAAAAAAAAGTAAAAGTATACCTATTTGGCGTACTATGGTTAAACGCAGAAAATTATAAAAAGAGCCTTGTAAATCGACTTTCAGTTCTTGCACTCACTTGGTGAAATATTTTCATTCTTTGTAGGTACTTCAAAAATATGCTGCAAAATAATACGATTAATGGAAAAGCGAAATCTTTTTTAAAACTGATTTCCTTGCCAGTCCTGAGTCTTGCGGATATTAGCTTTACATTCGTATCGGAAATGTTAATTTTATACCGCGAAAAAACCAAAAAATTTATTTGAATTTGCCGAAAGTAAGTCATATTATGATGCAACACTCAAGAGTGACTAAACTACACCATTTATCTAGAAAAACTTCACAGATTTCAACTACGTAAGTCAAAGAGCAGAGGACATTAAAAATAATTAAGTATGTGAATCAGCTGAATATGTTGTAATAGTGACTTGGGGGTCGAGAATATTCATCATGATTTTTCAGAATTTTCGCTGATTCTGATATGAATTGTGATTTTTGGATATAATGTACTTATATTGAACTGACATTTCTATAGAATTGGTTTTTTCATTTCTTATATACGAGTAAAACAAAAAAAACCAACACTCACCTTCAACACTCCAGAGCCGGCAATAGCTCCGATGCATTGGGCAATGACGTATAGCAGACCTCGAATGACGGTCACTTTTCCAGCAGCCAATAAGCCAACGGTGATGGCTGGATTCAGATGAGCTCCACTCACATGACCCAGAGTCTGAAATAAAGAGACAAAAAAACGTGTTCATTAGGTTCGCTTTGAAATTTTTACAAAGTCTATTCTACGATGGATTTTCCACGCTCGTGAGACGAGTGTGTCCTTGAAACGTGCCAGAAGTAACCGTGACACAGTTTTGAGGCGTCGGGGTGTGGTTACAGTAAGCGTTCGTGCGTCTTGGAAAAGGGCGCCGAAATTCGAAAATAGGGTCACCACAGAAACGAAAATAGACGGTCACCAGGAAATAGAGCAATATTATTCGGATAATCTTTCAGTTTACGTAAATATTTCATCGACCTTGGAATACGGAGAAATAATAATCTTCGGAGGCGAAAAAATAAAAACAAATTATTCAAAGCTTTTTGGATGATAACCCAGTTTGTAAAAATTCTTTTGAAAAGCGCAGGGTCTTCTTTACAGCTTTTCAGTACTTGAAACTGGGCTGTACAACCTATTGGAAGGGAATATTCTCTAAATAAAATAAAATAAAATTGCCAACTCGTAAAAACTTGACTTCACAGCTGAATTGAAATCGCAAATTTTCGCCCTCAGATCTGAAGATTCTACAACAAAGTCTTACTATTTGAGCTAGCTCACTTTTCTATCAGTAGTTATTTCTTAATTTTATTAGAAAAAACAAAATCACAGACTAAGTTTACAAACATATTTGAAACTATAGACAGCCTAATAACAAAAAGGATGAGTTTCATTGCAAGATGTCCAAAATTGCCAAATATCTTATAATTTATAGTTATAAAGAAGAACACGCATTTAATATTCTTCATTTTCATATTATTTATTTTTTCTGCGTCAGCCAACATCGTCCCAACGGTCAATTAAATATGGGCAACATTGAACAAGAAATACTCGAGTTTATTTTCTTAATTTGCCATCTGCGAAATGTAGAACATTTTTTCTTTGATCGGCCAAATAAAAGTAGTTGTTCCAAAAATTACACGATTCGCTTCGCGAGAATACAAAATTTTAACGAGCCACGAAGACTAATTTTAAGAATACAAACATTAGACTTGATAATTGCCCCTGGCACACCAAAGAAGCTCTCTTGGGGCATTGAATTTCACAAAAAAAAGAGACTTGAGCTAATTCAAAAGGCAGGCGATTTAGGTTTAAACTTGGAATTCCAATCGATTTTTCTCAAAGGATTGGAGTGATTTATAATATTATGCCTCTATTCAAATATTATTTCATTTTTAATTCCATGTTCTGCCTTCTCATCTTTCCCAACGTTGGGCTTGGAATTTTAGCAACTACCCATACAACTCTAAGCCAGCGATGTACCGCCCTCCCTTCAGACAAGCTATAAAACCTCTTCGATGCAGAATCCAGAAACTATTTTTTATAAAGAAAATTGAGTTATAATTATAGTCTGATAAAGAAAATTATGCGGTAGATTTAAAATTCTGCGATGAATCGTGATCGACCTCCGACCAGTGCTGGCTGAAAGAAAAACAATACGTGGAAGTCCTTTAACGGTTACACGGTCCGTTATTAGCGATTAATGGACCAAAATTGGTCGACTTTGACGTACAACGTCCTTCTGTCGATGGCAATGTGGTTAGTGTACATACAAAATGGAGGTGCCTTAGTTTTCTCTTCTAAATGCATCGTTTTGTGTATGTACAATATGTTTTTTGTATATATCTCAAGTCGACGTTCACATTATGCAGCAGCATAATCTCCACGCCGAAGAAGTTCGGACGATTTTTCTGCCACCCCACCTTCCGCTCATTCCAAGGCAATCTATGCAGACGGTGTTTACACGCTTTTCATTTCCATGAAAATAAAAATACACAAGTCGATTCTATCTGCACGCCATACCCAGGCCGCCAACGTCTACGTTTCCATATAGCCTGCATAATGGAATAATAGAGTAGTACAGCTTCCAACCTCACCCCTACGCCATTTTGACGCTAATCGTGAACCGTCATAAGTGACCTCTGACAAATGAAAAACATTATACACTAGCCATATTGTTGACAAAACGATAAATGTAGGTCAGCTTTGAACCTAGTATTATACTGGCAACACAAGCAATGAAAAAGATTTTAGGATGAATTTTACTACTTTTTGTGCAGGAAAACAGGAACAATTCAAGATTTATTGTAGAAATAACTACAAAAGTAGAAAAACGTATCAATTAAGATGGTGCAAAGTAGTTATGTTTTTTGCTGAAAATAACTGACCAGAGACATCACAAGATTCACTTTTTTAAAAAATTATATTATACCTATTTCTGAGGTCGCAATATTTTTTGTTCAAAAAATTGAATAGACCCATAATAAGAGACTGAGAAAGAAAGAAAAAATAAAATACTCGTACCTACCAAGATCTTACTTATTACGAGTAATTATAACACTCGCCGAAAAAACGCATTTTGATGACTTAGCATGTGTGGGAACTAACAGGGGGGCCGGGTAGGCCACGGCCCACCGAAAAAAAAATTCTGGCCCACCTGAAACATTTTTCGAAATGAACTAAAAACCAGTAAAAATAAGAAATTATTGAAAAATAATAAAAAATCAGCATCATTGTCAATTTTTTGAATGTTAAAATTTTCAAATGATTTTTCTTGCCCCCACCTTCAAAAAGTGATTTTTCAATTTTTCAACTTCAAAATGCTGTAGCTTCGCGAATTTCAAAGGCAGGAAAATTAGGTTAGTTTCACTAGATGGAAAATTTCATACATTTTTATAGAGTATAATGTATATGCTTGACTGATTTTTCATTCAATCAAAAAAGTTGAACCTTTCGTGTGAGACTGCCACATATACGAAATATTCCCAACAATTAAGTACACTCTCGAAGTAAAGATTGGCTTTAAATCATTTTCACTAGCATCTCTCACGTTTTTTAGCTACTTACAAATTCATGGACAGCTATACCTGACAGTGCGCGTGCCTACACGAGCATCAAATAATTTTCCTCTCAGATAGAACGGTATTGGTTCTCGCAAAGGTGCATTCCTGATCGACCAAATTAATAATACGAGCCTCGATTTATTAACATATTTCAGATATTTTTTTCTTCCTATTTTTCATTCGGGTCGCGACATGGCTTTATGGTATTGACAGCCGCTTATAATAGAAGTACGTATCATCCGGTTGCTCTTCAGGTCTGCAGTCACGTTCTATTACTATAGAAATTCTTTCTATACTTTTAGCTTCGATATAAAAAAAAAGTACACAGGTGGCTTTTTTGAATACGCGTTACATCAGGTAGCTTCTTTAGATCTCAAAAATGAGGCTTATGCACGTCGGTATTAGACTTTTGATGGAATATCCTGTCCTCTCTCCTCAATCTGTTCGACACTTTCGAGTAACAAAAAAATATTGTTTGCAATCCGTGCTTACCTGCACCATGGCGAAGACGATTAATCCAAAGCTAAGGGCAGTGGCTACAGTTTGGGATGAGAACTGAACGCTATTCGACGTAAAGGTGGCGTTGTTAAGTTGGCCCCCAATTCCAGTAACAGTGAAATTCAAAGACTGGGAACCCGCATTCAGACAACTCAAGCAGCCAAAATAATTGATGAAGAAAACACCAATCGCTTCAGCCACTAGAGCTTTACCTAAACCATTTTTATTGTTGGTCAACTCCTCTAAGCCGAGGAGTGATGCAGCCTTTTTTGGAGCCATTCCGCACTTGCCTCTGAAAAATAAAAATAAATGAAATTTAAAATAAGAAATTATTTAAAGAAAAATTGAAAAATTTATCGATGGATTGAGAGATTTATATTTGTATTGACCCTATATCCATTCTCTTTGAAATATTCATTTATTTATTTATTTAAATTTTTAACTCATTCCAAACGCTTCTGATCAGTTCGTAGGAGGGATAGCAAAAACTATATTCAAAGGGAAAAAATATAAAAATACAATCTCTATGTTCTAATGAGTAATTTATGACATATCCTAAACAAGGTAACTTCTTGATTTTGAATTTGCGGGGAAGTTGAAAAAAAAAAAAAACATCAACTCGAGGAGAGAAAAAGCAAGAGCCAGGAAAAAGCCATGGGAAAAAGAAAGTAAAGAGTAACTAGAAGGAAAAAGGTCACGTGAAAAGGAGAAGTAGAGTAAATAGATATCTGAGCAGGTTCTCAAAAACACAAAGCTTACTAAGAATTCAATACTTTCAGAATTTAAAGATTTAAAGCTCTCATTAAGCTTAAAGTGAGGTAAATCTATAACCTGCGATTTAAGATATCCATTATTAAGATGTCGAAAGAACATTCATTACAGTTTCATTATGAGAGGAAATCCCTTAATCATAGGATACTTTTTAAAAGTTTTGGTTTGAGATTGTAAAACAAAGATGAAAAAAGAAAATACATCCACCTCACTATACTCGTAGTAATATATTCTAACTGACCTGGTGAATCAGTCGAAATCAAAGAGAATTTTATGTTTTTTAATTTTTCACGAATCTCAGCTCAGTTTGCTGGTTCTTTAGTGTCTTTATAATTTCGACTTCAAGGTCATACTAGTTTTGAATTTTCGAATTGCCTTTTTTTGATTTTTTTTTCTCTCCAAGTAGGTAATAATTATTTTTCTTGATTCTCTCTTTTCTTGGGAACTTGCAACAAATAATCGTCGACGAATTCGATTTAAATCTTAAATTTTAAGTACATTAGAAACGATAAAAAATTAATAGTTTGTGTTTCGAGTTATGTTAATTAGATCGATGGTAAACGACGACATTTCATTTCGGTCGTTAAGTGAATTTTTTTATTGTCAGATTCGAAAAAGTAACGAATATTCTGAAAAATATAAAAAAATATGTTTAACTATATGGTGAGATAACCAATTAAATTCAATGTACGTATACCCTGTATTATTACGATAAGTTAAAACAGTTAGATTCGTTGAAAATTTTCAGGTAAGGTAATTTAAGCATTCGCATCACATCCAGAATCCTATCGAAGAAATAAAGTTCAACTAGAAAAATCAATGTCAAATATTATTCTTAATATCCACATTACGAAAAGTAGGTACAGAAAATAATCTCATTTTCAGCAACTCAAAGCAAAAGATGAACGTCATGTAAAGCTGAAAACTTGGCAGGTCACTAATAAGAAAAAACCTTTTTTCCAAAACAGAGCTCTTTCTTTCTTTGGGTTTCATAAAATTTTGTCTCTCGCTCCGCGTTAATTTTCAACTAAGTCTAATGTCTGATTTAATCGTGATCGAGCCAGAAAGAAGAGATCAAGTTTTTTTATTAGTAATAATAAAAAAAGCTACAGATATCAGCCTTGATTTCAAATAAGATAGAGCAATGTTAATTCAAGATCAGAGATGAGTTAAGTATAATGAATGTCGGGTAGAGTGAAAAAGTCAAAATGAGAGAATTGAAAGAAATTTGTCACTTTTATATATTTTACAAAAATTAAGTTGTATAATTTCAGAAATCACATAGCAATTTTGAACAGGTATAACCATATTATCTACTTTGCTCGGGTAAAATTCAAGAATTTTAAAATTTTCACTTCAGTTCACTTGAATGATCCATGAGTTTAAATCTATTACCTTGTTTCCATTTCAAGATATACCACTGCCCCAAGAAGACAGATAAGAAAATACAAATCTGAAACTTTTTTACTTTCACATTGATTTTATAAGAAAAGACATAATAGATATCAACGAAATACATAACTACTTCGATGGTACCTCAGAAAATAAAAGAAAAGCTGAGAAATTATAGAAGAAGGGAGCATGATAAAAGAGAAAAGGATCTTTAATGAAATCGGGTTAATTTTTTTTCAGTTTATTTCAAAGACAATAGCTTATCCGCTATTTTCTTCATTTTTTCTTACATTTTTCGATACAAACGCATGCTGCAAATGAAATTCACTTCCTCATCGGATAATTGGACTGAAATTTACTTTTTAAATCCCTCCCCCTCCCCTGCCTTAATTACGGGACGATGAAAGCGAGTTCACTTTACACTCACTTTCCCGGCTGTATATTTCCGTTAGATTTTTATTATAGAGCTCCGTTTTGTCACGAATTTACAGACCTACATAAGTCAGCTTTTATTATTTTTTCCCTCTTCACCGAACAAAATTTTCATTTCCATTGATCAACAATTCTGCAATCTGCACGCAATAATGCTACTCGAGTAGAACATTCAACTTTTTTATTTTCTCTGGGGACCATTTAAAACACGATTTCTTCTCACCATCTTCTTATTTTTACTTTTTTTTATTCATTTTTTTTTTTTTTTTGCCTTTCATCTTGTCGGTTGCAAGCCATTAATTTTGTTTACAACTATACTTGATGAAACTTCTCAGTCAATGCTAAAAAGTATTCGACGAAGTACGAGATCACTCTTCGAACATAAATTAACAATCTCCACATTCAAAATAACATCGGTGACAAAAAAGAATATTTCGAATGCGAGAAAAGGACTAAGTTAACTTTCTTCACGTCTGTTATCGACTGAGAGAACAAAAAAAATGAGTAGATATAAGGCGAGGAAATGTATCAATGTTGACACAGAATCCTAAATATAAGTAAAACAAAAGTTGCCTCCTAGAATGTTAAAATGTATAGGACATGTGTTTCTAATAGTCAGTTGTTTTTTTTTTTTTTTTTTTTAAAAAAAAACCTCGCAGTGGAGCACGCAGAAGAAACTAAAATACCTAATTAAATTTTCCGATTGTGACTGAAATTATTTTAAAATGTCCTAATCTATGAAATAGAAGTAAGTTAGAACTCTCAGTCGGAAAAATTATTTTGGAGCAGATGATTACTTTTAATAGGGGAAGATATTCTGAATAATAATTCATTTTAAAAAATCTTCTCAATTCGGTTGAAAATCCACTGAGATTATGACAATTTGATTTTTTAAAGTTGGAAGTCTTGTCTTTGAAAAAATTGAAACTTTTAATTACCATTTTCGAGTATAAAATGAATTTTTCGAAGTACTAGTCTAAAATAAGAATAATGACATCATTTAGTGGCGTGAAACTTAACCAAAATATTGCCAAGGAATTAAAGTACGTAAAGAAAACATGAAAAAAAAAAATTTGTCGTTTTTTGACCCGACAATCATTTTTTTGTTATTTCTCATATAAGTGTCTATATATGGACAGAAACCATTTCATAGATCACATATCACAAATAGATACTTTTTAAAATCAGTATTTCATATACCCTTCGTCCCCTAAAGAGCAATCACACATTCTTCCAAGGAAACGCAAAAATTTTCGTTCGTGGCATGGAAAAAAAATCAGCGACGAAAAAACGTCAAGTTTCGTGTAACGCTTGTAACATTCACTCGTATTTACGGCGCTACTTTTCAATAGACGACGAGCCTGCACTTGAAGAAACACTCGGTAAAATTCTAGTCCAATATTATCGACTAATATTAACCATTAGAAGTTCAAAATTGAATTTTTCAATACCGCATTAAGTTTTTGAAGTGTAGCTCTATGTGGACACCAAATTTTACAAAATATAACGTCTAAAACTTTCATTTCCATTACTTATATAGACTGCCCATGACCAGAATAAGTGAAGTTTGACAGTTAATAACTACCACAAAAATTTAACTAATAACGTAGCTAAAATGCATATAACAAGCGCATGACCTCAATTTTAAAATTTTTTTTACAAACACAAGAATAGATATCTAATCAAGTGAGTTTGATGTAATCTAATTTTGATTTACCAACATGCTCATCGAATTTATTCCCGAATAGCATTTTTTTTTTTTTGCAAGATTTTACGAATATTATATACTCGTAGTTACTGACGCAACAAAATTAAGATTTAATTTTCATAGTCTACGGATAAAAATAGATGACGCTGGTCTTAGTGGAAACAGACGAGAATGTATTGCGGTAATCTACAAAATAAGCCACTCGGTGTAATCGTGTGCATGCGAACAGATATGAAGCCCACGTTCATTAGCGATCATTTTACGCAAAACTAAAGATGGTCTCTTTCTGGCGACATTCACTCAATTTGCTATGCTTCGTCAACGCTGCGTTTTATACTCGCTCAACCACGCTACACCTTCCATTTTTCATATTCGTCCAAAATTTTACCACCAAAGATGGACGTCTATTCGTATAAAATCCATAAAGTTCTTTTAGGTACAAGTGAAACACCATTATAGCTGCTCTAATGGTAATGCATACATAATGATATTTCATAACTTTGGACAATTTAGACGTTTTCAATATTTTGTGATGCCAAAATCCAGTTTTGAGAAAAATATATCTAAAATTTCTATAAAGACCTTAAGCAATTATACTATAGCATGAAAATTATATTGAGCCGATGAAATTTGGAACATTTTACAACCCTTGTTTCCCCAAGAAGGAGTATTTGAAATATTAAATGGCCAGTAGAGAGCGACACATACGTATCTACTTCAAATAAGTTGCCCCTTTTCAGGTTCCTAGGTTTTTATACAAAACATATCGCTCATTTAATACAACAACGTCACATCTCAAAATTTTCAATTTTCTAAAAAAGTTATACCATCTTAAAGCAGACGTAAAAAAATAATTTTTCATTTATATTTAACTCAAAAATTATGATTTTTTGAGTTGTGACGTCGTTGAATTAAATGAGCGATATGAGAGTCCGAGAGTGCTTAGCCCCCCGTCCTAAATCGTTTGCCCGCCTAGCAAAATCTGTCCTCCGTGGCACACCGAAGATGTAGCTGAGGGGACTGAAGCCCTTTTTAGCATCAAATTTCATTTTAAGAAGAGTGAAAAAATAAAATTTTCTACGCTTCATGAAGTTTTTGTACAATTTAAATTTTTTGGTGATTTGAGACTTACAATTAGTTCATCCCTTAGCAAACTTCTGGATGCTACACTGCCCCTTCCTCTCCAATTACAGGTAATAATAAATAAATAACTGAAAAACTAATTGCCCCTTCCGCCATCAAGAATGTCACTTTTCCCCCTACTGAAGCACCAGCTAGCTACACCCATGAGAAAATTTCTTAGATTGCTTAAACCTCGAGGTGAGATGCGATGAAAAGGTTGGGGCTTGGGACTTAATTGAACTGAAATTTGCGGGTTTTGGTTGAAATTCCTCACTGAATATTTACACGCAATCAAATTAGATCCGACAAATTTTGCATTAGAAAACTCTCTTTGTCTTCTACTTCCAAATATCAACAAAAACATTTCGTTGAAACGAAAATTATCCAAGTTCTGGAGAAAGCCAACGCTCGTTTTTTCGAAATTTATGTAAAAATTTCAACAATCGATACGTCAATGTTTCAATAATGACGGCCATTTGTGGCACACGAACAGCCATCCATAAGTCAGCCGTAAAGAAAGTACACACAGCAAACCGCAAACACGGACTACTGTAAAATCGGTTTTATTCTGTTTGTTTACTCTCGTGTTTGTTTACTTTGTTTCTGCTTCGTTTTGTGGAACAACCGAACAAGAAATTGTTTTATCACCTTTAGCTCCCCCAGCATCATGTCACACACCACAAGACGGTCGGTAAATCAAGCGTGCGGAAATATTCTAGCCGTCCTTATTTAAGCAGGTGTCGAATTCGAGCACAGGTGAGAATTCATGCTTTATGGAGTCGACGAGGCAATGATGAACGTCAGAATGGGAAAAATGCGTGTACTGTAATTAAGAATGCACGTGCTTTGGCGACAAATGGTTTCCCATACAAAACATTATCCTCGTTCCCCATCGACGAATCACAAAGTTGGCCCAAAACTACATAAAGGCAGCAGGCCCGAAGCTAAAGCGAAATATGAGATACCAAATTCATGGGAGGTAAAAAAGACTCTCATACTCTCTTCTTTCCAGGTGAGAACAATTCTCCTGAGTGTAATTCGTTTTTTGAAGGGAGTGGGGTATAGTTAATTGCTGCTAAATGACAGCTGAAAAATGATGCCAACACGTGGTAAAAATGAAGAATGGGGAATGGATCCGGTAATTGGAACCATTTTTTCCATGAGTCTTACATTTCAGGAGCAATTACTGTTAGAGACGTGAATTTGGTTTCATTTAAAAGTAAGAAAGCCTCATCTACTTATCTGATGAATTGTGGTAGGACGCTATTCCTTATATTTTTCTCCCCATACCAATATTCCTCACTTTTCTCAACACTGCTTGAAAATTTCAGGAGCCAGCTACTCGGACAAAAAGGAATTCTATATATTTCCCGGATTGAACCTTTTTTTGAGTTCAATGCAAAAGATTAATTTGTAGGGTCTATGAAAGTTAGTACTTTTTTTTAGGTCTGATCAATCTTCAAAGCAAAATCATTAATATATGAACTTTATTTGAAGTAGCTACTCTAGCAAAGGAAGCAATGACAATGAATTCTCATATCAACTTTAGAAATATTTTACTTATGAAATTTAATGGCAATTTTTATAATTGTGAGGTACCTACATAAAAGTGAATTTTTTTCGAGGTCTGCAAAAAGTTTGAGTTAGATTCCGGAAAATGTGAAATTTATTATTATCATTAGTTCTTTATGGCCTCACAAAACCAATTTTGCATTCTAAAAAGAAATCAAAATTCTTCTTACAATGAGACTTGAAGAAAGTACGTCTGTCTCTATTACTAGGTGCGAAATGATTTTGAATTGAAATTTATCATTTCAATGAAAAATATGTGATCAAAACAGTCATTTCAATTTCATTAAAAAAAAAATCTGATGGAATGGACGCTGTCTTTGAAATACAATCATATTGCAGTTTTACCAATTCTAAAAGATGGTTTTATGAAAAGTAATCTATAAGATTGTTCCTTTTCCCCAACCCACCACCCTTAATGCGAAAGAATGAAATTCTGCCAAATAATTAATTTCTCAAACAAGATTTGGAAATAAGTTGGTTTTAGTTTCTTTTTTTTCTATCATTTCTTTAAAAAAAAAAGAAAAAAAAATGAGAGAAAAAAAAACCTGAATAGGTTTTGTTTCATTTCTTAATTCGAATACGGTAGTCCCTAAAAATTGAATCAAGTATTACCTAATATTTTTTTTATGAGATAGACTATTTAGACCAGCTTTGCTGAAATTAGAACTTTGGAAGTATTATCCAATTTAGATCTATTCCTTGATAAAATTTCCACAACCGGTTTTTCGTGGGTGCCTCCCATTTTTTTTCAGGTAGATATTTAGTTTCTTATCGCAAATTGTAATAATTTAAATATTCTCTCGTATTCTCACCTCACGAAAAATGCCCTTAACTAAGTCACACATTTATGAATACGAAATGTGAACCGAGCATTTCAGATTTATCAGTTGTTTTTGGCTGTTATTTGTTTTTTACTTCGTGAAAGTATTTATCTATAGATATTTGATCAATCGACGATAACAAAAATATTTTTGCTAGTCTTAAGTGACTTGGAAAGATCGGTTGATTGAACATTTAATTCAGTCTTGTTGATTCCATACAAAATTAGTTAGTATAAAAATCTTATTCGTTAATTTTATCAATTTTTCACTTCTATTCAGCCGATTCAAAATTTGTTTTCTTGTTCGATGAGTTGTAGGTAAAAGATACAGTTTGGTTTTCTATGAATGTTTTAAAATCTGTGATAATTCGTAATTAAGGGTAAAGGGAAATCACTCGAATTCTTGTGAAAGTTACAACTTCCTCAAATTGAACCAAACACTCATATCGTTCTCGAAATTGTTTTTATTTATCACAAAACTAGAACACCTTGATTTGCAATTATGATAAGAATAGAGTGACAAAAAAAAAGTGTATTTCCAGAACTTTGATTTCTGCCGAATTTAGAAATTCCCATTTACCAAGAGATTATAAGATGGGTCTAAAAAATTTTTACATTCATTCGGGTCTCCTACCTATAAAGTAGCTACATCCGTTTTCACATATTTTTATTTTATTTTTACTCGTGATTCAACTACATTTAAATTAATCACTTTTTTATTATCTCAAGTGACGAATCCCTAATTCAAGTTTCTATTTTAATAAAATCGAACTGTTTTTTTACAAGCCACACTAATTTCATTAGTTTTTTAATTTTAGAAAAACTATATAAAACGAGTATTTTTTAAGAACCAACTGAAAGGGTGAATACATGACGTTGGACTCTGGAAAAACTGGTCCATTAATTTTTTCGAATACAGTTTTAAATTTGCATATTTTTTGTACCTACCTGAGATATGTTTGGAGAATTTATTTCCAATAAACTTGGAGAAAATTTCGAGTTTACATCAGATTATAATTATCAGAGTACATAAATTATAGTGCCTTTGAAGAAAGTGTTAATTTCTGAAAAATATTTTCTCGCAAAGTGCATCATTTCTCTACTATTAAAGTTAAGATGATTATTTTTCATTACAAGGTTCCAAGGAGGAATTAGTAAATCAGTAAAATGTTTTGAATCACTAAGCGTCGAGTAAAAAAGTAATCATAAAATAATCGCAATGAAAGTGATAGGTACCATACCTGCTTTAATTTACGATATTGCAAATACAGCCCCCTCCCAATTTATGAGTAATGTAAATCTATAAAAATTTATTGCAACAATTCGTCAGTTTGAATGAGTGGAAAGGAAATTTGAAATTTTACAGTTGGTGAATCATTAAAAACACACAATGACTACATTAAAAAAATTGTAAATGAGAGGATGATAATCAAAAACTTTGCAAATCTGAAATGCTTACTTCTTCGTTAAAAATTATTTATTCGAGTAAGTTTAAAAGACATGGAAGAGATTAAATTGTGTTCCAAAGTTCAGAAAGAGGTTTTCTCATATCAACAATCAATATATTTGCCATAGAACTGAACCAAATGTAAACTGGGGTCACCATTTCTTGTTTGTAAAATGTTAATAACTTTAGAGTAAATTTTTCAACTTTGTCTCAGCTTTACAGATCTCTGATAAGCTATTTGAACTTGTAATTACGCATGTATTGATATTATAATTTTACAATTTTATTAATCAAGCCTTTGCCTGATAGCCCCGCGATATGATTGTCCCCACAATCGACAGTATAAATATGTATGATAATTACCCGATAATTACAGAAATGAGCGTATGTATGTAATTTACTAAAAATCTCAAAACTTAAAGTTTGAACCTTTGATCCTTCAGGTTCTCAAGTCCAGTAAACTTTCAGCTTCATTTGAAAATGTGACACATACGAATTATTAATCATCTTATTTCATTGTCAGAATTTCGACATAAAACACGTCATCTATCGAATCGATTATCACCTTATCATCCTATCTATAAATGAAAGAGTTGCAGTTTGCTTTACTGTGTGAGAAATCAGAGTTTCATAAGTTAGCCAAAGTTAATCAGCTTTATGATTCTCAATAGTCTACCCATAAAGCTCTTGTGCATGAATTTAGATAATATGTTAATTCAAAGAAACTTGCCGCCAATTATTGCAACTCGAATCATAATTTTTATGTAATACGATAAGTGCAAGGTAAATGAAAATAAAATTTAAAGTTCGATCGACATTTGTTATTTGAAGAAGGTGTATTGAAATGATATACGTGGTATAATAAGAACACATATTCCATCAGAAAAATATGAATAGCTTGGAGTCGGCGGCAAATTTTTATAGAACTTTCTTTTTTGTACCGCTTCTAAAATGACAAAGTTCTACCTCAAGTACACAGTAAACACAATTTGCTTTAGGTAGGTGTTGTGGCACGCGTTTGCTCAAGCATTGATCACAAACTCGGTATAGGTAGTTCGATGAGAATGAAAAATTCATTGATTGAAATTACTTACTTAAAAATAAAAAGAGATTATAATGGGGTGTAAGGGTAGTGACATATGAATTATGGGATGATGAGTGGCCCTTGATATATTTTGTTTTTACTAAAATTGTATCTAGATACTCGTAGTAGTCTACAGGGTTCACAAAATCCTTATTAAAGAAATTAGAAAGCATGTATACCTAAAAACTACTTGCTCTTATTTTGTCAAGTAAGTATGTATATATCTGTAGTTTCAAATAACATACTGAGAAAAATTTCCTTTTATGATTAACTTTCATTTTGAAAGTGAGCTTAATTTTCTTAAGGGATACGAAGAACGTGAAAAGTTGACTTTAAGTGACTTTTCAAATATTCAGGTCTGGATTTTGTTAGCGTTTATGGATCATCGCCTTGATCATTTTTAAGTCCTGTTTTCTTAAGTTCAATGTTTTTTGTGCAAAACTGATTCAGATTATTTGCATGGCCTTATGATTAACATCCTGTCATAGAGATTTTTGCACCCTAATGCTGGAAATTAGAAATTTAAGAGGGCGTGGCTCTACTGAGGCTTTTCAGTTTATTTTAAACTCCTACACCGCACTCGTTTTTAAATTCAAAACAAATGATTTACAACCACTATACAGTTTTTTCACTCAAAACAATTTCCAAAAAGTTCTTGCCGCGATGAAAATTTTTATCTCTCATCATTACTCTTACCTGCACAGCATTTCTAATGAGTAAATGATTTCAAATTCAACGTGTACGCGAATTATTATAAAAAATAGCTGGTAGGATGCCACAAAACAGCAAGCTTACATTTTGCCGACACAAGTCTGGATCAAGATTTTAACTAAAATTGGCATTTCTATGTAAAATTTTTGCAGTGAGGGTCAAAATAAGAAGGTAAAGAACCTGCAATTGCATGAGCAAAAGATCCGGTTCGTTTTTTTTTTTTTTTACCAGGTTTTAATGTATATTGTATACAACGCTGATTAAATAAATTCAAAATTGTGTGTTGTTCTTTGGTTTTGTAAAATTTATTTAAAATTGAATACTGAAAAGTTTGGACCAAAATCCGCTTTTTGGTGTTTTCCTAGATTCTAATAGTTCAACAAACAATCCTACTGATGGCGTTTTTCAACAAATCTCGATATCTGCTCTCGTGCTCAAGATATGGTAAGTTAAAATGTTTCAACTGACATTTTTATGTTTGTAAACAAAGTTATCAAAATGAAGTAGCCATGAGTGGGTTGACATTGTATTTGCACTCTAAACCAGTCTGAGGAAAATAGATTTGATTAGAATATAAAACAAAATCGCTTAACTGCTTTTTCGCCATTTCCCGTTACTTTATCAGATGGTCAAACCAAGTCAGCCCACGGTCAGTGACAAAAAAAGAACAAGAATGCAACAGCTCAGTAACTTCCAATCGAGAGATTGATAATTAGTTGAATCTAACGAAGTGGATCATCGACTGACGATCCGGCTACTTTTTTATGGAGTTTTAGAAGCACACGATCGTAAAAACTTCTTTAAATGGTAGCAGCCAACGATGCAAATAAACCGATTTTTCAATTGCTGGGCCACCGAATGGAAGTGGCACTCACACTGGAGTGACCTTTCGCTCTTAATCGACAGACCACCTCGTCGACTTCCAAAAAAAACATTCGTCTAGCCTCTCCCACATCTACGTCATTTCCGTCATAAGGCACCTTTGCCAAGGAATTGTTGAATCAGTGGCACCAATGCGTGGCAAACATGGATTAGGCGCCATTCAATGCGTTCCAGCAACTTTATCGTAACCCCTTTTTTTTTGTTATTGTTCGGTTCTTGCCCCCCACCTCACTCGGCCATCGTCTCGTTAGAGTTCCTCAAACCGCATTTTCAGACTCGCGCCATAAAAATTCCGTTATTTCGATCACGCGTCGTCGAATAGACGCTCGCTTTGTTTTCCATTCTCGTGTATTATTTCGAACAAAACTTTAGCAGCGATTAAAATGAGGAAAAAAATTTTTGAATCAACGGCGAGGTGAGCATAATGTTGATTAGTGGCCTCATTTTTCCAAGATCAGCCGGGTTAGCGAATATAATAGCTTCGTTATTTGCACAAAATAAACGAGCTTACAGTTCACCTTTCTCCAGTTTCGAGTACGATAACTGCACGTAATGATGCAGGAAAAGTTTTTTCTTCATTTTAAAACGCGTAGTATACAAGCTATCAATTTTTTTAAACAAGATGTAGGTGCTTTCTATGCTCGTATACTTGTATATGGCTCAAGACAACATAAAACTGAACCTTATCTGCTTAAAGTACTGGAGAATTAGACCAAAAATGGCCTCAAAAAAGGAAAAAATCAAAACAAAATAGGATTTTCAGCAGCGAGTAGCTTTCATCCTTTGGCAATCAATTATTGTAAAAATATCAATTCTGCTTTCGAATTTATGGAATGAATCCCTTTCTGCATAAGTTGAGTGTATTTCGAGAGCAGAAAAGCCCTCATTCCGATCACTCATTTCGGAATGACTTCTGTTTTTGCATTGAACGTATTTTGTGGGCTTAAATTTGATGGACTTTTGGCTGATATAGAAAATAATTCTTTTATGCACCAATCAATCCAGCCATTCTTAATCAGTATTACCTTCTTGCATAGTGGAGTAAAGTGCGTTTTTGAAACAACTTAAATTCTAAAATAGTGAATAAGAAAAGCAATTCAAGCCCTCGCTGTATCGCTGGACACTGAATATGTACAATTTACGAATCACTGCTCAGCAATTGGCGCTTAAACAAAGGATGAATGCGTTTGGATTTTCAAACTCGCACAAGCCAAATAAGGTGCAAAACAAAATAATATAATTTATATTCTTCGTCATATAGAAGCGCGGTACATGCGAACGTATAGTGAATTTAAATAAAAGGAAGTAATTTTTAATTGTCTTTCTTTAAGAAGGCTTTCCACAGCCGAATTAAGAGGAAAATAATAAATCGTTAAATCAAATTATTGTTTAGCATTATGATGAGAAATTTAAACGAGTATAAAATGTAAAGAGAAAAAAAATCAAATTAGATAGGAAAAAAAATTTTTAGTGTAAAAACTAGACTGAAAAATTTATATCGAGTGGCACCCCCAGAAATTAGCGAAGGAAAGGGCTGAGTCTTGAATTTATCCCCAGAAAACAAAAACTTTGCAAAAAAAATTGTTTATTCGCCGTTTTTTTAAATTAAATTTGAGGTGTGAAGGGGGCTTAAGCCTCTTAAGTAGGGGTGTGACTGTTGATAAAATGCTATAGTACATGAATAATAGATTTATAGTGGAATTTTGTTAGGTCACAGATAGAAGACTACAAACTTTGTAGTTCTCGTAGTTTTTCATAAAATATAATAAAAAAATGAGACAGAATCGAACTATGAAAAATATTTATGATCTAATTTTCATGATTAAAGTTTTGGCTTTTGAAATAATCAGTATTATTTGTTTGATAAGTAAATCTATATAATAAAATCCAATATCCGGATGTCCGTACGACACTCGAAATTTGTAAACGAATTGTTTTTACTTTTGCGATTACTTTAGTTTCACTAAACGTTGAAAGCTGAAATTGGTTTCATTAGAAAGATAAAACTATTACAAATCTTTCTCTATACACACTTTTTCGAATTGATGTCTTACTTCCCTGTAAATGATTGAAACATTCCATAAAAACGATGAACTTCATGCTACGTTTCATGTTATTTTTCATCTCGAGATTATTTTTCATTTCACGATTACTCTCCTATTACTGAAGGTAGGAAGCTGAATTTGGTTTCATTAAAAAGAAAAAACTATCAGAAATCTTTTACTATGTACACTTTTTCGAATTTATGTCTTAGGTTCCTATAAATAATTGAAACATTCTACAAAACGATGAATTTCATGCTATGTTTCATGTTATTTTTCATCTCGCGATTATTTTTAATTTTGCAATTACTCTGCTATCACTGAAGGTAGGAAGCTGAATTTGGTTTCATTAAAAAGAAAAAACTATCAGAAATCTTTTACTATGTACACTTTTTCGAATTTATGTCTTAGGTTCCTATAAATAATTGAAACATTCTACAAAACGATGAATTTCATGCTATGTTTCATGTTATTTTTCATCTCGCGATTATTTTTAATTTTGCAATTACTCTGCTATCACTGAAGGTAGGAAGCTGAATTTGGTCTCATAAGAAAGAGAAAACTATCAAAAATCTTTATTTGTGTATTTTTTTTCGAATTGATGTTTTACTTCGCTGTAAATGATTGAAACATTGTACAAAACGATGAACTTCATGCTATATGTTTCAAGTCATTTTTCATCGGGATTATTTTTCATTTCGCGATTACTCTGCTATTACTGAAGGTAGGAAGCTGAATTTGGTCTCATAAGAAAGAGAAAACTATCAAAAATCTTTATTTGTGTACTTTTTTTTCGAATTGATGTTTTACTTCGCTGTAAATGATTGAAACATTGTACAAAACGATGAACTTCATGCTACATGTTTCATGTTATTTTTCATCTCGCGATTATGTTTCATTTTGCGATTACTCTGCTCTTACTGAAGGTGGGAAGCTGAATTTGGTCTCATTAGAAAGAAAAAACTCTCAGAAATCTTTTACTGCATACACTTTTTCAAATTGATATTTTAGTTCCCTGAAAATAATTGAAACATTCTACAAAATGATGAACTTCTTGCTACTTTTCACACTATTTTTCATTTCGCGATTACTCTGCTATTACTGAAGATTGGAAGCTGTATTTGTCCTATTTGAAAGAGGGAAATCTCAGAAATGTGATGATGTATGAATTTTTTTGATTAGAGATTTGATTTCACAGGCAGATGAAAATATTTTTGATAACTAAATTCTATTCTACACTTCTACACAATCATTTCATGACAACGCAAAATTTGAGTGGACTTTGAGAGGAACAAGCGGAATTTGTGCGGATTGAGCAAAATTTGATTAGAATTGAGTGGACTCAAGCAGCATTTGAGAGAAATTTGAGCGGGATTGTGCAAAATTGAGTGAAATTTGAGCGGGATTGAACAAAATTTGTGTGGGAATAAGCAAACTTTGAGCGGTGAGGGGGCGTAGACCCCTCGGGCCACGCTAGTAGGTATATAAATACCGATTATGAATTTTGAATCTTGGGGTCAATAAAACAAAAAACTATCAACTTCCAACTCTTATAGCTTCTCTATCATAAAGGCAATTCTAGAAGTAGAAAGTTTTCAAGAAAACCTTATAAAAATAGTAGCTCGGGAGCATTATATAATTTAGTAACCACGCGTGCCACTAAAAAATAAGATGATTGACGTGAAATTCGGTCATTGCGAAAGTTTTTTATTGACGAATTATTTTCATCTTTCAATTTCCGATTTACGTCGAATAAAAGCGTTTACAAATAGATAATGACGACGTTATCTTCAATTTTTTTCTGATAACGTTTGTAAGTATAATATTTTTATGTCGCAAAGACGAACACGTTCAAACACACTTACTGGCCCAATTAATAAAATAATGTGCCTCAAGTATAACATTGGGTATTATTAAAATCCATGCACTGACAGTAAGAAGATTTAAGGTACTCACCTATAATTGGTTATACAGAATCTATTAAATAATTATTTCACACAACTCGTTAATATAGGCATCCCACCAATATAATTTAAATGAAAAATTTCCAAAAACAAGGTCAATTCAAGATTCATTGTAGATTTTCTTAGCATTTGTAGTACTTTCTACTATCTTTGATGGTATATTTCTAACTCAGCCGTACATTTCACTATTTTTGTAATAATTTCTACTATAAATCTTGAATTGTCTCAGTACTACCGAAATTATTTTCAACGTAGAGAATAGAAATTAGACGTCTATCGTGTATCTACTTTAGTTTCTCGTGACTCACAACCTGCGACTCGAAAGATTTCTACCTTCTCAAATTCTCATTCAATGGCAAAGTAAAGGAATATCTGAATCAGCTGCACACCAAAGTTACCCACTGTCTCGAATCCGTAGACGTTTGGTTTTTTCAAGAAAGGCTATTCATCGTGCACGTTTTTCGTATAAAACGTTTCCTTTTTCGAATAGTTTGCTGGCTTATGCAGGCACGAATATATAAATCTCCCTTCTCGTCTAAATGTACGTAGCATTCTGCTCCACAACCGGTTTCCTAGGACGATTCTATCTTGGCTGAATATGCCAGAATGCGACTAACAAGAAAAAGATGGTACATAGTAAGCGCGAGTTTAAAATGTTGAGATCTTTTGTACGTGACTTAGGCAGGGGGTTGAGTGAGGGTGTCAAATGGCGGCCATCAATCGACGCTTCGCCCGCGGGGGGTTACTTTTTGACGAGCTATCGACGAGATGGTGGGCTGGTGCTCGTATTTTGGAAATGGAATATTTGTGTTTTTGCTCGAGTTTTAAAAGATGCGTTTAAATTTTTGCTTACCCGCTCAACGAGGGACTAGAAACCCAATTTTTGCATCCGGTACACATTTTTTACCAATTCGAACCCAAACGATCCGTTTCACGGATAAATGATGTACCTGATTTCGCCAAGTGACTTCAAAAAAGCAAAAATAAATGAAAAACATTTTTTTTTTTTCATCTTCTATAAAATGGACAAATTTGACGAACAAGAGTGGAACATCAGACATATAAGTGCAAACACTTTGACAATAACTCTGTAGATGACGTGTACAAATACAATACATCTTATAAGCAAGGGAGAGTCCATGACAAGCACGTAGCTATAATGCAAGGGCAGCAGATGCACTGGCCCTGGCTGGCATAATAATTTTTAAAATGAGCAAAATTTTATTTATTTTCAGCCCCCGCCTTTCCTAAAATATTATATGCCTTGGCACTCGAGCCTGGTCCATGAAAAGAGGAATAATAAGTGAAAAATAAGCCAGAACACGTACGAAACATGGAGCAAGTAAAATCACATCAAGTTCGTTCATTTTATAAAGATGCTTTCATCTCACACATGTCTTATCCTTAAAAAAACCTTCCATTTGGATGGAGGTACATGCGTCTATTACAAATTAAGAACTAATAAAAATCTGTTGAAAATTTTTGAGGATGAGCAATGGTTTTTTGACACTATATTTCTAACAAGTAGCTCGTCCTTAATGATTTAAAAAGGGGAGATGATAATTTTTTATGAAAAATAATATCTTAATAAAAATCAAACACATTTTCTTTTTCCTAAGAGTTGGCGTAGGGATTTTTAAATATTCAGGCAGAATCATCAGCGAATGAAGGGGATCAGATCATTAGTCTCTTTGAGAGGAAAGCCTGGCTTACAATGTACTGTTGTTTTGGCCTTTTGCTTTTATTGATCCAATCAATCAGAGTTAAGAAAAAGTAATTTTAATAAAATTGTCTCGTATGATTGAAGCAAAAGCATAAGTCAGAACAAAAAATGAATTGTAAACCAGGCTTAAGAAACTTGTTTTTTTGAAGTACGAGTGTAAGATTGAAAATTTTTATACAAGAATAGTCGTCCGTGAAAACACTAAAAACTTTTTTATGCGATCAAAATTTAAATTTATGAAGAATTAGTAAAAATATTAAAAATTGATACAGAATATTAAAAATTAGCAGCAGCATATTAAAATTTTATGTATTTTACATAAATTTTTCACATAAAATCTGAATTGTCCTGAAGTTAGTATGCAGTATACTAATTTTGAATTTTTTTTTACGAGTATAACTCAAGTACGAATTTTCGATGAAAATCAAGCCAGAATTATCCGAAATTAGTATACAAGTGCAAATAAACGCCACGAAGCCAAACATAAACACGAAATAAGAAAAATCATCTCCATAACTCACCAATCAGATCAGCAAAATAGAAATACACGAATCGAAAAATCGATTTTTCGAGTACCAAAAAATTCGCACCAAGTTCACGAGCACCTGTTGGCAAAACTTGAACACGCCAATCACTTGTGAAAACTGAAAATTAATATTATATGTAATTTAATTCTACAGAAATGCACTTCAAGTCAGTAACCACCACAACTTCTGGCTCTTTGGCTGCGCTTCGATTCCACCGAAAGGCCAACTTGAGAACGAAACGAATGCCGAATGGTCGGCGTTCGAAAATCGAGATCGTGTAAACTTCAACCTACTGACAATGTGTTGGTGAGTAGTGTGTTTGTGTGAGTGCGTGTATGTGTGTTAGAAGGTAGAGTGCATGTGTAGGAGGGGTTTTAGAGAAAAACACACTCCTAAAAAAAATGGGTACCCGCAGCACTTGGTGCGTGTATTTGGACGCATCCGAGCCGAACCGCAATTCCAGATTATTTCTTGTTACATACACTGTATAAATACTATACTATTTTCTATTCGCCCTATACTATTATTATTTTTCGTCATTATTTAGTATAATTTTTTCTTTTCATTCTTTACGTTCCTCTGCCATTTACCTCCTCACTCATTTCCTTCCTCGCTCCTATTAGCCCCCTCGATGGAGAACAGTGTTCGGTATTTTTGACTGATTTTCACATCTAAGCGATTATCGCGGATTATTCGCGGTCAATTCCTAAAGTATGAGTTGCTTGCGAGGCACACAATAGGATGGATCGGTAGCTATACTTACCTTAGCTACATAATATAATAAAAGCAAAATAAACAAGCACAAATAGGTGGAATAATGAAAAGACCTAAACATCTGGGGTAAAGTGTTGCAAAATGAGAATTTAGCAACTCAAATTACGACCCATGATCCACTCCTTTGGAAGCTAATTTGAACATTTTTAGTTAACGTATTTCATGCTTCATCGGACTTGCTAGAAATCTAAATTCTAAATATTGCAATGAATTTTCTGTTTAGGAATGTACTTGTACATGATCCATAAAATGAAATTTCAATGATTTCAACTTCGCTGCCATGATTAGCAGAAATTCGGGTCATTTTAAAATAAAAAATACGAACAGTGATGTACAAGAAAAGGATAAGTCCACTTTTTCAAATTTTACAGGATACCAAAAAACACGTATATGTCACATAGTCTTCTAGCATTTCAACTGTCAAGTTTATATTTTCTTTGCGATAGTTGCATTTTGGGACATGGTATTTTTACTGTAAGTTGGGCTTTGTGTATATGTTACGGTTGATGTGTATAATCCGGTAATTCTATAGAATCACCGGCGATTCTATAGAATCGCCTAGTGTTTTGGTGAGTGTATGAAAGGAAGAAAAATTTCACACATTGACCGGTTATTCTATAGAATCGCCTTTATGTCTTGGGGAATGTATGTAGTCAGGACATTTTCATGGTAATACCTGTCTTAAAAGATGAGCAGACCAGTCTTACAACTGAGTATCATTTTGTGTGGTTGGTAGAGAATCAGATCTATCTATACAGACTTTGAGGACTGAACATAAAATGGCATTACCAATCACCCTCTCTCCTCGATTCCCAAGGGTTTTCACCAGACTAGCTTGTAAAGGCATAATAAATTTTTTCTTAAAGTTTTACCAATTCTCCAAACTGTGAGTAAGTTTGTATTAATTTTGTAATACTATGCTATCTTGAAATGCATTTTCTGGTATTTTTTTATACATTCACCAACGACCCTAGGTTATTCTATAGAATCACCGGTGAATGTATGAAATTTCATACATTCACCGAACTTAAAACAGTGTTACTGGTGATTCTATAGAATCGCCGGTTATTCTATAGAATCACCAATTACACACATTAACCGTAACATATACAATAATTGAACCTTGGAAGAACTCAGTTTTTGAAAAAAGTGGACTTATCCCCTTCTTTCATATCCACACTTTTTTTTAAATGCTATAGGCTACTTACTCATCTATCAACGTATTTATGTGTAAAATATTCACCAGGATTTGAACTACACATTCTTATTTAGAGTGAAATAAACCACAGGCAATTATACTATTCTGAAATATTAAATGAAATAGCATTGGTATCGAAGATTTTGTCATCATGAAACGTTCATGTATGAAAGTTTACCTCATCAAAATATCCAAATAAACTTGTTTTTTATATCAGCTACGAGTATATTAGACACACACCCTCAAAACTGAACCCTAATAAGAGATTTTATAGCCTCCGACTCTCGTTAAAAACGTTCGTCTTATTCTTCATTATATTTTTTTCCAAATCTGTACTTTTCATGGTTTTTTCGTGTCAAAGCCCCCTAAATTTCCTCCCCTTGTGTTTCGTGAATGAATCCGAACGGAACGAAATCCTCACATACCTACAACTTATCTGTTGCACATACCTGCGCCATGCCTGCCATTACGGAAATATGGTTGGATTGTTTCTTTCTTCTGTCCCCCTAGTCGTCCCCTTGCTTTGTAGCACCAAGCTCTCGACGATGACGACGTCGAAAAATTGTTTCTCCGAAACTCCACTCGCACTAGCCCAACTTTTTTCCATCTTTTCGTCGTCGGTTCGTAAATTTTTGGGCTGCCCCCTCCTCAAATGGATACGCTCCAGCGGTTAAAGCAATTGCCCGGAGGATCCAGAGGGTTTTTACGCATGCGAGTCACGGATTCCTTTTTTTTTTTTCTGTTTGGAGTTTTAATTTTTAAAACATTTTTTTGACTGTCAGAAACGCCCTTCCAGCAAACAGAGAAGAAAAATACGAAAGGAATGAAATTTCAACGAACTAATTAAACGATGACTGTTTTATTAACGTGGGGGTATTTAAGGTTTTGAAAACAATGAACTTCAACTTTTCATCATTTCGAGGAATCGGGAAGCTTCAGCTGGGTATTATCGGCTTGGCCTGGAGTAATTTCATCTTATTGGAGTTTCCCAAAGTAAATCATAATATGGTACTGATATTTCGAGGAAATATGCAGTCAATGAATTTTATTCATCTTCAATATTCAAGGACATGGCAATGGAGCTTTTCTGAGAAGATTGAAATTGTTACCTCAAAGCTGAAAGGAGATCTGTCCAATTTTCGTGATTTAAAAAAATCATATTATTATTAAAAAATTTGTTTTATTTTGTGAACTACCCCAAAAATAATAAAACATTTGTTGATGCAGATCTGAAGATAATTAATTCTTGTCTCTATCTAAATTAACAATGTTACTATGAGAGTAACGCACGTCTTTTCTCATTTCTCTAAAATTAATAAAAATGGGGCAGAGTATTAAATTTAAGCGGTATCGAACTTTCTTTATAGCAATGATGCCACCAGTCCCTTTTCTTTTTTTTTTTTTGAAAAAATTGAAAAGGCTTAAATTTTTAGAGGGGTAAAAGCAAGATTTATTAAATTCCCTACATCCAAAATGTCATACCTCCTCTTTGAACTGACTAAGTAGCTATTAAAAAACTTGCAAAATTTCCTCTTGAAAATAATTTTTATCTTGATAAAAGTAATTCAAGTGGAAAACAAGATAGAATTTTATGAAAGTAACGTCCAGTAATACAAAAAGTTCTTGTTATTCGTCTTTCAAAAATATTACGTAGATTAAAGGGTTTCCAAATTTTAAAAATTTAAAAAGAGTAACTAGTCATAGGGTAATAACAGAAATCGCACAATTACTATTTTTTATTGGTAACACCAATCTCATGTGCCTGCATCAAGCAGATAGACAATTATATGTATTTTACTGTTGAATATATTGCAGCTCAGTCGATACAAGGAGAAAATCAGATCACAAAATGTTGCGCGGTTCAAGCACGCTAAGACATAAACCGATCAAAATAGAAGTAGGTTGTAATAACATATTATCTAATAAGAATTCTAAAACATTCTCAATTGCTTATAATATTCTAAATAAATTCACGATCCACCATATCTTTAATAACATTCAATACCGTCTCGGTGGCTTTTTTACCACCTACGTCCTGATCTTCGAATAATTTTTGCAGTTCTTCCGTCGGTATATTCGCTATAAGAACATGTGGATGGTGGGTCGAGATTTCTTCGAAGATATTTGGTAGCTTTTTGGCTGCAGCTATTCTATCCACCACGAAAAAAGATGCAACTAAGAAGGCATACCAGCTATTGAGACGAAATTCTTCCATAATTTGCATTCTCGAAGGGAGATCACGGTCATCTAATACGTCAGCCAATCCGCCAAAGTAGTCGTTCATCAAATCGTCCCAATGTCTATCTCGCATCTCTTGATCAGCATCGATGTAAAGTACATGACCCAAATCCAAAGCTGGAGATGATAAACGCCATGAACCTAAATCGAGTATTTTCATGTCCACAGGGACGCCATTTTTATCGTACTTGAAGAGAACATTTGGCACTGTATAATCGCCGTGACTTACGACTGATAGGGCATTAACGTTATTGACGCTGGATAAGGAATTTTCTAAATTTTCGACAATTTCCTTTATGGATGTCAGTTTTGTTTCATAAAGAGGGTTCGCAGACAAAAGACGAATGAACTTCCTCATTAAAACCCGAAACAAATTCGAATATTTTCTGAATAAATTTTCATGCAAACGAAGCTGGAAACTGGCCACAAGTTGAAAATGATTTGGACTGGTTTTGGCAGCTGCTATGGAATGGGCATGGAACTGTCCTAACTTTCTCATCATCAGTGACAGATGGGTGTAATCTGGAAATACTGCTCTGAGGTCGGTATCTGAAATTTTAATAAATAAAAATTGATTTAATATCTTACTCAGAGGCAGATTAGTTTCTGTGAGGAAATACTCTGTATCCCCTCGTACGTAACAGTTTTATATTTAACAATGGATTACTTTTTCTTCACTCTGATCGGTTGATTAGAGCTGAGCTTTTTTTGAATTTAAAAATTTACAGTATCTTTTCAAGTAAGTAGTTTTATGTACTATATTGAAATAAGGTGAAAAAAAAAAAGAAATTCAAAAAAACAGCTTTGACTGAGCATAGATAATATGTTCAAAGATACCGTATCCGAATGCAAGCAAATTCGATGCAAAACTCAGTGAAAAAAAAGTAAATTAAGAGTAGTATTTTGGTTGCCAAAACGCAAATCCGCGACACATGTGTTGAAGAAATTGCCTATTTATTTGCCTATATTCAACATTATCAAGAAGTGAATTTTTATTTTTAAAATTTTATTTAGACTCTAAATCCAGCCTTTGGAATATCATTCTGCACTTATAAATATGTTACCTTTTTCTGATAAATTATCCTTCATCTTCTCTGAAGTGGCCACACGGAAGTCTAAAGCGCGAAGATTTTCGTAGATGATGACATTTTGATTGCAGCCAGGCATTGCCTTTGAATAACTGTACAAAAACTTTGGAAAGAATGATTCATATTGACTATTAGTTAAAGTACTAATAGTGGGCACCAGTTTTGAGAAAAAATGAATTTCATTGACAAATTGCATGGAGTAATAAATCGTTTCGGATTCCATGTCAACGTCCGCCGTCTGTTTTATAGCTAAAGATTCTGTCACTTGACTTTCATTATTTCTCACATACACTATGCGACCAAAGAGCATTTTTGACGCCAACCCGAATAATTCGCCGACATTTTTTTCGCCTTCGAAACGCACAAAATCAACCTTCTCTTCCGGCTTAGCACCTATTCTATCGTCTAAAAAAGCTCGAAATACGTTTTCGACGAAAGAATTCATTTTATAATCCGAAACAACCGTATCAACGAAGAATAAAACATAAACTGGTGTACCTAAAAACTGAATCGTGAATTTCGTCTATAAAATAAAAAATCTTTATCTATATTACTCGTCAAAAATACATTCATTCCAATCAAAAGTACTAGCTATTTAGTTTTTATTGTATGAAGAACTTGCTACGTTTCTTATCACTTTAATACTCGAACATTAATACAAATAAATACGTAGAAATATAAGACATGGCGATACGGCATCAAATATAAGCCGTATAAATAGGAAAATAAAAAATAAAAAAATCCAATTTACTGAAATACGTGCAAGTCGAATAAATATTGATTAAGTAGGTATGAAAGTCGATAAAATTAAACCAAACATTTCTCTTCACTTGACTGATCTAAAAGTAAACGATTATCACGTAAAGGCAGATATGAAAGAAAGGTCTAACTTGATGCAAGCCATTTTTGCAAATCTGGAATCTATCAGATCCTATCCTATAATATACATACGTTTCTTCATCTGTCCAATACATACCAAAAAATGCACTTTTTCATCTTAAAATCCAAATTTCAAAAAGTAACCTCAAGTTACTCTCAAGTTCATCCCCCAATGTCAAATTTTATATTGATTGAGTGAAGATACACTCAAACCCCCTCCTGCGGGAGACGTTCGCGCCTTCTTTTGACAAAACTACTCGTCCAGAACCAAATGAAAATAAAAATCGCATAATTTAATTTAATTTTCATGATTTTTCAGTTTTCACATGCCTGGGAATACATTTGCACCACCTGATAATTTGCCTCAACTCCTTGAGGAGCTGACTCAACCCTCACCCATCTAGGAAATAGGGAACGATAAGAAAAAATTTTACTCCTAAAGAATCAACGGACTGATGAATAAGAGGAGGAAGAGAGAAGAAAAAAAAGAGAAGCAACTTGAAGCCGTTCGTACGTTTTCTTATAAAAAACGACGGCAGGTGCGTCGTCGTACTATCGTCTGCGTGTTAGTGTGTAAGTGTGCGTACGAGTTTGTGCGCATGCACCACACGACGCTCTTTCGAGAGCGTGCAAGTTCGGACTTGGGAGTACGAATACGAGGCGAATACGTTCACCCTCCTCTCCCTTTCTACGAAACGACTATGGCAGCCTTCTCGTTTATTCGGTTGTTGCTGCTCTTGGTGCCGCTATCGGTATCGGGTTCACCAAATTTCTTAGTTTCAGTCGAAAGTGTGTCCGTTTTTTTTTCTCAGTTTCAGTTGGTGTTAGTGCGGTCGTTGTAACGACGTCTCTGTGGCGTTCTTTTTCGTTCTCCTCGTGCAGTGCGTGTCTGATCGCGCGAATTTCTCGTGTTCTGTGAAAATATGTGAAGTTTTTCAGCCATAAATATGCGATCGTGTGCTTTTTTATGCAGCAAGTTGCAATTCGAAGTTGCAACGTCTTCGTGATAGTCGATTATTATTTTCGCATTAAATTAGTTGGCGATTTCGCGAATACTGGCGCGGTTTTTGGTGGTCTTTCTTTGTTTCGGCGCGTCTCTCCGGTAAGCTGAGTTTTCAATTCTGGTTTGGTGATCGGTGATCCGGCATCATGAATCACTCAAAAATGGCATATCCGTGTCGTGTTGAAGGATGGCTTAATGTTGTCGGTAAGTTTATTGTTCCTATGCAAATAATTTTGTCATCAAAGAGAGTTACCACTGTATATGTCTGCAATTTTCATAAATGATATTCTTGCATTGTACACTATTTGGGTGGTGGATTTTTGTCTTCACTCACCTAAAGAAGTGCATGAACAGTTACCAGCAGCTATAGGAATGAATGGTTATCACGATTAATCGCGTAGAATTGGTAGTCTATCTTGAATTTGTTGTTCGTTGAAACCACCTTAGTGCTGGATGTACGAAAACTGAATCGTAGAGTTCTGTAGAAACTGACGAACCAACCAAATTGAGTTTTAGTATATTTTTTGTGTACTGGCGTGGCTACGTGCCACGCGAATTATTCGTTGTTTATTTCAAGTCTGAAAGAAACGTAACACGAAATTCGTTATATTCATCAACAGTATAAGGATAAATAAGAATATTGATCAGTGTGATGAGACACACGAGAGGTGCATGAATAAAATCGGAAGCATAGCCACGTATTGTTGTTGAATGTAAACGAGTTAATTCCTTTCCCTGGAGCCCTGTTAATATAGCAATGCTTTTTTTGTTGTCTGGAAATAAACCGAGTAAAATTCACTCATATATCCGCCGTAGCTCTTATACCCGAGATTTGCAAAATACCTTACATTTTAGTAAATTCTGGTCAGAACCTGGTAGTTGAGTTCGACACTGGAATTATCATTTGGCATCATATAAGACACCATATTCAAAATATTATTGATATGAATTACTCGAAAGACTTGATGATGTTATGTGTTACCATAATGTGCAGATTTTCATTCAATTATTGATGTCAACCATGATACTCGATATTCAAATAGCTGCACCACACTATTCTACTCGTATGTTAGTCTTATTTTAGGAAAGAAAATTGTAGTATCATAAATATTTTTCGCTTAGAATTGCAATTATAGTTTGAGAAACCCTGATTTGTGTACCCTATGACGTCATCTAGTCTTTTGAGAGTTTATTGAACCATTGTGACTTCATGAGTGGCATGATTGGGAGTGCAAGGGTGCACGTGCATTAATTGAGAAAATTGAAAAACAAAAAGAAGGTTTTACTCTCGGTGAGATAGGAGCTTCCCGTTTGATGTTTGGAAAAATGTTGAAAATTATCCAATTGTTTCGCCCCCGCATCCATCACCTGAGAAAATCCAAATTTTGCCACCCGTGGGTAATTCTAGTGTTAGTTAAATGAATGAAATTTATTTCAAGGGCACATTTTATGGATTTAAATCACTGCTACTGGAACATCTTAAACTTACGTCGCCACAGAAATGTTTATGTCAAGTTTGGAGATTGGGCTCTCTTATATATGACTCCAGGACCCGATCGTGAACAATATGCAATATATTAACCCAAAGTATCAATAAAATTAATATGTGTTGAAAATAACACACCAGTAAAATTGTCAGGGGTTTCTAAACCAAGTGTACTTTTCTTTCTGAATTACTTTATTTGAAGTAAGTCAAGTTAATTACCAAAATGTGTAAAAAATTACCCACTATAATGAGTATAAGCATTTGCTCGTGTGTGTAACATTTTAAACATAAATTGTTTTTGATAGATAAGCAAGTATTAATTTTGGGAAGTATTGATTTATGTGTGATTTTTTAATCGTGTGTATGGTCCACTAGAAGTCCGAACTCGGCAGTACTAATATCTTAATGGAGGTACTTCCGATGATGAAATATTATGGAAAAATATGAATTCAACTTCATATAGTTAGCCAAAACCACCCGAAATTCACCTGATAAGTTAATATTGAAAAATATATTATTTTTATGAAATGAAGAATCATTCCCAATTGTTTCAGGGTCGAGTTTTCAACAGAAAGTCGTGATTTTCGGATATGTTTTGCGCAAACGTTGACCTTAGAAATTAGATTTTTGATTTCTAATCTGTATTGCTTTGAGAAAAGTTTCCAGCAGATCTAAATTTAACCCTACAGACCTCCGCAAGTTCAATATTTGTGTACAATTTTTTCGAAAATCAAGACTTCTGTTGAATACTCAAGCCACAAAAAGTCGAGAAAAAATATTTCATACTCGTTACTCTTTACGGTTCAACACTACCATTATTAAAAAAGCAACTGCCAACTGAGTAACGATGAGGACTGATATGCTTTATACAGATCTCACATTTGCAGTCTGATTAACAAATGAATGAACCCATCGTATGTATTCAAAACAGTTGTAGAAATCAACAGTATGCATTTACGTTATTTCCAAGTTTCAACAGATATTATGACTATCTGTGATTATATTATTACGTAAGATCTGGAAATATGCTGACCAGTGGTGAGGACATAGGAAGGTTCATTCCATATCCGGAAATTATTGGGAAAATGCGTTGAAGTTGAAAATCCTTTCGCTAAATTTATTTTACTAGTCGATATACCTATAGGTAATTATTGTGATTCAAGTTTTAATTGGCTAGAAAGAATCTTTATTATTTATGTACCTAATAATTGTCTTGTTCAACCTATTTGCGACGAACTGCCGATATTGTCGTAGACCTTCGGGTTGCGATTAAATAATTTTGCCGATG
Organism: Parthenolecanium corni; assembly: GCA_038050395.1. Taxonomy (NCBI): domain Eukaryota; kingdom Metazoa; phylum Arthropoda; class Insecta; order Hemiptera; family Coccidae; genus Parthenolecanium; species Parthenolecanium corni. The sequence goes on along the minus strand of JBBCAQ010000034.1, from coordinate 2,285,284 downwards.
GAACGAATAATAAATCGATTGGTATGGGGTACGCTTGGATTTGTTTCCATCTGAAAATTATGCTTGTGACTTTGTGTGACATAAAATTGTCATACTCTGGATTTTGCACCATAAAATGGACTACTTTATCGTTTTTTCTACTTGTTGTTCGTCGTATCATGTTCATATATCGTAATTGACGTTTACAGTAAAGAAATATATTTCTATTTTTGGTAAAGGCATATATATGTGCCTTTATTATTGCACGACCGTTTGGAGGTGCTGGCCGTAGGGTTATTGCTGATTGTCTTGTTTACCTACCAGCTGTTCTTTATTAGAGTCGTATTTTATCATCTACATTCCTCAGAAGATAAGAGATGGTAACGGAATGTTTTTGCAACAATTCAATTATACCTCTTACCTCATTGTCTTATCATTCCACATTTTTTTAGTGGTTACAGTATATGTTAACGGGTCAATTTTTGTCGAAGAATAATTTCATTGATACTACGAGTATATTCAAGTTGTAAAAGCGTTTGTTTACATCTTTATATATTGTTATTTTACGTCACATGTGAGACCCAAGATAAAGTATGACACTTGCGAGACCCCCCTTATAAGTACTCACAAATGAAACCTTCGTCTTCACATGGCTTGGTGGCTATCTGTAGATGCCTTAGGCTATGTAATGAAGCCCACATGCTGTTGGTTAGGTGTACAATACAGTTTGTAGGGAGTAAAATGAAATGAGGGAACCACAAGTGTACATACAATTGATATTTGGGGCACTTCCGAGTCCCAGACAAAAAATACAGATTTGGGTCTGCGGAGTGGGGGGGAGTAAGAAAAACTTTACATACACCTCGTGGACATGCGAGACCCTTAAAAGGGTCTCACATTGTCAAAAATGGTCTCGCAAGTGTTATGGAATATCTGTTTTGGGTCTCACAAGAGACAAAAACATCTCTACTTTTAAAATTGAATTTTTCCCTTTGAGTATGTATAATACTCGTATATCGTCAAAGATTATTCCTGATTTCTAGTACATATGCATCACTTTTACGAGAGGAGTTAAGGCTTTCATTCAAAAAATCGGTGTGAAATAATTTATAGGTATATTAAATTTTGATAGATGTCGGTCTAATTTGACATGCGAATATAAGCTCATTTTTAGTATACTTAATTTACGCATTTTCATATTAAAAACTGGACTGTGCTCCAGTTATAATGTGTATTTTTTATTTATGTTCTCAGTGTATGCCAAAGTACATATTAACAATTTTTCAAAAATTATATCTTAATAGATAAAAGATATCATTTGATCTTAATCGAGATAAATTTTTCATCTATTGCTTCTTTTCAACGTTATGTCGAAAGAACATCTGCAATTTTATCCATTTTCTGTTGAAAATTCCCTATTTTTAACATAAATCAAACATATGATAGGTATATCAATAATCTACGTATAAAAAAAAGGGGGTTTTCGAAACATATTTTCCTTCTTTTAAAATAATCTGAACAATTTGAATAGGATTAAACCTGCAGTGGATTTAATAAACGCCTGGAAATCTTATGGGAGATAAGCTGAAAAAGTAGTGGGTTGCTTCGCACGCTCCCATCACATCAAGTGCTAAAAAATTATGTAAATATAATTATATGTTCACTGTTCACATTATACTCGTATTATTTAATTTAGATTCTATTCCAAATTTTGCTTATTTTATTTATATTTTCCCTAAATTTGAGGATATGTAAACTTTAGAACTACATCATTGATTCCTTACTTCAAACTAGTACCCGGAGTATGGAAAACTGACGCGTAAAATTATTTCAATATTTTTGAAATTTTGAAATAGAAACAACGTCGTGTTTGTAGGTATTTGTATGTTTGCGATGTCGAACTTCAATATTACCTAAGTCAACATCCCAAAATACGAGCATGTTAACATTTTGAATATCGAAGTGTTGGGTCTTACATTTTTGAACCTACCTACTATAATCGCTTGTAAAAAAGGTCGATGGTTATTGAGATTTCATTGGGTACCTTATCTATTCAAACCAATTTCTAAGGATTTTATTTGTTTTTGGTGTTTCGTTTCTTTTTTTGTGACTTATTTTTTGTGAATTTTATTGTCTTGTCGAACCGCGTGATTTGAAAACGAACAAATTCTGTTGGTTTTTTTTTTTTTTCTAAAGACTAATATAAAAGATGAAAGAAATTAATGAAACGTAGGAATGTATGTTAGATTTAACTATGGCAAAAGAAATGGAAAAATTGTTGAACCGTCTTTCGCTTTATTCTGTTTCAGGGAGTCGTTAGGAGGTTTTCTGTTGCGCGGATTTGATTTTTTTTTATTACTTTTTTATGACAGTTGAGGCTAATTTAATTTTCGCTGGATGCCGAGTTACCTGTATGTAAAATTAATGCTTGATTTTTGCTGCTATTAAACCCCAGCAACGGAATAAAATCGGAAGGAATGAGCATTTATCAATATACAAAAAAATTGGATGGGCTTTTGATTTTTTTCCCCCTTGTTTTTGTATTCAGTAAGACTCGTCCTTTTGATGGTAATGCCGTCTGCCTTGTGCATTGCATTTATAAATCCATTTTTCAATTATTTTTACATATCAATAAGAATTTAAAGTTAGCCGGGTCTCAGTAGCTGAGGGGTTAAAACCACCTAATTTTGTATAAGTAATGAGATAAGTAGGTTGTAAAATTAGCCAGGATGGACCCGGATTAAACTTTAGTGAAGCACAGAGTGGAATTTTCTCTTTTTTTTTTAAATATTTTCGAGTCGAATTTCATCACTCGTAGAAAAAATATCAAAAGCTGCATACTTATAGGGACAATTCAGGTTTTATGTGAAGAAGTAATACAAAATACCTAATTGTATTAAATTTTAGTATGAAGCATACTAATTCTTAACGTAGTTACATGTAAGTATTAATCTTTTTTACTAATTTTTTTCTCTTTTGTTTACTTATTAATCTGAATAAATTTTATTAATTTCACTTATAAACCTGAATTGCCCTTGGTTTAGTACGCTGCATATTGAAGATTAGTATGCAAATTTCTCTATAAGCGAAGAAGATTTGATTTCAGCTGAAAAATGGGCTTTATATATAGATGGCCGCACTATCTTTGATCGATAAAAACTTCGTCTCAATTAGCTGCGTTCGTTTTATACCGTCGTTTTAACGGTTTAATCAATTACATTTTTCTCCCTCAACAATAATTTCTTGCTAATGGATAGAAAAAAATCAACAGACTTCATTAGGTATACTCATTTCCGCGTCGACTATTTCGACTTGTATTACCATAATCTCCTTTTTATTTTTCTACTAATTTATTGAACTTTTTATGATTATTTTTGAAAGAAAATTGTACTCGTAGAATGTTTGCCAATTTTTTCTTAGTCGTTGTAAATCGATATCTTGAAGCTATCTTATCCTGCTAGACCCTTTTGTGAAATGGACATGGCATCTTTTGACTTTGAGACATCCTTTTGCCTGCTTATAAAAATTGCATTAAAGCAGCTTCCTCGCCCCCTCGTATGGAAAATTGAAATTGAATTAACATTTGTAAAAATTAACACTAAAAGTACCAGGTGGCGTCATATACGACGCCACTCAAAATTTTGAGATGGACTACTCAAAGGAACAATATTTTGAGAAACCCCAACTTGTGTCATACGACGCCACCTGGTCCTTTGAGTAATCGAGTAAAACCAGGTTTTTCTAGCGTTAAAAAACCAGAATTATCGATATTGCCGGCTTATCTATTTTGTCGCTGACAGATGTTTTTAAAATGAATTATATTTTTTCATTCTTCATTATTATCACTGTGTGTATCAGGTGTACCTATAAAGTTTAACTGTGGGGTGTCATATTACTGACTGAAATTCTCTTGCCTAATGTGCCAATTCCAAGTTTTTGAAATGTTCGTAAAATCGGTCAACTCCTCCAGCTATAATGAAAAACGATATACTCGTATGTAGTTTTGCCGCAAAGCAACTTTTTTCTCCCTAAAAACACTACTACTTTATGCATAATATTATAATGAGGTCTGTGTCCTTTATTTTTTTGCTACTTGCTTGCAATAATAGCTGCCTTGCCATTACGGTTAGTCACCGCCATTTTCAGTTTCGTTCGCATTCATGATTCAAGGTCGGAATTGTCTTGTCGTCGACGCGATTCCTAAAAAGAAAAACCCACCATTTTTGCCGGATATTCATTTTATTACAATTTTTTTTTTTTTTTGTTCGAGCTTTAATGGTCGTTTTAATTACGAAACGTTGTTAAATATAAAATTGAATTGAGTTACTGGCAGTTAGCTAATGTCCGCGTTTTATTTCTATTTAAAAAAAAAAAAACAAAAAAAAAACCGTAAGTAAGTAAGAAATTCGTGTGAAGAGGAGTTAAAATTGTCAGTGTCATAAACATTGATCGCAATTTCGATCGTATTCGCTTTTACTTTCCTTCGAGGTGTTTGTACAGTCAAACTGATGACATTTCGGAAGAATGGTCCGGATCGGTGCCAGAACCAGAAACTGGTTGGTAGGATGGCAAGCCAGCAGCCATAGTGCGAACAAGTTTCATTTTTTGGCTGCTGCTCGTGTCGGAATCTGCTATAAATGACTCCGCTTTTATGCGATTACAATGAACTTTCCGAATTTCCCATGCATGGAGGATGTGTGTCTGCGGAGGGGTCGAACTCGTTCTCATATAATCCCATTTATGAGTCATCTCGCGTTATTTTCATCCCCTACAAGCGGTCCTTTTATCGCTCGATAAAGAGTAACCCCTGTAGGATTCGACGAGTCCCTAGCGATTTTCGACGTATTTTTTCGCACTTGACTGACTTGCCTGCCTTTGCACTCTTTTCTATGTACCTATTATAGCTAAGCGGGTCTGAAAGTTTCAAACTTCATGTTGTGGAAGAAAACTGTGGGGCAAGAAAATATTTTTCAATAGCGTAAAAGGTCACACTATGACTGCGTTGAAAAGTGCTGAGAACCAGTCCAGATCTCGAGCCTTCGAATGATGGTATTAATGTGTGTGTTTCAAATAGATGCGTTATTCTATGTACCATATTGGTTCAGATTATCGAGTATATTTTTGAAGTCATGTTGGAATAATATTTTGAAGAGATCTGTAGATGTTTGCTGTACTTCAAGAACTGTATCTCTTCATTATATGTATGTATTTAGAATTTTTTTTCTCGAAATCATCAACTTTTTCAGTTTTAAATTTATTATTTTTTTCAAAACACTAAAAATATTTTCATTATCACTTGAAAATATTTTAGATTGGAAGGAACGCTCTTTGAATATTTAATAAAAAATATTATTCTTCTCCAAATTCTTTTTGAAATTTTTCTAAAATATTGGAGCAATATAAGTACGAAGTACATCTCATTTTCAAAATTTTTCGATTAATAGGTTCTGGTTAAATAATATTTTGACTGCCTTTTGAAAACATTTTGAATAGGTACCTACTGTATTATGAAGAATGAACAAATTGAGTTTCGCTCTCAGAATCATTGTAGGGGCTGAATTAAAAATTTTCTTATTTTTTTAAAAACACCGATAAATTTTTTGGGTCAAGTCTTTTTTGCTCTTATTGAATGCTTTTGAAAGGACTTCAGCTCTCTCAGCCGTGCTTAGGTGCATCACAGAATCCATATAATCATACTGCGGTCAGTTAGTAACGTCATTTGGGCTTTCTCAGTTGACACGAATTTTTCAAAAATGCGTTAAATTTTTGTAGCTGAATTTTAATTGGATCATCTCCTTCGCTTCCAGACTTTAGCCTGATCAGTCTGAGACTACAGTCTGTTTTGGCTTTCAGCGATTCGATTTAGATATTTTCAAGGCAATTATAATGGCTCCCATGACTCGAATTCAGTACATTTAGGACACTAGTCTGAAGTACTGAAGGATTCATTGCTTCCAAGTAAAATTTTCCCCTCGGAACGGCAGCAAAGGCATTGCGTTTGCGTTTCTAGAAATTCGCTTTGCTTCCCCTCGTAGTATTTTGCTGTACCTATACGTCCCTGTGCGTATATATCCGTCAAGTTCACTGCTCTCCATGTTGAAATACTGATGGACTTTTGACTTTTATGTTTTTACAAGTCACGGACATATTTCGTGTCGAATAATTGAAATCGTGGATCTGTTTGGCGCGAATATTGAAAGTCGGTTTCGTGTATATTTGTCCGTGAATGGCGTGAATAACGGTATCGGAAATTTTTGCTTCTATATTATACGTTTTTCACATTTCTTACTATACGTAGCTCCCTCCATCCGTATTTAGTCTTTCTAAATCAAGTGTACATATTTCGTGGGCCTCGTGCATCAAAACGCATGGGCACTTCGAGGAATCGTCGGCGTCATCACTGCTGACACGGGCGTCCACAGCACCTTATATTCACGCACTTGTTGGCGTGTCAGCAATTGCAGAACCCCTGGAGAACCCGTTAATATGGCGAGAATTTTTTTTTTCCGACGTCGAGAATGCGCGTGAAACAATGCGCGCGCGAGCGCTTCTACCCGATGCATTTATGAAACGTTGGGTTTGACTGACTTCGGTCACTTCCTCGGCTACTAACGACTCCGTGAGAGATGAAGAAAAACCATAATTGTGCTATGTATGGCAGTATTTCGCGTGAGACGAGGACAGATTTTCGTATCTCTAGAACGTGTTTAGAATATCAATAGCCTGAGAATGTGTCCGTCGACTTGACTGTGCCTTGGAATGTCACCAATGGCGCTGGAATTTCGGATCGTGCTGGATGTTACCGAAAAGTTGAATTAAACGTTTTACCGGAGGACAGTACACTTGAATGCTGAAAAAAACACTTTTCTGATGGACGAGAAGACCCATCACTTGTTGACTGCACGAACAGCTGTACGTGCGTGACTTAGCCGTAGACCTTCCTGCAGTAAATGAACAGCCCAACGCAACAACCAGCCAACTGACGTATTTTTAAAAATGTACTTTTAGTGGATTATTTTATTCTAAATACGAAAACACGTATAATACTTGTGCAAAAAAAAATATTTCCTATAAGCTTTTTAAATCTTATTTATTCGCAAGTTATTGCAAAAACCAGCCAAGTTTTCAATTTTCAAAAGCTTATATTATTTATTTTCAAACGTGAATACAATAATTTTGATTTTTTATAAGAGTTTTTTTGTATCAAATGCACATCCTCTCATCCAATTTTCAGCTATTATTCTACCTACTGTTTTCCCAAAGTTGCGCAGTTTTTTGTGTTTTCCCGTAAATTTTGAAAATTGCAATTGGCTGGTTGTTGCGTTGAGCTATTCAAATATGGACTAAGCTTTTCGAATGTTAACTAGCTGCTATCAGTGGAGTCAAAAATGTGTTTAAAGATAACGGAATAATAGTTTGTCCATTCTCTTTTCCCATATGTCTGAATCAGTCTACTTCCCCTCTTATACACATTTGCTGTACTCCCATTACTCTCCCACTCCTCACTTCGCTAAGCTCGTCCACAAATAAATAGGAAGATAAGAGCATATGGAGTGAGCATGAGATAACGTCGTTTGTACGAGTATTTTCGAGCAAAGTCAAAGTTTCTCAGACTGCTTCTGCTCATTATTCAACCGAATCACGTATTCGTTTGAGGAACGCTCCAGTCTATACTTTCGGAGTCGTTATTCATTTTCTGGCTCTACCGTATGACGTAAGGCTCGTGTTTGCGGCCACGAGCATTTGCGGTGAACTAATGGCGAGCAATTTTTTAAATGTCAACTTGAATTTGCCTATTTTCATATACTCGATCCGAAAGCGAGTGATTCTATCGACCATCCGGAATCGGAGTTCTTACTCAATGCCCACAAAGCCCTCGAAGATAATTTGCACGAATTAAAGCTTTTTTTTTTTATGTCCGCAATTCGCCAATTTCAACGTCATTAGAGTCGATTTCGTATCTTCCTGCGGGCTATCATTTTTATTAAAATTTTTTTTTTCTGTTCCTCTCTTTCTTCTAAAACCCGCAAGCTTTTGTTATAAATGCGGAGGTACTGATGGATTGACAGATGTATAGTTCGTTGCTGTTATTATTTTTCTAGTTAATCGCGTATAAAAAACGATGGGCAAAATGTTGGCGTCCATGTGTTGCGTCAACCGATGCGACCAATCGTCGTCGACTTCTTGTATGCGAAAGTTAAAATTAGACAAATGAAAATTTCAAAATTTTATGTTTGCTCGAGTGCAGCGACGCAGTTTGGTATTAGATTTCATCGAGTGTTGTCAGCAAAAATTTTCCTACTTCATCGATCATCTTTGGAAACCTTCAAATTGCTGCGTGTGCTTTATTTAAAATGAGGCCACTAGGGATGATGAGAATTATCTTTTTTTTTTAAATCGTACATAAATTTTGTGGCTTGTTCCTTTGTATACGTATAGTAGATATAATAATAATAATAATGCAGTGAAACCTTTTGATAGTTCGATGTTGAAGGGAAAGGAAGATATAGGCTTTTTTGCGCTCGTGTAAAATTACTTTTTTGGCCCTATCGTCATTCGGTTCTATAACGCAACGGTTCAAAATATTTATTTTTATTTATGAGTTAAACTTGATTTTATTCGGGGGAAACAATTTGACCGTTAATCCTCCTTCGAAGTTTCTCGTGGATCCCTCATGTCTTATATATACCGTCGAATGGGGCGACTTTACACACTTTTTTTATGTTTTTCAACTTTGTCCTTTAATAACTCCTCCAATTTTGAAGCTATTGAAGTGAATTTGGTTTTAAAATTTAGGTCCAACATTTCTCAACACAATTGTAAAAAAAAGTTTGAGTTTGCAGCCTTCCTTCTATTTTTTATGATTTTTAAAAAAATTTGTGTAAAGTCACCCCTCAATGGGGCGACTTTACCCATCAATTTGTAATTGACGGGTTATTGATGGGTGGGGAGGCAAAATTTGAGGATGTTTGTACTCAGACATACGATTGAAAAGAAACTAGTCAAGTACAAACTTCAACCGTGTGAAACCGAACTGAATATTTTGAGTGTCTGTGGTTAAAAAAAAAAGACGAATAAGAAAAAAGGAAAAAACCATATCGGCGCTTTATTTTCTTGTTCTGTTACTGGGTGAAGTGAGGTAGGGGTGGCGATCTTTTTTTTCTTTTCCTCCTTCTACCTGCTTCGATCTAAATCGTATTTCGGTTTTAATTTTTGCCTGGCAATTTATTTATTGGGCTAAAACGAAGTGGGTAAAGTCGCCCCTTGAATGTAAAGTCACCCCATTCGACGGTAGTTTATATTCAAGAAAATTTACGCGCGGGCATTACCCTAAAATCACAGGAGACTACACTCCCCTATCGGCAAAATATTTTGAAAACGGATCCGTTTTATTCCGGGTTATCGTTTCTGGATTATAACCCGGAATTTTCCTGTTTTCCGGCTTCTAAAACGGATTTCGAACGGATTGTAATCAGTCTTACCAGAAATGAGTCCGGATTATTTTCCGTGAAAGCTGTTTTATGATATTTGTTGGCCCGGGTTATAATCCGTGAAACCGTTTTACAAACGGATTTAGAAAAATTTCCCAAAAATTATCACTGATTATAATCAGGAAATCCGTTTTACAAACGGATTTGGAAAAATAATCAAGATGACAAAAATATCTGCAAATTTTCAGATCCGATGGTCGAAAATAAAAACGGACTGACAACGGATAAAATTCTCATTTTCCGGATCATTTTCTCATTTTTTGCCCATCGGGTCGGATCCTTTCCAAGGATACGCATTACATATCTATTAGTTTAAATGCGTTCGAAATGACGTGGATGCTAACGTAAGCAAGCAGAAAATATTCATTTTACTATAAGGACTACGATAGGTGTCTTTATGCCATCTTTTATTAAACTGCTGGTACCTAGACCTACATTATGTGGAATAATTTCCTTTCTATCTGAACTATACCTTTCAAGCGTTGACCTTTATAAATTGACTTTCTTATAACGGCGATAATTGGACCCTGTTTTATTTAGCTAATGCGATTAGCGATACTGGAACGTGGTATTATTAAAAGGAGTGTTTCCATCGGCTTGATTCCCGATGGTCTGACAGACTGCGAAACGAAAAGGTTACGCAGACGTCGGACAGCGACGATATGGTAAAACATTTGTTGGCGAAGTCGAAAACGGTTCTTTACCCATTTTTACTCGTATTATAAATTTTAATTTTTCATGCCATCCTGCTCGCTATTTTGGTAGATGACCTTTCGAGGATGGTGGCTGTGCGAAAGAAAAAGTGGAAAAGAAAGAAGGAACCCATACCCATATTACATATGTATATATGTACAGTATATGGGCCAGGTTCCCATGCTGCGTACTTATGGCGCTGTAATTTCGTGGCGAATGTTATAAAAATGTACATTGAGTGGAAATATTATGCTCGAGTGGCGGTGTATGCTTGTCAATTTTGTTCGCAACGGGGGTTCGTCGTTGAGCGAATTTAGCAGAATAAAGGAGCGTACTCGTGCTCACCATGTCCAGCACACAATTATACGCAAACATTACCAATATTGCACTCTTCTTGTTTTCCTATATAGTTGATGAGATTCTGTAAACCAGAGACGCCAGTTTATTTTGCACTTCCCAGGCGGTCATTCGAAATTTAGTCACCTGTATCACCGAGTAATTTTTTTGGGAAAAGTGAAGGACACACTCAATTTTGGAAGAAAGCGTTCAAACATACGTAGACTATACACATGTAATTACGTATTATGTAAAAGTTGAAAAAACTTCTAAACTGGAGTATTGGTAATCTTTCACGTGTACATCAATTTGAAGATTCACCTATGAATAGTATACATGTCTCTGGAATGTCAACTTTGAAAACATCAATTGTACAAGTTAAAAGTCAGTATATCCTCAAACAAAAAGTTATTGTTTTGAGAATAGGTACTGTCTTTTGCCCCATTTACTGATCACAATTTTTTTTTTCCACCTAACCCATCTAATCCCAAATTTTCTCTCAAAATTTCATCAAATTAATAATGCTTATATAAAATATGCGAGAAAGGTTATGAACTATTTAACACCAGAAAAACCAGGTTTTACTCGATTACTCGAAGGACCAGGTAGCGTCGTATGACACAAGTCGGGGTTTCTCAAAATATTGTTCCTTTGAGTAGTCCATCTCAAAATTGTGAGTGGCGTCGTATATGACGTCACCTGGTTCTTCTAGTGTTAATTTTTATGACCTTATATACATTCGAAAAATTCAAGTTTCAATTAATTACTGTCGAATACGTGTTGAAAATTATTTTAAAAATAATGAAAACACAACATCTTGTGGCGCATCGATGATAGCCCATACTGCACAAATTATAATTCTGTATATTGAGATGAAATGTTTTCTTTTCTACCCATCGATTTTAATAATCGATTTTAAAATTGCCACGTACAATTTTCAATGCAAGGTCGGTATATTTTCATTTTTCCAACTGTAGCAGACTCGAAATTTTCTACTACAGATCTTAAATAATATGCCCCTATTTTCCTATCATTCAAAATAGTGAAAATTACTTCCGAAATTTTCCTTATTGTAAGCAAGAGTATACATATATTCCTTGGGTATGGAAAGTTGGAGATCGAATAAAAGTCGCTATAACTAGCATCTCTGTTTCATTCTTTAGAAAAGATTTTTTGAAACAGTTCGGAACGAGGAAGATTAGACGTTCCTATCGGTACATAATCACGACCATGACCCATCAGTTTGCTAGAATGGATACAAATCATTGTAGTCAATATCGAATGTAGGTGAAAATGTGCTAGTCAAATGCGAAAAGAGATCAATAACTTCTATGCTCGGAAGTGCTTGTTAGTTCTTTCGGTACTTCTTGGAAACATTCATTTCTTCGAGCTTTATAATTCTTTAATGTCGTATCTAGTCTATCGGTCTTATACCTTCTCAACATCTGGCAAAAATTGAACTCCGTCTCAACTCCGAAGGTTCATTATCATTATCAAAGATTGGGAGAAAACTTATAATTTGGTGCCGGTATTCGTTTAATTTCTTCTTTACTCTAATTATCTTTGTAGAAACTGTAACGTCAACGGCCTCAAGGATGAATTTTGTTCACAAATTGTTCGGCGTTGTTTACTGCGTGACCTGGGGGCAAACTGTCTGACAGGAGCAACGCTTCGAAAAAGAAGATGAAAAGGAAGGCAGAATGCGAAGCGACGATCGAATTTAATTAACCCCTTTTAATTAATATTCGTATATACGCACCTCGTTCCGGCACTCTTGCTGCTTGTCAGAAGATCGATTGTACACGATCATTGTAACAAATAAATTCGAGTTTATAGTTGTTAGTTAGACAGAAGCAGGGTCTATGCACGGAGGGTTCATAGAATCGAATAACAACGGGTATCAAAACTGACCTAATTATCGATATAACTCCTCGTGGAATTGAAATCACGGGAGACCGCTTATCTTATCCGTTATGTGATTTAGTAGATTGCGAAAGAAGTTCAAAGTTGTGTGTAATGTGTATACTATTTCGCGGTTCGATAGAGAAATTTTTGACAAGTGTTCGGTTGTAAGAAGATTTACGAGCAATGTCGAAGTTATGATGTCGAATTATACATAGATCTCCATAGCTTTATAAATAGACTGGTTATACGATGCTGATTGACGATAGATGAATTGAAAAAATTTTGTTGATCTAATTCAATTTTTGCCTACGCATCGTGGCATGCTCGGTTTTCTACTCCCTTCAATCCTTCTCCCTCAAATTATAATCCTCAAAAAGTAGGATTGGAATTAAAACTTACATTTGCGAGTGGCACATGCGAGTATTGCTACAAATTTTTTTTTTTTTGTCTAAAATTAACTCCATACAATGAAATATTGTTGGCTACTTCAATAATATGTGTTAGGAAATAATCAATAGCGTAAATGGGAATAACTTGGCACAGTTTTTTAGCATTTTCCAACTTGAACACTCTTTTTTGTCCACATGGCAAATAACATTCTAAACTTCAAGTATATCAAAATGTGTGTTGAAGTGTCTACTTCTCAGTCATGCTCTCAGAAATTTATATGCGAAAAATTAGTTTTGGATACGAAACTCACTTTTGCCATTTTTCGCTTCCATTTTTAACAACACGGTCACAAAATGAGCTTTGCAACTAGAATCTTATTAGATGGTTTTACTGTTATATTTGAACCCATTTGAGACGTTCTAAGTAGTGAGCGACCATGATTAATTTTTCACGATTTTCTCAAAAACAAGTTTTTGGCAAATGAGGCTTTTGATTCTCTAGACGCTCAATTATATTTTGTGATTTCGAAAGCCAGTTATATTCATGGCGAATGAATGGAATGTTTGTTTTCGTTTCGTGTGGGAAGCCTGAGATTTTTTCTCACCAAATCCAGTTACTTCAAGTTCGCATGTGAGAGCTAAGAAAATGAGGCATTATATAGCCATTGCTTGAAAAAAAAAAGTCAGTGACTGAGACAAAAGTGTAAATCAGTTTTTCCAAGGTTAAACGACTAAATATCGTAGCTACAGCTGGTTTCGTGATTGGCAGCACTTACTTCAAATTTGCTTGTCTTTTGTACAACGATGTTACATGGCTTTGGTTATTTCCTGGGAATTTTGCGGATCAAAGAATCTTTTTTTCAGTTGTTCGAAGGCGAACGCATAGGTGGCGAAATTCTCCGCCCTCTCTCGCTGACCTCGACATCATTGTTAATAACATTATTGACATTGTTTCTCTTAAGAACTTTATCAAACAAATGTATGAAGATTATTTATGGAGGGAGAAAAAAATAAAAATAAAATAAAATTTGAAAAAACGAGAAAAACCTACCGAGGCTTTTCAACTCCCACAACTGAACGCATTATAAATTTATTATTTCGAAATACGACGAGGACGAACATTTATTAAATACGCCGAGACTATTGTGTGATTTTATTTTTAGGGATATGATCGTCGTTTTTAATGTGGGAAGCAAATCAAAAATAAATCGAGACCCAACGATTAATTCAAATGGGTGCGCCCCAAAGTCTAACGTAAAGTATAATCATATTGGAGACGTGCTTTTTGGCAAGATATATAGCTATATGAATCTATGAATGTGTGTATTCGCAAACATGAGAAGAATTGAAAATACGGTCTTCGCTAGATTATGCCCAGGTATTCTTTCAATGATGACAAACTGCTCTTACGATTTAGAAAATATGTTTAGGTGTTTACAAACTACGAGTATTCTATTTATCGCAAAATTTTATTCCTTTTTGAGCGGAACATTTTTTCGGACCGTCGTGGTTTTATTTTTAGAAAGTATTATTCACCATTTGTGGGACGAAAATTCAGGTATGGAGAATCAATCAGTATTTACGCATGCGTAATAGCAGCAGTAAGGTTGAACTTATTAACCCACTCGTTACGTACCTATTGGATAACCTTTCCGGACTGACCATGAGTAAACAATGAGAGGCAGATAGAAATATTTGCTCTACATGCGTGTTTCTCATTATATTATTACGATTTCATTATAATTTTATATGAGTGCGAATTGCAAAGACAACAGTCAGCAAATCTTTGCTTCTTTAGAATTGAAACTAATATGATGTCAGTATAATATAAGATGTACATAATGGATAGTGGCTCAGATATATTGTACAATTCAACTCTCCTCTTTCTGTTGTGTGCTCTTTCTTGTATTTTCTGGATTCAGTCTCGCAGTGTTAGCCTTACCTTCTACTTGACAAAAGGCGAATATTAGTTTAATCTTTCATTTGTTTGACACAATTTATTAAGTACGTCGTTATGTGTGAGGCTTGTATCACGTTTTACCCATCATTGCTAAGAGAGAACTGATATTTTCATTAAATATTCGGTCATTTTTATGAATTTTTGAATTTGCGTACATGAGCCTATAATTTTGACCAATGCCTTCCGTATACGGCTTTCATTAATATATGTTCTATTTATTTTTGTTTCAGGTGAGTTATTGAAAAATTTTCATTTATGTTTCGCTAAAGAGCTGCCTTCATCAATTTGTGAGTACATTCAATTCGTATGTTTCGTATTTTTTAATTAGGAATCTGGGTTCTAAATTCATCTCAGAAATTTTAAGCGAATATCACTGTGTTCAAAAGGATTTTTCACGTTTTTCAGCCATAAATAGTTGAACCAAGGCGAAACGTTGGAAATTTATTTTATTTTCATTTAGATAAGGTCTATTGGCTAAGGAGATCAACTAAAAGTGACTTAAATTTTGCAGCTGACCTGTACACGCGCATTCATTACCATGTCTCTATTCAACTATGCTTTTCATTCACCAGTAGACAAAAAATATCATACGGAAAGAAAAATAGCTAGTGCTGTAGTGTTAAAATTGTTATTTTTCTACGGTCTTGAGAATTTAGTTACTGAACTTTATTTTGCATTCTAATTTTCGAAAGTCAATTAACTATCAACACAATATTACACTTAGGTTCTGGGGGGGGGGGGGAGTAACAATCACGAAAATTTATCTCATTGTTTCTAAAGTTATGCGAAATTCGGGAAAGTTTCATCCCGTTCATTACTAAACTTTTGTAGTTTTTATAATATTGGGATAACTCACTGAAGTTCATCCAAAAAGTGAGTAAAGTGGGTATAGCTATACTTTCCTATTGATCAGGTGTAAGATGCTATCTGAAACAAAAATTTAATCCCTTAATATTCCTTGCAAACTTCGTGTCAAATAATTATTTTCTTTTATCTCGAATAAAGATAAAGCAAGTTATCTTAAATTGAGCACGATTTTCAAAATAATATATTGGTTGAATTTTTCACACGTTTATTATATAGACACTGCTATGATTTAAGATATTTTTGTCCGAATGTAATAGACCTGTTGCTTGCGTCTTCGAAATCATCTTATACTCTCTTACTTAACCGATCTGCAAGGAAAAAGTAATCATAAAAACGGGTTAGACGAAATATATTGTGGATCGGTGAGGTCGCCTGTATCTTATAATTGCGAACGACAATAAATTACTTTATTCGCTGACAAATTTTCAAGGTGGCTTACATCCTTGACTACTGAGACGAAGGTCAGCTTCTCCTCTTTTCTGTATCTTAAGTTCGCTGCTCATCCGTGCAATCGCGATTCCTGATGTGTATCACGCGTATGCGGGTGTTTGTCGATAAGTCAAATAATAGCTTATAGAGGCTTCGCGTTGTCGAAATTTGTGAATTAAATGCACCAAGCGAAACATGCAGCAGTATGTAACGTCAATTCGCTGGCGACTCGTCCTTATTCTTTCTCATTTTGTTGTGACGATAGACCCTAGGCTCGAACTTGATAGATTAATTTTACGTCCAGATCGCAGTTTTAAAAATCCAATGGTGAATATTTCGGTCTAATATTTTGCCAACAGTAAATATATTTTTGTATGAATCTGTCAAGACTTGAAATGCTTTTTCTGCGTGTTTTTTGATTTTCGTGAAAGGAAGGGAAAATGGTACCACAGAAATTGCCAAAACAATGCACAATTATTCCCGCTGAAAGTAGCTATATCTATAAAATATTCTGTAGATTGTTTTTTTCGTCTTCGCCAGAATTTTAAAAATGTTTTGAAGTTATCCAAGTATTATTCAGTGGGTAGTACTATAATATTACTACTCGTTTGTATTTTACGATCTCTTCTCACCTTTCTTTACCTCCTTTTGAAAATTTAAATTTTCTCTGAAGGGCCAGTTTCATTACTCGGGCCTAGTCCCCCCCCCCTCCCTCCATAGAAAAACCTAATTTAATATCAGCTATTCTGTTTTGAACCTATAAGGTAATCCTCCCCCCCCCTCCCTCCATAGAAAAACCTAATTTAATATCAGCTATTCTGTTTTGAACCTATAAGGTAATCCTTTGAGGATAAACATTTTCTTATTATGTTGGTAATTTATGGAGCAAAGCAATCCAAAATAAAATCAGTCATTTTACATTTTAACATTTCGAGAAATACTCTTTCCGCTTAATCCCCAGGTACTATTTTCGATCGCTTGAGTAGTTGAAATTGAAAATTTTTTGGAAAATATATTATCAGAAAGTGAATTGCGATATCATGCGTATAATTGTGTACTTTGCCACTGAATAAGCAGTATTTTTCGTTTACCTACTATGTACAACCTGCTGATACGATGAATCGTCATTCGAAATGAAACGACTACGCGATTTTTTTTTTTATTGAAGTTCATAATTCGCAGTTTATAGGTCATATTATATTCATATCGCTTAATGGACGAAACGACGAAGAATGAGACAGAAAGAAGTGAAAAGGTAAAATTGCATACTGGTTCGAACGGTTGTAGATGCGAGTAAAAGATGCGAGTATGAAGACGTTCCATTATAAAAAGCTGGTGTTATTTTGCACACCCTCTTCTCGCTCGAATATATAACGTCAATATAGTCTATTGAATGGGCGTTGAATGAAAATTTAGTCAGCGTGACCTGTTGTGTTCAAATCCAAAATGTTGATTTTGCAGTAGGAAACTGAGAATTAGTTTTTATGTACGTCAAGAATGAAGGACTAAATGTATGATGGGAAAATGAAAATATATAAAATTTTTACAGATCATTTTAAAAAGGCTTACGTCAGATTTTGTAGGAATTTCAAGTTTTCTGACGGTGCGTGATATATCTTGATGAGACGAGAGAAACGAACGAGATTTCTGTATTTTTGTCTTTTTAGGAGATTATAAAATTCATATTTTGTTCATTATTGGCTTAAAAATGTGAATCAATATATGATACCAGCCAAAAGAGAAAAAGTGTTGCACCGTATAACTTTATGGTATGTTTAATTTTGCATTTTATCTTGAAAACTATTAATTAAAAATATAACTGTACATATACATTTGTAAGTTCATCATATAACTATACAATATTCAAAAATCGTATCTCTTAGGTAAAAACTCAGCCAGAAAACAGTCGAGAAAATTTCCTCATTTTATGAAAATATTTTTTTTAATATCGTTTTGTCGGACAGTTTGATAACAAAAATCCTAAACTTCGTATTAGTTGAGCTAATTTAGAAGTTAGATTCATATTTTTCCATATTTCGTCCTCGGAAGTTCCTCCCATGAGATATTCGTAAAGCCGAATTGAGTGGAGTTCGGGCGTCTAGTAAAGCATACCCTTAATCGAACTGGTACCTGTTCTGTCCTCACTGGAAACGTATTACAAATCAAGCCCCTCATATTTTTATGTTTTGTGCTACATTCAGTCATTTTTAATTATCGTGTTCTAATTTCGCGACAACTATATGTAATTTTTGGCAATAACCTGCGCGAGTAGAATGTATTATAGGATACAGAGTAAGCACAGAACGGTTACCAAAAATGTTAAGTCCATTTTATTTCCTATGCTTCAAAATAAACTGAGTTACATTACGGATATGATAACTTACAGGCATGTAAAATAATTTTTTTCACTAGTATGCCTCGCCGTCTGCCTCCATTTAGAGAAATGAAAATTGAACTCGTATCTTTCGAACATACCGTTTGAACCGAAAATGACTTCTCATCCAGAGTACCAACCCTACGAACCTCAATCGAAGGTCGAATCGGTTAATGAAGATTCTTTACCTTACGAATCGTGCCACTATATATAGGCTCGTTCTTATCTATATAGATACTTATACCCGTATTTTCTTCTTAGTTGTTTTTTTTTCTTTTTTCTTTAACCAACCGCACCTTTTCCGGTAAATTAGGCGCGTTCGATTTGTATCATTAGGCCTCGGTAATTGTATTTTGTGGTCCGCACTCCGTTTATAGGGTGCGCGTCGTGAACTCGCGACGAGCGCAAATTGTCCGATGATTTTGTAATGAGCGCGAATCGCGGCGAATTGCCAAGGCGTGTCGAACGACGATTTCGAATGAATTCTTGCTGAACCTCCGGCACGGGGAAGCGATGCCCGCCGGAAATGAGACCGCAAAAAGTGTACGTCGGCAATTTGGTCCGGAAGGTCTATGTACGCCTCGAAATTCGAATCGTACGCGAAGTTGACATTGCCTTTGATGCCAGAACCGAAAGCACCGATATCAGATGAATGAAGTTTTGTGCAGAGCGCCATCTGACGGATGTAACGGATAGAAAATTTTGCTGCGAGATGCGACACCAATTCTCAATTCATGGGACATATGGGAGACTTTCCTAGACGAATTCGCCATTTTAAATTGACTTTGATCGAGGCATCGTATAATAAGGCTTAATCCACATTTAGTATATTGGATCGCCAGCAACTGAACCTTTTTCGATCACTAGTACAGTGGGTCAATATCTCCTAATTGAATCGGTTATAATCACAGCCTTACAGATGCACTTGCTCAGCTCATTAAAATTGTTGCACTCTATTCGATTTAACTCGTTAGTATGCAGCTAGTATGACGCCCAGCTTCAGCCAGTCTCGTATAAGTATATATTTTCGAAGTGATGCCACGGTTTTAATTTCACTGTTATCAACTAGCACAATTGAACGGTTTGTATTTTAAACTGAGCTATATGTGTGACTGCACTCTCTCGCACCTATAGTCTTTCTCAAGTACAACGTAGGCTTGTATAAAATCAAACGATAACTTATTTGCCATCAACAATGGGTTGGTTTATTCTACAATAATCCAGAAGAGTGCGTCCAGAATCGAAATCCGCTTTTATATAACTGCATATCACCGTCCTCATTACAAAACCTGCTAAGTCCTAAAGCGATTCTCCCTCAATTTTGTTTTGCTGGGTTAGCATTATCAGGCCCCAAAACATAAAAGAAAGAGTGATCATTTTTGTGCGACTTGGGTATATTTCATTTTTTATTTGTTTTTGGTGTACTTCTTAAAAGTAATCTTAAATTGTCATCCCTTGTTGATTCCTATGTAAAATATTGAGCATTACTCCTGGAATTGGAGCTACTAAAATATGGCTGAAACTAATTATTGGTAAATACGTTTTAAGCGGTCATTGTTGGCTTTCACCCGGAATGCCTGCAAATGTCTCTCAATTTTCCCATTTCTATCTACAGTATAGTTCTTTTTTTTTGTTCGGGACTCGTGTTCTTCGAATCTCCAGTTTGGTTAAAGAATACATATGTTCGGGCTACGTCGGAAAATGTTTTGAAAACTCAGCCTCTCTTTTCAGCTGCGTATTTTCTCGAAAAATTTTCGAGATTACGGTCAAACAAATCACTCGGATATCTCCGTCAAAATGTACTCGACAGACCTTGACCAATTATTTCGTGTGTGTCAAATTAACCTTTTTCATTCTTCCCCGCTGCTCAGAGTCAGCAGGGTCAAGTGGTTAACTGACGCCACCTTGTCTCGTTCATTTTGGCTATTATCGCATGCGACGCTTTGATGCACGCGTAATTAGGAAAAAATGACGAAGAGAAGAGAATCGTATACGGAGTACCTACCTACATATGCCCGAAGATGAATTAGTATGGTGTGCCCGTCACGAGTCTTCGTTTGTCGCGGCTGAAATGTAGGCCAAAGCCTCGTAAACGACCGCAGTTACCGACTTTTGGCCGTTCTCCAACCGAAGCCGTCGTCTTTCGCAAATATCCGCATTCCGCGTGCATCGACTCACGAGACTCGCGGCTGTATGGGCTCGCCGTCGCGCCGAAGAAAGGCACCATTGTCGCTCGATGAAATCGATCTTTTCTTCGCCCACACTCCATCAGCACACTATAATATCATGGAGAATAAAATGAAACGAACACCTAAATATATTGTAGAATCGTGGAGACAATGATGAAACGATGTCGTTCTGTGGCGCTTTTGAAAGTTACCAATTGATAGCTGCTAATGGTAACGCAGTGACAGAAACAAGAGAAATGCGAAATTGAAAATGCGTGGATAAATCAGCTAAGAGAAACCATTCTTGGTTAGAAACTATATACAGCTGTAGTCGTCCATAAAAAATGGTATCGTAATAATGTTGGTAACTTGTCATGAAATCCGATGATTCTGGCGTTAAATGTCTCGTACCGCGGAAATTTTCTGTGAAAGATATCCCAGTATGACCAACAAAATTTTATAAATCATTTTTGAGATTTCACTACACGTTTTTGATTTAGTGATTAACCTTTCTATATTATGGGAAATCTTCGTTTAATTGAAATTCGTAACCAAATTATCAAATCATATCTGTCTCTATAGATGTGAGCTACATTCATTATAATAATGTAAAGAATTTAACTGAAGGTTGAAGTGTTTAACAGGACTTCGCAAATTAGGAAATTATCTCAAAAAATGAAATCCAATAGACTGGGCGATTTATGGAATACATATATTTGTCTGTAATTTTTCAGGCTGAATCCAAACCTGTATAGTCGGTTTTGCTGTATGTTGCGATTTACATCCGTTTTCGAGCACTTTTACTTTCTTGTTAATCATATCTCACTGGTGCTACCAAAAATTATGGCTTGCAGATTCGTTTTCAGCTACCTCGAAAACCTCCCCCATCGATGCTAAATTCAAAATTTTTTTACGTAAAAAAAAAATTGAAAACATGCAAAGCGGTTGAGCATTATAGAAATTGAAAATGACCAGTTTGTAAGAGTTCCACTTTTGGATCTCTGTCTTGCTGAATTTGAATATATTTTTCCCCTTGCAAATAAGGTACGAGTATATAGGAACTTTTAGTTCTCGAGATATAACCAAAAATCTGTAAAAAAAAAAAATTAGAAATATTCGGTGTGTAAGCAAATTGAAATACTGATTGTTGTTTTTTCTTTCTTTGGTTTGGCCCTGAAATACCCTGTGTATTGACCTACCGACGGTGTTTATCCGTTTAAAAGAGTCTCTCGGTTTTCGTCCCCCGGAAACTGCAGATTCTCGGTCACGGCCTTCCTCGTTGGCTGAGTGAGTGGAGCGGTGAAACGTGCTAAACAGAAAACTACGAAAACGTAGGAAAGATGGCGTAAAGGCAAGTGTCCAGTACAAAACGCCTACCAAACCAAGAATGCATCGAAGAATGTAACAAAATAAAGTAAAATAAAATACATAGGGTGGTCCAAAAAGATCCGTACTTTTCTCCTTGAGGGCCCTTAAATTTTTTTTTTTGGAATTTTCAAATACATCAGACTCGAGCCTGAAATGTTCAGCATAACTGGTGCAAATTTCAAGTTCGTAGCTCAATCGAGTCGCTCATATGGGTAGATTTTGTGAAGGCATTTTTAGTATACCCTCCGGAATTTTTATGTTAAAAAAAAGGAAAATTTCTTTCAATGTTTGAAATAAAGGAAAATTTCTTTCAAAGTTTGAAATATCCGGAAGTACTGCCATCTCGCGTTGACAGAGCATGGCATCTTTGGCCAACATTGCTAAGACAATATTTTTCATCATTTTGCTTGACACTGATGCTGGTCTGCAGCTTGGTGGACGTGTACCTCTATTTCCCACGTTTACTGGAACGTTTATTCCTGCATTGTCCCCATACATCTCAGCTAACGTTGTATGACACTCTGCCGGTTTTGTTTTATGTAAGAATAAAAAATATAATATGACAAACCTCTATTTTTGGCGCAATGCATTGGGTATTTTATCGGTTAAATTGCTAACTTCTTGGCAAAAAAAAATTACCAAATTCGAACCGCTACTACGGGGCCTGAATATACTCGATTTTCATGATTTTTTTTTCTTTAATAATCTCGTAGCCAGTAGTTTTTGGTCGTCCACTTGGATCGACAAAAATCAGTTTAGCGTCTGCGGGGGGCACTAAATTTATGAAATAACCATTTTCCAGAGGGTATACTGGAAAAGCATTCACAAAATTGGCCATAGTGAGCGACCTAATTGAGCTAAGAACTTAAAATTTGCACCAACTACCTATGTAGTATGTATCAGGCTTCGACCTGATGTAGTTGAAAATTCGACAAAAAAATTTTCAGGGCCATTGGTAAGGAAAGTACGGATTATTTTGGACCAACCTATGTAATAATAAAAATGAAATGGTTATCGAATATTGCGTGCCCACAATGTGTACAAGCTCCAACGATACTATTTATTAAGTAAAAAAATGTTTGTGGGCAAACAGTTTATACATTTTGTTTGCGAATACGCATTCATTATTGTGAAAATGTGACCATGTTTGTAAGTACTCGTAATATCTCGTTAATCGGGTTTCCGTTCGAGAGAAATTAGATTTTACCTGGTTTGGGTTCTTCAGAAAGCTTTGTCACGAGCTGAAATTTCCATACTGACCACTGAGTCAAAATTCAAAAACCTGCAAACTTGTTTGTATTCTTACACGGTTATATTTTCACTCCTCATCGCCGACATTATTCGCAAAACCTGCTCAGTGCGGAAACATGAAAATTCGTTTTTTCATGGATATGACAAGAATACAGGTACCGGACATCTCCTCGAATTCATTTCCTGGAATGGTCATTTCCCTGGATGCCAATAGTCACTGATTCGCCATTTAAGTAACCCCTCGAAAATAACATTTAAAGCCAACGTAGAACCTAATCATGCGAAGCTGTTTTCTGGCTGTTTTGTAAAATTTACAAATTGGACTTAGCAGGTTTTGGACTTAGCTCGACGATGAAATTAATGTAATTATAGTTTTCATGTGGAGGCTACCTTAAATATTCAAAGAATCCAGTTCAAGGAGTTATACCCTTCGGAAATAATCGCAATTAGTTCTTAGTAGGATTTCTTGAAAACGTACAGCAATATTGAAATGGTCCTCATGAACGAAGTTGGAGTTAGGTGTTATTGGTTTTTCATTCCATGAGTTTGTTTAGGTTTACAATTTTTTTCTTTTTTCAATTTTCTTAGAGAGACCTATCTGTTTACATCTTACAGATGGGAATCTATCATTCACCAATCAGCTATTACCAAATTTATTGTGTATCGAGTTAGCCACCATGCGCAATCATTTTAAAAATAAATTCCCATCTGTGAAAAGTAAACAGTAATTTGACGTCATTATTTCAGTTATTTTTTTAAAATTAATTTTCATGGATTTTTTTTTTTACTTTGAAAATAATTTTTTTTTGTCACTTAATGTATGAAACTTTTCTTCTGCTGCATTTATTTCTGTCTAAAAGCTCTCGTTTTTCGATAATCTTGGATGGATACCTTATTTTTTTCGCGACGTTGGATCGACCGAATGCAAATACTTCGCAATTCTTCTCTCCTCCCTCATTGAATAGAATTTTGCATTCAGCTTGGAGGTTGTCGTTGATAAAATCTAGTGAGAGTACTTTATAGCTTCCTGAAATTTCAAACCCTATATGTAATTTAGAAAGAATTCTGAATGAAATTTTTCCGCTACTTCGGTTTTATGTAGCTACAACAGGTACCAGGTTCAGGTTGATTACCGAATATTTTTGTCTCGTCGTTGAACTCTTCTCGTCGCAGGGCATCGTCGTACAGCGACTTTCATCAATTTGTTCAATTACCCGATGCGACAGTTTCAGGAAATGAAATCGCGAGTACCTTGCATAATCGCATTTGTGTGTCGTGCCGCATTTTATCTTTCAGCCTCTTCGACTCCTCGCGTACTTATATTCCCTTTTTAATTTTCAACTTTTCACCCCGCTTCTTTTCTTTCTCTCGTTTTTTTTTTTTTTTTTTTTTTTTCCCACTTTCGGCCTATGTTCCTATGCTGCTGACGCTATGGCTTTTCTCGATACTGAATTATGGACGTTAAAGTAGTTAGGACGCTGGCTGCGGGTCGCCATGGCAACCGATGACACCGGCGATGACGATTCTCACTCACCGCAGCTTCTCTGCTCGGTCGCCCCGGAAAGCTGCATCTCCGTCACCATCCGAGGAACCCGCAGAGAGCGGCGCGAGAATCGATAATCTGCGTCGTGTGTGGGTGCACCCACAGTTGCGGGGGAGACGTGTGTACGTGTTTTTGCGCGCATAATATTGCGGAAGAGCAGCAGGGGCGAAGATTGAAGAATTCGAGGGTAAGAAGGATGTGAGACGTGCAGGGGGCCTCTATCAACTGAAGGGTAAAGATGCGAAAGTTCGTTGATTTTGAGAACGCGCGTTGCCAAACTCTTTGGAGGGAATCGCCGAAAATGAAAAGCGAAAAAAAGTTTGAAAGACGAAGAACTTGAACCTGTGCGCGAAATGATTTTAATTCGTCGTCATGTCAACTTAAGTTGTCCAAGATGGTATACTACCTTGGCTGTGAGCTTTTGCCGTACAGTAACTTGTAATTAGCTTACCCAACTATGTATATCTCCTTAAATTGAGGTGGATCATTCACAGAGTTGATCGTGTAAAGAATAAATGCACGAGTATTGAGTAAGAAATTTTGTAAAGAATTAGTGAGAAGAATGTACAAAATGTAAAGAATAGTGTATAGAATGTAAAGAATTGGGTTAGGATGTAAAGAATGTTTAGAATAATGTGTGAATTTTTCGTTTCCCTCGCTTTCACATTTTCGTGTAGCCATTAAACATTGCAAATATAAATATTGAATTTGCTTTATATTTCCCTGAATTCTGCTGACCAACAAAGTGGTCCCTTTTCCCTTTTGTGTGAGACATGCCTCATTTTAATGAATCGGAATAAATTGACGTTTAATTTAGTTTCAACAGGATATTTTTTAGGTCCTCTGTAGGAGGGGAAGGGTGGTATTTTACTCGTAATTTGTAAAATCATTTTGGTTGCTGTCGGAAGATTAGCCACAAATTTTTTCACTGTAAATGCAATTTTTTAACGGCTCGTTGTGCCCAACTTTCTCCGCGCTTATTCAAATAATATAATATTGTAGAATATTTCACTTACGACAAGAGAATTATCTATTTAGTCCCATTCATTTTGCGTTAATTTTTCTAGCATACGAACGGAGAATTTTTTGTGGCACAACAAGGTCATTGCGAAACAGTGCCTCCGTAATTTGAGTTGCATTGCCATATCCATGAATATTGTATTACCCTCGAGCGAGAATCATACTCGCTTTGTTGTTTCGTCGCATTTGTTTTTGTCGAGTTAACGCATTTCCGTGAAAATATTGTTTTTGTGTGTTTTTGATGGCTATATGGTTTCTCAAATTACGCAATTTATCAGTTTCGATTTTCAATTAATTTCCAACTGCTCGATATTCGACGGTATATATAGTCTTCTACCTATATAATTTTACCACGCAGCTACCTTTTTTCTTCTTTTCACGTACTCTTTCTATTCACAAGGCTTCGCACGATCTTTTTCGTGACTACTTGGGCAGTGTTTGCATTTACATCGACTAGATGAAACGTTCCCCATAATGAATGTCAAATGATGTAAGTACCTATTATATGTCTAAAAGTCAAATTCTGTGTAACATTTGCCTTAGCCAGAGTAATACTATATAGGTTCTTCCGTAATTTAATTTTCCATTGTTACTCGTATTTGGAGAATAATATCAAATATTTATACGTTCTGAAAGAAATGGCGAGTTACCTAGTTTTAAATAAAAGTTATTTTATATTCCTGCAAATCAAAAAAATGAAGAGCCGAATTCCAAAATGCGCTTAGTGCAAAAAACCGAATTTCGAGATAATGATGCGATCTCGTGGCCAAAGTGGTAAACTATTTTTGAATATTTGGGGGTAGTAATATTGTAGAGAAATTAAATTATTTATTTTGATTAACTTGTACGTAACGTTTGCGAGGTCTGTGGGATCTGAGCACAGCTCGGAAGGTGTATAGGCGTTTCAATATTTATATTAATCAAAATTGTAAAAGTTACCCGCAGCCGAAAGTCCTGCTCTCTTCGATTTTTGTCCTTTTTATTACTCGTATTTTCTGTATTTCCTCCACTATGAGTTATTGGTATTTGAAAAAAAAATAAAATGAAAATAGTAAGGTGAATTCAAATACTGTCTTTTTAATGGCAATGGACTGAAAACGTTCATCCTGCTCGTATGCTCAGCTGAGCAGTTACTTGCATGTTGGTTGCTCGTCTCAGACTTTGTTTCTTTGGTGGTATAACCGCGTCATTTTCATAATAATTCTCGTCGATGACCCAATTTGAGCGTTTACGACGAATGACGCGCTTACGACGCACTGCTGCAGTCGTTATTCGTAATGGCAGTTCGTTTTACGAGCGACGATAAATCTAGAGTTAAACGAAAGTTTTAGCAAAAGACGACTTACTAGTTACGATGTGTGCACTCTTTTATTTTTAGAGCAAGAATACGAAAAAGTTGCGACGCTCAGCGTCGTCTTCGCGGCCATATCGGCGCATCGATCATTTCTCTCTGGTTTGTCCAACAAATTTTGGCATCGATCCTGCCCTCTGTATCAATTTGGTGTGTGGCATAAAAATTAACTTATAGCCATCTTGAAAAATGAAAAAAGTCCCTTAAAAAGCACTATTAATATTACTTGCTCAAAGAACAGCTTGCATAATCATACCCTCGAGACTGCTAAGCTATAACCTTGTATGATCTTGTAATAAAATGTCTCAAGAAGTATACATAGAACTAATAAGAAAACTTTTTGTTTTTTTCACTATTGAGACGTTGATATTTTGTTGACTCGTAGAAGAGATTTTAATATTTTATTTCGAACGAAGTACGAGTATGTTGTTATTCTTTTTGATTCGGATCGTTTGAAAATTTCGTCAGCTAGCTGTGAACTTTTCTGAAACTAAATACAATGGATGATCTTATACTGAGATTTTCTTTGTTGAAACTTTCGCTATTTTGCATTGTGAGCCTTGCGTATATGATGGTTTTATGCTTGTGAAAAGCTTCTGAAAATGGTTTTTTTGATACAAAGGTCTGAAATATATTTATATCTCTCGAATCTTGCCCTTCGTTCTACGTGAACCTGTATTGAATTAAAAATTTTCAATACAAACAAAATATTTTTTTACCATGTTTAATCAACTAAACAATTTTATTGAGACTAAAATTTTTATTCATAATTGTTCATTTCGAGTTTTAGTTTATTTTTCGGGGATTAGGTTTTTTTAATTGATTATGACTAACATTGTTGAAATTAATAAAAACAATGGCATCTTATATTTATCGCTGAAAAGCAAATGAATATACGCAGAGAAGATCAAACCCGCATCCAGGATTAATTTTTCCATGATCTGTTCTCATATAGCTTTGTATGTCAGGCTATAAATTCCAGATCCGGATGCGGAAATTTTTCGTTCAACTCGAATAATTTCTCACTTGAAAAGAAACGGTTATCAATGTAACGTACCAAGTCAATACCAACCACATCGTTGGAAAAAGATCGATGGTCGCCGGTTGAGTTAATGTTTTTCAGTATTTTAAATTCTTCTCAAATCTGAGATTCCGTAAAACGGCTTCTTTTCCGGATAATACGACGATTAACTGTACGTGTGTTCTTCATTTTCCTCCATGTCTTTGTTGTTGTTCAGGTTTTCCTGATCCAACTTCAGTCAATTTGTTCCACCGAATATCTTTAAGAACCTTGACATCTGTAATACGCTATTCTTCATTATCTAGTTCACTATAGCAAAGGAGGAAAATATCACTTTGTAAAACTTTCTAGTTTCAAATTGGTCGATATGAACTGTTTGCAAAAAAAAAAAATTGGAATAATTTATCAATATTGCGTTGGGAATTCTTTTGAGTAATAAAATGGTCGTTTTTACTCACACTCTTCCTCCCACTTCTCCACTTTACAATAATTTAATTAGCATGTGGGAGGGATAAATACAGAAATTAATGAGCCCATTTTAGTCACCCTTGCCACGAATCTTAACATAAGCTAGATCTTGATTTAAAATTTTTCTATTTTATCAGTGACGTACTCAAGCGGGGCTATAAGCTCAGTGGTCCGCAGTCTCCTAAAGCATTTTTCATTATTTGAGAAAAAAAGAGAAAGACTGAATGAAAAAATGTTCCATGCCAACTTTTCATCAAATTTATATTTTTGGTGACAAGACTCATTCCCCCCGCCCGGGCGAATTTCTGGGTTCGCCCCTGAATTATACGTTCCTAATTCCAATTTTACTTATTCTTGCCACCAGTATTTATGATTCGATCGTGATCCGAATCATTTTATCTGTGATTCTATATTCGATTTTTATCTGGACTTTATATTGATTGCGGTCAGCCTTTTAGCATTAAGTAATAAATAATTTTGTAGGATTAATTTTAGGATTTTGTCCGAAAGCACTAAACAGAATCTCTTCGAACAAATTATGTTGGTTGATCTCAAATTCGAAAGCTCATTTCCTGAAATGAAGCAATTAAACTCTTCGACCAACTGATTTCTTGAAATGATATATTAACATACACATATATTACATCAATATATTCTAATAAAATGGTACGGTCCGGTAAAACGTTGAATTTAATAACTTATCTCGGCATTAATTCTGCTTTATATCAACTATGTAGGTATAAAGTCAAATCTTTGGTCTTTCTGATAATAGATTAATAACATGTTGATTTTTTTTTTGGAGGGGAGTGGGGGAGAATTGATCGGAGTCGGGTAATAATTGTTTTCTCTTCGTTATACCGATAGTACCTATATATTTATACTTTTATATTATTCTGATGAGAAATTTGCTATACTGTGTGTTCTTCATCGTCTGTCAGCCGACACGCTGTCTGATTTGAGCCGGTAATTTGTTTAAATTCGTTATCTGCCAACAGTGTAGAATGTGGATTAGTCATTCTGCGAAATTTATTCTCATAATATGACTACAAATTAGAAACTGGTGTGTACTGTACCTAAATACAGTGAAATGGGTAGGTATATCTTCTTCTTCTGTATAATCATGTAAAAGAATACCTATATATATATATTCCTACTGACTTACGAAGAATAATCGCAGGCGTATATCTTGAGAACTGATGATGTGACCATGGAGAAATTTACTCATGTCATATTTTTCTAAACGCTAATTAGTCAAATTTGTACGATAATTTTAACCGATTCTTTATGTTTGTTACTGGGGCGTAGGTAGAATTTTCGAAATCGATTCACAAATCATCGGATGGAAATATAGGAGGTAACATGGCAACTACATACATATACAGTCTGTAAACGCAGAAATTGTAAATTCGTACTTACATGTAGTCATAAAATCACACATAAAAACAAGTTATTCAAATTTTTTAATCACATTCTATTCTGTATTTTTATTTAAGTAACGAATTATATGAATCATCATGGGAAAAAAGTCATGCAAGTTTGAAGTTGGTAGTCTGTATACTTGATTTAGTATTCGATGAATCATTTTAATTTTGATTCACTCAGCAAAAAAATATTTCATTCTGTTTCGAACTTGCGCTATATAACTGGTTTTAATTTATTTCTACCTAATTTTTGTTCCACGTAAGTCAGAGTAAGTGGTACAAATATGAACCGACCTTATTTTTTTGCCCCTATAGCTCAAGGGTGAATATCAATTGATTCAAACTTTCACTCACTCAGTAAGTTTGGGCAATGGTGTAGTATAAGTATCTAGGACCCAGCCCAAAAGCTCAACTTTTTAAAATGGCAAAAATTGGTACAAATATGGATCACGTAAAAAAAAATTACTGGAACATCTTTAGAAAGTGCTTTAATCTGTATGAAAATATTTTAAAAAATTGAAAAATAATTTGTTATTAAAGCACTACGGAGGCTATATGCCATTAGTCTATTTTTCAACTAGCTTCTCATTTTATTCAAATTTGAGTGTTTGAGTGTTTTACGAGCACAATTACGAGATGTGCTCTATAGCTCCGATATGTTCGCTTTATAGAAATTTTTTCCCAAGCTCCTTGATCTGAAGTGATTGTTTTTATAACCTACTAAGCTGTTCTTAAAAGTTCTGAATAATTATAATGCCAAAGACTAAAGAACACATTTTTATCTCAAGATTTTATTTAATTCACTATACCTGCTGACGAAAAATGTAGTTTTGATGAATTACACCCATGATATGCGTTATTATTCACGTTATCATTAACCAAATCAGTATCAACGTGTAGTGTTAAACAAAATTGCGAAATAGGAAGGAAGTTTATGAAAACAAAGGCATTTCACCTTAACTAAGTAATATTACCACGGCGAATTAGTTGGCAGTTCGTTTTCACACTTCGGTGACGGAACGAAATAATCGATAATCGATCCGTTTGTCGCGGATTCATAAAATTTTGGTCTAATTAATCGTCGTGTGCACGTAGATAGCTGCTGCTCGACGAATGATATATTTACTGACGAACGCGTCGTACCTCCTCACCCCCTCGTATTGTGGCTTTCGATTTATCGATATTAAAAATCGGTTAGCCAAATTGGGGCGAGGCGAGTCACGAGGATGATTAATGGTGTAGTGGCCGTAAGACGAATAATTTTTTTTTTTGGCGAGGCGATGGTCGAATGTGGGCTCGGGCGCGGTGCCCCTCGTCGCTCTGCTCGCTGCATGACTCCGTGGCGACCGCTAAAGCTCGGGACAGACGTCTTTCGTTTTTTGGGTGACGTTCGTAGACGTTCTTTGTGTTCCTCCAGAAGTGCCTCTTTGTCAAAATTCTCTAATTCCGCATTTTCGCAAGTCGTGGGAAAGGACGTCGAACTCGCTGGATAGGTGGATAGGGTATGAGTGTCAGGTTTTGCTCCTGTTGACGCATCCAACTCGTCGTCGATAGACCGATTTCGTGCTGACGTCATAATTAAAATTAGTGTCCTCTGGAGCTGAGCACTTCTTGTTTGTATTTTTACAAAAAGATGGTTCACTTTAGACCGCCATACACATCTCGTTATTTTTAATAATGAACCGTGATAATGTAGGAAGTGGATTAGTCCACTTTTTCTGCAGGAGAGCAGAATAAAATAAAAAACTTTTATATCTCATAGCCTTAACTTGGATGTTTATTTTCTCAGCGATGGTTCCATTTTCGCATATTATAATATTCTTATACTGTAAGTAGAGTTTAGTGCATACAATTGAACCTATTATTGTGACAATAAATAAATATCGTCGTTGGTCGGGAGAATACATGTTATGTATTAAGTATGTGCAAAATTGAAAATGTTTTTCTACTGTCTTTCTGAAAAACCCTTACTGGGAGCAACATATAATTTACCTAAAATTTGGTGTTGAAAAGCATCTAATTTTTTTGTATAATTTTTGGACATTAATTCGCGGTTTTTCTGAGAAGAACTTAATTGCGCGCTATCTTTGGTAGTCGTGAAAATACATGTTATTTTTGCTGAGCGACGCCACTGCCATCTACAGTGGTTTGTTAGCACTGAATAGTGTGGTGAGCAAATGAAGAATGATTTCATTTCAATATGGAGACGAAATCGTTTTCGTTTCACCTCTCCTTCTACCATAGGTGCCATAAGTGGATTTTCAGAGCTTGCCAGAGGTACTGTGATCCATTTCGATGTTTGAAGGGATATCCCTTATTGTCTCACATCGTTAACCCCCAAAAATTGTTTTTCTACCAGCCCCACCTATCACCTAAGGGCGACTGAGAGAAGGATGGGGCGAGGACTCGGTGGTAAAGTTGAGGGGATGGGGCCAATGAATGAAATCGTTTTGTAGGGAGGATGAAAATTCGGTGGAAAAATTACTGAACTAGTTGGAAAAAAGATTTAGAAGATAATAATTTTACCCCCTATTTTTGTTTGAAGAGTTGGTCTTCAAGAATGCCTTGTCGCAACACCCCTAGAGTCTGCATCTATTTTATTTTCTCGTATGTCACAGTCCTAAAATTCAAATAATACCCTTTTTGAAAATAAGTGTAGAATTATCGAAGTTTAGTATAAATAAATCAAAATTATTGGATTTTTTTGAAATCGAGAGAGGAGGCTATTTTTAGCGCTCCCCCCGCTGCCCCGTTATCCTTCATACGATCCAGGAATTATTCATTTTTCTTGGCAATTAGGAAACATGATTTAGAATGCAAAACCATTTTAAAAATCATAGAACGACATTTCGATTGTGCATTTTGCCTATAATATTGGTTACCGATGGGAAAATTAAAATTTTTTGTTACTCATGCTGTCTGAAATTCGAAATGTGGCGAAATGAGAAAAATTATTTTTCGGTTTTTTGCACTTCTACCGTTTGCATTTTGACGATTGGCATTTTTTCGCTTTTATTGAAGAAGTGCTACAGAGGTCGCTACTATCTGCTTGACGTCTTTTTTAGTTTGCGAAGGAAGGCAAATCCGTCGGCAGGGCGCGTATCCGGTTGCAATGGCTACCAGTGGATTGGCGGCTTCCATTTCAAGTGCAACTGGCAACTGCAACCAGTCCAGTTGCTTTTGCTCGAATCATCCCTGACGGTTGTGTCGCGTGTTCTCTATCTGGGCTATTCGTTCGACGTGTTCGTTTTTTTTTTTTTTCCATACCAAATTAATTTATTATATTTTTTCGTTTTGAAGTGAAACTGTTTTCTGCTGTTCGGTTAATTTTGTCGTTGATTGCTCGATCGATCGAGTAACTTCTTGTGGTTTTATATTATTGAATTAGCGTTTTGAAAAGCATTTACCGAGAAGGGCGTGAGCGGATTAAATTATTTACAGACTGTATTTATTTTGAAAAAAGCTTAAAATTGTTCAGCGAAAAATAAAATTTAGATTTTGTTATAATATTTATAAAATTGTTGAAAAGACTCGTCAAAGTGGAATTAATTTGGTTAGTGGGTAGCTATAAGTAGAAGTAAAAAAAATTCACAGAAATTTTTTGGATCTAAAAATTAAAATAGGAATGATATTACGTGAGGTATGAGGAATGTAATTCTTTAGAAATGAATCATTTTTGGGAATCGAAGGAATTAATATTTTGGTTTTTATATACCTGTGGATATACCTGCTCGTACATATACGAGTAGTTACGCTACACTAAAAAAAAAACTCACTTCACAGATCAGAGTATCGCATTCGGAATATTTTTGGTAATCCGCAACTCGTATTGCTGAATCTTGCTTCGAAGTAATCTTTCGCTTTGTTTTATATAATCTTCGAAAATTCGATTATCGACTAAAATAGTGCATTGTGGATTGCTGATTGGCTTTTCTGAAATAGAACAAATGTATTTTGTAAGTTGAACTAGCATTATAATCACCCATGCGAGCTTTTCTCAATTATTTTCTTTATGCTGTGATTAATAAGAGTTTGAAAATACTCGTATTCCATTTGTCGCACTTTGGAGAAAACCTCCTCAGCATTTTACACACTTCTATACTTGATATACGGAAGAGGTAGACATTTTACTCGAGCATTTAGCCAGTAAAAGCTCACATCTTTTCAATTCTACCGGTTTCTCATCTCCAAAGGTCAATTTTACTCATAAAATTGTCGACAAAATTTTATTGGGTGTTTCTATCACGGTATGACAAATTTGTGGTGGCACTAGATTTGAAGTTTCAATTCATTTTGCGACTATCTAATGATGGAGAAAAACTCGAGAGGGTGACTGTGAATGGAGGTTTCCAAAAAGGTGCGTCGCTAACTGCAGGTTAATAATGGAAAACTGAGTTCTCCGTACACGTAGTTTATACTCCTCTCCTCCCTTCATCGGTATAATGCACTCTAGTAATATGGTTCGATCGCTTTCTTCATTTCTGTACATAGTTTTTTGTTTTTTTTTTCAATTAAAAATTTTTGCTCTTAACTCGAGAGTGAACTCGGCGTGCTTTCCTGCAATCGACATCCTCGCATACCGTGCCAGCAAAATCTCACAGTTTGGTCGTTCGTGGGCTCGTTTGGAAATGGGTGATCGTTGGTGACAGTGCCAGGGGCCTTCCTCGAATGACGTGGTGTGCCAGCCGCCGTTTCAGCGAGCACTGCCGGTGCGCCTAATGGATGCCGCAGCCGAATCCGGCGAATGGTACGTGGCGTACCGCACGCTGCAGTCGATATCGCGGGGTCGACGACCGAACGTCTCGTGGCCGGTGGACGAAGCGGGCGGCGCGTTCGCGGCGGACGCGGTCGACGAGGTCGACGACGAATGCTTCCACACGTCGGACTTCGAGCCGTTCTCCGACGACGACGAAGACGGCTGCGGTGGCGGCCCCTACCTGCTGGTGGCGGAGCGGGCGATGAGAGCGCGCCTGAATCGGCGCAGCAGCGCCTCGGACATCGGCCAGCTCGACTATTCGCTCTTCGAGCCGCTTCGATCGGGCGCCGCCGACGACGGATGCGGTCAGGATGACGGCGGCTCCGGTCTGTGCAGCGGTTTGCTTTTTCTACTCTGTCGAAAGTCGGCCTCAAGTGAGTGATGTGAACGGTGGCGCGGGAAAGGGCGTATTTAATCGTATAGATATTGAATATGGCAGTGTCACACAAAAGGGACCGCTTTGTCGGTCGAATGGAAAGTGAATCGAGCATACCACATGAAATTAGCCATCCAATCAAGCCAATCGGACCTTATCACCTTTAAAATTCGTCAGTTACAGCGTTTCAAAGTTGAGAAATGGAAAACCGCTTTTTGAACGAAACGATTCAGGATTGATCAATTACATTGAAAATTTTCTATAGTTTCTAATTTAAGACTTCTAAATGGCTATTATATTAAGTCAGTCCATAAATAAACACAAGAAAGACCGGGTAGTGTCATATACGACACCATTTGAATCGGGATGCGCCATTCCTCGAAGGACCAAGTGGTGTCATATATGATATTCTCCGGTCCTTTTAGGCTCTTCTACTGTTGAGTCAAATATGACACCACCTGGTCTTTTGAGTATTCGAGTAAAACCTGGTTTTTCTAGTGATGACATGCAAAGTGGATGGCACTAGGGCCCGCTCAGTGGCGAAGTATTGCCACATGAGCTACATTCTACAAATCCCTCCTTTTCCGGAAAATTCGCCTACATCAATGCAACCGCAAAAAGTTTCTTCTACTTTTTGGTTTGGGTAATTGTCAGTGCCATCCAGTGAAAATCTCTCGAAATATGCCCGGATTATATGGATGTGGTTGGATTCCTTTAGGTAGAGGCGAATACCGTGGGAGGATTTTTGGGCGTTGAATTTTAATGCATAGGGCATTGAAACTATCAATTTCCGCATTGAAAGAGGAAAATTGAAAGTTTTGACCTGAACACTTTTTTTTTGGCAATTTCCCAATAAAGGTACTGACGAAACAGTTCCTTTTGTGTGAGATTCCCGCCAATACATGAGAAGCATTTGTATAGTATCAAACGTGACAAAAAATTAGTTAAATGTTGTGCACAGTACAATTTTTCATGAAGAATTCAATCCTATTCACTCATTTTCCTCTATAAAATTACCTAATATATTTAGAGAAAATTAATGAAGTAAAGACTCGGTATCAAAAACGTACATGTCCTAACAGACCAATCGATATAAGAACCAATTTTCATCCAATTTTACATTTCGATCAGAATTATTTACAACCCGAATGGTTGTTGGATCATGTACTACTCAAATTTCGAAAATGCTCGCACATCCATAGTGGGTATAAATGAGACATTTTATGGCTGTTAAGAAGATATTGTGAACACAAAGAGATTAAAAAAATTTTTTCATCTTTCTAGACTTCGACTAATAACCTAATAATTTACTCGCGTACCTGTAAGTACGTCCTAATGGTGGTACACGAATTACTGGAACGATCACGAAAGTTATTTTCGTGTTGAGGTCGCTTATAAATTCCCCTTCGTTTCTCGTCTAAAAAGGAACGAAAAGAAAAAAAAAAAAGAAAAAAGGGAAGAGATTCGAAGATCCAGTTTTTATACCTTTTTAAACATTCCTCAAATTCTCGGCTCTGAGGTTTGGGTCGTTTTGTTCGTGCATGGGCTCGTACATGCTTCGTCAAATTATAGAAATTACGTAGGAGAAATCAATTAGTAATTTATTATGAAAACCAATATTTCTTCTTTTTTATATTGCGGGTTGGTATATCGATGTTATAGCTGAATACAGTAATTGTGACCGCGTCGATATACGGCTGGAAATGAGCTAAGATTTCATTTTATTTCACGTTTTAAAAAGTGAAAATCGAAATTTTCGATCTGCGGAAATTATTGTTAAAATAATTCTGGTTTTGGCTTTGTGAAACTACACATAGTGATACTGATGTCTGATATTGATATAGATGTGCTTCGTGGCTGAGATCATGCGATATTTGGCCTATGGTTCTTCTTATACTATGATGTACCTACATTTTGATAATTATCTGCGCCGTGACTGTACGTTAATTGCCTTGTTTCGAATTTTAAAAAATACTTTTCGAATAGCACGGATCCGCAAAATGTTCTGAAATTCGAGCATATATAATTTAAAGGTCATTAATTAGGCAACTGTTGGGAACCATTACTTTTTGGAATGATGCACTGTTAAGAATTGGACTGCCTCACGTATTGGTTCTGCATGCGTCGATGGGAATGGATAAAATTATGAACTGCATAGAAGCCTGTAAAGAAATAAATATTTAGCTAAACAGATACACCAAGCTTTTGTGAGGATGAAGGGTTTATTTCAAGCATTCATAAGGGAAGTCTGGCTGGTATCATAATTTATCTTCATAAAATGACTGTACATACATGTATTTTCACTCGAGTATTTTAGATTTTCAACTCTGAAAGTTGACTCGTATAATTACACTGGCTAAGACAGTTCTTCATAGATGACCTGAAATTTCAGTATAACCTGATAACGTACTGTAGTGCTGAAAAGTCTGCGGCGAATTTCGCTACAATCCTTTCGATCAAATGCGGTGATCATATTTATAGACCGTGCTTAGTCAGTGGAAATGAAGTTCCATATCATCCATGTGTTGTGATAAGCGTTGAAAATTTGTTCAAACGAAATCGTGGTTTCGCGTGTAGTTGGTCATTTTTTTCTCTTCCTCTTTTTCATATCGCCTTGAACTTGGCAAAAGGGAAAAAACGATCGCAATTCTGGATAGTTGGTCGCGCTAGGACGTGGGAATATTGGGGGAAAGAACTTACTGGAGCTCTGAATCTGATTGACGAGCCTGTATGTCGACGGTCTCTTCGGATGCATCTTTAATAGGTCGTCGATTTCGCGCCTATCCTACCGGTTTGGAATCCGGTATATGTCGATAAATCTCGGAAAATAACGTTTCTTTTAATCGTTTTTCTTTTCCTTTGGCCTCCCCTCGCCGCCCTTGTCTCCCTGTTTGTCCTTCTTCTGGATTCGATTGTTAGCGTAATCACTTTGCAATAGACGAAAGGGGTCTCCTATGCTGCATAGGAAAAGATGAAATTATAGTCTGAAGGTAGACGTGCAAGTTATTTGTTTGTTTTTTTTTCCTCGTTTGTCTTTGTCTGACGCTCGTGCGTGTATTTATCAAAAGCGAATCGATAAAATGGATGCGATCTTTAGAGTACTATATAGTGGAATGATAACGGACACCAGACAAGCGATTATATTGAAAAAATTGTTAATCCAAGTAACAGACTATACGCGTACATCATTTTCATGTTTTGTTTGTTTTTTTTTTTCGTTCGAAATCTTAGCTTTGCGAATTTAGTTACAAATTCATAGTTTCCTATGACAACTGTTGAAATACTCGTATGTTCGGTACTTCAGAACAAATTGACTCAATTTGAAGAGTAAATAAAATCTTGTCTCCTTGGAGAGACGAGCAACGCCGACAATATTCCAATGCATTGTGCATATATTGATGGTATCTTTTTTATGGTATAACGATTTCCAAAAACAGTTGGGCTTATAATTTTGCTGGGGTTTTTTTTTAGTTCGAATGATATGTTGTATTCTACTCGTTGCTTTTTATATCTTCGACTTCGAACTTCCATTTCGGGGATCGAGAAAAGCTTAATTGCGGTTATTGGAAGAACGCTGAACGCGTTGAAAAGGCCGGAGCGTGATCGACTAATATATTTGTGTGTGCAGCAGCAGACCACACGCAGACGTCCTATCGGCTGGAATTCGGATTAATTCGACGACCATTTTTCTTCTCACGACGTGTATAATTCGTTGGGCGCCCTTTCCTCAACCTATTACGCCCACACTAATTAGCCGTGCCGTAAATTCCGTCCACCGTGGTTTTGAAATATTATTAATTTTAATCGTTTCAATATTCTTGTTTCCGTTCGAGAGCTAGGAATCGGACGCACGACCAAATCGAATCTGAATAAATTGGTATAAACGATTTGAGAAATGGAAACTATATAGCTTTCGACTTTACTGGGTGACTGCAAAATAGGTTGAGGCTATACTTTAGAAGTCAATTTTTTTTTTCTTACAATACCCTTACTCACCAGGCCGTTTCTTTCCAATTTGAGCCAAAACACATGATTTTTATTTGGTATACTGAAGGCGAGGGGTAACCTTTTTGCAGCATAGACTTGAGCAAAAGCGTAATGATTATTACAGAAACAAAAGTCAGTCCGTGATATCTGGTAAAAATAAGAAAATCTCTAAATACGAGATGATAATTTTGAAATCGTGAGATCAGGAAACGATAAACTAGCGTGTTAATGTCCCATATAGGCTCATACCCATTTTCCGGGGCTGGGGGCCTGACTGAATTAATGGAAGGTTTACTGTCGAAAATCTGCTGAAAAATCTCTGTATTGCTGGAGGAAATTTTTTTCTCCATACTGAGCGAAATGGATAGCATTAAATATCATACAAACAGAATAGTAACGTTTCTCATCACACGTGTGAAAATTATACATATTAATTGTTAATATTCTAATATTTGTATAGTATTTTTTGATAACTCTTTAGATGACTCATTTTACTATTTTTGTCGTAATTTCTACTGCAAATTTCGAATTTTCCCAATTTTCCTACACAAATTGTAAAAATTACCGTTTACAATTTTTCTTAGTGCAGTCTTTTTAAACTATGCGTTCGAAAGACGATGCAGAAACTATGGCCAACATTCCCAGTACCTTTATACATTCTAAAATATGCATAATCTATCTCGCTGCATTCGGTTTACCTTTATCCCGTGAGGACTCGAGCGCATGAATATTTACGCAAATTAATGACGAGATAATGGCGAAAAAGAAGCTACAATAATCTTCTTTTCTGTAAAATTTTCCTTTTATGTTTGGGCTTCTAGCCTGTGGGTATACAAAACTGGCAG
The DNA here is from genome assembly GCA_038050395.1 of Parthenolecanium corni. Lineage (NCBI taxonomy): Eukaryota > Metazoa > Arthropoda > Insecta > Hemiptera > Coccidae > Parthenolecanium > Parthenolecanium corni. The sequence continues at coordinate 2,245,286 of JBBCAQ010000034.1, read as the reverse complement.
TTTTTTCCCTGCTACCAATTGTCGAGTCGAGCCGCAGCGAACAGTAGGAGAAAACTAGTTACCACTGAGTTGCGAGTGGCTCTGATGGTATAAGCTCTCTTCTCTTCTCGAACGTCGACCAATACATTATTACTATACGTACATTTACACCTCGAGGGTCATCCGCTTCTGCCTGCTTGGTCGTTGTCGATCGTTTAAATATTTTTAATAATAACGTATCGTTCTATAATAATTTTAGTCGTATAGGAAGGAGTGACAAAAGGCGAGAATGTGAGGTAAGATGGTGGTACTAAGTAAGATTGAGAGATGTAGTGTTGTAAAACGGCGGCGTGAGAAAGTATGGAGCCTCGGTTCTAATAAATTCGAAAATTGGTGTTTCCGTTTTGCTGAAAAGGAGGCCAAATTATAGCTCACAAAAATCCCGAGGACATGAGTTCCTGGAGATTTATCGTGAAAAAACGTATTATTTAGTGTAAATGCGCAGACACCCGTTTATACTTTGGCAAAAATATGGTATATTTTTTCCTGCCCTTTAGCTTCATTTTCAACAATAGCGTTCTCGGAAAGCTCCCACTTTACTGAGGGGTTAAACTGATAAAAAAAACATAAATTCTGCGCGTAGTGCGGAAAAATTTATTTATTCAGTCATCTGCGTCTACGTAACTGATAAAAAAAAATGTTGGGTCTTTGTGGAGCAAGATCGAGAAGGGTAGGAGAAGCGGGATCAGGAGGAGAAGTAGCATGATGATGTCATCAAGCCCCTTCCCACTCCGCTGAAAGGGGTTGGTGGGTTGAGCAAAGCGTCAGTAGGGCGAAGTCCTCAAGTATATTTTAATGAAATTCGATGCTTGGTGCCCCCACAGCTCTTCTTTGGTGCTCTCAGCTGGATATTCTGTTTTAAATAGCTGATTTTGTTCAAGTGTTATTTTAAGGTCAAAATACGAATACTTGGCGCTAGGGGAATCTGTATATAAGTTTTATATTATCTAATGATGGAGGAATAGAAATTGTACCAATGGAATGTGTAAAAATGTCCCCCAGTGAAGAGTCATGCGGTTTAATTTCATTAAAATATTACTACTCGTATTTTTGCGAGAAAGGGGACTGATTGTAGATTGTCATTCAAAATCACGAATACGACTTGATACTTGATTAAATAAGCTAGATCATTTTTGTAAAATTATGTCATTTTTATTAATTTGTAACTAGTTTTGCGGTAGAAAAGAAATATCATCTAGATTGATTATTATATCGTTGATGATGGAATTATTGTCATGTGTCATCGCCCGTGATGAGGTTAAAATCTATTCTATTTCTTCATCGACGTGCGTACTTTTTAAAAAATCCGTGATTAGTTTTTCTCTCATTGGGTTTTTTTTTTTAATATTATTATTATTATTATTATTATTATTTTTATGAAGTATCAGCGGATTTTTCGATTCATCCGCTTTACAATTGAAATGAGTGGTTGATTGTAAAAATCTACGAGTATATACATTTAACAAAATGTTGATAGTTTATTTTACTATACACATATTTGTATGAGAGAACAGGGAAAATTCAAGTTATATATAGCAAAAATCACCACAAGAATAGTAAAATATGCTATCTAAGATGGTAAGAAGTACTACAAATTCTTAAAATATTTCCTATCCAAATTGTAAAAATTACCATAAAAAGTTTTCTCACTGAGGGAATATATTACCAACCGTGCGATTAGTTGGTTACTTAATCTTCTCTATCTATAGCAAGGTAGAAAGTTCGAAAACTGAACGTCGCTTCGGTTCGATTTTTTGCTGGGTCAAAGGTACTCGAGTACATGCGAATAAACGGTTTACGTTTTGCTGGTTTTCTGGTTGCGGTAAAGTGGATGAATCGATCCTATTATAATTCACCTCTAAATTGACGTGTTTGGAATGTCGTCGATGGTCGAGTAATTGTTAATTACCTGGCCGTGACTGCTAGTGAAGCGAAATTATCCACCTATAGTCATAGCCAGCTTGACTGGAAAAAAAAACTAAGCGGTAGACAATGGACTGACCCGTATTCGTTGTCCCCTTTCTTTCTTTCTCTGTCAAATTCAACCGAGATTTATTTTTCGAATCGATTATTTATCAGATTCCATCACCAGAGTTACCTACAGAATGTAGGAAAACAAATTCCCAAATAATTATGTGTTTGACTTCTTGATGATAAAATCCAGTTTTGGTTCAATGATACTTACTGTGTTACAAATTGTCAGCTAAGTAGTTCTCTTCTGATTTGAATTTTTTCCTGCTATTGTATTCGTCTCCGCTGGAAAAGTAGATATCTAATTTGAGTACGAGTAACATTTTAGCGAGGATTCGTGGAATGTTTCTTTGCCTTCAACTGTGACAGAGGCAAACATTCAAACACGCAGGCAATGCGAATCACTTTTGCAGAGAGAATCATAATTTATTATTTTGAAGTAGTAACCTGATGAAGAATCAACTTTCGGGAGTTGCCTGAGTAATTTAGTTAATTTTTTTCGTGAGAACTCTCATTTTCTTGATGAACTTTTCATTCCCATCCGCATTTTAAGAATATTAAAATTATGCCTCGTGGTTTCTATTCAAATAAATGAATTATGTTAAGTTTAAAATAACCAGAGTAATTTTTATTTTTTCATTTTTTTCAGATGAGGAATTCGAACCTGGTCGAAAACACTCGAACGCCTTGAAATCGCTGAAAAAATTGAATTTGAATTGGGAGCCTTATTTTTGTGTGCTGCTGCAAGATGAGCAAACATTCACTGCTTATCGCAGCGAAGACCTATCGGTAAGTTTTTGTGTCGATAACTGTTTTTTTCTTTCTATTATCTACCTACTTTTTTTGTCAATTTAATTTCTGGCCAATTGATTTGAATTTAACTCAACAAAATCACACGAATAATCTTCCTGACACCATTTTTTTTAGTTTGATATTCCTGATTGTTTAATCGATAACTATAGTTGAAAAATAGAAATACAATCCTTAGTAAGAGTATTTATAGTAATAATTTGATCTAAAAGCTAGCATTTTTTCCATTATTCATTTGAAAAAATTGAATATAACATCTGACTCATAATTTTGTTATATGTATGTATTTGAAAGTGCGAACTCAAACCCATTACGTCAGCTACTACTGTAATAACTACACTTAGGTCGAATCTGAAACGAAGCTTCGTCAGAATTAGTTTCATGGAATATTTCTTTTTTAATCAGATTTATTTTATTGAAAAATCTATCGTCTGTTAATTTTTTTTCTGTGATTACTTCTGAAAATATTTGAATAGACATTGGTACATCCTTATTTTGTTACGGAAGCAAAATCATGCATAATTATGACCTCTCTCAACTCCAGTGTCTCAAGCTGGCGGATTCCCTTCTTGTCTTCTAAAATTCTCCAGTTTCGTCTCAACTCTTAGCCAAACTCCAAAACATATTTTATTTATTTCATCTACACATATGGAAGCTGTCAATCAAAAGTTATGATTCCGACCTCGACATTATTATTTCACTTTTAAAACCGAATTAGGTTTACAATCAAAGTCATAATGAATTTTAAGCTTGACAAAGTGCCAGACATGTCTAAAAAGCCAAAAAAAAAAGATAACCATACGGTCAACCCCTAATGTAGGTAGCTACATTCGATTATCGAGTAGATTTTGGTCGAAAAAAATTCTTAATTTTTTTTCTCTCTAACGTACGAGTATTATAAAATCTTTAACGTTGATTTTGTAATTTTTTTCGGATGCAGATTTTCGCTGGACTTAGTCGAGGCTTCGGTTCGAGAACTAAGGTTTGTTCTTGAAGCGTCATATCTTGAAAATCTTTTGTTTTTCATCGCGCCTTTTTTATCATTTTTTATTAAATGATATTATTTTTTTTGATCGCTTGGCATGGAAATTTTTGATTGCGTAAATGAGGGTCGTAGCTGAAAGATAGAAAGATAGAAGAAGTGATATAAAAACTCAGTAAAAACTTGAATCAATCATTTCAACCCATAAGGGTAACATGTGTGAAAAATTACCCTCAAGCAATTGCTTATCACTGTGCAATTTTCATTTTTTACGCGTGTTACCTTTAATGAAGTGGTTTAATTAAAAGAAACTTGTTTTAGAACCCCTAACAATTTTGCTGGTGTACTCAATTTTTTACACCCGTTCAACTTTACAGAAACTATTCGATTTGTGTCATCTCAAAACTAATGGAACATGTTACCTTTGAAGGATTAATTATTAGATAGGAGTAAAGAGGTGTTGTTTTTAATTATTTTCATTCATTAAGTACCTATTGCGAGTAATTTTTTCTTTTTGTGAATTCACCAGTGAATGGTTGTTTTGAAGAACAAACATCCTTCAATTCTGAAAAAAAATTTTACTTAATGAATTTGTTTTAAATTCCAATAAAATCATGCCTGTAATGTGGGTTCAGTAAATGACAAATAATATGGTAGGTACTAAAGATCATAATTTTCTGATTGGCTTAATACATAATATAGTTGCTACGACCCTAGCATACATTCTTGCGTGTGTGTTCGTGTGTTTTGTTTTTCATGATTTTGCACAGCATCTTATGATAGTTTGCTTTCTACATTTTTTCTGCGATGAATAGTTATTTTAGACACTTTTCGTTTATCATTAAAGACATATTATTTTGTCGTCGCGTGGTAATATTTGTATTTATTTCATATCAGAGCATGTCTTTTTCGAAAAATTGTAATTTATAGAATTTTATCGATTTTTAACGAAAGACTTTCCGGCTTTCTTTGTAGATCGGTGACGCATTATTTGTCGATCTGCCCCGAGTACGATTAGATGGCGGGGCGAAAGCATTTCGTCAAAAATGGGGTTACGATGTCTCGTCGCCTTTGGGTCTACTTGAAGAGGTAGACGAAGAGGACGACCAAAATGAAGACACCAGTATATCGGAATCGGCGTCTCTGCGTGAAGATCTGCCCAGTTCGGCTTATTCTCCTGTTGGTAAGTCTCTTGGTACTTACGATAATCTATTTATTAGTGTAAGAAATAGCTACAACTAGGCAAACATCTTTTTTTAATATCTGCGCTTCTAACGACTGATACAACCTCGCGAATGAAAAAATGAATAAAAGCCAGAAGTTCTTGATAAAGCTCAAAGTACTATATTGTTGTTCAAGTCGGCCCTCGATGAGCGAAGTGACGGGGAGAGAGGAGATGAAATATTCGTCAGACTCTTTTAAATTTTTTTCCTGGTGCCTGTAATTGCACAGATCCTAAAAGTTCTATAACTCATTCAATGCGCGCCTCTACGTCGTATATTTAAAGTCTGAGAAAAATCGAAGATACTTGGGTTTTCAATTCAGTTTTCTGCGTCAGTAAAACTATTCCTTGGTTAAATTAAAGTTGTCAAAGAATGTTGCTCGCAAGAAGCTATAATTATTCCATTCTTGTGGACAAGTTTATCAGATAATATTCCCTATTGACTCGGTGTCATTACAGATTTGTAAATTTTTTTCATTTAATAATCTATATTAAATTACTACGTTTCATTAGAAAAGTGGCTTTCAAGTGGCAAGATAGTGCTCGAAGGCGATAAGACTAGTTCTTTCTTTTATTATCAGCTGAGGTACACATTATCACAAACTAAAAATATTTGTTTAGCCCCCGAAACTTACGATAAAACTCGATGTTTGAATACAATGGGTCTATAATTTTATCGAACAGCGTTTTAAGTCCGTTGCTAATCGAGTGCTATTTATCCTCGATTGAAGGCGCATTGTTCGCGGTTTATCTGCAATCGTTGTTTGAGTAAATGACATTTTATATTACCTTCGAAGCGCTGGAAAAGATTACGTTGAGAAGGAGGTATAATATGAAGAATTTTGGTAACGGTGCCATCGTCTTCCCACTCCCTGATTTCCCTCCTCCCGATAAGCGTATTTCTAATAATTACACGTGCCATCGGTGCTGAAGCCGAGCATTAACTGGGCAGCCTATGTGGAAACAATGCCGCGAGTACAATTTCAGAAACCCCTTTACCTTTAATGAGAATGGAAAAGATTTCCGGCGTGTAGGGCGTGTGTGGACGGTGACTCGAGCTCCGGAAATTCGACTATCCGTTCACGTTTAGTGTCGCCTTATCCGGACTAGAATAATTGTAGCAGGCTCCTTTTCGTCACTCCATTATAAAGAATGGGGATTACTGGATAAAAGTAATACGTGAAACCTTTATAGTGGACTGAAGTATAAGAGCATTTGAGACGTATACATGTAGTTATTTTCCATGTAGCTACTCTTTGTTGCTATGATATAAACATATTGTCATTTGAGGCGATAGATGTAGAGAGTTGAAGAATTTATATTCGTAGTACGTTCGAAAAAAAGAACTACTGAGTAAAACTAGAGATTGTTTTCATTTGAAAAACCCTTTTATCAAGTTTTTTTTTTCACCTCGAAAAACCCAAAGAAGGTCTGCGTAGAAACAGTTGAGAGGTTACCTACCTCTATAAGAACCATCCTGGTCCAATGTTTTTCCTCACTATTTTGATCGTAAATTGGCCAACTCTGGCGACAATGATTGCCTACAGAACTGAAAGGAAGATTTAGAGTTATTCGTCAGAACATGTTTGAGAATCAGATCATACATGAATCACGAATGAGTGTATTTTTATTGCTATTTTTAAAACAGCCGTATAATTAAACTGAGGTCGTTTCTTGAACCAATCAAACATGCCGATTTTTCCGGTAGTCTTTAGTTGAGTGATTCTATTTACTCGCATATATTCTCAGTGGGCATAATATGATTTCTCATCCAAATCATTATTTTGATGGGGAAAAAATGGTGTTTTTACGTTCTTGAACGCAGAGGTCAGTCAGGAAATGTGATTTTCTATTACTCATCTAATTTTGGGACTATGGAGTGAGGAGTCGATCGACTTAATAATTTGAATAATTCGAACGTCTATGACTGGTCTTTTCAATCAAGTTTTATTCAAGATAATTTTCGACGAGTAAGATTTTTGTACGTTGGTTTCGGGAATATTCGAAACATTCTCATGAGCTTATTTGCCTCTTCCACCAGAGTGTGAAATAGTAATTGAATCTAGTTATTTCCAGCTGGTTGGGATTTTTTCTAGACCAGCCAAAACTTGAGTTACGACTTTTTAAAAATTTTTACGAAGTTTTTATCTTATTCACCCAATTTGACGGGATAATATCTGGCCGACTAATTTTCCGTATAAACGTTATTGGCTTATTGCCGTCTCTTTTCGTTTTCGCTTTTCATTATCTAGTCACGTAGGCTATACGTACACCAATCCTCGGCCTCATCCCTCGACGTTGAACTGAAAAAGGTGTCTTATGACAGTGACACATTAATCCCGAAGGATCTGAAGAGGCTCCGTGTGTATAGATGTGGCGTCCCGATAAGCCCGCATTTCGACCGTTTTTCCTCCTTACTTATTTTAGTATAGCCGGTCTCTCAGAGAAATCCGAGTGACGTAATTTTCCGATAAAGAGACGAACGTAGTTTCCTCGTCTGCCGCACCCGCGAGGCCGCGATGGCGCGACTCCGCCGCACTCATCGCATCTCGGCGATGACTTGTGCGCGCCCGTCGACGGTCGTTGGGTCGTTTTTAATGATAAAGAAATTAAAAATAAACAACAACAACGTAAACGGAAAGTAAAGTTTTTTTCATTTTAGACAGTTTAGTTCTCGAATCGTGGCTGGTTGGTCTTTCGTTTTGTCGGCGCGCGGCATTTAGAAACGCCAAGTTCGAGTATAGACGCTTGGGTGCTCGCCGCTCGCCCGTCACCACTTTCTGCTAATTTTTTCTAATTGCGTGTTTGCATATTATATGCGTGTACGTATATTACTATGAAAAATATCGTGTATGTGCTCTAAGGCGAGCCATTGTTTTTCTCACTCGAGTGTATCGTCGATCGAGTGGAAGGTGTTTACTGCGATTTCCTCGAAAGTTTAGGCCTTTTTTTTCACCGTTCGCGATTTCTCGTGTTTTTTCTTTCGACACTACGTAAAGTGAAGTCTTCGGTCTGCCGTACATGCGATTTTTGCTCTGCCGCTTCAGGGAGGCTGGTATCTTATGAAGTGAAAATCGCTCGAATACGTTTTTCCATTGGTCGATGCGTCATCTCTGCGATACGAGTATGTCTCATAAAAAAGTGTGGCGACGGATCGTCAACAAACGACGTATTTCCTTGTACACCTCCGAGGAGGACGCTTCCAAAGGCGAGCGTAAGTTTGGTCGAAAATATCTACTATTTTCTTCTTTTACGCTCATATAAGTTATATATATAGTTCGATCAAGCCGATGATTCAGTGTGAAAAGATCGTGGCTCGATTTCTCCCCCAATTTAAATTTCTCCATATTTTTATGGTATGACTATATGTGGCACTTTTTTCACGGGAACTGATAAATTTTACATGCAAAACAGTCATTTTTTCCTCACTAGTAATAGCCATGAATCACGAGCCAGCAAGAGTAAAGTATACTCTATATCGTCGCCTTTTGAGAGAAAAGTGACCTATCCGAATTAAGTTTAGTATAATTAAAGAAAATTAATTTCGATTCGTGTTATCCCTTAAATTGGTTTTCATAAATGTCATTTCTTTTTTTAGTGGCTGTCGGCCGTTGATGCACATTTTTATAAGCTAGTGATAAAGAAATGAATTTTATAATTCCTCTGCAAGGACGAAACCGGTGTGGCGAGCCGGGAGCAGGCTCAACCAAAAAATTTGGCTGACACCTCAATAACGTCGGGTACCAAAACTCCCCTCCTCCCAAACTAGCATGGTCTACAAAATCTCAACATGCCATTTTTCAAGGGGCCCATCCAAAACATTTATGGACCTCGTTTGTCACATTCAAAAATATTTTTCTGGTTACTTTATTGTCCCTCTGAAGTCAAAAACAGGGAAATCCGAGTCATGGAAATTACAAATTTACTAAATTTTCTTTAGGATACCTAATGATGTGCTGTTTAAAATTCGAACTGCTTCCTTTAGGATTTAGTTTTCTGAACAGACGACCTTCTTGCACAAACTTGTTGAAATTGAAAAGGTCAAAAGTCTGACCATTTATTATACTATTCTACCCTTGACTGCTTATTTAAATGGACTGCGCAAAGTGATACGTACGAGTGCGGCTGGAAATTTAAAATTCATGGGTCTCAACATCGTGAGCTATTTTAACAAACTTAAGTTGAAAGAATGACATATGTACGCCCTTAAGTTATTTGTTGAGTCTCTATATACTGGAAAATGTACGAGTACGAGTATATGAATTGCTATTACAAGAAATGATAATTGCATTCAATTTCAGACTTTCAGCTGTTATGTGTTCTCATAAGTAGAAAGAAAATAGGTTTACCTCATTGGGTTTTTCTGAAATTCGCCAGACATAATGAGATTGACTGATAATATTTTGGTATTTCTAATCTCGTTGGTATGATCAGTTCAGTTAAGGCAACAGCTGTTTGAAATTTAAGAAATTCTTACGATATTTATAATTATCAAATTTTTTATCTGCTTACTTACAATGAATGAGGCACAAAACAGGGGATTATTTTTTCCCCACGTTAATGAGTGAGAAAGTTATCTTCCGAAGTTTCAGTATATTGGAATTATTTTTTGAAAATGATTAAATTTCATCTTTCAATAACACCGTTGTCAGGCTTTTCAAATTTCTGTTTTCTCATATTTTCATTCGGAAAAATTGCATAGTCTTTCCTCAATAAACTCAGGTAACTATACCATGGCTCATGGCTGCGGTTAGTTGTTTATGATATCACCTTGTAGCACCAGTTTTTCAGTCGAATCACTAAATTTTTGTAAACTGCTTTTTTCTTTTTCTTCTTTACTTTGTAAAGTGATAATTTTGTCACCATTAACATTCATTTTTATCAGTTTTCATTCGAAAATATTCAGTTCTCGAATTTTCACGGGTATATAACTTCATTGTGTTTTTCTGTTGTCATGTCGTTTTATTTCAAGTCAGCTCAAAAGCCAAAAGAAAAAAAAAATTGAGGGTTTAATATTTCAGCCGTCTGCAGATAATATTTTTACGAATAATTATAATAATACCTATAGAGAGATTGTACGATATTTTTAAATCGATATTTATCTGAAAATAATCGCATTGAGTATCAAAAGTTAGCCATCTTCTAACGGAAGTTCATAATATTATTCCGTAATCATATTTTTTTATCGTCCATTCATTTCTATCGTGTTCACTGTTTTCACTTCCCAACTGTCCTAATAATATCGACATGTCTATGTTGTCATAAAAACATTCGAATTTGATTATGTTCATTAATACCTACCGTAATATGGAATTAGGTACCTTTGATTATTTTTTCAATATTTTCGAAGTTTTTGAAATATTTTTTGAAAACGGGTTGAGTTGAGGTATTTATTTTGTTCCAGTCATATGTTCGTATAATAGACTCAGTTATCTATCATTTGAGACCAAAGTCGATTTTTTAGGTGCCATACTAAGTTTAAGATTAGGAGGTCAAAATTTTTGTCAAAGTTGAACTGAATTTGAGGTAACTTTGACAGACTTACTTTTTTAAATGGCTATTTATAATGGATGTAAATTGATAAGTTATAAAAACCCTACTTTGCCAAAATCGGCTCGGCCATTTTTGAGAAAAATGTTGCGCTCATCTTTTTACTTGCCCATCCAATTTTATATACTCGTATTACCGTTTTATATTTTGAAAATATTGAAATATTTTTGAAATATGGTCGAAATACTATAACCTCGATATTGTGAAAATATCGTCTGCCACAATATTTTAAAATCATTATTTGACAATATTGCGTGGTTATTTTGAGAATATGTAAGTTTAGAATTTTTCGCTTTTATTTCGGAGGTGAAAGACAACATATATTGTCGCAATGATTGAAGACCGTCTATAAGCGAAAGTGAGATCTTAGTAGAATGTCCCCACAATATTTCCTGGATAGTTGTAATATTGTAACAAAATTAATTTGTAATATATATTAGGAAATTGTAGTACTCGTATGTATTAGGAAATTTTAAAATATCAACACAATAATATTTCGCAATATTTTCAAAATATTACCGTGCCAGTGCAGGGCTGCTGTTGGTTTGAATGTTTCAATGTTGGTCACTTCTTTCCAATAAATGCATTTCGATTTCTATTTTTCTACTTCCTATATCTCTATTGTTCGACGAATTTTCATTCCGGGCTGAAGGCAAGCACGTGCTTGTATGTGTTCGTTATTCCGTTAAACTGCGGCCACTTAGGTTAGTGTTCCTATTTAGGACTGATATTTCCTGATGGCATATAATTCTGATAACGGTTTTATTAAAGTGAAGGAAGGAAAGAAAAAGATACATTTGGTATTCGGTTAGTGCTGAATGAATTTTCTCTATAATATTGTATTCGATAGCTGTATAAAAATTCTGGTCTAACGAAATTTGTGTGAACGTATTCGTATTTTCAAATTTTTATGTTCTTTTTTTTTCACATTTTCAAATTTTATCTGGGGGAGGCCCCCACAGTGAGACAGTGCCTACAGTGAGACACTGACATAACTCGGCAGTATAAATTAAGTTTTTAGATTGAAATTCAAAGCAAATGAAGAGGCAATGTTGCTGAGCCTTATCATCTAATTGATACAATTTATGACATAATGTTTTATTAGCAAAAACAATTGAGGGTATTTGAAAACAAATTGATACTGAAAATTGTCTTACACGTTTTATATGAATCATTTGAAATTTCTTTTTTCAAACCAGGTCCAATTTTTAATTAATGAATGCAATGTTACATGGGTGCACCACTTATACGTCTCACTGTAGGAACCAGGGTGCGAAGACTGAGATAATTTAGGGGTTGTTTTCTTAGGCTCATAAGAAAGCGATAGTTGAATGCATTACAACTTGATTAGCATAATTGATCTTTAATTTCATGCGTGTACTTACAAAAAAAATCTTTTTGAGCTATTATAAATTTCCAAAAAGTGTCTCCTCTACCCTATCTTTAAAAATTATGCCAAGATTAGAAAGAAGTTCCCTAGTTTGGTCTGATGATCAATTTGGTGGCGGGGAGACGAAAAACTAGGTACTTTCTAATTATATCATTATTTTAGAGAGAAAATCATTTATGAAAATGTAGGAATAGGCTGTGATGAATTAGTGCAAAATCGCATAGTCTGAAGTTTAACTGTGACATGATTGTCGTAACAACATAAGTAATGGAGCTATGGTACGCAGTTATATGGAGCCGAAGCCAGAACCAGAACTAAGTACTATTTCTGAAAAACCATTCAGAGCTAATTCTCTTTCGAATTTGGTTATGAAATTTAGTTTTGACTATGCATAATACGTATATTGTTACCCATTATAGGCACGAATTTATGTTCTTTTATTTTGGCTTCGTGCTATACATTCTTTGATATATTTTCTTCAATTAAACTCGCTATCGTTGCTTGGGAAGTAAATTTTCTTCATGTAATAATATATGTACACCAAGCTTCTTAGGTTTCTCAAATGAGTGTTTTGACGATTCCGCCGCTCTTTCCGCTCGGTTTTTCTTACGTGCGTCATAAATATTCTCAGCTTTCAAGTAATTGGAGTCGTTTAAAGATCTCGCAGCGCAATTTACTTTAATTCTTTTGATATCGGAATTTACTGGCGTGCACGATATTTTCAAACAATTTTGGTCGCTTGTAATTCATTGTGACGCAGCGGGATGAAGGGCGATAAGAATAATGGAAAAAAATTGTAGCCATTTGCAATCGATTTACTGACTGTGCATGAAATAGCTGCACCTGTGAATGTGCGAGTATGTACGTAAACTCGTTGAACAATTAGCCGGAGAAATTTTCTATTATTTTCTTTCGTTTGTTTATTCTGTGGAAATTGCAAAACTATAATATTATAGTATGCCTTTATAATTCATTTTTTTGATTGTTCCATCGTCGTATTTTAGCATGTGCGAATAATTTCACAAGAGAGTGGAAAAAGTTAGACTTTTTCGGATTGTTGTAAGCAGACTGTGGCTCATTTTTTGCACTAATTGAAAATAAATCTTGTAGATTTTTTGTTCATTCTTGATCGTGCATCTTGTTAATTACATACACGTGCTCATTCAGCTTATAAAAGTTGGTTCTAAGAGAACGACTATATGGTCCAGTTACACCACCTTTTCAAAGTCAGTTTCAAAATATTTAGTAATGAAGGAAGTTTTCATATATCCTAAAATAATGTTCGAGGCTTTATTTTTGTCCAGCTCAATTTATCATTATATTTTGTGAATTCGTGTTCAAAAATGCTAGAAATTAATAATGTACATGAAAAAAAAAAAACTATAGTCGTTCTCAAATCGACTGTTCAGTTATTTCTAGTGTCAACAGTTTTTTTTTTTTGTAAGAATGTAAATGAGATCGGTGAAAATCGATGAAGAGAGGAAAAAAATCGAGAGGCTCATTGGTATTATAAATGTGCTTACTATTCAATATTTTCTGAGATAAAATTTTTATCATGCTTTCTCATATATAAAAGTTGGGTTTTGAAATTTGTTTTTGTATTTTTTAATGTGATAACATTTTTATTTTTTATGGTTTCTGCTAAACTATTAGGTACTCTATAGGTTTGGCTTCTGATTATTTTTAAAAACGATGGCGAATTTAGGTTCTTACCGCTTCTTTCTTATTTATTTTCTGAACTGAACCGCCAGCCACTTGGTGGCTATACCCGCCAAAATCAGTTTTTGTTTGTACTTGATGATAAAGTGTGGTAATTTGGAAATATAGCTAGCTATACTATGTTTTATCATATTACGTCAGTATTCAGGCCCCTACTTTTTTCTCTTTTTTTCCCCCCCTTTTTTTTAAGAACGCTAAATACGAATAATAAAACGAATATGAATTTCGCGATTTTTCGGGTTCGCTTATTATTCGTAAAGTTAAGTAACTAATTTAGCCTCGCGGTGCGATCATAAAAAACAGTGATAAGAACTTCCTCTATATTGCCCGGCAGCATTCAGATCTTTATACGAGTACATTACATTATAATAGTTGAATCCATTTTTTTAACGTCAAAAATCGTCAGATGTGCTCAGATACGAGTATGTAGAAACGTTATATAAGGAATAGTTTTGGTGAGTTTGAATATTGATGTGAGAAGGGAATATTTTAGAACGAATTTTAGATTCTGCTAATGCGAACTATTGCGATTTTAGTAGCTGAATGTTATAAATTTTTAAAATGATAATTATTGGTTCAGAAGTCAGGAATCGCAATCATCAACTGAAAGCTTGCATTGAAAGAAATTAGTGGTTTACTTGATATTATTGAATCGTATACTTACGATTGTAACTTTTTGCATAAAATTTATGGTGTGGAGATAACTTTTCATTGTAGACAGTATATTCTTTCATATTGTACTTTGTACTATCTCAGTTAGTAGATTTTCTCGAGTAGTAATTTTTACCTAAAATTTTTAATTGTCCATATTCAAAGTAGCTGAAATTATCGTTGAATTTTTCTTAGTGTAGAAAATGGAGTACTGGGAACCTATATGATATGCGAAAAATACAGTGAAACGATTAATTAGCCATAAATTAATGCTTGTATGCAGAAGCAATTAAATACGCAAACAAGATAATTGCTAGATTGATTCTGATTCAGTAACATGCGGACCGAAAAATTTACCTTCTGTTAGTGATTCGCAGACGAACGATTAATGGTTTCTACTGATAAATTGATAACAATTCCTTCAGTCGTCATTACAGTCCTAAATATTATGAGGTATTATAATGTATCTTGAAAAGTAGTTTTCAAGGGGAAATAAAATTGAAAGTTAGCGATTCTCCGAAATGTGAATGTGTTACCTTTTCTTCTCTTGAGTATTACTCGTTGTCTATACACTTTTTAGGATGGGTGATGACAGAAATTGAATTAATATTACATAATCTCAATGAAAAACGCGAATATTTTATTTTTATTGAAACTTTTGACCTTTGCATTTCAAAAATATTATGCTTTTGTCAATTTTCATTACTTAATCTATGACTGATTATCAGCTAACTTATTTTTTCCTAGTTTTAACGTTCGCGTCTTCATTCTGATTAATCTGTCTTTGCGGAGGCTGTACAGATATATTCGCATAATATTTATTATGCCCTGATGAGCCGATACTAAATTTTCATTTTCATCGCTTAAAAATTTACAGCATCCTTGAACAAGTTTATAGTATTAATAAACCGATATTCTTTCATTTCTTTTAACTTTTTATTTTTTTTACTAAGCGAGTATATTAAATACTCGTAATTTAGAAGGCGAAAAGTCCTATGAGGGAACAGAGTAAGAAACGAATTGCTTAAAAATGAGTCGCTGGAGGCAATAAAATAACGCTATACAAATTTTGAAATGAAGAAATTTATCAAAATACTCGTAATAATAGAACATATAATAGTGAGAAATGAAGACCGAAAAGTTTCGGCACATAAAAGAGTTTACGAAACATTAGATCGAATCTCATGACTCATAATCTTGGGAGTACTCGTTATAGCGTCAGGTGTGGTCGAAATAAAATCTGCGCTGCAAATTAAGTCATTTTTCTAACAGTTTTTAAATTGGCGAAAGTCCATCGCCCATTCTCAGCTGTAGAACGAATATCTTCGCCAAGTCCGATTTGGCCAACGTTTACATTAAATTTTTGTGTAACGCATATCGTTGCATCGTGCTGCATAGTACGGATGTATTACTCGTATTTTAATTCTCTCAGGTGAGAAAAATGGCGAGAAAAGTTTTCGTGGTGAGTGCCTTATTTCCGGAGCGTAGGCAACTCTTCGTGCTTAGCTTCGTACGCTGGTGACGCATTTTCCTGGCGAGGCTACGCCTCCGCGGACGAGTACGAGTGGCCTCATTTTCTTCTATTTGCCTTCTACAATAATAATGATATGCTACACTGCTACAAGTATAGTGATATTTAAGATGCAGCGAACGTACTTTATGTTCCTCGATTACGACGAATACGTCTTTTTTCGCGGCGGCGGCGGCGGCGGCGGGGGGTGGTCCTTAATTGTTTTTTGTAGGCAAAGAAGGAACGGGAGCGTTCGTCTTGTCGCTTATTAATGTTTCACTTTTGATCATCGCAATTTTGAGTAGTTTACATTTCTTGGTCGTTTAAAAATGAGTAACAACAATCGTAACGACTTGTGGGCTCTGAAGAGGGCATTGCCCTAGAAGACTTTACAGTTCGCTTGCCTCGGTAGAATACGAGATATTAATCTAAATACTTTTTATTTAATTTTTTTAAAATGAAATTTGATGCTTAAGAAGGGCTTCAGGCGCCCTTGGCTGCGCCACTGGACTGTCACATTACGTTTTCAATTGCAATCGAGTCCGATTCCAAGAAGTGCTGAGTGCTGAAAATTGAAAGTCCCGGTTGGCGTGCAATTTGACGATTAACCATATCCGTTTGTTAGTTTTGGGAGATAAGCGTTTTTGAAGTATGGAATTTTCTTAGGAATTAGTCGAGATGAGACAAGCTCTTCTGAATCAAGAGGACTGAAATTTTCGCCAAAGGTTAAACAAGTGGATTTACTGTTATTTTAAGTGGTTAAAAACTTTCTAAAGTTCTGCTCTTTTCTTCTTTGCCAAATTGGTTAGTCGTTCGTTAATTAGTATCAATATTTGTTCGTTGCGTTGTCTGCGAATATATAATCGCACCTCGCAGAAATGAAAAAAAATTATAATTCTCATAATACTGCTCGGTATATCCTGTCTGTCATTGGCGTTTTACGGTAACCGGCTTCTAATCGCGATCGTGTATCAGCTGATCGATGCGGCCATTTTTTTCTCTCGCACCCATAGGACCCGTTCAAGGTCATTTTCATTCTCATTTTATGGTAGAAGAAGCAGCTCTACCGGGGACGGTACCGTGATGTGGCTTCACGTCATGATGAAGAGCTGCGAGGCACGAGTATATTAAGTTTCTATCAGCGAGTAGAGATGGTATTACCCGATACAATATATTTTCTTATATATTTTGGAATGGGTGAGACATAGAAGCACGTATGAACCTCAGTCAGCATGTGAAATGAGGTTCACTATCGTTGTGGGATTGCTGTGGCAAGTGTACTTTGCGGCATCTGGTAACGGGCTATTAATTAACGAAGTGGTATTACGTCAATACGAGCTGCCAGCTATAAACGAACAAGTGGTGTGCCTCTGTGCAATTTTTAAAGACTTTTTTCTGTGTGACACCATTCTGTGGTACGAATGCTTTCTACGAGTGCCACTGCCACCCATCCGCCACCTTTCCACCACTTTCTCGTCGCACGTGTGTTCTCCGCTCGAGCTAGCCGTCACTTTCCAGCCATTCCGTTTTCACTTTCGTCCCTTTTTCGACCAATAATTTTGACTGCAAAATCTTATAATGAACGACGTGTATGTAATATGTATGTACATACGTATATCTTGTCATTCTCGAAGTAACGGTATTAGGTACATATATTCGATAAAACGCTTCGAAAACTGGCGGATAACTGCAGGTATCTCGTTGAAACTATAAACATTGTTCGGACCGTTAAGTGAAAAAATTTCGAATAAGACGAATTTATTCTAACTGCTATAATGACAACAAAGTAGCGAATAACCAGTGTGGTGGATTTGAAAGAAAAAAAAACGAATAAATGTCTGTTTTAAAAGTTTTAAACTCGCCATCATCTAGGTATAGTATATGTACCATGCATTCTCTCTTTAAGTGGGCAATGTACTGACATCGGGGGATTTGGGTAGTGTCATTTGGCTGTACCAGTGGGAAATGAATTTTTTGCATTTAAATTTTCCTGTGACTAATCCAGAAGAATAGTTCGAGGAAAAAACTTGCCTACGCTCGGATTTACGCGCCGTGGCTAAGAAAGACGAAGAGTCCCAAAAATTTTTGTTTCGTAATTTCTAATTTTGCTTATTCGTATTCCCGTATGGCTGAATGAACAAGACAGAAAATAATTACGTATGTACGAGTACGAGACAAATTAGTGGTCATTGGAGGTACACTTCATAGAAATATAAAATGGTACTGCAAATACGACGAGTTCACGTTGACAAATTCGTAGTCCTTAAAAGTATAATAATGCGATCTTCAGTTGATAGTTTTTTCGAGATGCACCTTCACAATGCTCAGCATCGATCAAAATAGCGTTCGTATAGATAATATTCCATTTAAGGAAGGTTTTAAGAAACCACAGAATTAACACTATAATTATCATAAACTGTTGTTCAAATATGGTTTGTAAGATATGCAGGTATATTATATCTCAAAAGGTTCTCGTCATTGTGGACTGAAAAATGTTTTTCATTGTTTTTCCTTATTCCGCATTAGCATAGCCTCCAAATAATGTAAGCTCACAGCTCACTGTACGTAATGTTCTAACACGTGCGATAAATTTGGTCTCCACACTTCCCTTCCATTTGTGGCGCAATTCAACCAATTAAGTAATTAAAAATACACTACTTAGTACCTAAGTGTAGGTGAGTGATTTTCATTTGTTGGGAATTCGAAATTTACCTACTCTTAGGAGCCTATATATAAATCAAAATCGCCAATTTGATTCTTTAGTTTGAGAAACATTGACAGTTTCGAGTGTAAGGAGTTTCGAGTTGGTAAATACGAGTACAAAATAATATAATCTATAGACCGTAATTTACTGGTAAGGTGACCTTGTGCGTTGAATCTGAAGTGGAAATTGGATGCATGTAGTGATTAGTTCGAGTAGAACACATAATAACATCAAACTTGGCCCAGCGAAACAAAAGTAATTTACATCCAGAGATGGAATTTTAAGGTAGGGTTTGCGAGTTTGTGTATTCCTATTCTCGAAGTTAGTTATAAGTACATATAAGAACGCTGGTATCGTCTTGCAAAAGTCTGAAATAAAATTATCTTGCAGGCTTGTGGAAAACTATATTCAAATAAAGGTAAATGTGAAATTGAAAGAGAGATATATATAACAGATAAGCCCTAGCGGCCGGTTGAAAGTATAATAAGTATGAGTCATCGAAGCAAATGATTACTGAAAAATTCATAATTTTGAGTACGCGGGCGTATCTATATTATGATGTTGATAGTTCCACCGAATGACGTGAAAATGATGATTTATCATGCAATTTCACAGTGTTGTCCATTTCTTCGCGTTTCAGTTCTATACGAAATTCGTACGATCGTCTGAAAAATTTTCCAAAATTTATAATGCATATTATGAAAATAAATTTTCCCCTACGGATTTTCGTATCGTTCTGTACCTATAATACGAGTAAAACAGATACTTGCATTAAAATATCATATTTGAGAAACGAGCACTCTCCTATCATATTTTACCATATTATAGGATCATTTTATATTTTCTTTGACGAAACAATATGTGAGGCTATATAACGTTCCTGTTTTCTTAAAGTATCCCTCCTTATTTAAATAAAGATGGCTTCTGCCAAACAATTGAAAACGAAAACTGTATTTCTCCCAAACTTGGGCTTCGCGCGTGCCAGATTTCTTCATTAACGTCCGCGTCCCCTAAAATACTTCTTTAATTTCCGTTTAGAACGTAGTTTAAATGTGTCATATGTTTACAACCTAAGCTAAGAAAAAAAAAATCCACCCTTCTTCTCGCATTGAAGTATATAGCTATAGCTACCGGAAGCGGAACAGTGGTTATTGTTGTTTCGTTAGTTTCTTTCTTTCTTTTTCTTTTTTTTTGCATCAAGTTTCACCCCGGTTGCACCCTTTCTTTTCATTAGCAACATCTTGCAAGCAATTTACCCTCGATGAAAAGGAAGAACTGAAAGAGACGACTGTTTGATAAAAAAATTATTATTAGATTTTTCGAAGTGAGCAAAAATTGCTAGAGAATGAACTTCCGTTTGACTGATAGCAGAAAATAAAAACCGATTAACGACCATGAAAATTAATCAAAAAATTATTGATAAGAACCGTTGAATGATAACTGCACGCGCATCAATGCGTACGTTTCAACGCGTCACGAAACTACACCTATTTTTATCCTTCTAATTGAAATTTTCCGAATTTACCCCATGTGAAAAAATTCAAGAAAGATGATTAACACATCGTTTTGTTTGTTTAAAATTATTACTATAATATTCTCCTTGCAACGAGGCTTATTGAAGTACTCTATTAACACACCCTTTCAATAATGATTACGATCAACGAGAAATAATCATGCTTGATATTTGATGATTGTCTATCATATAATAACTTTTTTTGATTGATGCGATTGAATAAATCATAATATTGAATCAATCATGCAAATTTCAATCATGACTGAATTAATAATTGATTAAATCACTATAGGCAAGATGTAAGCACATTTTATACGATCAATCGTGATTGATGATTGATGACCGATCAATCATGATTTTCAACCATGATTAAAAATGATGATTGAAAATTAATGGTCATTCGCAGCAATCATCAATCTGATAGGAATTTGCCCAACTCTGGCCGAAAGTACGGCCGTCATTTAATTGAGTCCCGGGTATCGGGGGCTAATTAATATTCCTATGTGAATTGAGTCCGGGGTATCGGCGGAAATATTTTTCTTATTTTCAGCATAGGTAAAGATTGCCTTCTGAGCGTCTGCTAATAGTCAACAGGCGTACTTGTGGCGAACAAGTCACCTTATCTTTTACATTTCTCCTCGTCTAATCAAGTTATCTCGGACTCGCGTATCTCCCTCCTACCCAATGGGCAAAAATTGAGAAAATGATCCAGAAAATGAGAATTTTATCCGTTGTCAGTCCGTTTTTATTTTCGACCATCGGATCTGAAAATTTGCAGATATTTTGGTCATCTTGATTATTTTTCCAAATCCGTTTGTAAAACGATTTCACGGATTATAACCTGAACCAAAAAATATGATAAAACAGCCTTCACAGAAAATAATCCAGACTCATTTCCGGCAAGACTGATTACAATCAGTTAAAAATCCATTTTAGAAGCTGGAAAACAGGAAAATTCCGGGTTATAATCCAGAAACGGATTATAACCCAAATAAAACGGATCCGTTTTCAAAATATTTTGCCCATAGGGTATATTACCGTCAATACTTGCTTTTTCTGTTCTCATGTTGGTACAATTATACTTGTGAGTCAGTTCAGTGCTTCCATACCCCGGACTCAATTCACATAGGAATATTAATGAGCCCCCGATACCTGGGACTCAATTCAAATACGCATACTAATGAGCCCCCGATACCCCGGACTCAATTCAAATATGCATACTAATGAGCCCCCGATACCCGGGACTCAATTCTAATAAAAAAAAACAATTTGGGACTCAATTAAAGACCGGCGGAAAGTACCTATTAGACAGAAACCTGGCTGGTATGATTCGCAGCCCGAACAGCTGTTTCGGGTGCAACTGCGTCGACGATTCGACGTTGACTCATCGTCATCGCTACGCGCCCCCCTGAAACCCCCGAACGATGCGGCAGGGAGTAGCGATGCCCGTCGCAAGCGAGAAGCAGCGACAACAAAAAATTAAAAATATAAGCGAAGAGTAGAAAAAGTCGTCGAATCGAATAGCGCAGCGATGGAGAGGCGTGTGGATGGCTTGTGGTCGCGCGGAGGATTCGGTGCGTTTTGGCGTGGTGGAGTCATCGTGGCTCTCCGAGGCTGAGCCGCTCAGTCAGTGCTCGTGCAGTTAGCAGTTGGCAATGACGTTTATGACGCCGATGAGCTCTTAATCGTATTCTCTATAGCTCATAGAAGAAGAAAACGTTTTCTCTAAATGACTCGTACGACTGTATATGCGCCTGTGTCCGTGTCCGTGTGTGTCTGTGTGTATGTATGCTGTCGTTGTGCTGTTTGGTGCTCTGTGAACTCGATCGCCCCCCAAAAACCGTATTTTTTGGGACTTCGATCGTGTGGCCGGTGATTTGTGGCTTGTGACCCGTACAGCGCAATATTGTCGAATTCGGATCTGCTTTTTTTTTTTTTTAAATATCTTATAATTTCGGCTTGCAATAATTAGCCGATGGTTTTTCCGCCTCATTTTTCGAGTGTCTCACCCGAGTGATCCTATACGTGTTCGTGTCGGTGTTGGTTCGGCGACGAGCTAAATTCGAAATTTTAGTGGTTTTTTACTCGCGGTTTTGGTGGTGAGTCGACTTTGCGAAATGAAATCTTCGCGAACGTTTATAAATCCCCCGTTTCCACCGAGTGAGGCAGCTGTCGGGCTGATTGTACCGTCTTTCCGTCGAAACGGATGATTAATGCGCGCACAGATTCTTGGAATGGAAGATTTATTCGACCGTAGAAAGAGACACGTTCCAGAATTAAAAAGATCATTATTTTAACGAAGGCCAATTATGAATTTTTGTGTTGAGTTAGTCTTACGAGTGCCTGATAATACCCTCAGTAGGATACTCTGTTTGTCTCTCAAGGATGTAAACTATACCTTTGCTTTTTTCAAGTGATTCACGAATCCCTCCTCTTTTTTTTTGGCCGACTATTGCACCGACTTTGCTGATGGCTATATTATGTTATCCATCTATGCCTGAACGAAGCGCTTTTTTCGATTTTCAAAGTGTTATAGAGCTCTTTTTTGGAGTGTGAATAGATCCAAAGCGAAAATAATAATGAAATTGAAAGAAAACGGCTTCGTCCGAGCATAGAATATATGTATATTTATAAGAATACGAGAATTATATGCAAATTTCATTAAATTTATTGGTGCAAAATTGATAATAAAATGATACATTGTGAGGGCACTTTACTGCAGAGCTAAAAATTCGTAAAAATTATTATTTTGGCTCCCGAAATGCAGATCCGCAACACACGTGTCAAAGAAAGTTAGAAATTGCCTATATTTTGCCTGTATAACATTTTCGAGTAGTTTTTTACACGTCGATGTTGAATTCATGAATCTTAGCAAAGGTACAGTCTACAGCCCATAACAGCTATACAGAGTATATTGGTTGCGAAGAAAGTTGGAGAAATGGTGAAAAGTCGTAGTTTTTCATCAAAATGTTGAAGTTGTAGAAATTGAAGAAAAAATACAATTTTTCTGACGAAAAAATTAGTATGTTTTGAATGTTTTGTAAGACTGAAGATTTTTAAAAACGTCCCTATTCCACCTTCCACCGATATTGAGACATTAGAAGCGAGTATTCTGATCTGTGCGCCTGGGAAATTTAGTATTCAGGAATCATAAAATTCATGACTACTTTGTATTTTCCCTTGATGTTAAAATGCTCGCGAAGAATTTATTTTGCAATGCGCTCTGACACTTCTTTTTAAAAGATAATATTAGATAAGATGACTATGGTTCAACTTGGAAATTCTTGGACTATGAAACGGACACTTTTTTTTTAGTTCTTATTATTTATGTTTTAGTTGTTGCTCTTCTTGCTTTCCTCTAATCGATTTTCATTTGAAGTTTTTCTAATCCTGATAATGCGTATGAGTTTGAACATCAACAAATTCAACTTATCAAAAGAAAAGACGAAACCGATATTAAATCTGTAAAATCTAAACTCCGACCTCCGAATTAAAAAAAAATTAGGACAATACCAGTTGGTCCCTTCAGTTTGCTCACGAAAAAGAACTATAGTTCTCTGTACTCGCGCAGTGTTCAAGGAAATTCTCCTTTTGGGAAGGTGGTGATTTATCCAGTAAGGTACCCAACTTCTTAGCTTTTTCCATCAGCAGCAAAAATTTATTAAATGTAGAAAAGTAGCAGAATTTCAAAGAATGACTCAGTTTTTTCGCTTAGTGAATACCAATAGTGACTTCTACAAGCAATTTCTTTTTACATTCGGTTAATTCCTCTTATTTTATGACTGCTTGTCCTCGATAAGCAACTATTTGAAGATAAGTAAGTCGCCAAAAGTTAAGGTACCTAACTCGTGAAACAAATTCCTTAACCCAAAGAAAATAGTTGGTGACGTGCACTTGACCTTTCGTGAATCTATATAAAAGAACTGAAAAAAACTTAGTCCTTATTCTTAACAATAATTAAAGAAAAAACTCCACTCGTATGGCATTTCAAATAGAAAGCTATTCTGTCGTTTCTTTGTTTTGAATAGTCATAATTTTTTTATTTTGTTCTGTCAAAGTTTTCCCATAATTTACCCAAGTATACAGGGTGTTCCGCCTCGAGTTCACTATCAAGTAACCGCAGATAACAGCTGTATGAGTTACTCGTATATTCATGTATGTGTAAATACGATGAAGTTTATTAGTCGCGAAAATTAAGAGCAATCGAAGCTAGTAGAGAAAAATGATGAATGAAAATTGTGAGAAATTTGAGGTAAAATCCACCTTCAATTTTTTTTTTTTAATGATTGAAAAAATGCCATTTCGAGGGGTATTTTGAAAATTTATTTCTGAAAGAAGACCAACTACCGTATCATGTGATATGAAAAGAATTTCTTGAAGAAAGTTAATTTTCTTGTGAAAAAATGTAAATTAGTCAAGTTTTTTCAATTTTCAGTTTTCTGAAGAAAAAAAAACAAAAAAAACAATGAATTATGGATACAAATTTTTTTTTTGAGACAATTAACTCTCCTAAAAATTATTCTTATACTATATAGCAGTTGGCATTTTATTTTTTAAATTATTATGAAGTGAACCTAATTCAATTAATTAAAGTGCAGGCGAACGATCATAAATGAATGTACGAATAATTCATGTCGTTATATTATCTACATTCAACAGTTACTTGGTGGTGAACTCGAGGCGGAACACCCTGTACAATTGTGTTATTCTATTTTTTTTTTTTATTTTAAATGTACCTATGCATTTCTTGTGTACTGTGTCGGCTAGAGCGACGTCATTCAAACTCTAATTTTGAATAGTTACCTACTCTCTGCTGAAGACGTATTCTCGTGTCACCTTTGATCGTATATTATTTCTTTTCTTACGCTGAAAGATGAACAATGTGGTAATTGGCGAAGAAAAACGACGAGAGAATTCGTTCAAATTCAGCACGTAATGCTACCGCACCCCGTCACTTTAGCCCCGACTGCGTCGACAGTCGACTCGTTATTATGGCGATAATTACTCGACCGCGACGATTATCTTCGTGTAGTTTTTCCTATTTCGCCAAATTCGCTTCGTTTTTCCGTTTCCAATAGTCGACTGTAAACTGCACCTTTTTCGCCCTCGCCGCTTTGCGGCTACCTTCGAACCCCTCGCGTACCCGCAGCCAGCAGCGTTTTTCAATAAATTCGGGCTAATTAGCCAGCGGTCGATCTCCGATGTCATTCAGTCACGCTTTGGCTGTGGGAAGATCGATTCGCTGTCACGGTTCGCCGCTTGAGATAGTGCAGGTCCCCTTCAGGAACGTGTACGTTGCCAGTGTAAACATTATTTTTCTGTTCAAACTTTTTGGCAATTTTAACGGTTGAAGACCGATATTTTTTTGAGAACGACGTTCTTATGAAGCATACGATTTTTTACTCGTAATTGAGGGATTTTTCATTTTCGTTTGGACTATTTTCTCATTATATGTATGCACACATAAAAACTTGGAAAACACGACAGAACTTGCAGAGTAATGAAAATAAGGGCATATTCGGTCGGTATCGAGTTTAGACGAGGTGATAATGCAACTACGCGAAGAGTGTGTAGTTTTTGTTGGTTGAAAAAAAAAAAAATTCTTTTAGGAATGCACTTCTGCCACTCAATTATGCACCAATTGATCGGAAATTTCTAGTAATATACGAATACATACTCGTGTTTGTAATTTTGAAAGATGTCGTCGTAGTGTTCGTTTTTTGGAATTTTACATTTCGCTACAAATACAAATAAATGTTGGGAGGCTGTAAAAATTGACGTTTTTTGACCAAATATAGGCACCATTTTCTTACTTGGATTTCTTTGATTTTTGAAACTAAGGATATAATAGCGCAAACTAAATGTTTCTATCGTGTAGCAATGAATTTACGAATGTAAAAAAATAATTAACCAAATCGGTCTGGAAAAAAAATTCGAACATTACACAACCGGAGAGTATGCACGCTGATTGTAACTTTTGTTGCTCTATCTCCAGTTACTCGGTGGTGAACTGGAGGTGGAAGACCCCGTATATAACTTATAAATAGGATCCAAAATTGAAATTCTGTTAAACGTGCACCTCTGAGACATCCTTTGAGAACCGATTGGTGAATATTTCAAATCAACATCGGTGCATAATTGCAGTAAAATTCGTGCAACTGTATGTATAGTAGATCCATAAGAAATTCTCCAAAGTGGAAGTCTCAGCATCAGTTCTTCCTCGGCGACATAGATATTTTTTTAGTGCGGGCCAAACTTGTCTATTATACTGTGTGGAGCAAGTTTTTATATCAGCTTTAGCTTCACTCGATGTCCGTTTCATTGTTTTTAGTCGGAAAGATGAACCATTTTTCGAGTGTTCTTGATTTTATTTTTCAACTTTTGGTGATTTTTCTCCAGTTATCCTTCGCGGGCTTCGATTTCTTTCGAGTAAAAGTTACCGCAGCATTTTTCTGAACCAGTTATAAGCATCTGGTTGCTGTATTTTTGTGGATTAAAAGGTTGAAAAGTTATTCGCGACGCGGATCGCCGTAAATAAATGGAAGCAGTGTTCGTCGTCGCTGGTATATTTGGCGGTTTTTACCTCTTTCGTGCGTAAATTTCTCGACGCATTTGCAAAATGGCAGTTTCGCTGTCGCTACCGCCGGATTGTGGCGCCGATTTGAATTCGTTGGCTTTTGGCAGCGACGTCTATCCTTCGCCGGAGGCCAACGTTTCCAGCTCTTCCGGAACGTTGAAACGTTTCAGCCGGGGCTTTCCCTCGTGCCTGCGAGGCGCTTCCAGTCCCGACGAATACGAAAACTGCATCTTCGATGATGGTAAGCAATTGGACGGAGGGCAGGAATGTGAAAGGATTCTCTTCTTCAGTGAAATTGTGCTATGATTATATGGCTGTCTTATGCCGTGACAGAAGGGAAAGGCGAATATTTTCCTAGCCTTGGTACAGATATTTTGGTCCTACTGGATAATCATATATAGCTGTTTCTTGATCAGTTAATGTGATACAACTTACATGATTTCTACAATCGAACATTCGGTTACAAGGTTATGATTATGAAAGTTATTATTCTCCGGGTACATGCTATTTCCATTGCACATCAGGCTACTGGATATTTATTTTTTGAGTTTGACTGATGCAATTGTAAATTATAATCAGGAGGTTGGCGCTCTTCTGACGAAAAAACAAGACAGAATTATTAGTTCAGGTTACGGACGCAAATAGCGTGAGAATAGACTTTCAAAATATGTCAACATTAAAAACCACTATAAAAGGCAGATAAAAAATCTAACTTGAAAAAATTGGAAATTAACATTTGAAAACTATTTTTTTTTCCACTTTGCAACGAGTAGAGTAGCGACTGTGGCTGAACCGCGGGCCAATCTTCAGTGGATATTATAATTGGATACACTAATGGAAGACGATGAAAAATATTTCAATGCTGAAGCATCAACGCTGCAGGTGTCTGGAACCTCAACTAACACGTTTGTGAAATTTTAACGGCGAAAAATGTTCATCGAGTGCACTGGGAGAAAACTGCACATTAAATTTTTAGTATCTGCATATACAAACTTTAGGACAATTCAGGTTTTCTATGAAAAGTTAATATTTAAGAATTAGTAAAAGATATATAAAATTAAAACAAAAATTATATAGAAAATTAGTGTGCTTTATAGGTACTAAAATTTAGGTCCGAATCGTTCCAAAATTAGCATGCAGCATTCTAATTTTTCAAATATTTTTTTCTTCGAGTGGGGCGAAAATTTTTTTGGAACTTCTAAGACACTATAATAGAGCGTTTCTGTATAATTATGACGTCATTCCGTCAGAACTATTTTCACCGTTTGGCCTCGCAGTTTCCCAAAGGGGAATTGCATGCTCGTTATTTTGTATAGTCAATCAATTATATAAGGATACTACAAACCCTCTACCATGATGACTAATCGGGTTCAAGTCATTTTTTCTACCTTGTGTTGTACCTGTTTAAAAAAAACTTTTTTTTTTAAATATGATGTTATTATATCGCGTGTACACATATTCTTAGTCGGTACCCATGGTAGCCTATCCCTTTGCTGCAGAACGAACGACCCTGAAATTCGTAATTTGAAGAGTAATTTTTAATTTTGACCGCGATGACCCGATCGATTGTTGTCGACTGTTCCGTGCCCTGTTTCTGTTTATATTTTAATGCTCCACTTATGTCATGGGACAAGCTCATATATAGGTTTTATATTACATATTTCACTAAAATTCGTCGTCTGGGGTTTTGTCGTGGCCACTTGAAAACTATACTTTCTAACATTTTTCAAATTTGAGATAAATAAATTTTAACGTTTCACTCGATTCGAATACGGTATGGCTCATGGCTCATGGCTGTCGAATGAGACGACTAAATTTTTCACTTATTAAAATTTCGTTGCCTGAAATGTCGGATTCTATCTACCGCCCCGAGTCCTCTTTTCGGTGCTGTTACCTAAAACTTGAAACTAAATCGTTCTATTCCCTTTTTTTTTCTTCTCTTAATTTTTTTTCTTGTAATTAGTAAGAGAACGTTAACGCGTTTCTAATTTTGGCAGACAACATTTGCGTTCCAAAGTACGTACATAATATATTGTATTTTACTTGTGGAGCTTGTGGGAATGTGAAGCGATTAGCAAAGAGGAATAGGAGAAATGACTAGTGAAGAAAATGTACTTTGCTCAGAGCCCATCGCACGATAGTATTTACCAGTATGAGTGTGAAAAGTATCTGTCGTTGGTTCTATTGAAATTATACTATGTACCTATATCTTACGAAATATAGTATCTCGAGTGATATCCCCTATTCACTAAATAATTGTATATTCTCTGTACGATTTGAAGAAGATGTGATGTCATAAATAATTTTCGCGCAAAGAAGAATAATTTGTAAACTCAATTTTCGCCTCAGTACTTTTTTGTTTTCTGTAAGTCTGGAATCTTTAAAACTGTGGCGAAGTCCCTGTTTTCTGTTTGGCTAGACTTGAGAGGAGACTGGAAGACTGAGCCCCCTTCTCTAGTCCAAATATTTCAAACGTCTCATTAATTTATATATATGTACATGCACAGTTTATCGTGTTAACTATAGTCATACTACTTGAGCAGTATAAATACTAATAGTTTTTAATTTTACGTTGAATTTTTCCACTAATCTATGGGTTTTTTTTTGTTTTTATGTTGCAGGTGAGTTGAAATCTCAGTCTTTACCCAGAAGTGTTTTTTTATCGGGTAAATATAGTTTTTTTTAGTTTTTGCTTTAGATTAGTGTTAGTTGTGTTTAAACAGTTATTTTGTTATGGCTTATACCTTCTAACGTCATCACAACTAATATTGCAATAAGCAACTCGACTATAATTTTCCGCGAGAATATTGTTCGAAATCCTGCGTGAAACTGTGATTCAGGTTCGCGTCGTAGAATTTAGAAAAAATTATCCAAGCTAACTCGCTCTTTCGGATACTGAGAATATCGCAATAGTGAAATACGAGTACATATCACTCGTTGGCTACGTGAGAACGACACTTTTTCCATAAGATCCATCCCATTATGAGGGATTTTAGCGAGTGATGGCGGGTTATAAGCTATTCGCGAACCAATGGTTAAAGTTTGTCAATTGCATGACACGAGTGGTATTTGAGAACATACTCGTATGAGCCCTTTGCTCCTCAAATGCGACTCGAATTAATCGCTGGAACGTGTCACATTTTCCGTTTGAAGTGCAATTAGAAGTTGCTGGCGTCCGTTTCGGGGGCCGGATATTGCATCGGATCGCGACGATCTGGAGAAGAGGAAAATTATTTTTAACGAATGTCGGCGGCAGGCGCCTTTTTGGATCGATGCCATCAGACTTGAAGTAGTAATAGCGTGTTTCATTCTCTTCGCATCGATTCGCATTTGGCTTTCTAAAAAAGAAATATTTTTTCACTTTTTTCCTGCGCTTCTTTTGTAGAATCGGTCGCGCGCAGCGCTGCCGCTGCTGCTTGATCGCCGGTCATTACTCTGAGAAAAAAAGATACTATTGTTGCTTTCTTTTGATCCCGAATCAAAAAAATTTCAGTTAAAAAAAAAGATCAATTTGAAAATCGGCTGTGAAAAAGCAAAAATCGAAAAATCGATTTTTGAGTTTTTTACTTTTTTTTTTCATTATACTCGTATACTCGTCATAGTCAACTTTTAATTCAGAATTTAATTTTTCTTTATCAAATTCAAAAATCAGTAAGTCCTGGACTTTCCCAACTTCAACTACTCCTATATAAGCATTTGTAAGTGCCTATATTTGAAAAAAACTAGAAGTGGTAAAATTTCATAAGATTTATGATGTGTATAAGTTTCTTATTGCTTCTGGCAAATTGGTTTTTTGGACTGGTCTGTTTTTGTGGAACGACTCTTCGCTTGAAGAATTGAGAAATGGTTCTGCGCATCTTTTCATTTATTCAATTTTTTTAAAGTACCTTAGCATCGAAGTGACTTTACCTACAATATAATTACCTCTATACAAATATTATTTCATTCTTAATTTCCATTTTCATTTTCCACGAATGTAGCGAGTTGGAAAATTTTAAAACTAGCCGGTACTTTTGTTACATCAACTTTCTAAAATCAAAACTGTCGAACTTTGAAATTTTTTTCAATTGGTTGATTCTGGAGCGCCATTAATTTCCAAAAAATATCTACCTGCTATAATCGCATTTATGTGAATAAGTATAGGTCCGTATTTTCTTACATCACATCTGTCGCATATTATATGAAATATCACCAAATTAGTCGTTAAATTCGTTATCATGAACTTCTTGCCGTTTATTGTCGTTATTTTCCGGTTTTCTCGAACTTGCCTAATTGTCGATTGTCTTCTCATTTTCCATCCGCATGTTTCAATTATAAATTTTTTTTTTACATTCGATCTAAGAGGCGGGCGGGCGGAAATCGTGAAAGATTTTAATTACCGTAGAATCCGTATTCTCGTCGTGGATGACGCGCGAACAGTCGAAAAGAAAGTGATTTCATTTTTTCGGCTGATTTGTCAACCAGTTTTGGCGGGAAAACGCGTAAATCTGACAGCAGCGTGTAGATAACTCAATACGAACCATAGTACATGTTTGAAGCGTCAAATCAGATTGTTTTTTTTAGAAGGTATAAGAGGTTTAGTATAAAATTTCTATACGCGTAAGTTGTGATTTTTGGGACAAGGTATACATACGAGCTTCGTAGAAAGTCATGATTTTCCGTCAAGATTGCATAAATGTTGAGAAAATTGATGGTAGGTTCAAAAAATTTCTTCCGAAAAAATATGTCGTGAAAAATTAGTAATTTTTTTTTTCAGACCGAAAATTTTTGTAGATCTCCTTGTCTCTCGATAGTGGACGGCAGCTTGAAAACATGGTCATGAAAATTCGTGATTCTGTATTGCTAAAAACTTTTGGTCCCAACCCTTTTATAATTTAAAATATCTCGAATGAATGTTAGTATGAGCCAGTTGCTTGGAAAACAAGGAATATCTTGGCTCGTGGTTTTAGTTTCGATGCTTGGGTAAGAATTTTCAGCAGTTTTGGGTTTTACCAATCCGCTATTCATTTCTCGCGAATTTCCTGTCGATTACTCGAATTTGTATTTAGAGTGTGTATGGGCGAAGCGAAAGATGGTAAATGCGTGGCGTAAGGTGCGTGGGAATCCTTTTTGGTTTCCGCGTTGGATTTCGTCAGATGGAGCATTGGCGGAGCGGTTATCGATGGATTCGTCTGCGTATTCCAGGCTATGCATTCACTGCCATCGCGAATACGATATCTATTCTGTCCTGTGTGAGAACTGGTTGAAAGTAGGCTCGTAATAATTATTATATACGGCCGTAACGAGCGTGGCCGAGATTTTTAATTAATTTACTACCACTTTCGAGAGACACGTACACAGCCGAATGAACGAAAAATCACGGATGCTAGATGCAGAAAATCGTGGTAATTCTATCGTTTCGCCGCGTTCTGAAGGGGAAAAAAAAATCTGAAACAGAAAAAGTGGAGCGCAGGTTGTTGTCGAACTCGCGCCTCGACACTCAACATATTTATGTGCGAGTCTGATGGTCGCTGCAGGTTGATGTGAAGACTGTGTCGCCACGATCTTGACTATGATTGCAGCGTAGAACTTTCATTCCACTTGTAGGAAATGAAATAAAAGCTGAAGTAAAATGAACTGTGGGTATATGTGTACGTCTGCGTAAACAATGCGATCGATACGAACGATTACTGTATTGTTTTAATCGCTTCGAGAAGTTTTAATAGCCCCTGTTAGAGTTTCGCAATTAAATGCAAATTTTAGACGTTTTTTACCTACTTACGTGGTATGAATATCAACTGCTGGGTTTGAGGACACGAAATAAAACCATTAATGTGTCAGTGTGTGTATACGAATACATTTTGCATTCGAATTATTGCCTTGTATCCTATCGGCTATCGCTATATTCATTTCAGTTTGCTCGATAGAAAAGTGTACTGTTGTATTCTCATTGCAGGGCTAACAGCATATTATGCATTTCTCAGTGATAGTTTTTTAGGCTCGATCATTATGTGAGGATTATGGCCAATCGTAAAGAATAATGTAAAGTTTCCCGACTATCAATTAACTACTCGTACCTATTCAAAAATAATATTAATTTTTGAATTTGTTTAACTCACGAATACATATTCTCAATTTACATCTGTTTGTAATGGTTTGTCGACTAGAATGATGGACTAGAACCCTTGCTTCAGAATTCATTGATCAAAGAGGCCCATCATGTCCCAATAGTTAGACCAAATCATTCCGTCAGCTCCAGTCCTAAATCTGCTAGTTTATTTTTTCAGAGATTCGGGAAACTTGACTCTCGATGCCTAATTTTACATTTGACAGCAAACTGCAAAAGCCAATAGAACCTACGTATGTGGATGATTTTTGGCTGATCGTCTATTCATGTTTCAGAGGAAGTTCTCTGTACATTATTTCATGTTACAAGTTCTCTCCAGTTTGAAGGGGATATTTTTATTTTGATGAATTCGACTCTAAATATAATTATTTTCAAAAAATATGGTCAAGTCTGAAACTTTATAACTGGCCATATCTCGAAAATGAAGCAGATATCGTGATTTGGTAAAAAGTGCCACCGTCGGGGTGGATTCGTAAAATTTTAATTGGCCAAAACACCAAAAAGGGCATTTCTGGATTTTGGCAGAAATCCCCATCTTGCCCCGTTCACTACTCAATTGATGTAAAAATTAATAGTCGCGCAACTATCATCAGTTTTTATTATTGTTAGGTACTTTTTTCTCCCTTTCAAAGTAATTTTTCGTACCCAGAAGTATGTTCTTTACCTCAATAATAATAATTGTCAACTAAAAAAAATGTTTTCGTTAAAACTACGAAATAAGAAGCGATTAGATAATTTACCTACTGTATAGTTGAAGTTTTCGAAAAAAAAAAAAAGAACAATTTTGTTATCTTGAACGCTGTGTGTCGTTACTTTCGACGATTAGTCATTGTTGAGTAGAATGTTCTAAAAATGAATTTAATAGTTTTTTAGGAATTTTAATTTTCCTATTTTAAGGGAAAATTTTATAACTGATAGCCACGTTTAAAAATCGAGATAACGAAGTGACGTGTTTTCATTGAATTCTTACTTTAAAAATTTTTGCCTTAGACAATTCACTCCCTTTTATTGGTAATAAATGTTTCTACGACAAAAATCGTGGTAATTTCATGTAGGTAATCAGAATTTGATTTTCATCCTTGATTTGAAAATATTTCGAGTTTCTAAAATATTATATGACTAGCAGTGATTTCTATTTTCTTTAAAAGAATTTTAAAAAAAAATGTTTTTATTAAACTCAATCTCAATCTGAGAGCCAGCCCCTTTTTTGTCAAAGATTTAAATTCCCATTTAGCCAGCCTCCGCAGTCTGGAAAATTTAAATTCTCATTCAGCCCAGCCCTTTTTGGTCTCGGAAAATTAAATTCCCATTCAGCCGGCTCCTATTTGGTCTCGGAAAATTTAAATTCCCCTTTAGCTAGCCTCTTGTTTCTGTAAAATTTAAATTCCCATTTAGCCCGCCCCGTTTCTGCCGAAAATATAAATTCCCATTTAGCTAGTGGGAGCAAAGATGAGAGTTTGTGCAACAAACTGGATTGCGCAGGAGAAATTGAAGTTCGAGTTTGATTGTTCCGAGGTTCTCACTTCAGACACTTACGCCTCCAGATTGCTTGCCTCCTCCCTCACCCTCTCTTACGCTTCTGTCAAACATTCCCTAATATTTAGCGAATACTAAAAACTACTTTTACTTTTTACGCATACAGCCGCAATATATTCTGCAAAATTTGAAATAAGGCTCTCCGTCTCAATATAAGTTTGCTAGAAACAAAAATCGCTTTTATCTGGATAGTACAACGTATTGTACGTAAATCGTCGTGTAAAAAACACGTTGGTAGTAGCAAATCTCCTCCGCGTTTTTTGTTTACAAACATTTTAATATAAACTCTACATACGTGTTCGCACTCGAAGTATACGTAAGCAAAAAATAACGAGTACACAGAGAGAGCTTAGTACCGATTTTCTGTTTTTTAATTTTTTGATAGTTGAGACTGCGAGACGAACGTCGAATAAATATTAAGTCGAGGAATTCCCATATGGGGTGCGGGAAAATGCGAAGGTCGTGGTAAAAAAAAAAAAAATAGGCTAAAAATAAAACTGAATCGTTTGTAGTTGGCGTAGTAAAAAAAAAAAAAAAAAAATAAAAAAAAAGAGGAGAATAAAAATAATATAAAAAAAAAATTTTTTCATTTATTCAAAATTCGCGATAGATATAATTGATGGTGTGACGCGATGCTAAAAAATCTCTTTGATGTGAAGAAAAAGGGGTCCGGTGAAGGGAGAATGAATACTATTTTGTAGGAGAGTGTCAGTCAAATGAATGGAAAAAATGAAAATAAATAAAAACCGTTGAATCCCATTATTTTATGTAGTAAACCAACACCTTTTTAAATGTATTCCAAGTTGATAATGCAGAATTTCACCAAGAATGAAAATAACGTGATTATTTTTGAAACAAAATCTGTCGAATATTTCTTATTTTTTGAGAAAACATGAATTATTTATTGTGAGACAATTCAAGTCGAATCTTTAAAAATCGGTTTTGAATCAGATTTACGAATCCACTGGCAAAACATACGCATTTTGATTTTTGTGTTATTTACTATTATACTATTATACATATAAGTTCTCTGCAGTGAACTAAACATAGCTACATACAATAATCAAATTTTAAATTATCTGTGGCTGTAACACTATCAGAAATTATACCCGTTTAAACTCATTCCTAATTGACATATCTGTTTACTCAAATTACCTTGTCCAGTTGTTCAAACACAGATTTGTTTTTAACAGCCAATTATCCGAACGTTTTTCCGTTATTTGGAAGTTAAAACGTTTTCAGATAATGAAACCAGAGGAGCTTTCTAAGACAAAACACTTTTCACAATTATTATAACACATAATATATACATAAGTTACATCATGAAGGGTTGGTTTTGAAAAAACCCGAATCAGAGATAGTGTGAGTTGCAACAGCATTGAAAAGAACTCATTTAAAGGACTTGGAATTTCATTCAATCAATAACCTCCGGTGACTTTTGCTGAAAAATTTGACCATGAGATCCCTCCGATAGAAATGTATATTGTCATGATTTTGTAAAAAAAACCCGTTCTCTGCCATCGCTAATTTGGGTTTTTCTCGAAACTAATCTTTCATTATGCTAAAGACTATAGATTCTTATGTCCAACTTTTATAATTCTAATCTTTTTTTTTTTTTTTTTTTTTTTGCAAAAATTGTAAAGTACTCGTAGATACGATAAAACTTAATTTTGGAGCTATATCAGTCCCGTTATTTGAAATTGGTGAGAAGGGAGAACGTGATTCTTGATGTACTAGTTGAGAGACTAGTAACAATCTTAATTTACGGAGGAAGTGTGTTTGAAAGACGTTTGAAAATATTACAAAAGCGACGGTACTATGTGTAACTGTTGTCATTAGACGTATCTGTGATTATTTGTCTGTGTGGTCATGATCTTCATTGTTTTATAAGTATGAACTTCGTTTTGTTAATGCCTGCAGCTTTGTTAACTGCAATTTCTCGCATTTAAATGATGATTAAGTTGCATACTGAAACGTTGCAGGCGTTAGCCGATTTTCGGCTCTCTAAAAAACTCGAGTATTATCCGATTATCGACGTTCCTAGGTAAACCAGATGATTTCATATTTCAAGATCTGAAGATCTGAACTTTTCCACTTGAATTTACAACTTTCTTTTTGTCGCTTCTTACTGATGATATAAATTCGCGTTTAGAATATTTTTAGATTTAGTGATCTTAAAAAACTGCAGAGACGTGGGAAGATAGAAATTTTTTAACGACCAACTGTCTTCTGTCCTTGACATCGTGCAGCTTAATTTTTACACCTGGAAACTTTCACTACTGTTGGTTGTGTTGTGTACTATCCCACTCGACACCCGAGTTAAAGCGCTAAGTTCCTTTGAAGTTGAATCCACTTCCTCGTTTTCATGTTTTTTTGTTAATTTTTTTTTTCCTATTGTAGAATGATTTTCAACTTGTATATCATGTCATTACTTCTTTTACTTTTATCGTTTTTTTCAAGTTTTCGAAATAATTCAAGTGCCCGATATTATTATTATCATCATCTGTTTCCAGAAATATGATTTCAAATTAATAATTATATACCTTTCATCTCTTTTCTCGATATTTCTGAGTAGTATAAATTAAGAGTTTTACATTGAACAAGAGTTTTTAAATTTTGATTTTTTCAATATTATTCCATCATTCGTGGGAAAATTGGCTCAAGTTTGAATCTCTTAATGAAATTTCATATTACCAATCCTATCAAACGTTTGTATTCGTAAAACCTTTTTTGTTTTACATTAACTGATAATTTTTTTTTTCAATTGTCCAAGACAACCTTCTTGATTAACTTGAATTTGACTTGTAATTATTTGAAATTTTGAAAGATGCATTTCCAATAGAAGAATCGAGGATATTTTGATTGGAAAATATTGTAATTAATTCGCCGCATCCTTTTTTTCTTGCACTCGGTGTTTTACCCATCCTTCATGTTTTCTCGTTCGATTAACCTTCAAAGAGGAGGATTGTATTACATTTTCCCCCTCGGTCGGATAACTTTCGTCGAACCCTTCTCCTTATAAGCTTAATTACGGGACTACTTCGTATCATCTCGAAAATTGTGATGGACGAACAATAGACGCTCAATTAGGATCGTTTTACTTTGCCGGTTCGAAATTGGTGAAGCGCGTCCGTCAGCAAATAAGTCGCCTGTTCTTTCGTCAGTCTAAGTAGGAAGTATTTTAAGCTTCTGTTGATCCAGCTGGAGAAGGGTAGAATAGAGAGATTGTATGGAGTTTCAGAACTAATGCGCTGAGAGAAATGAATAGTTTTCATACTCAGAATAGTAACCTTTCTGATCACAATTGGGAAAATTACTATTTATTGTGGACATCCTTACCATATGTGTTATATTTTTTACCGCAATTTCTGCTCAAAGTCCTGAAGTATTCCTGTTTTCTTATTCTGATTGTAAAAATTACTACATACCGAATTTCGCTTATGTGGCAGAATTTTTGAGGAACATTCGTGGTATTATAGTTGGAGATCGAGAATAGAATAATGTTTCAGCAGAACGTTTAAACTGAAAAAAAATTCACTTATTTTCACAATTTTTGATAGGAAAACAGGGTTGATTCGGGATTTGTCTAAAAAAGTTACACAATTCTACTACAAAAATAGTCGAATTTTGTCCAAGAGTAAAATGTACTTCGAATATTGAGAATATCTTGAATTCTAACTTTTTAAATTAAAAATCTCTCCCCCACTACCCCTTAGCAATCAAATTTTATCAAAAAATGATATCATAAACATTTTTGATTTTTCATGGAATTTCCGTATTTATTTTTCTGATAAATTCATGATTCAGCCTCTCCTTGAGCAAATTTCTGGGGCTGCTTCAGATTATTGAAAAAATGTTTCGAATATCTGCGTCATTTTCGTAGTCTCGAATCGCAGATTTCGGTGTTCGTTTTATCGTTGCCTATATGTTTGTTCGAAGGTTAAATCCCCAGTGACTCAGCTTCCTCGTGCGATTTCCTCGAATAATACACTCTAACCGATTTTCTGGGTTGAAAATTCTGAAAATTAATTTACGACCCACGATACGATTTATCGATTGCATATTCTTATTTTAGTTGTTGGCTGCTGAAATGTCATTTGTACGTGAGTTTTGGCTCATTATTCAAAGTGTTCGGTTACATATATATAGCTACTCCATTCAGTCTCTTCAAAAAAAAAAAAAAAGTTTACACGCCAATCTCGTGTAATCTTGTTTTTGATTGTATATGTAGTTTTATGGACGAGTCGATTGGTATTTATTTGGTTTTTAAGTACCGGGAAAATCATCGAGTTGTTTTGGGAGCAGAATTGAAGAAGTAAAATCAATGGATTATAACTACGAGTTGGTCCTTGTAACTTTATTTCTGTAGACGTTTTTTTATTATTTTAGCTTTTCTAGTATCTGGGTGCAAAAGTTGCCCTGATGTTCGCTCTTGGTCAACCACCAGCGAAGGGAAAGAGTGCTTAGTTCTATTTTTTTGGTACGCCCCCATCGGATTTTGATTAGATTCAAAATTCATGAATTCCGAGTTCAGAAAAATGAAAATTTCAGGGAAATTTAGATTCATACGAGTATATGTTTCAATGAAAGTCTACAAGTATGATTACGTTCATGGTCAATTTTTTTTTTGTGTTAAGTAGATAAGTGAACATTTTTCCAATGTTTCTTATATAAGGTCTTTCGTGGGATTTCAAATAATACACTATGATTTTGATTCTATCAATTCGAGCCCTTCCAGATTATTTGAGAAAAAGAATGTCTCCAAATTTGTTTGTTTTTCAGATTTATGATAACTGCTGAATTTTCTGGCATTTTTTCAAAATTCTGAAACTAGAAAATTTTAAAAGCCAGGAGTAGCTGAAATTTCAGGTATTTTTTCAAAACTGAAGACTTTAATTATGGATAGGATTAAAAGTCGGAACGTAATTTAGAATCGTTGTAAATTGCTATAGTCGCATAATGCTCATATCTGTTATAGTACACTGAAAGAAAACTGCATGTTCAAGATTGCAGGCCAAAAAATTTCTCATAAAATGGAACACCAACAAAATATTACGATGAAATTTATAGATAGAAAAATAAAATATGAATCGCGCGTAAGCACGCGAAAATTTTTTTTGGTCGTTAATAACCAAAGTCACTGGCTTTGTTATACAAGTTTTCTAGCTCCCCCCCGGGGGGGGGGGGTAGATTGAACACTGAAAACCCTCATTTCCCCCCGCTAGTACGTCACTGATATTGATTACAAACAGTATTCACTATCCAGTGACGTCTTTTTTCATCGCAGTTGAAAAAATCATCATTTAACGTAGAATTCTTAATATCTGTATAGTTCTTTTCACTATCTTAGATAATGAATTTAAAAAATTCTGTTATAATTTCTGCGACCAAATCGTGATTTCCTGCATTATCCCAGTTTTCCTGTTTAAATTGTAGAAATTACCATCCAAATTGTTTTAAGTCAAGTTTATTGTGTACACTACATAAATACATATTACTTGTCTCTCGAGTCTTCTCCCATTTCTCCCATTCGTGTATAGAGAACCTGAACCTGTATTTATATTCTCGTTAGTACTTGCGGCAACACTGATAATGATCGTGTATTCCGCGTTTTGTTCGTTTCGTTCGTGCACGGACGGATGGGGGCTAGGGGTTGGGGATTGGGGAGGCGATTGTTGGTGGAGGGAAATGCAGCGGCGGCATATCGAAAAGAGTGCTACCGAGTGAGAGGTGATTAGTGATTAGACGGAGAAGCAACGAGTGAGAAACAACCGCGACGATTCGACTCGTTTTCCTAAACCACTAAACTAAACGCTGCGACCAGAAACTCGTGATTCGTGATTAGGTTTTTGCTGTTTGCTTCGCTTTTTTCTCATTCTCATTTCTCATTCATTTAGTACTTAGTAGACACTAGACAGTAGTGCGTGTGCGACTGCGGTGCTGTGCGGAGACGTGTGTCCGCGATTTCCGTCTCGTCGTATTCAAATTATTTTTGCGAGCTTTTTTTGTGGCGAGCGCGCCGAGTTCTCCGCGTGCGCATTTATTTAGCGAATCCGAGCGGCGCAATTTCGCGATCGTGTGCGGCGTGAGTCACGTGCGCGTGTGCCCCCGCTGTCGTGTGTTGTGGTTCAGTTTGCGTGGGTGCGCCGAAAGAGCGTTCTCACCCGGGCGCCGTTCCACATGACCGGCGCCTCTTAGGCGCCACACCTTTGCGCTGCTCCGCAACCAGCAACGCATGTCGAAATCGTCGCCGGACGCGGCCAGCGCTGCCGCCGGCGGTGAAAATGGCGCGCGTCGACGTCGCTCCACCTTCTACGTGCCGCTGGCGTCCGACTGCGTGAAGGCGCACTCCTCGAAGG
Organism: Parthenolecanium corni; assembly: GCA_038050395.1. Taxonomy (NCBI): domain Eukaryota; kingdom Metazoa; phylum Arthropoda; class Insecta; order Hemiptera; family Coccidae; genus Parthenolecanium; species Parthenolecanium corni. The sequence goes on along the minus strand of JBBCAQ010000034.1, from coordinate 2,204,647 downwards.
GCGACTCGGCCGCCCGTCGAACCGCTTCGGCCGCGTCCGGCCGGAAGCCGAGCTCGGTCGCCGATTCGAAGAAGGCGACGTCGCGCCTCAGCTGCGCCGCCGCCGGTGTCAACGGATCTGCGCGAGCCATTCCCAGCATTTCGGTCGAGTCGCCGAGAAACTGCGCCATCGGCGCCTCCTCTAATCAGCCCGCCGTCAAGAGCAAGTCGTCGCCGTTGTTGCGCGTTTCCAGCAAGCTGCTGTCGTCGTCGGTGCAGGCGCTGGAGGCGCTGAGTAACGGCGGAGGCAGCAGCAACAGCAGCAGCTGCAGCATCAACCACAAAGTGCCGGAGAAGCGGTCGCCGCTGTCGCTGATCCGCAAGTCGTCGAGCCGCAAATTGCCGCGCAGCGCGTCAAATGCGGCGCCGCGCGGCGCTGTCGTCGGCGCCTCGAAAAATGCGAAATGCGAATGCGGCGGCGCGTATATCGCCGCCGGGTTGGACGTTTCGGACGCCGATATAGTCGCCATCGACGAGCCGCCGGATTTGCGACTGCTCGAGGCGTACGTTCGTGGAGGCGCGGGTTGCGCCGACGGCGATTGCGGCGGCCAATTGGCGAACGGCGACGAGTGCGGCGGAAGAAGTGCGCCGGGCGCGGATGAACGAAACGGTGACCGCGAAGAGGAGTACGAGGCGGCGGAAGAAGAGGATGCGGAGGGCGCCGTGGAGGAGGAAATACGAGAACGACTGCTGAAGGAACGGGAAGACCGAGACGACGGAGTGCATTCGGGTAAGAGAAGAGAAAAGAAATCCGTTTCTGTGAGCAGGTTTTCGATGGGAAACCTTCGGTATCGATTTTGGTCTGACTGCGGAAATACATCCGCACTGATTGTTGCTATTTTAGATAATTATAAGAAAATAGGTATAGCTCGCGATTTGAGATAGACTTTACCAGCAAAATAGTTGAATAATTATCGAATCATTTAATTGAGATGGTCAAAAGTACTACAAATATTTCGATGGCGCAGTGCAAAAAAGTCGTATCACCATTTAATCAAATTTTTGAGGAGAGCAAAAAGAAATTTGACATCGACTAAGCAGCTATATGCGATCGAGTGATGTATTCGTGAATTTTCTTTTTGCTGTTGAAAGTTGGTGGTATTTTGTCTATATCAGATGGTAGAGCTTGAAATTTCCTTTCCAAATAATACCAAAATGTGGAAAACTCGAGATACTGTAGTGGGAAAATGGAGATACGACTTTATTGCACTGTGCCATAGATTTATGTAGAAGGTCTATAATAAATCTTATTGCCCCGATTTTCAATTAAAATACATATGATTAATTTGCAACAAATTGACGAAAGTGAGCTATAATTTAGCAAGTCTGACCACAGTTGGCAAAAGCGGGCAAATGTTGGCAGAACTTGGCAAAAGCGAATTGGAATGAATACGAATGAATTTATTAATGTGGTACACATTTTTATTTTCGTTTGTCGATTTCTATGAAAAGTGTCGAGGGAAGTTGACGAACCTGGATTTTTCCTCACCATTGTCCACTTATCGCAAAACCTGCTCTTTTCCAGCCGGGCTTATTGTTGTAGAGTTTATTTTTCTTTTGTCGTCTTCTTCCCCGAGGGTTGGAGGTGCCGAGATGGTGTTGGCGAGTTTACTGCATTTCTTTTTTTCTTTTTTTTCCTTTTTAGTAGTAATAGTAGTGGGCTAGTCGAGCATTTATCTGTGAGATTGTGTGGTGGTAGGCGCGCGCGGCTCGGTGTCGGTTCGGTGGAGGGCGGCATGGGGGTGGTGGACAGGTAGAAAAATGCGACTCGAGCGGAGCTGCGACTGCTGCAGCTGACGTCGCCTTGGCTGCACCGGCGATCGCTGCAGAGTCGCAGAAGCAGAGGTACGAGCCTTGGGTTACAACAACCGAACCGATATTTCGATCACGGAATCGTAAAAATTGAGAAAGAAAAAAAATCGTTTAATTAATTCGTTGGAAGTTGTAATTCTGGTTTTGGAAAAACACGATTCTACTACGTATACCTCTGTGTGTACATACCTACCCTAGAAATCTCGTTTCTCGTCTCTGCCTTTTTTTTTCTTTTTGTTTCTTTCCTTCTTTTTTTCTCTCTGTTTCACGCTTGTCTGCTTGAACGTTGTTTATGGCTCACGAGACTTTATAGATCACAGAAAAGGTTTGCGCTGGTCGACATCGACATCGACATCGACATCGACACGAGACACCACCGTATGTGCTAGCCGCATATCGACGCCCGCAAGAGACGCCGTATGTACTTCTCTATAGTCGCTGGAGTGGATTTTTTTTTGGCTCCTACGTTTTGTCGATTCTCATAACTGGTTGGCCTCATTATCACTGTCGTCGAGTTACTTGGCTTGGCCAAATAATATTCAAATTGTTGCTGGGAAAATATCCTTGTCTTTTGGCTGAACTATTTTCGCTAATCTTGATTTAGGTAAATCTCTGTTGGTAGAAGTATCGAAAAGATTTCAAATGTTAGAATTGAATTTTGCTAAAAATGAAGTATGATTTTGAGTACAAGCTAGTGTTATAGAAGAAACAAGCGCCTTATTGGATTTTGTAAAAGGCTTATCCAAATTAATTCACCACTATAGTTGTTTTTGATAATGACGAGAGAAATCATTGGACTAGTCTTTTCATTCGTATTTTTCTAATATGTATAGTAATGGTAGAATTCATTTATGAACGAAACTCGATTGTACGAATTTGTGACTCCCGTATTTCTGAGGCGTATCATCATTTTGATAATGATTATCTGAACCTCCAGAGTAACGTGTGACGTTGTAAAACTAACTTTTCACAATGTGACTAAACTTCAAATGACGAATACTAGTATGTCTGATATGACTAAATTAGGTAAATTATGAGTGTATCTACCTATTTTTTTATATTATTATTTTTTTTTTTTCAATTTTTATTATTAATAGAATACTATGATACCGTATCTGAAAAATTGTAATTTAACTGGGAAACTGTTCTGTTTTGTTGAACCGAGTGATGTCATAAATTGTAACTGATCAGTTTTTCGTATGATGTCACTGGTTCAAAATAACATATTAACGTTAAAATTTTCATGTTAGAAATCATACGAACCTTGCAAAGGCATTTGGTGTGTAGGTACCTACGCATTCAAGAATCGTTTGTTAGGCTGAATAATGAACAATGACTTGATAAAAATTTGTAAATAGTATATAGGTAGTTGAGATGTTATTGACTTGACAAAATGAATAACATTCCGCGATCACCTTTACTTTTTCGTTTATTTTAAATGAATTGGAATAAGACAATAATATGTCGTTGCTTTGTTTCATTGTCTTCGCATTCGCGTTTGATTCATTCAAAATTTGGAGTTAGATTATTTCATTAGTCACGGTAGAATCGGCACGTACAATTGATGGGAACGTTTAAATACTTTTGATGATATCAACAGAACTGTAAATTATAAGATAACTTATACGGGTAAACTGAAGAAAATAAATCGCGTATGCTACTCGTATTTTTTAATGAAAAAAAATGAAACATATTCGAGGTTCAAAAATCATAAAATGTGATAATTAAGGCCCATATAGCCGATATATTTTGTAATAAAGGGCTCACTATGGATGCCAGGGTTGCCAGGTTGAAAAATAAGCGCTAAATATTGATATTCCCCCCCCCCCCAAACAAAGTTACAAAAAAATGAAACACACGACGTCAAAACTAGACAAACTTTGTCTGAAATGAAATTGCGTATACTAAAATTTTTTTTGATTTTTCTCCTGTTTTTGGTGATTTTTTGTAAAAATTCGTTGTAAAATTTAATTTTTGTTTCTGTCGATTATATGAATAAACGCTTAGTAGAACATCAGAAATTCAGAAGTGGGGCTCAACCCCCTCATAGCCCTCCCTGGCTATGGGCCTGTGATAGTATGTATTTCACTATACTTTTGCAGTAATTTGTACTACAACTTCGCACTGTATCAGTCCTTCCGCCCCCCCCCCTCTTCCAAGAATTTCTAGTTACGATTGATTTGCCACGATTTTCGATATAAAAACAGCGACAAATGACAATTCAAGATTTATCGTAAAAACGTATGATTTGCATCGTCTATTTTTGATGAGAGATTAAGTGACTTGACAATCCGTTTTAGCAGTCGTAGCATTGTTCTAATTGATTTTGGGCGAACGACGATTTTTTTGGCTTCGTTTCTTTTCCATTCTGTTTCTTTCTCGCACTTCTTCAAGTATTCGATATTCGAAATACGAGTAGGTACATTTACACGTTTTCTCTACCTGTAATGAACCAGGACCACATTTTCATTATCTGGTCGTTATCGCGGTTGTATTTTGTAGGCGAAAAAAAATGTTCCGTTTCTTTTTAATATTTTTTTTCGCATCACCCGCTACTGATATTCAAATTGAAATTTCCTGTAGTACCCGGCCCTAACCGGAACGAAGACGCGATAGATAATTGGAATCGTTTCGTCATATTTAGTCTGCCATTATTCAACCCGACACTTTCATTCATTTGACACCAGTTTTGGGTAATGGAACTCGAATGAATCGGATGAGTTGCCACAGCAAGGCACAAAAGAATATTGCAAAATGGTTTATGGAAATACGAGCTGTCCATTTGACAAACCGTCTTCAACAATCGCTATTGAATTTGTTGGAGTATAAACTTGGCGATGTTACGCACAAAAGCCTGAGCTTGTGTATCTGGAATAACGTGTCCAATTTTGAATATCGTCTTTACGTTAGTGTCTGGAAATTTATTGGTGCGTGTCTCAACTCTCTAGAAGTGATGGATAACGAATTAACGATATAGGTACTAATTATTTCAGTTATTCTCCTTGTGCTTTATACTTAGATCTGCAGAGCTATTAGAAACGTACAAAACACTATAGCGCTGCAAGCTGCACTAGAGAAGTATAGATTTTCCCGCAGAACACGTCTTAATTGAATTCACATTATTCTTTATTCACCAATTTATAAATTTTTTTTCTGCATTATATTAGTGTTGAAAAATAGCAGACATTGAAGAGGAGACGAGTGAATCCAGCCATCAAAAAAGTGCTGCAATTTCACGAATTTTTGAGATAATGCGCTAAATGATGATGACTCTGTAGCAACAAGAAAGCTGATCCCTTTTTATTGATATCCATCTTCAATATAGAACAATACTTTTTTCCCCAAGTCTCATAATTTGACAATTTTCGAGTCTAACTCTCTGACTCAGTATAAGTCTTGTTTTCTGACCCTCATAAGAGGATCTCGTAACTCCAATTTCTTTTCTCAGTGCGATTCTAGTGCTTATTGATGGCATATAATGGAAATCTATCGAGTAACGTATAACAATATGTCAGCTAAAGAATTTCAAAAATTGATGTACAGTACGAGGTTTTTTTATCGAGGTATCGAAATAATGTTATTCGAGTGAATTTATCTTCGATAATCGTCGAACATTAGTGTTCATCATGAGGTTTTCGAGTACTTATATCGCACACCCTCTACAAAACTGCTACAACTCGCAAAAATCGAGTTTTGAGTTAGTAGTGAAAAAATGGTCTATAAGGGTCCTACTTTGATCCCCCATATTCACCTTGGCGAAATTCCACCCCCAGACCCCTCCAGGACAGTTGTATCAGTTTACAATTTCAGAAATATGAGGCTATTCAATGGACAAAACTGCTACAACTCAACTTTTTCAAACAAACTGATAAAATTACTTGACAAAACTGATACAACTCAACATTACTCTACTAAACCGATACAATTTGCAGTTCTACAACCACGTCATTAATGAAACAACAACACTCAAATTATGTACAAAACTGATATAACTGTACAAAACTGATACAACTCGACCATTTTCTTCATTATTGGCTGGACAAAAGGGATACAACTTGCATGGGGGCTATTTGTTGACCACTGAAGGGAGAAATATCATCATATTCAGAAACTAGACCACAATACGAGTCTTTTGACGTTTCAACAAACAAAATCCGTTGAAAATTCACTGATTACTGACAGTTTTAAAATTCAAAATTTCAAACAGCTCTCCTGAAAAAACGGTTTTTGCGAGTTGTAGCAGTTTTGTAGAGGGTGTGCGATATATCTTACTGTAAAATTCTTCTGTTGATGTAAAAATGGTAGTTACCTGAAGATGCTGTGGTGCTCGAAATATTAATTAATAAAATTGAAAGTCGTTAAGTTTGTACGAGTACGAATAAAATGGAAGAAAATTTAGCGCGAGGTCTTTCGGAAACTGTTCGTCAAGTATGAAGTCCATTTCCTTTTGCCTGTTTTTTTTTTTTACAATCATGTTGGTAAAAGTATAATATACTCGTATTATGGGTAGAGAAACGCGTTTCCATGGTATTGGGCGATGAGTCATTCACGGCATGACTGCATGGCGGGTTCACGCTGGAGGTTGCAAATTTCCATTGGTTGTATACTGCCTTTCGAAGAATCTCTCTTCTGGAGATACCATTGTCAGAACACGAAAATACGCCGGAGGTTCTTTTTTTTTTTCATTATAATTTTATTGTGAACATCAGTTTTGTTCTTTGTACGTGAAATGTTCCAGCTCTTCCCATCTTTTACCTGTATGTAGATTTAATGACGAAAAGGTTACACAAGGTCAAAGTTATTTTGTTATCGAAACTGACCCATTTTTTTACCACCCTGAAGGTTCACCGTCGCACTACTATTTTACAAACTTTATCATCGATTACATAATTATAGATTTCTCTGAGAAATAATGTAAATGACGAATTGTTTTTAGCCTCATCGTGCAGGTTTATTTAACAATAGACAAATAGAATGGGAAGAGTAACTGTTGGCTGTTCGGTTGCTTGACTCTGTATTTCCTCTAAAAAACTTTACTGCCTCTCTTTGGTAATATTTGAGTGATCATTAACTTTTGACTATCGATGTAAAATTTAAATGAGTAGAACTTAATTAATTTATTTAGTATTGCTTTGGAATACGAGGCTATATAATATTGAATTGAGACCTCGTATTGCAAACTGAAATAATTTTTTCGCACTGCGCAAATTTTTCGCCAAATTTCTGTTTTTTGGATATAAATTTGAGGCTCAGCTACTCCGATAAAATTATTGGCTACGTCGCTGTAGTAGACCTTATAGTTTTTTTTTTTTTTTTTTGTAAACGAATCTTTATTGGATATATGTTAGTGTCAGTCTGGATGGATTGATGATCGAAAATATTTTAACCTTTAACTCGTCGAGTTCAACTGTAGTGTACAATTTCTCCAAAAATCAACAATTTTCTGCCCACGAACTCAGTTTGGTAGGAAAAGTTTAAGGTCGATGGAAGTGACGCGCTGGCTTATTTAAAAAGAAGTTAGAAGTGCGAATAAATTTTCCATTTGGATTCTATAATTATACGGCTGCAATCTTTCATTTGCGATCACTCGTGTTAAAAGAATAATATGCTTTTTACTAGAAATACGCTGCAAATTTCGTTATCTAAATTACAAATCAAGACTGTATCAATTCTGTAATTTGTGATAGCAAATTTCATTTTAGTTAACCGGCCAGTTTCGTGAAGAATATATTATTCGAGCATGCCTTTGCCCCGAGGCTCTACATCTGTATACGTTATTTCCTCATTTAAATTATTCCATTTTCCTCGACACGAATTTCCTCTATAGTCTATAAATTATACCTACTATAGTTGGCCCTATTGTTGACCGTTTTGGGCTTATATATACGGGGTCTATAGTGGCTCGGTCGCGAGTACTTGAAAGGCGATTCGGAGAATGGAGAATGGCGCCCGGCCGTGGAACGATTATGTCATTTGCGCTGGGTGACGGCCATCGAAAGGATTATCGTCCCCTAAGGGCGTAGCTACGAGCCTGGATGAAAAATTCGTTACGTAATCATACCGACGCGTTTATTTCGAAATCCGTACTTCAAGATCTCTCGTTTTTTTTGTTTTTTTTTTTTTTCTTCGCGTGTTCTCGACTTTTAGAGCAGCGCGCAGCGGACGACGATTTTGTACAGCGCGGGCACGAAATCCTTTTTCCTACGACGTGACGATCGCGGTTCGCTGTAGAAAAATGTGAAATAAAGAGAGTCGTCGCTGAGAGCTGGTAAAAAGAATGAAAATATTATGTATCAAAAACACTAATTGACACGCAGCTGCCACGCCGAAGTGCTTATCTGCAATCTGCCATCTTCGATCCATTAGCACCCGGTTGGGGCGATAGGGCGAGGCGTTTTGTGAAAGGAAAACTGCTTGGCAGGGGGAGGGGGGCTCGTCAATTAATCGTTTATCTCGGGAATCGTGTTTATTTAGGACGACGCGGACGAAAACTCGTCAGCACGACGTAATCTCTTATCGGGATACCCTGAAAATTGTCGGAATATTATTTTTCAACCTGGTTGTGTACTTCGGACAGAATTTCCGTAGGACTCGGAACATAATATTACTCGATAATGCGCGGTCTAAGAAATCAGCGTCTAAAATAGGGTTGTATAATTATTCTCGGTTCTGGGTAAACATATTTTTGTATTCAACTAAATACAGAATTTTATCCTAACTCTTCCTCTGGGAAAAATTTGTTGCATATGAGTATTGCAACGATGGGTGAAGCGCGAAGTGAAAATAAGTTGCTCCGAGCGACGGGATAAAGGGTTGAAAAGTTTTTGATTCTTGGACTCTGCGATTATAGCTTAGCTCAGAATGCCTTCATTTATAGATACTTAATATAAAAAAAAGTAAATAGATACTAAGGACTAGAACAAATACTAGGAAAATTGAAAGTGTAAATAATATGCATAGAGGGGAGGAAGTACACATCTTGAAGTGTGAAATTTTTCAAAAAGTTCTTCATCGTCGATTGTTTTCTTATTTGTTGCTCGTTATTTTATGATGCACCTTTCTTATAATTTTTAATATGTTTTATTAGCTCGGTGTTGGATAGAAAGGGAAATATAGTGATTAACTAAATTTTGTACCAGCTGACAGTTGACCTTCCAGGTTTTGCTCAACTCATAATTATGTCGATGTGTCGTGTACGGTACATTATTTTAAAATTCGACATTATTCGATAAGCCTGTTGGAACGTATAATGTTCGCAGTTTTCTTGTCACGTTTATAAACTTTTCACGAAAGTCATTTCGTCTGATTTTTCAAATTTTCAATATTTATGTTCGAAAACCCGGCATTAGTATTTTCCTGTGGGACAATTTAAAACGTAACACATATTGTAATTTTCTGAGCCACAAATGCCTTTAATTGATCGAATAAAACCGCGATTTCCTCTTGATAGATGCTGCGAGTTATCCTGAAGTTGAAAAAGCCACTGCGCTTTTCTTTGCAATGGGGTGAACCTTGAAAAATCTTTTCTCGAATACGCCACGGCTGTGTCCGCAGAATAATTTTCACGCGTTGAAAATCTGTCCAGCATAAACGACGGATAATGCGAGGCTACTATATACTTCTGGAGAAGCGAATAACTCTTGTCATTCTGCTAGAGGAATCTGGGTGTGTCTGTCGATAAGCTAGGTTCTATAAAACTGGTGCATTCGGTGCGAGTGAATAAAAGTGTTTTCCTTCGCGGTTCGGAATTTGGCGACGACGACGACGACAACGACCGTCGTCGACAAATTGTTAGCGACTCATCGGCTTTCCATCTGCCCCCTCGTCCCCCTCCTGCGACCGATCATCTCCGCATTTTCCGCTTCGCTTGTCGCCGCGTTCGCCTCCTCATCGGTGGCCCCCTCGGTTCCCCATCTTCCCCCAGTCGTCGTTTAGCGGACATAACGGCGACATTTTTCTATCATTTCGATTCGCCGTTACTGGCGGCGCAGTCCGCACGCATCAGTCGCAAATTCGCGTATCGCCGTTTCGGTAGCTCGATTTTGTTGCGCCGAGCAGCCACGTCTTCTTCTTGACTTTATTTTTCGAGTTTCTGTTCGAAAACTGCGCATTTTTACTCGGTGTTTGCCTTTGCTCCGCTGGCAGTCTCCGTTTTTGCGCCAGAAAGTTATCGCGCTTTGGTGGGGTTCTCGACAGACGCTCTGCCTTTGCTCGTTGCGACCTGCGCCAAAAATGAGTGCGTCACGTTCGTGGCTCATTTGCTCGCGCATGTGTAAATTATCCGCGAATTTCGAACGAAACGATGACCGATAAAGTCGTGATATGCTGCGATGGATGTGGATACGCGCTCTGTTGGTGAGTAAAATGGCAATCAGGGTCGGATCGGATTTTTTACTTTCTGAGGCAACGAGCGTGCGTGTCGAACCGGTTACATCTGATAATTTGGTCGCAGCTGTGTGTGAAGGAGGAGGAGATTCACATTTATGTGTAAGTTCACTCGCGAGTATCTTATTGTTTTGAAATACGAGTATGACTTGATTCAGGTAGTGTGCAATTCAGGCTGTTCTCTCGATTAACTGTCGGGTGAGCAGATAGTGATCCGGATTTCGTATATGAAATCTGCCAATGTAACAGATGATTTCAGTTGGCTCCAATTATGATATGTTTATTATAAGCCTTTATACCTCTGGATCATTGGACAAAGAATAGGTCTAACCCGAAAAAAAAATGACTACAAGCTGAATTTTCAGTTATGGGTACTATTCGCGCTGTCCTCTGTAACGTATGAAGAGCCTAGTTCCGACGTGCGCCGAGTGCAAAAGTAGAATTTTTCAGAAAATGAGATAAATCTACAGCTCCCAATCTGTGAGTCTTGTAGAGGTTGGTTACAATGCAGTTTTTGAAACACCAATTCTCATGTTTCGCGCGCAAAACAAAAAACCTTTACCCTCGACTTTTTTTAGTCATTTTTCTCGACATTTTTTCCACCGGTTTTCGTCACTCAGTGCAAATTTTATGCGATTGACCTATTTCTGTATGCTCGAGCGCAGCAGCGTACGACCGCACCTGCGAATATATAAAACGAGTGCACAACACGCACTGCTCCCCCTCTTGATACGACCCCCTATATTTCACTCGTTAATACGAGTAAAATGTCGAATCTGGTCGTTAAATAATATTGTCGAACGGTTAATGCGAACACGTTCCGCAGATTTTTACGGGTTGCTCCCCCCTCTCCCCTTCCTCTTCAGACATCACTTTTGCCCTTTTGTCGAGTCATTGAAATGACGATTCGTTTAATTGGTTGACTGAATTTCGGTGTACTCGAAGTCGATTCTTTTGGTCGACTTCAAAATAATTAAAGAAATCGAAGGGATGGTTGCTGGTGAAAAAGTAGAGGGACTTGCAAAAAAAAAAAAAAAAAAGGAATAAATAACGTCATTGCGAATAAAAGAACAAATTAGAAGTATGGGAAGCCTAAATGCTAATTTATTCGAATACGTATAAATACTTTTTTTTCTTTTAATCCATTCTATTTGTACCGACTATTGTGCCCTATTGTACAGCTGGTATTTCAAGAGTTTTTTAGATGGTATTTTATGTGTATAAATACTTTCGATAGTTGCCTCGTGAGATTAGTAATCATCTCGATAAAGTATTTTCGGTTTTTGTCACCCTACCCTGTGAAAGTCGAAAGCACATTTTAAAGTAAAATTTATTAGCATCCTGTCGTTATTAGGTAATTCTTTTGGTGCTTGATTTCTATCATTATAATGGGATTGTTCATTCGAGGATATGTTGAATCGGAAATACTAATCTAAAATTTGGTTTTCCTTCGCGTGTTTTTTTCATGTTTCAACTTCTTAAGCCCTGTTTGTGTCTCGGATCTTTGTGATTATAAGCCTCATTCGAGGAACCTCACCTCTCTGCCCCTATTGTTTCAATCACCCAGAGTTCTTTATGACGTGCCTCTGAGTGGCCTTTCGCATGACTCAAGCCATCTGAAGTTGTTTGAAAGTTGTGCTTATTTGAGGTAGAAAATTTACTATCGTTTAGTTGAGGAAAATCTTGACTGCCAATGCTAGTTTCGTGGAAAGAAAGAGCAGGGTAGACAAGAATAATAGATTATGGTTTCTTCACATACTCGTAATATTCTAATCCCTATTTGCATATCTGGGATACTTGAGAACGTTTTTATTTCGTTTATGCAGGGTGTTCCACTTCGAGTTCACCTCCAATAGCAACTGTAGATTGAGCGACCTGATTTACATTCATTTATGATGGTTTACCTGCTCTCCTGAATAGTTATTTAGTTTATCAATTTTCAATTTGACTTGACCTATGAGTATATATAGTTACATGATTCATAATAAGTATAGTGTATTTTTTCATCCAATCTTGCAAAAATTGCGATGCTTGGTGCTTTTATTTTTGAATTAATTCAAGAATTATTTTAAACGTTTAATATATTGGCTTCTAATGTAAAGTTATATGCAAATGGTGTTTTTCCCTGAATTTACAACACGAACAACTTATTAATCTCGGATGATTTTATCATCAATCTTTAAAATCTGCGATTTTCACTTCTCTAAATGATTTCTTTTTGATTTTCGTTGTGAAATTGTTTTTAAAAAAATCATCAAGTTTGTTTCTTTATCAACCGTTGGTTTAAATTAACCCTTTCAGTCATGACTATTTAGTTTGACAGATAGAATTTTTTGAGTTACAGATTTAAGCTCGGGTGATTTTTCTGAGAATTTTAGTTTTTTGCGCAACTCTCTAACCTAATTAGAACCTGAGATATAGCTTGTCCACTGTAGTGGACAATGTGACTAGCAGGACCAAAATTCTTCAATTTTTTTTCTTACTTCTTTTAACATAAAAAAAAAAGGACCGCGGGAAAATATTTAGAACCTGAGGTATATCTTGGTCACTACAGTGGACATGGTGACTATGAAAACAAGCTTTTGAATTTCTCATTATCTCACATTTTTATTTAAAAATAGAGATAGATATATAAAAATTACCAATGTATTTGAACAAACAAATCACTGGATGAATATTTCCATAAAAAATCTTGGTTCACCAGCCATTAACTAATTCTTATCATAGTTTTAATGATGTGTAGTGAGGTAGATAAAAAACAGATGGCTTCTATCGCCACACAAGTGTGAAAAAATCAGAGTTAAATAATCGATAATAATGTATTTTCCAAGTTTTATCTGACTGAAGAAAATTCAAGTAGGGGAAGGGGGCAGGGTAAAAAAACACATTTAAAAAAAATATATCTCGACAAAAAAAAATTTTTCAAAGTCAAGAACCCCTCTTCATATATTTCTCAACTGTCACCACGTCCACTACAGTAGCCATGACTTCAATGCTTATCGCAGAATTCCCTAATGCAGTAAGCATAAAAATCGTAATATTCCTGAAATCTGACAGATGAAACGTATACAAAAAAATTATTTCCAGCTTGCTGATAGTTTCCAACTCGCGTCGATGTTTGAAGTTAGAGTTTTACTTTTTTTTTTCTTCTTCTCTTTCGTTTCTCCTACCATGTGCTCATAATGTGATTTCATTTATAATACAGAGAGTTTGGGAGTTAATTCATGAAAAACTAGATGAATATTACTTTCGAATGAGCCCAAGCGCGGTTCTCTTCATTAATTCGTCATCAGGCTACATTCGATTGAAAATATGTCCACTACAGTGGACACAGTGACCGAAAGGGTTAATCTTCATCGGCTAAATTCTGTCTTCATTTTACCTTAGGTTATAATAAAATTTGATTTCGAATCGTTTTGGACGTACTTTACATCTAGGAAACTGTTACCTCTAGTTTATAAAAAAGTTGCTGACATTGAATACAGTGGAGATAGATGAAAAGTAATAGGAAAAGTATATCATGAAATTGATGTCGAATGATTGTAGCACGAAAATATATTACTTCGGTGACGATTGAAGAAGCAATTTCATGTTTTTGTGTTTTCGAAGACCTTATATTTTTATGATTATGGAGAATAAATTTACTGGCTCTTAAAATTCCGTAAATTTTAATCTAGATGATTCATTGCAGTTGGTATAATGTTTCGGGGTTTGAAACTTTGAATACGTTGAAATATGCGCCAGTAACAATAATTCTCGCTATGGATTTTTTTTTTTTGTATTCTTGGAAAATTGAAATAGAGCCTTGCAAAAATATTGTTCGATCTTTCCGAATGAAATTCATTGCAGATAGCGAATTCACAAGTCATTGTGATCAGTAATCAGTTATACAACTTGGGTATTTTTCACTCTTTATCAAAAACGCAATCATACCCTCGTAATTATTTGGAAATCTTTGCAACAAAACCCTTTTTTTTTTTAATTCTTTTTATAGCTTGTATTATCCACTCTTTCAGTAAGAATAAGAAATTCCTATCGCAGTACTCAGAGATGATTTTTTTTATCAATGTTCAAGGTTTTAATGTTTTTTTTTTTTTTTCTGTTTTAGGTAAGTGTCTTGGAGATCTTTTTCTCGATGTTCAGTCGATTATTGCTGTTATACGTAAGTGGAGTTATTTTTTGGGCGTTAATTTTCGTTTTCAGTGAAGTGCAGACAATAAGTGATGAAAATAGATTCTTTTATTTATACCTTGTTTTTCTCAGTGCAGATGATCCCAAACTGTCTGGTCGCATTTTTTAATTTTTCCTAAAACATAATATAAGTAGCGTAAGATTTTGACTTTTGTGTGAAACGTATTCACTGCAGTATGATGGTGGTGAGTTATAGATTACTCTTTATTTTTAATTATTAGAACTTGAGAGATTTTAATTACTTGTTTCTTGGAGGTATAACGCGTGTACATGTTTTATTCATCAAAATTATGGTACAATACCATCTGAACAGGAAATACAATTTCGTTTTGTTGAGTAGGTAATCAATTTTTCAAATAAAAACAAATGTTTGACTTTTCGAAGTAGTCAAATATTAATTTATTCCTCTTTATTAATGGTTAGGTTCAATTTTTTCTAACTTTGAAAAAGGTTAGAAGTTTTTTTGAAAATTTTGTAAAAATGCATGAGATAGTTTTATATAGTCTAATGATTGGTAAATATTATATTTTTAAATTTTTTGTATCGAAAAATTTTCGATCTGAGCCAAATTCATTACTTATTTTGTTGACAATAATAGTGAAGTATTGAAAAATAAATTCAGTATTAGCGATCGACTTTCTATTAAAAATCGTAATCAATGATAAGAACAATCACGTTATACAGAGGAAACTACGAAATTGTAAAAAAAAAAACAAAAAAAAAAACAGGAGTTCTCATGAAATAATTGAGAACTGAATTGCGGCACCAAAAATATATTTCTTTGATTTAAAAACAGTTAATCAGCTTGTTCGAGATAAAAACTTTCAATTTTAAATTATGTGGGTCTATTTCGAAGAATTTTTGATTTTTGAATGAAAGAATCTTACAATTTATTGCATTGAACACATTTTTCATTTTTTTTTTTGTTGAAAAAAAGCTCAAATGCTCGGTGAAGAGATTTTAGGCCTATTTTATTGTGTGAGAGTGTTGTTACTTGTGTTTATGAGAATGAGTCTCCTTGACTGTTTCGAGAAGTCATTTCGTTATATTCGGAGGAAAAATAAATGAACAAATCGTTCTAAAGAGTCATGAAGTCCATAGAATTGAAATTTTCTTTTCCTTCTAAATGTAAATACGAGGTCACCTTTACAGAAAGCATTACACTCTCTGAAGACTCTCGTATACATTGTGCCCTTTGGAGATTTAGTAAATGGCTGGAACTTTTCAACAGAAAAACTGCATCCGTCTCCTATCTGTGTATGAGTCTTATTTCCAAATTGATATATGTATAGTGATACGAAGGCCCATTTCATTCAGAATTTTCTGCTAAAATCCACAGCGTATAGCTACAGCTAAAAACGAATAATAACTATTGAACCGTTTTTTTTTTTTTTCGGTTTCAAAGCAATGCCCTCTGCGTGAACCATTGTCTTCAATTTTCTGTACCACAAACATATTAACTGGCACGTGCGTACTTTTTTCACCATAATATAATATCTTTCGTAAAAGTACTCTATTATGATATCACTAACGGACAGAAATTCTGATTTAACTCAATCTGCTCTATTCCTCCCATCCTCTATTGTCACATTAATTTTGATTCCAATTCATTCGACTGGCGTTAATAAGACGTTAATGACGTGTGTCGCATCGACTGCGAGCTGCCCTCGTAGGTATGTTCGTTTTTTTTTTTCAACCCTACTGTTCTTTTCTTCGCTTTCCCCCTCCCTCCTCCCCCATACATCGCCTCTTTGCCTTTGCAAAGGTACAACTTCTGCCCTCGTTGCGAAGTCTACTGTGCGCTCACGTCAATTATTTGTCAACGCTCGACCGGGACACCAGCCGTGAAAAAAGGTGTTCTTGCGGAATGACCGCTTATATGTATATGTGTAAGTCCAAATGCCCTTTGTTTTTTTGACACGTCCCTAAGTAGTCGCTCCTTTTTTGTTTCCACTCGGTTTGTTGAATTGTGCCTATGTTTCATTTTTCTTTTCAAATTTTCATTTATTACCCCCGTATCTAATTCGGATTTGATGTTCTTTCGACACGATGTTTCGCCAAACACGTGTATATCTAAAATTCGTTTGGTGAAGGGGTTGATCGAGTTTGAATGAAGTTTTCACTTTCGTCGATTGCCTCGTCGCACTTGTGTAAAAGATTTTTAGGTCAATTTACACGAATATAGATTAGGAGTGATTTTTATAAGTTACGTTTTTCCCGTGAGTCATCAAAGTTCGAAACGTCAAAAGTAAATTTTTTCACGTTTCTCATATTTTTTTTAGTTTCCTTTCCTCACCCATATGTGCTTTTTAAAAATATTTTTCGCTCCTCAATCATACACGATTTCAAAGTTGAAATAAACTAATTAAAATTGTGTATTTTTATTCAATCTATTCCTTTATTCTTCAGTTTTACATTTTGTTAGCTCCAAGTTCGCTCATTTTTTCAATTTACTTAGAAAATTTATTTTTTCATTAATTTAAATTTTACTCCCTTCGACTTTATCTGGGCAAGTGTCGCCAAACATCGAAGAGATTGCCTATACCTTGGGGGAAAATATGTAATTATCGTGGAAAAGTTCATTTGATTTAAATTCGATTCAATTGTCAGGGGGATTTGAGTTTCGATAAAAACTATAAGTAATTGATTTTGCCAAGTTATGTACTGATTATAACCAAATTCGGAGATATAGTTATCTCTGCGAATCTATTTGTACCTTCTATATTTCTAGGATTCGTGTTTTAAAAAAATTTTCTTAAACTTTGATTTTTGACGATTTTTTTGCAAAAACCAAAATTCAAAGGAGAAAAGTTTGTGGGAGCTTAAAGAGTATGTACATTACATTGTAAGTAAAATATTCGAACTTGGTGGTAATTGATTTGTAAATTTAGCTAATGAAAATTTACAAACTTTCCAAAAAAAAAAAAAAAAAATATAAGGAACTCCATATTTTTTTGATGAAGTAACTTTTTACTTTGTCTTTTGTATCCTCGATTTGAACCTCGTATTTTGAAGTTGGAAAACATTGAATCTGATATGTATTCCTCCCACACATACCTACTGCGTGTTTGTGTCCTCACTATAATCAAAAGTTTGATAATTGACTGTTTATGTTTATTATTTATTTATTTATTCATTCCTTAATTTTAACCAAAAGGACTCGTGTATGATTTTAAATCATACCCCCGGTTTTGTTCTTATTGATTTAATTTCCGTGCAATATTTTTTTTAGCCTTATCGTCAATATTGTTCGTGTCTCATTTCTTTCGATATTCGTAACGAACCGAAATTATTTGACTATCAAGAAACTGTACTTATAATATTCTATTCGCAGAGCTCTTCTACGAGCGCAGTGAATTCGAGAGATCTTTTGCCTGCACATATTACTGTATAGTGGCGTTGCTCAGAATGCTTTTACTATCCAAGTATCTATCCAATAATACGTTGCGCAGCGCGAATTGAATTGCGACCGAAGGTTGCCATAGGAGAGAGGGTGCCATATAAGTAGAGAAGAGGTTAGTGGCCAAATTGGCGAGAAGGCCGATTTGGCTACGTTTCGCCGCATTTGACGCGAATCGCAGCAAGGTCGACGCTCTAGCTGCGTTTTATAGCGCCTACGTCGCCATCTCCGTGCGTTGTTAGTTGTTACCATTCTCGTTGTCTACGTCGAATGACGCAACAGCATCTTTACGTCTGTGACGTATGGTATATACGTGCGTAATCTCGGGTTCTCGCTGGGACGCTGGCCGAGGAACCTATAGCTTTCTTCTCTCTGTGTCTGTACTCTGTAGTCCGTACTCAAATCTCGATCGTTACCTATCGCTATTCGACGCTATCCTCTACGCTCCCGCCATCCTTCCCGTTCTCTTCGCCAGCCTGTTGAAAATTCTTCTTTTGTTGCTGCAGCGTATCCTTCGACGAATTATACGGACGTATTTTACGCGTATAAATACTTATACCTTTTCATCTACGATAGGTGGAGTGTATCTAGTAGCTATAGGTATGGGTATACTTGCTTTATATATTATGCTTTTTAGAAACACGGCGAATGTGTTTCTCGTAGTACCTATTCTGTATAGTTACTCTTTATTTATCGCATATCCGTGTCACAGAATCGCGTTATTAATTATAAACTGATATCTATGAAGGGGTAGAGTGGTGGATACGAGTACGTGCTAATAACGAACTAATAATAACCTATACTGGCTGTTAGGCAGAACGTGCGGGGGACGAGGGGCGATTAACGAAAGAATAGCGACGTACACGACCGTTCGCGTATTTTTCATTCTCCGCTGCTGTCGCTTTAGATTTTTTTTATTTTTTTTTCTATTCTACGATTATTATTATTATTATTACGAGTATTTTTCTTCGACATTTTTCTTTGTACTACTCCCTGCGAGTACTCGGTGCCCGGCCTCTCTCCGTAATCTTATTTTCTCCTTACTTAACTCATTATATTCCGGTCCCGTGGTCCGTACATTTTCTCGTCTATTATGGGTACTTGGACGTGTCTGGTTGTCGATTTACCAATTTACACGAGCACTCGACGTGGGTCTTTTTTTTTTTTCGGAGCGACGGAGAGGGGGTTTGAAGTGGCTCGTATGTACTGGTTTTTGGGGGGGAGGCTCGTGTACGTGTCGACGAGACCCGTTACCGGATTACGTCGTGTCGTATTTTCCGCGCATTTGCTGAGAATTTGCGCCGAAGTGGCGTACGTGAAAATTGAATTGAAACTTGGACAGTTTCCCAAATAATGGCCCAGGTGTGACAGTTGTGTGGAGCTGTGACCGGTGTGCCCGAGGCGACTGTTCGTTGAAGAAGTTACGAATATCTGCGTACGTGTATATCGTCTTTTTTCGAGAAACTGTGTGCTCGAGTTTTCAACTCTATTATCGTGCTGGCTGTGCAGTCGATGGTGGACAAAATTGGACCCCGTATAACCTGCGATGGCTTTGTTCCGCCGACTTTCTGAAAAATATACCCGGCTAATGTCGAATAAACATAAAAAGTAGGTCAAAACGTTTTTTCCTTATACTCCTCATTTTTATAAGATGTCGTCGATCAAATCGGTTGAAGACGACCAGAATATTTTGTTCTGCGATCTTATTTTGTGCCCACGTTAGAACTCTCATCAAATTAGAATAATGTATTTATCCAGTGAATGTATGTGTATGTACTTCAAGAGTGTAGTTCTACGTGTAATATTTTTACTCGACTACCAATAATAACCGAGTCTTTAAAAAGTATTCCCACTAAAACTTTTTTCATTATAAAAATTTGAAAATAATCTGTTTAGCAACTTCTATTTTCTTAAAACAAAAAAGCATTGAACTGACTTCGTATCACATCTATTTAATTTCATTCTAAATTTCCTAATAATTAGGTTTTTGTTTTTCCATGTTTGTCAAGTTTGCAATTTTTGGAATCAATTTTACCCTTTAGGACGAATATCAAATGGGTTTGGATATTATTGCGCCGAAGCTGCGGTATTTTCTCATGTTGAAAAATGAAAATTGATATTCGGAATAATATTATATTAACCGAGTCACCCAGACACGAGAGATATCGTTCGTGGCATTTTTACTGGATATGTCAAATCTTCCCATTCTCCATATTATTTTCTCCTCGAGATGAATAACGCAGTAACCGGTTTTATATGACGCGACGCTTCCCGTCGACCTCCTCGACTCGCATTAACGAAGGCTATTCGTAAAAAAGCGCCAATAAATTTTAATTTAAAAGCAATTCAAATCGTGTACGGTATATGTGTGAGTCATTTGTACCTACTATGCTGTCATGTTTTGAAAGGAAAAAAAAGTAAAAAATGAATAACGCGCGAATCGAAGCTGGAATCAGGAAACGCGTGAATTTATGTGGATTCGTGTATCAAAATGTCGATCATTCCTACGGATTGCGTAATGTCTGCTTTCTTAGCTCTGATCCTTTTTTCTTTTTTTTTTTCTAATCAAATTCGTTCGTATTGTAAGTAGGTATAGTACGATCATTCAAAAATAAATCTTGTGTTGTTTGGCTTGTAGTAATTTTGGAAAAATTATTTTCTCCACGAGCCGAACGCTGAAATCGTGCAGCTGGTGGTTTGGTAAAATGGGAATTTCCGAATTTCCTCGTATTTTTGTGGGGTGCGAGTAAAACGGCCTGTCACTGCAGGTTGATCCAATCTACAGAGGAAGGAATCTACAAAGTACGAGTACAAACAAATAAACAAACCAGAAAACAAGCTGAACGAACGGTGAGGACCAGCGAGGATGATGGAAGTTGATGCGTACCTTTGGTGCTGGAGAATTATAGAAGAGTGGAGAGAGAGAGAGAGAGTGAGAGGCGTAAAGTGGGAAGGGAATGACGAAGATTTGGTCGGCGATAAACACCTGCTTCGTGGTCGGACGCGCTATAAATGAGTCATTCATATTCGAAAAGGTGTGGAGCTCGGGCAGGTAGAAGGCTAGAAGTAGAACCCAAACTCACATTCCACGAAGAACGGCTCTCTCAGTATGTCGCCTCAGCTCCTCCATTCCCCTCTCTATCTATTGGATGTATCATGGGGTTGCGAGGATAGCCAAACAATTGGCTTTTGCTCTTCCTTTCGCAGACCTTATGTATGTTTTTCTTTTTTTCGACAAGATACGGTACGATCAACGATCATGCGATGAAGCTGGGATATTGCGTGTATGTACTCGTATATGAAATAAAATTTGACGAAATGCTATGCAATTCAACTTCCAAAACGGGTTTCATGAAAAACCCTCGTAAAATTATCGACTATAAAGCGCATACCCAATATTTTACTCGGTCCGTAAAGGTTATAACGTGTTTAGAAAATTACACGAAAGCAAATTTTTACAGTTTGAGTTATCATTTTGAAATAAGTATTTGAATTTTTTTTTTTTAAGAACTGCCGAATGAATTTTAGTTTTACTGAAATTTTCTTACACGTAACCTTGGTAATGAATCCTGCTAATTGAATAACTCTAACGCAACAACCAGCAAACTGACATATTTTAAAAAATGACTTTTTTGTGAATTATTAAGTTTTAAATTATGAAAACACATATCCGTGACGTGCAAGAAGATAAGTAATGCCTAAGCTTTCAACTCTCTTTTATTTGCAAATTTTAAGAAAAACCAACCTAATTCAAGCATATGTTAGGGAAACAATCAGCCGAGTTTTCAATTTTCAAAATCTTGTTTCTTTTCAAATGTGAATACTATCATCTTGAGATTTTTTTTAGTAAAGTATTTTGTACCAAATGAACATTCTCTCATCCAATATTCAGCTTTTCTTGTACTGTTTTCCCAAAATCGTGCAATTTTTTGTATTTTTTCGTAAATTTTGAAAATCGCAGTCAACTTGTTGTTACGTTTTGCCATTTAAATCTTGATGAAATTTGTCGAGCAGTTTTGGAGTTCCAGCAGTTGAAAGTTTATTAGACAAATAATAAAAGTAAAAAATTTGCCTATACTTGCCTGAAACTAGGACTGTGAAATTATTCGGTGGTATTCAGCCCCTATAAAAGAGCTTCTTTCTGCAGCCGCGGTTCCAAATCCCATCAAATTGATCTTTTGTTCGTAAAAATTTCGTAGTCAGTACTCGAAATTATGTGTCGTTTTGAATTTTACTTTGTACGATTACGGATTACATTATTCGATATTATAATTAAGTCATCAAGTAACGTAGCCTTTTAGCATTTTGTTCTTAATGTAGTACCTAAAAATTAACGTACAATCCTCTATGGTCGTTCTTCTCGTCAACGTGTCACTGTGATCTGTACGTTAGGTAGATGGAGATTTGCGTTATTGACTCAGCTACCCTTTCAAAAGGTTTCCCTCGTTAAATCATTTTCGAATTAATTAGCGAGTCTTAATTTTTCGCGTTCTTTCTCGGTATGCTCGTTGAAATACCTGAGAAAAATTTTACGCATGGTACGAAGGCATGAAGGCTATAATTGTAACAATGTTGCGTTAATAGATACGACGTTATATTATTCCGAAGTCACTCGTATACGAGTATATATTTCTTAAAAGCTACAAGTACTTATGGTATAATTAAATAATTATAGCCGAGCTAGGTTTCGCCGGTCGTTCGTAATTATTTGAAGTTGACCTTTTTGCACGAATCGAGCACCACAGAACCGTACATCGCCCTACAACTAACAAAAACAATATGTCGACCACGTCGTAAATATCGCCTAGCTGTTGTTACTGTAATCCGTTCTATGCGGAGACGCGAATCCAGCCAGTCCGGACAATGCGACGACCAGCGACAGCGAGCGAGGCATGCATCTACGAGCAGCAACTTTGTGCGTTTCAAAAACTTTAATTTAATAAAAAAAACCAGTTCATCGTTGGCCTGGAAAACCGGTTTTGCGCGCACGTGATTCCGCCGGACACGTAATCGGATTCGGATGTAGTTTACCGCTTCTGCGAAACCTGAAGAAACGTCAGCTAGAGAGTATCAACAATAGCAACAACAACACGACAATAACAATGACGAAGACTACAATTATTATTCATTATCATCTTTACTCACCATGTTGGACAAAGCAGCAAAAATCAGACTAGAGAGAACGACAGCCCAAACCGAATCAAATACTGGTGCCTTTGTTGTTCGTCTTTTTTCACTCACGCATTTTCTAGCCAGGTACAAATTTATGAGACGGTATTGGCACGCTGTTAGTGAAATACGAGTATATTTCCGTATTTGAGAGGTCAAGTAACAAGTTGACTAATTTTTTGTTTATTTTTGTAGTAATGAGAGCGCGTTTTATGATCTTATACTCAGTAATCTGTAAAAAAAAAAAACTGTATCCCAATTCGACTGAGAACTGGATTTATGAAGCCCTTTAAAAAAATGGGTTTTACAGTGTTATGGGTATGATACCAACAGGGATGTTAACTGCTAGGATAAATCCTTGAAACCATGAGATTTTTTACTGTTTTGAAAAATGTCTGATAAACCGAGGCATTTTTCGGAATTTCAGAGATTTCGGAAATTTTTCAAAATTTATTTTTGAGAATTTCAGAAATTATCTTTTGACGTTTTAGATTTTTTTAAAAAGAATCTTGAGGATTTTGTCTTAATTTTGCAATATATATTATTATTCAAATAAGATATCAGACGATATGCGTATTTGGCATTTTATCGTTATTTACCTAATTTAATTCATGTTTTTCCGTGTGTGCCTTGATGATGAATTGTATATAGGTGACGTTTTCGTTTAGCCATTGAATTCGTAAGTTTTGTTCAAATTTGATTTTCACTGTCTCAGTTGAAATGTATTTTAGTTTCAAAAACGATTTCTTGAAATGTATAAACAAAACTGAAAAAAAAAATTCTGTTTGTTTTGCCGAAACAGTTTCTGAACAACTCTTCCAAATCTATCAGAATTTACTCTGGTATCGATTCAATTTTTTTTTTTGAATCAATTAAACAGTATTCAAATCCTACATTGAAGATGTAACAGTGATGTACTGTAACTTGTGTTTTTATTCTTAAGGTTGTGTGTTTGAATTGGTTGTGTGAAAAATAACGGATATTTCTCTTACGAATAGCAGGTTACGACTAACTGATTAGAGTGATGTCAGCTCGAAATACATAGAAAAAGTTGTTCGCCTCAGGTTCGCTGGACGTATATGGAGCTTTGAAGAAGTTATAAGCTAGTTTGCGTGTTCGTTTCGATTAACCTTTTCACTCGAAAGTACCGATTAAGGAACCCACTTGGACCCATTCGTGTCAAAAATACCATTTTCGTTATCTTTCTCCAAAATGGGAAAAACAGAAAAATTACTTTCGAGCTTCAGTCGTCAAACAAACGCGCCATCCTTCGATTTGTTTTTATGATACGGAAACTTTTTTGCCAATATACTGACTCTGTCGTAGACCTGTGCTGTGGCCTAGTTGAAAATGCTAATTCTGCTGCTTTATTATAATGTTTCGCTGTACACTTATTTGTTGTTGTTGCTGTTGTTGTTTTTTTTTTTGCTTACTCAACACCTACTCATTTGTGCGTATTTTTGCTGAGTTCGCTAGTCCATTTACTAGATGGTTGAAGGCTAATAATATACTCGCTGGTTCGTTCTATTCGCAAAATAGTTCTGCGATTTTGACACTTTTTTAAAAGAGTTCTCAAAATGGCAGTTCTATTTGAAAAAGTACGGAAATAGTTTTTTTTAGTTGGCTGTTCTTTTCGCCGCTACAGAACTCAGACCAGAGAACTTGACTTGAGTTCTGGTCAAGTTCTACTCTTTTAGAACGCACTCGAGGAATAAGTTCCAAGTTCTCAGTTTTCAGTTTTCATTTATTTATTTTATTCCACCTTTCGTTCATCATTTACCTAACTTATTTATTTTGTAGTAGACGATTTGTGTGTTCTTTTTAATGGGAAAAGTAGAATTCAGGTTTTGAGTTCTGAGCTGTTGGTTCGGATTTTATCAGAACTTGACAAAACCTTGAAAGTTCAACTTCCAGTTTTTTTTTTTTTTTACGATTGGAACGAACCTAATGTAGATTTTTTTCTCCTGTAGAATCGTATAGTAGATTTTTTTTTTCTTCTAAATTTTCATCCAAATACGAGTAACAAAATCAAAAGATTATACTTTAATTCCAATTTTCAACTGGTTCGTTCTTGATGGTTGTTTAATTTCTGTATAATAATTGATTTTTTGATTTTTTTTTTACTTCTTTGTGGGCCCCTCCAGCCCTGAGTGGTGGCGGTACTCAACTCTGGGTATACGAGTCTACTGCTTGGTTTATCCTACGGATGGACGATTATTACCAAATCAAATTCGCTCGGTTTCTCCGGTATACTCCGAAGCGAATTATTCGTCGATTCGTCTTTCCGTCCGATTAAAAAGAGAAATTATGCGGGAAACTGTGAAAATGAAAAATCATGATTTTCGTCGATGAGGATACGTAACGAAAGGTGCGATCCGAACGGTAAAAGAAATTCGAAATGAATGGACCAAAGTTCCGAGATGCGAGAAAAAAAAATAGGCGAAGAGATTCACCGCCAATAACTCGAAGCAGTTTACGTTTTGAGGCGCCGGGGGGGGGAGGGGGGGTGTAAAGAGCACGTCGTCAAAATTATTCGTCGCAACGAAGCGTCGAAACTTCGGAACACAGAAACAGTCGTGTTCGTGGTGCAACGAGGTCAAACGCATCGCGTCGATAAAATGTCGATGGGATGGCTGGGCAGGAGGAGGCGCGGGGGGGGGGGGGGGGGCTTGGCAGTCAGACAAGTCATCGAATTGTTTTTAGCAGGTTTTCAGCGAAGAACCTCTTATTAATTTTTTGTAGACAAAGGGCATACGTAGTTTTCCGTTTCATAATCTCAGAACTTCGAAAATACCTATCTCGCGTTTTCATACGCTCGTACTTTTAAGGACGATAAAGAATCGGTTTCTTATCGTGCTTTTTTAGCCTTTTTCATGCCACTTGTAACTGGCTGCCAAAAATTCTATTTTTCTGTGGTTTTTTTCAATTCTATGATAATAGTATACTTACATCTTTTCAATTGTCCAAATTTGAAAATTGCCTGCTGTTGAAGATTAACATACTCTTTCTCGATCATCTGTTTTCAGCAGTTTTAGAACATTGATGGTATTTTTAAATGGTGAAGTTTATCCTTTCCAATGTAAATGTTAGTGTTTACTCCTCACCAATTCAACATTCTGACATAAATATGTACTTTAGCCTCCGGAATTTACAGCCAACAATATCTTCAAAAGAGATATCACAATCCCTTGGCAGCCAATTAATACCGGACTGTCAATTTCGCCTCGATTTTATGGAATGAGTGCCTGCCTGCATGCAACTGAGCATATTTTCAGCGCAGAGAAGTACTAATTGCAAGCACATATTCTGGAATGAGTTCTCTTTTGCTGTGCACGTGTTTTGTGATCTTGGATTTGATAGGCTTTTTGCTGTTGGAAAAGCTTCCTTTCTGCACCAATCGGTCTAGCTACGCTGAATCGGTATTACCCCATGCATAGCTCATCATATACGTACCTTAAAAAAGTGGAATGAGTGCGTTTTTGAAACAACCGGTTCATTTGAAAACCTGCTTCTCTGGCGGAGTTGACTGCGCTAGAATTTTTTTCTCCGAGTAGAATATAAGAAATGCTGTGTGCAACTGAATGCGGATAAGTGGTTGGGCCGCATGTTTGATGGACGCGGATTGATGGATGGATGGCCGGCTGGCTGACGGAGGCTAGCTGATCGGCAAGAATGGACGGAACTCGCCGGCGTTTACAGTGCGTGGCTGGTGAGGGTGCTGCTGGGGGAAGGGGGGCTGACTGAGTGCTGAAATGCGAGAAAAACCGCAGAGAGCGCGTTGCGTTCGCGAGGTCGCCGTCGAGTGCTGAGGAGAGCGCGAATCGTACCGCGGCGGAGCCAACTTTCGATGGGAGAAAGAGAGAGAGAGGTGGTCATAGGAGAGGGCATACCTGGAAGGGGCCAGGCGGAAAGTTGGAGGGAAAGCAGTGGCCGAAGAATGAAAAATAAAAGAAGAAAGACACAGTGCCGCTGAGCGGAACCGTTCCTCTTCCGTCGCTTTCTTCGCCGCAATTAGCGTACCATTTTACTCGCTCTCTTTTTTTCGCCGGGTTCGACTTTTTATTTTTTCAAATAGTATTTTTGTTATTTTTTTTAATCCGCCTCTGTATATGTCATCGCAGTGTATCGTTGGCGATCGTCGGTAAATGGTGCGAGTGGCATATTCGAGGTGCGTTTTTTTTTTCTTTGGACTTGCTTTTTTTGTGATTGCGATTCGGTCATCGGTGGGCTCGAGTGCCTTGCGGTTCGATCTGGCGATTTCGTCGTCTCCCACGCCCTTTGAGCTCTTCTCAGCTGTTGCCCTTTGCTCACCCCCCCCGCCTTACGGTTCGATCGCCCGTTGGGTCGTTTGCGAGTTTTCGTTTTATGAGGTACGTGACGTTGAATACGATACCATATTTTCGCATTTCTGCCGAATAATGTTTTTAGCTATACACCATAATTTATGGTGTGTACTTGAGAAAGTGTGAAATTCTAACTTCGTAAAGTTTTTATCAAATTCTAGCCGAGTATAGAAACGTCATACAGAACTCGAAACTGAGCTAAATGTCATCGGTAAATAAAATTCTCACATCTAAAAGAACGTAGCCACTATAATGTCGCAATTGAAGATAGAAAAGATAAATAAAAGGTTGAATGAACGAACACGACGAAAATCGAGAACTCAACCCGCTGAGAGAAATGAATAGTATAAAACAGAATAGTAACTTTTCTCATCATAATTGTGAAAATTACTATATTTTATCGTACTTAAATAATTTAATATTTTTAGTACTCTTTTCATAAACAAATTCTGTGTAGATTGATACATAATTTGTTTGGGAAAAAAATTATCATCGCCTTCGTAAATGGTAGGTACGTAATTTTGAATTTTAAAACACTTTTCTCTTTTCCATGGAATGTTTAATCGGTCAAAAAAAAATCAAAAAATTCTCCATTTGAATGTTTTATTACCACCATTCGATTGAGAAAGTTGTGCTAAATGGTTGTTGAACTGTTCTGTATTATAGAGTAGCCAACCTATTAGAACCTCGTAAAATTCAATAAAAGTACATTAAAAAGAAATACACAGTATGCCAAGATACCTCGATTGACGGTATAACTGAAGAACAAAAACTTTTGCCGCAGGCAGCCCGTGCTCTTGACCTTATGAATGAAACAAGAATCTCAAAATAGCATTTTCCTCTTAAAAAGTCGCCAATCGTCGAACATTTTGGTTTTTTCGAATTTTTGTCAAGCCAAAACTGTGGAGTCGGTATGAGAAATTCAGTTGCAATTAAGAGTTTCGTGGCGATTAGACTAACAATTTCACGCAGAAAATACAATAATATGGTATGTATTATGTATTATCTAATGTGTGTGGAGAGTACAGCAATTATAAGGCATTTTGATTTTAACATCTTTAAATTTGCCAGTAATATTGTGTCCTTTCATTCGAATATATTCGCTTTTAAAACAATATCACCTCGTCAAAATTTCGAAATTTTTTTCCGAAGCTAATTCACAATTGGCTGTCACATCCGTGCACGTACATATCTACCTCTGCGATTCAGTACCATCGAGTTGAATTCCTATATCTGTTTGAAAAAAAACGTCTCGGTGAAAACGTTAGCAAACTCTTTATACCTATTCAGAGTGTTGAAAACGTGTGTCTCCAATAACACTTTCACTGCGAACATTCATATTTAAATATACGGTACCTACATGATATTTGTTTCGATCGTCGACGCCAAGGCCTATAACACGCCCACTGTAACAAAACTCGATATGAAATCGAATTATCATTTGAGATTTTCAAAATAGAGACTCTCCTCTTTCGAAAAAATTGCTTTTACCGTGATTCTGTCGAGTTGTCAATACAGCGTTGGCCTGTTTTGGAAGAGTTTTTGAGCAATAGAATCTAGAAGACAAATTATTTTGTACGAGCTTATCTTCAAATTTTCTCTTTTTTTTTTTCTATAAAAATATCCGAGGTTTGAGATATTTGTGACGTCAACGTTGGTATAACTTGAAGAAAAGCGATTGGTGCCTGTTAGTGTCCGTAAAAATCTGAGGTGATTTTATAATGATGGTCCGAGTGTTAAATATCAACTTTGCTACCACCGAATTTGAGACTTGGAATTTGATTTATTCCTAAATTATTCTTTTACGCCACGTATCTTGGACATGAAGGTTTCCGCTGGTAAGTGTCACCATCTCATGAGAAATTTTAGCAGATAATGGTGAGTTGATTTCAGGTTCGAGGAGATTGCAGTGGAAATAAAAGACGATAAAAAGTGCAAAAGGGAGGCACTTGCTTGAGAAACGTTCTATCTCCAAATCTTTTCCCTCGGTAAGATATTCTGCACCTGTGACTAAAGTCTCTGTAACCATTTCTAATTTTCTCAGTTTTAAATAATTTTTCTCAAATAATCTATAGCTTGCTCTTTTTCTTTTTTTAATGTTACATTTCTCTCCAAATGCTTCATTCTTAATCTTTGATGTATTTCTCTAGTATACTATAGAGTAATGTTGACAATCTCCTTCAAATGCGATGGCTTTTGATGCTGGAAGAACGATTGTTGTGTGCATTGCTTCGGCCTTCGAGTACTTAGGAATTCTTTAAAGAATTCTGTATACTGTAATGAGTATATTTTAATGAGGTCCTCAGTCTGGGAGCAGAGATTAGAATTTATAGTTCGTATAACAAATACTGGAGTGCGCAGGAGAAAAAGTTTGAAAAAAGGAAAGCATTACCTGAAAAAAATTTCAATTACAAATAATTACATTATTCTGTATATTGAAAAAGATTTCGACTTAACTTGCGCTGTTACTCTCTGATAAGCCAAATCTAATATTAAAATTATGAATTAGGCGAGCAGATCGTTCCGTTCGAGTGATTTGCTAATGTTTCATACGGCGAGATCGGTAAATTAAATCCCATTTGCCAGCCAATTTTCTTTTTCTGGCAACTAATTCATTTGTAGATGAAATACGCGCTATTGTTGATTTTACTACGCGGCTGCTTCCCATTTGCGATCTAGCCAGGAATTATTTATTGATCCACATTTTTGTAGACGGCCGCATTCTGATTTCTTATCTGCTGCCTTTACCGTCGGCAAATCCTTCAAAGTGGGCTCTGCAATCGATTCTTTGACTCATGACGTCAGTCGGTTCGATTACCCGTGAAAATACATGATTATTATTATTTCAAGTGTAAAATCGGTAACGAAGCCGCGAGTTCGACGATAATCGCCCCTAATTTTTCCATAAACGTCGCCGCAATTTAAAATGAAAAATAAGGTCGCGCGGTCCTTTTCACAGCGAATTCGAATGGGTATCCCGTTATATAAAACGATCGACGACCACTATGGTATAGATACGTAAATTGAATAAAAGGTCTCGTGTTTGAGGTATCGATATTGGTACGGTTGAGTGGGCGAGGGGGCGAAGAGGAGTGGGTGCTGAATTTTGAGTCACGCGTCGTTACACGTCGAGAATATAAAAATACAGAAATACAGAAAATGCGGCGCACAGCGGCGCTGTGATGGGCCAACTCGGCTGTTGGCTGGTCGTCGTACTCTGTGAATGTGAATTTCTCGGTCGTCGATGCTAAGTAACGATCATCATGTTCTGGTTGATGGAGGAAAATGCGAAAAATTGTAACCGACCCGTGTCAGTTAGCCCTGTTTCATTCGTAATCATCGAGCAAATCGTTGTAAAACGATGCAGTGGTCTGTTATTCAGCCACTAATGAGGTTCCATTCTTCATTCTTTACTCGGCGGCATAGAATGAAGGTCAACGTCTGCAATGCCGTTCGTCTTGTAATTTCCATCGTCAAGATCTTATATAGAACGTATTACAGATGCGCAGTTGAGCGTCGCTTTTAATTGGTTGATTGGTCCAGCGGGTCGTAAAATTATATGCAGATAAACTGCGCATCGCCGCTGCTCTTTCCTGGTGTAAAACGATTCGAATGTGACAATGAACTGGAAAACGTTGCGCGATCCTATGGTAGACAGTGGCGGATCCAGGGTTCCTCTTTGGGGAGGGGGGAATTCAAATTTTTTCAAAGCATGGTAAATGCTAAAATGGTGAGATTGTGTTTTTTTTCAGCATAAAGGGAGAGGGGTTCAAGAAAATTGATTTTTTTGTGGATTATCGGTCTACTTTTTTTTGGAATTGCGGGGGGAAATTTCCATCTTCCCTCCCCCTTGGATCCACCACTGATGGTAGAATGAATGAGATTCTGAAATATCGACATCAGACTGTGCGAGATATCGTTTTAACCCTGATAACAGTTTAGTGGTGACAAAAAATCATTTTACTCGAGGTGCCAAAAATTACACAGCTTTCCGAAATTCTCTGGGGTTCGAAAACAAATTATTTTTAAAACTATTAAAATTATTATTTCGTTGATGGTAAAATGTGTGTAAAATTACACGCGAGCAACTTATTTATTAGTATGTAATTTTTAAATGCTTTTATTTAATTCCAATACGAGCAAGCACAAAGTAGACTTTTTACGACACAATGGGGTACGTCGGAGAAAAAAGATGGATTCTCGGACTATAAGAAAATTAAAAAGTGGAGTGAGCTGAAAAAATTTAACTGGATTGCTCACGAAAGTGCAAGCATTTACCTAAAAAATTTTTTCCCATTATATAATGTACGAGTATAATAGCTTTCAGTAATTTTTATGAATATTTTTCAGTATTAAATGGGTAAAATCACTTGAACGCTTTAAGGTATCGATATTATGTTACATTTAATGAAATAATAATTGAAAAAAAAAACTTTGTATTGAAAACCCCCGACAATTTTACTGGCGTATATTTTTTTTACGCACGCGTTATTTTCAAGGAAACGATGTTTTTGATTTCTCGTCACCGCAAAAACCAGTAAAACATTTCACCTTTTAAAAGGGCTAAGGAAAAATACCTGCGAAATATATCGCTTTCTGTCTCAATAAATGCCAACTACAGTGTATTATAGCTGCTATATCGTGAAAGTTATAGATTATCGAGTCTAAAATCAGCGTTGTACGTAATTAAGAAAAAAAAAAACAAACACTTTCGTCCGTTTACGACGTCATCGCCTTGATATTTCCTCGGGGTACGAAGGGCTTCGCACTCGGAAGGATGGCTTTCCAAAGTACCGGTGTGACGTTTTACCGCTGGAAAAAAAAAAGTATATTTTGTCTGTCAGAAATCAGAATAGCTAAAGCCAGCAAAATGTCGGGACGACGACGACGATTCGAGTGGGCCTCGAAGACCGTGGCGTCAAGTCCGCCCCCTCGACTCCGTGCCACTCTCCGGGCTGGGCGATGGAATGGGGAACTGGTTGTTGGGTATTCGTCGCCGGTTTTTATAATCTGCTGCGGTGAAATTGACCGCGCGTGAAAGCGAACAAAATGCGTCTATGGCTGGTTTTTTTCGCTGACTCGCCAGTCGCCACCAAACGAAACGCCTTCTTAATTTTGTTCCCTCGTGAAACCGAATTTCTATAGTTAACGTTCCACGGGTATAGGCTTATTATTATTATGGTGGCCAGAATTTTTAATTTCAAGCTCCGTTTTTGCTGCTGTTCGTGCTGCGACTGCTTGATATTATAAATTCTATATAATTGGCACTGGCGCTGGCTGACCAAATAATATTAACAACTTCGTATCACGCTGCGACTGGTTTTGGTTCGTTTATGGCACCCTCATCGCATATGGGCCACGAGCATATATGCGATGTATGTGCCCAAACTTTTAATCTGAAAAGAAAATCGTAAGATTTGTGAAAAAGCTGGTGGTCGTCAGTAGGGTAGAGCTATACTAGCCCACAGTGAGACTCTTTTAAAACTTACAATAACTCAAAAAAGATTTTATTTATTTTTGACAAATACACGCATTAAATTAAAGATAGAAGCTATATACCTTCAATTTAATTACGCCGAAGTGTAATTTATTCCACTATTCGCTTATGAGCCTAAAAAAACACAGTTGCAGTTTACGTTTCTAATTCGATATTGTTTTTTTTTTCTTTGCGCAGATACAAGTTATGAGAAAGCCTGTCGTCGTGGAAGTGCGCCAACCACTCCGGTCTTGGGCAACAAATCATTGGAACTGACGCCGTCCAAAATAGTCGTAAGTAATCGTAAAATTAATTGCTATTGATTGAAATCACCGTAAAAGTGATAAGGAGTGTTAAGTGAGGTAAATTTTGCTTGGAATGAAGATTTTTTTGGAAATTAATTCTAAATTTGAATGGTTGGTTTTAAGAAAAAACATTTTAATTTTACAAATTTTCCATTAGCAAACGTACAAAACCTTGTACAAAATAAAGTTGCTGGTTTTTACTGGCTGAAAATATTTTTGAACTATTCTTAAAATAATGGGTATGATTTTTCAGCCCGATGAAAAGGGTGATTTGAACGATAAAAAAGTGAATGAATACGGACAAATAAATGGTTTCAACGCACTTTTCAGAATCTAACGACAAAAAATGGTGTTGAATGGGAAAACAATAGGCAAAACGATAAAAAAATGTAATGAACGAGATTTCAAACAATTCATAGCAAAGAATGACTTTTAGCATCATAATAAATTTTGAGAACAGTAAATTAACAAACTAAAATTATGTAAAATGAACGACAAAACTTGTAAGGAACTAAAAAAAAATGTATCAAGTATTCAAAAATTAGAAAAATTATTGAACAATCAAGGCCCTTTTGGCTGCAGTAGATCGGCCTCTTTTCCTTTTTTGGCCCAAGGGCTCAGTCTTTGCTTCTAACAGCACATTTACTAATTTCAGTCTAATTTTCATTCCTATAATATAAAAATTTTCAAACACTGATACGTTTTCCATTATTTTAAAAATAAAAAAACCGTTCAGAATATTTTGATACCTTGCAAACACATAACATACTGTTTGATAAGTCAAATTTGTCGTGCAGTGTAAGTTGTTCTATGTTTATCGTGCTTTATCATAAATAGGAAAACCGGTTTCAATACTTTGATAAGTGATTATATTGGCGGGCCTGATTTGTCGTGCATTATCCTTTATTTTCCCGTTGAAACGAATTAATTTGTTGAAAAAAAGTCTGTCGTTCAAATCACTTATTTTGACGGGCTAAATTTTTCCCCCTAAAATAATGTCCGAGAAACTTCGTTAGAAATCAAAATCATATTTTCTACATGTTTCGCTGAATAGTATGATTATTTTATTTTCCCTAACTGGCAACACTGTCAGGAATCAGGATGAGGGGAGTAACTATACGAGTATATTCAGCTTAAATCTTGTTTTTCTTTCTTACTTCTTCTTTACTCTTTGTTTTGTTTTCCTCATTCTTTGGAGAACAATAGTGTTTACTTGTACCACTCTGTGACTGGTACTCCGCTCGTATCTATTTTCGAGTTTCTGTTCTTCCTCAGATCAATCAGTCAGTCAGTTCTCTTCCAACCGCCGATGGAACAACATCAAAGTTTCAACTCTTTTTTATTTTCTTTTTGCTTTTGTGCAAGTATTTTCTCAACATTTTCACTAAAATTGTGCACTTCTTTTTTTTTAATAGGATTGTGTTGTTAATCTTATATTTTATTCTCAAATTTAAATTTTCTTTTCAACTTTTTCAAGTAAAATATTTTTCCAAAATTTTATTAGTGAATCTAGATCGATTTTTTACAAGCTTTATTCTAGGCTGACTTATGTAGTAATTCGTTAATTTGTTTTTAAAAATTGTGAGAAAAATGTGTAACTGTGGTCATTTGTTCAGTTTTCTAAACTCGAGGTAGGTCTTTATTTCCTTTCGAAGGCCACAAAGACGTCTTCGGTCCGTTATTTTCATTTTTGTTATCGTATCAGTAATCATGATGATGAAATTATAAAATTCAAATAACCAACCAGAATTTAGGTTTATCTTATTGATAAGTAGAGGACATATCTGCGTCTTCATTGATAGATTTTAATTTTTGTTAAGTCCGCTTTTATTCTGCTTACCTATTCAGATTGTTACGAAATGAGCAACTTGTTGGAACATCTCACTAAGGTGTTTCAGTTGTTTGCAGATAAAGCACCCTTTTTTCCATCGAAGATAACAAATTAGTGTAAAAAATTATCCTTTGGAGAATACTCGATAGTGAGTAATTATTTACTCGTGTTACTTGAGATAATTTTTTAAAAATTTCTTCCTTTTAGAACCTCTGGAAATTTTGCTGGTGTGTAATTTTTTATTGGTGTTACTTTTAATAAAATTATTAGATTTTTTTCGTCTCAAAACTAATGAAACATGTTCCATTTTAAGATTCATGTAGAAGCGTAGCATAATTACAGAGTGTTTTCTCTGAATTATTATCGAATAATATGAATATAGATTGAAATCGTCTGAATAGATAAACCGTACTAAGTGTATTTTCTTACTTATATCTTCCTTCCATTTACATTTCATTCTAAGAAGTACGTGTTACACGAATTTTTCCTGGTGGTTAAATGTGTTAACCGTATTAAAACAGAATTTGTTTTGAGAAAAATTAGGAAGCATCCTTCGCAGTATCTATCTTATCTGTATTTCTCTAACGCCCATTTGGGAAAACTTAATCGCTCATAATTTACTTGTTTCTATAATTTCGGATGTACTCGTATACTGCATTATTCTTTTTTAACCGGTCTTTGCTTTTCATTGGTTTTTTGCAGAATTTTTTTTCGAAGCGATCTTTTCGATCAAATCCGCTCAAACGTACCAAAAGTGTTACAAAACTGGAGAGGAAGCGCCCCAGTGAAAACGACGGGTAATTATATTTTTATTATATCTTTGTTATTCGTCGCCTCTATAATACCTTATAATGGTTGTTTGTGGAAAGTTATAGGCACCCGGTTTGTTCTTCCTAAATTTCTAAAATCGATGGAATTTGTTGATAAAAATTATTGCCATTACAATCCTAATAAAGTTTTAGAAATCCAATTCTGTGGCTTTATAGAAGTTGGTATTTTTTACCGCATCCGTCTGAATTAAGATTCATCAAGTTTTCTACTCGGGCCATCGTCACTTCGTTTTAAAATTTCACCTACCATATTAGTGAATACTGTATTTTATTGCCTATTTATTTCATCTATGAGATGTTGACGAAATGTACACCTAATTATGACTTTTTGGTGTGGACTTACACGTGAACTTATGAATATTTTTTTTAAAGTCCGATTTAATCTTTTCATATTTCACCTCGTTTTTAGCCATAAATTTTAATTTCATCGATAGTATTCTGTGAGAATTGTGAAAAATTTTAGAAAGCTGCAGTAACCTTTATACTGAACCATGTTCAAGTTAATCCTGTCTTTGTGAGTAGAAATCTGTGAACCACCGATAATAACTCGAGTGTTCGCTTGATTTTTGAAATATTGATTACGCTTATGTACTGCTCGAGCAGTGAAAATGAAGGTTTTTTATTTTGGCAATCTTATTTGGTATTTGAACAAGAATCCCAGTGTGAACGGTTCAATGTGCCACTTCCTTATTGTCACTTACTTGTCCCCAAGGTTCTAAGCTCATACAGTACCTAATGTGGAGAAAAGTGCATTAAAAGCGATTCTTAAAAAATAAGGATGTCAGGCAGCTGTGCTCAAGTGTACTTACAAGTGGATTTAACAACTGAATAAACATCAATAAAGAGGAACTCTTTGCTAGAAGAAATTATTTACAATTTTTTAAACACTCTTCGCCCATTGTTGTGATGTTTGGTTTAACTTTGTGCTTCTAAAATTATTTCTACGCCTGGCACTTTTTTTCGTAGTTATGCGAACAGTGCAATTATCTTGTGGTATCTATACCTTATTTTATCATTAAAGTATTATCACTTCCGTACTCGTAGAAAATTCATTGTTGTGTTCTAATCGAACCCTAAATTTTGAGTTCGTCGGGAGTGATGTGACAGAAATCTCAATTCATATTATGTTTTATTTTCGAACTAAAACTTTTATTTCGTCTTATGTTTGTGAGGGAAAACATGAATAGTAAAGATGTTGAAGCGTGCTTAATGAAGATCTTTCGAATTTTTATTGTGTTTTTATTACCTATAGATATTTCTTATCATTCTGCTTTCGATATAATTGATGGATATGGCCGGGTTTCCTTACAAAGTCAGGACATGACATGTGATTATGACTTCGTCATTTAATAATGATTTTAAAAGTCTGATTGATTTTAAAATTTAATTTATTTTTTTCTTTTTTTGGTTGCATGTATCTTAGTTCAAATTTTTTCTACCTTACTTGACACTTGGAATTGCCGACTGTTGATGAAATGACGTGTGCTACCTATTCTCTTTTATGACAGTCGTGTTTATTCTTGTAAAAGGGCGAGATTATTTTCATCATTTTTTATCGTATCGCTGAAGTGAGCTGCTATTTTCCCTTTCACGGTTATTCAAATTTACTTGTGTGAACGAGTGAAGTGAATCACTATTTTCTGCAAAATACTGATGAACCTCTCGGTTCCCTTATCTCGACTGATTCAATTAATACTCAAATTCGTGTTTTGTTACTAGTCGACTGTGTTCGCAAAAATGAATTAATAAATTCGGCATGTGTCGAAGATAGAATTTTAAAACGAAAAGAAAAATAAAACTATAGAACGAATAGTTATAACCGGGTGCCCAGTTTTCGCGAAAAATGTCGCTCTTTTACTGTGACAGCTGAGTTTATAGGTGATCCTACTCGTACCTATATATTTTGGAAAATTTATTTTATTTTTAAAATCGTTCAGTTATTCGAGTGCATTTACAATTTTTTTCACTGTATTTTTTGCTCGCAGAAACGCCGGATCCGTCACGCCGAGACTGCGCACATCTCGATCTCACGAATCGTTGCTCTCTGGATGCCAAAGTGCAATGCAAAGTTTAGATCTGAGTTGCGGTGGCGTCGAAATAAAACCTTTGCATCCATCGGTGCTGGGCAGAGAACACTGTTTTCAAGTGACACTGCCGGCTGGCAATGCCAGATACTTTAAGTGCCGAAATGCCGACGAACGCGACAGTTGGGTTTATAGGTAAGAAGATTTTCGATTTTTAATTACCACTAAAATGCGATTAAAAATTCGAGGGGAAAAATGAATGAAAAATCTACTTTTGCTCGAGAAACTATAGTGAAAAAAACTGAATGTACCTATGTCTACCAATTATTTATCAGGTGTACGATGATTTTCCTTCTTTCTGCAAAGGAAAGGGGGGGGGGGGGAACCACTTCCGTAAAAAATCATTTCCGTAGTAATAATGCATTTATTGAAATACATCAATAACGCTTATGTTAGGGTTATAGCTTATAGCTTCAATTCTGATGTTTCTGCACTTTTATGCCAAGTAATAATAGAAATAAATTATTCATTCCTCAATCATCCTTAGCAATGTATTCGATTTTTTTGTAACTTTTTGAATATATTTCCTGTTTTTCTTATTGTTGTTTACAATGAAACGGATTTTTTGAATCTACTTAGCTTACTTATTAATAAAATTCTGATATTCGATTATTCCCCATGTGAGGGCATTTGATTTTCTTGTATTTTCGGTTGTCATAAAATGTAAAATACTTACTTACTTACTTTTCTTTACAGTTTACGAAAAACAATCCAGCCAGATCAAGAACACATGAGAAGAACTGATAATTCACTAAAAATATGGTTATTAGAAGCCAAAGGAATACAGAACAAGAAAAAGTGAGTGCTATTTTAGATTTTTACTAAAAAATTGAAAGTCGTGCAAGTATAATATTTTTTTATAGAGAAATTATGCTGGTTACCTTGTTCGTTTTATATTCAAGGCAAATGGTGTTCATTTCAATAAAATTTGGGACTGTTCTCTTTCCCTCCACCTAGCAGCAAAAAAAAAATGAAGATAAGATTTATACATTTGCCCTCTTTAGTTTTGAGAGGACAGCTTTCGCTTTTACTTTTAGTCCACTGAAATTGTGATTCTATTAACAGAAAATTATTTAATCTTGCCAGCTCAGCCCAGAGCAACGGGATTCAAGATGAAAGTGTTTTTTCTTTGCTGTAAAAGTCGATGAATTGGACTTATCCCTTTCTTGCATAGCAGTGTTCATTCCTTCAGATATCGTTGAGTCGAAGCAAAAAAACTAAATTCTTTACTGCTGATTATTTAAAAAAAAAAAAAAAAAACTTTACCCCTCACCCTTTTTGACTTAATCCAATTGCTAATTAGAATTAATGTATTTTTCTTCGCATTTCAGATATTTCTGCGAACTGCGATTGGACAAAACTTTATACGCCCGCACTTCTACCAAACTAAAATCAGATTTATGTTTTTGGGGAGAGCATTTCGAATTTCATAGTCTGCCGCCGGTCAACGTGATCAACATAAATTTATGTAGAGAAGGCGACCGTAAACGGAAGCGTGATAAAAGTTCCCTAGTCGGTAAGTCCAGCCTACACCATATCCGTCTCCTCGGCTTGGCACATATTTGTTCCGGTCGATTGCGACCGCCACCACCGGATGCTTTTCGTTTAATCTTTAGTAAATCGACTGAATAAATAGCGAACGAATGGGAAGTAAATTTGTTAGAAAGTGAAAATTGAAGTGAGAATGATACACGAGGTCAGAGTGTAGGAAAGTAGAATTTAGCACTTTGTTGGATGAAAAAATGACCGACTTATGTCCGAAGAAAGGTGGCTAGATGATTTTTTGTCGAATTCTAGTCGAGCTCTTTCTGCTATTTTTAAACATAAATCAGCAAATTATAAGGAACATGATTGAGTTCAGCTCGAGACTTTTTGACAGTATTACCCGACTTGCTCGTTTTTTACTCAATATCTTGCGATTGTTTTTGAAAAATTTGAAAAATTAGTCTACGGTCGTTCTTAAAACAGACCCTTTATTTCAAAATCACTAAACTCGGCAATCTCTGTTGAAGTTGGAAATTTACAGGTGCAAGAAAGGTTTTAATACTTAGTTGAAATAGTTCCAATACAAATGGAAAATAAAATTACGTGTATCTTTTAATTTGATTACTTATTTAAAATTTAGTTTTTCAATTTCCCATAGATGAAAATGAAAACATTTTCTCGACAAAAAAAAAGAAAAAATTCTGTTGCCTATAACCCTACGTTTCTTTAAATTTTGAAATATTTACTCGATTATTAAAATAGTGATCTGGTCGTATACTTATAAATTTACATAACGAGAGAATTGAGTAAATTAAGATTCCAAAGTTGTACAAAAGTGCGTTGCATTCGAAAATCAACTTTTCTTCGGCGTCATTCTCTGTTGATAATTTTCGCTAATTTAGAATGCAGCAGTTTGAAGAATTTTGTGATACAGTTTTTTCGATGACTTCGGCTCTCTTGTGCTTTGAAGTTCATTCTAGATGTTTGTTTGAAGGTTTTTATATCGTTATTTCATGTCTAAATCAGCATTTTTGATTTAAAAAAAAGTATGTTTCATTTTGTTATCTGATTATCTCATTGATAGTTACCGACTCTGATACGTCACCATTATCATTTATCATACTACGCATACAGTTGCACTCGTTTCCAGATTCATTTCCATTCTCTATTTGTAGCATTTTTACGTGATCGAATAAATCATGTTTTCAAAATTTTCATTAATTTGCTAATACGACTAATTATTGTAGAATGAAGTCGGTAATGTCAAAAAATTGATATTAATTCTTGAGAGTTGATGGAAAACTCGCTGCATAAGCGTCTTATATTATTTGTGCCAGTGTATCATTTTCTGTCGATTATTAATACTGGTCCTTTTTTTTTTTTTGCCCTGCGTAGGTACTGTCAGTATTCCAGTTCACAAAGTGAATATGAGGTATCTGACCGAACAATGGTATCCGATTGTAATGGAGAAAGGAGTACAAAAAGAATCTCCCGCTTTGCGAGTAAAATGTCGTTTCCAAACAGTAGACATTTTACCCGTGCAGATTTACCAAGAGTTCCTGCAGGTAATTAATGTTGTCCATTACTCTTGTTATAATTGTTTCCAGATCGACATTTACGTTCTCATCGCAGTCCGTGTTGGTTTTAATTTCAACACGTTTATGTAATATTTGTTGTTTTGTTTCATTTCAGTATTTAAAAAGCGAGTATAAAACGATTTGTGAAATTTTGGAACCAGTTGTTAGCGTCAAAGCAAAAGAAGATATAGCTACTGCTTTAGTACACATCATGCAGAAAGAAGGCTTAGCCAAAAATTTTCTGTCTGACATCGTTATGCTGGATATCAAACGTGTCGGTTAGTATTTTAAAGAATTTTTCCTAAAAATAAGTTGTTGAGATTTTTAGTGTGATTGGTTGTTTAAAATTACAATTAGACATAGGGAAAGAGAGAGCGAGTGTCCTCATGTGCCCCACTCTCTCCCCTATTCTCATTACCTGGCACGCGTGCAGGCGCGGCGACTTGAAGTTTTTTCATAATACTTTTTTATATAAAGAGAAGGGGGGGGGGCTTTACACCTTTTTTTTCTCGGAAATGCCTTTTCTACATCAAAATTATTCCTTTTTTCGAGTGTTGCTCAGCCTCACCCTTTTTCTGTCGTGTGTTGCCCGAGCTTCAGGGCAATACACAAGTCGCCGCCACTGCACGCGTGAATTATTCTACCTGAAATGGCAGTTTTTCTCCGACTTAAATATCCTGTAAAAATTTCCGATTCGAATAATGAAAAAATTGTTTGATGTTACTCGATGAAATTTTGGAGTAAATTCTGTATTCAACGAATGAAATTTCACGTATAAGAGAATAATATTGTTAACTTCTGTTGTCGAAGACAAATACAAAGGCCTTCGGAAAATTTGTCATATTACTTTTAATTCCCCCCCACCACCCACCTTCTCCCTCCATCACCCCCTCGGCCCTCACCCCCGCCCCCAATAGGTAACGTGTGTAATATAATACAATGTTTCCTCTTTTTTCTGATCGAACAGAAGATGAACGGTTAATATTTCGTGGTAACTCTTTGGCCACGAAAGCGATGGAAGCTTTTCTCAAGTTGACCGGAGAACGATATCTAAAAGATACTTTAGACGAATTGGTTACCAGCGTGCTGAAAGATGGTTACGATTGCGAAGTGGATCCTTCGAAAGTACAATCAACAGCTGCCTTGGTTCGACAGCAACAGAATTTGCGTAATGCCGTCGAAAATACGTGGAGGAAAATTGTATCGACCGATACTTCTTTTCCAATGTAAGCATATTCGTATGTAATGCGCATCGACAGATTATAAACTTTCACGCTTTAGGAAGCATTTTCATCACGAGTAACCTATAAGTTACGTATTTTATCGAGAAATTAGTCGATCTCATTTCTGAGAATGCGATGTTGATAGATTTGAGTAGGAAATTTTTTCTGCTTCTCACAATAATGGGATGCAAAATAGGTATTTCTAGTTGCTGAATTTTTATCCAGTTTTTGTTTTTACAGGGAGTTACGCGAATGCTTTACTATGTTCCGGGAGCAGTTGAAGCAATCAGGGCGCCGAGATATCAGCGATAATTTGATATCTGCTTGCATTTTTCTCAGGTTTTTGTGTCCGGCCATTCTTTCTCCTAGTCTGTTTAACATTACCCACGGTAGGTTATTCGCATACATTTTCTTGCTCGCAGAAAATTGTGGTCGTCAATTTATTATAATCGTTTCGATGTCCGATGTTATTTGATTTTGATTTTATTTCAGAGTATCCAAACGAAAAAGGAGCGAGAAATTTAACGTTGGTGGCGAAAACGCTACAAACGCTCGCGAATTTCACTAAATTCCAAGGAAAAGAGAATTTCATGGAATTCATAAACGATTTTCTCGAGCGAGAGGCTACAGCCATGAAACAATTTCTGCAATCTATTTCTGTGAGTACCTATTATTATTATTCTTTGTGTTTTAATTTTATAGAACTTCCTCCCAAAATGATCGGAAGCAGATTCAGTATTGCAAAAATTGGTTACTACTTACTTCAGCCGGCCACTACTTGTGTAACAAAAAGTCCAGAGCATTTTCTGTTACAGTGGCCTGTTGGATCAGTAACCAAAGTTTGTAATTAGGCACGTGACCCGAGTCATTTTATGTTTGACATTTCTCAGCTTTTGTTGAACCATACTTTCGTATTTGTCGCATTTTAGTATTTCCTTCGAAGCAGTATAACGCGCTAATTTTTCTTCATTTCTTCCGCAAAGTAATAGCTACAATATTTGTAAATCTATCTAAAATATTGTGTCATTTCTTACAGAGTCCATTACCAAAGGGTGTTGCAGCGCCACATGCGTTTTCCAACGTCGAATACGATGCGTTCATTGATCTCGGTAAACAGTTGAGTATTTTGCATTCGTTGCTGTCCGAATGCATCACGAAAGTGACACCGACGAAACTGAAAGATATCGATAGGCTCCACTGCATTTTGGAACGGGTCGGCATGGCTATGGCGCAACCGCATCCCAATCTGCTGCGTCAGATGGAAATTCCTAATGATTCTGCCGCCTTGCACAACTATCATTCGTTGCAGAGAAACGTTTTCAGGTACCAACGATTTACTCTATCGAAAAATTGAAACGGTCGGCTGAAGGCAGTGCGACCCCGCCCACAGATTACACAATCTTCTAACGGGTAACGTTCCGTTTGTAGGTACAACGATCCGACCATATGCCCGAAGGGAAGCATTTCGACGTTGTATTCGCCGTGCATGGAGAACGGCACTCTGGCCAACAGTCACTCTGCCGGCAGTAAATGCTCCTCGCCGGGTGTCGTGAAAGCGGCCACACTACCTCGCAACGTGTACCACTCGTCCGCAAATCAACTCTCGCTTGTCCACAGCGACGAAGCAGTTACCTCATTTAGCAATAACCACTCTCTCAGCCACTACAGCGGCCAACAACTGCATGCGGTGAGTGGCGAATTTTGAAAATTATTTTTCAGTCGAACGGCGGTGAAGAGGGGTTTTTTTTTAATTTAGTTTAGAAATTACTGAGGCACTAAAAAGAAGAATAGTGTAGGAAAAGCATGCTGAAAAAATAAAAATTAAAAAAAAGAAACTTCGAAGCTATTCAACCGAATACGAGAAGATTTTCTTCAAAACGAACGCGACATGTAGAATTTTCTCATATTTCATATCGCAATAACTGCAGAAGTACTGAACCGATGAAGTTCAAATATTAAAAGGCGTCAACGGTCACCTTCAATACTTTTTGAACTGACGATCCATTCTGCGGCGACAAGTTTCAATCTTTTCACAGGGTACAACATCATCGGAAAGTTTTCAATTTCTCGGTTGAAGCGAGATGTTTCTCGTCCGCTTTTTACAAGAGTCAGTGGCGGATCCAAAGCTCCATTTTGGGGAGGAGGGAATCCAAATTTTTTCAAGGCATGGTAAATGCTAAAATGGTGAGATTGTTATTTTTTCAGCATAAAGGGGGAGGGGTTCAAGAAAATTGATTTTTTTTGTAGATTATCGGTCTATTTTTTTTTTGGATTGGGGGATTTCCTCCTTCCCCCCTCCCCATTGGATCCGCCACTGACAAGAGTAGAAGATGATATTAACGGTTCTCGGACATTTTTCCTAATGCCATTTTTCTAAATGACAACATTCCTTATTCAGAATTGAAGAAGTCTAATAAATTTTTCATTAATTTGTATCGTAGCCAATGGTGTTCAAGTACTCGTAACTCGAGCTATCTATGCCGGGGTCCTTCTTTGATTTTAAACT
The DNA here is from genome assembly GCA_038050395.1 of Parthenolecanium corni. Classification (NCBI taxonomy): domain Eukaryota; kingdom Metazoa; phylum Arthropoda; class Insecta; order Hemiptera; family Coccidae; genus Parthenolecanium; species Parthenolecanium corni. The sequence goes on along the minus strand of JBBCAQ010000034.1, from coordinate 2,159,992 downwards.
CGAGTAATTTTTGTTATGAAAGTGTTTTTCCTTTTATAATGTTGTTTTTATTTGTTTATCATTATTTGAATTTCATTTAAATTTTCTCTATTTTTTCCCATAACCATGACAAAGGATATCCCTGCAGGAAAAATAGCCCTTAGTGGGAATGTCCGTTAGGAAAATTGGCACTAGAAAAAATGGTATTGGAAAAATTGGATTAGGAAAAATGTACGGTGACCGACATTAACCTCGCAGTACTTGACGCGCGTACCCCTTTTCACCGCTGCCAACTTACAGCCGCGAATGCTACCTGCGTATTCGGTGGCTTTTCGAACCAATAAACTGCGGTTAAACGTTTAAATTGATGTTTAAAATTATGGCGTCGCTGTTGCAGAGACCGAATAATCTGATGCTGCGCATGGTGAATGGCAACGCGGCGCACAACGGCTCGCGCGCGGACGACTACTCGGACGACTGCGATTTGGACGCGCACCGCAAAGGCAGCCAGGTGAGCATCTCGACGCTGTCGAATGTCGCCTCGTCCGGCTACCAGAGCTTCGCGCCGTACAGCCAGAGCTCCAGTCCGGTCGACCTGTCCGTCAACTCGAACAACTCGAGCCAAAGCAATTCGAGCAACTCGAACGCCGCCACCGCCGCCGCCAGCGGCGGCGGATGCGTGGTCGTCGGCGGCCACGGCGGCGTCACCGCCGTCACCATCGCCGGCGGCCAGCAGCCGCGCGGCTCCGGCTGCGGCGACGCGTTGACGGACGCGAACGCGAACGTGCTGAGTGGTGGAGGCGGCGCCGCCGCCAAAAACGGCCTGCCGCCACTGGCCTTCGCCAACCCGATGTACCAGAACAACCATCTGACGCGAGCCGCCCGCCAGGCGCGGCCCCCGCGGCAGCAGCGACAGCGCTCCTGCTCGTCGTCGTCGGACGAGACGAACGACGCGAACGGCGACGTGACGGCGCCGCCGCGCTTCCATCAGCCGCACCGAGCGCCGCGCACCAATCCGCAGTGCAACGGCTTCCTGCGCAACAGCGCCTGGAGGACGGCCGCCTCGCCCTACGACCACAAAGCGGCCCAGCGCGAGAACTACTTCAACAACAATTCGGCCGTCGGTTCGTAAATCGTATTTTTCGCGTCGTCTTTTGCTGGCCCGAGCGCCGAAAACCAACATTTAACCCTTACAAGTCCACCCGGGGTCTTGCAGACCCCATTTAAATGTTCAGTACCTGTGTAATGTCTGCCCGCCAGCCATGGCACTGGGCTCAAAAAAGTATCAACTCCACCCGATGTGTATTATTCCCCCTGTGAGTAACGTCGCAGCCTTCTTCTCCGTAAAGTTTGCATGAGAGCCAGAAGTGTCTTGTAGACCCCAGGTAGACTTCCAGTGTATTCAAAAAGTAGTTAGTAAGACATAACTTGAAATGAACATAACTTTGCGAGTTTCGAAGGTAGAGAGACGCCGATGGTAGTCATAGATTTGGCGTCGAATTCTTTATTAGTAACAACATAAGGAACCAGCAGAGATTTTTTTTAATGTAAAATTAGAAAAAAATGAAAAAATGGAGCCTGATAGGCCATTGGTGAACTTCTAAGGAGTCTAAAGTTTAGGTGGACCCATAAGGGTTGGATGTAGTCTACCTTGGCTTTTTTATATTTGTTCACGGTTTACCATATTATTATTTGGGCTGCGTTTTGCCCAGAATTTCCTTAAATTTGGATATGTTACTTTTGAACATAATATTATATTCTGTACAGGCGGACGAAGCCTTTTTTTTTTATTTTTAAAATTTCAGCGTATTTTTTTAGTCTCAGAAAACCAATTTTTTAGGCATTTGAAAAATGATGAATCGAAAAAAACGGCTTCGTCCGGGCATAAAGAATACGTTCGAGGGTAACAAAATTATTCAAACTTAGACATAATTATTCTGTGCGAAACGTAGCAATAAATAAAAATAGAAATGTTGACATTAAAAAAAAAAGAAGAAGATAAATCGCAAGTGTACTTTTGAGCTTGAAACTCGTGAAAATCGTTATCACGTGTGTCAAAGAAAATGCCTGCATTAGAAATTCGTAATTTTTGGATAGGTTTTAAGTATTTAAATGTTGACTTGAAAAGTGTACAGAATTAAGATTTTTGATTTTTACTCTCCTGCGACTGAAATTTCAGTCACTGTGGATTTCTATGCAGGTATCTCTCTTTCTGTTGTTGATTTTCTCGAATTTTATATTTCTCTTTTTTTTAGCAGATATATTATCTCCCAACTACGTTGAAAATTTGCGCCATCGTTTATCCGTCGATTCAACTCGTGATGTCAGCGACTATTCCGACGATGAAAATCAGAATTGTAGTCGAAGCAAGCAACGTGTTCGCCGAAATATTGACGAAGTGAGTTTAGTTACGTGTTAATTTCAACTTGATAATTCGTAGCTACTCTCGTTTAGAATATGGAAGGGCGAAAAAGATCAGCGATCTTGTGGTAAAAGGCGAGTAATTTGAGTTACGTATCGAGTATTTACCTTGCAGATTGAATTCAAGTGCTTAACATTGTGGCTGGTACACTAAAAAAATTCGAAACACTATCCTTAAGACGTAATAAATACTTGCTGGTATACTAACTCTCGAGTTTCTTTTGCAGTATGAAAAAGAGATAGAAAGACTTCAGTCGAGCGTTGATTTGTTGAAGCTGAAACTAGAACAAGCCGAACATCAGTTGGATGAAAATGGAGTTCCAACCTCAACGTCCTCGCTTCCAGACCCGGAAGATGCTGAAATGGATAATATGAAGAATATTATTGCTAGGTAAACTATTTTTCCTCGTTTTTTGACGTGTGAACTTTTTTTCTGAATCTAGTTTCAACATAGGGCGAAAATTTGGGAGAGGGGGAATATATGAGCGTAGAAAATTGAAATTTCAGACTGCACAGTACCGCAGAGTGTAAGAATATTTTTGTACCTCGATGTTGGACAAAGAGACGAATTCGAGTCAGTTCATCTGATTTTTTTTTTTTTTTTTTTTTTTAAATCGATTTTTCTAATGAAAAAAGAAATCAAATGAATTGTCCGAGAGGTTTAAAATTTTGAATACCTTTTCCAAAAGTAACATCGAAGATTTTTTTTGCAAATGTTGATCGTGAATTGAAATTCATCAGATATTCGGTATTATTTTTGTATACGTAATTACTTTCTGATAACTTGGCTACGTTTCATTATTGACAATTTGCTTTGTACTTCTTACTTATAATTTCTTCAAAATGGCGAGCAGTCTTCAAGACTTCGAACTACCCATATTTCTTTCCCAAAATCATTCGGATAATTGATGGTCGATGTCGCCGTTAATTATTATTCATTTTGTAACGTTCATTATTAATTGTATTACCATGTTGCGTAGGTTAATTTCAGTTGAAGAAGAATTACGCCGCGAACAGAGAAAAATGTCTGAAACTTTAACGCACAAGCAACGTCTGATCGAAGCGCAGGAACATCAAATAGCAGCATTAGATGCTGCCAATTCGAGGTTAATGTCAGCTTTGAATCAACTTCAAGATCGTTACCAAGGATCAAATAACAAACTAAACACAAATCAAAGGTTACTCGAAGAGCTGAGTGAATTGAAAAGTTCGTCGTGCTAAAACGTTATTAATTCCTTTCTTTTTGTTCTTGTGTTCTATTTTTATTACCTACCTATTTATTTTTTCATGTACATAACTTTGCGACTTGTTTTGCGTTTTGACGTTACTGTGAGAGATTTTAATGGCTCATGTTTGAGAATGGTTTTGAAAGACAGTGTACCACATCGTGAAAATTACTTCGTGAAAATTATTTTTATTCTAATTTTTTTTTGTGACTTAATTTAAGACTGTAAATACGATCATTTCCTGTTTTGTATACTTTCAATTTTATTTGCTGACACCAAAGGTATTTTGTAAATACATGATCAAAAGTAGTGATTAAGTGATCGATAGGGTACGAATCAAAGGCGATATCGCAATGAAAATTGAGTCGTTTTTTGGTATTCTAGCTTTTGATTCTAGTCTTCAGTGCGACCGTATTTAATGCGATTGTGGCTAATGTCGATAAATTCGAATTAAAAATGTTTTTTTTTTTTTGTTCGTTTTAAAAGTTGAATATGTATTATTCGGGCGACAACCGTACCTAATTATTGACTCTATAATATAATATTTTTGTTTTTATTTCACTGTTTTCCCTCTGTTTTTCTTGCATTTTTTTATTTTTATTTTTTTCAGTGAATAGTTTGCCCATTATTTACTTTTTTTTTCTTTTTCAATTATAACTGTACTTTTTTCCTCATTCATTTTTATCGTTAGCGTACTCGTTTTTTTCGGTCAATTAATATTTTTCTCAACAATTTTACGTTTTAAAAATGATGTGTCTTGTGTATTCGATACTAGTACCTCTTCGATATTTTCTATTTTGTTTGTACGTCCAATGTGTATACTAATGTGTTTTTTCTTTTTTTTTTTACGTTTCAAAATCTTCTCTCAGTTAATAGTCGGTAAAAGATGAATATGCAGATAGCGTATTTTAAATGATTCAATGCTGGAGCAAAAAAATGCGTTATTTAGTTCTAGGAATAGTTCCATATTTTTGAATTTCGAACCTTTTGCTATTTTATTACGACTGTGTTTATCGTATAACTTTTCTGAATAAAATAATTATTTTAAAAAGTGTACTTTTTTTTCTTCACAATAGGTACGAAAAAAAGTGTGAGAAAAATTGACGTACTCTGGAAAATTCCTCTACCATGACAGTGATCAGTAGGTATGCTAAAATTCCTGGCGAATTTGAGACTGTTGGCTGGATTTCCGATTAGATTTTAGGTCGTTAGCTTAATTTCCAATCAGATTTTAGGTTGTTGGCTAGATTTACAGCTCGATTTTAAACTGTTGGCTAGCTGGATTTCCAAAGCGTTGGTTGGTTTTCCAACGCGTTGGCTGGATTTCCAATACGTTCAAACAGATTTAAGAAAACTATACGAAGTCACTTCACGTATTTTTACTAAGAAAATGGAATAATCATTTACAAGATATTCTATTGCTAAATTTGATGTTACTAAATCATTACCACAAATAAAACAGCTACAATTTATCTAATGATTGTTGGAAAATGCAAAATGAAAGTACATAATAATATAGAACATGCGCAATAATGATAGGTAAAACAGTCGTCGACCACTAAAAGAATGAAGGCCTCAAGATTAGAAAATGAACAAGAGTACGTGGAGGGGGGTACATAAACTAAATTCAAAAATATTTGAAAATGGAGTATGTGGGGGGTACGTGAACTAAATTCAAAAATATTTGAAAAGGGAACATGTGGGGGGGTACTGGAACTAAATTCGAAAATATTTGAAATATATTTTCGAATTTAGTTCCAGTACCCCCCCACATGTTCCCTTTTCATTCAAAAATATTTGAAAAGGAAACATGTGGGGGGGTACTGGAACTAAATTCGAGAATATTTGAAACATATTTTCGAATTTAGTTCCAGTACCCCCCCACATGTTCCCTTTTCAAATATTTTTGAAATTAGTTCACGTACTCCCCCCCCCACGTGTTCCATTTTCGAATATTGAATTTAGTAACACGTACCCCCCCACGTGTTCCCTTTTCAAATATTGAATTTAGTAACACGTACCCCCCCACGTATTCCCTTTTCAAATATTGAATTTAGTAACACGTACCCCCCCACGTGTTCCCTTTTCGAATATTGAATTTAGTAACACGTACCCCCCCACGTATTCCTTCAAATTTAGTAACACGTACCCCCCCACGTGTTCCCTTTTCAAATATTGAATTTAGTAACACGTACCCCCCCACGTATTCCCTTTTCAAATATTGAATTCAGTAACACGTACCCCCCCACGTATTCCTTCAAATTTAGTAACACGTACCCCCCCACGTGTTCCCTTTTCAAATATTGAATTTAGTAACACGTACCCCCCCACGTGTTCCCTTTTCAAATATTGAATTTAGTAACACGTACCCCCCCACGTGTTCCCTTTTCGAATATTGAATTTAGTAACACGTACCCCCCCACGTGTTCCCTTTTCAAATATTGAATTTAGTAACACGTACCCCCCCACGTGTTCCCTTTTCAAATATTGAATTTAGTAACACGTACCCCCCCACGTATTCCCTTTTCAAATATTGAATTTAGTAACACGTACCCCCCCACGTATTCCCTTTTCAAATATTGAATTTAGTAACACGTACCCCCCCACGTGTTCCCTTTTCAAATATTGAATTTAGTAACACGTACCCCCCCACGTATTCCTTCAAATTTAGTAACACGTACCCCCCCACGTGTTCCCTTTTCAAATATTGAATTTAGTAACACGTACCCCCCCACGTATTCCCTTTTCAAATATTGAATTCAGTAACACGTACCCCTCCACGTGTTCCATTTTCAAATATTGAATTTAGTAACACGTACCCCCCCACGTGTTCCCTTTTCAAATATTGAATTTAGTAACACGTACCCCCCCACGTATTTCTTTTTCTAATATTGAATTTAGTAACACGTACCCCCCCACGTGTTCCCTTTTCAAATATTGAATTTAGTAACACGTACCCCCCCACGTATTCCTTCAAATTTAGTAACACGTACCCCCCCCACGTATTCCCTTTTCAAATATTGAATTTATTAACACGTACCCCTCCACGTGTTCCATTTTCAAATATTGAATTTAGTAACACGTACCCCCCCACGTGTTCCCTTTTCAAATATTGAATTTAGTAACACGTACCCCCCCACGTATTCCTTCAAATTTAGTAACACGTACCCCCCCACGTATTCCCTTTTCAAATATTGAATTCAGTAACACGTACCCCTCCACGTGTTCCATTTTCAAATATTGAATTTAGTAACACGTACCCCCCCACGTGTTCCCTTTTCAAATATTGAATTTAGTAACACGTACCCCCCCACGTATTTCTTTTTCTAATATTGAATTTAGTAACACGTACCCCCCCACGTGTTCCCTTTTCAAATATTGAATTTAGTATCACGTACCCCCCCACGTATTCCTTCAAATTTAGTAACACGTACCCCCCCACGTATTCCCTTTTCAAATATTGAATTTATTAACACGTACCCCCCCCCCACGTATTTCTTTTTCTAATATTGAATTTAGTATCACGTACCCCCCCACGTATTCCTTCAAATTTAGTAACACGTACCCCCCCACGTGTTCCCTTTTCGAATATTGAATTTAGTAACACGTACCCCCCCACGTGTTCCCTTTTCAAATATTGAATTTAGTAATACGTACCCCCCCACGTATTCCCTTTTCTAATATTGAATTTAGTAACACGTACCCCTCCACGTGTTCCATTTTCGAATTTAGTTCCAGTACCCCCCCACGTGTTCCCTTTTCAAATATTTTTGAATTTAGTTCATTTGAAGTTCCAATCATCGAATGTTGTAAAATAGAAATTTGAGTCACAAATTGTTACTTGATTGCGTGTAAATATTATTTATTTGAAAAAAGGTTACAAATAACAATCGTAACATATAAAATGAAACAAAATACAAAAATTATTGAACATGAAAAATGTGAAATCACAGAGGAAGCCCATTATTTGGAAAATCAATAAAACGAATCATTTAATCGAATAAACTAGGACGTTCACCGATGCCGCCAGCCAAATCATAAACTAGAATGGAAATTCGAAGAGCCAATTCATTAGCTTCTGCTTGCGTAACTGCTTCTGCGTACACACGAACTATGTCTTCTGTTCCGGAAGGCCTGCAATTAAACAAAATATTTGTCAGTAAATTACTGGTAGTCTTTGAATGTTGATTTCTTCGAGATTTATTAGAAAAAAAAAAAAAAACACTCAAAATAAAATTATGTAAAATCAAAAATTTCAACAAGAATGAGGCGCGCATTGCAGTTAGTTTATGGAACACAGTTTGTGACTTTTTTTATTCTTCCCATCGATTTAGCGATCGATTTGAAATTTCCAAATTCACCCCCATAGCACAAATAAAAATATTGACACATGAAAAAGTTTTCTACTTCGGATACAAATTACAAATTTACTTACTGCACTAAGAATATTATCTATTCAGATTTCAGACCCACCTGACAAAAGCGCGTCCAAATTTGAAAGAAGAAACCATTTCGTCAATCTTGGGCTGTAATTCAACGGGCGTGACACAACGACGTTCAGCATCGGTAGTAGTTATTGCATTGCGATTCTAAGAAAAAATAATTACATAATTTTACCAATTTTTAATTCAACTTCCAATCCTACACTCTGCTATACGGAGGTAAAAATAATTTGGTACTCGATATTTGGCGGAAAAAAATCCTGAACATTTTTGTCTACAAGGATTTCTTTTTCATGGTCAAGGTTTAAAACTAATAAGTACTCTAGGCTGAAAGGAAGCATCTAAACAATAAATTTCAAACAATTAAAGTTTAAATAAGCCCGCACAGAAGATTTCTTTAAAAATTGATACCTTTATAATGAAAATTTTGAATTCAGATGTAGATATCTGTGGAGAAAGGTATGGTCTCCAGTCGCCAAAAAATTCAAAAATCAATTATTTTACGATCGAAGAAAAGACTTCTATATCTATACGAACCTAATTTACACAAAGACAAGACTAAAATCAAATTTCTTCTCTTTAAATAATTAGGTATATACGTCGTGTGATCTGAGAACAGATGACTATGTGGACAGAAAAAACACCTTCACAGCTAAAAATGAACTTTTTTTCCTGCTATGAAAATTATACTCGGAATGACGTTCCACAGAAGATACCTCAAAGTTCAAACACCATAATAAATTTCATTACGAGTATAATTTCCGCAAGTAAAAAAGAATTACATTTTTAATTATGAAGACGAATTTTTTCTACTGACCTACTGTACGTTCACTCATATCGCATCGTGAACTCTACACATAAATACAGTATTTCTAGTATTTTTAAAATACCTTCACGGTAACTTTAGCCATTTGATACGGTAACACATCATACAACTTTTCCCACTCCGATAGATCCCAATCCTTTGCGTGGAGAATGGTTTCAACTATGAGTAAATCGGAAAGTGCATCGCCGACAGTTTCATTCACCATGTCAACGAACAGAGATAACGTCGTTGCAGCAGAAGTGATTTTTTCGCTGAAATACGAATCGATGGAAACAATAATTAAGATTGAAAATTCGGAGATAAAGTAAAACATACGGCGAGAATAAGAAAATGTATTACTTGTCAGAAACGAGTTTCAGCTTTATTTCATCTTTCAAACGTTGACTAAAAATAACAGTTCCATGACCATTGGCTTCAAAATAGATACCAATGTCGTATTTCAAAGCTTCGTGGTGCAAATATTTCACACCGGTTTTCACGCATGATACGTCTACTTTCTATAAGAACGAAACAATTTTCATTTTACGAGTAAAATGGCAATTCCATGCAACAGGTATATAGGTACCTAAAAGAGCTTACCAGAGTTTCAGTTATAAATTTTGTCGAACTGCCATTAGCGTACGCGGTCTGAACAATGCCTAATGATACATCTAGCTCAGCTTCTTGAATTATCTGTCGAAGAAACATGGCAACTGAAACGGAAAATATGGAATCAAAAATCGTCGGACGAATGATTTAAAAATTATTGACTCATACAACATCAATTCTTTTCTTATTTAAATAATGAACGAAGCAAAATATTTATAAATCCAACAGACAAATAAAATTTTTCAACACAAAAATAAAATTTCAATTTCTAATCATCTTTCCATTAATCGGCTTTCTAAACTTGAAGGGTAAATGAAACCGAGAAAGATAATGCAAAAAATCCGAACTCACCTTCACTCGAAATCGGAGCCCCAAATGGGAAAAATAAGTAAAATTCTTTTTCGTGTTAAAATACATAATGTTTGACATTCTAGATGAAAATTTCAGAAATTTTCTGAAGATTAAATCAATATTATGAATACTGAATTACTTTAATAATCGTAGTTTTTCGAATTAATCAATAATATTGTCACATATTTTCCTTCATTAAATTATAATTCCTTAACGAGCATTTGACAATACAGAATTTTTCAAACACCCACAATTTTATGCATCGCGAAAAGTGTGTTTTTAAAAATCACAGTTATCATATCGCTCATTTAATACAATGTCACATCTCAAAATTTTCAATTTTTTTCAAAAGTTATACCATTTTAAAGCAGACATGAACAAAAAATTTTCATACATTCAACTATAAATTATGATGTTTTGAGTTGTGACGTTGTTGAATTAAATGAACGATATTATGTGATCATGTTCACTCAAAAAGTGAAGAACCACGACTTTTATGATGGACTGAGCGAACGAAAAAGTGATAAAATAAAAACTCCTACTCAATAACTTACTCAGTGTAGCCATTCTATCACCATCTAATAAATGGAACTGATTCTCTGGGTCCACAAAATAATACATTATTCTGTCAGCATCTCCATCAAAACTAACGAGTCTTGCACAGGGTTTTGCAGGTATTGAGAGTGGTAATTTTTGTTGAGTTTTAACGAAATCCGCTCCGCACTGGAAATATTATAAATTGTATTTGAAATACCAGAAATAGAAATTATTTCAAATTAAATCCATGACCTACACAATGGTTCAGTTTATCGGGAGTTTTAATATCGTCGTTATGTAAATCAATTTCAATTTTATCACCGATTTTTCCGCTGACATACTCCATGGTGATTGCTCCAACTCCATTAGCGCCATCGAAATAAATATGAGGCGAGTAACACTTTTTGATGTGATCAAACTGGAACAATAACAAAAGAAAAGTAATTAACTCGACGTGAAGAATTAATCAGGGGGATGATGACTGAATTTCATCCACTTAGAAATAAAAAAAATTTTATTCGAGTAAAGTTTTTGGAAAAGGAAGTCAATAACTTGGTATTGCATTTCAGAGCGAGTCATAACTTACTTTGGCCCACAATTTTTCAAACGACGTCAACAGTTTATCGTAATAACCATCGACAGAAGCTTTGCCATAAGCAGGATCGTTGTGACATCTTACAACGTAGTGAAGCACAGGGGTGGTGCAAAGGCCAATTTTGGTCACAGTGCCATTCAAGCTACTCACACCTTCGCAGGCAATAGAAGCCAAATGTTCGCTGCTCGGTCTGTCAACGATGGGAAAAGAAATAAATAATCGAAGGCGAAAGAACCGATTTGTGAAATTAATAATGAAAAGTTCAAACGACGAACCTCGTATCCCAACCAAGGAACAAACATCCGTCAATGGACGTATCGATTTCATTCGATCGAATAATTGACATTATTTTCTCCTCAAATGAGTCTTCTCCGCTATTAACAACGTCAGTGACGAATTTTTCCCAACTTTGCTCCAACATATCGCCCAAAGGATCGACTATTTTCACTCCGTTATCGGAGTGAATATTATGCGAAGCTGTGATCATTAATCCAATAGCTTTCTTCTTTTGCATCGATCGTAAACACGCCACAACACCAACTCGGAAAACAACATGATCGAGTAAATCGGCTCTGAAAATATGGAAGCGAGTTATAATATGCACCATTAAACTGTAATAGACTCAACAAATAAAATAATAACTCACTTGGTTCGGAAACCGGCGGTGCCATATTCTAGATCACGATTTGGCTTCGGATATTTTTTGAAACCGGCGAGAATTTTCGAAAAGTTTAATCGTTGATCACTCATTGGAAAGCTGAAGTGGTAAGAATTTGATGAAAATGAAAAATTAACACTGATAAATTCAGAAAATATATTATGTATAATCTTATTTCTTACCATTCGCGAAGTACTTCCCAACGAAAATGTCTTTGTGGCACTCCCCTCCACTTATTGGAACACTTTCTCCAAATTCCAGTAATCTAATATCTCTCGAGGAACACCGCACAAATAATCAAATATTTTCATTCGAAATGGTAGATTTTCTTAGATTTTACGAAAAACAAACAGATGAAATGAAACAATTGTGAACAAAACAACGACGACGACGTGTCTTATCTTGCTAAGTTGACTCATCATGTCGGATGATGTGATGTCTCATATTGATCATTATTATTGAAGACGAAAAACGAGATAATCGATATTACGGATATACAAACGCGCGTATGTGCGAAATTGCGAATTTCGATTTTCCCATAATATCGGTGTTGAAACGATATTACATCGATATAATCGAATTAAATTCAAGTTCCTGTTACTGTATTTTGCATTTGGTCATATCAAGATCAGAATCAAATCATTATCATTGAGTAAAATTGTCGTGATTCAATGCGTAAGTAATGAAAGAATTCTACCTATCTAGTATGGTCGGTACTCAATAACACGCACACACCGACATGATACAAATGATTATGTAATTCACCAAATTCTTGATTGTATTTCAGATTGTTCTCATCACCAAAGTTGATGGTCCTCTTTTAGAAAGTCGAGTTCTTCGTTCCTTGATCGTTGTTTTCGAAAAAATAAGCGACAAATAACGTAAAAACTGTCAAGTGTTAAGGTAATATTCAATTTTCTCGACAAAAATGACGACGGACGAGTGTTTGGAGAAGTTTTCTCGGATGTTCGTGAGTACATACTGCGATAAATTGATCGATACGCGAAAAATGATCACCGAGCTAGCGACAAAACAGGAACCAATCATTCGTGAAATAGCCGAAGAAAACGAACGATTGTCTGATAAAACTATGCACGGTGAATTGATGGAAATACAAGCTGTCATCAAAATGTATCAACAACGATTGATCACTTTGAAACGAGAAATGAATTTGTTGCAGGAGAGATCTACTAATTTGAGAGAAAGAGCTGTAAAATTAAGGCAAAATGTAGCCAAACGGCGCGATAAAAGTTAAATCATTTTCCTTTTTCATTAAGGGTCAACAAAATGGGCGTTCAACATTACGAATTACAGTCTAATACGATCGATAATAGCTAATAAGAACATATATCTATGATCATTATTTTGGTAATTACATGTAAAAGTTTGTCTCTGGTTAGATTAAAATGAATCAAGTCTCTTCTTTTTCTTATATTCAACTTCGATAATCGAGTTCGCTCATGGAAATCTTTTTGTTTTTTGATGATTTACTTCGAAAAAATTTGTGATAGAAATATTCGTCAATTGCCTCCTAATAAAAATATTTTTAACGATAGTAAAAGTGTATATATATTTTTCTCTGTGTAAAATGGAATATAAGAATATATGAATATATGATAAAATTGCGGACCTTTGTTTCCTATCAATTAAAAATAATTATAATAAAATGGAACATGAAGTGATCGTAGTAGGAATTGATTAAAATTGAATTCAGAACAAGAGAAAGGGTAACTTACATATTTTTTTCATTTTGATAATCAGTTAATGTAAATTAGAAGCTATGTCCGATGCGAAACCATTTCTACAACCTTGTTGTCGTTAGTGCTACGTCTTCAGCTCATTTCGCATGTGTCTAAGTCGCATAGATGGCATTCCAAAATATTTTTCATAGAGAACCTCACAAGACGGAATAAAATCTTCGGCTAAAAATTGGATGTTCCTTTCAATAGCTGCTTTCTGTAACACAATAAATTCACCATAAGATACTCGTACTGGTCTATTAACACGAAATTTCATTACGGAAAGAATGAATGTTATGAGAAGTAACGAGCAAACGAACATTTAAAAAAATACAAATACTTTCGACAAATGATCGATTTTAGAATTTCCAAAATACCCTATTCCCACATTGACAATAAAAATGTTGATCCATCCTGCAATGGTAATTCTAAAATATTAGTTACGTTTGTAATCGAAAAAAGATTTCCTCTTCGCTGAAGAAAATTACATAGTTTCAGAAACGTAATTACCTCAGCGTTGAATTTTCCGCTCTGTAATGCATTTACCACGTGTTCAATATAGTGAGTAATAATATCGTAAATAATCTGCTCGATATCTTGCAGAATGTTAGGGACAATGAACGATGAATTTTGCATCAACTGAGCACAAGTGCGAGCAAACCATAGTGTATTATTCGATAATTCTAAACGAAAATCACCTGAAATAGTAAATAACTTAATTAATTACGTTTTCAAAATTAAGGTAATCTAATACCTAAAAAGTAACTTTTTTTTCATTAATTCGTTGCAAAACGCGACAAATCCAAGATCCCCTAGATTGACCCCACAGGCTGAGGGCGAAAAAGTTCGCTGAAATTTAGATTATACTCATTAATCGGAAGATTTTAAGCCATTAAGCATCAAGATTGGTCCACTAGTCACAGAGAAACAGTTTTTCGGGTTTTCCTCAAAATTATACTCGTATTCATGGCGGTTGTTGCGTTTTGCGACAAAACTCCTAATTTATAAAATCAGCGAGAATTACCTGTAATGTGCTTTTCTACCCCAACAATGCCTAATTCATTGAACTCAGAAATTAATTTTTCCGCCTGCGATTTCGTTTTCAAATTAGTCGATTGCCATTTTTCATCTGCGGCTTTCTCATCGATACTATGCGTCAATTTCTCTTTTGTTTCCATTAATACTCGATTGAGAGGGGTTCTCAACTGTCCATCGATTTGATAAGTGATATCAAGGCCAAATTCCGTGAGCTGAAAAAGAAACAAAGTAAGCATTAAAGGCATAAAATTAAAAATTATAAGATTATTCAACAACAATAATGTCAATACTCCAACAAACCTGTTCGCTATAAAAGCGTAAGTGTTCGACACATTTACTCAGCACTGCAATCGACAATTGAGGAACAAATACCTGTCGAATTAGCTGACTCATAAAATTACTAACTTCTTTGGTACACCAAACAACAAAAGCTACAAAATTAATAAATATTAAAAACTGTTTAATGGATAAGAAAAAGTCTTGGACTCTGAAGTAGAAGACAGAAAAGTAAAATGACTATAAAATAACTCACACGAAGCGCAATAAGGATTATTGGGGAATGCCTGAAACTGGAATTCTTTAGCCATATCACACAAGTTGGAGAAAAATACAGCAGACAATTGTCTGACGTATACAGCAGTGGCTGTTTCTCTTTTTACTTCTTTCAAACGAGTCTTTAATATATTACTGCATAGTTTGAGAAACATATCACAAGCCTAAAAAAATAAATGGTTAAATAAAATAATAAAAAAATTACAATGCAGTAAATTCAGAAGAAATAAATAATTGTATGACAAATACCTGAGTAGATTTCTGCAATGTGTTCAGCAAGCGAACAGCTCTACGAGCTGGTCTCAAATCGCTTTGATAAGAACGTTCAGGTGTAACTTCCAGTTCTTTGGTGAGAATTTCGGTTAAAGTTTTTACTCGAACATCTACTTTACCTCTGAAAAACAAAACTGATTAACAATCAATTGACGAGGAAAAAAAAATTAAAGGAAAACCAAGTAGGAAAATTCTTCATTCGATCACGCACAATATATCTTGAACTAAAATTTCATTAGATGGTGGCGACTCTTTCAGATAGTTTCTGGTCTTTTCAATCAGCGAATATGCATCCTCAAAATGTCGTTCAACGATAAGAACGTCTAAATCTTCGGCCACTTCTAATAACCAATCTGGAAACTCTTCTGTATCATCCGCATCATCCTCAGGTTCATCGAAAGCTGATTCAAACAAGATGAACGAAGAATTAATAAGAATAAAGATGTTATACAAATAAGACTCGAATATACGAAAATAGAACAAATACAAACGGTTATTGGAAAAATCAAAACTATGATTAGGAGCAGGTGATTTTGGTTCAACGCTAATACTGCCTCTCTTACGACTCTGACTTGTCATATGCAGTTTTTTAGCTTCTTCGAATTTTTCTAGCCATTCTTTCTACACAAAAAAAATTTATAAGCTATGAGTAAATGAGCAGTCTTTGCCAAAATGAGACAATTGTATGGAATATTCATAATAGTCTGTTAAATCCATAACCATAGTTGTGAAATTGGTTCTCAATTCGTAAACTGAAGAAAAAAATAATTTATACAAAACTGGAAGTTACTTAAACAGTATCTAAAAATTAAAAAAATTGAAAGAAATATTTTCAGAAATAGTCTACAAGCTCATAAAAAATAATTATTTTAGGTGTTTTAAAACAAGTATTAACCTACTTTAGCTTGTGAATTGCTAGCTTGGAAGACTCGAGTATCAGGAAATGCTAACAACTTGAACGCATTTTTCATGTCTTTCACATTGACGATTGCCAAATTATTAACGTCGTAGACAGTTTCAAGTTTATATCGAGCAGGAGTGCGCCTAAATGACATGGGCAATTTATGAAAACACGGGTTGAAATTTTGAATAACAATTTGAAAAATTTCGTCCTACCTGTTGGTTATAGTTGACGTTAATAATAACACATCGGATAATAGATATGCATGTAATTTACGGATTTGAGAATTATCGATGGCGTCTAATTCGGTCAAATCACCTTCGTATAAGAAATAACGACCGGAGTTTTCGGTGAGGTTCTAAAAGAAGAAATATACGTTATACTGTATGTACATAAAACTGTTACAAACATTCGTGAAAAATAAGTAAAAACGGTGTGATGAATATTTTGAAACAACGTACAATACATCCTTCGATTTTCTCAGCAATATCAGAAAGCGCCTGTTTTCTTCGTAGTTTAGTATTTTCATCCTCATCCTTGCTGGTTTCGGTATCGTTCATAGGTAAACGTTCTTGATTTTGAAAAATGGAAGTAGATATCAGAGTAGAGAGTATAGATCGTTGCTCGGATAAGAGGTGAGAAAGCTGGTACATATCACCTTCCACCCCTACGAAGAAAATTCATTTAATTTCATGTCACGTAAATACTACACAATGCGAGAGAAACTCACTAGAAATTTCCTTGGCAGTTTCGATGAATAAAGCATAGTTATGGTACACGTTTTTCTTCAATATACTATTAGTTTCGTCGGCTAAATTTTGTATCTTAGCTCTTTGCTGAAGAAGTTCGATTCCTCCGACACATCTTCTAGATATCTCTTTTACAACTGGAATCAAATAAAATTCTATAGTTGAAATTTCTGTCAAAAAAATTTCTTCGAACGTGAGAATATCTTGCTCGTCTGTATGCGAGAGAAATGAAATTATTGAATCATTTCAACGGATTATGTTTATAATCACAAAGAAATTACAGTCTAAATAGAATTCAAGTGATAAAAAACTTACATTTGTCCGGATTGAAATCTTCTGAGCCGAATTGTTCGCTCAATTCATCCATTGAAAAACAGATTACTTCGAATGGAAGATGAACTACGGGAATTTAAAATATGAAGAGAACGAAAAACTCAACTCATAAATTGAAACGAAAGGAAACACATTAGAAAGTAGAAACACATAATATCTTTTGAGCCAATGATGAAAAAATTGAAATTCGGCGACACGAATTTAATTTTGTCAGTCGGAAGTCGGAACTCGGAAAATCATTTTCACTAGATATTCAAATGCAAAACCTGTGCAAAACGGTGACTGCAGTGATGTGATAACAATTGTAATATCGATTTCTCAAACTATCGATAGACTGTAAAAATGCTCGAAAAAATTTGTGATGCCTTATCACGCCTTATCACATCACTCAACAAGAATTCTTTTCCTCATAGAATTTTTCATTTCACTTTGGTAAAACAAATCTAACATAACATGCGTTTTGAATAAAACAGTGAGATAATCTTCCTGTATGGTTTTGAATTGAATATCTAGTGAAAATGATTTTCCGACTGTCAAAATTAAATTCGTGTCGCCGAACAACCAAGTTCTACTGTTCTACTACTTCCACGAATTCTGTCCAAGTTCCAAAAAAATCCCTGCAGCAGAGATTGAAAGAACACTTGAAAGCATTGGTTAACGACTATAAAGAAGTCTTCGTCGATTGTGGAAGATACGTTAAAGAACATCCTCTGAAATCGGGATTATGGTTTTCTATTGGTGCTGCATTCCTTACTTGTCAGAGTCTCAATCCGAGTGAAAATACTTTCAGAGCTAGAGTAATTGAAAAATCAAATGAACTAATTTTTATTGGTAAATCGGCGAGAAATCCAGAAGCAGAAGAACATTTGCAGAATATCGAGTCCTACTATAATGAAAACCAAATCCTTCGCCTCAGTTTTGGCCTATTTTCTGTGATATTACGTAATTTCAAAAGCAGTCGGTGCGATTCGTTCAAAGAGAATTGTTCGTACATTCAACCTTCCTATGCAGAAATTGTACGTAATCACATTATAGACTTCGGGTTCCTGAATAAATGGTGGATTTTCGATAGAAAAATGTTAGATTTTGACATTAATCCGAACGAATGGAAAGAAAATAATAAACAGTAAAAAATAATATGCTCTTTTCATTTTTATTGTATAAGGTAATAAAGTATATTCAATAGAAAAACGAGCAATTAGTAGTAGATATGAAAATAAGAAAACACTAGGTATAATGATGTATAATGGTAACTATTGACCGAAGAAAGACGACTACCCGACATAAATTATAAGGATTTTATTACATGCGTAAAAAAAGAATACCTTAGACACCTTAAGTTGACATTATAATGTCTAGAATATTTTCGTAAATTTTATTTAGCAGATTGTCACTTTTATTTATTTTTTTGAATTATTAGGAAAATAAATTTTTTAAATTTGAGCTCAACTTAAAATAATCGAACAGAGAAGCAAATTCTCGTTTAAAATTTTGCAACAGTAGAAAAGATGAACATGCAAGAAACCTTAGATAGGTACTTTTGGGCTACGTTTTTTCATTGAAATATTTTCAATTATTATTTTTTTTCTAAAATTATAAACATTGAGGAAATTACTCAATCAGTTAATTGTACTTATTCCTATATTGCATCACGACTTGAAAAAGCATTTTATCACTCATTTCTATGATAGTTCAAAATGATGAAATATTTTGTAAATATAATTTGTCGCGTATCGCCTTTCTCTCTACAAAAAATACAAAATATTGACTGAAGATAAAAAGGTCCAATCACGAACGAAAGTATCAAAAATATAGAGGTATACGAATTCAGTCGGTGTCGCTTAGAAATAGCGTGGGGGAAAAAATATTTTTAAAAAATTTTAGATAACATCACAGGATTAATTTTCGAGAAATGAAGGAAGAACATGTGACTGAGCAATACTAAGACTCACTGAACAAGCAAGAGGGGTTAGGGAGGGAAGCAATTTTCTTTCTAAAAATTTGTCTTATGAAAAACCGGTCAAGTTGAATGACTCAGCAGTTAGAAAAAAAAACGCTGAATTCCTCTATAAAGTACAAGTTGCGTTTAGAGCTTGAAATAATATAGAAAATATACTACCTAAATGAGACTCATTTTCAGGCAGTTTGTAAGACGAGGAGAGTGAAAGACCTAAAGACAATATTCAACAAAAATTTTTTTTCAAAGTAGAATGAAGATAAAATACGAAGACAATTTGTTTTAAAAAAAATCCCAAAAGCATGATGCGCTGTGATATTTTTAGAAACAGAATCGCGATTTCAAAATTTAATTCAGACGATAAAAAAAATTAGCAGATCTACGCAGCGAAAAAGGCGAGTACGTGACGATTAAAAATAATTGAAAAAAAAATTGGCAAGACATGAAATCTTTCTTTATCAAACTACTCTATGCTTCTTAAATGAATTATCACAACAGCTTTAACCCCCTCCCTGTCCAACCCTAAAAAAATTTAAGACAACAATAAAATATGAACGTTGAAAATTCAAAACAAACTAGAAAACTCTTAGTTTAGTCGCTTTCATATAAAACAGTAAACAGTGGAACGCTACAAAAAAAAAAAAAGGGGGGACCAACACATCAAAACACTAACTATTTAAGAGAACTACTCACAAAAATTGATTCCCATGCATTTAGGATACACTTTCTCGAGATTGCTTATATTTTTAGTTGTGCTAATATTTTTTTCGATTTTTTAAAATTCAGCTTCAAAATGCGAAATCGACAAAAGAAACAAAATTTGGATTTTTGATGCGTTGGTCCTTTTTTTTTCTTCTAAGGACTCCACAATTAGTCAAAAGTAAAAATCAGAGCGTTTACAAAGAACGTCAAACTAATGTTAACGCGTTTCACTGGTCGGAATTTTCCTTCAAAATGACTGGTAGATAACGCGCTACATGATGAATTTAGTGATAGATGATTGACAAATGATAAAACGTATACCAGTGAGAAGTAAACAAAGAAAGTCTCTATATAAGAGGCTTCAAGATCCTTTTTCAACCACGTGATACATTTCATCGCGAATGAAAAGTAACTTTCTTTACACTTGTTTAAAATTACGTAACCATATGAAGAACCTTGACCAGACGAAGCGATAACGAAAATAAATTGAAATTTGAAAGTTTAAATTCAGATTGGGAACACAAATGAGCGTGATTAGAGGAAATAATAAAATTAACACCTAAACAGGATAGCGACCCCGATTGAAAATGATGAAATGAAACATCAGAAGAATATTGCTAGTAAAAACAAGGTGATCAGATGTTACTTTTGAAGAAAAAAAAGTGTCTCAGATGGACGTAGTATTCTTTCCTCTCGACCTTTACTTTTTGTTTGTACAAAAATTCTTCAGGCGCAGTTACGTCATTCAGTCATGATTTTTTTCAGTAAAGTTTTAGAATGAAATTTTCATTCTGTTTTACTAGCAATTCATGAATTGGTTTGATTTTTTATAATTGGTAATCATCTGATTAATTGTTCCCCGATGGAATAAAACGAAATATAAAAATGAAGTAAAATCAAAATGGCAAAAAGTTACCAATAATGATTGGTCATAATATAAAAGGTGATGTATACTTGTCAACCAAATGAGCTCAGCTATGATTATGTACCTGAGCAGTCGTAAATACTTGTTGATCGTGACTTTCGGAATTGGAATGGGTTTCCGATGTACCAGCCTGTTCATTTTCCTCTTCAATAATCGGAACTAAGTCACCATCTGTAGGAGAAATAG
Organism: Parthenolecanium corni; assembly: GCA_038050395.1. NCBI lineage: Eukaryota > Metazoa > Arthropoda > Insecta > Hemiptera > Coccidae > Parthenolecanium > Parthenolecanium corni. The sequence continues at coordinate 2,139,014 of JBBCAQ010000034.1, read as the reverse complement.
CAGTTGTGAAATTGAAACAAAAAAGAAAGCTCGGAATGAGCTGACAATACAAACCAGGTTTTATTTCGCATCCTAAACACATTATTCGTTGGACGACCACTTGGGCACAGATGTTGAACATGACAGAACCGTACAACAAGTAACCGACTAGTCCTCCAACACAAATCGCGATCATCAAATAACCGTTGTAAGTCATAGCTATCATCATCAGCAAATAGCCAATAACGACCTCCAGAAAATGTCCAAAAATATCGCTGACAAACCATACTTCTCTGAAATCGAAGAAATAAAATTAATATTTGAAGAAAAGATTCGAAGAATCTATTATACATGGGAAAAACTCATTTTTTAATCGAGTAAACATTGCAACCAAGGCACCAAATGATTCAAAATTCTACACAAAATTATAATTTTCTCAAAATTAAAAGCAGTTAGGGGTATATATCTACAAGCTTCATGGTAAAAATAAATCTCATTACTGCAGAATAGTCATTAAAAATTGCTCACGGATTTTGTATAAAAATAAATAAATCTAAACCAGAAACGGTCGGTATAGGGTGAAAAAATCTATCATACAAATAAACGAGCATAGAGAACATGTTTTTCTTCTATTTACTCTAGAAACGAAATGTTATGCGACACGTAATACATCGTTTAAAAAACAGACTTTTTCGAACATAATGCAGACGTGTTAGAGAATATGTGAAATTATATTCATTGAAAAAATTCTCTAATACTTGACTCGAACATCGAAACCAAGAATCAAAAATCATGAACATGATTTTTCTTATAACTGCTTAACTTGACCTTCTTTTCAGACATGATAGCGAAATCCCGAATATTTTATAGCTGCTATAAAAAATAAAAATCGTATCATAGTACCGCAAGAACTCAAATCTATCTCCATAATTTAGAATTCCATAATATTTTTTTATGTAAGATGAATTTGAAAAATTAAAATCAAAAATTAAGATCTAAAATGATAAATAATATCGTAGTAAATTACAAGTTTACTTCACATTTTAGAATGAAGTCGACCACAAGAGTGAATTTAAGGCAAAATTAAAAACGGATACAATAGAGACAATCTAGCAATTACATAGAAGAGAATTTAGTAGGAATAATAATTTCAGAGTTTAATTCCAGTTTAAATTTATTTTCAAGCGATATTCACAAGCTTCTCCCATTTGCCAAGACCACTTCAATGTAGAAAATACTACCCGTATTTTCAAAAATATATATTTACAGACGTTCTTCAGCAGCAAATCCAAAGTTATCCAAATAGCTACCTCAGATTTTGTTGACAATACTTCACATACGTGCTTCGATTTAAACTTTCTATCTCCTCTTAGCAAAAAAGTAAACTTGATAGTTTTCAAATAGCTTTTCCTCTTTTTTATGAGATATTGAATCACCATCAGCTCAACCAAAAAACCAAGTATTAATCTACGTAGTTTGAGTATTCCTGCAGCTCAAGTAGGCAATTATTCAACATGTAAAGTCATAAAAGAGATGTCAAAATATTAAATGATTTTGAATGGAATCCGAAGTCCGCTATCAAGATTCACTAGAGATATTTCCAATATCTTAAGTTGTAAAGTTATGGTGAATTCAATGAATCGCTTTCTCTCAAACAGTCACCATTGAGCGTAAAAAAGTGCCACGAGTAACATCAGGATTCGAAAAGAGCATCTCGAAATTTATATTAATTAGTTTTATCAAATTAACGAAATAATACCTGTTCTGGCGACATCTACCATTCTCTTGTCGTTCAATCAAATTCGATCTTTCAGTGGATTTAGTAAAAGCCAGCTTGAACAGAGACGATCCCGAAGGAACTGAAGTTTTCATTTTTTTTATCACTCGGCTGGTTTTCAGAATTTCGAAAGCCAAAACCAAAATCGTAGTGGCACAACAAACAGTTAGCAATCCTGTAAAATACATTATAATGCAATATTAATGAATGCAAACACGAGGATATAGAAAAGAAATGCATTGGAGTTTCTATCGAGTTTAAATGAAATAATATTCTGTTACCTGCGTAAGAATCAATATCAAAATCACGAACAAGGAAGTCTCTCAAAGTGCAGTCAAACCAAAAAGAGTTTTTCATTCCGTCCATGATTTAAGATTTGAGATGTAAAGACTAAAGAGCACAGTCAACTTATTCTTTGGTCATTCATTAAACTAAAAAATACGAATCCGATCGAGATTCGATAATCAATAACGAATTTCTATTAACAAAAACAAGAGAATGATTGTTTTCATATTATCAAATCACCAATCTTCACGATAAAAAAGGAAAAAAACTGAAAGTACAAACCGAATCACTTTTACGTTTTTTACGATTTCGCCAGCTGTTCAAAACTTCGAGTGAAAGGGGCAAATGCAGAAGAATTCAAGAATCCAGTCTTACGTTCCATATAAGTTTCAGAAAAAGAAAAAAATGCACTGGGTAAAGTAACGTCAACCAATCATCATGACGTATGATAGAAAATCAGCCAATCAAATTATAACGTCACGTCGTTATCATTCGAACATCGAAGCGAAGCGAAGGTCGAAGTTGAATTGAAGCTTGAAGGCATGAAGGCTGATTGTGAATCTACTGAAGGGATAATTTTTTGCATTTGCTACGTGGTGAGCATGGAAGCAAGCACAAGTAGTACAAGCAGAAGCTAGCAAGTAGCGAGCTAACAAATTGAAGCAGAGAGGAAGCAGACCAGAATGAGGAGAGGCCATCTCAACTGCATCTGACCTTATACTATAATTAGCTATTTTCAATTTTCATATGTTGAAAATTAACCGAAAATAATTATTATTTCAGATCTTAAGTTAATACGACATTAAGATGACAAAAAAATTGAAAAAGAATTTAATTTCAAATTCGAACATTTTACAGATGAAGTGAAAAATAAAATTTTATATTACTATCGATATTTGATAATATTATATTGTAGATAAGAACGTACCGAGTCAACTTTTCATTTCCTTTCATTTTAAATATTAAAAGATAAATATTTAAATATAGCCTAATAATATTGTTAGTATAACTCGTAGTATGACATTACGTTGGTGCACGCAGTAAAATTCTAAAATATCATTTGTTGGGTGAAAACTAGGTTGATTTTGAAGTTATGCCTTCAACAGTATTTATATGCAATATATCGTGCATTCGTGCGAATACTTCACGGACAATTTTTTTTCGGTAAGTTAACGAATGTGCATTTGCTGCGATTCTATTTACTGTCATTTATTTTCGTATTTTCTTGAATGACTGCGTGTTAAAAAAGCATTCTTTCAGTAAATGGAAAATTAACTTTGAAATGCAGACCTGGTTAACCAAAAGAAGAAAAGAAAAACTTAATTTATCTCAAGTATCTCTCAATGAAACTCTTTCCATGCAGTTGTTTCAAAAATGATGCGTAATTTTTTTTTTAATTCTTAAGAATGTTTTGGCCCGTATGTACAGATATAATAAGTACCCAATTGAAGTTGAAAAGAAAATCTCGAGCAATCAGCTGCAGCTAATTTAAAGTTTGTAATAACGTAATCTTGAAACTTTCGATTCAAAATATATTTTCGAAGATCAAACATGCAGTATTTATTTAAAACGTAGAGAGGTAAAATACTCGTAGGTTATCTATCCGCTTTTTGCACCACATACACGTTTAAATTATTATTATTTTTTTGCTTCTATTCATTAATTTTCCTACTTGATAACTTTTTTGATTTACGATTCTATTACAATGTAGAAAGAATCATTAAAAATTCTAGGATTTTGTCTGCAAAAGATTAAGAAAGAAAAAAAAAATTCAAATCTACTATAAATTTGAAAGTCTATACATATTGATTCTATATAAGATATTTCTATTCGCTTTAGTTCATTGAACGTCTCGCCGACAATTCGAAAATTGTAAAATACAGACAAATTAATACCTACATTAATCAAGCAAATACCATTATTTTAGTGAACTTACAAATTCTTATCGTTGAAGCAAAATGAAAATGCAATCTAAAATTTACTGTTCGTATCTCATATTTGCTAATAACTCGAGCAATACGTCCCGTAAATTTGAAAATCACTCGAAATGTTTCAGAAATATGTATCATCCTTTTCTTATCATTAACTATTTACTGTCTGTCAAAACTGCAATGTAAAAAGTGCTACACGGTTTTTTTTTTTCTCTCTCTCTCTCTCTCTCTTTCTCTCTCTTTAGTATACCTACCTACTATGTTTGTATAATATCTGTTTTAAAGAATTGTGTCGGCCAATCCTCGAAGAAAAAAATGACAATGGTGAATGGTAATAATTAGATAGAGTCGTATGTTTCACGTGCCCTACCTAATCAATACATAAATCGTAATATTAGTCACTAAATTCAGTTGTCAGTCTCTTATTCGTAGCTGAAAGAAATTTGCAAGTCCTCATCCAATTGTGTGTAAATTCATGCAAGAAGAGAAAAAAGTCTTCCCTCTCTAGACTTGAAAAAATTTATTTTAAACTAATAAGAGAGCTTATGCGTACCCTACAGAAACCAAGATAATATAAAGTCTTACCTTACACGTTGCATGACAGCCTTCAAAATAGTTAATTTGAATTTTGATTTTGCTGTAAACCTATACTGACATCACACAGTACAATTTTTTAATTCGTACAAAAATTACAAGAGAGTAAAAAAATTAGATGGAGCAATTACTATGAAAATTGTGTAATTTCAAGTAATATAAAAGACTAAAATCAATATTTTTTTAAAATAAATTTTTACGAAAAGAGAGCAAGTAATGAGGATCTGAGTAACTTTTTTCGCTAATATTGACAAAAATTATGACTACGAAAAAATGACTAAGCTGTAGTATAAATAATGATTTACTGGTAGTAACATTACTCAAATTAATTTTAGATCTAAATTGGTACCGAAAATATAGATTCAACTTCTTTGTTACGCAATTTATAAAAATTCAGACGTTGATAGAAAATAATTCAATTTTATTCTAAAATTCTTTGGACTACGTAAGTATACTTCTGACAGATGGTCAAAACAGGCTACATTCTGAGATGTTTCTAGAAACTCCAATCTTAAATGGGAAAATTAATAATAGAATGTCGTCAGTATCATTTTTGACTTATCCAAGCAATGAAAAATTTTCTTACTGGTATAGTTGGGGCCATTGGGGGCCAGTTACCCCGTGCGTCTGGTATTCCTGTTTTGCAAACGAATTAATATCACAGCATAACTTCCTGTATAAGTGGCTCGGTACTAATTAGTTTTGATTTTCTCAAGACATGTGCAATATAACTTGAAAGTTTTGAATTTCTATTTTGAAATAAAATGCCTTTTCCGCACTCCCCATCGTCGGTATCATTTATGACTTTTCTAAGGCGTGCTAAATTTTCTTAAAAGGGTAGGTACACATACGGCGCCTTTGCACCTCCAACTTGCGACCCTCCAGTGGCTTTTCAACTTTTGGCTTGAAACAAAAATTGCGCTACAAAGCGACGCTTTACAATCGTTTACGCAGCCGTTTTTCATAATTCCGATAAATGTATTGCCACATGGTGTTTGTAACAATTCTCGTTAATTGTTTTCCTCACACACGTTGATGACAAGCTCTACACCTATACCTGGGTTACCGCGCATTTGTCGCATAGTAATAAAAATTCGTTTTTCAACTGCGTGTATTTGGTAGCAACAGATGTATGTACGATGTAAGATAGAAGAAAAATAAAACGGAAAAAAAAAATTGTTCAAAAAATTTGAAACTGTATAGGTGTTGAGAACAGAAAACAATAAAAAAAATTGGGGGAAAAATAGTACACCTGCTATTTCCTGGCATAAATGAAGAATGGCGCGCGATATTGCGCCGCGCTCGCTTTTCGCTTGGCAGTGCCTCCGCTTCGATAGTCGTCGCATATCCGAACTAAACCTTCAATCGTCATCTTTTCTGTCTCGAGTTAACGATTTATAGCGCAAAAAATTAATAATTTTTCGGTTTTTCGTCGTTATTTACATCAATTTGTCGTAGTGATTAAAAGGTACTTACGTATCTAGCAGCGATTTTATACACGCAGACTTACATTTCGTCGCCAAAATTTTCGTGTTGATCTAAAGTAAGTTTATGACTGCTACCACCACTTATTATAATTATCACCTAATCTTGAAAGCTGTACTCAGGTACTTCGTTATCAGCGCTGGCAATGATTAATTGAAATTTTTATGAATTAAATTCTCAATTTCGATTGTTAGCATATAAAACTAATTGAAAGTAGCTAGCTCAGTTTCGGTTACTTTAGAAACCTAAAAAATTCAAAAATTATTTCCTGCTAATATTCATCTGAAATATATGCGATGCGATCCAAAAAGTTTATTGTTAACAAAGATAAGTTTAATTTTTTCCTGATTTTTATAATTCCATTGAAAATGCGGGTCACCAATAGAACAACATCAGGTCAAAATTGAGCTGTAAATTGAGTAAATAAATTGCGCGCGAAACGCGCAAACAATTTTTTCAATTTTTTTTTTTTGGAAAATGTATGTAAAATTTGATTTTTGCAGCAAAAAACATCGTACATTTGAAAAAATGGCAAAAAAATATATCAACTTGATGAAAAGAGACAAAAAACCACCTGCAGATTAGGTGCTGAGGTGGGCTTTACTTGATCCGTTTAGGGGGAGGGCTAAAATATTTTTTGTTTCTTAATAAGTAAACAGAAAAATAAGCAGGTTTGAAAAGCTGCTAAAAATGGAAAACGCGTCAGACTAAGGCACGAATAAACCAATTACGAGTAAATCCTTTTTTTTTTTTTTTTTTTTTTGTTTTCAACTGGAAGGGGCTTAACTTGATCTTCTCTGGATGAGCATAGCTTCCCCTGTCATTCCTCAACGACGACATATCGACTGCTATATTCAAATACTTAGTAAGCCACAAATACGAATTTTTTCAGGAATGAAGAAACACTTAAACGAAAGGAAAAACTTCGTAACCCACAACAATGTGGATTACGAGGTATTGGTATAATTTTTTGATAGCTTGCAAGATTTTTTCAGATCGGTTACAAGATATTGATATAAAGTTTACAGGTGTTTGGGGTTGTATAAGATTTTTTTCTTCTAAAATAAGGGGGAAAATGCCACCCTTAAGTCTGAAGAGGGCTACTGTTCGATGCCGAAGCTCAGAAGCCATGTAATTTCAGTTTAAGGTGTGGGTTACGAGATATTTGAATGCAGCAGTCGATATGCTAGCGTCTACCAGATTCTCCTTTTTCTGCGATTGTAAGCCTCATCGAAAAGTCCTGAAGGTCGCAGGCTTTGACCGAGGTTAAGAATTTGGCACGACCCCTTATCTTCGCCGTTTGAATAGTCGGGTATTTCACATGTTCTACAAATATGTAGAATGTACGCCTGTATGTTTAATACACGCGACTGTACCAATCGCATATTTGCACATCGTGAGCTTGAAAAATGCTTAGAAATTTGGGTAAACGCGACTCCTACGCGACGCACTCGAAACGCCGCCAATCGAATTCCCCTTATGGCAGTGACAAGTACTTTAGATTGTGGATTCTTTTGCTTTTTCAATTAATCGATTTTGAAAGTTACTTCGATCGATTTGGCTGAAGCTTACATTGTGTAGTTTAGTGTCTAGTCCATGAGTTCGTAAGTTTTGCAAGGTTGCGCAGTCGCCATTTCTGCTTTTTATTTGATAGAATGACCGGTTATCAAGCTCCAGCAAAGAAATCACCTGGTAATCATATTTTATACTCGTATAATATCCTTTATTAGGGATGACATTTTTGGTGCTTAAATCGAAATTTTGAAAAATTTAAATCCATTGCAGCTAAATCATACAGCCACAATTCTGCTAATATGTTTTCCAAAGTAAAGAATTGAAAATTAAGTTCTATCATCGGGTTAGCACTATATAAGTAAAGTGAAAAAATCTAATAAAAATTATCATTTTATTGAAAACATGGCAGTGGATAGTTACTGCCAAAAGACATTCTGACCAAATAGGGTTGATTCCTGTTTTTTTTTTTGTAAGATGGCATACAAAAGTCTAGTAAATTAGAGCATAACTTTTTTCTACCTATAATCTATGTACGTACGTATTTTATAGTTTTTGTCAAACACTTTATTTAATTTGGAGGTTATTGGTTGTGAAACCAACCCGAGAGCCATCAGTTTTTTTTTTTTTTTTTCATGTTTACTAATTTAGAATTTTAAGGGTATGTTTTACCACGCAAAAAAAATGTAAAAAACAGAGAAATTTTCCCGACTGATTTCTGTTAGAGATTTATATTACACCATTTGCCCCTATCTCTTAGAAAGAAACTCAGCTAGAATGCCTGATGTTGAAGATTGTTGTTCTACTTTGCGTCTTTTTGTATGTGTGATTTTCTTTTCCCTTTCAGAAATGAAGATTCTTGGAATAGAGGAGTTTACGGACAGTAATAAAATATGGAAAATGTTATGCGCCGAATTTATAGGAACGTTTTTCCTGGTGCTGATTGGCTGTGGAACCATCATGTACGTTCAAAAGTCAGTGCTTGTAGTTCAAGTTGCTCTCACATTTGGTCTCGTCATCGCAGCCATGGCCCAGGTAATTTTTTAAATCATTTTTATTTTTATTGCTTACGCTTTTTTTTTTTTTCTAATTTAATTCTTACATTCAATTAACGAGTTGCGGTTATGTCGTTCGACGAACCATAATTTGTGTATAAAACTAAATAGGTAACTTGAGATTCACGCCTGTATACATTCCAATTTACCCACTTTGCTCGATGAAAGCTTATAGCTAGGATACCTTTAATGTCATGGTCATTTCGGTATCGCTCATCCGTCTTCCTTTGACGGACGATTTTTTAAATTGTTTTAAAATTTTAATGAAAATTAATGACAAGTGCGATAGATACGAACTCAGTACCTAAATGGTTCGGCAGATTTTGGCAAACTGACACAAATGTGTTAAAACCAAATGTCATAAAATCAGCTGGTATAAAGATTATAGAGGTACGCAGATTAATGAGTTCTGGAGAAATACATTAAATTTTATTATAAGCAACTCGAAATGTAGATATTATTAGATAGAAAAATAATATTCAGGGGGTGAACATATAGGAATTAACTAAATTTTTTCCAAGAAGATGCCGCAAAGGTGTCCAAAAGAAATCGATCGAGGAAATAACAGTCTTTTAATTTCCAAAACGTGCTTCCTCCCCAAAATACGGGGTCTACCCTTGTAAAAAATTGATTTTATTTTTTGGTGACGGGGTCTCTGTAGGAATTTCAGATCGATGGAAATCTTCAAAGAATCATAATATATTTTAGGTCATTACTCAATTAGCAGTTTTGATAATCCAAATTCCTTGCTATGGATCACCATTATATAAGAAAATTTTAAAACTGAGAATGTCTGTCAGGTAGCGATACAAGAAAATGTTTAGATGCAAAACGAATTTAGTCAGTCGGATGGATCCAAGCGATTTGTGAAGAGATAGGAAAAAAATGGGAAAATTCAAAATTATAGAGTTTTCTAAAATCAGATTTCAATTCACTCGCTCTATATTAACTGTTTTTCATTTTTTATTGAAATTTTCTAAAGATTACTCACTTCGGCTGGATTCGCATAAAATTTTGAATAAATTTAAAATTGTTTCAGTTGTAACAAACTTTGGTATTTTTTATATGGTTCAACAAAACTGCATTCATTCTAGCACGTTAAGGTATTTTTACCGATTCACAATTTTTTTTCTTCAAATTTAGCGAATGGGTGTGTAAATATACTTGGGTGCATGAATAAAATTGACGGGTTTTCGATAAGACTAACGAATGTCAAAATTATCTAAGAATTTTGTGGTCACCTATCTATAGCGTATTGTAGAATACGTATAATTGGATTTTCTTATCAGAAATGTTAATGAGTATTTCTATCTGGATACTTTGCTAAAAGAGACTTTTCTTTTCTTGACTGCTACAGGTCATTGGTACGTATTTTTAGGATAGTGATGACAAAAAATATATTTTATGACCCTTAAAATATACTTAAAATATTTCTCAAAGTTCCACTGCAGTGTTTTAAGAAAGACATTATAACTCCACGAGTCCAACAGTTTCAAAATATTCAGAAGTCAGTGAATGAAAATAAGTACCTATATATACTTTAGACTTGGTATAAAATTGAATCTTTCGAATGAACTTTTTTCTGTCTTGTAGCAACTTTATTACAATCATAATCTATTCCTTTAATCCACCCATTCAATTATTCTTGAGAGGGAGGAGATGGGCATCAAAACCTACCTTCAAGCATGATTTTGGCAAAAACAAAATAAAATGAAAAACACTCGTAATATAAAGTAGAAGATATTGATTATAATTTTCTTTATATTCCTCATCCATGAAAATCTGTTCAATTTCGAAAAAAATACCATCGTAGCTTCATCTTCCACAAAGAAAAACATTACACGCTTAAATTGTTGATAATGGACTAGGCTTCTTCGTGTTTTTATTCTTCTAATTTTTTTTTGTGTCCATTATAATTTTCTCATCGCAATTGTAAAGCGTGCATTCCCAACAAACAGCTATAGGTAATAATGTGTTTTTTCTTGTTTTTCTTTTTTATCGTTTGCTCCTCGTAATTTGCAAAGATTAATAAAAAGATTTAGAAAAGCAGATAAAAATGACCTATGTCCTGCATATTAGCTAGTTTTTCGTAATATGAGGGCAACATTAGAACTAGAGAAGATGGTTTCAATGTCAAAGTCTTTGAAATGATTTCACGCTCCACGAATACCTCTGATGACTTTGCGAGGAACGTGTCTCTTCACTTCCTCGTTGTAGCTGCAGCCATGGCTCTCAAAAACTTGATTTTCTTAGCCAATTTTTTTTTTTTGTAACCCTTGACTTTTCTATCAAATGTCACGGAGAGAAAAAAAAAACATGAAAAGATTAGTTAAACCTGCAGCTAACGTTGGTGTGGATACACCTACCCACATTTTTATTAGTTTATTGGCGAGCGATTTATTAATAATTTTAATCTTGACTTTATATTTTGAAAAAAATTAATATATTTTTATTTTTACAAGGAAGTTAAATACGGGTTAATCAGTTCTAAAATTGCTTCGATATTATAATCGAAAAAATTTATCGTAATTTGTAATTTTACAATGAAGGCAAAGCAAATTATTTTATCGTAATGGCTGCTGAGAAGAGAGAAGTTATTAGATACAATTTTTTTTTTATTTTGAGAAGATATACTCTGCTTTCTGGAATTTATTTTAGATAGAAAAGAATATGAATTTTCGTCTGCTACCCCATTAATGATTGACACATTACATATAGCAATAGAAGAGAAACTAAGGCTGGAATATGAGTAGTATATAAATAAAATTAGTTAATTTGGCACCTCTTTTGGCGGCATTGAACCCCTTATAGTAACTCTGCTATTCGGTAAAGGCTCCAAAATACGTATTTAGATTATAAAAATTGAAATTTCCATAACTGTCATTATGGTTTAGGATTTCCGTAGCGTACCATTTTTGGTTTTTCTTTTGAGTATGACCGCAGCAGAGACCTCAAACACCACACACGACTGGATTTTCGGTTGAATTTTTACCGGATACACTTTAATGCGAGGTAATCGCATGCGTTCCCGACATTATTAAATCTATCCGCAGATTCGGTGACCTTCTTATTTTGAAACAATACTTTGCATAGGGCTTACTTTGCCGGAAACGTTAGTCATTCGGTTTCCCCATTCAGCCGGGTCAATTTTATATATGCCAAATTGCGATCACATGCTGCTATCAGCCTCTCGCATTTGACAATTGCATTTCACTTATTATCAAAATTAGAAATCAGATTCTTTTAAAAGAACTGATAGCAAAAACTAGCCAATAAAAACTTGATAAGTTGAAAAAATTCTCAATTTTCAGTATGTAGGGGGTTGTAAAGAGTTGCCCAGGGTGACCAACAGAGAGAGGGCTGCTTGGAAATACGTCCGAGAAAATTTTTAGGTACCACTATAAGTGCCACAGAGTGTAGATCTTTTACACTTGAAGAGATCGAAAAAACCCAAAAATTGAGCTTGTGAGGAGTGAAAAATGAAGACCAGTGAAGCCAAACATAATTTTGTGTTTTCAATACTTTCTTCCAATATCCCCCCTCAAAAATTCACAAAGTCGAGCTTTCATGTACTTGTGCTAAATAAGTGGAAATGAATCGTTTTTCAAGTTGCGATTTTTATGGGGGGGTGCAAGTATTTACTTTTGACTCACCCTCATTAGAAAGAATATGGTGCTCTAAAATGAACTCGAATATGTTAAGGACTACAAGCCATTTGGTAAAATGTATTAATTATTGTTCAAGGCAGAAGAAAATATTATAAAATGTACAAAAGTGCGCTTTCAAGATACAGGATTAGCTACTCGTATATCTACCTACTAGCCAATATATTATTTTATTCAATCGACCTTTAACTTTTCGTTTTGGCAAATTTTATTTATAAACGAGATGATCGTATATAATGGATTTAAAGCACGCGAATAGTGGGCGAAATGTTCTCAAATATATCATCTAAACCATTTTTATCTACTTGATGAAAAATGTGGCTCGAAATAATCGAATTAATCAACGTGAAAGAATGCTAAGTCACAGTTTGATATTTGAAATTAATTTAGAAAAGAAGAGAATAGAAATATATCAGAGACATTTCTAATTTGCAGGAGTAGGTCTGTAAGCTCGTTCAACTTTACAATTAATTTTAGATTTGTGAGCTACAATTGCACCCACCCAATCGATTGTAGACAAAACCTAGGTCGTAAACTTAGATCATCGTCGATATTATGTAGCTGGTATATTATTTCTACATTTTTAGTTCCCTAATTTTCATCAGGCATTGTTAACTCGAATGAATAAAAAAAAAACATTATTTTAAAATTTAATGAAATTGAACACTGCTACGTAAGAAGAGGATAATTCCACTTTTTTTTTGAAAAGTTGAGTTCTGCTATGATGCTGTACTTTGTTCTGCACAGTTCTCGAAATATTGGACTTATCGACTTTTTAATTTTCAACTTGAAATTTTAATTGCTACTCAAGAAGGGGATAAGTCCTTCCAGTCGAAGCATTTTTTTTCTATTCTAGCTACAGAGGTGAGGTACAAACATGAAATTGTTACTAGGATGAGTTCTCGAGAGTTTACTCTCCAACTTGAAACACTCAAACATGGGCTAGCTCAGCCCATAGTGCAATGGGATTTGAAATGACAGGGTTTTTTTTTTGTTCTCCTGAAAAATTCAAAAAAGTGAACTTACCCCTTTCTTGCATAGCTCGGTTCGATTCAATTTATTTAAATCAAAAATTAAGTACTCGATAGATCCTAAAAATTGTATTTCTTCAAATCAGTTATCTCGAATGGGTTTTTACTCGAACACTCTTTCTCCCGAATGCATTTTTTTCTGAATTTTTTTCAATAAATGCTTTTTTTTAATAAGAAATGGCATACTGGAGATTACTGGGAGACCCCCTCCTCGTGTGAAGGGGAACTCATCTTAGTCAAAGAGTTTCAAGAATTTCCAAAATTTCAGAAAAAATTAGGAATTTGGTAATTTAAAATTTTATAAAATTAACGAATGAATGTTTATTTTAAAGTTTTCATATAAACCTACAGGTAGCGTGAAATTTTTTTTCTTCAATTTTTGTTGCAAATACTTTTGGGCATCCTAATGAAACCGGTTCGAGGTGAGAAATTCACTTCACATTTGTAATTCATCAAAAGCTAGTTGGCTCACGTTTGTCAATAGTATATTGAGCAACATGCCACAGGCTCAGATTCGACAGTTTCATTCATAAATATTTCGTCTAGAGTGATCTCTCGCCGAGCTACTTGGTTTATTTCTCTCTAATTATTAAACAAACAGAATGAGAAGGTCATCGACGGGTAGCCTAGGTCTATTCTATTCTGTCCAAAAGTACTAAGCTACTGTTATTACTCGCCTATGCGGCATTGGTATTGCTCTTTCTTTACCCTATACTCTATTATACTTTTATATTTCACGTAATCGTATCACTGTATGTATCGATGCCATTACACATTTTCTTCGTCTTTCGTTTATTCAGTATTTTTTTCTTCTTTATTTTTCATCCTACCGATTACATTGGAGTTAGATATCATAATCGAATAGCATTGTTTTCTCTATTCGTGTGCCGCCATTGTGCACGCTTACAAGTGTCAATAACTAGGCGAAAATGAAAGGGTACCTCCTTGTCGAAACTTCTGTCGGTTTTCTTTATTTGCAAAGCTCACCTTTTCAAGTAAACGTTGAAAAAACAACAACTCCGGGCTGGAGTACTGTATTACTATTTCTATGGATTGCAAACAATTGCTGGCTGCCTCTGTGCCTCAGTTAGGTATACCCTTCTTCTATACAAAGAAGCTTTAATATTAGACGAGAGATACCCGTATTAGATGTTTGCTATGAGAGTGATCGGTAGAAGTGAGACAGTGAGACAGAAAATTTTATTTGCGATCATAGTGTCGACATAAAAATTATGCCATCTTTATTTGTGGTAATGCACAGAACCTGGTTTATTGGCTTCGCTGAGAGAAATGAGAAGTCCTAATTCCTCGAAATATTATTGTAACTTCTCCCGTTCAAGTTATAGGAAGAATTATGTATTTATTCTACGAGTACATTTCAAATATTGTATAGTACAGGTACTTTTCAGTGTCTTAGATAATTTCTGTTTAATCATTTTTCTCCGAGTGTTTGGACTATTTTGCAAAAAAAAAAAGATAAGTCCAAAATTGAATGCACATTTTATAAAAATGTTGGGAACGTGAAAGTGGGGCTAAGAAATTTGAAATTCAAGCAAAAATCAGAAACATTGACGATAATTGAAAAGAAAAATATCGCTTCTTAAATGAGGTTTTTTGTAATGAGGCGCTAGGAGGACAAGGTTAGGTGTCAAAGCTAGCTTTTGTTTTAAATGAGCCGAGTCTGTCGCATCATTTCAAAGTGAGGCACGGATACGTGAACGATGGCGAAGTTCTATGGCACCTTTCAAATTATATTTTATTTATTATTATTTTAATTTTGTTTTCGTCTTACTATGTCACTTTGCGAATAGCTCACATGTCAAACTTGCATCTAACTTGAGTCCAACATACTATTCATTCAGAAGAAGTAGTTGATTCCGACTAACTCTCCTCCCATCCACCTCTCCCAAAAAAATCACCATTAATGAGTCACTCGTCACGAGCATGTGGATTCCTTCAGAGCACCCCTAGACTAAAACCCTGAGATTAAAACTAACTTAGTCGATGGTTTCTATAAAAATAAAATAAAGATATTTTCAAGTCTCTAAGATTGGGCGATTGAAGAATGAAGTGAAAAATCTGAAAATGGGTGAGAAAGGTTGCCTTTTTTTTTTAAATCTCCCCATTCATTAAAAAGAAATTCAAACTAAAGTATAATTGTACTTTCGAATTCATAAACACATTTAGGTATAATTATCAGTCATACAAATTTAGAAAATTTTCTCCTGAAAAATTATATGCTGATCTTACTTATACTCTTCTGACAAATAAAATTATTCTTCTCTTAAGTTTTTTTAAAATTTATCTTTTTTTTTTTTTTTGGTAGAACTCAGGTTATCTACTTAGTATAAGATTTTTAGAATGATTTTTATAAGTTTTAATAAATTTTATAATTTTTTTAGAGTATTGGGCACGTAAGCGGATGTCATATTAATCCTGCTATAACGCTGAGTTTTCTACTCGTGGGTAAATGTTCTATTCTCAAGTCGCTTTGTTACATTGTAATGCAATGCGCTGGTGCTGCTGCAGGATTCTACATATTGATTGTAAGTTATAAATTTCTAGCTTCTTATTGGTGTGAAATCCATATAAAACAAATTCAATCTCAAACCCAGTGGCAAAGCTAGAAATTTCGATTTAAATTTGGATCCCGTCTTGAATTTGAAAAAATTGACGTTGGAATTGATAATGCAGTTCGAATAGTAAATGCCATCAATGTCTATTATCTATACAAAATACACGTATTTTTGTATTCTTTAAGCTCATGCCTATTTTAATCTCAAATTTTATTATACTTTTCAGCTAATTACACCAAGTACGATAAAAACTTTTGATAATAATTTGGGCAACACCTTCTTAGCGGAAAATTTGTCGACAACACAGGGAACAGTTGTGGAAATTTTGGCAACTTTCTTACTGGTATTTGTTGTGCACGCTGTTTGTGATGAAAGGAGGTCCGATGTCAAAATGATTGCTCCGCTATTAATTGGACTAACTGCATGCGTCTGCCACTTGTTTGCTGTAAGTTTTGAACAGTTCTACACTTAGCAAATTAGGTTACTGATTGAGTTGGTACCTTCTTTGACCATTTTTTGTAACAAAAATCAGAGTCCGCCTTAAAATTCCATATACCCGTAGATTTCAACTTTTCCAAATTTACTTGACTCTTTGAGCATAAGAATTACAAAAGACTCATTCAGTAATTTCTTTTTTCCCAGAAAGACACCTATACGTACCTTCTGTCCAGTTTCTCTTTTTATCAAATCGTGATTTAATTTAATTTCAATTTTTCAATATTTTACTGAAATTATTTGACATTTCTATTTCAGATTAATTATACCGGATCTAGTCTGAATCCAGCACGTTCTTTTGGACCTTCTCTTGTTTATGGTATTTGGAAAAACCACTGGGTAAGTATTGTACAGTGATTTTCATAACTTATAGAATCTTTTTCTCGAAAATTCGAGTATTTTGACTCTTTTTCTCGAAAATAACTATAAATTCACGAAAAAGAGCAAAATTACCTAGAAATTCGAGAAAAAGAGCCAAAATACTCGAATTTTCCAAAACAAGAGAGAAAATACATGAAAGTCCGAGAAAAAGAGCTAAAATATCGGATTTTTCAAGAAAAAGCCAAAATATCTAAAAATTCCAGAAAAAGAGCAAAAATACTCAAGTTTTTGAAAAAAAGAGCAAAAAACCTGAATTGTTGAGAAATCGGGCCAAAATACTCGAATTTTCGAGAAAAAGAGCAAAAACACCTGTAATCCGAGAAAATGAGCCAAAATACCCAAATATTCGAGATATAAGAACCAAAATACCCAAATATACGAGAAAAAGACCAAAAATACAGATTTTCAGGTGTTTTGGCTCTTTTTCTCGAAAATTCGAGTATTTTTGCTCTTTTTCTCGAATTTTTAAATATTTTGCGTCTCTTTTTCTCGAAAATTATAATCGACATTATCTTAATTATTTTCTCTAAGACTGAGGGCTAATTTGATTTTGTCTACGTAGCCATTGTAATTTCTGCAGAGGCGTAGCCTCCCTGTACACCCTCTCCCTAAAAAAAAAAATCTGTTTATAAATATAAAAATGTATGCACTGTTGGAAACATCGAGACAGGCAATAATGAGTTCTTATTTGGCTTTAATGTTTTCCAATTAACAACTTTCCGGGTTCCCATTTATTAATTGAAACTCGTAACAATAATGCATTTTCGATTGCATCTTATAAGTAAACTCAACTATTGTGAGTATAATCTAACATTTTTTCATTGGCAATAATTTTTTTCAAACGTTAAAGCTGGCTCCCGTTGCTCGACAAAAACAACTGTGAAAACAATGGCATACGTAAGCAAACAGCTGTGGCAAAACCTTACAACAATTGATTCGTATTTTTTCTTCGACATCGAACACTGTATAGTCAACACACTCACCTTCAGGTTTTGAAAATATTTTCAAGTTCCTTTTCTATTACGGCAACTCATGTAGTTGAAATGACTCAGCGTGTTCAGGGGTGACAATTTTACAAAAATTAAGTTTTCAAAATTAAAATTTGTGGGGTTTCTATAACAGTATGCAATTTACCTAATACAAATTAAAATCCCGTACAACCTGCTTGTAGAAGTATACATAAGTGTGGGTGGGGGAAAATAAAATCATGACATCTTCTAATATCTTTCGATTTCCAGTAAAAAATCTATTCAATGTTCGAGTAAATCAAATCGGTGGTTCAAGTCCAACACTTGATAAGTCCCAAAAATTACTTCTCCACAAATAGACTTCCGAAATAGACGAAAATTGAGACATCTGGAAGAAAATTGAGACAACTGGACGAAAATTGAGTTGCGAATTTAGTTCATGTACCCCCCCACATACTCCATTTGTGAAGGATTACGACGAATCTGTGTACCGCGGGATGCATAACCAGCCCGCCGTAAATAAGGATTCGTCTTGGTCATTACTAGCGTTATGTCCGGATTGTCCTCACAATATGCTTTTTTCTCTCCTTTTTTTTTTTGAAAGCATTAAGAATTGATAAAAGATTTAGAAAGCGTGTAGGTACTCGTATTTCAAATAATTCAACTGCAGAAAAAGTAAAAATGAGACGAACAAAATTTTTGTTAAATGGATGTTATCTTTAGCTAGGAGCCAATTTTGAGGATTTATTACATGGATAATCAGTATCTTCACCTATTTAATTTGTCTGAGACATCTGTTTCGTCACAGCAATCATCAAAGCTTTCAGATATTTTTCTTAAATAAATTACTATAAATTAATGAAGGTCCATAAAAAAATCTGCACAACCTGCAGAAAATTGTTCGAAAAAAGTAGCTTTAAAAAAAAAAAAATGCAACCCTTGAAGCTCTCTTCCTTAGCTGCACCACTACAGTAAATATTGTATGTTGCAACAAATCACTACTGTAACTATATTTGACTTGTCAACAATTTATCATTGAAATAATTTGCCTTAAAAGCATTGGTCAATTGGTGGGATATAGATTTGACAAAGGAAAGTTTGTTACACAGCTTTTCTACTTGGCTTTTGGGGTGAATTACAGCTTCTATCGGCGGATTTTAGAAGTTGACAGGGGAGTTATGCCCCCCAGAGCGAAAATTAGCCCCCTCCCAGAGAAAATCACGTTATACCCTCACTTCGATGACAATGATCAAACTTGTTTTTTCTTTTTTTTCATTCGTATTACTGTTTTAGTAAAGGGTCTTTTCGCTGGCTTTTGACAAAAAACGTTTTTTTATTTTGTGGAGCCGGTAGCGACGGATGAAATAATTTTTCAGCGCCACCCTTCCCCTGCCCCTCCACCCAAACAAAAACAAAAACAAAAAACTGATAAGGCAAAGTCGGCTCATAGCTTAAAAATAGATTCTGACTAGAAGGTTCTTTGAGGAGTGTGACTCGTGGCATGTCAACACTAATACGTATTTTTATTTTGTTGCAGGTATATTGGGCAGGCCCCATTGTCGGAGGTCTTATCGCTGCTCTCATTTACAAGCTGTTATTTCAGGTCCGCAAGGGCGAAGAGGAAGCAAGTTCATATGACTTTTCATAAAGACACCAACGTGTAAAACATGTAAAATGTAATAATTATTATACAAAATAGACCTAAATATTTACCACCTTCGACGATGACGTTCGAAAACGACATCGCGTCATTAATGCGAAACCGCGCGCATTTATGAAAAAAAAAAAAAGAAAAAGAGAAAAGAATCATCTGTCGTCTTGTTCATCTTCCGTAATTCTTCGCCCCCTCGCCCCTCGCCACGACTACATGAGTTACCAGCACGAAGAACTCGCGTATTTTAGTTTATTTAAAATTATTATCGTTATACGATTATTACTATTTAATTTATTGTTTACCTACCTAAATTTTAACGTACGTGAAGTGCTTAGATAATTAGCATTTATGACGAGTACATCGTGCCATGCATTCTTTCCTTTCGCCATTCAAAATAGATTTTTACACAATACTAAAATAGTATATAATCTATCTTGTGCCGAGACTCGCAAACCAAATAAACGACCTGTACGATTTTATTAAAATAAAAACAGTATTAATGATTTGTTTTTTCCTTGTTTTGTGTTTATTTTCTTAGCCTTGTAAATAATCATTATCACGTCTTTTGTTGAACAAATATTTATTGCCGAATCGAATCGAAACGGAAATTTATCCGTCATCTAATGTGAGTACCGAGATTTTATTTCCGCGTTAAAGTTTTCAAATAATTGAAGAAGAATTTTTATTACGAGATAGAGATTTGTTAGAATGAGAGATAATATATTTATAATTCTAGACTTGAAAACCCAAAGTGGCCAAATTTAGTGATTAAACCGATTTTGACTACCTATTTTCAATGCAGTTTAATATGCTCCTTCATTCTGTGAACCACACTGTGAACATAGTGTTCTAAAATGACCACTCATCATCTTTTAAATAATGACCATATAAAAAAAGAGGGATAAGTGTATTTTGAACACTTCGACTGCGAATACATGAAAACTTGGAATTTCGACTTGGATAACTCACTGTTCGCAAATTCAGAAATTATTTTATAGTTAGGTAAACAGGCAGTAAATTAGAAAAAGAATAAAATATAATTAAAAAAATTTTTTGGGGTACATGCTCTCATCTTCAAGCACACTCGAAGTAAATTTTTTCCAAGTCCAAGAATCTTACTTTTTTCACCTGCGCACTCCAGTTTTGTTATATAAAGTCTACTTCCTGCTCCTGGTTGGACCGTTGGAGTTGAACAAAAGCTTTTAAAAAAGAAACAAAAAAAAAATTATTTTGAAGAGACACAACAGGTCCAATGAGTACATAAACCCAATTTTAGATAATACAATTTCAGAAGCGCAGTAAAAAAATAGGTCATCTTGATGCGAGAGAAAAATGAAAATTTCATCGCCAAAAAAATAGAGTAAGTTTGTTAACCGTAGCAATGAAATTTACGATAGTGTAATTAAGTATACTTGAAAAAAATCTTATTAAATATATACTTTCATTAATATTAAATCCAAGCAAAAAAAAAATTATATCTTACGATGAAAATATTTATAACGACAAAATGCTCAAAAGTACTTTAAATTAAAATCGCACTCCAATAACAAAAGAAAAAAAAGTGGTCATGAAAGTTTACGGTTGTCAGGAAGTTGCGAGGACATCTGAAAATTTTCGATAAAGCTTGCTGTAGATGGAAATGAAAATTAAGTTTACGATTACAACAATTTTTTTTAATGTTTGAGTTTAATTTTGTTGTTAGAGACACGATTGAAAAGAAAATCAAATTCGTTAATGGTGGCCATATAACCCAAGTAAGACGTTCGATAATCGTCTTTGTCTCGTTAATTTGGCGCCTTGAGAGGACAATCATATTTTTTATTAAAATACAAAATATACGTTGAAAACAACGACAACGACTCTCAAACAAATCTCATTCAACTAGAGGTTTAGCAGACTTAGCAATAGCTAATCTAAAATATTCCTCGCAACTTTCCTAAAAGCCTAGTAACAACAGAACACCTTCACAAAACAATGCCCGCAACATGAAACAATCATAGAAAAATATGAAGAAGTGCAAAATGACTAAAATTATAAACGGCACAACTCATTCCGTTACACGTAATTGGTAAAATGGTAAGGGATGACAAAAAAAAATGTCAAGCACGGAGACAATATAGAATGGTGGCCGTTTATACTGGTGCAAGGTATCCGAAGGATAATTTAAATATACGCTTGTGAATGTAAAAGGACGAGAAAAAAATCCTTCTTTCGGCAGCCACGATGAAGAGGAATTATAGCACAGATAAATACTCTTAAAATCGATTGATCGAACCGTGACGAACGATCTAAATGCAACATTTCAAAGGGTTAAAATAAACGTAAAAATTAAAAAGCTAATAAAAAATGTCTAATGGTAATGATAATAAATATAAGTAAATTGAAGAAATCAATTAACTGAAATATCTATAATAAATTCATTGTAGCACCTTGATTAGACATCAATTGCAAGGAAGGATGGGTAGTCGAGTACATCATTTTAAAGAGAACTAAAAATCGGAAAAACAAAAAGCAGGAAGAACATTTGTGAAATCGGTTACAAGTTGAGGTTGGTAACAAAACATGCTGGGCTCGTATGAAGATTGAAAAAAAAAGCGGCGAAATTCAAATTGGTTTCTTTTGAATTTTAGGATTTAAAACACCTGCAGAGTAACAATTATAAAAAATATAACAAAAACATAAAACTAACAATAATCATTCTGTGAAAGCAATTTTTTTTGGTGAAAATCATTTTGATATTCGTTAGAGCTTCTCAAGTTCGTTTTTGAATAGATACTTAATAATGAGAAATATTTTTATTTTCGAGAATAAAATGAATAATGGACGTTACTAATCGAGAATCAGAAAGAGTAATTCGAGAAATGACCGATTTATAATATTTTAAGAATTATTACCATCAGACGATACTAACATTTTCGTTCTTAATCGACTAGCAGATGAATAGAAAAAGAAAATTTAAAGGAAACGATAAAAATATAAGTAAAACACCAAAAAGTCGATCAATCAATGCTTCACGACGTAGACTAGTTCTGGAAGAAAACCTCGACAAAAACATTTAGAATTCGATTCAAAAATTGAGCGCGAACCGCGAAAAGTGAAAGATGAAATTTAATATTTTTTTTTTTATGAGAGAAAAAAAAAATTACACCCTATTCTCACTATAGTGTATTAAGCTCGATGAAAAAGAATGAAATGACCAGACAATTAGTGTACTTTACAGCATCGAAACGAGTTTGGAGTTGGAATTCAAAAATGCTTTCGTCGACCCCACTGAGGGCATTGAAAAAAGTTCACATTTCATCAAGATAGAAAAAAGACGACAAAAAATAAATAAAAAATGAATAATATTCGATGAAAAGTGAAAACCGCTGTCCACGTTAGGGTAGTGCTGGTAGCATTTTCATTCGAACAGATGATGATGATGTTCTTTTTTATTTCTTCAAATGTGGTAGAAAAGCGCTGAGTAAGTCAATGGGCAATGGGAATATGATCGTTGAATTTTTTTCTGCCGAAATAGTGCTTAAGGTCTGCAGGTATCGAAGCTACAAAATACATAAATAAAACGTTTTGCAAAACTTCCGAGGAATTTTATAGAATAGAATCTATTCAAAGAAACAGAAATCACGGATTGAAGCATCGATGGGGGGAGTTTTGTTGCAAAACGCAACAAACGCCATTTTAAGTTGGGTATTGTTTCTTGCACGATTTTTAGCGGGGAATCGACTGGTGACCTGGTGTAGTTAGATTTTCAACAAAAAAAAATCATTTCAAGAGCCATTCTAAAGCCTTGAAAATCCTTTTTTAATTTTTGCAAAACGCAACAAATCTTTTGGCGCACATTTCGCATTTACAAAAGAAACGCGCAAAGATACCATAAATAAAGAGTAGTCAAAAGCCGGCATGAAAAAATAAAATAACTGAAAACCAAAACCAATAAATCGTTTTGGTTTTTATTCTCAACCGTTTTGCTTTTGTTTTTAAAGGAAATTTTAATTTCGCTTTTGAGTTGGGTTAATAACACCGCTTTTCATCTAATTTTCAATACATGAAAAGGGAAGCTTTACCAGGTCAAACAGGAGCTATTAGCAACTACCAGCTATCAGCCTGTTTTTGCCTTTATTACGAGCAACGTTTTTCAGTTCATTTTTCAAATTTCAAAAGTCAGCCATTCTAAAGCATCCTTTCAGATCAAATATACGATTCATTGGAGTTGAAATACGTACTTGAAGAGCGGCAGGACTCTCGATGATGACATCAGAAGCTTCTTTCAACGCTCGGGAAGCCTTCATTTCTCCTTCGGCGGCTATCACTTTGGCACGGGCTTCTCGCGCAGCTTCTGCTTCGGCAGCCATCGCGCGCTGCAGCTGCTGCGGCAGACGAACGTCTTTGCTGCAAATAGATAGAAGAAAGTAAGATTCATTTTACAAACTTCAATAAGTTAGTCGTAGTGGTCAAGAGAATTCAAGTGGAGGTCGAGAAACTTACATTTCAACACGTTCTACTTTGATACCCCACGGATCCGTGGCCACGTCCAACAGCGCCTGCATCGTGTGTGTGATGGCGGCCCGATCCGACAGTATTTCTGACAGATTCCGTGTTCCGAGCACATTACGTAATGTGGTTGCAGCTAGCAATCTCGTTGAATGGCTGGATGCGGAAGAAAAACAAATGGACGAATAAACAAAAAAAGTAGCCATAAAAATTGGACAAAAGTAATTTGAGCGTAAATTAACACGAAAAATAAAAATAACAACACGTTAGATGGTATCTTAAATTTTGCCTTTTTAGACAACAACTTGATACCAAACTCTCTAAACAGAAAAGCGATTAAGACTGCTTTGACATTAGCAGCACAAAATGACTAATAAAACGTAAGAAAATTAAATTCAAGTACATATTAAATTAGACAAGTACCTTAAATTTTAATTAAAATCGAGAAAATAGAAATGATCTACTTTATGCCTCCGAAATCAAATTTTTTCTTTTCTTCTGTGAAAAGAAAACATCGAAGAAAAGTTACATTGAAGATAAAAACTCTTAAAAGACTTGCTTCTATCTTTTAACCAGTAGTTTAAAAATCGAGCTCAATGTTTTTTTTACTTACAATAGTTCTATCTTTCATCATTTTTATTTTTATTTTACTTTTCACTTGAGTAAAATTTCAGACATTAGAACGATATCGACCCTAATGAGAAAATCCCAAAACTTCAATTTTTGCCGGAACCGCCGTTTTAGTTTAACCTGTTGATACGGAAATGTTTTGAAAAATAATGTTTCCGAAAAATGTTCCAAAATTGGAGTTACGAGATTTACTCATCGAAGTATTGGTAAGTATCAGATGGTAGCTACGAAAATCGACTCGAAGGTAAAAAAAAAAATTAAAAAAAAAAGGTACCGGTTATAATGTTACCTATAATCAGTCACGTTAACTACAGCATGCAAAGGATTTTGAATGCAGTAATATACGACAGCATCAACGCATACAGTCACATGGTCCTTGGTTAAAACCTAATAAAGCAGAACACCATCGAAAATAACAAGCATGCATTCGGTACACAAAAACAACAAAGTACAATGAAGATTAAAAAAAAAAAAACATGGAAAATAAAAATAATAATAATATGTAAGCTGTTACGCCGAAAATAATGATGATTTTCATTTTTTTTTTTTTTTCAGACTACATAAAAAAACCACTTCAACATAGTTTAGAAATTTAATCACAGGAAGTAATCAGTAATACTGCAAAGAAAGGGGCAAAATTTTGGGTGAATTAAACAAAGCTTCAGGGCTGGATCAGAGTTACCATAAACAAGATAAATTGAATCATCGTTGAAGAGGTAAATAATTTTTTTTTTTAAATGTGAGGTCATAATTGAAAATGGGAATAAAAGAATTTTAACCGATGATGAAAAGGAAAAATTCAGATGAAAAGTATACGAGTTTTTATAAGCTTTCATTAATTTGCTGAGGAAAATAAGAGGTGGCGCTGCGGACAACATTGCGGTCTTGTAATGGATGAAAAAGTACACGAGTTAAATAAAAACGTATATTATAAATGAGAAAGATTATAAGCTACTAGAGCTATTTTTTGGGAGGAGAAGGAACGACGTACATCTGTAAGGAAAGTAGTAATAGACTATAATTAAAATTTAATAGACTAACGTAGTATGGAATTCTTACTATACGAAGGGATTGAAATATTATAAACTGTTTTACCATAATAACTAATTGAACTAAGTAACACACTACCTAATCTGAATATTTATAGCAACACCATTCATCTCAAGCTCCACCTTCCGATTTTCTACAGATCCTATACATAAAAAATAAGAATATCTAATACTCGTACCAGCTAATACATAAGAATACACCGCGACACATACATATTTAGAAACTAGTATCCTATATAAACTAAAGGTGTAGTACGTCTTAATTTTTTAGAGGTTTCGTAAAAATCATCTTATTTGCTGAGTTATGGACCGATAACTAGTTTTGGGTCAGTTTATATCTCTCTTTTTCAAATGTTTACAAGGCTTTTCTTAAAAACATTTAAAAAACTCATTTTCAATGTAAAAGCTACAAAAATCCAAATCAGAAGAGAAGCCCATGGTTCAGCAAATAAAATGGTTTTCATGAAAGCTCACTCAGTCACCAAAAACAGCATTAAATTACACTTTTCTCGGATAAATTACGTTTTTCTGTCTAATCGATTTTTCTTTTCGACCGACGTAAACATATTGTCAGAAAAACTTTTCAAAGGCCGTTTGAAACTGTGGGGACAATGTTAACTACCCTGGTATCCCAAGCTATTTAATTTCATTTCTACAAGCTACACCATACTTTCAAACTACTTGAGGAAAGAAAGAGTAAGAAATAATTGAAAACGCAGACACAGAAAGAGGCGTCGAATAAAAAGAAATATTCGTTCAGGTTTCGGTGACTTTCAATAGTTTCCATCAGCGTGTCTGAGAATTACCGGAGGAAACTTGTACATGAAATTGAAATTTTACGAATAATGCTGTACCCGCATACGAGTATTATAATCGAATAAAGGTCAACTGTTAACATCCATTAAATTCGTAATCCTTATTACGTCATAAATGGAATCTACGAACGGGTAACGTAGTAAAATTATGATTCGTAGAAGTTTTAATGTTCGTCTACAGTAATTTCATTGTTGGAAACGATAAAATAAAGTGATCGACAAGGTGCGGAAGATTTTTATAACTGTTTTCCCAAATTACTTATTTTTCTCAAAGTGGATAAGTGACATTTTTGAAAATTCTACCAAACTGTGAAAAACTCAATATTTTGCAAGACTGCACTCGGTGAAAACACTGTTTTAAAAAAGCTTTCCAATTATTGTTGGTCACAGCGCTCGAAACGAATTGAAAACAGCCTGTGAGTAAGAAAGTAGAGGAGAATGACGAAGAAAATGCGTAACATTAAAAAACAACTCGAGATAAACGATCAACTATCAGGCTGAAGCGGCAAAAAAGAAATGGTGCGCCAGGGTGAAAATAAGGTGAGAACAGAGGCGAGCAGAGGCCACCGGAAGATTCAAAGAGGGGTGGTATTCAATCGCGGTATTTTTCAATGTACGCAGGACAATCGACATCTAGTCTAACCTGTAATCTTCGACGTTATTCGTGGCCATTATGGGGCTGTTCACCCGATAAAAGACGACAGCGTCTACATGCACTGTTACCGAATCTCTGGACAGTACCTAGACGCATTTAATTGCAAAATATTTATCACGGCGCACAGGTTTCAACGACGTTCGCCAGCGAGAAAAATGCCTACTCAACAGCAGCCATAGGGACAAAAGCCGAGCTATAATTGTGGAGTGCGTTCCGAAACCAAAACATAAACGATTAGTCCAACGCAACAACCAGCCGACCAAAGTATTTTTTTTAATTGTCTGATTTGTGGATTATTCCTTGTGCAAAAAAAAAGTAATTCTCAATCTTATAAACCTTTTTTTATTCGCAAATTATAGAAAAAACCAGCCAAGCTCGGGCATGGTAAGGCAATATCCAACCGAGTGAGAAAATGTTATTTTCATTTTAAAACAAATTGTTTTCTGGATATTGTAAACATATTAAATAAATTAATTTTTATGCAAAAATAAATCATTCCGAACATTTTGAATCACTTTTTCGAACATTTGAAAATATAAATGTCAAGTCGAGGCGAAATCCAGCCAAGTTTTCAATTTTTAAACACTTGTATTTTCTTTTCAAATGTGAATACAATCATCTTGATTTTTTGGAGAGGGCTTATGGACATCCTCTCTATTTACTGTCTTCCAAAAGTTGTGCAGTTTTTTGTGTTTTTTCGTGAATTTTGAAAATTGCAGTTGGCCGTTTGTTGCGTTGAGCTATTCGATTATTGAATATTTTGTCATAATCGCTCTCTACATCAAGGATGATAAACCGTGTCGTCATTTATAAAATAGCCAGAGAACTCGACGTGTCCACTAAAAATACTTAACATCGATGGCCCAGATAATTTTGCGTTTAAAAGAATAAATTTCCAACGAATAACTTTTATTTTTCCGTTCTTCAATAGCAGAAATCTCGACCAATAATAAAAGACAAAATGAAAAAAAGCCGGAGCAATGCGATAATTAATTACAGAAACTCGTGGCTGATGAAAGAAGGCACTGCGCTGATTTTTTATGATCCACCAAAAATGTTTGGAACTAACGTAAAATTTTCCCCACAAAGGCTTAATACAATTTCTATCTCACTCACCCTTTAATTTACTGAATAAAAAATATCATTTCCTTTCTCAAAGTAAGAAAGTTTCACTTCAAAAAAATAAAAAATACTGCTGAAAACAGAATTTGAAAGTACTCGTGATGAATTATTTATCCTCACGCATCAGAGCATGAAAGAATCGAGTCGTCAAATGAAGGGAAGCGTGAAAAATATCTGATCGATGAGAAAAGGCTCGCTGGCGAACGTAAAACCGAAAAATACCTGAGAGAAGAATTCTTCAAAGGGAATCATCGAAATCAAATATAATGGGTTTCGCCGTCAAAAAAGTCGAAATTAAACCTTCGATTTTACTTACTTCTTGCGGAGGCACATCGAAGGACACAGTTCTCAAATCCACTTTACAGTAGTTATCAATGCAAGGTATAATGAAGAAAATTCCAGGACCTCGAGCATCTCCTTTTCGTAGACGGCCCAGACGAAATATTACAGCACGTTCGTACTCTTGCACCACCTAGTAAAAAAAATTACGTTTTTTAAAAATTATTTCATAACATAAAGTATGTATTCGTACATCAGGTTGATCAAGAAAATTTCCATATTTTCCAAAAGTATCAAACCATCCTTCGTCTTTGTTTGAATGCATGACAAGTCATTTTCTTGTCTTCAGAATCTTGTTTGAGCGTTGAGTAATTACGAAGAAATGTTCTCCCTTTGCGCGGGGCTAAATATTAAAAACTGTAAAGTCCAATAATTCTGGTTTGGTTTCTAACTTGAGCTAAGATAGATGACTTTTTCAAGTCATTTGTTGTGTAAAAACATTACAGTCTGTAGTATTGAGGGGACAATATTATAATAGCTTAATTAATTTTATAAGATTAACAGTCACATAGAATACATTTTTAGTGCCTTGGCACTGCACCTCGCTACTCCATGTAAGAAATTGTAAAATAACTGACACGGAAAATGATAATTTCCTTTCAAAATTGATATCTATAGTAAACTACAATTTGGGAAATATCGTGAATCGATTCGATGCGATATAAAAGTTTTATCCATCCAATTACAAAGACTTATCAGAAAATTATTTGGGCATTCCAAACCCATGGTATAGGTTAGACTTTTGGTCTCGCGACCCATTACTCCATACGAAAGAAAGCACTTATTTCAAAGGATATTTCAATAAAAAATGATAATTATTCTCGTAAAAACTCAGTAAAAAAATTATCATTTAAAAAAATTCAACATCATGAGTACGAACCTTAAAACAATAGAAAACGGAAAGTGGAAACGTAATTATCAGCAATATGACGGATGCCACAGTCGTGAAAATTTCTATAAATTCAGAACTACTGTTGGTATCTGAAACAAAAAAAACAAAAAAACAAATGATACACGTAGAAGAAAATACATACTTAGGTACAAAAAAAAAAAACATAAAACGATAAAATAAGCAATTTGTAATTTTTTTCATTTTTTAATAATCCTTTTCTTATAAGGCATATTATATTCTGAATTAAATAAATTAACACAAATCCATGTGGAGGAGGTTGATGTAAAAAATTAGTCCTAACACCCGAGGTAAGGATTATAAAAAAATTGAAAGGACCATTATCACATTTTGTAAACGACAAAAATATTTTTTTTAATTTCTGGCCCATTTTCTTCACGATCTATAAAAGCACAAAAAATAATGTGTGCCTGGCACATTGGTTTTGCAAAATATACTCGTATTTCAAATAAAACTCAGAGCAGATGCAGACCGAATGAACTAAACGGTAAACGGGACATCTAAGGATTATGACTTATTCGGATTTTTCAAAAATAAACTCCGAGTTCAATTCTACTACAGTCGACCTAGTCCAGTGCAGATAGATGTTTCAGATTGCAAAAAATCTTGCAAAAACTATTTTTTTTAGGATGTTTTGCATTATTTTATATCGCATTTTTTTCCCCGGCTGATTGCACCGGACAATACTGTTAATGCAAGAAAAAGAGTAAATTCTTCGAGCTCGACCTTTGTAAATGTTATTGGCATTCGGATCGTACAATTTGTTAAACACTCGAGGAGCATGTACGGGTCCCGTGGTCGAGTTGGTCGCGTTGCTCGCGTGCACCACACCTGGGGCCGCAGTCATTGGATCAACGCCGGCAAAGGCCACACCGCTCATTCGATTTTGGCCACTTCGAACACGCAGCCTTTGCGCTCCGAAACGATCCGACGATTTCCGCCGTGCTGGCAGCCAGATGGTGTGTTCGCACGGATAAAAGTCGTTATTCGAGGGTCGGAAAGACGAAAGCCACAGATTGGGAGCACTGCCAAACGATTCGGCCGATAATAGCCGCGACGACGTCGGATTTCGTAAAAATAGAAACGATATTTGCGCTGATTTTACAAATGGCTCGATCGACGGCGTCGATATCGAAACGGATTTTCAATTATGACCTAATTCGTAGAATCCGTCCATTTAGGAGAATGCTGGCTGGCTTTTCGAGATCAAGGGCCGACGGATAGGTACACGCGTCTACGTCCGGTCGTAAAACGAGACAAATAAAAATCGACGCGCACTCGAAATAAATTTGAAATGAAATTTCGAGAGAAAATAATTCGCACGAATAATATGCAGAAATCGACCGAACGGTTCGACTTTCTCGCGCCGAATAAATCGCGAAAATCGCTTAGCGATGGAAAACCTCGTTTTTGAACTTAATTTTCCCAAATGAAAATGGCATCGCTTTGGAAAAAGATGAGCTGGTGACGAAAAGTGTGTTTAGGCACTATTTATACGCGCACTTATCGACTCATCTTCTTGGTCGAATAAAAAAGTGGCAAACGTCAAATTTGTCGTTCAATTTGCACGCGAGCGTGTGCCTCTAACATTCGTACTTAACACCCCTCTCCCCCGTCCCGCCCCCTACGCGACTGACAGACAGGTGGCAAAACAAATACGAGTACCTACTTCCTTATCGACGAATAAAAACGAAGCGAGAAGGAACGAAACAATCGAAAGTAGAAGAGGTTCCGCTTTAGCGGACGCGTAGGCAACACTTCATGAAACCGAAAAATACGTCAAACCCTCATCTAAAAATGTAATAATTGCTTTTTTTTTTATTTGTATGTTTCGTGAAAAAATGACTCATCACGACTGACAGCAACATTGAAGTGTTTTGATATATTCACGCAGCTCATAATTGTATCAGGAAAAAACTTCTAATTAATCCTAATCTAAGATTAGCGGATCCACTAAAATGTATCAAAAAAATATTTCCCATAAATATCCTTCAAAAAAATAGTTTTTCGCGTTTTTGACTTTTTATGGATTATAAAATTCAGTTCTCGAATGTCACCATCGTTGAGGAAATACATGCAGATTTCAAAGTTGAGATGTTACACGGGAAGGGCATGACATGAAAAAAATTTTTTTTCCTCTTGTAAAATTAAAAACAGTGGACTTCCTTCTTGTACAGCACTGTTCGAATGCATAAACTATTTCTCTCAACGGACGTCTGGAAGATAGTAGCAATGCAGTATAATTATACTCACACTAGGGCAAGTATCATCATTTCAGACTATTATCACTTATCAGTTATTTGAGCACTGTGCTGCAAACAAGAAATGTTGATTTTCCAAACATCGACGTGATTTTTTACATGTTTCATTAAATACTCGTAGTAAGAGTAAACTTAATCCAAATCAACGTCGAGAGTAAGTTAATTTAAATGAACATCCATCAATACAAATTTGGCAACTGAATAATTTTCAACTTTGCCTACCACTTGGCGGTCGAACTCAACGAAAACCGAAAACATAAATTTGGTTTGACGATGATATTATAACCATTAAGGGTATGCTTTACTAGACGCCCGAACTCCACAATTCGGCTTTACGAATATCTCATGGGAGGAGCTTCTGAGGATGAAATATGGAAAAATAAGAATCAAACTTCTGAATTAGCAAAACCAATACGAAATTTAGGATTTTTGTTATCGAACTGTCCGATAAAACTATATTTAAAAAAATATTTTCAAACTCAGGCAGAAATAAGTCGGGAAAATTTTTCTGTTTTTTACATTTTTTTCGCGAGAGCAAAAGGAATTATCAGCCGAATAATATGTATTAAGTACTGACATAATGATTTTATGAACAGCAGACCACAACATTATACTCGTAACTTTCTCCCGATTGCATTCAAAAAAATGTGCGTTCAAAGAGCTGATAGATCGTAAAATTAAATTTAGAATCGAATTTTCAGCAGTAATTTTTTCTTTCGTTTTTCTCTTTTTTACCCTCATTTTTACCCTGGCAACCGAAATTACGCGATAAATAATTCAACGATGCCCAATCGATTGAATTTGAGAAGTGAGGAAAATAAAATGAACACGAAAAATTATATAAAAAGAGTAAATAGGTACTTGTGGGCTAGAAGTATCATATTTTAACTTAAAACGTCAATTGTCAAGGTGAGAACAAAAAATAAAAAACCACGTGAGAAAGGTCGTGAACAAATTTAGGACTCCAGAGACGAGAGTTTGGCTATTCGTGCGAACGCAATTAAGAATTTATAGAATGTTTCCAAGAAATGTTTCAATCGGAGGTTTGCTCACATTTCACCGGTAGACAATTCAACAATGAGCCAAGAAAAATGCATAGAAATTCAATAGCGGGGGGGGGGGGGGGGGGCAGGAAATGGTCTGAAAAAGGTTGATTGTTTTGACTATGTAAGACTCCCTCCTCTTAATTTCGGTCAAGGTACGCCAGAGGTAGGCTCTATAGTGAAATACAAATAAATTATTTACTTTGAATTTACGTTTTCAAATTCCCCTTTTGACTGTAGCATGAAAGAAAAAGAGAATAACATTACCTCTCGAATATTTGATATCGTAATGAACATTACTCGATCCTCCTGCTTCCAAGTCCGTCATTTCAACTTTTACGTATTTTTTAGCGCTTACACCTAAAAAACAAATAGAAATAAATTACTCGTACCTATAATGAATAAATAAATAATATTATCTAGCTAATTTTCATTAAAAGTTAGCAGTCCGATGAGACGTAAGTATCCAATATTAATACATTTTTGGAGGCTTACTAAATATAAGAAACTAGCAAAAACTAATAATATTACAAGAAACTAGCAGAAGTTAGCATGTAAATGTTGTAAAAAGTAAATTTAAAAAAAAGAAAAAAGATAAGTTATTATGAAACACTTACTAGAAAAATATTTTCCTCGGTTAATTAACGAGCGCAAGTTAACAAAAGTACTCTTGAAGAATTAGTTTTTAACAACTTGACCAATTGAAACCGGTTACTCAAATGAAAATGAGATAATATAGGTACTAAAAGAGTCCAAAAATAGAATGCGCAAACATGAAGTGCAGCGGAAATTTGAATGATACTGGGAATTACTACGAGTATGATGATTCACCTAGCCATAAACTAAATAGTTTTCAATAATATACAGTATTTGCATGTACAATATACGATTGTACGTACATATTATACTTATATATCTCATCTACTATGAGATGACTAATTTGGAAAGTACACTTTAAAGGCGTTTTTAGAGGGGAATGCGAAAATTGTAAAATTTTTCAGGGAATTCCTTATAGCTTACTAGTTAATTTTATTCTCACTGGAACTAATTTAGTAACGTAGAAATATTGCAGCGATAATTTTCAAATAATTTTGCTACCCTGCACTGTGGGACATTTTAGAATTCTAACACGGTTTTTTATAACTATTTTGGTCATTATTTTTTAGGTAAGTACGCTGCGATACTGCATTGTGAAATATGTTAATATTAGGTACATTCGACATTATTTTTTCTGTTACATAGGGAAAACCTGTCAAGATAAATTGAAACTGTTCTTACAGAAAGAAATGTGTATAGTAATTTCAAGCATAATTTTTCAAGATAAATGTCATTGCTAACATATTTTTATTTATTATAACCCATTTGATTTCAAATTTCAGGGTGTAGTTCCAAAATTTAACAATTTATATTCCATAAAAATGAAAATACAGGAAAATAAATTAGGAGTGAAATACACGCTATGCAGCGTGCATTGTTCGACAACTGGTTGTCGTGATTGAAAAATGAAAATACAATCAAGAAATCATAATACTGTTTCAGGAAAGCGCATTCGGTATCATAAAACACAAGAATGTTTAAAAATATAAAATGGCGATTATGAAAATACCAACACGAATACGCTGATAACCACGAGCGCTGGTGGCAAAGATAAATTCCAATATCTCGAAATTCTCAACTTATGATGGAAATACGTAAATAGTTTGCGTTTAATTCACACAGATTCACGCGTAGAAAAATCACCCATGAAATCAAGATTAAATATGAAAAGTGAAATGTAAAAGTGTCAAGGAGTAACCGGAGTGACCATGTACCAACGCTTATGTGACAAGAAATTTATCTTAAAAGATGAAGAACAAAATGCTTGCGTAGCATTTTTCCAACTAAAAATATAACGCAAAGTCTGCAATATAGTTGACTAGTTGGCGGATGTTTTGTGAAACTTGTGTGTTTTTGTGTCGTGATTCTAGTACATAGAGAATTTTTCAAAGTGGTTCATTGTGTAGAATTTAAAAATAAAAAAAATATAAAAAAAAGATTTTCATATAATTTTGGTGTGCCATCGCAGAATAATAGAATTAAATCGTTGCTGAATATTACTCGCTGTAAGTACATACATAGAAGAAAATAAAAATGTCATTGAGTATTGCAACTCACAATCAGTCATCAAATAGTTCTTAATATTTTTACTATAATCTGGGGCCCAAATGTGAGTTTTAAAAAATAATCATCTCAATCAAGGCTTGTAATGTTCTTTCACCATTTCCAAAATAAAAATACAATACGTTGACCTTGATTCATAATTTTCCACTTTTATAAGCAGTATATTTTATAATACATTTAGGATATCTGTTTCAATTGGACTTATTAGCCGATCTTTCAAGGGATGTGAAAGGAATAGTGATCGTTTAGTCCGAACCTGTTAAAATAGCAATATTATAAAAATAGGACCTGCTAGTCAAACAATAAAGAAAAATACATAAATAAAAAAAAACGAGGAGAGACCGTGTAGTCGGATTATTTCCTCAATATGCGATTAGTAATGAATTTTAATTAAATCCTCGCAATTTTTCATATTTATGCAGATGGATATCCTCGATGAAATTCTATCAACCAGTCCATCAACGTGGACCAAAGTGCCTAATTCAAGTTACGACGATGGTTACTACATCGAAAAATTACATCCGGACTCGGTCGAATATCGACTCGTAGCCCAAGGATTTACACCTCACTGCACGGTCAAATACATAAAACGTGTTCAAAATCCTTTCCAGTTGGCTCTTTTCAAAATTTCTCGAGAAAAAGCTAAGGCTGAAGGCACTCGTCTTAATGAGGTAAATTAGACCAGTCGGGTTCGTACTCGAGTACATTTCTTACAAAATTCAACATCACACATAGCCTTCATTTTGAAGCTAAAAATCAGCATACTCTAGAAACATCATAGGCAGACATACTGATATTAAGATCTACCTCTTGACCTAATAATTAGAGGATTTATCGACCCAAAACACAAATTTATTCGAATGCATTTAAAGAAAAAATTAAACCACCTCTAAAAATCGAGGAATTTTTCAAAATTAAAATACACCTATACACATGAGCAGTTTGGCTATTATATGACTTCAGAATGAAAATTTGGTAAAATCTAAAATACTTGAAAAAATGTGGTCTGATTTATCCTATCCGACATTGGAGTAGTAATTTATGGGTATATTATATTATTTTTATGATATTGGCTGGTGACATCCAAGAATTTTTTGATTAAATTTTTATTTTTGCATCATGCTAACTAACGAATCGATTCAAATTAATAAAATATAGCTACACTGAGAAGAAATGCATTAAAAATCAAAATAATGCACACTTGTCGTCGTCACAAAGTAGTTAGACAAAAATAGATAACATTTTTATGAGCAGCTCTTTTCAATGCACTTTTACTCGTATTCTTATGGTAACTATTTTTAAAATTTTTCAAACGGAAATAAACATTCTTCTAACTAATGAGCAGTATAATATGCCAAATATGTAGCCTGAATCCTGAAAATTTCTTTTTGTGGCATGCAGTGTTATGTTGAAAAATATTTTTCTATACTATTCTATAGTATTTTTCGGTACTTACAGATGCAAGCATATCATGTAATTTACGAGAATGATTTGGACATTGCCCTAAAATACACAGTCGACTATCGAAGATATGAAAATTCGTACGAGCTATCCCACAATCAACAAGATTTTATATACAAACAACCTCGGTTCAATAAAAATATAACAGATGCTGTGAATGCATTTGATAAGAATATTGTTCGTGGACAAAATAAGTTGGTGTTAACATGCGATGTGTTGAGTGAAGAGTTGTACCAAATAAAAACCAGCACTCAGGCAGATTATCATGTTAATTATGTTGTCTGCATTGAATAACGTTCAGATATAATTAGCTGAGGAGAAAAAAAAAAACGAAATTTCAAAAATATTAACTCTATTATAGCCCTCGATGTATAAGTTATGGTTATGAATAAAGCTTTAGAATTAAATATTCCTAATTATGAAAATTTTATTTTAAAATTATCATCAAGTTGTAGTCATGAAGTATTGTACTCGTATGAGCAACGGTCCTGCAACTTCGTTGCATTTTCTTGTCAGTTATTTTCATCGACTAATCCAGTGAAAATTTTATTTTTGTACCTATTCGAAAATCGAGATGCTATTAGGGGTTCTAATTGTACTTTATAATAATTATTAAAAAATAAAATGAAATAAATTTTAACGAAACTTTTAGAAAAATTATTATTTTTTAAATTAATCACATGAATGTCTTGCAGTTTTAATTAGAATAGACTACTGGTAACCAAAGAATTTTTCTTCACTTCAATTTTTATTAGTTTTTTAGTACCTAGTCTTATGACTAATAATACAGCAAAAATTTTAAATACCGTCGAACGGGGTGACTTTACATTCAAGGGGCGACTTTACCCACTTCGTTTTAGCCCAATAAACAAATTGCCAGGCAAAAATTAAAACCAAAATACGATTTGGATCAAAGCAGGTAGAAGGAGGAAAATAAAAAAAAGATCGCCGTCCCTACCTCACTTCACCCAGTAACAGAACAAGAAAATAAAGCAGCGATATGGTTTTTTCCTTTTTCTTATTCGTCTTTTTTTTTTAACCAGACACTCAAAATATTCAGTTCGGTTTCACACGGTTGAAGTTGTAACTTGACTAGTTTCTTTTCAATCGTATGTCTGAGTATAAACATCCTCAAATTTTGCCTCCTCACCCATCAATAACCCGTCAATAACAAATTGATGGGTAAAGTCGCCCCATTAAGGAGTGACTTTACACAAATTTTTTGAAAAATCATAAAAAATAGAAGGAAGGCTGCAAACTCAAACTTGTTTTTACAATTGTGTTAAGAAATGTTAGACCTAAATTTTAAAACCAAATTCACTTCAATAGCTTCAAAATTGGAGGAGTTATTAAAGGACAAAGTTGAAAAACATAAAAAAAGTGTGTAAAGTCGCCCCATTCGACGGTAAGTCATGAATAAAATTATGGAGTTTTCAACACGCCAAAAACGTAAAATTCTATTACACTATCAAAATTAATCTTGAATTTTCGGTTAATTTCAAAGCAGACTAAAGGGAAAAAATATACGCAAGGGTGAGTTTGACAATTTAAATTTAAAATGCTGAACCAAATTACAATCTTGGAATACAAAGGGGTGAAATTTTGAATAAATCAACCATCCTCATTCTGTAAAAGCTAATAAGTTTCAAAATTACACACCTTTTTACTCTAAGTTAAGCCAAGAAAATCGACAGCTTAAATTCAGTTCAACTCCTGAAATGAAGATAAGGAGAAAGGAATTTTCCTGAGCTTATTGTCTCCTTTGAATTTATTACTCTATATTCAAGAAGAGTATCGATATTGACAACGTTCAACTCGAACACTTGAAACTTTCGAACTCCATTTCTGGACCTGAGGATGAGAGTGTTTCGAATGTATATTCAGGGACAAGAGGATTTCGACTATTTTCGATGTATCATGTAGTTTATTATGCACTTTCATCTTGTGAACAGTAAACTGATTCAACATCAGCATCATATACATCCAAAATGAGAGGGGTACTTGGAACGCTTCAACAACGATTCTAAAAACTTGCAATTTGAACTTTGATCAATCAACTTTTCAGATCCAGATTCACATTCGATAGAATAATTAAAAATTCGATTACATCAATGCAATAACCTTATTTTATGCAGTACCTAAATTTACTAGAAAGAATTTACGAGTAATGTTTAACTACTTACGTCTACGATAGTAGCTGTAAGGCACAATCAGTTACAATTTATGAAACTATCATGAGGTTCATGATAACGGGTACCGATTAAAGATAATGTAAAATAAAAGAACATGCAAAGGAAAAAATGCTGTTTACCTGCACAAGCAAAATAAGCTCGTTAAAGCGATAAAATGGTGAATTCCAAAATACTGGAAAGCGATGGCAATCAAACTCGTCTTATCTCAGTACCTGAGCTCATCGATTCGAAAAATCACAACTTAATTAGAAGATTAACTGGGTCAGTTTAAGGAAGAACGAAAGGAAGACGCACTATCATCGATTTCATTTGAAAAGAGATGCAACAATATACTTAAAATAAATGTCAAGTACGAGCTAGGACAACCATTATGAACGACTTATGAATTAAAATTAAATATTGACGGCAAAACATCGAAATAGACTGTAAAAGTGAAAACTTGGTAAAGACACTCGAGAGTAAAATAAAATAAAAATTTCAAAATGTTTCACATTCGTAATCAGTATTCTACTCGACAGGACCCCGATTCACACAAGTACACTATTTTACTATTTACATATCATTTACGCATGACGCATGGTGTACGAGTGGTTGGTGGTGGCGAATGACTGAACTATTGGCGAATGGCGATTGGCGATAGCGAGCAACTTTTTTTCATCCTCTCTTTCAACGGACAGAAAAATGCGGTAAAAAAAGTAAAAAAATTTTAATGATTGTCCAAGCTCAGTGATGTTTTTTTTTTTTTTTTGCGATGGTACCATTAAGCTGCATATTTCGTTGAATAATTTAAATTTTTTCAATTTGATTGAAATCACGCTACTCACAGGGTAGCTGCTGGTACAGAATTTTTCGTGTTCGCGTTTCAGTTGTTCGTCTCTTTTTCGACGACTAAAACGTTTCTTATTTAAAATAAAAAATAAATGAAATAAATATTGAAATTTAGAAAAACTTGGCGAAACGAGCGTTAGAATCAGTTAAATTAAAATAATTTTAATATTTATAGAATATAACTATCGTAACAAACAAGAACAACTTAATAGTAACAACATTACAAAGTTGAATCATTTAAGGGAAAATTTGAGGCGAATCTCGATTTTTAGAGAAGCTAAACTTGAAAAATGAAAATTCGCGACGTTTATTACACTATGTAAGTTTACAATGAAACTTTTTATTACAAATTAGGAAAGTGAGGCAGAAACAAAAATTATGAACTAGTAAATCTAAAGACGGAATGCACGAGTTGTTAACAAAATAAATTGCGAAGGTACTTCACAATGAAAGTAGTTCGTCTCAAAACAACAAGAGGTATCTGCAACTTTTGATACAGAACCTTACGATAATTTTGTATTCTCTCGCACGCGAGCTTCTCAAAAATGAAAAAATAAAAGAGTTTCAGAGGGGTAAAAAAATAATTAAACTTCACAGTATTCTTAAAGGGGATCAAATTCACAGTAGGTACCATGTTAATTAAGGTAGTATTTCGACTTATAAAAAACATCGACATGTTTGGCCAACTACAATGTGCGGAAGACACAAATTTTTAAACGCGATTTTTCCTCTAGGAACCAACACGGTTGGTAACAAACCTTCACCACACAAACGATTTACGACGATTTCCCAAATTCCTTATCGAAAAAAATGAAACGCTAGTAGGAACATGATATCGCACAAAGAAACAAGAAACAGTCATAATATTAATTATAACAATATCCTTTGACTTAATTTTCACCCCTGAATAAATAGTAAAATCATTAAATTTTTCAACGCCGAAACTTCTTCAGTCCTTCTTCTTCTCCGCCTCGGATTTAGGTGCAGCGACATTCGCATCAGCGTTTGATCCGTCAGTAATTGCAGCTGGCGCTTTACCGCGTTCCTCGACTGATTTTTTCTCCATTTCCGCCGAGTAACCAAATTCGTTAAGACGAGTGGGATCCGTTTTGTAGATCCAGCGTTGGTACAGGAAGATGAAAAATACAACATCTGCAAATACGCAGAGAGTGGATGTTTAATAATGCGTGTAATTCGTTCCGCACGAGCAAATGAATGACCCAAGGACTATCGAGAGGGAGTAATCAACAACATTAAAGCGATTTTTAAATCGTTATAAATGAATTGCTTTTTAAATGGATCTTTATTTTAGTTTTAAATACGACATTTCTAGGACTATCAAGATTGTTGGTAACAACCCTGTCTTGTATTTGTTATCATGTTTTCGACTGCGTTTTCGAGAAATGTTTTTTTTTAAACCGGAGTAAGTTGTAGTTCCTCTATAGTCATTGCCTTTAACGTTGAACAATAACGTTTTATGATTCAATTTCGATGCGAGCCAAATTCAATGCATCCAAATTATTTAATACACCCAAAACGAGGAAAAAATCTCAACGTGCTGATGAACTCTCCGAAGTCAGAATCTCGAGACAAAGTATTATTTCAGCGCCCTTACGTTATTTCCACGACCACATATTGAAATTTCAACTTACCATCACGTAAGCACCCAATTCGATACATGGTAGGCATTTTTATAACAAAAGCGAAAATATCGTCGATAAACGTATTTAAAAACTTGTAAGACATCATTCTCCACGGCAGATGAGCAACCGATTTCAATTTATAATTAATGAATAGCTGCGGTGTCATCATAATAAATCCTGAAAGCAATCGTTAAACGAGGTTTTAAAAGTTGAACTTCCTCAAACTTGGCCGATAATGTGTTTTCACCCACCGAAAGTTAATAAAAAGCTGTACAACATATTTAGAACCCAGGAGTACCAGCCTTTATGTTCTAAATAAATAAGCGAATAAATAGCGTATCCAGCCAGTAGGGGGAATAAAATCCAGGACAGATACTTGAAAGCCAGCTGGTCGTACTGTTTCGTACTCGACTCGACATAGGAACCTTTGTCTTTCATAATTATCTTCGGGAAAATGCCTAGTATTTTGTGCTCGCGATCTAGACTGAAGTCGGCAACCTGTAACACGAGTGTATTAGATTTTCAATTAATTTCCATTTCGTTTGAATTTAAAGCAAAAAAAAAAAGTCACACAAACCTTGTTTATCTTCCAGATTTCAATGATTAAACCGACGAAACAGCTTATTGTGATTATCATATTAGCTTCATTATCAAACACGTACAAAAATACAATAACTGACTGGAACACATTAAACATAACTGATCGCACAGATAAGCCTTCCAGCGACTCGCGATTGTTCCAGAATTGAATATCTGTGAAACGTTACAAATGAAATTTCGAAAAACGTTGAATAATTAAGAAAAAAATGATTCGAGTTTACCATTTTTAAACGCCAACAATTCGAATATACTATGCAATACGGAAACTATAACAGTGGCCGCGATTAAGTACGGATTAGTTTCTAATAGCATTTGCTTCAATGAATCCTGCTCTTCATCATCGGCATCCGCGTCCATCGAATCCGAACC
Source organism: Parthenolecanium corni (assembly GCA_038050395.1). Lineage (NCBI taxonomy): Eukaryota > Metazoa > Arthropoda > Insecta > Hemiptera > Coccidae > Parthenolecanium > Parthenolecanium corni. The sequence goes on along the minus strand of JBBCAQ010000034.1, from coordinate 2,097,058 downwards.
ACCATACATGTTAACAGACCATTTAGATCTAGTCGCCTGAGCTAAGTAGATTTGCCATTTGAACAACGATAAGGGTTGATAGGTTAAGCTCAAATGAAGAGTTCTACAATGAATTACAAACCGTTATAATTCTCATAATCTTTTTATTCGACAAATTGCTTTGATTAAAACCTACTCAGTTGTTTCGTTAATAGGATGATAATCACGTTTCATATTCCAAAAATCATTGTAAAATAGCACAGGTTTGTATAAATCTCCCGACGGAAGAAATTCAATATCTAAAACAAAAAATAAATTCTTTTCACGACCTGTAAAAGAGAAGGGATCTTTGGAAATAATAATGTAAATTCTTCCCTTACTGAAGGGTCAAATAACACGAATAACAAATGGTACACAAATAAGGGATTTATATATTGCTCAAATAATTATACGAATAATCTGTGGGCACCAAGAGGTCTCATCAAAATAAATAAACGTTTGATTCGATATCAATAAACTCAAATTCGGAACAATGCTCGGATAAAAATCGATAAAGAAAATTTTATATACCTTTATCTTTCCAATAAACTTCATTTTATGAGTACCTACTTACATTCATTAACAGGAGATGGAACCATTCCTGGCGTCCATTCAGTGTGATCTGTAACCAGACATAACGTAATGTTCGGATGCCAATGTGAAACGATTTCGGAATTCTGATATTTAGCTTTCTGAAATGTCGAACAAAAGAACATAATAATTACATTTCGTATTATCGCTAGCGTAAGAAATAAACTAATATCTCACCTCGCGATCTTCGATCGACGTTGTAGTTTCACCGGTTAACAAATTTTGAGTTTTAACGAAAAATCTTTTCTTATATCTGTTCAACCTTTTACTGGTATGAATCACATAGCTATCATTCGTCGTCAGCAGCTGTTTTAAACTATGTCTCGGCCGGTCCCATTGTACCACGTATGAGTGGATATACAATGACCCATTCTTACGAACAGCCTGCAAATCGATAATACTGGATAGAGTATTATCTTAAAGATCACGAAAAAAATTAATCTTTCATACAAACCTCACTCGGCGTAATTTCTACTTCCTGCGTAAATGTACCGTCGCCATTTAACCCCGCAGACCAGTCATCATATCTCAACCCATTTTTTTCCCAAATTAATGCTTTTGCATCGTCAAAATTCACGAAAGATGGATTTTCCGATAAAAATACGTACAGGTCCTGGAAATAATGGTAAATATTAAAGAGCGAAATCATTCGTGCATAGAGTCATCAGTTATCTTACAAAAAGAGTGCCATTCTGAAATAAATTGGCGGCTGGTAATCTCGCTGGTCGACCGGCATCTGTAGAATTCTGAGCGACTGGAGGTGACTTCCCTCGAAAAAGGTTGGATATAAAATATATAATCAAAGCGCGAACTATCAAAGTCCGCGTGACTGAGAAAAACGATTCGAATCTGCTAGGCTGCCTTTGAGGCTGTTCATTATCAGGGGCAACATCGGCGTTATTTGCAACAGCATTCTGAAGGGAACGAAAAATAATAATTTTAGAGCCTGCACTTAGAGGATTACAGTGTCGAGTACCGAGACAAAAGTAAGAATACCTCCGGTGAGGGGACGTCATCCCTCGTTGCGATGCGATTTTCGTTATTCGAAGATTCCGCTTCCATTTTTGTACTAGAATAAACGATTCAAATCATTTATAGGATATTAAACAATTTCTTCCTAAAAACAAACATAAAAAAGTAAATGGGATTAGTTTTTACAACGCAAAATAGACTATTACGTAACTATCTGATGACTAAACCTTTATTACTAAAGCAATCGTAAAAATTACACGAGAAATAGAACAAAAAGATTGAGACTAATAAAATTTTATTAGTACTTTCATTTATTGAACTGAAAATAACTTTGTTGAAAAGTATATCCTAATGAGGCACGAAAAAATTTACTATCACAAAACAGTTTCTTCAATGCAAAACAAAAAATTCGTATAAATCCTTCCCACTCAAAAAAGTGCACAAATGCAGCAAAGTATAGTAAAGAAGCCTAGAAAATATCGTTGGAAGGGAGAGATGGAGGTACAATAGACAAAGGGTGATATTCTCAAATAAAATGAATCAGAGTTGACCCTTGCCCATTGTTCTCTTTTCTGAAAATAAAGATAAAAGACTAAGAAATAAAGGCTGATTGTAAAAACCTTGCTAAATTTTTGAATTTAGTATTTGAAGAAAGTTCCAGACTTTTAACAAACAAGTGACGAGTAGAATTAACAGAGCATCAAAATGTTAAAATATTTGGGAAAATATCAAAAGTTAATGTAGGTCAGTAACGCTTAATTTTAACTAATCAAGATTATTAAAATTTGTAATGAGATGGGTTTTCTCAAAACATCATCTTTTTGTGCCTAAGAGCCGCAATATCTCACGTTACATGTTGGACAATGTGACGAAAAATCGCACACTCAGTGAACAATGGCTGATGAAAAAAAAAAATCAGGACTCTTTGCATACACCCAAAACAAATTATGCTGAAACTAAGAAATTTAAGCTTCATTCAGATTTACGATAACGAAAAAGGCCAATCAAACGCGAAAAACACTTCTTCAGTCTGCTTTTTCATTTCAAGTCACAATTAACTTTCAATCTTTATGAGAAATATCCTTGAACTAATTTTTCATCAAGGATTTTAGGGCTCCTACTCAATTTGACGAAATTATTCACTTGAACAAACCATTGTTTTTTCTCAACTCGAGTAGAAATTTGAATAATGAAAAGTAATAGGAAATTATAGTAGGTGAGCATTATATCGTGGATGTACAAAACGCTTAACATGAACATAAAAAACGAGTTCACAAATGAAATACCTGTCAACAAATTCGAACGAAGCAATCATAAAATTAGAAATGGTATAAATTGAAGATACGGTGAATTAGGGGAAGTTTATGTAGTATAGAATTTTCTTCACTGAGATGAATTAGAAAGTTCACGCTATATTGCGAAAAAATAGCTAATTGAAAAATGTTGCCAAGCGACATTGTAATTCTAAGCTTTTGTCTCATACCTGGGCTCATCGATGGGAGAAGTTACCGATTAGTTGAAACTAACAGCGAACAAAAGAAAAGAAAGAAGACGTACGTGCATTGATTCCAATTGAGTTGAAACAAAAATTATTCTAAATTACTATTAAAATAAAATAATAAAATATTCTGCGTACGGTCGAAAGAAATTGAATAACTTTTTTAAAATGAAGGAACGACTTATCATGGGGTGTGCTCTCCACTGATAAGAGCTAAAAAACTTGTGCTCCATTTTGATTGGCTCTCCTAAAAAATAATTTTGTTACTGGTTTTCAAGTCTGCAGTCAGTTGGCCCAACCAAGCTCTTCTCTCCCTCTTCACCAGAAAGAAGATGGCATTCTTATCACTTGATTAGTAAGCATTTTGTATTGTCATTTTTCATTGAAAGTTCTTTCAGGTTCTTTCATTCCCAAACGTTTCAAAAAGTGCGTTTAATTCTTCAATTCTCTGTAAAAGTTATTCCAAAATGACTGTCAATGGAGCCGAAGGAGTACGAGAAAAAGCTCTCGCCGATTACCGCAAGAAACTTATCGAGCACAAGGAAATTGAGAGTCGTCTTAAAGATAGTAAGTTACAATATGAATTCGCTGAGTCACTAGATTATTCACTTATATTAATATTCTTTTCGACTTTTTCAGTGCGTGAGCAGTTGAAACATGTAACTAAGCAGTATGATAAATCTGAAAATGATCTGAAAGCGTTACAGAGCGTTGGTCAAGTGAGTGCTATTCTTTTTCAATTATTTGTATGTCAACTTTGAAATTAATACCACTACTTTTATTTCAGATCGTAGGAGAGGTATTGAAGCAACTTACAGAAGATAAATGTAAGCCAATCTTTCTGTTACGAGCTTTGATCATTTCCGTTTTTCTAAACTATTCTCATTTTTTTATAGTTATTGTGAAAGCTACAAATGGTCCACGATATGTAGTCGGCTGTCGTCGTCAATTAGACAAAACCAAGTTGAAATCAGGTACTCGGGTGGCCTTAGATATGACTACTTTAACTATTATGCGTTACCTGCCTCGTGAAGTCGATCCTCTGGTTTATAACATGTCTCATGAAGATCCTGGTGTAGTCACTTACTCGGCCATCGGTGGACTTAGCGAGCAAATTAGAGAATTAAGAGAGGTAAAAATCGTAATAACGTGTGAATTTTAAACTTTGTATTGTTATTTCATTATGATTAATCATTATAGGTTATCGAATTGCCATTACTGAATCCAGAATTATTTCAACGGGTGGGTATTACACCACCGAAAGGTTGTTTACTGTATGGGCCTCCAGGAACTGGTAAAACCCTTCTTGCCAGAGCTGTAGCTAGTCAGTTAGACGCTAATTTCTTGAAGGTTTGAGAGATAACCGAACTGATTTTTTTTTTTAATTCAAACATTAAATGAAAATTATGGTTTCACTTTATCCAATTTTTTTTAGGTCGTTTCAAGCGCCATCGTCGATAAGTATATCGGTGAAAGCGCAAGACTTATTAGAGAAATGTTTAATTATGCTAAAGATCATCAACCCTGTATCATATTCATGGATGAAATTGATGCCATTGGTAAGTTAATCAGTGTAATATACTCGTATCTATTTTCATTGAAAGAAGTCAGATATTATATTATAAGAATTTGTAATGCAGGTGGTAAAAGATTTTCGGAAGGTACTTCAGCTGATCGTGAAATTCAGCGAACACTTATGGAGCTTCTTAATCAGATGGATGGTTTCGATTCTTTGGGTCAAGTATGTCTGCTTTGGAAATTTTTTATTATACTTATTATTGTAGCACCGAAATTGCTGAGCTTATTTCGAAAAAAGGGGGCACTGAAGTCATTTTTGGTCGGAATTCGTGAATTAAAAATGTGATCGAAAATTCGCAATTATTTCTGTGTTGCTCAGTTTTTAGAATTCATCACGAGGTTTTCTCCACGCTCAGTTAATATTTTTCAAGGTTTATCAATAATTATTAATATCTTCTCAAATATTTTAACGAATTTCATCTTGATCTAAGAATTTAATATTTTCTCTGTTCATTTCTCTTAGTGTTTTACATATATTCCATATAATAGTTCTAGTTGAGATTAATAAGTACGCGAAGGTACAACAGAAATAACTGGTTCAAATTTTAGGTGAAAATGATAATGGCCACAAATCGACCTGACACTCTGGATCCGGCTCTGCTTCGTCCTGGACGATTGGATCGTAAAATTGAGATTCCGCTGCCTAATGAACAAGCTCGCTTGGAGATCTTGAAAATACATGCTATTTCAATAACGAAGCATGGCGAAATTGGTGAGAATTTGACTGATTCATTTTATTTAATTCTCATTAGTTCTGTACGTTTTTATATTCGTGTAAATCGTGGACCTTTGTTTCTATATACTGTATATTGAAATGATTAATCGAAGTGACTAATCGACATTTTTAATTATTCTTGAGATAGTACTAATCGATTTTTGTTTGAAATCAATTTGTTCAAGTGTATGGAAAATCGAAGCTCGATTGATTGATTTATAAAAACAGAAAACAGGTCGTTAGTACAGATAATTGGTTCCTTGTTATTTGAACTGTTGAAGAATGACTAAAGCAACATATAATCGACACTCTTTAACTTTTTCTTACCCAAATGAAATTTAATTTTTCATTTTTATTCTTATGAATTGTAGATTACGAAGCGGTAGTCAAATTGTCGGATAATTTCAATGGAGCTGATTTGAGAAACGTATGTACAGAAGCTGGTTTATTTGCAATTCGTGCCGAACGAGAGTATGTTCTGCAAGAGGACTTCATGAAAGCAGTACGCAAAGTAGCCGATAATAAGAAATTGGAATCGAAATTAGACTATAAGCCAATTTAAATGTTACTTTTAATTATGTTTCTTAAATTTATCTAAGCCTACAAGATACTGTGAAATAAATGTTTTCTACTTCCAGCTATACATTTTTGACCTTTTGAGTTTAAATAAATATAAGATTTTTAAAGTCAAATTCACCAGAGATTTTCACCGAATGTCATAAGGATAGTGGCGGTATTTTTTGAAAATTAGATTTATTTCTTCAAGCATCGAATTGAGTTGATCAATAATTATGAAGTCAACGCATCTTTGAATTTTCAAAAATTGTTTCTGAAGTTTTTATTCAACTCTCGTATGCTAGTAAACTTCTCAGCATCTAGTACAAAGTAAAATCTTGAGGTTCACCAATGAATGCAATCATATGATTCATGTCAATTAGTAATGAAGCAAATATAATTGATTTACATTCTCGTGTAGATAAACGTTTTATGGTTGGCAAGTTTGGATTTTCTCAGGCGGTGCGTGCATGGTGCGAAACAATTGGAGAATTTTCAAAAATTAAACGGAAAGCTCGTACCCCTTCCCCGCCAAGGGTAAGGCCTTCCTCTTTCCTTTCAATTTTCTCAGGTGCAAAAATTTTTCAGTGGTCAAATGTAGCAAATTTTTTGATTGCTTAGGAATACCTCGCAAAATGTTCATTTTTGAAAAAATCTCTCAAACGAATCATATTTTCTATCAAATTGTCTTCAACTTTTGTCCCGACTATTTTTCTATATCTATCATGTATGAGTAGAGATAAAGAGCGCCAATGATAGGTACTTTTTCAGCATTATAAATACGACTAGACTGACTTGAATACGGAGATATACCTACGTCTTGAAGAATTTCGATTTTATTTACAGAAGTAAGACTTTTCAAAAATCGTCCGAAGTGGTTCATGTTATACTTTCATCTTCCATTGTAGAAATTACGATTCCCTGTAATGCAGGTTGCATAAACAGCCCGCCGTAAATACGAACTAGACTACGTCGTTACCAAAATTGTTCCTACCCAAATAATTCTTTTTGAAAAAATAATTTGAGGAGACACACGAGCAAATAAAATATAGGTAAATAAATAAATAAATAAATAAATATTATACTCCCTAGATTGCTTCCTAATTTTTTTTTTACAATCAAAAATGCTAATTCCAAAGGAAATTCCGTCTTTATCACATTTTTGCCACCATTCTTAGTTGCTTACCAAAATTCTAAGTGCAAACCCATTGCAAGCAATAAAAATGTATCTGTACGGCATTGCAGACACAGGTTGATAACATTACGGACAACAAAAAAAAAAACCACTGACCACTAATAAAACATTTTTGGGAACATTTGCTTCTTTCGTTGAAGTCAATTACTGTCTGAGGCAGGTAACGGTTGCATTTTTTTTCCTCTTTTAAAAATGTATTGGAATGATGAAGGAGGATGGCAGGATGCAATAGCTGACCATACGTCCAACCAAAGAAACACCGAAAAATATTTTGACCATTACTCGGTCAAAACCCGATATATGAACATTGACGATGCATAAATCGAAGTATAAACTCGCCTCCGGCTATGAAGAAAGAAAGAAAAAAGAGGAAATTAACGAGTATTAGCCAAAAGCTTTTACCATAATTTAATAAACGAAAAAATCTGTACTGACAAGTTCGTTCGAATGGATAAATGTCGTCTATCGACTCTAATTTCAAAAATCGTCTCTAATCACTCAGTCGGGGCAAGGGAAGTGGCAATTTAGGCAAAGTCTTGGCGTTAAGTGACCATACGCATAAATTTATTAGGGAATATACCTTTCAGTGGCTGTGCTTTCCCAATGTACTATTGTAAGAAAGAAATAAAACTTCTAAAATTTTGCGAGCTTATCAATTTTTTAGTCGAGAAAAAAGTGTTTCTTTAAATGGAAGGTATGTCTCCTAGAATGAGTAATGATTTCTGATATACCCATTAGTTTTTTTATCTAATGCGAGCACACTCATCCTTAGATTCAGAGATTAATCTGAAAATTTCTTAAATATTTGAGGATTCGTATTTCGTAGCAGTGGGAGGAAAAAAAGTTGTAGCCTGCTGTTTTTTTTTTTACAGTTTTAAAGAAGCCAAAATTCTCAGAATATTATCTAGGACTGAGAATTTAGTGACATCGTTTGAGCTACTCAAAGAGTATAGGTGGACTTTTGGGGTGCCAGGGGGGCTAAAGCCCCCCCAGAGCAGAAATTAGCCCCCCTGAGAAAATCTAATAAGCCCCCCCTCATTTCGAGGAAAAAATAAAAAAATTTAGCTTTTTTTTATAACGACCTTTGAAAACATTTTTAGCTCCTACAAACATTTTCTGTCAAGTCCGCCTATGTCAAAGGGGAAGAAAGTAACCTACTTGAATAAAATTTTCAGTTCATTTCAAGTAACTATAGCAATAAGATACAGAAACACATCGTCAATCACACTATTTCAAACCTTACTGAATAGAAAATGAAAATCCAATACCTTATAAGAAGATTTCGAGCAAAATATTCAGGTATTATGACTAACTGGGAAAAAAATTAAGTACCATAAAAGAACATGCAAGCTAAGTCAAATTTCCAGTCTGTGAAATAAATGGCTAATGTAAAATTATGGCTGTTACAGACTCGAGTTGTCTGGTTGAAAACAGCTGGGACTTGTTCAGTTTGATTTTAATTAAAATAATGTCTTTTTTTTTGTCAGAAAAATGAGAGGATACAAAGCGATTATCGATCGGACAATGAATAAAATATTTCTTTATTAAATTTATCGTGTCCGTTAGAATAATCACCTGTGCTAAATGATGAAGGAAGGTGATCTAAAAAATCGTCTACCCGGTTGTAATTAATCGTTTCATTCGAGACGTCGTTGTAACAATTTTTTTCGTCATTCTTTCCTCAATTATATTTACATTTTTTCTCATTTGCGGTTTAGCTGAAGATATAGATTCAAAAGAATGTGGGTCAGTATAGGTGACAAACGTCCGTTATCGTATTGTCCAAGGCCGAGTAACAACCTAACCCGACCAGTTTTGCAAAATTAAATTTATTTTTGTTACCATCTCCATTTCCGCGAATACTATTACAGGTACCTGAAATCTGTATCCAGTTTTAATAGGACCGCATAGCCACCCAAGCATATGCAAAAGCAAAATATGAGAATGGGCTGGGTCACCCGGATGGCTAATCATTTCCCATTGTGAATGGTAGATATTTTATTTAGTTAGTTGGCTTCAAAAATATTTTTAATGATCCATATTTTATTTTTTTACAGTCGAATCTCTAAAATCGGGCTTCACCTTTAGCTATACCATGCGGGTAGTGGTAAATAATAGTACTGGAGGAGCGAGGAATACAAAAATTATGTCGCCTCGTATCAAAAACCAGGAGTAATATTGACGAAGAATAAAATCTACGTAGACAAAGACAATGGGTCAGCATGGACTGAGGCAAAATAGTAAAATTGATATTTTAGTTTGGCTGGTTTTTGGTCTACACATCTCGAGTCCTCAAAAATTAAGGACAAAAAGTCGTGGGCATTGCTATAAAAATTTTCTGAAGCAGGGCCTAGCAATTCGTAATTTAGCATCGCCTCAACTTTTTTTCATTAGAACTACATATCAATAGCAAAATTTGTTCTTCTAGGTTGGGCGACAATAGACCTTCCTACCCCACCATTTTAAGTGAAAATTAAACCTCGAAGGGGAGGTAACTATAATGACTTGGCCTGGGAACAATGCCTCTCAGCAACCCTGGCAATGGCCCTGACTTTTATTTCTTTCATTTTCTTTTTATAATAGCACACCCAGAAATTGAAACAGAAACTCAAGTATTTTACTAAGAGACAGTAGTACAAAAAATTTAAGCAAAATTTCATTTGCAAGTGAATCATTACTTTGGATAATGATGTGATTCCCGATGGGGCGATTTAAATTCTCTACCCTTCTTGGAATCGTAAAGTACTGTTTTCTCATCACTATCTACTTTTATTATTAATTTTATAGAAGAATAATCTTATTAAATAATGTTCTAGTCCATCATAATAACTAAATATTTTTTCAAAATTTCAATTATTGTTTTCAAAAAATCCTTTTGGAAAGGCTACGTACACTTTCTGAGAAAAGTTTAATCACCTTGCATTGATGCGGAGCAAAGCCAAAACCGAAACCAAAACCGAAGCCAAAACCACAACCAAAACCAATATTCATTTTGCTTCACATTACTGGCGCCTTGCCCTTTCAGACCACACATGCTACTCCTGTAACTAAAGTCGATGTAGACTAAAATCCATCCAGACTAAAAAACAATATACCTAGACGAAAATATACTAAAATCAATTCTAGGGTCGAATCTCGAATTCTCAGATGTTTTACGAAGAAAAAAAAACTGGTTTCGAATTTTGCTGAATGAAAATTTAACCTGCCCTACATTTACAGTAAGTGCCAGAAGATTAAGAATAGGCTTATTCAATTTATAGTAGCGCCCATAATTTCCAAATTTTCTGTGTATTACCTTCCTAATCTGGTTCCAGCAAAGTTTTAGACACACGCATATCCATAATTCGTGCCATTAGAATATTTCGTATTTATAATCGCTATCGATCATCAATTATATTTTTAATCCAGACGAACTAAAAATAAGCTGCGTACGAATCTTGTCGATTGGATCAGTTCGAGTGAAAAATCCGAACCCCAAAATGAAAAAAAGAAAACACGAGACATGGTTAACGAAAACATCCGAAAATTTATCAGTGGTTTTCGATTCCGTTACTTTTTTTCCTTCTATTTATTCGTTCGTTTATTATTTATTTTATTCTTCTCTTGCTTTATACATGTATATACGTTTGACAAGATAAGTAATAGTCGAATAAGGAATTAATAAAAAAAAGGCTTTCGAAATGAACCGCGGAATATTAATGCGCGAATGAAGAAATGAGAAGAACTAGTCGTGGATATTATACATACAAGGCAGAGAAAAAAAAACGGAAAAGGAAAAGGGAAAAAATAAGAAAAATTATTAAGAAAAAAAATAAAAATAAATAAGATGCGACGCGTTCCACACATTCGGATGTGACGATAAAATACTTTTCATTAATACTAGGATAAAGTCAAACGGGGCAATTAAGGAAAATGGTGGGGTTCGGAGGTGGGAGAGGGGTATACTGACCGCATGGAACTGCTGCTGTGCAGTTGCAAGCACTTCACCACACAGATACAAACCAGTTGATAGCATCGTTGGATATCGTCAAAGTGGAAACGTGGTTGCAGGGGGGGGGCTGGTGGCGAATAGCATTCTTTGGTTCGTGGGAAGCGAGACTTGAGCATTCGAATCGTTTTTGCAAATTCGTAATTAGCTATTTCTTATTCGCCTTATCTTGGATCGTGTTAATTGGGGATAACACAAATCTATTAATTATAACGAGTAAAAAGGTAGTCTAAATAAGACGAGGGACTTAACAGAAAAAAATTTTTCTGCGAGATTGATAACTTCGATAAAATATTTTTATTTTTGGCACGATTTCAACGGTATATCTGTTTCAACATTCTTCCTATTAATATAAAGACGTCGAATTAGTCTTTTATCGAGCTTCTTCGAAATTAATTATTCAATTTACATTTTCTCATCACTGTTTGGCAGCTGTAGTTCTTTCCAAATGTTAAAAAAAAAATTTGGAAACAGATGGAAAATTGGGTCAATTTTTTCTCAAATGTGAGATTAAAATCTTAATCTTAGAATGAAAGGCCGATATTACTATAAAAGTCCCTAAACTTTTCTTGGCTAATGTTATCCAAAAAAGATCTCTGCTATATCTAGAACTACCAAGTAAATGCGATCTTCTATCCGGAAAATGCAATCTACTATCTAGCAAATGCATACTGCTACCTGGCAAGTATCTCAGGAGAGGCAAGTTTTTCTGAATTAATGGCCTGTCGTATTTTAGATATTAACTCCGGCTCCAAAAAATGTAATTCCTGTAGTCACATTTTTTTCCACACCCGTGTCAAATTATTAATAATGGACATAGCAGATTTTTCTTTTAAGGTATCGATATATTACATACCTCTACTTGGAACTCTGGTCTCTAGATGATTTTCTTACTCACTTTTTGTCCACTTCGTCAAATTTTTTTCATCTACACTATTGACTCACGTATAATCAACGTCTGTTTGTAGCAGAATTCTGTTGGTCTTGAACCTCAATCACGTGCCAATTGTTCGCTTGGGCCGCGGAAAATCTACAAATTTATCATCAGATGAGGATGCGAGTCGCAACAAATTATTCACCATCTTAGTACACGTCCGTTTTTTTTGCCAACTCTGAATTTCCATACTTTTTCTTCCGGTTCGACGTAGGCGTATAAAATGCGTCGAGTTTTTCGACATGCGAATATAAGGTCGTTGTACTTTGCAAATTAATAACATCGGTCGTAATAATAGTAACTAAATAATGAATGTTCGTTAAAAAAAAAAAGTACGCGAAAAATGGACGTGTGTGCATTTCTTGGATCGAAAGGCTGTTCGCCTCGCAGCTATAGGGTTCAAATCGACCACGTCTAGTTTTTCAAACCATCCAGCAACTGCTGGACGCATTTCTGAGAAAAGACCATCGGTCAAATTGCGTAATTATCGATTACGCGTTATTTTCCAGAGTTTAGTCTGCCACTTGTTGACTCTAAAATGCACGCATGCCCACATATTTCTCCCATTTTACCCTTTGCGAAGCAAGAAAAAAAAGTGCCTCCTGCCATCGACCCTGGTTGACGCTACAGAGTTCTTATGCCCCAGTGGGACGTTCCACTCAATTTGTACATGTCCATCGCACTATAGCTTCGATAATAATCGGTTGCTTCTCCACCCCCTTATTTCGCAGTTAACATGCCTTTATGTCTGCTTTTCTTCGTACTATTTTCTTCTCAGTTTTAATTATTTTTAATCAGTTCTTATAAAACATGAAATAAAACGTAGATCGATTTATTGAAATTTATTGGCATCGATGCACTCCCTCCGGCTATTTATGCAAGTATTGCTCGCCAGATCCAAGGACATTTTTAGACATGCAATCGGATTTCAGCACAACTTTTCGAATTAGCAGAGCTAGGGTTCTCTGAAAAATTATCTACAATCTTGATTTTGAAATTGTTAATCGAAGTAGGCAGTACCGTGTTCAATAACGAGATTTTAGGTTAACTTGGGGGTGGCAAGGGGGGCTGTACCCTCCGAACTGAAATCATCCCCCTTTCCTTAGAAACAATTAAACTAGCCCCCATTTCAAATAAAACAATGATTAATATTTTAATTTATTTGAACCGATACTTGGACGATTTTTTTCTATACACACATTTTCTTATCAAGTTCTATTTTTATTCACCTACCTATTTATTTATTTATCTATTCAATCTCACTCACCTCCAAGGGGGCACGTAAGGGGTATGATCTGTTGCAGTAATATTTGTTTAGTTCTTATAATAAATCTTACTCGTATGCTCTTATTTATTTAGGTATTTATTTTCAGTATGGGAGAGCGGGGCATATTCGGACACTTCCTCTCTCACCATGTCTGTAATTGTAATTTCAAGTTGTTAATCCCACTAATAACATTCTCATGTAGCAGTTCATTTTCAATGAAAACGTAATAATTCATAGCGAATTAAAACTTATGAAAATAACAAAAAAGTGTTTTCAAAGTGCAAATGAAAAATTTTTTGAAATATAAATTTTTCATGATTGGTGGGGCACTTTTGGACATACAGAAAGAACTGCTAGAAAATCACGTCAAGGTAGAAGAACGTAAAATAATAGAGCAGGAGGTGAAGTTGAAGCTATCTTAGATAAATCATGATTTTTTTTAAACTGTTTACTCAGGTACTTGATTAAAAAATTTTAGGAAGTATAGTTAGTTACGTCTGTTTGTTTAAAATGCATAATTATATTGATGCTGTAGCGCCGTAAATACGGATAAAATACTACTTGCATTACACGAACGATTCGAAATGCAATAATTATTTTATTTCGAAATTTTTTGCTTCAGAACGTTAAACTTGCAAATTTGTATTTCAACTTGAAAATAGAAGGGCAGTTTGTGCTGCATTTTCACCTCATGCCAACATTTACTTCCAGTCAAAGGAATTTTGCAACAGTAATTAAAATTGTGGTCTCATAGGTCCTACCGTTATTTATCAATATTAATTTTACTTGTTTTTGAAGAATGCCACATAAACGTTAGTTGGAGTTTCAATCGAAGTCGGATTTTTTCTGTTTCAGGGGAGCCAAATTTATCGACAAAAGATTTTGCTCGATTCGACAAACCTTCTTATCGCCCTCTTCTTTTCTGAATATAAAACTAAATTTACTCTTGGGAGACTAATTTTTAATTCGGGGGATTCAGCTCCCTTGGCTCCCCGGTTAATCCTCTCATGTTTTCAACAGTTGATGTTATTGTAATAAATTGTTAAAAAATTTTTCGTTTATTACACCGACGGGGCACTTGAACTTTTTGAGCCGCACCTCAAAATTTCTCGCTGCAGTTTAGGGAGGAGGGGGCTGCGACGATGGCATCGTGTGCGTATTAATGATTTCATGGCGGTAAAAATTTGAAGAACAAGAATGAAACATGTGTACCGTAATAAAATGTTTCTCGCCGAAAAATAATCGAGTAATTGAACGGCCGGTTGAATTAATCATTTTGCCAACACAAAAGAGAGTGTCATTGTTTTAAAACCAACGTCTAGATTCAACCCCGATTGACAACCCTATAAGTAATTTAATGCGTTCGATATTCGGTATCATTATACAGACCACATGAGACGTGCATATAGTCGAATCGTTTTGGTCCGAGTTCATCACAATAGTCACTTATGTCATTATACTGTTAAAATTCCCTGTCTATACCAACCAATTTTCTCCATCTCTTCTCCAGTCGTCTTGGCAATTCGGTATAAAGACCTTGATTTCAAGTAAAGGATAAAACAGATTAAAGACCTCCGCGAATTACATCCCGTAGTCTCCGCTTAATTATTTCCTCACCTTTCAGTTGTGCGCCATTTTAACCTTTTCTTGATGGTGAAAATTGAGGTTCACGTAGGCAAGAAAAATTGGCCAAAACGGCTAATTATTTCATGGAAATGATTCGGAAGCGACGGTTATTGTTATAGTTTGCCAATTTGATTCAAATAATCAGGTTTTATTTTTTTGCAACAAGTTATTGTAATTTTTTACTGGCTCGCCGTAGGGAGTCTGATCCAGACATGAACTTGATGGACTAAACTCGTGAGAAAATAAATCTGTAATTTTAGACTTTTATGTCGATTGTGATGCCTCATGAATCTATAGCTACGCAAGTCTCTGGCTAAAATGCCATCTTGTTGAGAATTAAAAGTTCATATTTGGAATTTGAAAAAATGCAACGTTTAGAACATGGCAAGAAAAATGTACAAAAGTCGAAAATGGCATTTTCTTTCCTTTTGGCAAATCATGAATTTAAAAAAACCCAAATTCATCAGTTCAATTGCATGGCAAAAAATATCTCAGTATAGACTCGAGAATGGACAGAAACTTGTTCAAGTCACCTGCCTTGTTAAAGAATAGATGATCGCAGCTGTAGGATCTCTGGTTATGACCATGTCACAGACAGAGGCAACATTATATTTTTTAAATTGAATTTTGATGAAAACCAACCACTTTGGGTATTTCGGAATCGCATAATCAACGAGGTCGAAGTTCTCCTCTCAGTGTCAAGTGCCATATTTCACAAATCGTAAATAGCTAAAGCATCCCATAAATCCATCTCGTTCGAATTATATTTCTCATTTATTTGGTAAATACAAAAAATCGCACATTTTATCTTCTGCCTTTACGGAGACTCGACGTTTGTAAAAAAAAAAATTCAAAATAACAAGCCTTGAGCCCTTCGTCCGGTTGTAATTTATTTGCAAAGATAAGACAAAGATACCGACGTACTGCTTCTGCTTCGTGGCCCAAGGCTCCATCAAATCACTCCACCATCTTTTTCTTCTGTGTACCCACTTTTTTCCAATTTTGCAGTTTGCAAATTTCCCAACCAAATATTAGATGTCAGCTCGTAGCTCCGTGCGTCCAAATTAAATTTTGGTTTGCTCGGAAACACGTCTTCGGCTGCCCAAAAATTTAATTTCCCCGTGAACGCGGCCATTGATTTTTAGTTAATCGCTTATAAATTTAAAAATTAATTTAAAAAACATCGTAGTTTCATCCGGCGCTCTTTTTTAATTATCAAATCATACCACAACCGATGACCACCGTGGTATAAGGTAGGTACTTTTATTTAGTTTGCTGGAATGCCAAGTTCAGTAACCTAACTCTCATAAGCGAGGAAAAGCGTCCCTTAAGAAATGCTTTTTATTACGCGCTATAAACTACAGTCGTGTAATTATATAGTCATTTTTTATCTCAAAATATTCTGCAGCTCGATTGGAAATTTTTAACGAAATTTCATTCCATAGAATATTGAATGCGGTTAGATACAGGTACATTGGTTATAACTACTTTTTTTGCAGCCTCGAAGAAAAACAAATTGTCAGGTGTGCCAGATTGTATTGAACTCCAATATGCGATGAAAAGCATATAAAATGGTGGATTAAAAAAAAAAAACTCGATTAGCAACATGGAAAACGTAGAGTTTATGGAGGACAATGGACTCAATCTCCTCTGGCTAAAGCTTTAATTTACTAAAGACTTAGCTGGATGAAGGATATTTTGAACGTTTCAATCAGTAGGTAAAATGTACAAGCCAAATAAATAGGTAGTAGGTACCAACCAGAATAAAATTTTCATTGATGAAAAAATCAAAAATTGATTAAAATGCAATGTCATTAACATATAATGGAGATGGAAGGGTAAACAGGAATCAGTTTGGTTACTCTTCATAAAATTATTTTATAGAATTGGTAACATTGCAAGAATGTGGCCTTTTAGATGCACCATCTTTAAAAAAAGTCCATTTCATAAAACCTTTTCTGTGAAACTGGAAAGTTGGATTTATACTCGGGTAAAAGGAACCAATGATAATTGATATCAAATTCTTCTAGATTTTATCAGATAGAGGAGGGTTTTCCTCTTTCAAATAAAACCACAAAATCAAGTTTTTAACAGAAATATTGTCCGAAATATAAGGCTTTAAAAATAGTTCTTATTTCTTGACCCTCTTCAAAGAATGAGCAACGCCAGCTTTCTAGGACTAGCTTTCGATTAATCGAGAGTCATGAAATTATATCTGACAGCTATAAAGTTTCTGATTGAACGACAACAGTTTCTTACCTGTGGCGAGCTTCCGGTCCAACAGACATAAATCAATCTCTGCGAGTTGGGGGTGCGAAGAAAACTGAGGGAAATTTAAATACGAATACGTTCTCAATATCTTTTAGAATGAATAAAAATAACCTAACTCCTTATGACAAGCGTATTTCTAACGGTAAGACCAATAAATTTTGCTCACAGTAAATATTGCAGTGCGAGTAGCCACCGCATACTCGGAATAATGACTGCGGCACCAGCCACAACGGCTTCAGCAAATTCAGTGACACCAACTCAACAAGCAGCGATTATGTTGTACGTACAATATTGGGTGCACCACATTAGACATTTGACCAGGTACTGGGTGAGATGAAATAGGTGGAGGACACGTAGGCGGTATCTAATCGACCGCATTTGAGGAGCAGAGTAAGACACAGCGCTACGAGAAAGTGGAAAAGTTGCAGGAAAAAAAAGTAAGAAAAATGAGTGCAAAATAAGAGTGTCAAATGACAATAATAATAAAAATGTTGCAGGACGATTCAGACGGAAAAAATAATCGGATACCCAAGGTCGAGGTTTTATCGTAAAATCGATTCCATGTCGTCTACGATAGAATTTGGTTGGAGATATACGACGACGATGACCTCAAAAAGCTAATCGAATATTTGGAAAATTTACATAATGACGAGTCTCTAAAAGACACGTTCTGTTATAACGTTTCGCTTTCGGTTCTATGATCTTTTTGAAGTGGGAGCACAGAAGCTAGAATGCACGAATGAAGCTGTCACTTTGAGGAAATAAAGGCGATTGGACATTGGAGGGATTAAGGGTCAGTATTACAAACACCAGTTACTGCTTTAATAAGATGTTTGGACATAATGAGTAGTAAATTATTTAGAACGTCCTTCAAATGGTAACCAGTATTTTGTTATACTGAGGGATGTGTCAGAGGTTTGGGGTGCCTCCACAAAGACGTATTTTGGTGCCCCTTTTTCATAAGTTAGTGCCCCATTCCTCCTCCCTTCTCTTTCAGCAATTTTTTTGACGCCACAATTTTTTCGAATTTACTGCCCCAATTTTTTCTACGCAATTATTTAGGTGTCTCAGCAAAAAGGGAGGACAATTTGTAGTAACATCTTGCATTTACTTTGTAAAAGTTGAGGTAACTTGGCAAAAGTTGGCAGAACTTGGTAAGGGCGAGCAAGAGGTTTGCAGTGCTTCCGCAGAGACGTGTTTTTGTGGTTTTCTATAAGAATTTTTGTTAGAAAAAAGTTCAAAATTGAAGAGAAATAAGGTTCCAAATGTTCTTTAAAGGTAATTGGCTTTCTTTTTCGATACTTGAAATCAACCCAATTCGCTTGGCCATTGACTTTCTAAATATTTGATAAGATGATACTCTCGATCAAGCATTGCCTTATGGGTGTATCGAGAGAAGTGTTATAGATTTACATTTATTCCTTGGAATTTCAGCCGAGTATTAAAATAAGCTAAAATATCATAAAAATGAAACTGAAATTCAAAATTCTGCTTATGAATCAAGCTCTGAGATAATTCCACAATCCACCGCGTGTCCCAGAGTATTAATTTGCTTTTTTATCTTGCCAAGGAAAATTGATTTACGTAGTGCAGGGCTCCTAAAATGTACACTGGTTCAAACACTAAACTATGGCAGGAATAATAGCTAAATCTTCCTCCATAACGTGTAGAAGGGCCACTTTTAGGAACCACTGGTTTGGACTGATCGAATAATTAAGAATTTGCATTTAACGAAAAACCATTTCGTCTTTGATTTTGAAACATTAGGTATAGAAGCAATATAATAATATCCTAACTTTTTAGTAACCTGGAATTGTACTTGTGTGTTATTTGAGCTCCCTTAAAACCGATACCAGCTCCGATTGCATCTAAATCGTAAATTTTCATCAACTGACCCGAATTTCGTCGGTTATACACTCGCCGATGGTTTGTACGGATAAAAAATTTCTGCGAAACTAAAATCGTCTGCTATAAGAAACGATGGGTAGGTCGAGCAGAAAATATAATATATCGCTCCGCTTTTCGACTGCGAGTTGACCATTTTGGTTCATCAAAATGGCCGAAACTGACGAATCAATTTATCATAAATTTACGCTTCTGTACCGTTATGTGGAGATTCCCGATTCCCTCTTTGAGTTTTGGGCGGAATTGTAAAAAAAAATAATGAGCATCGATTTATTTTACCGCACCCGCCACAGAGAGAATTCATAAATCACAAATGAGAAAATAGTAAATGCGTGAAATATATTCATGAGACGTGCTTGCAATAATCGACTTGAGACTGGTCCAGTCAATTTGTCTTAAAAATTGAAAATTGCTTTGGCGACTAAAAATTAACTGATTGAACTTACACGAGTTAGAAACTGTACAGGTACCAACTCCTCCAATGGGGAGCTTCCTATTACCTTCTTTGTTTTTTAACTTAGACGTAGTGCCTATATCACAAACAACTTAAAAGCATGGCTCACGAAAAATAAACTCTGGGTGTGCTCAATTTTGCCGCGGAAATTTGCGGGCCAAGTATTGCCACCTACATAAAAATGTGACACAAATTCCCAGTCCTTTTAAAACTCCGTTTATTGGTGAATTCGAGTACATAAATTAGAGACTAGCAGTTGGAGCCATAAACAAAAAAACATCGTGTTTGAATGCCAATTATTTCCTGTAAGAACTTCCTAACTAGTTTTTTTGAACTTTATCAAAAACCTCGGAAAAGAAAAACATGAAAATCGGTTCCCGATCATTTACCCGAATCAAAACCCCAGATGGTCGATCCCCGAACAGCTTTTTCGCTGAATAATTTCTCCTCCAATTTGTGGCCACGAATACTTTTGTCCCGAATGGACAACAACCCGTATTTAGAAATCCATTTTTGGTGTAATTTTAGGCATCCGGAGAAATAATAGTACGAATTATCCCCTTTAAATCGTAACCAGTATTTGTAATACTGGCCCTTGGTCAAATTTTTGCTCATCGAGAATTAAAAATCTATCACGATAGAGGGGTCTCAGGGTCATAAAAAACTTGTATTTATTGTAGTAATTCTTAATATTTGTAGTAATTTTTACCACCTGATGGTACAGCATAATATTTTGCTCGTATTATTTTTGTGGTACTTGTAATTTGTACAATGAATTGTGTCCCTCTTTTCCCATTCAAATACTGAAAAATTACTAATTAAATTTCTGTCAATGTGGCTTTTGTGGTAACGTTTTGAGGAAATCAAGTTCATTTTTGTACTTATTATATTCAGATGTAATGGTCTGAATTCTGAATTGTAATTCCAGCCAATTCCTCTTCAGAGTTTCATACCTTAATAACTTTTCCATGGTAATTAGAAATTCTTTATTCATTGGTGGTTATGGTGCTATGGCTATGGTGCTGTGCCCCCTTTCTCTTTCGACAAGGTTGAGCATCCCTTTAGGTAAGGAGGAGGGCTTCCAGCAGGCTTTAAGTGAGCCACCCTTCATAAAAACAGCATTCGGGGGACAAAATTTCAGGCACAAAGTATTCCTGGTGGGGAAATTCCGCTACAAATCATTCTGGGAAAGGTGAATACTATTCGGGAAAACGGATTCGGAATCTTGACCCAAAGTCATGAAAATCATTTTATGACCCAACATTTCACGCACAGGGGGTACCAGGAAAGTTCATACGGGAGCGAGAGTAAGTATTTGAAGGCTAATGCAGGGAAAAGTGGTCATTATTTTGGATAAGTTACCTTAGACGAATCCAAAGGAATAATATGTATTTTGAAATAGGAAGTGAACTGAAAATAAAATAGTAGGCATAGATAGAAGTCAGAAGTGAAAAAAAGCATAAAATTGAAATATACATGTCCTGAAACCGTAGAACATGTTTACCGCATTTACCGGACGACATAATTAAAATTCGAACCGACGATGAAAAAAAAAAAATGTAAATCGATATGCAAAAAAAGTTTTATCGTTAGACTGACGCGCTCCGTTAAGTACAGAAATAGAATATTAAGATGAAAGAAAAAATCAAAATCGGTTTTTATAATGAAATTCATTTTATTGTATGCGTTTTATTCGCATATTTATTCATTTCAAGCACCTAATGATGAACCAGTCGACTACTTTTCGCTTTCGAGTTCATCTCGCTGGAAAATTGGCAAACCTCATTTTCTTGTAGTTCAGACTTCAGACTCGCGACTGCATTAAAATTATTATCAAACAGCTAAGTGAATCGTAAAAGCTATACAGCGATTTATCGATACGGTAGTTTTAGAGATCTCAGTGCAGAAAGATTAGATAGAAATTTTATTTTTAATAACCAAACAGGTCTGAGTGCCAGAGATAGAGCCGAAAAAAAATTTTTACAGCGATCTCAGACGTCATCAGTGCTTGAGAATTTGCTGGAAAACATTTTTTTTAAATAGTTAATGAGGTCTGAGTGCTGGAACAATAGCTGGAAAAATTTTTTATAGTTAATGAGATCTGAGTAATGAAAAAAAACTGGGAAAATTTTTAACAGCAGTCTTAGACGTCTCAGTGCTTGAAAATTTACTGGAAAAAATTTTTAGTTAAAGAGGTCTAAGTGTTGGAAACGTGGGTAGAAAATAATTTTGAAGCAATTTTAGAAGTTTTAGTGCTAGAGAATTGCCTGGAAATGTTTTTAAATTACGTAGTTCAAGAAGTCTAAGTGCTTGAAACGAAGCTAGAATAATTTTTCAAAGCAGTCCTAGATGTCTGGACGCTGGAGAATTTGCTGGAAAAACTTTTTCAAACTTGTTTGAAGAACTCGTCAGTGCAAAATGTTGGCCAAAAATTTTTTTCCAACAGTCAAAGACGACATACTAGTCGATAATTGGTTGAAAAAAGAACTAAGCAGTCTTATAAGTCCCAGTGCTTGAGAAATTGTTGGAAAATTCTTTCAACTAGTTCATTTCTTTTATTTTGGGATAATTGTTTAATGGAACAAAATATACTTATTCTAGTCTATACCTTCTTTTAATTGACAGACGGCGAAAAAACTATACAGATATAGCTGAACACGTAAATAAAATTAATAGATATTCTGTCAGCATTTGAACAAGGAAGTTTTTTTGTTTATCGAAGTCAGTTATACACAAATCTGGTTACAAATTAAACGAAAATTCGAGTAATTTTTATTACGGGTATCTATTATGAAACTGCAGGGGATCCAGTAAGATGAAATTAGGTATGTAAGGTGAATATAATTGTGGTCATTGGGTATAATTTCAATGTCATTACCCATTTGTATCGGATTCCACATTCGAATGTGATTCAAAATCTAGCTAAGCAAGATAAAATATTCATTTTTTTTCTCGAATAACGGTATAATATCGAGATTCTGAAAATTAATTATCGGACGGTCCATTTTTTGACACTTGACTCGATAATACAAGCAAGCTGAGGAATGCCGATTGGGCATATGTTGCAGAGAATGAAAAGCTTGAACGTCCTTACAGACTATTCGAAACATGTAAACGTTATAGAATGAAAAATTTTTCAAGATATTTTCGTGTAAAGCGATATAAAAAAGGAAAATGTATGTATGAATTTAATTTACACGAGAATGAGAGGCGCATCGTAAGTATAATGACTTATTCAGATGAATAGATATCATATTATATTTCATTTAAAAACGAGTTTTATGAACCGTTTAAAATATTTCTAGTGAAAAGATAGCAGCTGTCAGTTTGTTAATCC
Source organism: Parthenolecanium corni (assembly GCA_038050395.1). Classification (NCBI taxonomy): domain Eukaryota; kingdom Metazoa; phylum Arthropoda; class Insecta; order Hemiptera; family Coccidae; genus Parthenolecanium; species Parthenolecanium corni. The sequence goes on along the minus strand of JBBCAQ010000034.1, from coordinate 2,074,154 downwards.
TTTATTATACGAAATGTGGATAGCTGAAACAAAACCCCCTCTCCCCTAAATAATTATTGCGAGTAGAAATGAAGTAATTTTTCATTAAGCTCGATCTTGGCTCCTTCAAATTTCCTCATCCATAAGTGGCGCTAATATTTTGATATTTAAAGTGAGGATTTTAGTCTAATACATAATTTGAAGGAATGATGGTAGCTATGTTGGTGTCAGATAATTCATGTTTATTCTAGTCGAATGAAAATTTAATTATATCTTAAAAATTTTATCTAATTTCTTAATCTTTATTTGTAAAATAGAATAATATCTTGATTGCCATTATCGAAATTCTAAACCCAATAAATCCAGTCACCTACATTACTGAATTCTGGCATTAAATTTTTTTTTGTCAAATAGATACCCATTACACTAGCCCAAACATAAATGAAAGGCATACGCATATATTATTTTGTTACTTTCATTGATATAAATATAAACTGAAGTACTACCATGACCTACAAACTCTGAGAAATTTCGGTAGCAATTTTCATCATTTTTGGATAGAAAAATAGTCCACAATTCAAGATTTGTAACAGAAATTTCTTGAAAAAGTAGTGAGAATTTATTACATAAATTAAAGAAAAATACCATAAATATTGAGGAAAAGAAGATTGTAAAAAGTAAACGATATTTGGAATCAAATGTACCATAATATTCAAAAGGGTATTTAAGAAATTTGATATTTAGCAATTTAATTTGATTGAACTTGACTTATGTACTTATAGCTTTATGACAATAGTAATACTTTTCTATAGTTAATTACAACTCAAAAGTCAAAAAAGTTTAATTTTGATTCAATCCAATTTTGAAAGTAAAAATTTTTTACTTTTAGAAATGTTCATAATTTGCCTCATTTTGCATTTAGAAAAACTTTCCAGAATCTTCTCTGTAGAGAATGTGATGCTAAATAATTATATTTCTTGTAAATTAGGTAATATAATAGATATGAAAAAGCCATTTTAAAAATTTATATTACAAAATATCTTGGCTTACATAATATTGTGCTAAAGCAAATGTTTCAGACACGATTTTGTGAATTGAAATTACTGGAAGGAGTATATCCTCCCAACAATTTTATGGGGTGTCGAAGTCAGTATTTTTCTTTACCTCACTCGGGATTATTCACAGTAATTGAAAATATATTTCTCCATCCCTTAAAACTTCACAAGAGGTGAGAAAATATTTTTGTGTCTTGGAGCAGCAAAAATTCTTATCCAGCGTTTGTCTCCTTATCTCATTTAAAACTAGCGGAGAGAATTGAAGTGTATAAAAAACAAAATGTGTAACAACTTGTAGTCAAAATTCTAAACTTTTGACTTCGACAAACATTTAACCCTTATTCACAATGTACTTTTGCTTTTGCTTTTACTCCAACAAATCAGCGAAAAGAAAAAAATGAAATTGCTCACGATTAGTTCACGTAAAAGCAACAGTACAATATGAACGGGGCATTATACAGAGCTTTTCAAGTGGAATAATGGCCAAACAGGCAGAAACATTTTCAATCATAGAACAATTAATTCCACCCGCATGCGTTCGCATAAAAGTAGCCCCCTCCCCCGCAACAACCATAACCTATTCTACATGTTCTCTCCTTTGACAACCTTTTTAAAGTGATCTTATACTGACGTATCCATGTTTTCAAATAATTAAATTGTAATCCGATATCAGTTGAAGTATTCGACTTATTTCTTAGCTTTTTTATGTACTTTTTCTTTCTTTCCTAGAAGCAACAATGGAATAATTTTCCAGACGTCAGAATTATTAGCACTTTTATATAGCCCTTGAGCGACAGTCTTAAATGTAAATAATTTATAAGCGTCTTCGTTTTATACGTAATTATGTTGTTGTTGTTGTGGATTTTGTGGTTAAATGCACTTGGGGCGACTAGGCTGATTGGCTGCAGGCTAGAATCCAGATTCTGATTGGTGAGTAAAAAAAAAAAAACAAAAAGAAAAGAAAAAAAGAAGAAGAAAAGTGCTGGAAGAAGCAAAGGAAACTGAAAGAAGAGCAACGAGAGACGTAAGCAAGTGGGAATTGTCCGAAACGAGGTATATAAGGAAGAGATTAGCTCGTCCCAGACCATGACATTGGTTATCAACCATCTGTTCGAATACATTGACCGCTAAATCCACGTGCGTTTTTTTCCTTCCTATTTAATTTCGATTTTTGTACTTCGTACATGTTTTTATACAATTATTGATGGTTTATTTATTTCAATAATTTTTGTTCCATTTCTTTTATTCGGTTTTTTAAATAAATTTTTCATTTTTTAAATTAAGAAAAAAAATAAAAAAAACGTAATGATTTCGTACGTATTTTTGGTTTTATCGTTTGCTTTCGTGAACTGCAAATCTTTTCACGCGAACCAACATATACCTGTGCAACAGTATCAGCCAGCTTTGCAATATTCGTCGCCTTTGCCAGCATATCCTCAGCAGTATATTCCTGCCTTCCACCCAACTTTAAACAGACAGGGTGAGTCTTTGATTTTTTAATCAATGTCCAAAAAAAAATTGCCTTTTTTGATTTCTTAAAATTTTAATAAACTCGATTTGTCTGATTTTCTTAAACAAGACGTACCATCAGTGGCGCACACGTATTTTGAAATAGGTGGTGCAAAATCACTTGTGAGGCCCTTTTCAGCAAAGAGGCCCCCTCATAATTTTGTTCACTTCAATGTTTTTCAACATATTTGTAGTAAAGGGCGGTCAAAATTCCCATCTGACGGGGCCCATAAATTGTGTGGCCCGGTGCGACCGCACCACTTAACCCCCAAACCCCCAGGTGGGCGCCACTGCGCACCATGTATAGGGAAATTCACGTCAACATAAAATGTACATTGGTTTTAAAAAATTAATTAAAACAGAATTTTATTTCTCCTAAAACTGTCAACATTGCCGCATAAAGTTAAAAGCTTATGGCCAATACTGTTTTCATTTTTTGTTTTTTTCTGAGAATTATTGTTTTTGAAATTTTAACTTCAAACCTTTATAATTCGGTCATTTTTATAGCTCGAGACTACTGGTTAGTTTCATTTGATTTCTTAAGTTTTTCGTATACCCTCATGATGCTAACTCAATATAATAAATAAGCCCTTTATCTATGCAACGTCACATATGAAGTGCCCAAAACAGTCACATAATAATCTGATTATTTTTTTAATTCGAGATTCCAATTCCAATTTCTTGTTTAAGTATATAGATAACTCAATTCATTACCTTTTGCAGAAGATTTATAGAGTACTTATTTTGTATCATCCGAATCATTTTTACAGATAATTTTCTAAAAATACACTTTCTACAGTTAGCCGGTTGAAATAATTGTAGGACACGAGGACTAAATTCCATCATTCTAAATTCAATTATAAAAAGTTGTACGTTGGATACAAATCGTAATTTTAAAATTCCAAATAGGTACACACTACACACTTGCACTGGACGTGGAACATGAGCATTAAGCCAATATATTTTGGCATCCATGTATTACATTTTGTTTTAGTCCACTTCGACAATAAAACTAAATCGGATAGAGATGGTTTTCGAATCTGACACATATTTTGCTTGGATGAAAACTTTGAAAAATTTGGAGACCAATAAGGTTTCTATATTTATTTCTGTGGATATGGTTTTCCTAGAAAATATCGTTTTTGAAATAGATAAAACGGGTTTTTTAATTAGTGTACCATAATAAGGTGATAGTGGATCCACTGAGAAAAATTCAAGAAGTACGTAACTTACACTATATTTTAGATTGGAGGAACAAGTGCACTTCAAGAATAGTAGAAGTTGATGTCTGCAAAAATAGAAAATACTATCTGAGAGAGGGAAATATGTTTAAAAAATAGTTATTAAGTGCATCCACAATGAATTTTGATATGTCTCTGTTGTTTTGAGTATTAAAAGCTGATAAAAACTGCCTATAGTTACGTAAAGAATGTTCATCTTTCAGGAATGAAATTAAGAACAAGCCATTTCAGGATAAGAAAAGAAATAACAATTTTCTAAGTTTGATTTGTTCGAAAAATCTGATAAAAATATAATATATCTACTGAATCATCTAGAAAAAATCATACGAAATCAAAAAAGTTATGTTTAACTGACATTGTCATTTTTCCAATCAGTGATTCACTCAGGTCATTTTTCTGGCACATAATTTAGAAGAAATTACGAGACGTGTTCATAATTGAATATTTTTACTATCACATCATTTCAAAGACCATTGCCCAGTCGATAAAATATAGGTAAACTGATCAGGTATTTATCTTTTCGTTTCACTTTTTAAAAGTCTTGCTCTAGCTCTTTCCGCAATAAATGTACTTGTGAAAACATTTTTATTGGATTAATTATTATTATTTTTTATATTCAGTTGAAAAGAAAACAAGATCAATTGCTGAAAACAATAGATAATTTAAAATTCTTCTCTCTCTATTTGAATTAGCTTCATTCTCTATAGAGTATGCAAACAGACAAGCCTCTGTACACGATAAAATGCTCGGAAAATTGTAAGCTTAGGTATTTCTAAAACTAAAATATGCTCAGTAAGAAATTAGTTTACACGATACAAAAAAAAAAAATCAACCTGCTATTCTTTTTATTGTGAAGGAGTTAAATTTATTACTACTGATACAGACTTTTGTTCTTTTGCTCAGTTTTCTACTCAGGTCAATGTACAATATAAAATAGTGAGAAAAAGTTGTATTCCACATAGTCAGGCGTTAATCAAAGTAGCTGCAGGCAAATTTTTATCCATCTTCTTTACATGAAACTAAGTACTTCTGCATGATCGGTCGCTCACCTGTGTTTCCACAACTTGCACGCAACTTGGCCTTGATTAGATAAAATACCTAAGTATAAAACTTGCAAAAAAAAACTGTACAAAGAAACTACAATTTACTTAGCTTACTACATTCTCAAGACTCATATCGAATGATTCCTTCTTACAAATGAAAAACATTTGAGGTAGGTAGTGGGTACATCGAAGATAAGAGAAATGTCTCGTATCTTGGATGGAATTCAAAAGCTTGCAGAGGTCTTTCTCACAGGTAGCATAAGTCCTTCCTCCTATCTGCTAAATCATTTTTAAATTGATGAATATATTCTCAAAATTTCAGTTTATCCTTCCACTTAACCCATCTTTTTATGCCTTTTTCTCGACAAATGAATCTTAATGTACGTTTTCCATGAAATATTCCCTGACCTAAGTCTGGAATTTTTCCTCTCATCCGACAGAATGGTTCCATTTTTCATTTAGAAAAATTCTATAAAAATTTTAGCGCATTAAGTTGAAAAAAAGGTGTCTCGACTCTCCTTTTAGTGAGAGGGGTGAAACTTGAGTAGAATTTTTTTTCATGAAAGGAAACAAATCTGGGGAGGGGTGGGAGCGGGAATTACAAATAAGAATTTCACTACACATAAATAAGGACTACCTTACTGTAAACGATGTGAAACTGAAAAACTTTATCTCACATTTGATCGCTGATGTGTATACAAAAAGCCAAAATCAAAATTTCTCTGCACTTGCGCACAGTCTTGATCAATTTTTCATCATGAAAAAACGTGCATTACTCAGACAACTCTTCTTCAAACACAGTTTTGTTAGGATACACCCTAATGAGATTAGATTTTCATCTTCATATATAATTATCCAAACATATGCTAACTTAGCTCAATGCTGTGGGATTTCGCGTGAAAGTTATTTTTGCTCTTATATAAAATTTGAAAACGTGGATTTATTCCTTTTTTGAAAAATACGAGTATTACATGATTATAAATGAACCGAAAATTCTCAAAATCACCTGAATTTTTAGTACGTAAAAATATTTCAAATCTTTGGAAAACTTATTTAAACCAACAAAATTTTTTACAACGAAAAGAAAGCAACATTCTACTTTATATTTTTTAGATCAATGTTCTACTTAGTTTTTTGTAAGTAGTTTTTTTTTTCTGCCATTAAAACCATAATCAACTTGTTGTCGCGCATGCCAATATCATTCACTTGTAAACATGAAATGACTGGACACAATATTTTTTTAAAGGAAGGAAAAAAAGTAGTTTGACATGAAATCGGTAGTAAAATTTGCATAGTGTTTCGGTTAATGGACCGAGAAAATGGACACTAAGGAATATTGTCGATTATGGATTGCAACAGCACAGGCACCAAAGATTTCCCAATGTGGACGACGGACGTAGGCCCAAGAGTCACCCGAAACAGGTGGAAGCTTTTTTATATCGATTTAAAAACCAGTTTAAGCACATTTGGTGAGGGCGAACACGAATGCAATGGGGGAAAGGAGAGTGGTCGTTGCCTTATTAATAAGAGAATAAAGTACTATTCGAGGAACTACTAGCTCCATAAATTACTCGATTAACTCTCTCGGAGACAAATTCGCCGTTTCGTGTTTTTTCTTGATTTTTTTTTTTTTTTTTTTTTTTCGTACGGTACACTCAAATTCCATCTCTGTCCGAGTATCTTATGCTTAAGAGTGAAAAAAACCTGAAATTAAATGCATTTTTCTTGTTTCGCGGTGCTATTCTTGTCCCCTACTTTGACTTTTTATCTGCATACGCCTCCGTTAGATCGGTAAAGATTTTGCTGCAGCAACCAGTTGGATTGCACTGAGACCAGCATATACTGACGACAATGCATACCACAATGTACTTAACATATTTAACAAATCCTTTTGACCCAGTTCCTTGTTTTTGTCATAAATATAGAAAATAATCTTGGCTCGAGGACAATTTTTATTTATGGAAATGTCTTATTCCTACATAAATAATGAAATATGAAGCTTAGTTATAAAAGGAATTTGGAGGAATATTTCATGGTATTAGGTTAACAGAAGCTACTAATAGCACTGAAGGAGCATAAGGGATTACCTTGGAAAATAGCAAGTTAAATCTTTTTCTAGAGTTACATGGATATCAACATATCAAGTACATCGAATAGAAAAATTGCAAGTTTATACCTCATTCATGTTTTTTTTTTCTTCAGCATTTGAAGAAAGGTTTACCGATTTCTAGCTCAGATCCTAATTTAGAGGTAACAAATTCTATTAATGAGATTTAATGAGGAAGATTATTATCAAAGTATAATAATAGAAAATAATATGTTTGCAAGAAAGAATAGATCTATACTTACACTAAGGGAAATTAATTGTTGTTTTTTTTTTTTGGATACGAAAACAAGAGAAAACCAAAAAAATTGACTAAAGATTACAATAATTTCAGCTTCATAATTTTGCTGCTGACGAAATGTGTAAATAAAACTTCAAAATAAATCATTTTATAATTAATTTTAGTTACTGAAACTTGTGTTTTCAACAAACAGAATTATACATTTTTTTCTAAGCTAATGTTAAAATCACGACATCCTCGCCCTTTCACTAAAACTTCTCGCATAAAAAAAATATCGAATCTTGTCATAGGACAAGAAACGCGAAGGGATATTTTTCGTTCGGTATTTCGAAGCACAGCAAACATCGCATCGAACGAAGAATATGTCACGCTTGTAGTATTCATCATTATTGAAGGCAGTCCGACGACGAAAACGCTTTTTTTTTTGAAAAAAATTATTTTCGTGAAAATATTGAATAAGTGTAGCATTCTCTTATATCGTGAAAAAAATTAACGAGAATTTGTATTTTTTTTTTCAAGTGGGATTTTAAGATTTTGGTAAAAATCATTCCAAAAATAGTATAAATTCTTAAATTTCATCACTTAGAGGAAAAATATTGAAAATTAGTATGCTGCATGCTAACTTTGGGACAATTCAGATTCTATGTGAAAAATTAATATAATATAATAAATTTTAGTACGCAGCTTACTAATATTCAACATATTTATTCTAATTCTTAATTAAATTTTTCATATAAAATCAGAATTGTCCTACAGTTGGTATGCAAATATTGAAAATTAATACGCAGTTTTCTCTTAGTGATGATATTATTATTTTTGTTGTGATTTTTATGACAATCTTTAAATTACCATTTCTTCCCTTTAATGAGTCTTAGTTTACTCACATCCATCAAATCATGTTCCTATGCAATCTCGAATCTTGATCAAGATCACGAAATAGAGCAAAAAGAAGCTTTAAACCTCAATCTCTTCGAAAATGCCTAATAATATGGAAAAATTCCATCCAAGCATGTTCATCGTATTACACATTCGTCTATATGAAATTTGATAAACTAATGAAACGACTTTCAAGTTATATGTAAAAAAAAAACACAAAATTCATTATAACACGATAGACAAGAAGTCATTCGTTTATATTCTTTCGATGATGTTTTATGAGAGGGGGCTAGGAGTGACGTAGAAAAAGTGGTACGAATCGGCTGGAAAAGTTGAAATACCGACAAAGATGTTTTTTGGATCACATTCTTGAAAAGTGGATCGATGGCTGCTTTGACTTTGGTGCCTATAATATCCAGCCAGAGTATATAGGCTTAGAATATCTTGGTAGTCGTCACGCTTGGCCAAGTTCAAATGTTGTAAGAATTTTATATTTCATCTTCCTTAGTTGACCCGATTTTTTTTTTTTTCGTGTATTATTTATTTACTCATATTTTTTTCGTTGATTAATTTTTCTTCTTCATTTGTAAACGTACGCACGTATAACACTGACCTGTGCGGCATGTCTGTGTAAGTATTTAACCGTGAAAAGCGTATAAATCTATTCATTTGGAACAGATCTAATTCGTCGTTAGGTCCGTTACTTTTTCAAATTTTCAATTTAGAAACTAGATGATTACGAATAAAGTTAGATTAGGGGGTCATTCTAAATATAGAGCAAATTCAGTTAGCTATAGTTATGGTATTTTCAGAGTAATTAAGTCATACTGAAAAGACGTTTTCGGCGATAATTATTTTTTACTTGCAATGAGTGAATTTCACTTCGAGGAAATGACTGGAAAATGTTGATATTTGTGATGAAATTTGAGAAAATATACTTTGGGGTGTCGAGGATTTTCCTTCAGAATGATCCGAAATAAGTTGTAAAGTCGAAATAATTGTTTTTTCAATTTTTATATAGAAACTGGTTGTACATAGACTGATAGTCTGAAGCATAATTCAAAACCTTACAATAGCCAATTACATTTTGTTTACACGTCGTCTCAGAAGAGTATTTTTTATGAGACAATAAATTTATATTTCTGCTCAGAGAGAATTGAAAAAAATTTGAGATTACACATGCGCTAGTACTTTGGTTCATCAGTCTGCGAGAATAAGTGACCAAGTATCAATTTTAAAAAAAAATTTCTGAAAAAAGTCAACTTCTCTGGAGTATACAGAATATAAGCAATAATTTTTCCCCCCAAATTTTAAAGCTTTATTTCCTCAAAATCAGCTTTTTTGCTTTATAAACTTTTACCAATTCAATATTTCAAAGATCTACAAGATCAAATTTTTATTTTTTTTCGCATAATTATTATAGAACATTAATAATATCAGCACAATTTTTTAATAATATAGTAGCTGTGTAAAAAGAAAAAAATCATCGGATGATGTAAATGAATCAAAGTTTCAATCTTTCTTTGAAATAGGAGAGCTAATATTTGATTTTCTCTGAGACAGGGAAGCTAATTTAAGCTCTGGGGAAAATAGCCCTCCAGTCACCACCTAGAATTTCATTTATCATTTTCTTTCTATCCAAGTCCATCTTGGTATCTATGCTAATGATATTAAAAATGGGATCTGATAGAGGCATTCACTTTACTGGACAAATACAACATCGATTTACTCATCAACACGATTCCCACGAAAGTTATTAGACCAACAATAGACATACGCGTTTAAAGGAAAATATGAAATAAAATCAGAAATTTGATGGTAATAGAGACTACTCATGTAGCAAAATTATTCGTGAGAATTGTGTAACAATTTCAATCGACTAGCTCTCACGCTCCATGCTCGAAAAAAAAAGATTTAAAAAAAAGTTTACAGAAATATGGACGATGGCCAAGTTGAAAAGCCTAAATACATTCGTAGGTCGTCCGTTGACAAGTAGAATTAGCGCGAAAAAAAAAGTTGGCTGATGAGTGACGACCTCGAAAGGTCGCTGCCAAACACCACAACCATAAAATTCCAGTAATCGCCAGTGGTGCTCGCTAGAATATGTACGCGCAGCTGGAAGCATGGCGCATGTCGTGCTGCCTGTTTGCGTTAAACTAATTGCTTCTCGGCCCCCTCCACCCCAACCGGTTGAAGAACCGTTGCTCGTCTCTTATCCACCAATTTCCAACGGTTTCATTCTAATTAAAGAAGCCCAACATTCCGACCTAGGTACTAGAAACATTACAAAACTATTAACTACCACATAACCGATTTGCTTAACTAGCTCTTGTGGCGCCTAAGTCCATTTTCAATGAACTGATGGAGTTTAATGAGCATGTTCGACCACAGTCAGTATTGGTGATTGATTAGAGAGGAGAGGTTGTGGTATAGAATATTAATTTGAGGTAAACTAACAATTAGAACTTGACCGAATGTAAAAATTAATCTATTCGGGGTCGTTTTAGTGAGAAATTTGTTAGACTAGCATTTTTGTTTTTTAGTAGTAGTAGAACAAATTGGTATCAGAAAGAATAAAGTTATGTTATACTCGTACATCTATGAAAATATACAACAAAATGTATTAAAAATTAGCCAAAAATATTGAAAATGATAGTTCATATTATCCTGAATAGTATATGCTGCATACACATTGATTAGTTTTCATAAATTTTTCCCATAAAACCTTTTTTTCCCCTCAATTAATGTTTTTCAAGATCGTCTATTGCTTATAGTCGAACTTTGCTTGATATGTCGAGAAAAAGGGCAAACAAATTTCGTCTGTGGAAAAAAAAAAAATTGAAAAAATGAGCAAGAAATAAGGTAAAAAAATATGATGTGATCTCAGAAATGTTACCTTAAGTAGAAAAAATTATTTTTGAAATGATGGCTTTTGACTAAAGAATATTTCTTGGGCATTTTACAAAATAGATCTCAATCGATTGAAATAACTAACTGAAATATGATGACTTGAATTTTTAAATTAAAAAATTCTATACTTTACTTCTGAGAAGATCGAGTTTCAATTTAGAAGCATCATTTTCAAAAATAAAATGCTTTTCCTCGAGAATCACGAAACTGGTTTTAATTAAATTTTCAATTTTTAATTTTTTTTCTCAGAGTATGGTGACACTGACTCTAAAAATTTATGGCTCTTATTAACCACTTGGGATAAGATTATTTTCTTCATGAATTTGAATGGGCCAGAAAACTGTTTTTCCATGAGCAATGAGGTCTAGCAGCCTAAAAATAATTTGATTTTTCAACCTATTTACGAATAAATACGCGATTCTCAGGACCATAGAAACGTGATATTAAAATTGTGGACTCGGTGTTCCTACTTTTTTATAATGCTACGAGAATTGTTGGCTAAAAAATTTCGTATTCGACGTCCATCATGTTTTTTCCCATCGACCATTTTTTTCTTGCTCCTCAAAATTTTCAAACGTAATCTGCAATATTTTAAAGGATAATTTGAACCGTAGCTAGGAGAGGATGAAAAGAAGACAATGGCCAGTGGCCAAGTTCTCATCGATCCCACCAAATGCCATCCGATTTTCGCGGCGAAATCTTGCGAATAATAAAAATGCGTCGAGGAACGGACAAAATGTAAAAAAATTCGAAACTCAGCCAAATTTTTTTCACGAAAATTTGAACGAATAAATTATCCGCGTGGATCGTCCAAAATAGTCGCGTTCGTCATTTTTACGAGTTAACGGAGACGCAGACGAAGAGTAGAATTTAAAGTGCAACCTAATAGAGTAAAATATAGCAACATATTTATTTTAAATGGCTTCTATACGTATCGCACATCACCAATAATCGATTTGAACATTTTCTCACTCGATAAATGAGTCGAGGTAAATTATTATCTACTTAACTATATAAAACTTTTTTTTTTTTTTGCAACTTGGCTCTTGTGGACATTACGTACGTTTACATACGCATTTACAATTTTGCACGTACTTGCCCTCCTAACTTCTTTACCAGTTTCGAATACTAAATAAATGTTTCTCAACAGGTGTATTTTTTATTTAAAAAAACAGGCATTTTATCGATAGGAAGGAGTCGCGCAACATGGGAAGGATTTTGCTTTTTCGATATAATCGACAGAATTTTTAATTTCCCCGAAAAGGCGGACTCATTTTTTTTTTAACGATAAAAACTCAGTATTTTACATTAGATAATATGTGCCCTCATTACAACTCTTGACGCCCACATTAAATTTCAACCATCTCCATTTTGAATTTCAACAACACCCATTTCACACATTCAAAGAAGATATAGAGGCACAGGGTGAATCTTGAAGAAACATTAGATTTGAAAATAGCCTCAATTTCAAGTCATATTCAACTCTTAAGCTTCCTATTTTAAATTTTAACAGCCTCGATTTACACTCTCAGCAGTGAAAAAAAAAATGAATGAATGAATGAGTAAATGAATCAAAAAGTTGGGTAGAAGCTGGGGGTGGTTCGTACCTGAGCTACACTGGCTCAATAACGTCTCTTTTTGTTGTCTCTCGTTCTTTTCTTTTTTTTTTGTTTTTGCTTTTGTTTTGTTTCTCTGTAAATATGGATTCTAAAACCTTGTTTATCTCAACTGCTCCCCAGCCCAGAATTGGGGTTGTCCGTGGGTAGGGGAAGATAAAATATTGTGAACGTAGATAAATAAATAAACGTTACTTATTCTATTCGATGATGGCCCATGTAATGAGATTGAGTACTTTTCTTATTATAAAACTTTGTTTTACAGGCTCTTATAGCAAGAGATGTTTTTCAAATAGTTTGTGGGCAAATAGTATTACATTTCGTTACTAAATATTCATTCATAGGGCGGGTTAACAGAAAGTTTAATGATAGAAGTTTCAGTCTTGCTCTCTTCTATTTCTTCTTTCCTATTACAAAGAAAAAAAAAAGAAATACGCGAATGAGAAAAAAAAACTAGTTTAAGAGGATTATAAAAATATTTGATGGTCATTAATCCGCTTACTAACAAATTATTAATGAACTCACCCAGCGATTAATTACTGTCGTGCCTAGAGTCGAATGAGAATTAAAATTTAAGTGTGTAAAACTTTTTATCACCTCATTTTATTGGATCATTTCGAATGTAAATTTTTTTAAACCGAAAATTTTTCACCACTTTTTTTTTTCAACTTTTTAGTTTACACGCGCCAATGCGACGCACACTGGAGGATCGTTTGATTTAAATTATGCCATAAATTTAGTCGGCATATCAAAAACAATTATAAAATTTGTCAATCTGCTTCCTCTTTTAGTCTTCCGACTCTGTAGATGCTGGATGAGTTCAACGGGTGGAAAAAATGTGAAAAATTTGGCTGTAGTATAGATTTAAAGAATTCAAATGAAGAAGCTCAACTAAAGGAGAATAGCCCGAAGGAAAAAACATTTCTTTTAGTGAAAAACCAGTTATTTTATTTTTTATACCTGAAGGTGTATTGTTCAAAATTTAGATCAGGTTAGTAATTTCAACAGCTTAAAAATAATATTCCTGATACTTTTGCAAGGCAGTTGAATTTATTTTAAATTATAAATTTATATGGAAAAACTTGATGGGGTACTTTCAGACGTATAAAAAAACTACTAGAAAATCATACCGAGATAATAAGAGGAAAAAATAAAAGGGCAGAAGTTGAATGAAATTTAAATAATATGAAAATATCAACATAATAAACTGTAATTGGATGAATTAAAACTGGAATTACGTATATTTTTTCTTTATTTTTCTGGGTCGAGTTGAAGTTAAGTAGTAATTTGAACTCAAAGGCCACGTTAATTAGTCAGGGTTAGAAGGCACTCGATGGACCCTACAATTGCACTAATTCTGATGTAAAGAAGATATTTTTACTAAAAATTCATTCTGCATTTTATCCCTCTCCTTCTCATACTAAAATCTTTTCTTCTGCACAGCAGTCATCAACTCCATGCAGGGCAGCAGTCGAGACTTCAATAATTATTTCAAGTAATTGAATCAGATTTTTGTGCAACTGAGCAAAGCACCCCTAATGTCCACTGGGACGCACAAACCACGTTGACAACACGAAATTCGATTGGCTGGCAGTCCATTACAGTTAGCTTAAAAATTCCACTGAGTGACGTATATCTGTTCTAACCCTATTTTATCAATAATCTGGGATGAAAACTTTAGAACCTCATACTCGATAGTCGATCCTGAAATAGAGTAAATGAAAAATGAAATTCTCTCAATTTAAAACGAAGAAACCACCCTATGGGCAAAATATTTTGAAAACGGATCCGTTTTATTCCGGGTTATAATCCGTTTCTGGATTATAACCCGGAATTTTCCTGTTTTCCGGCTTCTAAAACGGATTTCGAACGGATTGTAATCAGTCTTGCCGGAAATGAGTCCGGATTATTTTCCGTAAAGGCTGTTTTATGATATTTGTTGGCCCGGGTTATAATCCATGAAACCGTTTTACAAGCGGATTTAGAAAAATTGCCCAAAAATTATCACTGATTATAATCAGGAAATCCGTTTTACAAACGGATTTGGAAAATTAATCAAGATGACAAAAATAACTGCAAATTTTCAGATCCGATGATCGAAAATAAAAACGGACTGACAACGGATAAAATTCTCATTTTACGGATCATTTTCTCATTTTTTGCCCATCGGGCAATACTTGGCAAACAATATCGGGTTAAAAACAGACTGTTGAAAATTTTGCAGTCAGTCGAAAAAAAAAAGATTTGGGAAACTGGGTCATAAAAACAAGAAATTTTTGCGGAACGATGACCTGAGAAAATGGACGACGAATATTCTAATTTAATTAGGAAGAGTTCGGCGGGAAAAAGGTATAATGCCTTAATGGTATGCGATGCATTGAAGATTTCAAACTTGATACTATAATATACATTTATAATTAATTTCCAACGTACCTATAGGTTGTTGCCCAAACTAGAAAATCGTAAATATTGCCATCTCGTAGGCTGAACTAGCGATTAGCAAATTATTTGTATGGTTTTTAAGAAAATCGTTAACATATACCGACACTTGAAATTCCTCACAAATACGGATGACCATCGCGGCAGTTGCAAAATATTTTCATTTCATTAATATTTTTGATTTTTTTTTTTCTCCAAGCCATAAACCGTTGTACGGTTATCTCTAGACTCGTAGTTTTGCACAAAACAAATTATCATTCTCCATTGGCTATAAATTACTACTATGGAAGACGATCACATTTTAAAAAGAAAATCGGAATTTTACTCGTACGGTATCTATAATTTATCACCGCCTATCTCTTCGTATAATATTTTAAGCAATCATTTTCAGCTTTTAGAATGATATCTGGCATCGTGATTGGCAGAGCCACAAAACACTCGCTGCAACATTCTAATAACCTGACAAATATCATCAACGAAATGGTCAGTAATTTGAGAAATAATGAGGAAAAAATTCAAATTATGGAAAAGTCGACAAAATGGCCATGTCTGCAAAACCTCCTACTGAGAGCGAATATCTGGTTGCTCAACACGAGAATATACAGGATGTTCTATCCGAAGTTTGCCAACCTTGAGATTTGGATTTATTCCAAACCAAAAAGTACAAAAAAAATTCTAACGCAGCAAGCTCCGCTAGAAAAGCAGGAGTGTAAAATTTAATTTAAAATTGCTGAAATGTGCGTTATTTTGATATTTAAAATATCCATAGCTAAGTCAGTTTCAAAGATAGACCACGTACACAAAGGAATTGTTTTTCTCAGTCGTGTCAGATTATATCCAAATCTCAAGGTTGGTAGACCTTTCACAGAACACCCTGCACATCGATCCAATTCAAAATCATTTTCGACCAAATTTTTACCAGTCATTTTTAAATGACCAGGTAAGATTGCAAATTCGCTATCATAAAATATAACTTTTGATGGTAGAAAATGTTCTAGTTCATCTTTGGCGTTTATTTATGTAAATGACCATTTTGCACAATAGATTTAATGTAGACGACATGGAAAAATCTCAATAATTTCTAAAATCAAGTCTCCTGAAAGAATTTATGACTCCAGTATAGTAATCTCATAATGTCTTCTTATTTCTTCTTCCTCTCGAAACATTTAAAATATGGAATTTTTCATATCAACTCGGATAAAAAAATATTATTTTGAAATAATTTATGAAATGGTGTTCTCACGGTGTTATTTTCCAAGTTGACTGACCAGTATCTAGTATGTTAGAGCAACCAGGTAGGATTGCCTTCTGGCTATTTTTTTTTTTGCGTTGGTCTATGAAAATATCATTGGTATTCCTTAATTTTTTCCTCTTTTTTTTTTTCACAAAAACACTGCACATAAAAATTTCGGAAGCAATTTTCACTATTTCTGACAATAAAACAAGGGCAATTCAATATTTGTGGCGGAAATTATTACAAAAATAGCAGAATATATTATCTAAGGTAGGAGAAAGTACCTCGGTCATTTTTTAATCGATTGAAGAGTTTTCAAGAAAATCTTCCTGTATCAAAAACAATCATCAGCTGAAAAATTATTTTCCTGATTTAAGGTACCTTTTCACAGATCTCGTCACAAATACTAAAAATTAGTTCATTAGTGGGAGCAATATAGTCTACTACTTGAAAGTGGTAGCTCTACTGCCTTTTAATCCTGTGCCATCCAAAAATGAAATCATCTCTAGTAAAATAATTATAATATAATGATCAAATTGAGCTGAGAATTTTTGTGCAAACATCTGTAATATGGGTAGTCTTCAACACATTCCACAAAGAAATTCAATGGAGAAAAAATTTTTCAATTTTCAAATAGTTAATCTATCCATGGCAACGCTGGGTAGAATGAAAATATTTTGTAATGGTGTTTTTATTTTACTGTCTTATTTTATGGAAAATACTCCAAGTATTTTCAACCTGCCATAACCCTAACAAATCATAAGAATCCCAAAGAAGAGAAAGAGAGGAATACGAGTATTATGTGAAAATGTCAATTGCGAGTATCTCAAAAATTGAAATTTAGACTTGGATTAATTTGGTTCTTAGGTCCAGTCGTCCAGGAATGAAATTATAGGTCAGTGGCTTACATTTTACTCTCAAAAATCGTGAAGAGTAGAAAAATATGTCTCTTTATAACTATTATAAGACATATTTTCTCATCTAAAGTCCATTTTTGGCCAAATTTTCGACAATAGACAACTATATAGCGACAAGATCTTCTGGATTTTTCTCCTATTAAAGCACATTGGCGACCCATTTAATTGAACTACATTCAGTCACATTCTCTGTAGCTTACACCCTTTTTCTCATCGTTCGCCAAAAAATGAAGCCCCATGCCAACGAACAAAACGAAAATCGCGAATAAAATTTCAATAAAGCCACGAACAACGCCGCCATTCGTATGTTAATGGCAATGTAAAAAACTCCAAGTTCGATCATTAAGATTACAACTGCGGCCTCATTTTTCATCGTGGCACGCATTATAATGTTTAGTTTTTTTTTTCCACCTCCTTTCAAGTGGGTAGTTGATAAACGTATCGAATATCAGTTGACGAATTTAAATTGTCACTTTTAACCATTTAAAACTGTAAAAATCAACGGAAACTACTTAGCAGAGACAAGTTTTGTTTACTTATATGTCCCTCTCTCATCCTCAGCTTCGTACCAATATCTTTATTCTCGTTCCTTCTGAAAACGATTAATTGTCAACAAACACGTTTTTAGCAAGTTTTTTCTAACATCTTTGCGGTTTTTGATAAATTAAAAGCCCATCGTTGACTTCTTTTCAATTTGCAAATTAAATGAGCGAGTTCGGGCTAATTTGCGAACACATATTTTATCGGCAATGACGCGTGCCATAGAGCAAGAAACGACTATTTGCATAATAAATGATCGCCCCAAAGCCGATAGAACAACATTCACGAGAAAAATGTCAGGTCGCCAGGTGGGCGAAAACTGCACCTCACATTCAATTGGTGCAGATAGGATAGGTACACTTTCCAACAAACATACTGAAAAAACTCGTCGAGTATTCCTCAGACCTTTGATGGCTTTAAAATAAAATTCCAAGCACCAAATTTCTCTAAAATTGTTTAGAAAATGGCCGGGTATCTACTGTCTATCTTTAATGGAATTTTTCTTGATTTTTCTCAACAGGGCCAAGCTCATCGATAACAGTTTTGTCAGCACTCAAAAGTAATTTTCAATTCCCTCTTCAACCCCATAAAATTCATTAATTTACTCACCACTGGCCGTGAAATGTACATCAATGACTATGATAGGAGCCAAAAAAAAAGTATTAAGAGTTCTCTCGGAGTCCTTCATACTAGACTATACATATCTACTACACCAGTGGATAGTACAGACGAAAGAGAAAAAGTTATGCAACCATAATTGATAAACTATTTTCAAAACCTGCTAAAAATCAAAATTAAACTTTTCGTGATTTTGATATAGACATTTTAAAAATATACGTAGTTGAATCCAGAATTTGTGTAATCATAATATTATCGACATACTAAATCCAATGAAGTTTTAGTTTTTCAATTTTGTGTCAGAACCTGATAAAGGCAAATAAATTGTATTTAAAACATCTTAAACGCTACGTTCAGTGTCAAAATCTATAAAATAAAATTTTGAGCAGTACTTGTAATTTACCAACTGAAGTGAATATCTAATAAATTTTGGCTCATATGTTTTATAGAAGAGAATGAAAAAAGAAAATTAGCCTTGTTTACATTTTCACAATTTATGAATAAGGATCCGTTCGGATACAATTGCGCCCCCTTCCCCCATTTTGGTCTACGCGCGCTACTGAATGAAATTAATAATGCCACTTAATGAAAATCTCTCATAATATGCTCGGCTTCTAGCTATGCAAATTCAGTTACTACTAAATACATAAATATACTTCTGCCAATTGGACTTGAAAAAAGTTATTATTCTTCGCGGACACACTTACATAGCAAGTGTGAGGGCATTAATATGAATTAGAAGTGGCAAGATCATTATGGCTGTAAATTTCAAATTATGCACTATGGTAAAGCAAACTCGCCCTATAAAAGGGCTCCTTTTCTCGCTTGAACTGAGCTCACAATCAGTAGCCAGAATAAGAGCCTGGTTTTTTAAATGATTGCGACATGTTTTGTCGCTCGAACGCATATAACTCATCGTATAAACATGAGTACATTGACCAATGTCGTGATCAAGTTCATGGAAAAGGGGAAAAATAAAGTGAGTATCTATAAATAAAATAAGATCGAATAATGCGAGCAGGATGTTAACTGGACATTCTTTCTTTAACATTCTTCTCACCCTTGAAAAAGTGCAAAATAAATCATTATTAGTCCTTCAACTTGAAAAAGTCGCTACACGCTATCGTCTTTTTTTCTATACCCACTGTCGATACTCGAAGGCCATCCAACAAAATAACGCCTTTTTCGTATTTGAACTGGGTTCAAGGTTTGCAACTGCACACTGTCAAACGTCAATAGGTATACATTTTTACTGGAAATGGATGCTGCATGTGTTTCGCGTCTTCAATATTTAATTCGATAAAATTATTATTCAACCCCTATGAACCCCTTCAACCGCAAATCTGGATTTGTTTTCTTTACAAGCAATCGTCGAAATTCTCCTTTTATGATGTTTTTTATAAAATAAGTCGATGCACGTATCGATAAAATATATACTTAGCTATAGAGGGTTAATTATGCGAAACCAGCTGGATTTCTACAAAATCATTGGCCAACCAAGAAGAATAAAAATTACTTAATGCGAACTTGATACCCATCTCGTGCAAATGACCAGTCTTCTTTTTTTCAATTTATAGAATCTTACCACTTATAGGATTATAACATCAATAATAAAATACTTCTGGCCTTAAAAATCACGAGATGTTATTATGCTAGAAGTAGTTAAAACTTACCCAAAGTACTTAGAGTGAGAGTAGATACTAGTATGCAACACTTTGACAAATTTTAAAACTTTGGACATGAGAACCAGAGTGATGCGTACCCTTCAGAGATTACGAGATTTCGACTATTTTCGATTAACTTTACTTCGCTATTTTCATCCTGTTCTAAATTCACAGTTTCCAAATAACTGCTCATTATTTTCAAAATAAAAATCATAAGCACCTAAAATAAGCGAAATGAATGCATTTTGAAAACTTCAACAGGGAATATGTCAGAACTTGAAATTTGCACTTGGATCACTCTGGTTCCTCAAGTCCAGCGAACTTTGCTGAAATCCAGAAATACATTTTTTTCGTAATTATAATTACGTGGGCTTCAAGGTGTGACAGAGGGATTATGCCCCCCGAATTGAAACGATTACCCTCCACCTACTATTTCAAAGAAAGTAACTAATACGAGTATTTTGATTTATTTGAACCAAACTCGGGTAATTTTATTTTCTGTTCGAACTTTGCTTTTTTTTTGGACAGGCAAAAAATTTTAACGCCCCCTCCCCTTTCATTCCAATACGTCAAGCCAAGTCCACCTATTATTATTAATGTAGTCTGTGTTAATTTTTTTTTTAATTTCAAAAATGTTATTTAAAAAAAAATTTTTAACCAAATTAAAAAGCAGAAATATAAGAATTACCTAATACAAACCGCAGTAAGTCAGTTTGCAATACTAACCGAACCATTTATAGCAATAATGAGTTATACATATTTTTGAAATTTGTTGGAAAAGAGCTAGGATTCTTGAAGATACGCGTGAAGCCCAACACAAATTTCAGAAATTTACTGATCTAAACTTTGGCAAAAAAAAAAAAAATCGAATAAGAGATATTTGTGAAACTGCACCGTAAAACATTTGTAACTTAGTATCAAATAACTAGGGGAAAAAAATGAGGAATGTAACAAAATAATTTTTTTCTGATTTCAGGCGATCCGAACGCGCCTTTAACTAGTAATGAAATCGAAGACCTACAGCGTCAGTACCAACAATGGCAAATTTCTTTACCCAATCAGCAACAAGGAGGTACTGTGTGGATCAGTGCTCCTCAGTACAGCTATTATCCCCCACCTCCAAATTACCCTCAATACCCGGACCAATCTCAGGTACCATATCCACCAGGCCCACCAGCAGGACCACCGTCACCCCCTCAGTCCAGTCAGCCTCCTCAGTCAAGTCAGCCACCTCAGCAGCCACCCAATCCGAGCCTAGCTTGGTCCAGAGAAACATCTGGCACCACACCATCAAACAGTTCCTCATCGATCACTAACCCTCAAACCAATGAGCCATCTAATCCCTTACCCACGCAACCAGCTGAGCAGTCAACTGTCACAATCGAATCCACATCAACCTTTGCCCCAACAACCGAATCTTCGACGACAACGGAATTCTCCAGCAGCTCCAGTTCCAGCAGCGAGAGTACAACAATCCCGAGTTCGACTTCATCTCAATCGCCCAACGCCACCTCCTCTACATCCCTCAGCTCCACGACCGATTTACCAGCCACGTCGACGCCATCAAATTCGACTGAACTGCCAAGCAATGCGACCAGCTCCACCACTCCCAATCCTACAAACGCCACCAGCAATGCTACCAGCAACAATCCACTATTAAAGTACTGTGCTCAGCCTCGAGGACAGTTCGTAAGTGACGATTGTGGTAAATTTGTCAACTGTTGGGATGATGTTGCTGTAGAACAAGACTGTCCAGCTGGATTGTATTTCAACGGAGAAAAGCAATATTGTGACTACCCACAAAATGTCGACTGTGGCAATAGAACGAAACCTAGTAAGTATGCCTTTTATTACAAACCTCATATTTTCAACAGGTGCCACTCTCTCTACCTCACAGAATAATTAAAAAAAAAAAAAATTCTAAATATCAAGGCAGATTTTGAAAAAGAGCTTATGGCAAAAAATGGCATTTTCTCATGCGGCTTTTATATCGTTATCATTGAATTGCAGGCCCTGGTAGCAATAATTCTACAAACACGACAAACCCAGATGGTAGCAACAATAGTACCAGCAGCCCAGGAGGATCTTCTAATTCGACTATAAATTCAAAATGTCCAGATGGTTATGGAACTTACAGAAACACAAGTAACTGTGCTGCGTTCTACGTGTGTGTTTCTGGAGAACCAGTTGATTTCATTTGTCCACCAGGCACCAACTATAATGCCGTAAGTATAAATTAAAAAAAAAAAAAACTATGAACCAAACTTTTGAAAGCATAGAAGAAAGTTTTATCATCAGATACCCAAATTAAGTAAAAATTTCATCATTAGAGTGAAACTTACAGCACGCAGTTCATCGATTAGAAATTTTTCCTACCAATTTATATGAATTGTAATAACTTCCTAGCTAAATGCTAAATATTATTATTTTGATTTTTAATGGATTTTTTATGACATATTTTGCGTCAACAAACAAGTGATATGGTCTATTGACCTTGGAATCTAATATGCATAACTATAACGATAGGATCATAAGTGGACTTTGCTTGGAGCGGTGGTTGAAAAATTTATTTTTGGCTGTCACTACAAAAAAAAAAAACACTAACACTCGATATGATGACTAAAATGGAAAAAATAAATAAATTATCAAGAGCTTGGCACAAGTGAATGAAATACGTGAATCTAAGTTTTTGTCATTTTATTTGAACTAGGGGCTTAACCCCACCCCACCATGTCACCCAAAGTGCGCCTATAAACAAAGTAACTGAAATAAGTAGACATTTATAGTGAAAAATAACAATATTTTGGACCAGTGACCATACTTCCATGTCACGTGAGAAGACCCCTTATAAAAACATAAGTATAGGTATATCGAGCTTGTCTAATTTAAGGAAAAAAAAATTTTCCATACAACCAACTATTCTTTGGTACAGGAATTAAAAGTATGCGACTACCCCTATCGCGTCAACTGCAAAGGAGCTCCATCCATACCAATTGCAGAGGAAAGCAGCCAATCAAACGTCACAGAAACTCCATCACCTACTGAATCCTCCAATTCCAGCTCGCCAACGACGCCAGAATCCTCATCCAGCTCAACTCCAGACAGTTCTTCGACCAGCAGCAACACAACTGCTTCGTCCACATCCACTACCACCGAATCCTCCGCTACAACCAGCTCTCTTAGCTCCACCTCTTCAGAAGTCCCTACCACACAATTTTCATCTTCGACGTTACCACCAGCACCAGTAACCACAACCAGCGGAGAATTCCCTCCTCAAGGACCACCAGCACCACCAGTCGATCCTATCGGCTATTATAACTTCAATTTGAAAAAGTTACCTGAAAGTAAGAATCTAATTTTTCTAATCCTACACTTCTACACTCGTGTATCTTGTCACCAATTATAAATTTAACGCCTGAACCTGTGGCAAAAAAAAAAAAAAAAAAGGCTGTAAAATTCCACTTAGTTTGACCTTTCCAAAAAATCCAAAAGATCAAAACGGTGCTTTGGATCTCACTCGACTTACGCACTCGCAATTAATTTTTAGAATATCATGAAATACGTACGACGCGACGTATTCATGTAATGCTAGTAGTATCACAAACTGTATTCACGGCGCAAGACAAGAAATTTTCTCTCGATAACTCGACGTACGACCAATTGCAATTCATAATTTTTTTTTTTTTTTTGGGGGGGGGAATAGTTTTCTATATTTCATGTGAAACTTTATACGTAAAATGAAAAATGTGATGAAAATTTCGGAAAACACTTTTTTGGGCAAAAAATCTTTTTTTCCAGTGACCCGAAACGAACATAATTGTAAAATGAAAAACATATCAATTTTCCAACTAAGTAGGTAATTCTATTTTGATTTATTCTACAGAATTGACATGCAATAGCCACTTTTGTTCGAAAAATCTTGGTGTTCTCAACAATTTCGAGAAAAAAAAATCGCCTTCTAGATTCATCACAAATGGGCTTTAGTATTTTGAGGACACTTTTTTAAAAATTCAACTACTTACATGAATTTATCTTGAAAAAAAAAAAAAATTATTGAATACTACGAGTAGATTCATCACAAATGGACTCGAGTATTTTAATTTTTGAACACCCAAAATCGCTTTTATATTTTCTGTAGAAATAATGTTTTACATAAGTCTAAAGAATATTTTAAAACTGCTGCGTGGCCAGTTCTGTTATTTACACTCTGTTTCAGAAGGGCAAAGTATAAAAATAAAGTAGAATACTTCTGGAATAATATTTTAAAAATAACGTAATATTTATTCCTAAATTTCAAAATCCTTTTTCTCAAAACGGAGTTATTCAATTTTCCAAATTCAAAAACTTTCGAGTCCGCTAGAGTGTACGAGTTTCTATGTTTCGTCACAAATCGCTCATTTAATACAACAACGTCACATCTCAAAATTTTCAATTTTTTTAAAAAAGTTATACCATCTTAAAGCAGACATAAAAAATTTTTTTTTCATATATCTAATTCAAAAATTGTGATTTTTTGAGTTGTGACGTTGTTGAATTAAATGAGCGAAATGTAGAACAAAATCAGAAGAGTAAAATATAAAATAGACAGAAGAGGGGAAATGAGAATGAAAAAGTAATTGTATTTCGTTCTATTCGATAATTTCTACCTAATTTATTCTATAATTATAGTTAGATAAGATTGTATGGAACGTAAGTCGATATTTTCCAATCAGATCAAGAAGTTTTAAAAACGAAATTTCCCAAATTTTTCTCACTGCAAATCCAAATAACGTACTAGAAGATGCAGAATACGAAAATTCTTCAAAGGATGGCTTTTTATAAATTAAGATTACACCCAGTTGAAGATTTAAAAAAAAATTAATTTAACTCAAGTCATAATATCTGAGATATTTAGTAACAAAGCTATAACTTTAGAAAAGTCATTAGGACATAAATTTAGAAGTGCTGACTCTTCTGCGAAATTGAAACACATATTTTTCAACTTTTTTCCAATCTAAAGTGGTAGGTAGTAAAAAAATTCAACTAACAGAGAATTTCTGTTTCTCTTCAGAAATAGTATACGAAACAGAAAATAATATTGTAAGACCAATTTAACAAAATATTTCAATTTCAGGTATAGTGAATACAGGAGTTAGATGTTATCACGCCAACGTGTACAGATTGACGCCAGATTGTTCCTCTGTAACGGTGTGCCAAGATGGACTCAATTATATAGTTAACTGCGCATCGGGAACCAGCTTTGACGCTTATTCTCAAAGATGTGTGCCAACTTTCAGAGCCCGATGGTAAGCATTCGCAATATTCATTAATGAAAAATTTTACAAATTGTTTAAACGAAGGTTGCAGCTCAATATTATGATTTAACTCAGAAGCATTGAAAATATTTCGTACATCTGCGAGAAAGAAATCAAACTATTTTCTCAAATAAATCTCAAGTTCCTTGTGAACGATTCAAATCATTAATTATTATTCAATTCGTGTAAATCGCTAACTTGAAATAATTTTTTCTATTGCAGCTAACGAAAACAATGTCACCGTCTACAAATTGAAATTTGGTTATTCGACTTTCGCGAACTCATCCGGAGAGGAATATGCTGTATAAAATTGAAGGGAAAAAAAAATCCATGACCTTATGATGCAACAGAATTAGCGCTCGCTTCCCCAGTGTCTACAGTCGACACATTTTTTCATGTCATTTTTATGACACTTGGTTAGTTCGATCGCATAAATTCTCCAAAGAAGCCAGCATTCCTACCCACCAAACACGTGTCCTAGACGCAGACGCTCAATTTTTCATTTACTTCGCATTTATTTTCTTAGCATTAAGTATTTATTGAATTTAAATAATAAGACTAATAATTAATACGAACAAACTGAATTTTTATTCGTGTTGAAAAGTTATTGTAAAAAAATTCGACGAAGGGAAGATCACAACGAACTAGAATTCGAAAATTAATCGAATTACCAACTAGACACGTAGGAGCAGGAATTTCAGTTTTTCTTTCCTGAATATCTGAATCAAATATTCCAAAATTTGCACAATAAACAAACACGTTTCCAAGGTACATTTAGAGACCAAAAAATTGCAAATCCCTTAAACCAATCTGGAGTAAATCATTTTAAAAGTTGACTTGCATTCGTGTTAGTGTGTGTTCGTGAGTCGGTATCTAACAAACAAAATTATAGAGAGAAGTTGACGTTTTTTTGTTACCAGTAATCTCCTCAACTTCTGAATCATGTATTGCAAAATTCTCAGAATAAATAAAGGCATTTGCCAATAATGCATCGCAAAATCAGTACCATAAATGAAGCAGAATTCCAAGAAAATCTGAAACACTCAATTTGATAGTCAGCCAAGAGCCTAAAATTTGCTGTTGAATTAATAGTTATTCTATTCTTCAAAACAAATATTTTTATATCACGGGTTTCTCATCTCGTGTTCAATATCAAATACCAGAACGAGTACACAATTTCAGTCACACTAAGAAATTTCATAGAATTTATAGAATCGAATATCCAAATTACGAAGTGGACAAGTCCAATTAAATTCGCACTCCATAAATGACGAACGATACCTTTCTTTTGACAAAATTCCTTTTCCATCAGTAAATCTCAACATTCGACAAAGGGTATTATGCATAAATGCCGGCAGTAGTACTATGGGTCAATTTTTGTAATTAAGTTGAAAATCTAATTAAAAAATCATTTCGGTAACATAGACATGCTGCACTAGTATCAAACTAAGTCGACCGACTCATCGTGAATGCACCAATCTTTGCCAAACTAGGAGAATATCCGAAAGAGCTGATCTTGGGGTAATACGACCAATTCGATAAATTCGATGCTTTTTATAGACTAAGGGTCAGTTGCAGAAATGAATTTTCTTTATCGACAGCACCTACATTTCAATCTATCAAGTTCTTCTCTAATATCAGAGAATCTGAAGTTTATACCACACGAAAACTGAAATAGGTACCGAAAAGATTTTCCGAGAAAGTTTCACTTCCATGATCTTCGACGTCGCATATGTCATACACGACATTACGTGAACAACTGTGGATCCAAACAAGTGAGCACTGTAAGCAACATTTTTATCCAGGTTGATCAAACATTATTCGTACACGCGTTGAAAAATGTATGTATGCCAACAATCAAGGAAATTGAATATTTTGCATCCTATTTTTCGCCAAAAATTTTGGGAAGGCCATATAAAAATAATTTTTCTAGTCGACAGATGAAACTCAAGGTGGAAAATGAAAAGCAACAGCAAAATAATCGACCTTACTGATTATTTCATTCAAATCGAAAAGCATGTTGAATAGTCTGATTTCGAAAAAAAATACCAATTTCAGTTATTCAACAACTAGATTCCAAGAAAATATCAGCAAAAACACTCTTTAAACGTTCACAGGATAAATAGAAAAAACAAAACTTTCGACTTATTGCTTGTATTTCTAGACATTTAGACAATTTTTCAGTTTAATGATAAATGCATGAGATATAAAATCAAGATTTACTGTTTCTCAAAATTTGTACTAAGTACAATTTAGAAGGGGAAAAAAGTCATCATCATGTTTTGAAAATGGAAATAAGTAATTATGCATAAACAAGATTAAAAATCGAATGTTTCTGCACTAGAAATGACGGCTGATTTTTCGCCTTTTACTATGTGTGAAAAATATTCAATTATTTTTATGATACTATAGGATTCAAATAATTATAACTAAATAATGAAATGAAACAGTCGAGAGGATAACAAGAGTGGTTTGAAAAACGAAATCATTCTATGTTCTAAGGGGGGCGAAAAAGAAAAAAAAAAGAAAAAAAAAAGAAAGAAAGAATATCAAATTATTATGGACCTAATTTTAGTGATACGTATTTGTCTACGTTCAACACAACGGCTAAAATACTGTGAAATGCCAAATCCCGTCCTTAAAAACAAACAGAAAAAACTACTTATTTAAAAATAAAAAATCATATTATTATTACACGTAGAATTACGAGAGAGAAAATAAGGAAAAACTTAAGATATACTCAAGGTACCCAACTTATACACAAAATTATTTATAGATAACTGTTTTCGCAAAAGTAAATGTTACTCTCACAAATTTAAATACACGTTTCAAGACCCATTGGCTTCAACCTCCTTTTCTGCAGGTTCGTCTAATTTCTGCTTTTTATCTGACGATTCAACAGGTGCGTCCTCCGATTCTAATCCTACTTCGGATTTCCTCTTGATTCCGCATACTTCTGCAAAATTAACCAAGTTGTAAACAATCTAACAACCCAATTTTTGAAAACTCACTCGTTCTAATTATGACTATTAAATTTAATGAAGAGGGAAGGATGAATTTTTTTTAGAGCTGCTCCAACAAATAGGGTACCCGCCGCAGAAAGGGCTGAATCAATAATATGAATGAAATAACCATAAATGATTTAATCTTATTTTTATTTATTATTGTCTCGTTAATGAAATAACCACGGACGACGAACAAGAAAGATTTTCAATCTTTCCCAACATGAAATTACGTAACTCATGATGTAAGCTGGGTTTTACTAATAGAAAAAAAATCTGTTCAGAAGAATGGCATCGTTCATCATCGAAGTTGACGACCTATTTATTAGCCCAGGAAAATTAGTTTTAAAAGTTGGGGGGAA
Source organism: Parthenolecanium corni (assembly GCA_038050395.1). Lineage (NCBI taxonomy): Eukaryota > Metazoa > Arthropoda > Insecta > Hemiptera > Coccidae > Parthenolecanium > Parthenolecanium corni. The sequence continues at coordinate 2,045,510 of JBBCAQ010000034.1, read as the reverse complement.
AAATTGGTACAAAAGATTTTAGGCTTGGAATGTGTGGGGGTTGGTACAAGGAATCTGCGGTAAAGTCTCGTAAAAAAATTACCTCCATTGATGTCACAGAAGAGCAGAAAATGAAGATTGAAAATAAGCCCAATTTCTCTAATTTTCGAGTTGTAGAGGAAAAACACTAGAAAAACATAATTTTTCAACATTTCAGACCCATTTATCTTCTACTGCACTTCTATGGCACCAAATGAGGACTTTTTTTAAATAATCGATAGGACATTTGATGCAGAATAAAGTTTTATTGAACTTCAGAATGGATGGCGAGCACAGTTTTCGAGTTACAGCTGAAAAATGGCAACTTTCGACATTAATGAGGCCTCTGGCAGAGATGCACAGGGGGTGGGGGCTGAGACTTATCACCACATATTCCTTGGAGTACCCCAACACATTCCATGCATAAAATTTTTTGTACCAATTTTCTATTTTTTCAACACTAATTTTTCTGGAGTAATATTATGCATGCTTCGGAACAATTAATTTGATCTCTCATCTTCGTGAAAGTTTTAATGGGCTCTCCTCCAATCAAACTTGATATTTTGTACGAATATTCACACAATTGCTCCTGCAGTAGGTTCTGCAACGCGTTTTAAAGAAAAATTCACGCCTTCAAACATTTCGTTTTAGCACTTTCCCTCTTATTGAGATTCAACATTTGAATTTATGATTTATCGACATGCCTTCAAACTTGAATAAACATACAAATCAAACTCATGAGCAGTCCATCTTTCCAGTACTGAACTATGAATTATAACCATTTCATTCCTCTACAAGTAAGTTATTTACTAAATTACTTCAGTTTCAAATCCCAACTGTATTAATTATATTTATAATAGAGACAGTATCGAGAAATTTTATTCAATCTGTCAGTTGAAATTAAAGCTTGAGATGAAAAGTTTCCAGTTTTTTCACTGTCGTGAAACCAGTACAAAACAAACTGAATTTAAATTTCTCAATATTTCTGCTAAAATCCTCAACAGATTTCACATGAAGTTCCATAAAAATTAAAAATAATTTTACGAATTTTCAGCAATTCCATAATTTTTCCACCCCAGTACAGCACAGAAGACACCACAATACACTCATATTATATGGGAGCAGTACATTCCAAAAATTTGAAGCTATTTCCAAACTATTCAATCAATAAACAATATCATCCTCATAAGAAAAGGAATAATTATTGGAAATTATGGTAAAATACTGAGTAGATACTCTGGTAAATCAACGATTTTTTTTCGTGAATTTAATACCACAATATATTTCATGAAAATACAGCGAGAATATTGAGGATATCACACAGAGGGTTCATCAGCATCTAGAAAGCCTTTTACAACATTACGAGAATATTCCAACTGGAACAGAATATGTACTTTCAAACCCTCTAAAAAATATTTTCCAATCAACTCAACAGAAAAATCACCAAAATAGTAATCCTACGATATTTTGAAATATTGATTGGAAAAGATTATAAGAAATATTTCTGCAAATTGACAGGATAAAGGAATACTTTACATACTTTCATATTATTACCATCGTATATTGGTAAAATAATAATCAGTATTACTACGAAAATTGAGTGAGTTAGTAGGGATTTTTCTATGAATAACTAAAAGCTTCACAACTCAGTACAAGGATTTATATGTGGGTGTGTGTCGCCATCACATTCAGCCATAATTATTATAATGATGATAATACAGACGTTGAACTCGCACTATAAAGGTGAAAAACTTACGTACTTATTCGGTTCGCCATATTAAAATTTCGTAATTAAATGGACTGCCATCAAGTAAATGAAAAGAATATTATGAATTCAAAACGAATAATCGATTATTTGAAATTAAACCTGACATCGAAAACATATACCTGATGATTCTGTCGATTCTGCTTCTTTTTTTTCTGATACTCCATTCTCCTCTGCTTCGCCATTTTCAACTGATTTTCCATTCGTTTCTGATCCATTTTCAGTTTTTTCTTCGGCTACATCTCCATTCTTTTCTACTGTACTTTTCTTAACAACTTCATCTTTGGCGTCAGACTTTTCAGCTTCCTTCTCGACATCAACAACTTCTCTGTAACAATTGAGAAAAATATTTCATAGAACAAGATACAAAATCGTTTCTGCTAAATATGAACTACGTGTGAAAATTATAACATAATTCAGCATTAGCTATACAACAAGAACAATCTGAATATTTCTAAGTGGGCTACCAACAACACAGAATATGAAAAAAAAAAGCTTTCCAAGGATTAGATACTCAACTTTTCGATCAATCAAATTCAAGCATCAACTAAATTTTGATCCTTAAAAAATCGCTCATTTGTTCAGTTTCTTACAAATACAAAAGAAACTATCTAATTTGAGTTTTTAAGACATCTAATTCATTTCATACATTATGACGAACATGGAAACAAGTTGATCGAGTCCAATGAAGTATCGCGGGAACGACAAATCGGTTATGTAATAATCTGAAGATCTAAATACATTATTTAATTCGGGTAAAGAAAACCGCTAACGTTCACAAAGCACATGTGGACAGCGAGAACGAGCAAATTTAGCGGCAATGACCCTCATTATAACAAAATCATAATTCATAAGTCAATGATAGCACGAACTACGAAGCATGAATTTATCAAGAGCATGCGAAATAACAAGATCTGTTAAAAAAGCAAAGCGAATTCATGAAGAACGTCAATCCGCGAGTAAAAGATATTTTCGTCTCATTGTCAGTTTCGTAGTCGTAGAGTGGTAGAAAATGAAACACCGAAGAACAAGAACGCCATTTTGGATTTGTTCACCGGCCGCCAAAAGAGAAATCAGAAAGCACGAGAAATGTACAGCGATAAATTGTCGATTATAGGCAAATGAATAATGAGTACTTACTTAGCTTCGGCTACAACGTCAGTCATCTTTAATTTTTTGCTAAATTAACAACACTAGAAGCGAAAATTAGAGAAAAGATCAACTTTTAATAAATTATATGTTCGCACGAAACACGGAAGGACGGAACTATCAACTAACGTACTTTCCTAAACGACGTTCGACGAAGACGAACACAACAGTCAACACACATTCACACAATGTTAAAAATTACAAACACATTAACACAAACGCAAACAACGAAGGAATGGAATCGTGAATCATGATGAGCAGTGCGGTTCTTTATGAACGAGAACGTGAATCAAATCAGACGATAACGATCACATCTCCTAATTTCACCCCTCTACACACCACAGCACCAGCACCAAGTAAGTAAATATAGCCAGTCACCACGGTAGTTGGGTTTAACACAAGCACACATACGAAACACGAGAATTACAAACACACGCGCACACACGAAAAATTAATTAGTTTCAAAAACTCCCGCGTCGACTGAAAGATCGCTAAGGTAGCAGACTTTCTTGCAATCGCAACTCGCCAACTTGGTTTTTTTTCTTCTCTTTCTTGCTAGTTGCTTGGCCTTGGGCCCTTGGCTTATTCTTTTATTCTAAAAAAGAAACTAAAAACATGTGATCAAATACGCAAATGAATGAATGGTATTTCATAAAATAACCAATAGTAATTGAGTATTTGATCACATACTTCATAAATCTCTTCCAAAGTGTTTCCGCCGCAACGCCGCAACAGACGCCGTTTACTTTACTGCCGTCCTTCCTCAAAGGCGAGGGGCAAGGCAAGCGGTTGGGAGTTTTTTAATATTATCATTTATTCAATTTTTCCGTTGATCGTTATCCGTTATCATCTCGCAGTTTCTTTAATTTATCATCTTGAGCATTTTGAAATATTATCGGGCTTCATCCGTTATATTATAATTTATAATTAATATTTCAAAATTTTCTTTAATGAGTGACGAATCTGATCGAATCCGAAAAACGGGGATTTCTTTAATTCAGAGAATATTTTTCTTGGTCAATTTTTAATCGTAAAGTTGATAGAAATACACCATAAATTATGAATCCAGCCAATAAAGTGAGTATACATTTCCTTACGTTTTAAGCTGAACTAGTGATCATTGATTAGTTCTGTATAAGATTTTAACGAAGTGCAGCGTTTTTAAATAAGTGAATCCATCACTGAAATAATATTATTTTCTTTTAGGTGGGAGAAATCTTTTCAGCTGCTGGAACGGCTTTTAGTAAACTGGGAGAGCTTACTTTACTTCTGCATCCAGCTGCAGATACACCTTCCGGGTAAAATATAAATTTATTACTATTTGTGAATTATATGTTTTCCATTATCTAATCATGCTATTTCTCCCTTTTCAGCGGTAAATGGACTAGCACTGAAATCGAATTACTCCAACAAGCAGTGAAAAAATTCAACGAAGATTTAAATAAAATAAGCGATGATTTACAAAGGAGAGGACTTTACACATCTTCTGTTAATTCAGATAGAAGTGTCTCTTGATGTATAGAGTTTTGTGATACGTACGCTTCGTTTTTTCTATTATAAAAATTAGGAATATCAACATGCCAAAGAAACAACCGGACAAATTGGTATTATTGAATGGTTCTAGTCGAGTGTAACGATATTTGATTTTAATGAGTAATCTTGACGATTTTCCTACAATATTACCATGTCTTGAATTGTCTGTCAAATAATGTTATCTATGCGACCAGAATTTAATTAAGGAGTTGCAGAAAGGAGTATATTTAAAAACGTGCAACATTTGTTTGAATTTAATTTTTATTGTGTAATTAAATATTTGAATAATATAAACCTACTTCTCTACTTCTCAAAATTATCACTGATGAACATGATATTGTTGACTAAACCGATCTAGAACATGTTTTTAGAGTTGAGTGTGTACGTATCTATGATGAACAGCCGTAGAAAGTTCAGTTTTGTAACCTTGATTCTCAATTTGAAAAAGAACACCTTTTTCGAATTTTTTTATAAAGAGTTATTGAAACATCCGAAAAATCCAACATGAAAAGCGCCTCAAGTTTCAATTTAAATTTATTCTTATTTCAAAAATATATAAATTTTAACCAAGAACACGTATTTATATTTACAAAAAAAAAATTGCACAAACTATTTACAACACTACATAAGAAATTAAAATATTAAATTAAGCATTCACATACTGGAGTGGACATTTTGCCATTTTGCCACCAATCCTTGTAATCCTTTCTTTTTTAAACTCAGACTAGAATCCAATTTTACCAGCTGAAAAAAAGAAAGAAAATAGTAAAAAATTATAAACAGATTTGAAGCTTTAATTTTCGGTTGAAGCCAGAACATCGCTTAAGACGAAGAAATATTTGTGAAGTATTATCAGTCCTGTCGTTAAATACATACATATTACCATTACCAATTCGTAATATCTTACAGAATTAGTAAACCACATTAGATTTGTGATTCTTATAAATTTTACAACTTCAAAAACTTGAAATATTATTGATTTTAAATCACCATTACCATATCAAAAAAAACGACTGAATTTGATAATACATGTAACAGTCAATTGATTGGTTTTGAAGTTAGATTATACTTACAACGCACATTTACAACACCAAATTAGGGATGTTTTATTCTACTATTATTATCCCAGAAATAGCTCATTAATAAAGAGGGATAGCAATCCAAATTTTTTTTTTTGAAGTACCTATTTCGAGTGACAAAAATTGACAAAAAAGTTAATTCTTCTCTTCGATTTAGCCTGCCCTGCCCTTGATAAAATCCAGAATTTTGCCCGCTGCAATTGGTGTAATGTTACTGAAAAATGAATTTATAAGCAAGTTAACCAACGATTGATAGTTATTTATACTGATTGATAGTCATTTATACTGAGTTCCAATTATTGTAAGAAAGAACGATGAACGTAAAAGAGAGAAATTGGGAAAAAGAACTCACCTTCTTCTTTTTTCTGACCACTTTTTCCTCGACATTACCCCACTGACTAGAAGAGGAAATGGATTCATTGTTTTCTTCTCTTTGAGGCGGCGGAGGAGGAGCAGGGGTCGTCAGCGAAGCGTCATCATCTTTGTTCGTAGTCGATCCTTCGATAGTGGCCAAGTCCGAGTAGAACGAATCGAGGGCTTCGTGTATACGATTATTGGATGTAATGGTTTCTTTCACCTGCTGAGGGCGAAGAAAAAGAATAAGTTATTCGCTGATATTCGAAACAATGGATTCTTTACGTTTGACGACCAGTTTTTTGGAATTCTCATTTGTACATACGATTTTTTTCCTTCAAAGTTACAAAAATTTTTCCAAAGGAAAGAAAAAGAATTTTGCACGTGTTTCAAGTTTTTTTCTTTTGCTTATTGTAAATTTCGCATCCTGTTTTACTTGACAAAATACGTCAATATAAAATTATTTTTGTAAAATATCGATTTTTACACTTCTACTAACAAATATTATTTTCGGTTTTTTCAAATTTAGCTTCATTTTCAATATTTAACTAAGCCCATCGACAAATAATGGTCATTGATACCACCACTGATGGGAAAAACTAAATTTTCTTTCTTTTGAAGAACTCCTAATCAGATAAGTTTAATCTGAAGTTGACTCGATACTTTCTCTGTACCTTACGTCAGAAATTACTCACATGTTGTTCTACGGTAGCGGTTGGAGGTGGTGGAAGTGGTGGCGGTGGCGGAGACGATGGCGGTGGAACTGATGGTAAAGGCGGCGGCATTATGGCTAGTGGTGGAGGCGAAGGTTGTTTTGCAGTCAACTTGCTGGTCAAACTTGGCGGGGGTGGTGGAGCTGGCGAAGAATCTCTCGTTACAGTTCTACTGATTTTACCATCTAGAACAGAAAAATCAATAACTTAAGCCGATAATTTTTATGGTAATTTTCTTGAATATTTCACGTACATCCCTGAGGTAATGTTTCATTAAAGGCTGTTAAGTTAACCTCCGAAGTTGGATGAGGAACAGCTTTGCACTGCTTTCGATCCCATTTCCCACAACATCCTTAAAATCAGCTGCGCACCCAATAAGGGGCTAAGGAGGCTGAGACTCCTAAAACCTTAAATTTCATCGAAAAAAAGGCTGAATTTGTCCGCATAATTTCTTTTCTTTTTTTCTTTTTTTTTTTGGGATAAATTTTAGACTCGGTCCTTCCCTCAGCAATTTTCTGGGTATGCCATTGTTTAAAATTCAACTAAAGCGAACTTCCATACGAGAGAGAGAAGAAAGACGAACCTGCATTAAACCTCTCGCTAGGTGGGCTAGGTTTGCGTTTACGAGATTCTCGGTCGCAGGAGATGATTGGCGGGGGAGGTGGCACCATATCGTCGACGTTGGACGGTGGCGAAGGCGATTCGGGTCGCTCGTAGTTTTCAGGAAAGTCCCATTGAATGGCACCCGAGCTCAGGTTTCTGTAGTAATAACGTCCGTACGACCTATATGGCAGAAAAAATTGGGAAAAACAAAACGTCAAGTTGAGATTAGAAGCCGAGATATTGAAATTTTAAGAAATCGGTCGAAAATAAAGTGAATATAAAGTGAGAGGGGCGCTAAGTGCGTCATCGCAGTTCACTATACGGCCCATTCGTACTGCAGAGTGCACGTATTTAGGGAAATTTATTTAGTAAAGTATAAATTTTCGTAAATGATGAACACCTTATGCGAAAACGAGTAACGATTCGTGGTGCCGGCCATGTCCACGTCTTAAAAAGCGTTCACGCGCCACCTTCTCGGCTTAAAAAGGATGTTTTCGACTTTGCGTACCCACGTTCTCTGTTATGCTTGCACCAACACTGACCTGAACTCAACATACGAGAAAATTTTATACACTCAGCTGGCAAATAGAGAATTATTTAATTTAAAAAAACTCGGAGGAACTCGACAGAGTGGCGCTCGAGTACCTCTACGATGTCACTACTCGTCCTTTCATCGAACGTACAGTAGGTCAAAAATGAAATCTAACAGTACAAATCATAAGTATCAAAAAAAAAAAAAGAGACATGCAGACGATGAAATTTATTGACCTTTTTTTTTCGACTCTCAACTTTTTCCACACATTCGCAAAAAAAAAAAACTTGTCTACATTTTTCAAGAGAACTAAATTACACTTTTTCTGATTCGCAAATTATTTTCTAAAAGACAATATAATTCGCTAATATAATAAACTACACGTTTTCTCACAATGCACCTATCGTCTTCAAGTGTAAATCTCAGAAAACCTGGTTATTTGAACAATTATTTTTTCATTTTACAAAAGTGTGATCGCCCCAATGGAATACTTGACAAGTTTGTACAGTATTTTATATAACGAGGATGTTTCCAGTATTCAAAGTTCGTAAAACTCCCTGGTTATGTAAAATACTCATCGTATAATTAGATTTCAAGATAAGCCAACTGTGCGTTAGATAATAGGGCGACCACAAAAGAAGCTGAAACGAAAGTTTGTTTAGGTCATTCATAGACAAAATCGAAACAGATGACAACTTTCGAAAATACACTCTTGTTGGAAGTAACTAGCTGCTAACAAGTAACCAAGGGCTGAAAAAATTCCATTTTATAATATTCTGACTCACATTACTCGCATTCGATCGAGTACCTATTCGACGACTTTCCACGCATAATCAAATTTTTTACAAAAATAAATTTCTGGGAAAAAATCAGACTCGTTCGAAACTAAAATTAAATGTAAGTGAAGTGAACCTGGAATATTTTAGACATACGAATCGTCAAAAGCAACCAATAAGATGGCTATTGTTGCTTTGATTCACGACAGTAAAGTCCAATTTTCGAGCACGACGCGTTACATACCTGGAGTGATGGTCAACCGTCTCTCCTTTTGGCGAAACTAGAATATGTTAGGAATACGAAATTTTGACTTACGTAAAAGCATATCTGATGATATGGGAAAATTCATCCACCATACGGATCGGGTCTTGATTCGTCATGGCAATTAAGGAGTTTTTTTCCCTTACGTTCCATTAATTGAATTCGACTGCACTTTATTATAAATTCCTAACACGTGTAATTCAGTAACAATGGTGCGATGGGACGGGCTGGTAGATGAGGTAAACATGATATTATCCAATTAAAAGCACATACTGAAAGGTAATGGATTAGTTACCTCCATCAAACACCTCATTCGTCACTTTCCCTGGACTTGGAAAAAAATGCAAAACACAATCTTCGAACTGAGCTGCAAAATTGGTTTTTTAAGGCTTTTTTACTCACCTAATCAAATAGTAGGGGACTAGCCAAAAACGAAAATTCTCTGGGACCAAAAGAAAGTGGTAGTTTTTTAAACATACGAGTAGTACATAAGTCAGCGATATTACTGTATAATCTCGTTAGCTCTTGACCTTAGAAATAAAAACTTATTTTACAGCAAATAAAGCTAATATAAAAATTATCATCTCAATAACTTAAGTTTTATGAATATTACATCAAGATTCATTAAGAACGAATCAGTGAATTAATTACGTATTCACAAGATTATTACTCGAGTAATTCATCAACTTAAAATTCGAGAATAAGTTGATTTCTATCATTAAAAAATTATTTTGTTTCAAATAACGATGAGCAATTTTTAAATGAAAAATTTTCAATTCACAGCACCCAAATCATGAGTAAAACTTTTAACGTACATCATACGTCAAGAGAAAAAAGCCAGACAAAACCTGCTAACAAGGAGCAATTTTTGGAGTAGCTTCATCTTATTTGAAACCTCACAGAGCACCAATAGGACAATTTCGAATTAAATCGAAAGTACGTAAATAGCTCCCAAAGAACAGCGATTCTCCATCATCTGCCTTTCACTGCTACAGGTTCGAGTATTCAAGGAGAATGGTAATAAATATCCCACGATGCGACGCTCTCAATAGAAGTCCAATAATTCGTATATGATATTGGCTTGATCCACAATACCCTTTCACACTCATTTAGCATCCACGTTTCATGTTCAATCCAAATTTCCAAAGATGGTGAGCTTCAACGTGCAAGGAAAACAGACAATCTATCTCCCGATGTCCATAAGCCATGCACCGATGGAAGCAAAATACTAGACAACAGCTATCTTCACTTTCATATAAAATCAATTTGTCACCGCAGTAGTGTAGTTGCATTAAATCAGTCAATGCTTCCATCCAGGAATGATTTTGTCAAATTTGTTGTAAGCCTCAGCATGAATTTTACGACTCAAGTCCACAGAGCTGAATACTGACACGAAATACATGCTAGCTACGAATCCAATAATTAAAATCCACAAGCGATAAAAAAAGTAAAGGTACTTACTTTTTAAATAAATTTTTCATAGTATGTAAGTCACGAGAAACAAAAAAAATCATCACACAATGAAGAAATATTATAAGATCACTATTTTGGAGGAATGAATACTCAACGATGCACAATAAATACGAACATAATCGGATACTCCAAGAGCAAAACTACCAATTTGTTTACGTGTACGCTTTGTTTGCTATAACTTGGTGTCCTACTCACCCACCGATTAATACAAATTAATAATCTCATTTTTTCGCCCAAACTACATATCTGGAAAGAATTTTTCAAATTCACTAGTCTCACACGACGATTTCAACGCGGTACTGCATATTTATAACTGATACTTACTGAAATTCACTGTTTTGGTGATAGTTTTGGCTGCCTTAAGATTTTTTTCTACAAAGAAATACAATAATTGGAATAGCTATTGAATTTTTGGACCCTTTATAAGCAATTTAAAAAATGACCAGAAAAAACTGAAAATGAAAAAAATATTGACGTAGCAGCCCATAGAAGAAATCTAGTTCAGTTAGCCCAGAAATGATATCTATACTTCCACTTTTTGCCGAGAAATTTGGATTGACTGGTAATACGGTATAAAAAAAAAATAAAAAGGTGCACAACGTACAAGAAATCTCGCATTCATGTTTTTCTCTCGCGTAATCATTCACAATAATAAATACCACTCCTCTAATTGAAAGATTCAATTTTTGTTTTCAGCATTAACTAAAATATTAGAGAAATTGAGAGAAAAAACCGATAGAAATCAAATTATCTAATAGAATTAATGTTACAAAAAGCCAAAATGGTTTTTTCTGCACATTTTATACAAAAACTCCCTACATCAATTCGACAGAGATCCCGTCATGTTTTGTTCTAATTACGAAACATAATTGAAAAATATTATCACCGCATTGGTGTTTTATTTAAAAAATCATAAATAATTTTCAATTTAATAGTAGCCACCGAGGAGCTTAAATCCCTTTTCTTTCCACTATTTTTATACATGAAAAAATTAATATCTTTCATTTTATAAAGCCACTTTTCTAATAGACACTGAACAAGTAAAATCCAAGTTACGAAACAAAAAATGTTGATTCGAAGAATTGACAGCAAAAACTGGGTTTCAGTTTTGGACCAACCACTTCCAAGACCAAATACAGCAACATTGGGAATAAATCAGGTGAGAATTTTATTGAGCTAATTAGCGAATTAGATTTTTAGAGAAATTAGAGTTTGCAGCTTATGGAGGTACCTTAACGGAATACAGTTTTGAAATTGAAGTGATTTCGAAATTATTTGGCATTTAACTTTCACAAATTTTCAAGAACATTACAGAAGAAAATTTTTCAACGCCAACAGTTAAGAACGAAAACATAACTTTGGGTCATTTTAGCCAGAATAAGCAAATTTCAAAAATTAGAAATTCATAACACTTTACAGGTTTTTCCAAGCAGCTCCTTCTTGGAAAACATAATGTTACGAAAAAATAATTTTAAAAAAATAAATCAAATAAAAAATACCTGCTGATAATTATAGACAGCTGATTACAATATAAAGTAGCACTAGGAGCTTTCGATTGCTAAAAAATCTATTTCACGCATTATGTCAACCAAGGAAAGACGGTTCAACTGAAAAGATGATCGGAGTATAGAAGGACCGATGAATACTGATCAGAAAAAACCAATTGCTGAGTAAGAAGAACATACCAAAAAACAGTTTGGAAACTGCACCATACACTTCGTTCATGAACACATTAAACGCTAATTCAGGATAAGTGAAATGATAATACTGTAAATTATCTCACGCTATCGACGAAAATTAAAAATAAACAATCTCAATGATAGTACCTGTCCCATTCACACGACCATCCAGGTGGAGATGCAGAATCCTCTATTGACTTCAGATGAACGACGGAAGCATCCAACCAGTCGGACAAATATTGCGAATTTAGGGCTCCACTTTGCCAAGCACCGACTAATGTCTGCAACAATCGATACAAATAAAAAACATGAATTGTGCTTCAATTTTATGATTATTGAATTAATTAATAAAATAAGATTTACGATAAAATGAAAAATATTGAAGCGACATTTCATTTTACAATTTTTTCCAAAAATGGCTAAAAAAATATTTTGTAACGAAGAATAAATTTGTGATGTATTGACCAAAAAATTCTTTCAATATCCCATCAAAATGTCTAAAATTTCATTTCAGTCCAAATAAAACAGGTAAGTTCGTTATAATTTGTATATTTGTGTTTGAAATTGATAAGAGGAAAATGATGGACAATGCTTGCTCTAAAAGATGACCCTACAGTTTGAAATTTTCAAACGGAAAAGAGATTTATGTATTACTTGTGACTTTTTTGTGATAAAAAAAGTTATTTTGGATACTTATCCATATGTTTGAAAAATGAAAATATTTGAAATTTGAAAGTAGTAGAGCGTATTTGTCAAGTTCAGAGAAGTATTAGTTCATTGAACTCACAATCAATTGAATTTTATTTTTTTGATTTCAGAGATATTTGAAATTCCTCCAATAGATGAGAATCTATTTTGTTACATTATATTTGCGTACAATCTTACATACTTCTTTCAGAAAGAGTGATCAATTGCTCTTTCTTTTTCGTGATAGCTTTTACTGTCATGATTACGCAACATGCGAGTATAAACTTTCTTCATTGATCACGAAAATGAAGTGTCATTTTTAATCCTAAACGAGAACAGTAATAAATAATACGTACTTCTATTTGAATTGCCATAACTTGTACGGGTGCTACGTCATCTCTGCTATTGCTTAGGAATTTCAACTTCTCCATGATCAGTTGTGACAAATCAGTCATTGATTTTTCTGAATCCTCACCTTTTGTATTCAGCACTTCATCTGTAAGGCCAGAAACAGAAATTACACATGTGACTACTAAAAAACAACTGCCAAATTTACAAAATTATTCATCATTTTTACCTATATCTATGTCCATATCTTCCACTGTGCTTTTACTGCGTGAATTAGCCGACCTGGCTGATTTCGAAGAATCGTCAGGAGGTGGTGGTGACACTGAAAGTAGCTTTGGTAAAGTCTCTGTCGGAGGAAGCGATTTTGCCAGATTGGAGGTAGCATCGTCAACACTTGTGGATTTCTTCACCGACTCTAGAAATTCTTCACATTTGTTAACTAATGAAACGTATTTGCTCAAACTTGACGAATCCACATTAACCGGTCGCTTTTCAATATCGTCCAACACTTTAGGGCGTTTCGGATTCAAAACAACGAATGATTTTTGAAAACTAAATCGATCGTCTTCATTCTTACAGGAAGCTGCAGAAATTGATTCATCATTTTCGATACCGGCGCTTAATGGCGGTACATTCGTTGCTACTTCACTTTTTACAGTCGACGATACCAGATCAATTTCTTTTTGGAACTTATTCAACTCACTAAAGCTAGGTCGTTGTTCAGCCTCACATACAGTCGTTGGTGTTTCTTCTATAAAAACAAAAATTAATTAGTACCGTACTTTCGAACGTACAAAATCGTCAAAATGAATGCATAAAAGTAAAAATGGGAATGGGTGGTTCAGTAAGTAAAAAAAAGAAAAAATAAGTTACTCGTGAATATTGGGAAGAGGCTGATGAAACAATTTCGATAATCGCAACGGTTCGAAATGTTAAGAAAAGTTGCTCATATTGAATGAAAAGGAATAAAATAAAATAAGTCGGCAGATGTAAGAATGAATACTTTTTACATCGATTTTCAAATAACGACGTTAAAAATGATAATATTATGACCGTGTTCGGGAAGTCATAGAGAGTTACATCTCATTTGAAAATTCTAGAAAAAAACTGCAGGAATGAATGCAATAAATGAAAAATTACCAGTTATTGCGGCGGCAGTCTTTTCTTCGTTAATTCTAGCAACTTCTTCGGCTGGCTTCAATCCATCCTCCGTTTCTACGAAATTTGTAGCTCTTGCTTTGGCTGTCAATAAACTAGTTTTAATCAGTTCCTTGGCACGCGCAGATAGTTTAATTTTTTGAACCTTTGTCTCTTTGGTTTTGCGACCAGCACGACCAGCGAATAGACTTCGAGCATCATTCATTAAATCCGACAATCGGCTATTATTATCACTCTGCTTGACGGTAGGGGGTTGAGACTGCTTGGCGTCTGTAAAACAAACGAAAATAAAAATAATTTTATAATACATAATTTGATAACACAAGTATAATAATCTTAACGTTTGAGACGGAGAAATTCGATACATACGACGACGATACTTCGTGCAAAAAATTTCTAAATAAAATCAATTCGACAAGATTCGTTTGATCAACAATGGTTTGAATGAATGGAGACAATAATTTAGAATAATCTTGAAAATTTTCTATTTTAAGAAATAGTCAAATCAGAATTGTATACAATCCACGAAAAGACATTACTCTTCAATGAAATGATGAGAATTGGCAGAAAATTCGGGTATTTTACTTCCTCGAGTAGAAATACTCCACATTATATTGCTTGCTGATAATGCATAGAGTATTTTATGGGTTGAAATTCATTCTAGTATGCATTTTACATGGTGAAGTTCTGAATTAGTGAATGCATGTCACCGTTAGCAAAAAAAAAAAAATAGAGCATAGTGATGTTATCGGAAGGTATCGAGAATATTTTGATACTACTGATTTACGTTACTAATAGAAATAATTTCAGCGATTATGAGGCTATGGCATACGTTGATATAGATGAACGTAAAACGAAATGAGCCAACCTGAAGTGATTTTAGCGGAAGAACCTGGAACGGCAAGGATACGCTCGTTATTGGATGGCATTGTTATCTCTTTTTCCAGTTCATTAATAATATCGGACGCTGACTTCGTTTCGTCCAGAATACTCATCATTTCTTTTGGGACGTCACCACCAAGGTTCTTCAATAGTAAAGCTTTTTCACGCAATCTAGCTATAATCATATCATCTAAATCTTCATCTTCTTCATTGTCGTCATCGTCATCTTCGTTACCCTCGTCGCTATCGGAATAATTCTCAGCGATCAGTCGAAGTTTATTATTTCCATCATTACGTTGGCTAGGTACGCTTATCGTTTGCTACAAAAAATTAGATTCCAATTACTTGAAAATGCCTATAATTTTAAGTAGATTAAAGTGAACCGGACGAAAAAGGTATTTTGTACTTACACCTTGTTCGAGGAATTCATTTTCATATTTAAGTGTATTATTGGAGCCATACACAGCAGATGAGCTGGAAAAAATTGGATGTTCTTTGATTTCATCAGGCGTCGGAACAAAGAGAATTTTTCCATCAGTTTTGTGAGAAGTAACCATATTATTATGGTTGTCAGCAAATGGATTTTCTTTAGCAGGCTCGTCTAATTTGCTTTTCAGTTTCTCAGTTTTATAACTCATCAAACGTTTCCGAGCAGAGGCCATTTTTTTTGCTTCCGATTCCTCCATATTAATTTCATCTTCATGTAGTGGTCCGTACGCAGGAAACAGCTCACTTTTTCTGAAATAACGCACAATTTTCATCAGCCAGAAAGTAATGGGGAACATCACTAAGCAAAATAATTCGAAAATAAGAAATTACCCGTTTTTGTTATCACATTTTTTCGATACACTATCCGTAGACGCATTCTGATAGTCTTCAGAAATTTTCGAAAGCAAATTTTCTTTTAATTCATCTGAAACACGCAAAATATATCAAGTATTATCGATTTAAAAAGACAGTTTTAGCATCTGAATAGCAATATACGATGAGTTAAGCGCCATTTTAAGCAAAATTTATAAAAGAAGAATGAATGTGTCACGAATTTTTCAAGGGTTTCTCCAATTTGACCCAGAATTAGCTTTATTAGCCCTCTTATTCTTCGCCTCGCGCTTAATGCCATTTTTCCCTCTAAAAACCGTTTTCTTATACCGTGTCAAAAAATACTTTGGAAATGAGATTTAAAATGTTCGTAATTCTTTATTTCATTCAAGTGTGATCAAAGTAACGAGGAATGAAGTTGTTTTTCGATATAATTAAGATAAGATTTCGGAAATCCAAGAATATCGATAGCAAATTACCAGTAGAACCGATTGAATTATACTGCTGCCTCATATTTTCATAAGCTGCATATTCTGGGGGCATGTCCCACGTAACCTGATTTGTAACCATATTCCAATAATACGTATAGCCAGTTGTTTCATCAACGCAAACTTGCCAAGCTGTAAAAAATGCACATTATTAAAAAAACTTCGACACAATAATCTCGTCTGAAATCTCGGATAACGTACCCATGGTTGAATCGACGGTATCTTTCCCGCCATCAGTCTGTAAAAAGTTTTCATAAATTTTTTTACTAAACGATTTGGATAAATAATCACCTATTACAGCTTCATTACACTTACATGATCTTCACTGAAACCATAATCGACTAACGGTTTAGATTCGAGACCTGGGGTAGAACTGCTTGAAATCGAAGAGTAATTCGAACCTGAAATGGAAACTGGTGTTTCATTAAAAATTCAGTTCATATCCCTTCACCCTAGGGGGGCAAGCTTGTAATGCTTACCATCTTTCGAATATGTTGAATTAGTATGGAGCTCCAGAACGGGTCTTCTTCGTTTCATAGTGACTTGAAGTTAGAATCTTCTGATAATGAAAAGGATAAGATGGATAATTTTCACTCAAAAACCCTAATTTATAAGTGAAGGCACTTGAGTTTAAATAAGGGTAAAAGTGATTTTTACGCAAAAACCATTCAAATTAGAACATATTCAACTTTTTCCTGTCAACCTATTAACGACAACTAGGTATATCCATTTTTATTCTATTGAAAACTGCGAACTGTATCATATCGCGATGTAGAATCAAAAAATACAATTTACAAACAAACCGATAATCATCGAGGTACATTAACGAAAAAATGCGGTGAACTCAAGGATTCATTGAAAACGATAAACGTAATATTAGGTAAGAAAATATGAAAAACTAATATTAAAAATTCAAAAATCAAAATCATTCAAATAAAAGATCTGACGAATTTTAATTTTTATCAAGGAACATCGAGGAACAACGTTAGGACTGGACTATACTTACAAAGGTCTTGGACGAGCGTCTATTAATCGCTAAAGATCCGACCAATAAAAATGCTTCCAAAATTTTTCAGCTTTTCACGATTTCGCGAATCGCGATCGCGATTAATTGGAAAGCGTTTTTTATTGGTCGGATTTTTTGCGATTAATAGATGCTTGTCTAGTTTTTGAATTTAATTTTGATTTTGAATTTTGATTGATACGAAACGAATTGTGATAGTAAAATATTGATGAAAACAATTTGAATTTGAAAAAATGAGCGGTGAGCTAAATGAATGAATATGAATGGATTCTGGTAAATGTTTACAAATTACAGTTCCTTTATTTTCAAGTTCGAATTCTTTTCTATGTCATGAAACAGATGAGGTCTAACTGAATTAATTGAACTGTGCGCTGTAGTGACTAAGGTAGCGATCACTACAAACTTAAAATCCACATGGCTCTGGAGATTTGTGCTCATGATCTGCTCTTGACCATTACAGCTTCAGTTGATTTTTATTCAAGAAAGTTTCAGGCTCTATTGTAAAAAATAACTTTTCTTTCCATCTCTACCTCATACATGTTATTCGAATTATCAAAAAATGCATATTATAATTATTATTATTTATATTTTATAGTTGACTGCTGACTGGTGGAACTCAATCGACAAATTTATTTTGCCAGCTCGAGTTGCGATGAAGAATACTATTATATGCTCACTAACCTAAAGTAAGTGTCATATAAGAAGTTTCAATCTGTTTCGTATGAAGATTTGCTTAAGTAAAAATTCTTGGAAATCAAACCACCATTGAATGAATAATTTTCAGTGTCTAGCTTGATTATGAATATGGACTGTACAACAGACAAAAACACTGCGGCTTCGTCGAACGAAGGCAAACGCCTACTTCGAACTTTGGGTGAGCCAATTGATTATATTCTCTTTTCTTGCATGCGAGTATTTCTTGAGATTTAAATCTATTCTATATTTCAGAGCTGAAAGCATTTCGTAGCGTCGTGGATGCAATTCGAGCACAAGGCTCTTTCACCTCACAAAAATGTAGTGTACTGAAAAATTTAGCATTTACGTTGAAAGTCGGTGACGAACGTTGTCGTAGTGAAATGCGAAGAGCAGTGAACGATAATTTATTGAACTACATCGCTCGGTGGTAATTGTGAATTTTTTAAATATTTCATACCGTCCAATTTACGCGATTGGGGATTTTTGAAGCGCAAGTAAAGAGAGAGCATTTATTTCAGTTCTGAACAGAATTCCGAAGAGAACTGGCGCTTAGAATCAGCTCGTAAGGTTGCTCGTATGCCGATGGTTAATGAACCAACGGTATTTACAACTCTCGCAGATAAAGTTTCCGACTGGGTATCATCACATAATCGGAATCTTGTTGAACACGACTTCACTCTAATGGACAGTAAGTAGTTGCATCCATTATTGCAGATTTATTATTGCAGTAAAAATAACCTAGTTCAAATTACCCTGACGAATTGTAGAATTTCTGCCTATTTGCGTGTCAGAATTTTTTTGTGGCAATATTGTTTTTGGTTGTTAATGTTGAGTATATGAGCTGGGTCTCTATTTTATAAAAGCTGTAGGGCACAAAAATAATTATGGCTCTTTGATGAAGACATTTTCTTCATTTCTTAGTATTTCCTTGTCAGCTACAAATACAATAAACTCAACTATTTCATTTGTTGTCAACCGTATATGAAATTGTGTTCATCTCTTATTAATTCTCAATATTTATTCGTTCAGTTTTAGAATCAAAAAAAAGTCGAACTGACGCCAACGCCTGTCGCTTTCATACGACCAAATTGTGTGAACCGTTTCTGTCCACTTCGTCAAGAAACTCGGAAAACATTGCCATTGAACTTGAAAAAATTAAATTTAATTCGAAAATGTCAAGCAGAAAAATTCAGTTCCTCAAGAAAGACTGTTCGCCTGTCCCGAAACCAACGAAAAAACCTTTACTACTTGAAACTTCGACAATCATAGATACACCCGCTGAAAATACTCTTATTAAGGTGCACTCGGAAGACGAAACCGATCATAATGACATTTCAGTCAATAGCGTTCCAGC
This sequence comes from Parthenolecanium corni, assembly GCA_038050395.1. NCBI lineage: Eukaryota > Metazoa > Arthropoda > Insecta > Hemiptera > Coccidae > Parthenolecanium > Parthenolecanium corni. The sequence continues at coordinate 2,026,118 of JBBCAQ010000034.1, read as the reverse complement.
TAAGGACGTTATCGAGGTAAAAAATAAGGTACCAAGTAAGCCTCGTCCGAAAAGAAGTCGTTCAAAATCCCGTCAGAAACGTTCGCAATCCGTGAAGACGAATTCTCTTCAAGAAGAACTCAGTCGCACAGTTAGTGCGGTGAATGCCCTGGTCGCACCTATTACTGAACCAAGTACTACTACTGGTAAACGACAATGTGATGATTCTTTCAACGACGAATGGCATCCTAAAGAAAAGAAAGCAAAAACTGATTCCTCTAAAAAAGTGCCGTCAACGGTGGTAGTTGATGTAAAATTATCATCAGACGTCAGTATTGATGAAATAAAATCAGTTACTGTGTCCGAATCCGAAGAGAAGGATTCAGCTATTAGCAACACCCATTCAACTGACGAATCCAAGGTAGATGACTCGCAACAGGCGGTTCCTTCGTCGGTCAATTCAAGCGTACAATTTGCTCCAGAGAATCAGGCTGTGCCTTTGGAGAAAGATTTCACGCCTCATACATTTAATCTGATTCCTGCGTCGAGACGCTTGAAGATGGTTAAGAAAAAAGAAAATTCGAATGGTTCTCTCATCGTGAAAGAACTAGAACCAGTCATTTCAGCAAATAATCCTGAAAGGGTAAGAACGTACAACTCTTCATTTATATGATTTTTTTTATACTTTTTTGGCTATACTGAGAAGTTTATTTTTTAATACAGAAATCTACATCAACACCGTCATTAACAATTATAAAATCCAGTCTCCCAGAGAAGAAAAGGTCGGTGGATCAAAACAAAGATATAATTATAACTCAAATGAACAATTCTTCATCTAGTGTTGTCATAAAATGCGGTAAGTGAAAGCATTTTTTTAAAAAATTTATTTGCCAAAGTGGTCTTGTATTGAAATTTTATCAGGCGTATTACTTATAATGATATAAGTAGCAGGTGAATGATTTCACTCGTATTATAATAAATGCAAGTTTGTTAATAATACAAACCTAATTTTATTCTTGCAATCTTTAAATTTTATGTATTTATAGCGCTTACAAGCTGAGTAATGTAGGTGAAATTTTATTGAAAATTCCATTCAAACCCTTGACTTCTGGACGTCTTTTTTATGGGAATGTTTTTAATCGATCTTGCGTCTTCAGCTTACACCAAATTAATTTATTTCTGAAACATTAGGTGTTCATCGTTTGGATTTGAAAGAAAAAGTTAGGTACTAATCTCAAAATACTTGGGAATATTTTTGTAACTTCAAGTAATTCACTCATTTATTAGCAACTATTTCTTAAATTTTATGTAGTAATTAATTTGTGATTTAGTTTTTTCCTTTAATATATGCGACGTAATTTTCAGGTAAACTTGCGCCAAATGAGCCTCCGTTAGAACGAAGAAAAGGAATCGATGAAAAATTGAAAAATGTCCTGCCCATGCTTAGTCATGAAAATAATACGCTTTCTCTTTTGGGTAACATAAAAGTGCGCAATTTAAATGCGAAAGCAGAAGATGAATCGCTCGAAGGCTCTCTTTCAAGTTGTAAGAATAAAGCTGAAGAAATGGAATTTGAAAACGAAGATGAGTTCGTGGAATCATGGTTAGACACGTCAGAGGTCGATTCCGGCTCCAACGTAGATTCATCTGAGAATAGTACATTTGATGATAGTGATTCGCACAGTGTTATCGAATACTGGGACCATGAAGACGATGAAGATATTGTCGAGAATGGTAATAATCCCGAATGTGACCTCGAAGATTTTCAAGAAGATGACAGTTACAAGGAAGAGAAAGTTACCGACGACGAGATCGTTGGTAGTCATCAGGATGTATCCAGTGATGAGGCCAGCGGTAATTCTGACTTCAGTGATGAAATAGTCGAAGAAATTGTCGAAGATGAAGAGTTCTATGGCAGCGATATTGCAGAAAGTTATGAAAGCGATGATGCAGAAAAATTAATACTTGATTTCAAGGAATCCGAAAGCGGTGAAGAACATTGCGATGAAACCAAACTAACTGTTTCTGTAAGTTGGCAAACTCAGATCTGATATATTTCCAATAATTCGAATTACTACAAAAAAAAATTCTTGAAATATTTTGTAGATATCTTGTGTGTATTTTGGTCTCATTGTAAAGAGTCTTTTTGAAAATTTTGATCGTAAGTAGTAGGTACATAATTAATTATATTTGTCTGAAATATTTTCACTCTCAAAAATATTTTCTCAACAAAAATATTCCTAAAATAGAGGTAATTTAACAAAATTTTAAATTAATAATTTGAAAATATCGTGGTAGATATCTTTCAAAAATAAGCGGGGTCGCTATGATCAAAATATTCAACAAACTTGGAAAATTTTTCCAAATATGTATTTGTGTGCTTCGTCTGTTACACTGTACAGGGGTGAGTGAATTCTGTAATTGATGAAAAGTTCGTGATAATTTTTATTTTCATGGAATTTTGAATCATTTATTTTCAAAACATTATGACTGTTTTTGAACTTGAAAAACTATGTTGGCAATTTCTAGGTATTTTTATTTCGTAATAATTTCGTTTGGGTTACCGATTTTCATAATTTAACGATTGAGTGTGTTTTTAATTGACTGTTGTAGGCGGAAAAACCGACCAATCGAGAATTAGAATCCATAATTACTGCATCTAGTGCATCGGTAGACAAACCATTAGTAATTCATAGCAGTACTCCAATTCAAAATTCATCTACTTCTAACGTACGTAAAACTAAATCCCAATTTTTGCCATTAGTTTCGGTCATAGAATACTTTTGTGCTCTGTAATTCTCAATGGTAGGTTCATTGGTAGTATTCTGTATTGTAGAATAATAGAATATTTAAAGTTAGTCTGACTCTGACCAACACAGTAAATAGACTGATGAACTGCATACTGTCTTTGAATATATGTAATTTTAGGATAACATAGAGGAGCTGAAATAGGCAGAGTACGAATACCAAAACTATGCGAGGCAAAAATCTCAACTCGTTCTTTCATAACAACACATTGGTGGAAAAAACAATCACTCGATGCTGATTTATGCTAATTTTCAAATTAGTTTTCATAGTATTTTTTCCCCTGATGTACATTCTGAATTTGCTCCCCAATCTTTCCCGTATTCTTTTCAAATTTTCAAGTTTCTTACCATGCCATAATCGTCATCTCCGAGCAGTAAGGTGGTAGTGCAGAATTTTCAGAAATGAGATTTTCGCATTTTCGACTCGAGGATCTTGAAATTCATTTTTTGTCGTCATTGGTTTAAAAATGTTATGAATGGCCGATAGCAGTAAACTTTGAAATTCACTTTTCTCAAAAAAATACCTTTATTTCTTTGGACTTAGCAATTTTCATTTCAAGGTTGGGGGTTCGGTGTATTTACTCTAGCATACTCATCGAAGTCTTGCGAGTCTTTTTGAACTTTACAAACTAATGATTTTCCTTCGGTTTTTAGGTCATAAGCAGCCAAAAGAATGATGAAAGAATGGGAACTAGTTCCAGTCCTACAGCTGAATCGTCAGCCTGTGGAAGCGCCGTTTCTATTTTGAAATTACGAAAACCAGTTGTTGTTGGAACGACGGCGGAGCTAAGCAAGGCGAAAGAAGTCGTGATCGTATCCCCTAAATCGCAAAAAACGGTATCTGTCCACTTGAACAGTGAAAAATCTCCGTCAGAATCGCCCAAGTACCAGATGATTCCACCTTCAAAGTGTATCGTTCGCGGCCAAACTATTTCTCTGGCAAACGCTCGTCTCATTGGAACGAGTCCGAAAACGAGTCAGTCCGCTGTTATGACTAGTGCGGCTACTGCTGATTTACCAAAAATCACTTTCTATTCATCGGCTAAAATATCGAACAGCGGTGGTAATTTGCCCGCATCCTCGAGTGCGTCTAAAAATGTTACCCTACTCCAAAATGTCAAAACTACCAGCGCAAGTATTCCTGTGAAACAGACATCGTTCCAACCGTCAACCTTGCCAATTCCTAAGAAAGTATGTCGTTTATACGAGTTGATTGACATACCGGCATCCGATTCACCGTTTTCGAATTCATCGCACGCCAAGAAAAATTTGCCTAATAAAAAGCCCGCCGTTTCGTCTTCTTGAAAAGAAAAAAAAAACGTGATTAAACTCTATTCCCAAGAAGAGAAACTTAGAACGCCCGATTAAATGAGCAAATGGCTTTCAGAAAACTGACCAATTGTAATTGAATGAGTCGGCTGTTTAATGTTTCTCTTTTGGTACAGAGTGGAGTACTAATTTTATGGAAGTCATGATTTTTCCTTTCAACTCTAGCGGATCGAAAATGTTGAAGGTTTTGAGCTGTTCTCATTTGTTTTTGTGTACACCTCTTTATGACATTAAAAGAGCGTGCTTCTGAGATTTTTCTGATTTTAAGTACATCTTAAAAAAAAAAAAAAAAAAAAATGTAATATATGTATTAAGAATGTAAAGTTTTGTATGCCCGTCTAGTTGTCCGTTGATTATGAACTATGAACTGCAACCACTTAGTTGTAGCTAAGAAATTTAATTCGACTGAACAAGTTTTGGTAGAAAAGTGTAGAAATGGTAGAGAAAGCGACTGCATTCTGAAATGGCCAAACATACTTTGAATTGGATATTTGTCCTCTATGTTGGTATGTGAACCTACTTGTTTCGAGTGCATTCATCTCACCTTTCTAATCTCCCAATTTGTTTATTTTAAAATTCTTCAACTAAAAACTCCCAAGTTTTACCTTTTCGGCTGTGAAAATTTTTCATTTATATTGGTAATCTTATCTCGCGTATTTTATATTGTTTTCAGGCTAATTTCTTTGCTTGACGATTATTCATCAGCAGACTGAATGTTTTTTTGGTCTCGAAATGTAATTCATTTGTTTTTATTACAATAAACTGTCAAATATATTTGTTTTATTTCGACTACATGCCTCATCGATTTTTCTGAATTGGTAGTATTTCAGCTCGATCTTGGTTTTTTTTTTAATTCACGGGCCACCGTATTATGCCTTTATAACAAATTGGGCATTTATCGAGCCTGAAGCCACGAGAAAATGCGGCATTAATGTTGGGGAATCTAATTTCCAATTTTAGTATAAGTATGCGGGTATAAAAATTCAATCAGTTCATAAATTTTATACGATTATTTTTCAGAAATAATGAAGTAAATGAATTTCTGCTTTCATTTTTACAACTCGTACATGCTCAAAATAAAGTTATTGAAAATCGAGTTTTCAAAAATGTATTCCTCAATAATTGCATTCCACGTAGAAATTTCTATCGTTTTTCTTAGAAGTATTGGCCCTCCATCGATAGGCGCATACTTGACGTTTGAACTTCTTTCAATTTTAATCTCATTTTACTAAATAATCTTCATGAAATCGTGTTCAGTATCTTGAACTAAGAAGTTTGAAACAGGGGACAGGATATTGTTCTACAGGGGCACTTTCTTCTCAACTACACACAATTTGTTCGTCTTTAATGCTCTTCAAGATTGTCATCAGGGAATAATTCAAAAAACCAATTAGAAATTAATGATAAACCCGAAGTTCGTATTCACTGAATATTGCCAAATGGGAGTGCACAACAAACAAGACTTCTAAAAAATTAAACTGGCTGTCAAATTTCAATTTTTTTTGGTACGTTAGTCAACGAATTTTGCAGTGTGTTAGTTTAACGATGAAAAAATAGCATACGAATGCATTTGATTTTGTAATAGGGCCTGGCAAACGGTTCGAAAACATGCTTTTTTTTAAATAGTCCAGACATTATGCAACTATTGTCACAGAGAAATAATGTGAAATTCATCCATAGGAAATCTAGACCACGATACAGAAATATAAACTTCACCTTGGCATATTAAACAATCTTATTATAATGTATCGAAGGGATAGAAAATATCAATAACATACGATAAAAAGAACATAAATTGGTCATGTCAGTGGATGTATTACGACAAATATTAATGCGAATAAAGTCGCAACAAGAACAAATTTCAAAAGTTGCTATTTAAAAAACATTCATACCAAACCAGATGGATTATAACACGGTTCGTATGATAAAAATATGCTTCGATTGTAGTACAGAATTGAAAAACATTTTTATGCTACTAAAGCAGAAGCTGTACTAGATTCATATTTCCAGTTCGGGGCAATCTTGCTATTTCTTTTGTAGTAACGAGCCAGTCTGTGAATTCTTGATTCTACCAAAATCAAACGGAATTTGGAATCCTTGTCCTTGCTACAATTAAGATCAAGGCATCATGTAAGAATAAATTTTGAGATATGAAGTAGCGGGTGAAAAATAGATTTCAGTGAAAATGAACTCATACCGATTTCTTTCCAAGTGCTTGCGAATAGCAACGGCTTTCTTGATTAAATGGTATAAATCTTCTGGCAATTGGGGAGCCAAACCCATAGCTTTCATAATTCGCAGAATTTTGTTACCAGTAAGAAAACGGACTTGAGCAACACCGTGGGAATCTCGAAGAATAACACCTGAACACGAAGTACAACTAAGAACATATGCTCAAAATACAAATTGCACTCTTGAAGATAAATAACGAACCTATCTGCGATGGACTAAGTCCCTTCTTTGCCAATTTGAAAATATGATCTTTGACATCTTCTGGAGAAAGTTTCAACCATGTTGGAACGCTTCGCCGGTACGGTAACGCAGATTTGGAAATACCCTTGCTGCAACACAGAAAGTAATATTTCTTAAAGAGGAATTAATGACAATATGAGTCATAAATAACTCGAGATTTAATATTATAATGATTTAGAAACGGATAAATTCGAAGAGAAACATCAGAATGACAGTGATATATGACGATACTGAGTTTCGAGAAATCTTCATAGTTGGACGAAAATTCAAGAACTTACCCAGGTGCATGCATCCGACCCATGATGATAGATTTTTAAGCACTTCTTCAAAATTCAAAATGAAATAACTATTTTAAAGGCAAAACTTGAAGCCGAGGCAAATTATCGAGTACGTTTTATGCATTGAATACCAAAAACTCGAAAAAAGAAACAACCACGCTTACACTTTTCTTGGCTTTCGGCTTCGACAAATAAATTTCAGGTAAGAAGAAGAGAGAAGGGGAAATTTCCAAGTTGTTCAGGAAATTAAAAAAAATTTCTGACGATTTGGTTCACCGATAGATCGCGCAACGAATGCCACATTGCCTGTGCAACCTTGGACTTGGACTTGGATGGAGTACCGGTACCGGCTACCGCATACAGACCCCATCCGTCGTCCCCATTCTTTTCATGTTCTCACTTTTCGTGAAGTGAAAGAAAAGAAATTAATTCTAAAAAAGATCAATCGCTCAGTACGAGTAAAATACTAATAAATTTATGTTGAATCCGATGGTACCATAACCGGCTTTTCATCTGCAAAACTAGCGGCAATTTAGGGTCGATTTACTATAAAAATATGTCGTCTTTCACTTAAAATTTTAACTCGAACAAATGATATAAATGAATTTGTTTACAAAGAATAATTCTCTTTAAGAAATTTTTCAATGGTTTATTTTATTCTAGTTAGAGATAACGAAAAACAAAAGGCATATTCTGAATGTAAACCAAGTTTTACAGTTGTTTAACTCTTCTAGAATCACAAACGCTAACATGAGTGTATTATTTCCGGCTTCGGTTTCTCAAAACTGGATTTTTTTCAATTCTTTCAGTGAAGACATTTACAGAAGATATTTTCAGAGACGAGTATTATTGTCTGCTCTTTGAGACATTCGTTAACAAATTCGAGGAGAAAAACAAACACATAAAGAAAAACCCAAAATCAGCAAGACAATACCCTCAATCTTTTCAAATTGAAATACATTTGAATATTTTCTTTTCGAAACAGCATAATTTTTTCTCCTGAACATCTGGTTTCGAAGAAACCATCTGCTGAAATAATCTTCAAGAAATATACACGACAAAATGAAGGAAATAAATAAATCAATACATCTAACCTGTGGCTTGTACTTTCAGATATTAAAATCTTTCAACGTGGTAAAAACGAAAATAGTGAATGCGAAAGTAATCAAAATTGTGTGTCTCGAAATATGTAAATATAAATCCAATTGAAAATAAAATAAATTGTATTCAAAATACTAAAAATGACGAAATAATAATAAACAAAATTATTAAATAAATGTTTCTACATTAAAAACAACAGGTAGTTTTTCTGCTTCTTATTAAACGTCAAAAATACTACATTACTTTCATAATAATAGGATTCCAACATTACTATAACTAAAATAATGAAATGAAACAATCGAGGAAAATAACCAAAGTGGTTAGAAAAAATAAATCATTTCATATTCTTTTCAAAAAATGAAAAAAAAAAATCAAGGAAGTAGTGGACTCGTACAACTATGGATCTAAAATTATAGTGATAAAGTTCTTAACTTCAAAATACGAAATGCCTAATCCCCTCTTAAAAATAAAAACTTGTCAAAAATCATAATCATAATATTACATGTAAAATCGAAAGAAAAATAGGAAATACTTAGGATTTACAAGAGGTTTCCAACTTACACAAAATGATGTATTTGTAACTGTTTCTCGCAAAAGTAAATGTTGAGTTATATTTACTTCCAATTCAATTTACATAATTGAAATACACATTTCAAGATCCATTGGCTTCAACCTCCTTTTCAGCAGATTCTTCTAATTTTTGTTTTTTCTCTGAAGATTCGACAGGTGCTTCCTCCGATTCTAAACCAACTTCGGATTTCCTCTTGATGCCGCATACTTCTGCAAAATAAATGAAGTAGCAAGTATTAACTGTAACTGTTTTCTGAAAACAATTGATTGCTTACACTCAATTCAAAGTATCTCAGGTGACACTTGCTACAAGATTTACACTGTATCAGACTAGTAAACATAATTTATGTTAATTTCAACTTCTCATGCTAAATAAGACAAGTAGCAGAGATTATTATGACACACAATTACATAAGAAGGTAAGTTTGAATTAAAAAGTTCGCTATCCCAAACGGTAGTTGTGTAAAACTTTTTTTTTGGCAGCAATCAGTCATTAATACACATTTTTAAGCCATATATAACATAAAATTTATTTTATAATCGCTTAAGCCTCATCTATAACGATATTTTTCTTTCACTCTTGTCGCTGGCTTTTATTGATCAATCATTTCTTCTCCTTTTGTTTCTCAATATCTTACACCGAAAATATAGACAGTAATAAGCAAATTGCACAGGAGAGCAAAAAAACAATTTTATGCCTCATAGCCTTCTTATGTACCACCTCAACTTCGAAGTTTTTATTTTCTCAGTGATGGTTGCATTTAGAGACACAATATTTTCACAGTAAGTTTGACTTAAGGTACACACTGAATCTTAGAAGGGTCAATTTTCGAAGAAAGTGAACTTTTCCCCCTCTTGAATATCACTGAAAGCTCATATATACCTGATGATTCGGTCGATTCTACTTCTTTTTCAGATACTCCATTCTCCTTAACACTGCCATTTTCTACCGATTTTTCATCAGCTTCTGATCCATTTTCAGTTTTCTCTTCAGCTACTTTTCCGTTTTTTTCTACTTCACTTTTCTTGACAGCTTCATCTTTGGCATCGAATTTTTCAGCTTCCTTTTCAACATCGATAACTTCTCTGAAACAATTGAAAATAAGTATTTGTATTATACTGTTATTAATGAATTCATAGCTAGAAAATGCTTAAAAAGTCAAGTAACATAAATTAGGACAAAATCCACCAAAGCTCTCTTGTTCAAGTTCAAAATTTAATAGATTTTATAATCAAATTCGTGTCAAGAAAACCGCTATGCAAACACTTGAACAAGAACGGGGAAATTTAACGGCATTGGCCCTAATGATAACAATAGAAATCATGATTGACGATAGCACGTAGCATGAGGTCTGTTCCTTTCATTTCTACGTCTTTGCATCAAAGAGATCATGAGATGTTAATTTCTGATTTTACCAATTGCTACTGTATCAGGCATAATGAATGCGAAAGTAGAAAACGGTAAAAAGTAATAGGACTATGTAGAACACCAATCTATGAGCAACAGAATTTCATCTGAATATAAAACACGAAGAACAAGAAGTGAGAACGCCATTTTCGATTATGGATTCGTTAACCGGCCGCCAAGAGCAAAATCGCCAGCACGAGAAACGGTAGAAGCCATTGTTTGTGAGTTAAAAAAAGATGAATGAGGAGTACTTACTTTATTTCTTCTACAACGTCAGTCATTTTTCTACTTTGGGTAACACGACAGCGCTTAGAGGATTCACGAAATTGTCAACCTTAATGGACGAACCACGGGACCGACAAATCTTTCAAGTCAAACAGACAGATGACGAACGAGCAACGAACGCTTTCGATGATGAAAAAGAAAAGATGTAGGACACCACACGTATTCGTACAAAACAAGAGTAAAGACAAGACACAAGACAAACCAAAATCCAAATTACGAAACCACGATGGCGCGAATGTGATGAAAAAAGAAAGATGAATGCTTGTGGTGGGGGTTCTGGGTTGTCAGATTCTTTTTTTTTTTTCTTTCGACGAAAATGAAATGAACGAAAACCTTAGACCATACAGAATTCTGGCAGTATGGTCTAAACTCTAAAGACGAAAACGGCAGAGGCAAACAGGCAATCGATAACGACTGCAACACCCTCTTCTCTTCATCAGTTCACTATGGTCCTATCCTCTTAATCCGACACTTTTTTATAGTCCGCTAGGAGCAGTAACTTCTGTGCCTAGACTTGGTATTGAAGCCTGAAGGTGGCCTGAAGGTGGAGTGTGAAGGGTCCACAATTGCTAGGAGCGTTCGTAATGACTCGGTTGACTACAGGGTTACTGCTAGAGTGCTAGTTGAGCACTGGGTTGAGCAGGTTGATGAAGGTTGTTGGTTGTACTCACACTATGGTTGTACTAATCTGCTACCCTCCCTTTCCCCCTTCGTGCCGTCTTGTGGTTTGTGGTCTGTGTAGTTTACAGTGTGTGAGTGAATGTGAAATTTGAAATTTGAAATTTAATAAATTTTAATTGAAATTTGATTTGAATTTTTATTTGATGTGCTCCCAAATTCGCTGATTCGGTTTTCAGAAATTAAAAATATGTAATTTAATTTCTTAGTTAATGAATGAAAATGGTGTAAAATTTCTGTAAAATGTTGGTTTAATTACATAATATATTTCGCAGTACTTATGTATCAATATTAGCCATTTTCATATTTTAAATTGACCATGTTTCCTATTCGTTATTTGTCCAGCTATCGTTCGTTGATAATAACAATAATTTGATAATTTTTATTGAATTCGTGGAACTAATTTCAACAACTATCCTTCATTTTAATCCTGAAAACTAGCTGAAAACTGTTTTACGCTTTTATCCTTACCTAACGTTAATTTTAGCTGACAAGAAATCATATCAGACTGAAAAATCCAAGCACATAAGCCTTAAGAATTTATGGATTGGTAAGTATTTGGAAATGGCTGATTTTATCTCTTTCTTTGTAATTACACTCTATTACTTTTATAGTGTCAAACTTGATTTATTGTTTACATTATGGCTCCAAGCACTAAACAACTGTCCCAAAAAGAATACCTAAAAAAGTATTTGAATAAAAAGAAGAAGAAAAAACCTCGTCGTGTTAACCGAAGGTATATTATAGATATCGCTGTATAAATGCTCGAATTTAAATTAGACCTTATTTTCAATTTGTGTTGTTCAATCTTTAGAGAAAATGTACGATTAATCGACGACGATGCCATCAATCGAATTGATGACAATCCGTTTGAAGACTTCGAAGATGGCGAAGATGCTCCTCTGATTGCTGGCTATTATGATGAACGACCTGCAGAGATTAAATTACTCGAGAACTACCGCAATACGAATCGTTGGCAGCCTATGCCTGGAGCAGATAAAGGTTAGTGTTTCTCTTATCGTTTTCATGTGTCACCAATGGTTTATTTATATGAGAGTTTGTAGAAAGTGACGACGGGCGGTTGTCATCCTCGTCCAAGAGCCAAAAAAGTAAACTTGTCAGAGATGGGCATCATTCGCCGACAGCAAATCGACGTGAACGTCACTTAGAAGATTCTCGTAGTCGGAAACGAAAGCAGCAATCCTCGCACCCTCCTTCTCCTCCTCGGAGTAAACATCGTCAGGAATTGTCGCCTGCAGCCAGAAGAACCCCCCCTCGGATGGAAAGACGAATGGATGAACGTGGAGGTTATTCTCCAGCGAGAAGAGGTAACTCATTTCGTTTAGTCGATATTTAATTATTCTTTGCCATTGAAACATGCCGAGAATCAACTAAATATCTTGTGTTATGGGTTTCAATCTAATATTAATGCGACATGAAACATTTAAGGATGAAACTTGGTTATTCTAAACTAAAGGAGATCTAATGTATCTCGCTACTGAAAAAATGAGAATTAATTTCGTAAATACGCAGCACACCTTCGAATTATTATATTAACAATGTTGAAACTCTTGCTCTCCTAAGCCTCGAAATATATTTTTTCAGGTACGATAGGAATATTCGTACGAGTAAAACCAACAGAAAAGCTTTTCGTTGATATGTTAGTGCGCAAATATGCCTAATTCAAGTGGTTACCTATACTTTATGCAGCATTTTTAAAGGAACTATGAAATGAAAGCTTGACGTGGGTGCAGGATTGAACTGTAGATTTTTTTAATTTTATTTTTATAAATACGATAAGAGGTTCCCACGATTCATTTATTTTGGATTCGAAAAATCTCCAGTACGTTGGAATATGCAATCACGTTTTATGAATTCTTCGGTCATTTCCTAAATTCTTTTCAGTGAAACCAAATTTCTAAAATTCAAAAAATGGCGTCGCATACAAACGTAAGAATTGCGCATTGCAGCGAATAAATTTATTGAAAAGTTGTCATCATTTTCAGTTGCATACTTGGTAGGAAAAATAAGGTATCTGTGTTGAATTATCTTTCAATTTTTATGTGTACCGAGCAGGTATTTTGTTTGATGTAATTATTATTTGAAAGAAAAGAAGTCCCAAAATGAGTCTTGCAGCTGTTCGAAAGTGGTTTGTTGTGTCTGTTTTATTTCTTTTATATTCATTCATTTAATGACATTTGTTCTTGCTTCTCCTTCCTGTCTTCATTTTTTTCGCCATTTGAAATTTCCTCGGTTGTTGAGATTCTTTGGTACTAAGAATTGACACACTTGGAAAAGATAAAAAGGCGATCGGATAATTTATTATTGATATTTTGTTTTTCACTTTTACGTGTTCGCTCATTATATTTGCCATGTGCAGGTGATCATGGTAAATTTGAAGAACAACGGCTGTACTCCGACCTCGGCCCAAGATTTCGCGATAGCGACCATTCACCTGGGCGTACAAACAGCGGCCGATATAATGGTGGTAGTGATGGTGACCGGCACAGGTCAGATGAGCAGATGTATGACGAAAGATACACGCGGCACAGACAGCGACAGCGTTCCGCTGACAGCGGCTCCCCTAACTACCGCAACCAAAGAATGGACGACGAATTTCGGGGCATAATGCGAAGAGGTGATCCGCGCTCATCTTCGTTCGGCGAACGAGATCGAGAGCGATGCGAACGACCTTTATCGCCGGTAGCCCGTCATAAAGAGCGTCCAGACGATCGCCGCTATGCCGACGAAGACCATCGGGAATTCGCAGCCGTAGACCATCGAATACCGTCTTCTAGAAACCAAAGAAATCGACGCAATTCCGATGTCGAATCGCCGTCTCAATCCAGGCATCGGCTGCCAAATCGTGGCGATGAACGTTCATTTAAAGCAGGTGTCAGTCATCGCCATAATGCTTCACCTCAGAGAAACGATCGACGAGGGTCGCCGCAGAGAAACGATCGACGAATGTCACCTCCGAGAAATGATCGGAGACCGTCGCCTCAGAGAAACGATCGACGAGGGTCGCCGCAGAGAAACGATCGACGAATGTCACCTCCAAGAAATGATCGGAGACCGTCGCCGCAGAGAAACGATCGACGAATGTCACCTCCAAGAAATGATCGAAGACTGTCGCCTCAGAGAAACGATCGACGAGGGTCGCCTCCAAGAAATGATCGGAGACCGTCGCCTCAGAGAAACGATCGACGAGGGTCGCCTCAGATAAATGAACGACGATTTTCGCCTTCGCCCCGAGGTAAAATTATTGTTTTTAATACTCGTTTCTCAATCTAAAGTCGGAAGTGTCGATAAGAAGGCTATTCTATCAACGGTTTTGACGATATACAGTGTCCAGTGTTTGAAAAAAGTATTTTCAGTACGAGTCTCTTCATTTCATAGTTCCTTTAAAAATGCTGCATAAAGGATAGGTATAACCACTTGAATTAGGCATATGTGCGCACTAACATATCCACGAAAAACTTTTCTGTTGGTTTTACTTGTACGAATATTCCTATCGTACCTGAAAAAATATATTTCAAGGCTTAGGAGAGCAAGAGTTTCAACATTATTAATATAACAATTCGAAGGTGTGCTGCGTATTTACGAAATTAATTCTCATTTATTCATTAGCGAGATACATTAGATCTCCTTTAGTTTAGAATAACCAAGGGGAATTTAATTTGGAATTATTCATTTAACTGTTTTTTTGAAGCTCACAAGAAGTTCGTTTTGTTTCTTAAAAATTCAGAAATTATCTTTCGAGTTTTAATTACTGAATATTACTTTGAAATCATTTTGGCTGTTCAAATTTGGTCCACAAAATGTAATAATAAAAATTGTAGGTGTGGAAGGATGGTGGTCCAACTTAAATTCTAGTTTTTGGAGTTATGTTATTTTTGTCTATTTTTTGGGAGATAGTACGTGTGGTAACTCATGTTAGTTTAAAGCGGCGTTAGATTTATATCCATCCAAGTAATGGTTTTTCAATGGGTTGAAAATTTGCCAGTCGGGCCACAATTTTTTCATGAGTGCGTATTTGTGTAACAGTATCTGATAGATAATAAGGTTCCCCGCAGTAGAAAAAATCTACAAAACGAGAGTATTAATTTTTTTCTAATAGACGAAGAAATTATTTCAATGATACAAAAAATATCCTACTGTTAGATTGACATCGTAATTCATAAGCTTTTAAAAACCTGCTTTGTATTGCACCATTCTATGCGTGAAATATTTTTTATTTTGATTTAATTTCACCAAGCCAGTAACTATGTTTGTCTGAATAATGCGAGATAGTTGAGAAAAGTTTTTTTTTTTAGACCACGAAGGTCTCAGTTGAAAATCTTTTCAAACCTTCTCATCCTTAACGGGATTTCAGTTTTTCGGATCACAAATTCATTTTAATTTTACTCACGCAGAAAATCAGGATGACAGTTCTTGGCGGCGCTCATTCTCGCCGGCTCCATCCAGACGTATTCATTCACCAATGCCAGCGTCCGATGGTCGTCGAACAGAACGACGTGATGATACCTCTCCTGCCAGAGGATTGCGTTCAAAATACGAACGACCTCCATCGCCTTCCGTTCGCGCGAGAAAAGAAGGCCGTCGTGGTGACGAAGATTTATCGCCGCCAACGCATCGTAGAAAAGATCGCCCCCGAGAGGATAAACATGCTCGAGATCGTAAACGAGAAACGACGGACCTACCAGACATTAGAGACGCGTCCGTTGATTCGCAAATCGTCCAAGAAGCCAGTGTCTCGCGAGACCACCGGGATACGACGAGAGATCATCGTCATCCGCGAGAAACTCTCAGGGATGCCGGAGAACATCGTCGAGACTACGGAGAGAGTAGGGAAGCTATCAGAACGATCGAATGGAAGGAGAAATCAACTACCGTGTCGCGTAGCGTTCCTGCGAAACGTGTCGTCGATGCTGCGCCTCCGCCTCGTGCCGAGAGTTCGCGTCGTCACGAGACATCGCCGCCCCCTCGCAAGCACAGGGAGAAGTCTGCCGTTGCTGGGACGTCGAAGAAGAAGGCAGTCGCCGAGGAACACCATCGCAGTGGTGGCAAACACGAGTTCGCCGTTTCGCAGCCGCCGTCCAAGCATCGCGTCTCCAAACACGAGTCGCAAATCGAGTCGCCCTCCCCGGCCGCCGCCATGCAACGAGTTTCTCGGCACGAGCCGCATCCTTCGACTCCTCCGCCCAAGCACCGAGATGAAAGTAAACAGCGCACCCATTCGCACAAACACGACTCCGTTGAGCGTGACCCACGTCGACGCCGAACCTCGAACGAGCGCACCGAAGGGGCTGTAACTGCGGCCAAGAGTGCCGATCGGACGGAAAAGCGATCCGGTGAAAATTCATATTCGAAAGCAGCCAAGAAGCAAGACCGAGAGGATCGAGAACACGAAAAAAGTGAAAAGTAAGTGTCACTTTTTGGTACTTTGGTGTTATCAGTGGGGACAACCATCGTCACTAAGCCTTCGTGACCTGAGAGAAATTCAAAAGGTACGTGATCGAGTCTGATTGATGCTTGTAATTTTCATAGTCTAATTACCAAATTCTTTGATTAGTTGAAAAATATCGTATCGTCGCTAGATTCAGGAGAAAAATGAAAAAAATTAGTTTTGCAAATCCTAGTCGTTTGCGTGATCACGACGACATTGTTATTCTTCCTTTTGTAAAAGCACAAACCAAGTCGAATTCTCCTCAAATGTGTACAGTGGTCTCTACTTCATACTAGTATTTATAACCGTTGGATCTATACTTCTGCTGTCACTCTAAAACGGCATTATTAATCATAATAATATTATGTATTCCGAGAATAGAGCTTTCCTTTTAGGAACATTTTTTTAAACGATAATTTCAGTTGCTAATATTATCAAAACTTGAGTCATTTGAGCTGCATCAAGTTGTGCCTTCAAATTTTTTGATTAATTCAGAAAATTGAAGAAAATAAAATAACCAATTACAACAGAATCATATTTTAATTTTCTACATAATATGGAAATTAAGCGATCGTTTTGACTTCGAAAAATTATAACTGATCTTTCCGTTCGCAGAAGGGAATTATAGACGACTTTTTTGATAACTGAATGGTTTCCTTTTGTTAATATCTAATTTAAATTTCGAATTGATTTTCTTCATTTTTTTGATTTTACTTCTTCATTTTTTTCACATTGAAGTAGGGCTTACGATATTTTCTGTTTTATTTGTTTTAAACTCATACGAGCGATTGATTTATTGTTTCAGATCATCTCGCCACAAAGACGATAAATTCGGGTTACTTTCGACCAAGAAATCGTCTTCAAAGCCAGAAGAAAAGGTAATTGATATGTGTAACTTGAAAGTTTGTTTTAAATTAAAATTATTCGAAATTCGATAAAGCATAATCTGTTAGGTAATATTGCAATACGAAAATTGCCAAGATTTTAGTCTCACTCTTCATTATAAATTTAGTGTAAATTTTTTTAAAGATTGAATCCTCAAAACAAAATAAGTACCTAATGAAATTGTTGTAAACAAAAAAGTATTGCCATAAAAACCCGCCCGTCGCAACTGTGTTGAACAATTCCCACTATTTCGGTTTTCAAAACCCTCCAAATTTTGTACTCCAGAAATGTAGGTAAAACTTTTTCGTTTAATTCCTTACTACAGTTGGAGGAATAGCACTGTCCTTCTGTTTTCTGTATGGGTATAGAAAAAGTGTAAGTGCCGTATAACAATCAGAATGAGTCATGAAGTATGTTGGTTATTTAACAGCAATGCCATGCTAAAATTGCCAATTGAATACGTTTTCTATTTGTCTTCTATCGTCGAGAAGAAATCATTCTCTGTCTAATTTCGTGAATCTGTACTTAGTTTTTTATGGCGTGATTATTTTTTCGTATTTTCTATTTTCCAGCTATCTGACGAACAAGCCGGAAAAAATGCGGCCACCATTTATCGCGACGCTAAAACGGGCAAAAAACGCGACCTGCACGAAGAGAAACTGGAGAAAATCGAGAAACGGCGACGAGAAGACAAGAAGATGGAGCAGTACTACAAGTGGGGACGAGGGTGAGTGAATTTGCCTCGATGCGAACTTCTTGTCACATGCGGCATTCTTCGTCGGTTCGACGCCTTCGGCCACGGCTCAGACGATTTCCTTGTTTGGACGCATATTGCGCCCCTTTTCCCCATTTGTGCCAACCAATTTATTAGCTACCGTCGCTGTTGCGCAGATTGAAGCAAGTTGCGGAGGAGGAGGAGAAGGTTAAAGAGGAGGAGTACGAGATGTCCAAACCATTGGCCAGGTATGCGGACGACGACGATCTGGACAAAACGCTCAAGCAGAAGGAGATTTCCGGCTTGGATCCAATGCTGGAATATATAAATCGTAAGAAACGTAAAAAAGAAGCCAAGGAAGGCAAAGGTAATTTTCTCCCGAATATTTATCAAGTTTCCTTCTTTTTCAGTTTTAATTTTATTAACGTATCTAACCCACTGTTGAAAAATTTTCAAGCCCACTTCGTTTTTACTGTACATCACACACTCTGTCCGTTCTTCCGTTCTTTAATTGCAAAAAAAAATCAGAAAACAAGCGCCGAAAAGAATAATCGAAATTCGAATTATAAAATCGATTGGGTAAAAGATCTACTGAAAAGAATGGAAAAGAAAACGGCGAAAAGAGAGATGTTATTTTTTTCCATTAATGAAATACGAATTTATTGAGCAAAAAATAATTACGTTAATCTGTTGGCTTTTGGGAATATTTTCCTTCAATTTATTTCTTAGAAAATCGAAGAAATTAGTGAAAAAAAGCGTTGAAAAGATTTCGATTAAAGAACAGCATTTTTTGATAGCTCAAAAAAGATCGAAAATAAGTAAATAAACCCTCAGGAAAAAAAAAGGAAAATTGTCCTTTATCGTTCGTGATGTTTGGTTTTTACAAAGTTACTTTTATACCTTTGGGAAAACATCACATTAACGTTGCTGCCTTTGTAAGAACCGTGAGATGAAGTAAATTTGTTATTTGCCTACGAATATAGAAAATAACCTGGGTTGCGACGTAGATTTTCGTTTCCATTAGAAAAGTGGTCTTGTATTTTCTGGAAACATTTTTTGCATTCGATTAATTTAGCTGCGCATGGAGTGTGCGTGCTTCTACTCGTATTGAAAAGGTTTAGCTTGCAAATGTCTCGATTTTTCTAAGACACAAGTGATAGAGAAAGTTGTGTGAGTGTATCGCACCAAATCAATATTCGTTATGGCCGATCGGTATGCACTTGAACCCAAATAACGTGGGTGTGATATTGATCACTTCTACTCTGCAGTTACTTCAGGAAAGAAGCAAGTAATAATTTTTTTGTGATTTTCTGAATGTCAAATCTTCAACTGGTTGGAAAATGCGTTGCACATTGCATTCTCATGGTACCTTAAGGTAGCTTTCCTTCCAGATGTTTTATGATTCCATTTCCATACGAAGTATCAGAAGTTAAATACAAACATTTAAATATGTTTTTCAGTATTCAAGTTTGATTTTGTATTTTTTTGCAAGTTACCAATAAAAGTCTCAAGTTTTTGAAAATGAACGCCAAATGCTTCGACATTTCAAGTTGCATAGTAGTTTGCCCGCGTTTTATTTGAATTTGAAATGTCGAAAGTTTGAAAAAATCTCATTCGTGTTTTTATTCCATCTTCGTAGAAAATCTTTTTGGCTGTTCTTATTCAAGTCTTATGTGGTTTTTTCCAGTTACCAGACCGCAGTATAAAGGATCGTGGCCCCCGAATCGCTTCAACATTCCTCCGGGACATAAATGGGACGGCGTGGATCGATCCAATGGATACGAAAGCCGTTACTTTGCCAAACAAAGTGATAAAAAAGCCATGGAAGAGGAAGCATACAAATGGTGTTCCGAAGATATGTAATGTAGATCTCTCAAGATAATTAGTTTTCAGTTTTATTGACTATTTGTATATATGATCGTTTTGTATGTACGATAATATATTCTCGTTATTAATCCTATAGACACTTTTATCGATTATTTTTTACTCTATTTACTGAAGAAAAAAAGAAACAAAAAAAAAGAATTGGAATTTGAAATTGATGGCTGAATCCTATTAACATGTTTTAGATGAGAATTAAGGTTTGTTATTCGTTTCAATGATTAATGTGAAAATAATTGTCAATTTTATCTCAGAAAATAGGAAAATTAAAACAATATTTTACTGATACAAGAATGTAAATCTATTACCCGTAAAATCTGAGCTGAGAAGATTAGAACGATGACAGTTGCGTCGGTTGATTGGATTAAATATTCATTTATTTATTCTTATTTACAATATTCCCCCGCTTACCCACAGGCAAGCCCAAATTTTGGGTAGGGGAGCAATTAAGGTAAGACAGGTGTAAATCCATTTTTGCAGAAATAAAAGGAAAAAAATACATTTTATGTATCGAAATCGTCGCCAAATTCTGCTAAGAAATTGTCCAGTCGATGAAAATTTTCTTCCTTAACTTGTTGCTCTGGTTCATCATCATTGATTTCCTCATCGAGAGCCTTTTGATGTCCAACATCTCCTGCTGATTTTATCCTTCTGTTGTCTTTTTCGTGCATTTCTTTTTCGGTCGTTCCTTCGTCTATCTTCGCTTTTTTTCTTGCGTCCCATTCTTTTTTCAGCATCTTTCGTCTCTCTCCGACCGTAAAACTTTTATTTGATTTCTTTTTCTCTAATTTCTTTTCCTCCGGCGGAATTTTGCTTACCTTACACCACTCGTCAAAGTTACAATTTTTATAACTAAAATTTTCAAAACTTCTTTCAAATATATCCAAGGGGCATAATAATTCTTTATTCAAAGGGCACGAAGGAATGTGAATTGGTCGCTCTTGATGTCTCACTTGAATGAATTGGTTTGAGTTTTCATCTCTGAAAGACGACGTATAGCTTACATTAACAATTTATTGGTAATTCTACTTTTGTATGGGTAGATCAGATTTTTAAATCTAAAACTCGATGAAACTTACTCGAAAAGTAGGGTGCTGATGTTCGTGAGGAAAGTACCTATATAAGCTGATCGCCAATTTCGATCCTCGATGTCTGGATCGTATAGTCCACGATATATGATTAAGTCAATAGAGGTGTCTCGGTATAGACCCAGAAAAGCGAGATATTTCAGTATTGATGTTAAATGGGTGACATATATCAAAGCTTTCAATTTTTCGTTGTGCAACAAATTTTCCATTAAATCGTTGTACAATTTACAAGGTATCTTCGTGTTCAATACGTTCCCGTAGCCAGCGATAACATGAAGTTCTAAATCTGCTACATATTCTAATACCTGTAACAGTAGATTATAGGTCAAAGGCTAGAAGTGAGGTATTATATAGCAAGTATAAAATTTGCTATACAAGCCAAAGGCGAGTCCAGTGCTGCCAAATTTGTTTTGTGAAACGCCGGAGGGGTTGGGGGGAATATCCGTACACAAAAATGGCGGGCGAAATGCGATGCGACCCAACAATTTTTTTTACTACCTTTTGATACGGATACAGGGCCGTACTGCCCGTGCGGGCAAATAGGGCATTGCCCTACCTAGCGAAAATTTTTCCCAACAAAGAAAATTTAGACTTCCACAGAATTTTGCCCCGAATCCGAAAAAAAGTCGAATTTCGTTTGCCCTACTTGACGAAGGGTTCACGCTGCGGGCCTGCATGGATATGTCTTTTGAGCGAGGGGGCGGGGGTCAACCCAAAATTTTGTGCACGTGACGCTGGATGTCACAATGATGACGTCATAAAGCTTATATATGTATACCCAAGAAACTGGATGATGACGTCATCATAGAGTTATATGTAGGCAGAGGTATATATATATACCTAGGCATGATGACGTACATACCAAAAATCTTCAACTGGTTGGAAAATGCGTTGCACATTGCATACTCAAGGTACCTTAAGGTAGCTTTCCTTCCAGATGTTTAATGATTCCATTTTCATACGAAGTATAAGAAGTTAAATACAAACATTTAAATATGTTTTTCAGTATTCAAGTTTGATTTTGTACTTTTTTGCAAGTTACTAATAAAAGTTTCAAGTAAGTACTTGAAAAAAAAATCCGGATTCTTCGTAGAATTTCCTGGGCCCACTGGCAGAGCATAAAAATATCTCTGTAGATCAAAACCTCAGTTGCTGTAAGGGGGGTACTTACTTAGAATGAAACTAAAATTTGGTTCTTTTTCTTTTTTTTTGAATATTATAAGAGCGAAATTTTTCAAGTAGAGGGAAAAAGGCTAACAGGTAATTGGCCCCGGGTCTCAGGGAATCTTGATCCATCTCCAACTTTGCTAATTAAAGTGAAGTGAACTTTATGTCTGAAGTAAGTAAATACACTCGATACTCTTTCTCTTTGAGGGATATTTTTCGAAGCATAGTTTTTTTGAAAATCTTTCACTAGTTCATCTTTAGTAAATAAATTCTTAGCCATGTGGTGAATGGTGAATGACCTACTTTCATTTGTTCTTCAGTCAGCAAGTTACACCATGGAGAACTGCCTACCCAAGCAAATTCGTAGCCGCATGTTTCATAAACGAGTATAAGATCATCTGTAAAACAGGAGGTATAAATCACCTTAAAATTATGGTAGTAGGATATACGAGTATATAAGCCCAATGCTGAGTGATATAGTATGTCCCTTATAAAATGCAACCTAAGGTACTAATTTTTGAGAGAAATTTGGTCAAGTAGTGTGGTTATACTTACCTACACTGAATTCATCTTCTTCCAAGCCGCATGCGGCAGCAACTTCCTTAGCAATTCCCTTTAGGTAATCACTATTCAAAAAGTTTTTTGTCAGGTCTTCGTTCAAGACACTTTTCTTGAATGCCTTCCACGCCGGGCAGGAACTGTCATACTATAGAAACAAGAATATTTGCATAAAGCTTATGGGCAATGTTTTTAGTCGATCAATCTACAATACGGTAAACTTTGATTTTTATAATCATCCAGATTGTCTTTGCTAAAATGACATACCAGAGCCACTTTATGCCAAATCTATCTAAAATAGAATCTTAACTTTTTGCGTCTTGGCAGAATTTGGACTCAGGTCAGCGATATGTCATTAGTTGAATGAAATAAGTTTCAGTAAATCTACCAATCTACATAAGACCTGTGAGAACTGAGGCAGATGCTGCGCTGTATGTAGAATTTGTAACAAAAGAAATTGTACATCGAGGATGAGCTTACTTTTAGGACACTTTTTTTCCCTTCTACTTCTTCGTACCAGTCATCTCCTGGCGGTGATTTTTCAAAGACACCTTCAATAACATTGAAAGCAGTATCTTTTGTTCTGGGACATTTTGTAAATTTTACCTGAAAATTTGTGCAAATTTTTAGCAGGTTTCCACTCGAAAACGTTTTTATTGAAATGGGATATCACTTTGTGAAATGAAAGTTAATGGTAACGCAGCATTTTCATGACATTTTATGACGACTGGTGAGAAAAAATTCACGTGTATACTTTTTGGCTTGTACCTACGTACCTACGTACTTATACGTGCATTAAAAGTAGTGATTTTCAAGCAAAAAAGCTGAATATTGGTTTGAAGATAGTTGTATGTTAAAACCATAAAATGTATGGTACAAACTTGGAGTAGTTTAGGAGGGGAGTCACATCAACAAAAAATTGCATTAATGGCATTTCAGCATTCGATCAAGCTGAAACTTGGTACATATTAAGGTCTTATTTTGAAATGAAATATAGCGTAAGTTATTATCAAATTTAATAAAAATTGGTGGAAGAGCAGTCACAGGGGTAGTATACATTTGTAAAAATGTGCTTTTATGAGCTGTGGAGGGCATAATTATTATGGCTGAATGTAGTATATTTCTTAATCTGTTACTAGTTTCGAGAATAGAGCTCTCTTTCTCTGCTGATTGAATGGAGCTGACTTTTACAATCATTTATACCTATATTAAAAAAAAGTATAAAAACCAGATCCATCTACTCTGCAAAGGGGGCTCCTATTTCTTAATCTTATAAATCAGGAGTGAAGTAGCCAGTAATTATTTGATGCTATTGAAAACCTGCTTTTTTAGCGTATAGCTTGCTGTGGTAGTACTTTTTTGGAACTGAGAGTAGGATAATGATTTACCTATTCACAAAAATAAAAATCAGGTCTATTTTTCTAAAACATTGCATTAAAATAATGAAGAGAGTTATAGATATAGGAACTTACTATAATACTTTCTTTATCAAATTCTTCCGGCAGCAAGTATTTAAAAAATGTTCGAAATCGTTTCCCAAAATTAATAGCTTCTCTTTTTCCTTCTTCTACTAATAATTTCATTTCAACGTCGTCGTCTTCTAAATCCTCGTATATTTTCCATTGTTTCATTTCCTTTGTGTAACATTTATTTGGTGACAGACTGCTCTTTTTTCCTGTAACATATTGAAAACAATAAAATACATTTTTTAGGATCACTGGACTATGAAAGGCCAAAAAAAAAACAATCAAAACCTTCGCCAGACTTGAGATGCTTCTACTGATGTAGTTTTCAGCTATGGTGTAACTTACATCCATAGTAAAGTTTGCTGTTAGTATGGTTTGCAAACACTATAGAATACAAAGATGTGTAATCTTGAACATATTATTGTCTTTTACAAAATAAAACTGTAGCCTTCACAAAGCCTGGTGAAGGCAGAGAGGAATTCTCTTTTACATTTTTAATATTTTAGAAATCTTGAAAATTATTTTTGAGTACTTAAATGTCTTTTAGATAGACGGATGAATATTAAAGAAAAAAAGAAAAAGAAATCAAGTAGTAAGCTACTCTCTACATAAAATATACCTAATATAGTAAAATATTTTCAAAACCAAGTCCAAAGACACCAAACCTTCTCCCCTTCCTACTTCGATAAATTAGTTAAATGAAAAATGAATTAGTTAAAAGTTGAAATATAAATTATGACAGCGTGCAGTGTCTGAAAAAAAGATGCTTGGGTCTAGATTGACATTTTTCATGGCAGCCAATGACGGAAAAATAATATGACCAAAGACACTGAACCTTTTTTTCTCTTTCCTTTTTGCATAAATTAAATGAAATTAAAGCATGTGACATTGTTTAATGAAAGACCGTGAACTGACTCGTACAAGTTGGCTACTGTTTTGGTTCTATTTGTAGCTTTCCATGCAACATCTTCATTTTTTATGGTGGTTATTTGTGCTGCCTGTAAGAAACATTTACATGTACCTATTGGCGTAGATGAAAATTGTTTTTCTAATTTGGGAGGAGATTTTCAGTGGGTTAAGTAGGGGCCGTCGTACAAATGCACGTACAAAAAATTAGCTTGATCGGATCATTAGAATTTGCTCTAGAAAATTTCCACAGCTTTACTCAGCAAAAGTTTATTTGTTCAAAATTACACACCTTTGTGTTCCAGGGTTAACAATATAATATTATGCATTACCAGCCTTCCTTCTTTTTTTTTTGACTGAACGGCTTTCTTTAACATCCACTGCAGTTCAGGCAGTATCTTTTTCATTTCTATAATAACGTCTTCAGTTGGCAGACGAGTGGCATGTCGAAGAACAGTCACAGATCGCACCAGTGTGTAACCTGAATAAAAAATAGATGTATTGAGTAAATGACTTGTTACTATAGTGCTGACTTCGGGTGGATACTTGCTGTGCTTCAAGAATGTTATAATAATAATTATTATTAAGACTGACGGAATTTTCATGTTCACTCTTAAAAATACAATTCCATTTCATTTGGCACTCCATTTTCTAATTTCAGTATAATATCAACACTCGAGTAATAGGTTCCAATATTATTTTCATTACCGTCAATGGCTATTGGTTCGATATCTTCACTTGGAAGTTCTATAATTCTGTATGGCGTTACGCTGGCTGTAAAAATAATACTCGTCATTATGAAAACAGAAATAGACTGTATGAATTTAAAAAAAATTTTTTGGGGGGCGGAAGGGGGAGATTAGGGTAAAGAAAACAAGAAAAGGAAATAAGAGTGATTCTATAGTAAAATAACCCTGTGTGTCCTCAATAACAGTTTCGTTGACATCGATTTTTTGTGCTCTAGAAAGAAATTTGTTGAATAATTTGAAAATAAAATTTCCGAAGCGAACACGCAAATTTTGTGAAATTACAAGGATTTACGAAATTAACAATTCGATACCAACTCATTTTTTGTTTTTCCCAAGCTAAGTGTCAAGTGCCTGTGTTACACTTCACTTGAAAATAATTATGAGTTGAAAGACCAGGTATACCTACATAACTATGTTAATTCTTATAATTTAGTCAGTGGTCGAAGTAAGGGGGCCATGGCCCACCCTGTCCCCCCAAAATTTTTCAAAATGAGAAATTATTGAAAAATAATTAAAATTTAGCGTCAGTAACACTTTTTTGGATGTTGAAATTTTCGAATGATTTTTCTTGCCCCCTCCGGCCCACAGTTAACAAAAAAAACTGATTCCGCCACTGAATTTAGGCAGTTCAAGATATGGGAATGATATAGTATGTAATTGATATGCATGCACGTGATTACTAATTACATATTACTAAATTGAAATTTATCACTTCAACTATTTTTAATCCTCTTCGGAGGATCATTGACCAATTTTTTTTTTCGAAGAGATTCAACTTAATAAATCTGAACTTAATTTTTGTCCGCATGAAAGAAAACAAAATTTCTCAGAGATTCGTTCAAAATGCATTCTACATGACTTAAAGGTGGCTACGTGTGTCCTACTAACCTGTGTTAACTTGTTTCTCCAAATTGAACCAAAAGTGTTGATTAATTGCAGCAAAATCTGTCGAATTGAAAAAATACCAAAGTTATGAGTATTAGACTTTCAGAATCCGATTCAAAATTCAACCGATCGAATTAAAATTCAAAATAATTTTTCATGACTCACATATGGTCACGTCTTCAGAACTGAGGGCTTTTGGCATTCTTAAGAATGAGGACGGAGTTCTTGGAACGTCTGAAATTTGACATGTAGTTATGAGAATGGTGATATTGGAAGACCTCAAAACTGACTGAAAAATTAAAATAGTTTATCTCTAATAATAATAGGTAAGTCAATATAAACAAAAAAAAAAAAAAAAAAACAGTAAAATATAGAAAAATCTTTCCCTCCCAATAATGGATATAGGTACCACCCATATTTTCTTCATATTCCTTTTTATCAGCAGCGCTTGTACCAGTTATTGTTCAGTTAACTCTTAATATACACACTGCATTGAAATGTCCTCAGTGTTGCTCATCTCTTAAGTCTGGCATTTTTCTTCCTCGAGTTTTTTAATAGATTTTTGAGAGAAACCCTATTATTTTTTCAAACTGATTCTACCTTTTACTGAAATTTAAGAAACTTTTCTAAGACACGTAGAAAGAAAATAAATTATCAGAGATGATTACAAATACATCAAAATTTTTTTTTTTTAATTGAGGGAGTGGTGTTAATTTCATCTCTGGAGAGCATATTATAGCAGCTCTATTAAAATGTTTCATTCGAACAAAATGAATTGTGATATGCAAGAATTGGGGATTAGTCCACTTTTTTTCAAACGTTTCCTTTTTTCTATAAGGTTCAATTGTGTAGACCAAGTCATACTTATAGTGAAAATATTATAGGTATTTCACAAAATGCAATCATCGCTGATAAACTTCAAAAGTATAATGCTACATAAGAAAGCTAGAACATGTGACATAAGTGTTTTTTTACTCACCGGTAAAATATGAAAAAGTGGACTTATCCTCTTTTTTAATATCACTATGTTCAAATGTATTAGCAGAAATCGCCTTATTTTCAATTTTTCAGTCAAATTGCTCTCTTAGACAAATCCTCGACTTTTTTTTATTGATTTCAATAATGATGAAATTTTTTTGCAATTTCTTCTAATGTTGCAATTCAAAGGTTATATGTCTCAAGTACCTATTTATACTTCTTTTCCAGTAATAATTTAATTAAAACATCATAGACATATAATCCTGTCAAAACCTGAAATTAGGAATTTCCAGTCCATATTTTAATCATTGTGTCCTAAAAGCTGAATAATGTTTCCAAATCTTACCTATGTCTGTGTCATCGTCATCGCCCTTACTCGTAAACGAAGTGTTTCTTGACTGAGACTTGAGTAAACTTCCAATTTTTTCTAAAAACGAAAATGTTAGAGTTGTAATCAGAATGATAATACGAAGAAAACTGTTCTGCGTATACGAGTACCAATTAAATACTCAAAAGTAGATACATTAGGTATTCTATGAGTAACAAATTTTTAGAATATCTTACCCATTCCTGTGTCTGAATCAGAGTTTCTAGTAATCGACCTTGAAAAATATGGCAATTTTCCTGAAACCGAAAATAATATTTGGGTGGATACGGATTCAAATTGCACCAAAATGACGGTTCAAAATACTCGTAATATGACGATTATTATGATGATTATTTTACAAGTTTTAATCAGCTCGAAGCTTCTATTTGCTACCTTCCTCTTTTCATATTTTTTATTGTCTCATCTCTTTACGGAATGCTGATTATGATGATATTACAAAAATATAATTTCATATTAAACCTTTTGAAATCTTACCTGATCTTCCGGCACTCTCTACGGACTTTGTAGGACTGTTAGGCTCGTCTGAAACTGACAATAAAGGTAGGTAAGTGTACTATCGTATTAAACAAAAAAGATGGCATGTCCGAATAAGTAAATTTTGTATAGTAAACGAATGCTAAAGTTTGTTATTCCCTCAGCCATTGATACACGTTTCTATGGCAGTTCCGATGAAAAATTATTTTTACAAACCCTTCAAAAAATCGAATATTAAGAGATCTCTGGACACACCACCTGGGCTCTTGGCTTTTTTTTCGCTGAGTTTTGCATCGAATTGGCTCGGATACATTACTCATGAACATATAATATAGGTGATCCTACAAGAATGTTGGTTTCATTGTCTGGGCTGAATATCTTACCAATCAGAAGAGTTACAGTATTTTACTTTATTTCATATTGTAGAGCATCACTAGTTCTACACTTGATCCATATATCAGAAGTATTCTAAACCTGTTTGTACAAGGGTAAAATCTATCCTAAAAATATACCTAGTCGAAATGTCTTCGGACCTGTCTTTCTCAGACCATGTTTTCAATTCTATGATTAGTTCTATAAGCTTTCTCAAGGTATTTACGGCTAAACCGGTGCAGAAATATAATTTTTAACCCTTCGGAAAATACATCCACAGTATTGAAATTGATTTCACTTCTTTAAGATAAGGCATTAAGGTGGTAGCCATCTTTGAAAACTATGCCATACATTTTTTGTCCTTTGACCTGTCCTTTTTTCAACCAGCTAAAAAGGAGTTGTTAAATCTTGAGAATCCAAAAAATGGCCACGATTGTGTGCGTTATTGACCCCTTTACAATCTCTATGGGGTACCATGCCTCTATTTTCAAAATATTTAGGAGGTCTATAGCTTATGCTTACGAGTACATTTTAAAATGTCCTTCGACCATTACGCTATAAAAAAGGAATTTAAGCAGCCTTTGTATTATTGGAAAAGGTCAAAACACCACACAAATACATATAAACAATAATCATATTAAGGTAGCAAAAGTTTTTATGAGCCCTGAGCTATATGCTATGAACACTTATGTGTGATTGTTGTGTTCTTCGACATGTCCATAGAGAGCTATTTCTTTATGGCAGTGACATTGGAAATAGACTTATTTTTCAAGGGTTTTTCAATATGTTTGATGTTGACGATATATTTTGTGGGATATATACTGACGTTTCCAAAAAAATACAAAATGGCGGCTAAAAAAATTTTGGTAATTTTATTTCTGAAAATCCAATATTTTTGTAGAATCACCAATATATACGAGTACCTATGTACCTATTTGTCCTTTTTTTAACATTTTCAAATTTCAATCAAGTTTTTATAGACATCAATGCTAACTTCGTAGCAAAGGTTATACTCGTAGATAGTAAACACCTTTAATAAATTGATAATATTTGTGTCGTAATGGAGTGCGAGAGATGAAAATATTGCAAACATTATTTTCGCGAATGTTAAACCGTTGTAAAAAATCTGTTTCATTTCAAGAAGCAGACAATGTTTTTATTCTCCACCAATTATCTTCTCCAAATTTTTGTGATGTTATAAACACATTCTTAAATGAAACAGACTATTATTTGCAACATAATCAGAAATAGTTGCTTTTCCTATTTAAGATTTAACTTGTAAATTAAAAGTAAAATGGTCAAAAAAAATCTTACGTAATTGTATATCTTTGTCACAACCTACCATTGCTAACTTGAGAGCTTTTGGAAATTGATCTGCGAAAGCTTTTTGTTTTATCTAAAATTAACAATAATATCGGATCAGTACCTAGAATAAGTATATATTCAGAAATTTTCCAATGGATGGACTGACTATTTATTCGTGACATCCCACACATTACATGTATAACAGTGCGGACAAAAAAAATGTGGTTTTTTCCTTGCAAATATGATGAGATAACTTATAAGTAAACTTACCAAATCCTATGTCACTATCACTATTAGAACGGTTCATTGTGGAATATTCACTCAATGATCTCGCGAATCTGCCAACTCTATCTGAAATTGATAGTAGGTAATATTACTTAGGTATATCTGCATTATTTTCAATTTAAGTTTTTTTTTTGTGGGATCAGCTTTCGAAGTTAACAATCTTGAATGAGTCGTCTCATGTTGTGGGAATTAATAATGTGACCTTGCCAATAAACATGTATTCATGAAAAATGACTGATTCAATTTTATACCAATAAATCTCATAGAAACATCCATCTCAAATGTTATGATTGAACTATAATGCGTTTACCAGGAGTTGTAGGCAATAATCGTGAACTATGTTGGTGGAGGTCATCAGTTGACACATTTAGTTGCAATGGTTTCTTCGGACTCTGAGGTTCTCCATTATTGTTGGATAATGCCAATTTACCTGTTGTTGGGTCTAAAACAATATTTTCGGTTTGTTCGGTCAAGTATTCGACTGAATAGCCTAAAGAAAATAAAATTATTTTCAGAATGTATTCCTATGGGTGAAGAAAATTATTTCAAACCGAGCAACAGGTCCAGAGCGGAAAGGACTTTGGGGTGAAAAAGCAAATCTTACAAAGGATGCTAAAAATGAAAAATAGTTGAACATTATAGATTTTTTAAATTATTGGATTTTTCAGTTATTTCAAGTAGGTATTTACTTTTCATTTTTGGGAAACAGTCTGAAAAAATTACAATTTTAAAGTATCATTTTTGAGTAAGTTGAAAGTAGTATGCGATTTTTTTCTCATCCTAAAGTCCCTTTCTGCTGTAAACCTTTCTATACGTACTTGACAAAGGAAACGATACTAATAAAATAATTAATGGTCGTAGCATTTTTTTTTTTTTTTACAATTTTCAACTTTGTACTTTTGGTGAGAGCACTCGCACAAAAAAACTTTATAACGAACTCTGTGCTTAAGAATATTCCTTAACAAAGTTGAATCCTCGTAAGTTTTAAGAAAAAAGAACTGAATATCATTCTACGCTTTTAAGGTATTATTTTGCATACGTACACACAATGTATGCAAATACACGTGTCTTACCCTACCCACCGAAAACGAAATAAATTTCGATTTTTAATTTATGACATCTCGATTTCTTTACCTCTTTTTCTACGCAACCATGACTTTGCATTTGACTTTGGGTTTTGTTGACTTTCATGTAAAAGAGTTATCATCAGCTGAAAAAATATTGCATATAGTACAAGTACGTATCTACGAGTATATATGTGTAACTGTGACAAAATCTGAGAAAACCTACCTTAAGGTGAAAGAGTTTCAAGTCAATTTTTTAGAAAATTCTTACAGACTGTCAAATAATAAATCCAACAATCTGAGATTCAACTCTCTAATCCAAAAATTCACTGAGATATGGCCCATCAAATTTAAAAAATAAAAAAAAGCAAAATGTGATTTTGAGAAAACTGCATTTGAAGGTTGAATAGTTTTTCCCTATATTTGGATGTACTGTTTCGGTTATTTTTTTTTTTTTTGTTAGACCAACATACTGAAAACTGAATATACTCGTAAGTACGTATAAGCACGCAAATTAAATATTGCTTCGACTTCATTTTTTTGAATTTTGAAAATAGACCTTCTAGTTATATAATCCCTTTTCAGAGGCATTGGTGACAAACCTTCCGACATCCATAATTGCATATAAAATGTTCTTCAAGGTATAAGACACAAGTTTCTACAACAATCCAAAAAATCAACAGTTTTGACCTTTCTACTTCTTTGTGGCTCTACTGAAAATTTTTTGTTTTTCACCTTAGGCTAAGTTTTCTCAGATTTCATCACATAATCGTACGTTGATTTTTAATGAATTTTTTACTCTCTTTTTTTAATGTTCGTAGCAAGTCCTTAACTTCGTAACCGTGAAAAGTAGAGGTATTCAAATAAGAGGATTTTGTGTAGAAAATTTCATTGGAAAAATTTTTTGAGTCAACAATTTTTCCTAAAATCGATATTTTCTCCCACTTTACAGAGAAAAATGATTTTGCAGTTTGAAATTAGCGGCTGAATCTATTGTGAATTAACATGCTGTACCTATAAATGAAAACTCAGGTACATTTCAATAATCAATATAAGAATATAATGGTCTTTATTACAGAAATCTTGAAACCATATTATGTTATTGGTACAAGAAGAATCTTAATTTATAAAGTACACAGAGACCTGAGAAGTGAGATCTAGCATCTTTATTCTCTCTGCCATTTTATTTAGAGGAGAATTATAGTAGGTCAGTGTGTTACATGTCGAAGTCAGAAGTCTTTATGTTTAATCCTCCATCAAACAAAAAATCAACACGTGTTTCTAATACCGACCTTTTCAAACTACATTTGGCAATGCGTGAGCAGGAATGAAAATTATTTTTGCTTGATTTTTCACCTGCTAATTCCTTAAACTGATGTATTTTTGGTGTGAAATTACTGACGATGCCAGTCGTATTGGTTGATTGGATTAAATATGTATTTATCAATCGAAAACGTCGCCATATTCTGCTAAGAATTGGTCTAGTCGATGAAAATTTTCTTCCTCATCTTGTTGCTCTGATTCATCATCAATGTTTGCTTCATTAAGAACCTTCTGGAATTCAACATCTCCAGCTGATTTTATCTTTCTGTAATCTTTTTTTTGCTTTTTATTTCCAGTAGTTTTTTCGTCTATCTTAGCTTTTTTTCGCGCGTCCCGTTCTTTCCTCAGCAACTTTCGTCTCTTTCCGACTGTAAACCTTTTCTTCGATTTGTCTTTCTGCGGTGGAGCATTTCCCATTCTACACCATTCGTCATATTTACAATTTTCGTAACTAAATTTTTCGAAACCTCTTTCAAAAATATCTAAGGGGCACAATAATTCTTTATTCAAAGGGCACGAAGGAATGTGAATTGGTCGCTCTTGATGTCTCACTTGAATGAATTTGTTTAAGTTTTCATCTCTGAAAGAAAACATATCTTACATTGGCAATTTATTGGTACCGTCAAACAGGGTTAATAGGATGACTTTTCAATGATTGACAAGTCATATCTCATAGGCAAATGAAGATAGAAAATTGCAATTTGAGCTAAATTATGGGTCTTGACTTTTGCGTATTTTCTCTTATAGCGACCACCCATCCCCTCCGTCATGATCCTAATCATCAGTGAGATGGAATCAATAGGATCAACCCAGTTCTCCAGCTAAAAAAATTAGTCATCATTTTGATCAGTCTAAATGTCTTTATGCTACTAATTGCTCAAATCGAAAAAATTGAAATTATAAAATAAAAAATTTTTGTTCCTTCCTGGATTTGAACAACGACTTCCAGTTTATTGAAGAGAAACTAATTTACAGACACCTAAATCATACCGTGCGGGGGAGAAGCTATGTTTAAGTAAGACTACTAATGATTTAAACAATATAGGAAAGCTCTTTCTATAATAACTCGTATAAAATTTTGGGACTCGACTACTTCGTTCAAGATACGTTATTTTGACAAGTAAGTTTTTCATATTATGTTGGTTTTATGAAAATTCAAAATATTTTTATGAGCACTTTTGCCTCTTCGACGAGTGTGAAAATGTAATGAATCAGGTCTCATTAGTGTAAACAATAATTGCTAGCTGGTTTGGATCTTTTATAACCAGCCAAAACTGAGTTAAGTATGACTTTTTCAAAACATTTTTATAGTTTTGATCCTGTTCGCCCAATTGGACGGAATAGTTCTATAATTATTTGTAGCTCAGATTTTTAAATCTAAAAAAAGAAGACGAAACTTGATGAAACTTACTCGAAAAGTAGGGTGGTGACGTTCGTGATGAAAGCACCTATATAAGTTGTTCGCCAGTTCCGTTCTTCTACTATTGGATTATAATTTTCATAATATAAGACTAAGCGAATCTTCGTGTCTTGGTATAGACCCAGAAAAACGAGATATTTCAGCACTGATGTTGAATGGGTGACGTATATTAAAGCTTTCAATTTTTCGTTGTGTAACAAATTTCCCATTAAATTGTTGTACAAATAACAAGGTATTTTCCTGTTCAATGTGTTCCCGTAGCCAGAGATAACATGAAGTTCTAAATCTGCTGCATATTCTAATACCTGTTACAGTAGATTACAGGTCAAAAGCTGGAAGTGAGGTATTACATAGCAAGTGTAAAATTTTCTATACAAGCCAAAGGTGAGGGTAACATGAAAGTACTCTAAATCTTAATAACAATTTGC
Organism: Parthenolecanium corni; assembly: GCA_038050395.1. Taxonomy (NCBI): domain Eukaryota; kingdom Metazoa; phylum Arthropoda; class Insecta; order Hemiptera; family Coccidae; genus Parthenolecanium; species Parthenolecanium corni. The sequence continues at coordinate 1,991,425 of JBBCAQ010000034.1, read as the reverse complement.
GATATACGGGCATTTTTGGAATCCAGAGGTCATAAAATACTGCTAAGTCCAATTTCTGCCATAAGGGCAATGGCAATAGTAGGAAATAAATGCTGTAGCCTATATGCTACATTTCATCAACGACGAGAACGTTAATATTTTCTTACCATTGAATTTACTTTTTTGCTACCTACTCCATTATATTTTTCTGCACCAACCTGTGCAATGTGCGTAAGCACGTTGTTGCTAGAAAATGGTAACTCACGTCGAAGTTCATTTTTGAGCAGCAAAGAATGAAAAATATTCAAATACCTTGCTATAATTCAAATGAATGAACTTTTAACTGAAAAAATTTTAGTAGTAATTTTTACCATTTTTATGGGACAACTGGGACATTGTGCGATTTATAGAAGAAAGTATCACAAAAATAGTAAAATATATTGTCTAAGATTGAAATGTATCACCTAAAATGGTAGAAAGTATACAACAAATGCTACGAATATCTACAATGAATCTTGAATTGTCCCTGTTTTCCAATAAAAATTAGTATTCTTTTTTCTCAGTGTGAATCTGAAGTAGATGCACTTGATACTCTCTCTAATGGAGGTTTATTCAAAGCATAATTTTTTGAAAATCTGTTGGTAGTTAATCAAGTAAATAAATTCATAGCTAAATGAATGGTGGATGACCTACTTTCATTTGTTCTTCAGTCAGCAAGTTACACCATGGAGAACTCCCTACCCAAGCAACTTCGTGGCTGCATGTTTCATAAACGAGTATAAGATCATCTGTAAAACCATGGAGAGTTACAAATTATCTAAACCAATTCGCTTTAAAAATGACGTACACAGTTATCAACTTATTTTTAAGGTGTGATTTGGCTGTGTACTATGGTTATTATATTCATATCTATCAGAGTCAATATTATAAAAATTGGGCAAAATTGACAGAAATATTAATAATATGCCATTTTAGTTCAATATGGCCGACTTGTTTCAAAACAGTCATTATCAATATTGCCAAGAGCTTCAAAAAATTCCGAAAATTATTAACAGACAATATTAGAAACAATTTTTTTTTTGAAACTTGTCCAGTCATTTTTAAGAATGTTAAACGACTCTAATTCCCCTCGTAACAAGCCATTACTGTGGAATGCCACCTGCATGGCACGCTAGACTATTGAGGTGTTAGTTGTCTATGAGCATGACTAACCCCTAATGATAGTCTTTTTTATCAACACTGGAATTTAATCTTACTTCTCCTCTGCTACGATTGGTGTGACTTGGTGATGCTTTGATTTTATCTATTTTTATTTTCTCTTTGTATCGTTCATATTTAATCAATTCTGTACGTGGGTTAGGATTCGAACCAGCATTCTTTCAGGTTGGAAGGCAAACTTCAAATCCATTCGGCCACCAAGCCACCTTACTCTACTTACCTACATCGAATTCATCTTCTTCCAAGCCGCATGCGGCAGCAACGTCCTTAGCAATTTGCTGTATATAATGACTATTTAAAAAGCTTTTTGTGAGGTGTTCGGTGAAGACACTGTTCTTGAATGACTTCCACCCTGGGCAGGAGCTGTCATACTAGGAACAAGAATATTTTCATGAAACTTGAGGGACGTGTTTTTCGACAATCGAATTATAATAAAACGGTCCACTTGGATTCTTATAATCATTTACCTTACCAGATTGGCGTTACTAAAATATGTGTCATAGCCACTTTTTTGCTAAATCAGTCTGAAAAAATGTACATTCTTTTGACGAGTTTTGGACTGAAGCCGATAATATGTTGATTGAGTGAAATAAGTTTAGGTATGAGTGTACCAGGTGACAATGAAATGTACCACGTGGCAATAAGGCATGTGAGAATTGAAGTAGATGCTGTACATCAGTATTATTATGAGAGAGCACCTGAGTGTAGAATTCAGTGACGCATCCAAACATTTTCTGAAGGAGGGGCCGAGTCTTAAATTTATCCCCCCCCCAGAAATGTAATTTTACGAAAAATCCGCGCTAAGCGCCAAAGAAATTTAGTATTAAGCCTTCTTTACATGAAATTTGACGCTTCAAGGAGGGCTTCAGCCCTCTGCCCTACTTTGGATGCCCCACTGGTAGAATTTGTAACAAAAGAGATCTTGAGAATGAGCTTACTTTCAAGATATTTCTTTTTCCTGCTACTTCTTCGTACCAGTCATCTCCTGGCGGTAATTTTTCAAAGATACCTTTAATAACATTGAAAGCAGTATCTTTTGTTCTGGGACTGTCAGTAAATTTTACCTGAAAATTCGTAAAAATTTTTAGCAGGTTTCTACTTGAAAACAGTCATGTTGAAATGGGGATATTACTTAGCGAAGTGAGAGTTAAATGGTACCAGTCATATTTTCATAACATTTTCTTACGAATGGTGAAGAAAATTTGAAAGCGGATGACAAAGAAGGACTTAAATATGAAAATAGCGTTTTATGATATCTACGCCAAAAAAAATTGGATGGTAATTTTTACTATTTGAATGAGAAAACGGGTATAATTCAAGATTTATAGCTGAATACAACCACAGAAATGGTATAAAGTATATTATCTCTCCGCTGTATAATTAAAAAAAGTCATTGGGACAAGTGAAAGATAAAAGATCAACATAAAATATAAGTATTTAAGTTAAAATATCGACATATAAAATATATAAAAATATCTAATTAAAGTATGAAAGACCAATGTAAAATACATATTGGTATAATAAAATAACAATGATAACGTTATCAGATGTTATTATTGATGACGTCATCACAAATTATTGTTAATGACGTTGTCGTGGCTGAATGTAGTATTTCTTATCTTCAACTATATTTGAGAATAGAGTCTGTTTTCTCTACCGATTAAAGCATATCTGTTTTTTTTTTTTTTCTAAAATTATACCTTTATTGAAAAAATCTAAAAATCAGCTCCACCTACTCTGTAGAAAAAGTGGGCTCCTAGTTTTTAACTATACGTAGATCAGGAGTAAAGTAGCCTGTAATTATTTGATGTTATTGGAAACCTGCTTTTCCAGTGTATCTGGTTGTGGTAGTACTTTTTTGGAACTGAGAATAGGTTTATGATTTACCTATTTACAAAAATAAAAATCAGGTCTATTTTTTTAGAATATTTGTATTAAATCATGAGGTTTATAGGAGAAAAACGAAGAGAGTACATTAGGAACTTACCATAATACTTTCTTTATCAAATTCTTCCGGCAACAAATATTTATAAAATATTCGAAATCGTTTCCCCAAATTAAAAGCTTCTCGTTTTCCTTCTTCTACTAATGCTTTCATTTCAACGTCGTCATCTTTTAAATCCTCGTATAATTCCCAGTCTTTCATTTCTTTTGTGTAACATTTATTTTGTGGCAACCTGCTTTTTCTTCCTGTAGCAAATTGAAAACCATGAAACACTTTAGGATGATTGGACTATGGAAGACGAGAAAAAGGCAAAATGTTCAGCAGACTTAGGATGCTTTTGCTGATATGGTTTTGAGCCATGGTAATACATCCATAATAAAGTTTTCTGGATGGTTTAAATATGTGTAATCTTAAACACATTGGCTTCTACAAAATAAAAATGCCTACGTACGTATTATAGTTTTCTACGCATTATCCAATGGTAGGCTAACTTAGTTTTTTTTTTCAATAAATTTAATTGAGGTGTAATTTTTTCCATACTGTTGCAGCTACTTTCACTCGGTTAAAGCTATTACACAACTTTGTATTCTAAGGTTAACAATTATATTTTGCATTACTAGCTCTCTTTGTTTTTGCGCCAGCGGCTAGCTTTAACATCCACTGTAGTTCAGGCAGTATCTGTTTCATTTCTAAAATAGTGTCTTCAGTTGGCAGACGAGTTGCATGTCGAATAATGGTCACAGATCGCACCAGCGTGTAACCTGAATCGAATAATGTGTATTTAGTAGGTAAATGACTTGTTCCTATAGTGCTGACTTCGAGTGAATACTCGTACTTGCTGTGTTTCAGGAATGTAATAATAATAATTAAAACAGAAAAAATGTTAACGTTCACTCTTAAAAATACCATTCGATTTCATTAGGTACTCTATTTTCTAAAATACCTGCTCGAGTAGTTCCTACATTCTTTTCATTACCTTTAATGAATATTGGTTTGATATCTTCCTTTGGAAGTTCTATAATTCGGTATGGCGTTACACCGGCTGTAAAAATAATACTCTTAATTATGAAAACATTATAATAAAAGGCTGTATAAATCAGGGTACTGTGTAAGTGGCTCGGGAAATTAGGATACAGAAGAGGTTAATCAAAATGTAATCGTTAATTTTCCTGAAGACTTGATAAGAATGATTCCATAATGAAACAACCCAGTATATTCTCAATACTTTTTCGACATTGATCGTTTGGGCTCTAGAAGGAAATTTATCGAGTGTTTTGAAAATAAATATCCCAAGTGAAAACGCAAATATCCTGTGGAATGAAGAGAAGGATAATCTTGATTTACGAAAACTTTTACTTTGTATAACAATTTTATACTAATTCGATTCCGCTGGAATCTGTACCAGTTATTTCTTAAATTTGTATAATTTTACTAATTTTTCCCGCCAAAAAAATCGGTGTTTATTTCACTTGAAAATAATTTATAAGTTGGAAGAACATTTTGGACAGACCATACACTTATTCTAAACTCAATCCAAACAAAAAATTAATCTGGCAATTTTATGCACATTGCATGCGTAGGTAATTATAATTAAATGTATTGCTCAGTTATATTCTCATTCCTTTCATTAAGAAGGCCATTGGTCCACTTTTTCTTCGAAGAGGTACAAATTGATGAAAATAATTTAAACATAATTTAAAAGAATTTCTAAGAGATTCGTTCAAAATGCATTCTATGTGACTTTTAGGTGTCCACGTGTATTCCACTAACCTGTGTAAACTCGTCGTTCATCTTCATCCAAACTGAGCCAAAAATTTTGATTAATAGCAGCCGAAACTGTCGAATTGAAAAAGTACCATAGTTATGAATATTACTTACATAAGAATCTGATTCAAAATTCAACCGATCGAATTAAAATTCAAAATAATTTTCCATCACTTACATAAGTCCATGTCATCAGAACTGAGGGCTTTTGGGATTTTTACGAATGAGGACGAAGTTCTTGGAATTTCTGAAATTTGACATATAAATATAAGAAGATGATGTTTAACAACCTCAAGACTAAAAAAAAAATTAGAATTTTGTTTCTAAAATAACAAGACAAATAAAGTTTCATTGAGAAAAAATTGCCACTTTCAAAAGATGGACAGCACTGGTATCATTTTAACTTTTTTTTTTTGTTTTTATGAAGAGGATATAGGTAGTTATCTCCAATCTGTGAACAACTGCTCCATTTTCTTTACATTGCCTTTTATCTCGAGTGCTCGTTCCAGTTATTGTCCAGTTTACTCCCTCCAATATGCACAATGCATAAAAATAAGGGGGGTTTTATTTTGTCTCTGGAGGGCATATACTATCGGCATATAGATATTCTGTCAAAGCCTTACAATCAAAGTTTCCAGTCTTCAAATTTTCCAAATCTTACCTAATTCTGAGTCATCTACATCGCTGGGCGCGGCAGTTCTCGGCGAAGGTAATGGAGAACTTTCACCTTTTTCTAAAACCAAAACAATGATTGTGTTGTAACGGAATGTTAATGTAAAAAATCGTTTTCAAAAATATCTACCAAGTTACATCTCGTCATCAAATTAAATACTTTTACTCGGAAGTGATACTTAATCTGTGATGAGTAACGAAGTTTCAGAATCTTACCTGAGCCTGGGTCTGTTTCTGCAGAACTTCTAGATAATGACCTTGTAAAACTTCCAGGTGTTCTTGCTAAAAATGATAATAATCTGAGGATAAGGATACATTGAAGTTGCATAAGAATGACTTTAAAATATGATGATTATTATGAAGACTATTTTATAAGCTTTCAATCAACTCGTAGCTACTACTAGCTATTTACTTGGTTTTTGATTAAATTTTAATTTAAGGCTTCCATATTTTTCATATTGGCTCATCCCGCTCATCTCTACAAGAGATGCTGATCACGATGAAATTACAAAAATATAATTTCATATTTATGTAAAACCTTTTTTGAAAAGCTTTATCTGAATCATTTTCGAATTCCCACCTCTCTAGAAATTCAATAGAAAAAAAAAAAACCCTACACCTTCCTCTCATTGAAAGTACGAGTATAGGTCTATATAAAAATTAAAAATCTTACCTAATCTTCTACCTCTACCTCTACCGGGAGTCTCTGCGGATCTTGAAGAACTGTCAGATTTTTCTGAAATTGACAATAAAGGTAGTGTGCTGTCGCTTTACAGGAGAAATATGGCATGTCCAAATGAGTAATTTTAGAAATTTTACAATCCCTTCGAAGAATCGAAAATGAAAAGACTCGCCCCGTAAAGTTTGGACTTACCACCTTGGCTCTTCTATTTAAGGTGAAATTATATACATCTCTTCTGGATCTCAGACAACTAAAAAATCTATTCGTTAAATACCCTTCCCCCCATCCTTCACCCTTACAAATTGCGCACTATCAATAAAACTTGAAATACCCTACTCTCGATCTTCCTCCTATCCTACAAGTTTTATTATTAGGACGAATAGCGGGGGGGAAACTAATAGATTGATTCAACTTCATACGGTGAGAAAGGTTTTTTGAATAACAAGAAGTGCCTATCTTGGGCGTTCATTATCTCTGTTCCTATGACAGATACAAAAAAAATTCTAGACATAAAAATTGTAGATAGTTTAAAAAAACTAAAAATGTGGATACATGTGACCTTCTTTGGAGGAGTTGTATAGGAGGTGGATTTTAGAAGATTTTTATGGAGTGATTCAGAAGATGGTCCTTGACGTTTCTGCGCAAAGAAATTTCTTCAGAATTGTTTGCATTTATATTGCAATTTTTTTTTCTAATTTCTCTGGACTAATAGAGTGATATAAGGGTTAAAAATTATTTTCGTGAATGTTTAACCGTAGTCAAAATCAGTTTCAATTCAACATCTGGACAGTATTTTCATTTTTGACCAATTATCTTAAATCCTTGGGATGTTACACAATTCTTAAATGAAATAAAACATAATTGTAAATCGTTCCTTTCGCTTTTTAAGATTAAACGTAATAATTAAATAAGTGGTAAAAAAAATTTCTACCTACCAGAGCTACCTTCGGGTTTTACAGAAAATGATCTGGAAAAAGTTTTTGTCTTATCTAAAAATAACAATAATTGCGGATCAACAGTAGTAAGTACAATCCCAAAAATTTTCCAAGTTATGGATTGTCTTTTTGTTCGTGACACGCCACACATAAGAACAGCGGGGATAAAAAAAATGGCGAGACATTTTTCTTGCAAATATTTACCTATGCAGAATAAATTTTCAGACTTACCATATCCTATTTCTCTATCACTACTTTCGGAGCTGTTAACCGTGGGGTAAGCAGCCAATGCTCTCGTGAAACTTTCAATTTTGTCTGAAATTGAAAGTTCATTTTCTATAGCGAGGTGATTACAATTTTGTGGAATCAGCCTTCAAAGTTAACAATGTTGAAAGAGTAACTTGAGAGCGATTGGTCCATAAGCCGAGCTTATTGGGGTAATGAAGTGGATATATTAAATTAGTTGAGAGTAGGTGAAAGCATTCCATATTAAATTTTTTAATAAGGCAGTCTCTCACAAAAAGGACCACTTTATTGGTAGGATGAAAAATGAGTTCAAAGTAGAAACGGTAGGCTACACATAAAATTCAAATAAGACCAACCGGACCTTCTTAACTTGCGAATTTGTGAAGTTAGACAGATGGGGCCTGGCCAGTTTATTCGTGAACAATTACAGACTTCATTTTATACTAATAAATCTCTTAAGAACATCCGTCTCAAGTATTATGGGTTTACCAGGACTTTGTATTAATCGTGGATTATGTAGGTAGAAGTCATCAAGTGAGACACTTTGTTGCAATGGTTTCCTCTGAATCCGAGGTACTTCATCATTTACGGATAGTCCCAATTGACCTGTTTCTGGGTCCAAAACAATTCTTTCGGTTTGTACAGTCGAGTCTTTGACTGAATAGCCTGAAGAAAATGAAATTATCTTCAAAATGTATTCTCACAAAGAGAATCATTTCGAAAAACTTTTACGTACTTGACAAAGGAAACAATACTAATAAAATAATTGATGGCCGCATGGTTTCTTTCCACAGTTTTCAACTCTCTTCTTTTCGTAAGAGCTCTTTCACAAAAAATTCTATAACGAGCTCTTTCACAGAGAATGTTTCCTCACCAAGGTTGTTACTTAATGAGTTTTATGGAGAAAAAAAAACTAATCATTGTATGCTTTCAAGATATTCTCTCTCAACTTAAAAAACAACGGAATGATTTCTGATTTCTTCTTTATGGCAGCTACTTCGATTGTCAGAATTTCGTTTTTTTCCGCTCAATCTAACCGTAAGTATTTATTCGATTTTGCATTTTATTGACTTAAAAGAGTTTTCTTCAGCTGAAAAAATATTCCACGTAGTACGTACGAGTACGTATCTGTGACGAAATCCAAGAAAACGTACCTTAAGGTGAAGACACAAACCTAACTCTCTAACCCACAAATTCACCGAAGGCCCTTCAAAAATTAAAAAAATGAAAAGATCTGATTTTGAGAGAAATCTTTACGAAGTCAATTTGGACATTGGCTTTCAAGCCAGATGACATTGCTGGACTTTTTGTGTCTTCAGATACAAACACTCTTTCACAATAGAGTAGGTAATATCTATTACGCAGCTAAGTAAAAAACAATAATCACTTAAAAAAATAACAACTATTTATTTCTATCAGGAACTACTCGTATTTTCGGTTTCATTATTATAATTATTTACAATATTTTCATCGCTTTCAGCTTGCACGTCGTCATTATTAGAATCACCGCATTCGTTATTATTTGTTATTATCAAATCAGGGGCTTCTTTTTGCAAAATCTTTTTGATTTCTTCCACTGGTTTCATTAAAGCTATCAGTACATCGTCATCTCGTCTCTGAAATAAAAATTGATCGAAATTCGCTATTATTGGAATAAAGAAAAAAATTTTTTTTCCATTATAGCTTATAATAATAAGTACGAATCCAATGGTTTCATTTTTTCATACATCAAAAATACCTATTTATAGCATATCTTTGGCTAAGAACTACCGTGGTGAGTGGTCTAAGTCCAAAAATCGAAAATTTTGAGAAAAACCTGGCTCGAGTTTTCAAAATACACCAATTTCCTTCGTTTTTGATACTTTTGGATTTTCATTTCAAAGATAATGAGTGGTGGCTTCGAAACACAGAGTTGACCGGATAAAAATGCAAAGTATACTAAATTATACAGAAAATTTTTACCAATTATCAAATATACGGGGGTCCAAAGCTGCGAGATGGAGCCTTAGAGGGAAATAAAACTTCCTTTGTTTTCGACTTTCTCGTGTTATACAACCAAAAAAAAACAAAATATAAAAGTGCAAAAAGAAAAAACATTAGCAAAGTCGTACCTCATTCACTGCTTGCGAGCGAGTACTGCAGATGTCATAATGGAGGATCCGAAGCAAAAACTGACCTTAGGATGAAAAAAATTTTGTTTTTACCCTAAAATCCCATTTCAGCTTTGGATCCTCCGCGTATTTTATAATATTCGTGTGGTTGTGAGAATACAGAGCGGTGACCTTTTTTTGACGAAAAAAATTCCTCTCACCAATCATCGATAAATTCCTTTTTCCAACTAGAGTTAATTATAGTAAGACCCTGTATCTACTCCTCAGCTTCTAGCACCAGCCCTCGCGTACTATAAAGAAAGTAAAAAATAATGCATTTGCCAGGTAATGAAATTATTACGCGATGCCCCGCACAAATACTGCAGCATCGAGCTCAATTTTTGGCCACACCTGTGACGAAGGCGATTTAAATTCGAGTTATGGACGAAGACCGAGACATTACAGACATTCGCAGCTTCCCGCTGTTCGTCGAGCAGATCGAACGCTCCACGGCTAGCCGGTCACCTCAACCGAATACGGCCAACGAACACGAAAATTTGATCGTTTTGAGAAACCCTCACCCTCACCCGAAAGCGGAGAAAGCAGCCTCTGACAGGACCTCTGACAGGACCTCTGACAGGACCTCTGACACGAGTTCGGATACGGCGTCGGTGCGCAGCGACACGCGCAGCCAGCGCGAACGCGCCCCCTTCACCGACCGATTTTAGGTCTCCTAAATGGCGACATTTTTTTACACCCGATGGAAGCGTCGAAGAGATGAAAAAAACCGGGGATCCAGCCTTTCAAAGAGAACTATAGAGCAAAGCAGCGTCATTTAGAAATAAGCAATTATTTCAAGAATATGTAATTCCAGGAGGTCGTGGAAAAAGAAATTCTGAAAATGATTGGTTACCATAAACGACGAAATGACTCTTCAATGCACCTACTCCGAGCCAAAGGCATACTAAGGTGGTCTGAAGGGGCTGAACCACCTCACATAGAAAGTGTCTCAACTCCAGAAGCTATTGAAAAAAGTTGTTTGAAAAAAATAATAATAACGTATATGTGGCAGTCTTACACAAAAATGACCATTTTGTTGGTCGAATAAAAAGCATATACCGTGTCAAAGAACATAAAATTTACCATCGAATGAGACCAAACCAAATCTTCCTAACTTGAAAATTTGTTAAGTTACAGAGTTTCAAATTTGAGAAATTAGTAAACTCCTCCATTGAAAGTAAGGACTGTAAAGATTGATCAAGTCCATTGAAAATAATTGTCGATAATTTATATTTTACGTATTATGCCATTAAAATTGGTACTATTTTATGAGGGTTGTTCAGAAAGTAACGTCTGTTTAGTCAGTGTCGGATCCAGAGCTCCATTTGGGCGAGGGGGAGAATCCAATTTTTTTCAAAGCATGGTAAATGCTAAAATGGTGAGATTGTTTTTTCCAGCATAAAGGGGGAGGGGTTCAAGAAAATTAATTTTTTGTGAATTATAGGTCTATTTTTTTTTGGATGGGGGGGGGAATGGATCCGCCACTGTGTTTAATATTGATGCATGTTCAGACCTAATTGAAGACGCGGCTCTATCACAGGGAGGGGAAGGAAGTAAGTATAGAAAAACGGATTAATTTTTACTTATTCTTTAAGATAAATATACAAGACATTACTACAAAAATGGTAATAAATATCATAAAAATATGTAATAATTTTCATCATTTTCCGGTGATTTTCACGACAAACTTTAAAAATAGTCCCATTAATTAGATAAAGAAAAAATAGAAAAAAATAAAAATAAATAAATAAATAAATAAAATTTCCATTTATTTTTTCCAGTGTATCGTGAAGTATATAATGAAATCAAATCCAAGTCACATTCTCAAAAAATATCTCCTTCAGTCTTGTAGCAACAAAATAAGATAACTTATCCGTTTATTATAACGCAATAATTATTAAAATGACGACTCCGTTAGTTCGTTGAAGCGTTTTCGTTGTATTTACAAAAATGTTGTGCTTATTGCATAACCGGTTCGCCGTAAATACGTAAATGTTTTTTGCTCTCTTATTATGAAAAAGGAAACTTAACTCCTAGAATAGCACTGTTCGAGTGTAAAATTGTTAGCATAAAATGTATCATTCGAGGTATAAATGATGAAAAATTTGAAGAATTATTTTCAAAAAACTCATTTTGGCAATACAAAAATAAAAATAATTGATTTTAGATAAAATTAGCTGGAATCGAGCATTTTACTAACCTGAAATAACATTTCGCCTTCGAAATAAACCAATCCTCGTTTCTTGGCTGCGAGTAATAATCCAACGACTTTACTTGAAATTTTAGTGTACATCTAAATAATAAAAAAAATAAATAAACATAGATAATAAATTGGCAATTACATACATCGAACTGGTGATAAAAATAATGGCATTTGTTCAGCATTTAGAGTGAATAGCTAGAATCTTTTAGAAAAATACTTTTTTTTCTGTTAAGCTCTTATACATTTGTGCTACCTATTTGAAATATTATGTAGCTTCACTTTCTTATAATTCCATAAAAAATTATTTTATAAGGAAATAATTTTAGAATTAAGTATAATTTAATTTCACTTAAGTATTTGATTTTTTTTTCTAAATAAGGAGACAAGAATTCTATAAAATGTTCACTTCGACCTTTCAATTCGAAAATGTACCTCTTATGACAACGACAGTGATATACATTTTTTTGTTTTTTTTTTGCTGAAATGTATAGAGTCATTTTCTCAAATGACTGTCTCAAAAATGCGTAAATTTTTACACCTGCGCGAAGTTTTCTCATAATTTCATTACTTTCTGTTATTTATTTTTGGTGCCAACGTGAACTACGTATTCGTAAATTTCTGGCTCATTGCCGATATCGACAATAAAAGAGAGAAAAAAATTGACATTCTTTCGCAGAAATATACGCAGAAAATGAAGACGGACACGAATGAAAACCTGAACAATGCACGTGTCATCTAGAAATTTCTCACGATTTATTCGTTTTCTGTTTACGCCCTCTAATTTCGATAGGCTGCTTAGCTCGCAAATAAAATGTGGAATTTTTCAATCTTCATAATTATTCAGTACAGCCAAAGGATTTTAAATTATATTTTTCATCGTTTTATTCATCTCATTTGAGGCACTTATAGAAGCCAATGGGTGCGATATTTTTTATAAAATTGTGAAATGTGATGAATGATCGAAGATAAAATTGTTATGAACTACCTACCTAATTGTTCGTACATATTTTCTTTTCAATGTCACTTATACCTTTTGGCTTCTAAGCTCCCATTCACGAGCTAATTACCGACAAGTTTTTTTTTTTTAATCACTTCACATTTTTTTTAGACCAAACGCTATTACATTTGGTGAAATTTAAGAGAGATGAACGAAGCGAAGGTGGTTAACTTTGCCAAAATAAATCTTATCTGTTATTTTATGACTCATTTTTGACGGGTATTCACTTTTAAATAACGATTCAGGTACATATGGAGTGTAAAAAGAAAAAAAAATATGGTGGTGATAACTTATGAGAAAATTTGCACACTTGTTTTGGTATTTTGTGGGTTGTGGAAGTGAACTAAAAATAGTTTTTTTCACTTTGTGCCTGAAGTAGCGATCTATTTTTCGACACGTATTTTTTATGACTTTTCTGTCTTTATGGACTAGTTAAATTTTGATATTTTTACAAGAAAACGTCCAACTTGTAGGTGAAATTAATGATAAACGATGATGTCTATTTGGTACCAAAAATATGTGTGATGGACGTTTTTCAATCTAGAGGGCTTAAATTTTTATAGAATTTAAAAAAAAAAATGAGATGGAAGCATTCTGCAGAGTGCGAGGTAAGAATTCCAAACGTCAATCGAAAATTTGAGTCATTTATTTTATCGATACGTTTTGTCTTTTGCTCCGCCACTTTTGTGATGAGTAAACCTGAGTCATCATCCTTTACGTTATTCTTTTCTTTTGTTATACCTACTATATCTTATCTTGCCAACGGATGATCTATGCATTTTGTTTTTCAGTTGAAATAAAGCTCTCGTCGTGTACGGATCCTTCTCCTTTTTTTCTTACTCGATTAACATCCGACCCAATACTACCCTTATTAGTAGTTTCAACATCGCTTAATCGACATCATTTCAGTTGGGAGTGTGCATACTTAGAACAACATGTACGTTTATTCATTTGAATCAGTTAATAGATAGCTAGACTATGTCATTATGACGTCATTGGATATCAGTTCATTAAGCAATAGGTTATAAATAACTAGCCTGCTGGGTACCCATTATTGTATTATACAAATAATAAAATATTATTAACATTACAAAAAAATAGTCAATTTTTTTTTTTTGAAACAATTCTGAGCGACAAAAATGCGAAATATTTTCATTTATTGGAATTTTTAAATAATTGGCGATAGTTCAAGTAGCGAAGGTCAGCCATGGACGTTTTGTATTTGAAATTAACTCGATTAAAGTCTGGCCCCAAAGTGCATAGATCATAATTATTTTGACAGATTTGCGTTAATAATCAAAATAGTTACTGGAATTAGTACTGTCAGAGTGAAAAAATGAAATGAAATAATTTAATTAAAAACTTGTTCCGTTACAATTAGAGACAATAAAACTTACGTCAGAGTAAGCAGTGAAATAAACTATTCTGGGGTGCCTTACAGGACATTTTTAATGAAAATTATGTTTCTTGAGATTTTTTTATAAGTACTTGACTAAAAATTTTTCCATCAACTTATTGGGGGAAAATAAAATAATTACTAACTACCTATAACGTAGAATGCAATGTTTTCGAGAAACTTGCCAATAATTGATATCAATGGAAAAGTGATAATTTTAATTTTCCATCATTTACAACCCTGATCGTATTACACCAGTGCTTCCACCTCTTAGGAAAATCTAAAAACTAAATGTACTTCCAGTAATGCTCTTATAAAATATTTTTGACAAAAGGCTTGTCAATGGCGACTTAGGGAAGGGGGAAGACAAATTTTTATTTAAAAAAAAAAAAACAAATAAAAAATAGACTACTTCCCCTTTTTTCTAGGAGGAGGGACTTTTCAACTATTCAGAGAGGACTCATCAATGAGTAAAATATATCAGAGCACCTACGTGTATACTTCATCCACTGTGTTAATATTTTTTCATAACAAAAATATGAGTTTTTACAATTACTTATTTTGACTAGGACAAGATTCTTGGATAAAGGACTTTGTGGCTCTTGGATATCAATTTATGTTAATTTTCGCTGCTTAGAAGTAGCATATGTGGGTGATTTCCAAATTTTCTTTCTTATACATTAGCATTTCCTCCGATAAACACAGTGATAAAGTATTTTAAAATGTTGGCTATAGTTCACATTTCGATCAATATCTCTCAATTAAGAAAAGATTTATATGTTTATACACGATGGCTTTAACAACTATACAAATAAAACGTCATATTTATATAGTATACGAAAGCAATATTAATAATTTTGATACGTGTAATTTACTAGATGCTGTGCGGTTATTATGTGAATGAAACGTACAAAAATAAACAATGAATGAAAATTACAACTTTATTTTTTTCATCTTCTCTTGGAAACGTCTCAATTAATTTACCAAACAATTCGTCTACAAAATCTTTTTCTTCGCATTTCTCTCTTTATTTTTCGTCGGTGTAAAAATTCCAACCCCTTCGACTACATCTTTGACGACTACCAATCAAAGAATACAATAAACAGTATACATTCATGAACTCGTGTTCGACAAATTATTCGGTTTCCTCCTGAGAATAGTTTAGCTCGAACTTCCTGCATACCTCTCGCCTGTGACCTTAGCGAAAAAAGAGGAAAAAACTATTTTTTTTTTTTTTTTTTTTAATCGAAAAAGAAAAACGACGTGGGTACTTTGCCAATGAAATTTTTGGTAATCGGCCATAAATTCGGCGGGCTACGGTTTTCAGGGCTTATGTCGTCTACGTAAACAGATTACAACAAAAAATTAACATTTATGCATTATAGACGAAAAAATTTTTGGGACGAATTGGCGAACTGGAATGAGTTTAAGACATTCAATCACTCAAAAAAAGAATTTCGACAATATGCAAAACATGACGTAGAGATAATTAACTCTTAATTGGTCGTACAATAATCTTGACTTGAGTGGAGGGTAGATCCCCACACCCAAGTTCGTGGGCTGCAGATAATGTACATTTTAGATAATATAGCTCATTTATTTCAACAAAGAAAGCATAGGAAGAAAAACTATATACCAACATTAAATGAACGTACAAAGTCAACTTTTTTGATAATAAAATATATTAAAAATTAATAGCATACAGCATGCTAATTTTTAATATTTTTTCTCCGAGTGTTGATGTCTGAATGCGAATGGTGATTTTTTGAAACTTCAAAATTTGCTATCCTACCACTATTAAGCCAATCGGAAGAATTTATTGCAGCAGACCATTTACTCGAGTAATACGAATAATAGACAAAGCGAGTTTGTGTCAATAAAACACACTTCTTTCATCGTCTATGCAACTTGGACCCTATTCAAAAGATGAGCCAGCTTTATATGGTATTACCATAACCACTTGTTCTTAATATTGGCTTTTATTACGTCAAATTTCACGCTAATTTTATGAGCATTTGACTTCCACATAGCTAACCAACCAGGCTAATGAGAAAATTTTTTTTTTTCATCAGGTCCCCCACGTACAATAATTTGTCAGATAAAGTTCGGCAAAATCCTAAAATAAATATTTAGTGGCCGTGAATAGTTGCGATATAAAAATACACGCAGCTTTTTACTAATGAGGGGGAGGTGTAAAAAAAAAATTATTTTCATTCATAATATCTGTGCGAGTTTGAGCAAAAAAAAAAAAGTCATAAAACGTGCGTCATCGATTAAAGACGTAATTCAAAAAAACAGTAAAGAAAACACATGAATGAATGTTTGAACGTGCTGCTAAAAATGCACGTTTTGAGAAATCAGCAACAGTTAAAAATAGAGCGATTCTCTGAAAAAATACTTTTTATATATAATTTAATAAATTCCAAATTACTGAAAATAGAAACCGACTGCCGTAATTTACGTGGGTTCGAATTTAAAACGGTTTATTTGAATTTAGCCGAGGAATATGCAAATTATGGAATGGTTGGCTTTCATTCCCACGCATCGGGTCTTTTGTCTTTTTCCTTCTTTTTTTTTCTTCTTTTCTCAAAGGAATCACCGTAATCTTCTTTTATTCGAAATTCTTTTATGCGAGCAAAAGAGTTAGGCACGGTACAGGGACTTCTTTCGTAAATGTACTAATAGCCGGCAAAATATCATTAATTTGAGAAACCAATAAAGTCTAAATTAGAAAAATTATCTCATGCTGAAAAGTCAGTTTCTCAGTTGAGATTGGTAATCGAATAAATTCGGGGTAATGTGTTTCAGGAGTTGCAAACACATAATTATCGTTTGAATGAGAAAATGGGCAGGTAGACTGAATAATTTAAGAAATTCGAAAGAGAATGCGTAAAATCAATTTGCTGCACCTACCCCCATGGCGGGGTAAAATGAATTCACTTTTTCAATTTTCCGCAATAACTTGCAAATTGTAAATTTTCTGAAAAAATAAATTTCGAATAAAAAATATTTTCCAACGAACTACTACTTTTGTTATCAGAATTTTTTTTATATCTGTCATAGGAGCAGAGACAAAGAGAGCTAAAGATGAGCAAATGAAACATTTTCAACCTAATAGATAATATTTTGATGAAGAATATTTTTTAAGTAAACGCATTTTTTCAAAAAATGTACCATTTATGCCAGTTATAGCAAAAATACCAAAACAGTAGATCCATTTGACCCTCGGTGAGGGGGTGTGGATTTTAGAGAAATTTTTAGGAGTGATTTTAAAAGATGGTATCGGACGTTCCTGTGTAAAAATTTTTTCGATAGAATGTATTGCAATTTTTTCGTCCAACTTCCCTGCACTAATAATCATAATATTTTATTGAAACTCGGAACTGCTCTGACATATAGTTGGATCAAGAGACTCATCAATGGTGATTTGAGAGGGGGGTGAGCGAAGGTTTAAAAACGAATCCGAATAAAAAAGATACCGGGTTCGAATAAAATTCCTAAACTTTAATTCTAACATTTTTTGATGGGAGGCGAGAGATTTTAAATTATTACAGAGGAATAGCCAGCGATATGAAAGACATCAGAGTACTCCTAACTCCAAAATGTTTTACAAAACAAAGTATCCCCACAATATTTTACGAAAATTCTCCCACTTAAATCTAATCACCCTCTAGAAAGCAATTTTAGTAAGAAATTTTTGTCAGAAATATCTGCACAACCTCACAAAAAATATATTTTTCTCTTTGACTAAAATGAACATTTTTCAACGAAAATATTGTAAAAATAATTTTGCAACTATTTTAAAGAACTAATTTGATGATTTGTGCGGAAAGTATTTTCTAATCCTAAATCTTGAGTCACAATGAGAATTTGTTTTTGTCTTTTGCTTTTACAAATAAACAAGTCAGAGCATCAGTGGCGCACCCACGAAAAAGACTAAGGAAGTACTTAAGTGATATTGAAGTGCTTGAGTTTGCTTTTTACTTATGTATTATATAGCATATAGATTATAGAAGAAGTCGTTTTCTTACTTGGAATAAATCGCCGAAACGAACAATCACTGGTGCATCCGGATCTGCTGGCTGTTCTTCATCATCGTCGTCTTTTTCTCTGTATTTAGCTTGGTAATGACCCATATCCGAAATAATTTGGCATAATTCTAAAATTTCACGGCAAACGTGAGAATGTGCTTTGCGGCCTCTTTGTTCGGTTTTTGATCCAGCCACAGGTCTGAAACAAATTTTTACACTTTAGTCCAGTGAAGATATTTCTATAGGAGAGCGTTTTGTCGCAAGGGAGACTACCAAGCAAAGTCAACATCCCTATAAGGCTCGTCCAGATTCCTCGTAGATGAAGGACCTATACATATAAATTTTATACGGAAATTTCCAGGTGGAACGCTGGTTATTAGGATACTTAAAAAGAAAAGGAAACAATAATTAGCCGGTTTTTCAAAGAGAAAACCTGGTAAAATGGCGGACACAATTTAAACAAAATGAAATTTACCCGAGAAAAACGAATCACTCCACATAAACAAAGACTGATTCAAAAATTTCCACACTGCCTCGATATATCCGCAGAATCAAGTCCAAAAAAAAAACGAACTGCGCAGGCGTGTAAAATGGAGTTTTTTGTAAGTAGGTAACCCAAATTTCACGTCTGACATTTCAGTATCAGAAAAAGTTTAAGTAAATCCACCCAATACTGCAACTTATTGTATGTTTCTGATAAAAGTTCTTATCCACATGTTTTTGTTTCCCGAACCCATTTTTATTCCTCAAGTTATTCAGAAAACCAAAGCTTAAAAATTGTCGACTGACGCATTTTTGGAATCGGGTAGGGAGGGCGGGATTTTAAAATATTCAAAGGGGACTCGTTAGTTAGTGAAGGGAACCAGAGCAACTCTGAATAAAATTAAGGCTTCACTCTTAGCATCAACAGTGCCAACCAATTGTCTAGCCTTGGCTGTATAATAGGAATCTATTAAATCCAAATTACGATCTCAAATCCAAACATGGATCTCTTCTCCACTTATCAGTAAAATAAAAATATAATTTCAACGATATACTTGCTTAATTTTTTCTCATTCTGATTCGTTCTATCATAGCGTACAAAATAAAATTGAAATGAAACAGTTCACTGACTTTACTCTAAAGATCACTGGTGAAATTCGGTAGTTATTTTTACAATGTTGGATAAGAAAGCAGGAACAATTCAAGATTCACTGTAGGAATTACTCAAAATTCACGTATGTCTCCATTAATAAATCTTGAATTGTCTGTATATTTTCTTATCTAAAATACTCGGTGAAAATTACTCTCTACTCATCTCGCAGTAAGTCCAATCCAAATAAAATAAACACCTAGGTCTCAAGCAAGCGAGGGTTGTGAGGTTGAAGGTTTGAATGAAGCGACGTCTAGAGGGGAAAAGCCCCAAACATGTTATAGAAGACTCTGTTAAAAGTAATACTGCATTCACTTACTTTCCATATTCATCTTTGGAAAACGATGGACGAGGGGAAGGTGATCGCGATCCTCCTTGGAAACTTCCAGAAAATGGATTCAAAGATTGACTTTCTAAATGTTTGCTCACTTTTTCATTAAACTTAGATACCCGATCAGAAAGTGACTCGAAAACTACAGGTTCACCCATATCGCACCAGATTCAACGAGCTTCAAAATTCGTAAAAATTTTCAACACAATTTTTTTCTCGCATTTGTCATCGCACCAAAAAACTGTCGTGTTTTAGATTCGCGTACTTTTGCGCGAAAAAGCGTTTGTGAGTCTTACCGATGATTCGGAATAATTTTTTGACAATATTTGTATGGCGTTTACTGACGACATTCGGTAGATAGCGTTCCGGAAATTCGTCAAAAAATTCCTTTAGTAGACACAAGAGGGGAGTAAAAAAAATCAAAAATAGCTCGCATTTTGGTGTAGTTCCGTTGTAAAAAAAACTATACGCTACGAGTAAATGTTAGATAGGCTATATATTCGTTTTTAAACGGGACCTTGCATCTTCACTAATGAACTTCTGATGACTCATCTTGAGAAGACGAATTTGACTGGCTGCCATACTTTTTGAAATTTCAATTTTGGGAAAATCGATAGACTGATTGTAACGAAAATTGGCACAGGCTGTGACTTTGAGGGCTGAAAGGGGAATAAGCTCCTAGAGCTGAAATAAGCCACCACAGGGGAAATCAATCTTAGCACTCCACTCATGGTGAAGAGAATGATTAAAATTTTGATTTATCTGTACCACATCCCAACAATTTTTTCTAATATGTTAACATCATTTGTATTCATTAGACGAGAGTAAATTCGGAAAATATAAAATTTAATTCGATAGTCGAAATCGATACCGTACAGCATAAAAAATTTTGATTGTAAAATTTTTTTATTCGTATGTTGAAAACGCATTTTGGTTGTTTTCAAGAGTTTTAAACCATTGTGGATGCGCTGCACGTTTTATAAAGCGTCTACCGGTTTGCGAAACTCCTCCTGCAATTGTAGTGAGGGATGATTCGTCAACAACCCTTCGAATGATTCATTCGATTTGAAAAGAAAAAAATAATGCCTACTATTGGTTTCTTTCCTTCCCACTACATCAACCCCAATCTACATGAATCCTTATACCTGTTGTATTAGGATTTCTTGAAACCCATTCTTCATTCACTGTTCTCACCCATTCTGAGGAGGTAACGAGTATTTTTCCTCAACAACTTTATTCTTATTCGTTTTAAACCTTGTGATTTGAGTCAATTTTAGATATTTAATAATTTGTTTTACTTTCTGTGTTGCAAAGTTTTTTGATAACTTTTTTCCCTGAGAACTATTGTTTTGTGTTTTGTGTATTTGCACTAGTAATTTATTTATTTTTTTAATTCGTGTAACTATTGATTTCTTCATAAAAAATTATTCCTTTTAGTTCTTTTTTATGTTTTTCAAACAACAAGAATTTATCTCATTGATTGCATTTATTATTGATTCGATGTAATTTTTTGCCGGTACCAGAATCTGCCAAAATGGAAAGAGTATCGACTCTGAGCTTGTAAGTTTATATTATACTTATTCCTACAAAAATAACAACAATTTTATATTTTTCCTACTTAGAGATGGCATTCTAAAATAAAAGTACATAGAGAACATTGAAGTTCATCTACAAAATCGGCATAGCACAATTTTTTGTGGGAAAATGCCAAATTTCTGAAATTTACAGAAAAAGCAATAATTTTAACTCTCGAATTTTGAAGTATGTACATTTAAAATTCTGTACCTAGTCTATAAAAAATGTTTCTTCACTTCCTATAGTCAAGCCAGCCAAGCCAAGAGTACTACAAATGCTAACTGGAGTCTTTATTATTTGATTTTTTTTTTTTTGCCTTCATCCCATTATTTATTTATCTGAAATATAATAATCTGCGATTTTATTATCTCTCTGAAATTTGTTTCAATATAAGATAAACAATGATGAATAAAAATGCTAAAATCATTTTGGTAAGTTTTTTTTTTTTTTTTTAAGTGACGTTATTACCTGTATAAATATCTTTGGTAGACCTAGCTGACTTTTTAAGGACAAAACATTTTCCATTATTACCCTCCCCTCCCACCCCAAAAAAAAATTATTCAAAGTAGGTACGTTGCACGTACTCGTATTATCAAGGATTATAATGATCTATAGATTCTATACGTACCTAGCAAACTCTTATTCTCTCTGAATAAAAATCAACAAAACAAAAAAAAAACTTATCACTAAAAAATTAGGTCTTTTCCTAGTTTCGTCAACATTTTTATAATATTCAGCTACCTGTAAACCATTTTATGAAACTCCTCTTCCACTCGCTATGAGGGTTGGTTCCTGGAACAAATTACCATTCCGAATGATTCATTCGAATTAAAAGGGGTGGAAAAATACAACTGATCTTTTCTACGCCTACATGTCAACATTAACAATGAAATTCGAAAATACTTTTTGTTGAAATCTAACCAACTTTCACATACAAACTTGAAATCCTGTCTTCCTCATTCACAGTTCTGATACCATTGAAGTGACTTTTTTTTTTCTGTAATAACCTCAAATAAACTTCATTGAGGTGCAGTTTTGGTGAATGACATCTTTTTGTTTTGTTTTGTTTTTTTAATTTTAATGATAAATTTTGCAAGTTTTTCGTGACTGTTTATTTTTTCAATCGCCATAAAATTATATTTTCATTTACTCGCTTAAATCGGTGCAAAAAGTAGCTTTTAATGGGTATTAACATAAGTATTCAGTTATTTTAGAGCAAAAATATATTTTAATGGAAAGAATGTCACTTACAAACTTGTGAGTTATTGATAAAATTTATTTTGAATGAATTAAAAAAATTATAAATAGGTCCAAAGTCTTGACCAGAGCATTTGTTTAAAAAAAAGGTTTCTGAATAGAAACGATTATATTCTTTCAAAGATTTTTTTATTTTAAGTGAAAAATAAAATTTCTGTTACTCATTATATTATTGCTGTTATTATTACTGCTATTATTTATACATTTTTTATTTTTGCAGCGAACAACCTCTAGATCTTAGTGCTCAATCAACAACAACATCATCGACTCCTCGGTTATTTCAGCAGAGTTTTCCCTTCAATGCTTTCAACTTGGACTCCAGACAACTGACAGTGCCTTCTTTGTATTCCCACAATCAAAATTACTCGGTGGCAGTTGTATCTCCTAGGCTGGGAGATGATTTGGTCGACTGCACTTATAAGAAACCTGTCTCATTGGTGTCGCCCAGAGTGGAGCCAGAGTCCTCGACCACTCCAAGACGATCAAAAAAGAGTCCGTCCGGCAGTATTTTAGATAAATCTTCCGTCGAGTACAGAAAAAAGCGAATCAAAAATAACGAAGCTGCTAGAAAGTCGAGGCAAAAAAAAAAGGAAACCGAAGTTGAGATGAAGAGGAAGATGAATGACCTGCGAGATGAAAGCACTCTACTGCGCGAAACTATAAACAGGCTCAATTTCCTTCTGATGAATCAGAAATGCCGAAATTGTTCTTGTCCATTGACTGGTATGTTAACTTGTTTATATTTAGGTCAACTTGTTATAAGTTAAATAAGTGACAAATATTAGTACAGTTTTTTGTAAAAGGGAAAACGGGGTAGGTCCACTTACTACGAATTTTAGGGTGGTGCCAAAAAAATTTAATTTTAAACATCTTTATTGGTTTCAATCACTTTTCAAAATTGGTTAGAAAAAATGATTTATCGCCTTTTTGCAAAGGTTTATTTTTAGGATTGGGATAGTAGCTTCGCAGTGAATTCTAAGAATCGGTAAATGTTTCTGCAGGCTTTGAGTAAATATTTGGAAAAAAAAAAAATAAAAAAATAATGTTCCTTAAACTCACGCATAACATCTTGCTGAAAATGTTTCCATTAAAAATTATATCATTAAAGCACATTTAATCCAGCATTTGATTTCTTAGTTTATTGATACGTATCTGCTGGTTATATTCATTTTCATAACTTAAATAGTAGCTTTGACTGTCTCACTGAGAGTGTAAATTCATATCAATAAATCACCAACAAAAAATTAATAGTGACTTTTACTATTTTTATATTTACAAAATGGGACAGTTTTAAGATTATACCTAGTAAAAATCATTATAAAAATAGTAAAAATTATTATCATTTTTATAGTAATTTTTACTACCTAAAATCTTAAAACTGTCCAATTTTATTCATTAAAAAAAAAAAGTAAAAAATTACTATCCACTTTTTCTCAGCAAACTATTAGTTTTAATAGAATAATAAAATCATTCCTTCACTAACCAATTTGTGTTTTCGTGCACTGTATTAAAAATTCCATATTTTCTCATTCTCTTTCAGATAAGTTATACAGGTATGATATGATTCCAAGCCTGGGCATTGATAATCGTCCTTCCAGTACCCAGAAACGTTGAATTGAAACGAGAATAAAAAGTGTATTTTGTGTGGGGCTATTACTTTATTTGTATTAGGTCAGTTTGGCTGCTGAGAATAGCCCAATCCATTTTTGACTCAAGCCGGTGCATACGCGTGCTTTATATTTAAGAATAATTAATTTATCGTCTCTGTTACCTCGTTCCTATGTTTAGAAAATTTTTTTACCATTTCTCAATTGCATAATCGAATGTTTAAAGACGGTCTGATATGAGCTGGAGTCGCGAGGATTTTCTGAGAGTGAAAGGTGTAAGCTAAAAAGATTCTTAGTTTTAGTCTGTAGTTTGCCTTTTAATGCAGTCCTTCCAGTCCAGCAAAATGGACACTTGAAAAATTACATTTTAAAAATTATATTCTGCCTTACTTTTCAAACGTGACATACTGTTTGATATTTGAGTAAGATTTATAAAAATTATATAAACTCAAAAAATAAGTATGAGAATATTCTAGCTACGTATATGCCAGACAATGTCTTTATGAGACTTGCACACATATAAACTGAAATCTCTTCACTAAAAGGTTAATGCCTTGACTAACAAATAAATGAAATAAGAGATATGGCTGGCTCAAGTCCAAAACTTGCTTGGTCCCAAAAGATAATGTTCCATATTTTTGCACTTGTATAATTTTTTGGTTCTTTGTAATGCTCAATCTGCCAAGAAAATGCTTGGTCATTTTTTCAGGTATAAGTAGATTTTGAACGTTTTATTCAGCACCCTCTGCAAGTCACGTCTCAGCTCATTTTAAAGTCAGGCCAGTGACTTATTCACATTTTGTAATACTTATTTATATGTTTTATACAACTGCTCGTACTTCGATTTTTTCAAGTGCCATGTATTTCCTTTTGACTGATCTTTTTTTGATTCATATGTACTTGTATTAAATTCATAATTGGTGGTGTATTACAAATATAAACTATAATGGTATCTATAAAAACCCCACATCATTTTTTCAGATTGATGACCATTCTATGAGGTTTGGAAACAATGACTGAAAGAAGAAATAATTTTTTTGCATACTACACCACCAAATAATAATATTATGTTTTATTATGAATTACCTTTCTATTTAAGACTGAATATTTGAACTTGTCAATATGTAAACTGTACAGGTACTCAATTTTGTACGAATAATAATTTTTTGTTTTACTTTTCTCTTTAATTTATTTTTACTAAAAATATATTTATGGGCCCGTTGAGGGTAAATTAATTTTATAGCAAACAGATAAATTGGATGAGTATCTATTTTTCAATTTCTTTTTTAAAACTTTTAGAAGAAGTGAAAAGATGAAATATTTAAAAACGGTAGAAAAATAGCAGTTAGATAGGTTCGTGGAGTCGATCTAAAAGACAACATGATTTCTGAGCAAGACGTTTTAAAAAGATCAGAGCAACTTTAGTCTCTAGGAGGTCGAATAACTTCTACATGACCATAATTATATTCAACTTCACAAAGAATTTCAAACCAAAAGACCGTAACATAAGTTGCTGGTTTATACTAAATTCTTCTGTTTGAAAAAACTCAACGAAAATCTGATTAAGAAGCTAATTTCAAGAGAGCTACTTAAAGCTTTTTACACTAATTCTATTGTGTTTATTGCACTTATTCAGTTTGAAGAGACGAAAATTAAGAAAATTTGGGAATTTCTCGTCACATTGATTAAATGTCTCTTGTTTGAGACCAATGTTACTCGGACTAATTTTAATTTCGTATATTTACTAGATATCAGATACGAGTAATTGTAAGACTCGGACAGACATGAAAAAACAAAGTACAATAACTGAAAAAGATTAGATGGCAGGAGTAGGAGCTTAATCTACGAAAACATGTAAATTCATGAAATAGGTACATCTCACTTCTATCGAATATTTCATATTATGCAGTTCATTCAACGAAGAATTATTTATCAATCTTTCACTAGGTACCTGTAATATCAGTCAAGTTTAATTACCAGTACGTATTGCTGGTTGTGACAGATTGCTAAAAAAGTTTTTTCTTTTTTCTTTAAATTTACTTCGAAATTTTTAAAGACAGTAACGTAAATATTTTTAAAAGTTATATCAACATACAGAAAATGCCAGTTTCACGACAAAAAGAAACATCCCAGGATGCTATTCAAATCAACACAGGGTTTTATTATTTACTGTGGTATTACATGGTAAGTGTTACGAATTTATTATTAGCCTATTTTATGGGTAGCTGTTTCTGTCGAATATTCAAATTGAATTGTGATGGAATAGTATAATAGGAACTCGATTAATTATTTAAATTTTCTACCAGTTCGAAAATGTGAAAATGTTTGTAGAAAACAAAACAAGTTATTTAAAACTGACAGGATAATGAAATAGAAAGGGAAAGTAACGCGAATATTTTGTGAGAAAATCAAAATCCTGCAGGTGGTAATTACTCAATAGTCAATTCGAGATTAGATCGAGATTATCATGATTTCGTTACTTAAAGGACAGTTCACAATGTACGTTTGCTTCCTATCTTTTGCTTTTGTCTTTTGCTTTACCTAGAGAGGCCATGGGTATACAGCAGAAGATGCAACCGTTGTGAAAGAGCTCATTCGATTTGGTTCAACTTCTAAAGCAAAAGCAAAAGATAATAGACAAAATCTTCTTTATTACGAAATAGTTATACACGGGCTATACTATAGACCATAATTAACAATAGACAAAAGTACATTATGCACAGCCCTCGAATTTTTAATGTATCTACCTGGGTTTTCCGCCTTATTTCAACAAAAACAAAATTATTGTGATTTTCTTCCTTTTTTCCTGGAATTTCGATGCCATTATCCTTATAGCAAGCACTATCCTACACATTTTTAGAAGTGAAATCAGATTTAGAAACTAAAGATTTATTCTTCGCCAAATTTTTCTGAACACTCCCTATGAGCAGAATAAGTCAGGATTTAGAAATGCAGTAGATTTACAACATTAAGTATTCAATAGACTAGTAATTTGAAACTACCTAGACACAGTTTTTGGATCCTGATGAATGTTACGATAAAAAAGACGTCAAATAGAAAACCACCACTTTGCAAATTATACAGACGGAAAAAAATTCATTTAAAACACCAAAAAGTGCCCTCTTATGTTAATATTATAAATGAACTTTTGAGCGACATAACTACGTACTTTTAGTAAATTATTCATAACTATGTTATTGTTTTTCATGTGCAGGTAGCGAATCTTTCAATAACGGTATCAGCGATCTTTGTGTTAGACGGTGAAGGCAAACTAAGCAAATTGCGTAAGTTGCAAATTTTTTGACACTTCCAACAGAACCGTCTGAAAATACTAAACTTTAAAATTTATTTTTCAGTTCACGGTCTGCTATTCTTTAAATTCTTATTCGTTTTTTTATCGACGACTTTCTGCGGTGTTCTCATTTTGAAGAAAAGTTGCAATCAAGTAAGTGCGATAACTTTGACTGTTCACCCATAGAAAACACCTCTTCCAAACCCAAAAGACATCGACTAGTTTTTAATTTAAAATATTCCAAGTCCTATAAACCCTGTACTCATACGATCTGAATCCCTAATTCTAATAAACTTTGCAAATATTTCGCCTCGATTATTTTTCTGCTTTATATTTATTAATTAATTATGTTTATAGTCATTTTTAAAATTGTAAGAATCACATTTCTAATCAGCAAATATTTACAGTTTGGCCCAGGTACAACATATTTGTGTGGACTGTACTTCGCCATTTTCACTGCTGCAGTTTACTACAAAATGATTGTCACAGCTTGGTATACCGAATCACTGGATGATATTTGGCCCAACTTTTTAAATATGCTGAAGGAAATTGGCTCAGAATTGGATGTACTTATTAAAAGTCCTCTCGAATACATGAAAACCATTAACGTGTTCATCGGTCTGCTAATTTTTCCCACTCCCAGTAAGAAAACTTTGAATCATAATATTATAATTATCTGCTCTAATTATCAAAAATTCGGCCAAGTTTTCTATTAAGTCGCCTCCGTTGAATAAAAATAGTAAATTTCTTCCGATTGCTAACAAAATTGGTAGTCTTATATTTTTGAAGTAGATCTATAACTTTTGTTCACTTCTAATTTACCATTCAATGTTCGATCAGGTTGAAAACTATTATAAAATATTTTACCTTAGTTTCTCTTCGTCGAGAAATATCCACATGAAGGTACCGAGAAGAGAAGAAGTGAAATTTCTAAGAAATGAAATTTTAATAAAAAGATCGTTGGCACTAGTGAGAATTAATTATTTGTGTTTTAAATATTACACTCGTGGTCTTCCAAGCTCTTCAATCACTGCCTGTGTCAGAAAGTTCAAATGGCATCGTCAAATATGAGATTTTACTCTGGCTACACAAGTGGTTTTAATAAATTCTCACAACACCTCGACAATCCCTTTCAGAGCTAAACCCTTTCTTATTATTTTGTAACACATCCCTCTCCCCCACCATTTATTTTCTAGTCTGTACTCTGTAGTCAATTTTTTCGACCATTATTATGTTAATCAACTCGATTTTGTTTCTTTAGCTGACAAGCAACTGATTAGCGAAATCCTATTCAACTAATTTCTTGGTCCAAGTAAATTTTCTAATTTTCTCTTCAATGTTTCAGTTTTCGGGGTAATTATTCTATGGCTTTCGTATCAGCATTATTCTCGTCTCACCAGGTTTGTGAAAGAAGTGCCAGAGCCATCTAGCAGAAGGAAATATGGAGGAGGCAAATTCAAATACCACTAACCATAACTGGCTAAAATTAATATTTGTTGAAGAAATTATATCAGTACGCACTCGACGTTTATTTGACTGATAGGTATCGTTTTTTTATTCGTGTGAAAGCTGATTTTTTACTTTTTTAAACCCAATTTTATACTATGATTCAAGTTTCGATCGACAATTACCTTTGTAATCGTAAGGATTTTCTCGAACTGGTTTACTCGTAGGCTTGGTTAATGAAAATCAAAGGAGAAAAAAATTAGGTTGGCGGTAAATTATTCGAAACCGGTTTCAATATTTGGCTATTCAAAGAACATCCTGCTAATCGATAAAAGTACCAAAGGTGAACAATTCATCATCCTTTTGCTATTTTTATTGTTTTAATTGTGATGCTCAAATGCAAATCACACCATTTTTTGTCTATCTTCGATCAGCGATAACTTTCTAGTGGGTTGGTAGAATATCGTGTATTTTGGATTCATGTTTAGACATTTGAAATTTGATTTTTGTTTTGCAGTGAGCCTTTGGTGTCAGTAAATACCCTGCAATATTTCGAAAATTAAGTCGAATTAGCTTTTTTTACCTATCTACCAATGATTTCATATTAGTTTTATCAATTTATATGTAATAATGAATATTTTTTATCGACTCGACGGGTATGTACCTGCAGTATTTTGTCTATTGAATATTTTAATGAAATCTTTTTAACCAACGAATACTGTGTTCATACTTTTTATCATTATTCACCGCAGTCGACATTTTTCCATGGGTAACAGGGTGTTCAAACTTTTTTTTCCGCCTTATACGATAGTATCAACATTCACCCATACAAATGCAATCGGATGAATTTAATTTCATGATAATAGGTACAATAGGTAAATATCTAAAAATCGAGCGATACTCAATTTTTTCAGATTCATTTCTGTTGAATTTTCATTCTTAATTAAATCAACAATTCGTAGTTCTAATTTGTTCACTCTACGTCGCTTGTTACAAACTTAATGTGTCTTTTGGCGTTTGGAAATCCAAACAAAATGCTAATCGAGAGATGTCCTTTTTCTTTCTTTTGGCATTGTCGGCTGCCGCTAAAGGTTTTTTTTTTAGAGACAAACTGTAGGTATATTTGTAGACGCCGGCAAAGATTGCAAAACACTCAGCAGTCTATTTTGGACTAAGCTGCATGGGGGAAGAGGATTGTCATGTGATTACACGAGACAAGAGGCAGAATCTCAATCAATCACTTAATGACACATAAATAATGTGAAGAAATCGTGAAATCATTTTACAATTATAGCTTCTCTATAGATTATACCCATATAGCCAGTATTCATTATTTATGAATAATTCTACTAACATGGTGATATTTTAGCTGAATTTCTAGAAAAAAAATTTAGGTGAAAGTAAATTTTTTATTGAAATTATCAGTATTACCTCTAACCAGAACTATTTTTTTTCAGCGACAGGCAAAAAATTTTCAAGCCCTCTCAAACCCATCAAGTAAAACAGGGATGCCAATTGCAGGGGTTAATCCCTAAAACCAGACATTTTTTACTGTCTTGAAAAAATGTCAGCGATAAAACCAGTGTTTTTTTTTAGAATCTCATAGATTTCAGGAATTTTTTGGATTTTTAAGAATTTTAGATTTTTTTTTAAATTTGAGGTTTTTTTCAGGATTCTAAGGACCACTATCTTTAAATTTTCCAAATATTACTCAAATAAGAGATGAGATTATTTGGTATTTATCCTTGTGTTTTAAAATTAAAATTTTTCCAATTAAAATCTTACAGACCATAACTTTTTTTCAGAGATTTAAAACCAAATTCTAAACGAAAAACCCGATTTAAGAGAAATTTTTTCAGCTTTAGGGAGTTTTTTTTTGACTCGAAGTGTGGATTTTTAACAATTTAGATTGACAACGCTGAAGTCAGATTCACCTATTTGCTAGGTCCATAAAAAACAATTTACGAGAGGTGAAATTATACGTGACTTTGGTGGATATACTGCTTAAACTTACAAGAAGACTATAATCAATTGTCTGCAGATCCAAATTGATCGATGCAATTAATTACCGAAGAAATACATAGCCCAATAGCCCAATATTTCTTTTCCCACATCTAACAAATTTTTAAAATAGACATAGCACCTTTTTTCCTTAAAAGTATCGAACTTTTTACTCTCCACTGCGAAAGAGGTAAGTATGGTAAAGTAATGTAAAAATAAATGGCAAAATTCATTCTACCTGAAAAAAAAAAGTAACTGTGATAACTGTGTGCCATAACGAAGGGGGTAAATAAGCACGAAAAATAAGGATACCGTTGAAATTATGTAAATTAAAAGGTCGTAGTTTGGAGGGGGTGATTCCCCACAGAGTTGATGATTTGCTGTGCTGGACAACTTAGTTAACGGGATTTTAAGAAGCCTTTTGTCGACTTCACGTAGAAACATGAACATAAAAATTGAAAAATGGTGTCCCATAACCCCTTAATTGTGCAGCAGAGAGAATTATTCGTGCGAACACTTATCAGCGTGTGTTTGATAAACGATCAGGAACCCATATTTTTCACGCTAAAACTGAAACCACTCGAAAGTTTTACGCAAGAAATGGTCTCAGCTGGTAAGGCAGACGTACAGATTTCAAAGTTTTTATCTTTTGTCTTGGCGATGTTATAGTTCGGATACCTTATTTGTCTGCTTTTTCTCTTCATGGGAAACCACTATAACTTCATTTGTCCTTGTCTCACGATTTTAAAAGATGATCACGTAGTTATATTACCGGAGGAATACTATACACTACTCCTTTAGTAAAAATTATAGTGGCTAGACTAGCTCTGAAAAGTACGCCAATATTAAACTGAAGCAGGGTATATCGAGACCATTGGTTTCTCATTGGTTTTCGAACTTCAGTTTATTTTATAGCCAAGTGACTATAAAGTAACTATCTTTATCTTTATACAAAGAAAATGCTTTTCGAGTAAAATTACATATACTCGTACCTAGAGATAACTTATATTTCAATTTCTATGACATGACCGTATATCGACTCGTTTAAAATACATAAAATTTTGGAGGTTTAAACCGAGTAACTCTTAGGGCCAGCATTACAATCACCGATAAGAGATTATTGGTCACCGATTAAATGTAAAGTTAGACAAAGCTAGGTTATAGTTCTGTTTAATTTAGAAGTGTGTGACGTCATGAGGATTCGGAAACTAATATCTATATAAAACTAATATTTTCGTGGAATAATTTAGCAATGACGGACTGAGTTTTGACCGGCTTGGCCTGGAGCTGAAGAGGTTATGCAACAACATTGACTAGTTGTTTGCGAATTGCAGTTTGCACCAGTTCTTTGCTCCCCATTAGGCCTACCATCGAAAGAACCTCTAAACCGTACGGATGCTGAAGCACAAGCTCGAGCACTTTCACTACTTGATGAAGAGAAGACAGTTTTCGAAGTCCCATGACAAGTCGAATTAGATGCACCCACCGCAGCTGCAGCAGCAGCTGCACCACCATTTGCTACTGCACGAGCGCCACAATTTTGGCTTGTATTTTCAGACATATTCACCAAATGATATCAATGTCTTCTTAAGGAGGTCTATGTCTGTGTCTCTGTATAATATATATTTCGGATTAATTTTTCATATAAAACTTGAATTGTCCCTAAGTTAGTACGCAGAATTATAATTTTTAATAATTCTTCTCCGAGTGTACCTTTACGAATAGGATTGTTGAATTTTTCTAATCATTTATTTTAAGATAAGAGACAAATTAACTAAAATCTATTTTGGAAACATCTGTAGGAACTTGATGTTTTTTTTTTCTTATAATTTGCATCAGAAACATCAATTAATAAATTTAATAATTAAATTATTTGAAAATGCTATTTTATCCAGTTTTTTTATCCGAAGTACCAGCACGTAGATAAATATATACGTATTGTGAAAGAATTTTCATAAAATTATATTCTCACGAATCACCCTGTACGAGTACTTTCCTGCAAGTGTTTTATTCGAGCAAAAAACTGGTTATACTTACTAATTTTGGAAAAACTTTCAACGTCAAATTTAGAAAACTTATTCCTAAGTGTGGATTGAAATAATTTTTTCTCTATCTTATTAATTTAAAAATAAAAACACTTCTTATTTAAAGAAGTATATGACGCAAAAGATGAGACTTGCTTTTCACATTACTCTCACTTGTACATTTGTTATACGATTCTACGTGACGGAAACTTACTTTTCACTTCAAAATGGAAAAATATTTCACAAATACTGATGCAAAAATTCAAATACGATATTAAAAATGTTTCAATACAGTAAGGAAAAGATACCACGAACGATAATCTTGCATGAGTCATAGATGATACAGAAACAGCGCAACTGAGTAAACATATGCTTGAAAAAATTTTAGGTACCTAGCTGAAAAATGTGTGTTTCCCTTCTGTTTTTGGCAGATTTTTTGAGTACAGAGATTTTGTTGAAACTAATACATATAACAGACTTAAGTGACTAGCGTGAAATTTTCTAAGGGCATTTACGTTCGCATCATGATTAAATTTTCATACTTGATAGAAAATTTTATGTATACTCCCGAGTTATTTTCAAGATTAAGAGAGAACAACGTTTTCAAAAAGTTTTACTCATAACATTTCTGCATGAAAAAAATTAATTTGGGTGGGAGTAGGTAGTCGGATATCCCATAGGCGCTTTCGAGTAAACCAATTTAAATTTAATCAGCACGTATTCGATAACGAATTACCTTCAACCACAGGGGATGCGATTAAGGGAGGGCTGGAGCGGGCCATGGTCCATGGAAAAAATCTTTTGACCAGCAAAAAAAAAAAAAAATTCGAAAAGGAAAAAGAATCTCATCCTTCAAGTATCAACTTGGCGAAAAAATCTGGTTACAGCCTTCTTTTATTGATCTAGAGCTAATTCACATTACTTACGTCGCTCATCTAAATTCTGTGGAAAGTAATTCGTCTCCCACAGTCTTTGAAATCTATATATGAGTAGATCGGGGAAAAAAATGAAATCTCACACAATAATGGAACGAATTGGCAAATAAACCAAGTGTCGATAATTTTATGGAGGCAATAACAGTGTACAGTTGGTATTTCTATAGTAGATATACCGACTGGAGAAGGAAGCAGCAAAGGGGTGAGGATGGAGGGAAAGGGTGACTTGAGCAAAAATCGAGTAACCGTCAGCTTGACCAGCGCAGAGCCTTCATTCATTTCTTCTATTCATCGTCCGGTCGAAAGGGTATACGCAACTGGCCTTTCTAAAAATGAGATGTCATCTTGACATAATCTCAAACACATACACACCATTCAGGAGGGCATAGATTAGAGAGAGCAATATCGGTTGTGAAGGAGTTCCACGGCCACACCTGTGATTTTCGCTCTATTGACGTTCTTAAAGACTTTTTCCCCTTTATTTAGGGGCTAATATCTGGTGGCCATATATATATATATTTTCACTCTCTGCTTCCACGAATTCAACGGGTACTCGCACACAAAAACTAGCAACTGCATCGAATAATGTCCAAGTGATGATGGTACCTATTACTGCGAAAAATCATTTTCGGAAGTTCTTATATAGTCTACTTTTTCGTTGGCGAAGGCTGCGGTAGTCATTTGCCACAATTTTTCGAATTGTAATTCGCCCAAGAAGAAGTAATTGCTTTGTCGGTACGATAGCTATAACATATTTTTGCTTGAAGCAATGAAAAGAAAAATTAATTTAACGATGGATTTGAAAAGGATGTCGCTGAAACTGTGACCAGAAGTAGGAGATGGAATGTGCTAGAGATGGTATACGTACGATGGTCATACAGTTACTCTCGTTAAATGTGTCATTTTTTTAAAAATTAGTCTTGATAATACGAGGTAGCAGTAAATGTTTTATGTTTTGTAGAGAAATTAATGATTTTATAACTTACGTTGACAGTAGAAATAATTTTATAATCAAAGAGGCTTAGTGGTCGAGTGAGAATGCTGACTTGAAAACTATTGGTGACCAAGGTTTGAGTTTAGATTCATAGATTTAGTGGAAAAAATATAAGTTCGTGTTAAGGGTAAAATATTTTACCATCTTCCCAACTCGCCACTGGAAACAGAGGGGAATAATATTTCACCAGTAAAAAGACTTCCATCGAATTTGTTACACTTATAAGCTACTATAACATAACTCACTAGCTTTTACGTGTCATGAAAGTACATATTTCATTTAATTGGCAGTGTCATCCCAGGGGGTGTGGCTTTGTTCATTGCAATAACTCTCATGACAAAAATTAGACTTAGGAGTATGATAGTTATTTGTTTCATGACCCCAAGATTCCAAAAATTCTCATCTCTCAAATTCATGTATCTGTATAAATAAATAAATAAGTTATAGACTCATCTGTAGCGTCTATAAATATGATCGTGACACCAAAGAAGGATCATTCGGGTGAAAATTAATATTTTTTAGTACTGCAAAAACTAGGCAAAAATCGGCAAACTTATAGCAAAACTTTGCACACTTAAACAGACAGTTTCATCTAAACAATTTGTTGCGATTCAATAAAAAAAAATATTCTGAAGGTTGAAAAAGAAACTTAATTTTGACTTCTTTTAGAACTGAACACTTTTTAAAATTGGTAAAAAATGTGACTTATCCTTTTTTTTTTGCCAAAGACTGTGGCATTTTGTCTAATTTACCAGCACCTACTCTGAATTCCTGCAGGAGTATATTTAACTTTCTTCACATAAATATTTAGGTGCTGGGTACCATCTATTCTGTTATAAATGCTCGCATATGAGGTGCCCAATTGGGAGTATGCTTAGATTACATAATATGGACCGAATTTGTGAAAAGAAGAAACTGAATAAGGCAAAAGGGAGAAAAAATTACAAAGCACCTAGAAATTCTGAGCCATTCAAACGAATGAAATGATTACGTATTGCATCTTTTAGAAAATATCAATACAATAATTTGAAAGTCCTTTAGAACCCTCCCAAGATGCTCGTATGTCATTTATCAAATCACTGTCCGTTCTCAGGCCAAAAATCGATCCATCTTTTTTTCAAACGAAAAATAAATGACTCGACAGAGTTGACCATCTCACGCTGTTGTAAAGTCGACCATGTGGATAGCAAAATACCACAAACAGTAATCGTTGTACAAAGCAGGACGGCTATTAAAGCTATTAACGGATCTGTGTGAAAAAAATCAATGAAATAAACCAACTTGTTCCTCACAGGAAGTAAGGAGAGACAGAATAGTATGTAGCACATTAATTTTAAACATAATTTATACTAATTTTCAATATTTTGTATTAAGTAATTTTTAACATTGTTTACTACTTCTTAATAAAATTAAACTAATTTTTCATACAAAATCTAAATTTTCTTCAAGTTAACAAGCAGACTTGGTATGCAGATTTTTCTCAGCGTATCTCTAAGCTGCTGATTCATGTACATATTTTTATACACGAAAAATTATAATTTTGCTTCCCATTCGCAGCTTTTACTTTCATCAGAATTCTTCGACTCCTACCTTTTATCATCTCTTGCTTTTTGTCCCAAAATTCAATCACCATCACCTAAACGCAGGGCTGAAATGTAGGGTAGGCCCGAGCCTACTCAAGACATTTTTTATAAAACTCTGAAAATTATACGTTCAGAAACGTATAAATTTTTTTTCAATTTTTTGGTGACAGCGAGGGTGTGGGGGGTGGGGGGTAAGTGATGTGAAAAAATAAGGGCCTACCCAAGAAAACAAGTCTCATTTCAGGCCTGCCTATACGTAAAAAATAACACATTTTTGGAACATTTTTAACCACAGCCCCAGTTGGAATTCTTTCCATTTTGTATTTTCGTCGAAAATTTAGCCAACAAGTTTGTCAGGCTACTATCTACATTTTACAATAGAGAAATAACACCTTTATTCCGCAGACATCAACGAATCATTAAAACTGCTTTGTGGCTGGATAAAATCTTTTCAAATGGCATTTTAATAAAACGTTATTGCGATTGACGTCTTGCTATTTTTACTTTAGCCAAGAGCTAATCTATTCACATCATCAACACTGACCAGCTAAATAGTCGAACTATCATCAATCTTTCACCATTCAGGAAGAAATATACCAAAATCCAAACGCATCTTCCATCAAACCCATTGTCATCTTTGCCAATATTCAAACGATATAATAACCGATGCTGGCACCTTGTAATCGAAGTTCTTTGACAAATCGTAGAGAAAGTTCCAAGAATAATAAATGGAGCAGGCTTTCATGCGGATCAACCATATTCGCTTAGACCTATATCCATTTTTCTACCTTCTGCGAATGATAATATTTTTGACAAACCCGTTAGATTTTTAGCTCATATTACGTTTTTTTTTCTTCTTCCTCTTTCTTTAGACGAGATTAAAATATGTTATAATAGAACCGTTAGATGTACAATATGCAACCTTATAAGGTTTGTACATTTTGTTCCAAAAAATGAATAAAAACTCCAGGTATAAATTTTTGCAACCTGCTTTAAAGCTGGTGTATAGTGAAAGAGTTGGTCCATTGTTACGGTTTTTCGAAGACATCTACGATTCTTCCCAGCTGGTCTGTGTGTGTGCGCTAAAGTGCATTGTCAAAAGCCATTTTTGAGGTAAACGTTGCAATCTGTAAACAGTTTTTGTGAAACCGTTACTCGGGCAAGGAGTGAACGAGGCAACTGGCTCGCGGTTTGCTCAGGGTATTGTTCAGAAACTGCAAATGAAGAGGTTTTCTTTTTTTCTTTTTTGACGAAAGGTATTTGTATCATAGAGACCAACAAAAGAAGGCCCACAATTTTCGAACATGGCGATGACTGCTCTACTTATAAACCAGCATAAGATGTTTGACTTGCATCTCGCACTCATTTGGGAGGTACCCGAGTGCATTAGTTTGAGTTTCAAGTAACCTAAATATGGATTCCCTTCTGCACTGTGGGTTTACCAAAGTTCCAGTAAATTATGTTTCGTTTCAAAAGGGAGAATTAAAACTAAAAAATTTAATTAATTTTAAGATCGTCAAAATAAGGCAAGCTTCTTATATTTTTTAAATACTCTATAGGCAATACTTGAACGAAGTTGTTCAAAATAACTAAAGAAAAATATACATCTGGGTTTGTGATTAACACGATCATGCGAGTAGATGTCTAACTTGAATGAGCTTTTAAGGAGTTACTCCAATTTGACTTAATTTGGCTTTTTAAGCGCTGTAAAATTACAATGTGTTCCACTACTATGTTCTTTCCAACTGATATTTTTTCTTTCGAGCCTCATTCGCAATTAACTTTTATCTTTGTCTTTTGTCGCAATATCGTAATATCATGTCTATAGGAAAATGTAAAAAGATAAAAAATAAAAGTAGGTACATTGTGAATAGGGCTTCAATTTTATTAAACAAGACCACTTGAAAGAGCAGGTTTTGATTCCACTACAATTGACCCCAATTTATTTCCTAAAAAGCTTATTTGTACTCCTGAATTCCCTTTTACCTGTATACCGTATTTGCCAAAATGGCTACCTGAATAATCATTATCTGACATTATACGTGTTTTTTTCCTTAAATTTTATTAGGTCTATCCGGTATTGCTGCTTCGAGTTATATGAAAATATTTTTCAGATATTAAGAGACGAGTAACCAATTATACGAAGAAAGGACTTGAAACTGTTGCAACCTACCAAATGACTCGAATTTCAGCTCACATTGTTCCTTACTTTCGATAAGACGAAGATTTATGTCAACAAACTTGATCATAGTAAAACCGAATCCCATTTCTATTACTTATAAAATACATATATCTCTTATGAAGTTTGCATGAGCGGGTGTGAGAGAATAATCTATGAATTGCTCGATGCTTTGGATTTCATTTTATCTCCTTCATTTGCACAATGCTCAGCAAAAAATGAAAAAGTCCATTTTTTCACATTCTACGGGAAAGCAAATAAAAAACTTTTACAAGTCGTTGCCTTTTTTTATGTCCAAGCACCTCAACTTTGAAGTCTTATTTTCTCGGCGAAAGTTGCATTTTGAGACACTAAATTTTTGGTACCATAGATTCTGGTTCTGGAACAGATATTTTTGTTAAGGGTTCTATAGTTAATGTTCAATTCCAGTTCCCGCGATTTTAGGGGTTCTCTAACGATTCCCATGTGTATTGGTTTAGTTTTGGATAGGAGCAAACTTTGCAATTGCCATTTTTCATATGAAATTTGAATTAGCCTGATAGAATTTTTGTGAATTCAACTTTTTTAGTTCATACTTGAAAAAACTCAACGAGGCCCTTTTTGCGCAACTCGATGAATTTCATCGCCAAAATGTTTTCATGGGTCCAAATCTTCGAATTATTCCATATTCGTCATCGAATTACAATATTAGTAAAGCTGTACACCTTTCTGCTATAAAAACATTCATCGCACACGTAGGACACAGCTATGGAGAAATTCATTGAAATTGGGGTCACGAATATCCGCCATACTTTCGTAACTGACGCACCCCCCTAAGCCAGAGGGTAACTTTTACGCCATCGCTGTCACCCAACGATCTACACCCTCCGTTCAGTCAAACCATTCGCACACTATTACGCCTTTTGCCAACTGACGTATCAATTCGATATTAATTTCTGGCTTCGACCCTCGTTTCATTCGACCCTTTTGTAAAAATATTATCGATAAAAATAAGGGGACGCGAGAAAAAGACGACAACGCTTCGTAGAAAAAAGGGGTAGAAAAAAAAAAACTCCGGAGGAAGTGTAAGAAGCTCGTGCCAGTGGGCACACGATAGGGTAAAGTGTTATTTACTGTGTTCATTTTAGAAGAGAGGATAGGCTCGCTCAAAACGGGGAAAAGGATAAAATGGAGAAGAGGTCAGGGACGAAGAGGAACCGGTATTCGGATTATTCGATGCGGATGAAGGTACATACTCGTATTTGTATCCAATCGATACCGTATAAATTAGAAAGACTGATGAGAGATAGAAGATGAAGGTCTTTTCTATAGTAGGTACCACAAGCTTTCATTCGTTTAGTGAAATGGTGAGGGAATTCCAGCTTCACTGCGTTCTTATCTATAATATCGTCATTATTACTCAAACACAAAACTACATTTGCAAAGTTGGTTCAATAAACAACCAAATCAGAGGTGGCATAATATTGTGTATTTTATAAGAGTATAACTAAAGCTTCATTTTTTGAAGAAAAAATAGCTTGCTAACTGTTTTTCGTACGAATTAGAAGTATCTATAACCCACAAAATATATTAGTAACATTAACTAGACGAGAGAATCCTATGAAAAGAAATTCAGAATTGAATAAGGGACAAATTTTTTTTTCAAGTGTTGAGAATGTTCTGAATTTTTCTAACCAGTAGAAGGCCCCAACATTTTCATTTGACCGATTTAGTGGAGGACAAAGATCTATTTTGGTCAAATAAAGCAAATTTGAATTTTTCGCTGTATTTGATTAGGTAGGTTATTTAATATTTTACCTTCGAAATTCTATAATAATTTGTCTTTGATTTATTTTTTAATGCCTGAATATTGTGATTTTGTAGAGAAAGATATTCTTAAAAATCCAGTCATTCAAAAAGAAAAATTCTCAGCTATTTAAAATAAAATCAAATTCATATTAAAGGTATTGGAAAAAGATTCTAATTAACCGCATTATCAGGTTAATTCTCATAATTATGTTATATTTTCAAAAATAAGTGAAAATTATAATCTTCTAACTCGAGGGTTGTTTTTCGAAATGTAGATACGTGATTTTCTGCACTCATGATAATTTTTCTGAAGATTGACTGCTTCGATTGGGCTGTTTTTTTTTCTTTATTTTCTCAAAGTTTTGCTCTACAGATACGGTCCTTTGTACTTGGTACGATTAGAAAGGACTACCGAGTGTTTTTATATCTGCTAAAAAAACGTTTTTTTTATAGGGAATATTCGAAAAGTAGCAATAATTTTTCAAGTTCCTACTGAATTTAAATATCCCGGGGTAGAAATTTTCTTTAAGGTAAGGTGAAGAAGCCTTCAAAATTTCAGCTCTCCACCTATAATAGGCTTTGAAAAAGAGGAACATGAAAAAGGCCAAATGGTAAAAACCGATACTTTGTCTTCCATTAATGTT
The DNA here is from genome assembly GCA_038050395.1 of Parthenolecanium corni. Lineage (NCBI taxonomy): Eukaryota > Metazoa > Arthropoda > Insecta > Hemiptera > Coccidae > Parthenolecanium > Parthenolecanium corni. The sequence continues at coordinate 1,950,419 of JBBCAQ010000034.1, read as the reverse complement.
TTCACGTAGCCACTTCTGTTCGTTGAAAATAATGTGAGAAAAAATTTTTTTTTTAATTTGAATTTGGAATTTTTCAAGTTGAGATTTTTTATCTGGATTGTTTTAATGGTTTTACAATGTTATTTTAAAAGTTTATTCTCATACTTTCGGTGACCAGAACCTGAACTAATGATTTTCTCTTATTTCTCTCACCATTACAAGGGCCCAGTGCCCACCCCCTGCACTTATTATTCTTTTAAAAATTTCAAGGTGTTGCAAATACACATATATTTAAAAAAAAACAGCAGAACTGCTTGCAAGTATTAAGAACCGTTTATCCTATGCCCACCAACAAATACTTAGTTGCCTCTTCGATGAAACCGGATAACAAATGAAGGCTTGAAATCCGTTCCAGTTTTGATTTTCACTCGTGCATTACAAGTTTCCGAGTTGATCCTTCTATTTTTCTCGTCGCATCCCTCCTCTCACCACTTCGTCTTCTTTTTCTGTCGGTTTCAATATTTTATACCCCTTTTTCCGCGATATTCTATCTTCCTTTGTGTACACATCTGCCAAGATTCATTTTTGGCACACATTTACGAATTGGTTACGAGGTTATGTTATCAAACCACTCCACCTATGTCGCCCTCCAAGTCCAATTCACACATGTCCTTCCAAAAAAAAGGTATAAAACCGCGAATGAGGAAACATTCGATCGCGTCCTTGTCCCACATTTCCACATTTTGCCTTGACTGGAGAGCAAAAAAAAAAAAAAAAAAAAAGGGTAGCTCTTCTGCAGCTATTTTTTCTATCAATTTTACCGTTTCACCAAAATATAGTCATTTTTGTCGCCGATATGCAGTAAGTGGAAATAACACCGGTTTCTAGCTCCTTTTACCTCGCTTTTTAATCCTTTTCCGAATACACGCACTTTATCGTGTGCCTACTGGCACGAGCTCTACACTTCCTCTCAAACCTTTTTTTTTTTTTTCCTCTTCTCCCCTACATACCCTTTTATCTGTTTTTGTTTTCTTTATTTCGGCAAGCCCCCCATTTTTATCGATAATATTTTTACAACAAAAGACTCGGAACGAAGGGTGGTTTGTGCTAGAAATTAATATCAAATTGCTACGTCAGCACGCGAGATGCGTAATGAGTTGGCAATTGTTGTTAAATGGTGGAACAATAAAGGGGTACGTGTCGATGGCGTAAATGCCACCCTTTTTGACGCACGAATCGAAAAACACCGAAATCCAATTCGCCAACTTTAATTATAAAAATATGGCGAAAAACGCAGTCTCTATACAAGAGGGGGCGTACTGTCAGTTTTTCTCATCGGTTTAGCTTTTTCTTCGTTGATTAAAGAATTGATTAAAACGATTAAAGAGCAACAGTAAGATGCGGGATAAGGGCTCCAAACAAAGTTTTATACTACGAAAAAACACCTTCGTTCCTCATTAACTTGAATGCGATTAGTGGAATTGGAATAATTTGAATTTTATTCCAAATCATTTGTAATTGATATACCGTTACTGCCAAAAAGTATTATGTCCATTTTAAAAAATTTAGGAGAAGAGAGAAAAGAAACTTTTTATTATCAGCATTATTTTTGTGGTAATATACTGCTTGCTGGACAAACTAATCATTTCATTCTTATATTAAGCGGGTATTACATATAAACATAACTTTTCTATTAATTCTCCATGTTCTTCGAAAAGTTAAGATTACTCTCTTCCATTTATACTCATGAGAGTCTTATAAAATATAATATATTTTACAATCACGTTCATCATTATACCAGTTTTCTCTCAAGTCCTAAAGGGTTAAATAAAAAATTTAACTACCTATGCAATATTATGGTGTCTGAATTTGTCTTTTTTATGAAAAATGAATTGACGGTAAAAATGGGAAAATTCAATTAGATATTATGAGGAATTTAGAAAATCAGTCGACGGTTTTAGAATAATGTATGTTACCAAGAGTTTGAAATTACTTACTGTACTGCAATAATTACGAGTAGGTTAAAAATGAAGATTCGTAGCAAACTGGCAGAAATGGTTCATATTTTCTGCCAAATGAGACAAGAATTTTTCAGACTTAGTTAGTATTCATAGATATAAAAATTGAAACCAAAAATTACTCATTTGAAAAATGACTTCTAATCACGTTACGATAGAATTAAAAGTACAAGTACTTCAGTATAACCAAATGAGCAATTTTTCAACTTTTTATAATATGGTCAACTTCAATTTCCAACTCTTAATATGCATTATTCTAAAATCCCCAACTGGATCATTCAGATTTTTTCATCTAAGTTATTATAATAATATAGTATGGACTAAATTGCCTCGAATAAAACTGTGTAATTTCAATTTCTTCAATATTTGCCCAACTTCTGACACCAATATCTAGCCAGAAAAGTTTTGGAGATGGAGTGCTGCGATTTGCATTAGGCTATTCAAATCGGTATGAAATTTTCTAAAAATCACTTAAAATCAATTTTCGACTCGCACAAATGGTAAGGTACGTTTATTAAAGAAGCTGATTCCAGTCCTAGTCAAATCAAGGCAAACCTTTTTAGGGATTAATGGCTAAGATCAGGCACTTTATTCTACAATTTAAAAGTGTTTGTCAGAATGGCACTAAACTTTTGGGAAACCTCTACCAAATAATTTTGAACTTTTACCTAATCATTATAATATCAACGTTGAAAACAGCTACCAAATATTTTTGAGCTTGAAGGAGAGGGGTTGGCCACCCTGCTACTGTTTATATGCTGTCAGAAAAAATCTTCCACTTTTTGGATAGTATAGGTACCTCTGTGAAGTTTTGAATTTGTCTCTGCGTAGCATAACGATTACTTTTGAGTAGTTAAATAGAAATTATTTTTCTCTCACTCGTCCTTATTTTAAGGTCGATTTTTTTAAATCGATTTAAAAATGTAAAACCAAGGTATTACATACGTTTGAATGGTATCAAGTAGATATTTATGATGGGCCAACTTTCGTTAATGGGCATTCCAGTAAGTTACATCCATTTGAAAACTGAGCGTAGTGTACTCTTCAGCAGGTCTATACGTGAGGAGGAAAGGTGAAGGATGACGAGTTTAGAGCGAGAAAACCTCTTGACCATAGTTCGATACAGCAAAAATCACAGGTGTGGCTGTAGAACTCAAACATAATCGATATTGCTTCTCGTCTACGACCTACCCACCGTATTAGCGAAGGGTAGCCAAGCTACGTGTTTGAGATTATGTCAAGATGACATCTCATTTTTAGGAAGGCCACTTGCGCATTCGTACCCCTTTCGACCGGACAAAAGACACTGGAAATGAATGAAGGCTGCAATACGCGCTGGTCAAGCTGATGGTCACTCGTCTCTGTTTGCCCGCGACAACCTCTCTCCACCTCTCAGCTTCCATCTTTGTCACTCTTTCGCCGACTTTAGGACAGAGATGGCCACCATCGGCTATAATCGTGGCCTTCTGCAAATTATCGATACGTCTATTCGTGAATTCGTGGTAAAGGCATTGTGTAAATTCATCTTGCACAAAGAGATATATATATATATATATATACATGTATATACGTCTAACAATTTCGCATGGAAATGAATTATTCTCGAAAGAATTACGTTTATGAAAGGGTAGACCGAGCAGAAGAATGAGCTACCTAAAAGATAAAGGCGAATGGAAAAAAAGGCATGTGTCGTCAATTATGAGGCTATGGCTGGTCAGATGGGAGATTTTCTTTCCCATCAGCTTAATGTAGATGCAGACAAATCTGTATCTTCTGAGGTAAGTCACCAGGACCTACCAATTTGAGGAGGCGAATATCGGACCATAACAAATCTAGATAGGTGTACATGTTTTGTTCCTGTCTTCGTAGTGAATAAAAAATAAAAAAACTTTCAAGACTTTTTAGGTAATATCGGTCAAAAAAAAAACTTGATGACTTTTAGGGTAATATTGGACTTCCACTTTAAGGTCACTTTTTGCTAGAAGGGGTTGGAGAGCCGAGATGAAGGGGATGGAGAGCTAAGCAAGGTGAGGGCCACAGGGAGTAAAGCCCCACGTGTTCCTATAAAAAAACTTGAAGACTTTTTGGGTAATATCGGCCAAAAAAACTTGACTTTATGGCATTTAAATACTTTTTTACAATAATTGGTCGGAAAATATGACTTGTACCTATTCTGTTGACAAAATACTGTTCAAGTTCATATGTTACTTGAGATACGAGTAAATATGTAGTAACATGTGTCATAGAAGAAGAGACTGATGCATCAAAAAACTATAAATTTTCGTGAGTTTTGAAAATGTTCATATTTGTGGCTTACAAGGTATGAGTAGGTACAAATAATACAGCAGTTGATATTATCAATACCTGTGTATTTTGAAAATATTAGTCTGTAAATGTTACAAAATTTATTGTACTAAACTATAAATTATACAGTTATCTAGACACAAACTCGTATTTTTCGAGTCGATCAAATAAGAAAGTACCTACTACCTACAACCTATTTCAAAGAAATCCATCAAGTTCTAAGAAACGATCTTCTTTTCAAAAGAAAATCTAAAAATTTCGTAAGAATCAGCTGTTAGAGAAGGAATAATTAATAGCCATTTTAAAGCAGGTAAACTGGGAGCCGAAATACGGCAAACTTCAATCGAAAACCAAAAAATTAGTTTCAACTTTCGATTTCACCACACGACATCGGCGTTATTTAATTATACTGACAAGTCACACTCCTCAATCATTACAATGAACATTGCCAAAATAAGTATTTACATGCAAAACGCTAATGTATGAGAGACATTAGACCAGATCTTAGGTAAATACAGACTCAATAAACAGTTCTGCACTTCCCACTATGAATTGGCAACCAATTCAGTTCATTATGATTCAAGTTATGGGGTATATTTTGTTTTAGAAAATAATATGTAAAAATGTCTTCAACTTGAAACCTTTATCATATTATTCTATTGGTATGTGAACTTCAAAGTAAGCTAATGGCTCTTTGTGGTTTCTGAAAATTTGCTTGGAGGTATACACAGTATGTAATTTTAAATTTCATTGCTCGTATGTTTGATAAGTACGAGTATAAGATTAAAGAAATTGTCTTTGTGTCGATGTACAATCACACGTATCACAAATGCATGAAGTCTTTTACAAAAATTTTTTGAACAGTTTACAGAAGATTAAAAAAAATTGTTGGTAATCTCAACATTGGATTTAGACTCTCCAAAAAACTGGTCAAAAAATGTGACGTATTTTTTAGAAAATGCTATTGAAGGCCCTACGGGCAAATATGGTTGAAATCGTCTGTATAAATTCAACAGACGATACGGTCAAAGAGTCAACCCGAATTGCGAAAAAATCCTGCTTGGAGCTATTCGTTGAAAATTTGAAAAAAAGGTAATGGTCTGTACTTAAAATTTTACATCACGAGGATAAAATACCAAATAATATCTTTTATTTGAATAATAATTGAAAAATTGAGACAAAATCCTTAAAATTCTTGAAAAAACACCCTGAAATTCCAAAAATTCTATGGTTTTATCCCTGATATTTTTCAAAAACGTAAACCAGGGATTACTTCCTGCTGTTGGCATCCCTGGGAGTAATAGATAAAGATTTTTAAGGTTCAATGACCAGTCATTCTAATTTATAAAGACTCGTCCTTCCTTTAAAAAGAAAAACGAATCAAGGACAATTCGGGATAAAGGTTTTCTTTATTTCAAACAACCAAACTAATTAGCCTAAGCTATAGATTTTTTTAAATTCATAGTTCTTAAGTTATAATTGTTTTAAAAATTTTCAAGACACGTATTATAACGAACAATAAAACTCACATAAATCAATATTTTTGTCTCATTTACAGCTTCCATCAGCTGGCACAAATTTGATAATTCTAGTTAATAGAAGATTTAAAATCAACTTCCACAAAGATATAGTAAAACTCAGAATCACCTTTTTCTCCTTCGTTAAATTCTTCTTACATCAAGCACAAATTGCCAGATGTTTTTGCTTTGGTTTTTTTTTCTTAATAACTCTCTTCTCTCTCATCACAGAGGAGAAATTCGTACAAAGTGCCTGAATTTAAAACAATAAAATGCGACTGTCGAGTTAGCATTATTATGCTAGTATCTTTCAAGTAAGTCATGTTGGAAAATTGCACAATGGCGTCAATGTTGGCTTCATGTCAACAATAAATTATCGTAGTAGTCTCTTCATGGACTTAATCCATTTTTGTCCCTTCAAAACAGGTAAACTGGAAGACTTTGGGTAGAAAATATCTTCGAGAATGAATTACTTTCTACATTGGTCGAAGGTTAAGTAGGAAAATTTTACATTTTAGAAGAGCTACGATAACTTTCCTTGCATTAGATTCATTAGTAGGGTAATCTTTGCAATCACCATGTCGGCGAATATCACAGATGCTATCTGAAAAACAAGGAAATTAATCGTTCAAACGAATTATCACTTTCTCCAGCATTACAAACAGATTCGTCTGTAGGCTACAAAACCCTGTCATAAGCCTGAAAAAATGTGAGTTATAACTCCAATCCTACCCTTAGCTCTTTTCAAGTGGTTCACGATTTACCATTTTTCTTCACAGAGTTGTGCATCAAACTAGCTGAAATTCGGATAAATGTTACTCTTGAGCATATTCTCTATGCCTGAACCAAACCCTTTTTTTTTAAATCTTAATTTTAATGTATTTTTCGATGTTCTCAAAAAACCCTTTTTTTTTGTGGATTTCAAAAATGTAGGGGAAAAAATGAAATCGAAAAAACAGCTTCATTCAGTCACAAAAAATATGTTCGAGGATAACATATCTAAATTTTCGTTAAGGTGCGAATCTCGGTAAAAAAAAAAAAAGGAAAAGCACTTTTGAGCTAAAAACACGGGAAAATTATCATTTCGGTTGCCAAAACGCAAATCCGCAACACATGTGTCTAATAAGTTGCCTATATTTTGCCTATAATCGACATTTCCATGCAGTTTTTTAGAATTAGATGTTGACTTCGTAGCTAAGGTAGAGTAAATTATTGTGGAGGGCAACGGGTAGGGAAAATGTAAAACCGAGCGTGTCACGTTGTAGACTATAAAATTCTAAATCACGATTCGTTAAAAAATATCTATGATACTTTATAATTTCTTAGCCATAAAAATCCTTCTCCCAGAATATTACTCATCACTTAATAGTCAATACTGAAAGTCTGTCTTAGATTCATTTTAGGGCATCTAATTTTGGTGGCAACAGATTCATACTCAGCATATGAAATGATAAAATCTTTATCTCTCTTTCAAACGATAAAAAAACAGACGAATTTCAAGTTGCCCACATAGCGATCAGTATGTCAAATTTAAATACCTGCGGAGGGATGGTTCTGAGCATAAATGACACCTGCATGACCTTTCTCACGTGGAAGTAATCAGTTGCATGATTAGTACAAGTTTCATTGTGTGCAGTATGCTCATCACAGCCGAGTTCTTTGAATCGATTCTCAGCAGGGCAACAAGAAATCGGGTAATTTTTCGTAATGTTTGTGGTTTTTGGATTGAATTCACAACAATTAAGCTGTAAATGAATGGAAGGATATAACTTCGAAGATAAAATTTAAAAAACACGCTATTACTACATCTGATTGGCTCTGACTAAATTTCTCAATCATCGCTTAAAAAATTGAATTTTTTGAAAATTTTTCTCATTTTTTACGAGTATGTATTTCCAAACCTGCTTTTCACTCCCTTTTTCTAAATATGAAAAGTGAAACATTTTTAAACCCCTTTTCAGTTATACTCGTAGTTTGGCAATGCTTCAACTAACTTGGAAATTATTTTCAGGGGAAGGAAACTTACATAACTCTGAATACCATCGAGTTTAATTGTAGAACTGTTATGTTTCTCATACTCTCCCATCCATTCCTCTAATTGATTATGAATTTGTTCAGTGATGGTGCTGGAATCTAGCGAAAAGTAACACACGATCAGGATCTGAGCACCGATGAGAAAACAAAGCAAAATTTTGAACTGAAAATCACGAAACTCGAATTAGACGTTTCAGGCTACGTATTAATTTTTGTAAAAATAGATTTTCAGTGACAACCCAACTATAATCCGCAGCCTTTAGAGACGAACTTTGTAAATAGATCCAGATTGTCACTCCAGTCATTTTCATTTTCCTTTTACAACTTATTGCACTGAGCCGAGAAAGGCTTAGGTAATTATTATTTTTATTTAGTGTTAATTACTGTAATGAGACCCATTCGACTTTCCGCATCAGCGCCCCAGAAACCCAAAAATGTGACAGCACACAACAATGTACCACCGTATAACCATATTTTGGAAAAGTAAGTCAAGTCAGTGACACTCTCTAAAGGTTGTAATTTGCTGACTGTAGTGTCTATTACTCCTCGATGAACAGCGATACCACTCACTATCTGAAAGAATTTAATATTTTCATAAAAAATCAATCCACGAGGGAAAATGTTTTCCTTTATCATTGCAGAAGGAAGGGCTCTACATAATGTGAATTTGTTAGCTCATTATATATTCGTCGATCTTGATCTTCTTGATTATGATGTAAGTGAACAATGCAATAAATACCAAATTTCTTGGGTAAGAAGAGTAAAGTAAAAGAAATAAGTCAAGAAATTCCTGTTTTTCTAGCTAAGGTAGTATTCAATATTTATGAGGGCATGGAGGACTCTGGTTTCTAAAAAATGAAACACGTTACTTTTCAAGGTTTATGTTAATGAATTAATAATTTTCGTATTCGTCATTTTATGCATTATAAGCTCCAGTTTTATTTTTCATTCTGTGTCTAATGCAGGTAATTGTAATGTAGCAGTTGACATTTATGCCTTCTCTTAGTATTTGTGTATCCTCCTCTGTGAGTCTCATTCAGTTAAGTTGATTCATGTACAGAGTCTTGTAAGATCACTTTCATTCAACAGGTCAAATAACAAAACATTCAGCTGATACAATTACTTCTCTAAAAATGCCAGATTTTCTCAAACAAGTAGGTACTTTAAAAATGATTATTAAACATCCTATTTTTTCAAAACAATTTTTTTTTGCCTTAAAAAACCTCTATCACGTGCAATTTTAGAGTTACAGAATTGTTACTTGGACTGTAGGATCCATCATTCAATATTTAATTTTTTTTTAAATGAAAAGAAAAATTAATATTGACATTCCTCGCTCGACAGGTTGATTTCTCAGACATGGTTCCATTAATAAAAATTAGGGCAAGTACAAAATTCTTGACTTACAAAACGACAATAAACGAATTGTTTTATAATATGACTTAGGCAATAAGAAATCGTAACTGAATTTATTAGTACTCACGATAAGAATGAAGTTGAAAATCAGGAGCATCAATTTTGGAGTGTACATTTTGGATGCGCATCAGAAGAGTAAATTACGGCGGCACACTCGAAGCCATTTAAGCGAAAAATTTTTCTCTTCTATTTTGAAGACACAGGGCAAAAAAATTCGGACATTTTTCGTAAAAATTTTGGGAAATAATTCACGAGAAAAAATTAATCTTAAAACAATTCACAAACAAAGCCGAATATTTTTAAATAAGGTTATTATACCGAAAGTTTTGGAAAAAATGGTTTTGAAAGTTCAATTTTTATCGAATCTAATTTCGATGTATTTCGATGTTCCTTCACTTTTATGCGGTCCTCTTCATTTCATATAATGGATGTAATATCGACGATATTCGATCTCGATAGCACGTAGCAGCAATACGAAAACGCGAAAAACGCAACTTTCTACGAGAAAATAATCACTTTCCATCGAAACGAAGACACGAAATTAGTTTTTCCAATTTTCTTTCACTTCAGTCGTAGCCGAAAAACCGAATTTCAGCGGTAAAACGAAACTAAAACCTAAACGGACGACAAATATGAGTAGAAAAAAGATAACTTGAGCTTCTGAAACGAAAACTTGAGAAGGAACTGATAAGAAAATTTACTATAGCGATGATGTATTGCAATTTATGGATATCGATATTTCTAAAATTGTTTTACTACGTCATAAAATTGGATTGTTCCAATTTTGTGGCTGCGACGTAATAGAAGAGAAAGGACTATTGAAGGTAAATATTTCGATCAGTTGTTTCTCAATTGTTTTCGTTCGTTTTTTGAAGTAAGTAGAAATTCTTTGTTACCGACTGTAGTGTTCGAACCAAGTGTATTGTAAAAATTGAGATGTCGGATTCAAATCCGTCGTCGTCAGCTAGTGACCAGAATGAGGCAGCTGTCAAAGACGAAGTCCTCGAAGAGCCTCTTCCCAAGAAAATCAAATTAGAACCTACCGAGCAGAAGAGTCTGGCTGTTGAGAAGTTGGAGCAACGTTTGGGTGGAATTTTGTGCTGTGCAGTTTGTCTGGACCTTCCAAAAACTGCCATTTATCAGGTATCCTGTCACTTTGAACTTTGCGTTGACTTTTTTTTTTCTTTCTTTAATTGATCACTCGGTGCCCAGTGTACCAACGGACATCTCATGTGTGCTGGTTGCTTTAATCATCTGTTGGCTGATGCTCGTCTGCGAGATGAGAACGCCACGTGCCCAAATTGTAGAGTTGACATCAGCAAAACGTCGGTATCTCGTAATTTGGCTGTAGAGAAAGCTCTGAGTGAGTTACCCTCGGAATGTCAGTTCTGCGGGGAAGAGTATCCTCGTAATTTTGTCATCAGACACGAACAAAGCCAGTGCGAAGAAAGGTACGTCGATTAGTCGCTATTTTTTTACCTTTCTACGTCGTATCTATTTTTTTAATATAATACACGATATTCCTGTTCGCAGGTCGACTGTTTGCCAGTATAGTCGTATTGGTTGCCCTTGGCAAGGACCTTTCCACGAGCAAAAAGAACACGAACGCAACTGTACTCATCCGCATAATACTGGCGCGCAAGTCCTGCAGGCCTTAGATTTGATCGAACAAAGCAAAAAAGAAGAAAAATTACTTTACGAATCGATTATAGAATTTTTATCCTTTGAAAAAGTTAATTTCCACGGTAATTGAAGGTTTTAGTACTATTTCAAGTCTGTAGGATCTTAGAAGGAATCAATCGCCGCCTCAATTTTTAATGTAGTCTGAAAATTCATGTACTTTTGAGAAGAGAATTCCCATTTATTTTTGAAAGATTTTTATAATTTGAGATGCATCACTCTGAAAAGAAAATTGTATGTGATAAAGGTTTTTGGAGCTGGAAAGTAAAATAATTTAATTCTGATTCTAAGTTTGGGAATCAAAATTAGCGCTTAATATTCCAGGAACATTTCTATTTTACAGATAAGCCTTCCGGATATCCTCTCAAATTTCCCAGAATGCTACTCTCAAGAAAAACAGAAATTTAATTCGATGTCATTTTTAAAATAATTTAAATTTTGCTTTACCCTCGTATAACAGGCTATAAATAATGTAAATGGCTACCGAAAGGTTCTAAAATGTTTTTTCGACTATTCACTGTACAACTCATTTCTAAAAAAAAAAAACAGAATAAACATTCCTTGAGGACCTTATTGTGCTAAATGTGCATTTCAATTGTGTAAATCTTTGGTTCTATGACTCATGAGTGTTTTTTTTTTAGATTTACAGATGAAACCATACCGCACGGATGAGTTTATACACAAACTATTCTACGAGACGGGTCGCTTTCAGGCATTTGATCAGCAGTGGGTTGTGAAAGCGCGCGTTAACAACAGCCAGAGAGATCCAGCTCTCAGCTGCGAACGAGAAATGTCTTATCAGGTAACGCAACACATCTATCCTCTACTCGTTCGAGTCTCCTGTAATTAGATTTCTATCTCGCCTAAGTCGTCATTTTTTAGTGATCTTTGATCGCAAATTCTTGTTTTTTCTTGTGTATAATATTTTCTATCCACCAACAGCTTAGCTCTTCGTCGATTTTCACCCTTAAAAAATGAAGAAAGTAAGCACTTGTTATTTTTTTCCTCTTTTTTTTTCTCTCAATAATGCCCTCTTACCAAGGCGTTGACCAGAAGTATCTGAAGCAGCTCGTCAAAGGATCTCGTAATTTTTTTTCTTCTATTTCAGCTCCGTGTCAATTTCGCTAGTTCATTTTTGTATTAAAATTGAAGTGTATCCGCGTGAACTTTTTCTTTTGAATTCTAATTTTAACCTGACAATTTTGTTATAAAGTCAATTAATCGACCATGTAATCGTCGTTTTTGCGTAGCACTAAGAAATTTTTACTGTTTGAATATTGAACGTCCTTTGTTACAATTTAAGATCTCATCTTGTTACCTTTTTTTTCTCTTTTTTTTTTTTTTCATCGTAATTATTGAATACGATTAGTTCTAGTCATTTAATTCATTTCATCCAATTTTTTCTTCTTTTTTTTTCTCTTTTTCTAGTAATTTTTTATACTCTTTCATTGTTACTTCAAAATAAATTGTATGATACATTTCGATTAAGATGAAGTAATTATTTTAAAAACAAGTACGAGTAATCATTCTGTTCTCAGCGACGAAACAACGAACCACTTTTAGGGGTCATTCTACAGCATCGTATCTCCTTTTTTTTTTTTTCTTTTACTCAATCAAATGTAAATATTTTTCGACCACGGATGTTTCGTAATTGCCTTAACTTTGACGAAAATCTTTTTTTTTTTCGACTTGAAAAAATTAAAGTAGTCTCACAGTGAAAAATAAATCCTCGAATAGTGGGTAAGAACGAGTACATATTCGTTTTGTTTATCATCATTTCTTATGACTGAACTTATATTTGTAATTTATTTGTATAAAAACTAATACTTATTCTTTTCTTTTTAATTTTACACGATATTAGATAAGTTTGAAAGCAAAAACTCCGCAGCCAATTAGTCTTTCTTACATGATTCTTCGCGGACCGTTCAGCGATGCTAAAGTCAACCCGAAAATTTACAAATTCGATTTCACAGAATCGGAACTTGAGACGCCGTACACGAAATTACCTCTGGTGGACACTGCAGAATGTAATCGACTACTTTCGAAAAAAGTTATTGACTTCAGGTAACAATTTTCGTTATAAATTTACTTTTTTTTCTGTTATAATATCCCCATTAGCTTCATGACAAATTCTAAAAAGCTGTAAAATACATTCTGTTTGTGTTCTATCTAAAATTATCATAGATTTTCAACTATATGTGCAGACTTTTGTTTGTCAGGGAAACGTTGAATCACTTTATAGTCTAGGAAAAATAAATGAAAATGAAAAAAGTCAAAAACGACTTGACTTTTGGCTCTACATAGCTTTAAGATCCAAAATTAACACAATAAAAGACCTGCCCCTTTTGAGGTATGCTAAACCCCCTGTTGCGAATAAGTGGAAGGTCAAAACTAGTTTTTTACTTCTAAGTTTTTAACTATCAATTTTTCCAAAAAATCTTCATACCAAAGTTGTTCCTCGTCGAATTAGCTGTAACTTTTGTATTAGCATTTTGTTATATTTTCATTAGAAACAGAGATTAAGTACATCGAAAAAAGTACTATTTTCCGAACACAAAAATATGCGTCATGATTTTTTTATCGACTCGCTATATTTGGATTTGTGAAAAAAATGCTTTAAATAAAAGTAATTTTGTATTCATGTCCTATAAAAAATTCAGTTTTTGAATTGAATGGAAGTGACTCCAAAGTCTGATAATAAATGGTTCTTGAAAGTAACCAAGTACAATTTTATCAAAATACATAATATAATTTCTATGCAAATTATTTCATCTCTTTGATTTGTGGGAAATTTAATACGAAATAATTTCTATTTGAAGTATTTTTTCCACGATCAAAACCGAGCGAGTTTATAATAAAATTATAACAAAAATTCTAGTGTTTTGAAAATATTATTTTCGACGTTCCTTTTCTCTGCTCCTCATGAAGGTACAGACAAAGAAATGCTGTTGTAGCAAATTTTATGAGGAACAACCTTTGTATTGAACTATTTTTTAAATAAATTCACTCTGGTGTTTTAATTTTGTTTTCAGGTTGATTATGTTTGTTCATCAGAAGTAGATTTTACGGCTCGATTTTTAAACGACCTACTTTCGTTCGCTTCAGTTTTATTTTATAGAACTTTCTCTTCTCCCGAATGTGAAATAGTCAGTCGATAGAAGGCGTGCTATTTTTTATATTCTCGAATGATTCGAAAGTTTGTCATTCGATCTTAATCTACTTTTAACGATTTGCAGATAAAATGAGTGCACTTTTTTCCCCCATTCTAAAATAATATGACGAAAAGAATAAAAATTCACTCGTCTCCACAGTAGTAATTACAGCAGGCTACTAGTTTCTATTTTTCTCAAGCACTTTTTTTCCCTTTTACATTTTACTTATATCGTTACTTTAATTTTTATTATTAATATTATCATTATTAAAGCTTAACATTTTTTTTTTTCGTTTCGTAAAGTGGCGTTTTGAATTTTATGAATTTCCGTGCATTGAAAATGCGAAGTGACCTATTTGTTTGTACTTTTATTTTAGTTCCAATAATCTCGTATCTTAATTTTGAACCGTAGGCGTTACTTTTTCCTTTTTTTTTTTGTTGAAATTGCAAATTTTCTGGAAAGTTGGTTTTGTATTTACAGCATGTATAAAAATTGTACATTATTTCAGTCAACTTTTTGTTGCCAAACCATGCGTAAAATATATCTCATACTCTATCACACGACATATTATGTATTTGTACGATTAATGTTATGGCATATGAGTTTTAGTAGAATTGTTTTTCTCCTATAATTATGAAAGAAACTATTCTTCATTTTTTAGAGTTTATTTCACGTACTTTTGAATACATACATACTTAATTATAGGAATGATATACAAAATTCGAAAAACATAACTTACAAGAATCAAAAAAGATATTCAGCATGTGATGTATAAGTGCTGGAAATTTTCTGAGAGAGCCTGAAAGGATCTTTACATAAAACGTAAACCAAAATGATTACAAGTTCTTTTGAAATCTTAAAAAATAAACAACTAGTCTGCAATACTTGAAACACGCGAGTAAAAATAAAAATTACAAAAACTCCGTCACACTTAAAACAAAAAGTAATATAAAATTAATTAGTAAACAAAATAAAAAGACGAGTAAAATGCGATAAGACAAGCGAGAAATGCCAAAATGGTTTTGATTTAAATCTAACAGAGTGTTTGTCGATGAGAAAATCAATTTTAATCCAGAATACTGGAACTACGTTATCATTAGCACATCATAAGAATACAAATATTGCACGTCAAGAATTCTCAAAATATTCACTGCGATTCGATAGCTCAGTGCAAAAATTGCTTTTACGCTATATTATTGAATTTTTTAAGCAAAGCAATCAGTTACTGATATAGAAAGTGTATTCAGATAATGTAATTTTGAATTGCCATTACTCCAACTAGATAATAGAGCTTGAAATTTCATTTCCAACGATATCAGAAAGAAGACTTTTTGCACTGGGCCATCAAACTGGAGTCAAAACTAAAAACAATATAATCCCATCTGTACGTTTTGTGTAAACCCCGTACAAAAATGGTGATGAAAATGAAAATACTGTCTATTTTACTGTTTCCAAATCTCTCACACACATCTCCCAAGTTCCTCAATTTTAGCGAGCAAGAATATAAAAATAATTCAGCTTTACATTCGATGGCCAACATCAACGATAGAGGAAACGAATGAAAAATCAGTCAAAATGCAAACTGTTTGTCATAAATACATGGCACTAGATGCTTCTTCGAGTCAATATATAACAATTAAATTGGAGTCGATTAGATACTTTCTCGTGAAGACCAGTCAGAATCTTCGTTACTAAGTACGTATCACAGAATCCTCTTCTTCACAAAATTTAAGCTGCAACACAAAAAAAAAGTATAATAATTATATTCATTGTTGAAATTTGATTAGCACGAAAAAAAAGTTGAACGGGTGTACCGAAAATGATCAAAACAATCTCTAACAAATAATTGTTTATGTGTAATTTTTTACCCATTTAGTTTTGATGAGATTACTTTTGAAAAATAATTTTTTGGAGTTTGGACTCCTAACAATTTTGCAGGGCGTGATCAACGACAAGAGAACAAATTTAGAAGCGAAAAATTGAACTTACCGTCTTTTTTCGGCACAGGTTTGTCAGGAATTTCATTTTTTTCCACATATTCATCATCTACAAATAAAGCGTTAAAATTAAAATAAGTCTTCGAGCAACAATACCCAATCTTATAATACAGATCCAGTTTCAAGTGAGAAATGAAAAAACAAATTTATCAAAATCAAGGATATCAGCAACGATAAAATGTGAAAACCTCTAAGGCCCAATCACCTTCATAATAAATTAAATAAATAAATGAAGAATTTTTCTAAAGTGACAGAAGTTATTTCTGGAAGCTTTTAAATATATATAGATGAAAAACAAAATCCCAAACGAGGATAAGCATACGAGGGAACCAGTACAACAGCCAATTATTCACCAAAATATTGGTTGATGACGAGTTTATAAATTGCTAACAAAGAAATAGTCAGATATCCCTTTGGAAAAATTACCCCCCCCCCCAGTGGGAAATTCATCAACATTACCTTCTTCGTCGTTTTGATAATTGATGTGTTTCGGAATCTCTGGAGCTTGTTTCTCTCTGTGCAAAAAAAAAAGAAAATTTTAAAATCTCAAGCTTCAGTTTTTTATTGCAGTATTTTAATGAGTGAACACCTTCATTATTCAAATACTCTTGGGAGACACCTCAAGAAAGACAATATGCATTATATTACTTTACGTTGTTCATCAAATTATATTTCAATTTTTTTTTCACACGACATTTCAACATCAATAAACAGTCGATTCAAGATGTTCCTCAATCACTCACTCTCCCCAAGGAAAAATTGTTAACACAACAAATATTGCTGTAACGAAAGAAGAAAGTCATTTTCCCTTAATTTCCTAACAAATTCGAAAAAATTACTTCTCTTCTCCAGGCGGATGAAGGACGGGAGCGGGTAGGATGTCACCCTGATCTTCGACTGGACGTTCAGCAGCGTTATTGCTAGCACTGCTAGCCTTTGGTTTTCCCATGTTAAGATAAGGCAAAGGTAAATTTCCCTGTTGATTTTTGAAGATGTTGTCGTTCTGCAAATCCTGTTCGGCATCTCTTTTGTCGTCTCCCATGAACTGATCATCTTCTTTCTTATCAGACTTGACCGATGGTGCTTTGATCTACGACCAAACGATACCAATTTAAAATAAGAACGGAATTATTCGGCGAAAGAAAATCGAAAGGAATGTCATTAGTCGTTACCACGTTTTCATCCATTTTCATATCATCTCCAGATCTCAAGTCTAATGATTTACGCATCATATCTTCTGCACCTGCATTGTGTCCATTATTAGGAGGGGGTCCAACCTGCAACAATGAAACAACATTCAGTAGGTACTTGAACTAGTCCATTTTCATGATGACCGAAAACTAAATCCAAGATATGGATAAAGTAGAATCTGTAGAATCGAATACAGCAAAACTTTTTTTGTTACCACAGTAAATGAAAATTTTAACTGAATTATCAAGGAAAAATTAAACTTTGACCATTTTCTCATTACTGCAGAAGCATTATATAAAAAAAAACTGATGAGAAGATTATGGCTTCTAACACTAGATGGTGATTAGTAGAAAAAAATATTCAACATGATGAGCCAAAATTATTTCAATTCAGGCACTTCGAAAACTCTCTACGACATTTTTCAAAATCGTTCATCTTCATTTCTTTTTAAAACCAATACTTGGAAATAATTTTCATCATCTCCATACATCTATACTACATTTCAATTTTACTTGTTTCGCTTCTTCGTGTTCAACTAGAGCTTGAGGATTAATTCCAGGAGTAGTTGGCTTCGATCCACTCTGAACTAAATCCACCTGGAAAAAAAGTCAAGGTGAATAAAACTAAAAAAATTAAAAGCTTATTAGTTACGAGTATAAATAAAAGCAGCGCATTCTAGAAGGTAAGATCTTCTAATTATACGGGAAAAACTTTTTCAACTGGTCCGAATTTTTCATAAATCTCCTTGAACAATACGTAAATTTTTACGCAAAACAATTAATGGATTTATCGTTAAAAGGCTGCCTTAAAATTCATTAATCCCGTCTGAAAATTTCTGTCTACGGTCAAAAAAAAATTGAAATTTATTCTTCGATTTGAGGGTAATTAATTTCATCAATTATGTTAATTTATAAAATTGCAAAGGAATTTCTAGGATAGGACCTCGTCGAAAAACGAATCTGTGGCTAAAACCCAGAGTGATCCATGTCCAAATTTAGTGTTAAGGAAATTCTGACTACCTTCGAAGAAGTTTATTTCATATTTTCATCATGTGAACTCATTGGTTGCACATTTGATATAATTTGACGACTAAGTTTATTAAAAATATTTGTGAAATTTACTCGTTCTACAAGTCCCGCTGGTCTGTTATCTGAAACAACTTTTTGACTAGGAATCTGCATGTTTTCCAAGATTTTAATTTTATCCTGCAAAGAAAAAACATTTTAACTGACTTTATACGAGTGAAAGGAAAAATCGTTTTAGAATTTCATTGAGCTTACTTTCAACTTTTCAATTTCTCTATCTTTTTCTGACTGCGCCTGCTCTAGTTGTGAAGTTAATTTACTGTTTTCATCTTTTAAATCTTGATTTTCAGCCTGGAACAAAAAAACGTCAGTGAGTAAAAAACTTTTCGCTAATGAGCTATTTTTGGATATGAATAATTTTTTAATGGAAAAACATTCATTTTGAGAACTGTGCACGAATTTTTTAGATATGGAAGAGTAATGAAAGAATCAGTGAAGACAGAGTAAAAGCAATGTAATGTCGCAGCAAGTTTTTAATGTAACAGGAAACACTAAAAATCATCGCAATATCAAAGAATCTAAATAGATTTTTTTCAGATTTTCTTTGAAAAATAAATACAATGTGTATAAATAAAGCTGAAAGTTCACGAACTTTATTTAATTAGAAGGCGAAGAATGAAACTTGGCTGAAAAGCAGGCAAGAGTGATCAATTCGATTGATCCTAGATGTATTTTTCGAGTCTTCTATTTTAGGAAAAAATTAATTATACCTTCAAATTTTCAAGTTCGTGTTTCAAATTTTCGTAACGTGAGTTTGCATCGTCTTTTTCTTTCTTTAAATCTTCTTTTTCTTTTCGACGTTCTTCTTGCTCTAGGCTCAATTTGCTTTGCATCTCATCGGCATGTTGCTTGTCTTTCGTTTTTTCATTTTCCAATGACTGTTCCAATCTTAGTTTATAATCAATTGCATCTGGAAGAAAAATTACTAATTATAAAACAACATGAAGGCAAATTATTTAAAA
The DNA here is from genome assembly GCA_038050395.1 of Parthenolecanium corni. Lineage (NCBI taxonomy): Eukaryota > Metazoa > Arthropoda > Insecta > Hemiptera > Coccidae > Parthenolecanium > Parthenolecanium corni. Next base: position 1,931,084 of record JBBCAQ010000034.1, on the reverse strand, counting down.
ACTTAAGTACGACGGATTCTTTTGAAACAAAAGGCTCATCAGAAGTAATAAAATATTCAAAATTCAACGATAATAAAAACTGTTAAAAAGAATCCTATGTCTAAATAGAGTGATTCAAGTCTAAAATCAGTTTTGAGAAAAACGTAGTTTAAGTAATCAAAATACACTCGTTTCCCTTGTTTTAAGCGGTTTTGGTTTTCATTTCAAGGGTGATGAGGGACTGTTTTGCAACACTGAGTTCACAGGACGAAAGTGCAAAGTAAACTTCATCGAAAATAGTTAAAATCTCCTTACAGCTAAATTTGGACTTGAATATTTAGATCACTCAACAGAACTGATGCCTTAAAACTGATATTTCCCCATCTTCATTCTTCAGTTTTTAATGAATCAACTTAAGATGTTGAACCAATATTTCTTCTTTTTGGCAGGCAAATGTTAAATTTTACTTGCGAGATTACATAAATACACTAATAAAATCGTACTTTGCAACTGTGTGCTGGCCAGCTCGTGCTTCTGTTTACAATGTACTAATTCCTTCTTCACCGAATTCAGTTCATCCGCAGATTTGTGAATGAGCACGAGCAACGTCAACATAATCAGCACACAACTAACAAATGGAAACAGGATGTTTTTATTCATCCTCAATTGCGACCGGAGAATCATTTTGGTATCTTCAAGATGAACTGCAACAAAATTTCAATAATAGGTTTTTAAGACCACAGAAGAGTAGCATTGATCTAAAAATGACACATCTACATAAACAAAAACATAGAATAACATATAACTGAACTGCAATTATTCTGGATTCTGTCTCGTTTCAGTATTTAAAGAAGTCATTGATTCTCTTCGAGATGAAAAATATCTGGTCTGATTTTAAAAATTAACAAGTTCGAATAGTTATGTAATAAGAGAACCGGGGCGAACTTACCTACGGGTAAAATTGAATACACAAAATTCGAAGAGTTGAATCGAACTGAACGAAAAATTCAATTATTATAATTATTCATGATTACTTAAGATTATCAGATTAAAAATAGAAATTAATTGAAGTATGGAAGAAATTTTGGTAATCAGCAAAATTCAAATACGAATAGGGAGAAGTCAGAAGAGTGAAGACTGAACAGTCAACAGCTAATTTTTTTGATTGATGGTCGATCCTTCTACAGAAACTGCAGAGTACATATGTGAACGTCGCAATTCTGTATTTTTTTCTCGATACAACGAACACGTCTCATTCTGACAACTTTTTTCTTTTTTTTTTTTATCAATTCTCAGTTTTTTTGACTGTCGTGGTTCGTAGACGTTGCTGATGAAAATTATTGCAAATTTTGGCAATTATTCGAAAGTTTTCAGTTTATTAGTGTCGTGTTAAGTGCTGTGTTGTGTCGAAAAAAGCTCTCCTGACGCAAATCGTTTATTTAAGTACCTAGTATAGTAACTATTTTCAAATTTTCAATACTGTGCAACGTTACATGTGCCAATTCTTCGTTTTCAGAGAACTTTCCCGCCCTACTTTAGTTGTCTGAGACCATATCCTTTACAGATTTTCATCATGTATAAAGCTAGGACAGTAGTAAATAATTTAGTTCCTTTTTTACCAAGTGTGGTTGGACGTGACCGATTTGCATCTTGGCTATCAAGTTCGAGCAGGAATTTTGCGACCAGTCGTGTTCGTCTTAGAAGCACAGAAGTATCCGCTGAACCATTTCTAAATGGCAGTTCGTCAAGCTATGTCGAGGAGATGTACAATGCTTGGTTGGAAAACCCCAAAAGCGTTCATAAAGTAAGTTTCTATGGTCTGTAGTACATCTGTCGTAGTAATGACGTAACGATGAGTCATAATTCATTTGATAGAAAGAACAGAAACTGGCATTGAGCCCATCCACGATTATGTAAAATTTATTGAAGAAATTTAATTTCCAGTATCAGTTTCACTGCCCATATCGAAAATAAATGAGTAAATGGTTTCGAATTCTTGAATGGTTTGTTATTTTTGAAGAAAATGAAATAGGTCACTTAAATTTACTAAGTAAAAGTTATAAGCGATTAAAAAATTTATTGATGGTAAAGCTTGAGCAATAATATCCATGCAGCTGTTTGTAACGCCATTTTTCAAATTTTATTTCAGCTTCAACCTAAACATAAGATGACCAATGGACTCGGTATCTAATTGTATTCTAAACGAAGTTTTCTGTGTTAATTTTTTGAGTTTTGAGGAACGGTGGACACAACAGCTTATATACTCACTTTATGGCAATTAAAGTGAGAACCTCGACGATAAACTCACTATCATGATATTATGTCACCCTCAACTTTCCATCATCAATGGTAAAAATAGAAGCTAATGAGGCAAAAATGTATGGAGTATGAATATTTAACGATGAAAATCTCTAGTTAAGATCGAAATTCTACTATGTTCTCTCAGTTAAATGAATTTGGAAAAATGGAAGTAAAAAGATGTAATCATGGAACGAAAAAGAAAAAATTAGTAATGCATATTTCATGTAAATTTTAATGTTTGAGGTATTTGATTTTTTTCGAAACTGACAAATTGTTGAAAAAAATTTCCTCAATCCCATCAGTTTCTTCATTTTCTATTGTTATTTTAAAATTTTTTCTATCTGTCATAGAAACAGAGATGAAAAGTGCCAAAGATAGTTGAAGTTTTCGAAAAAATGACAGTAAAAACGCTCCTATGATAAATAGAAAAAAATGCTGACTGCTAGAGTTGTAAATATTTTGATGGAAAGTAATTTTATTCAGATGTAACATTGGCATATGTTATAGCTAAAAATTTGGTTACATTTAGCCCTCATTTTGGGAGATAGGGTTATGGCAGGTGGATTTGAGGGGACTTTTTAGAGGTAATTCTGAAGATAGTCGTCGAGTTTCTGCGTATTAATTTTTTCTACAGGAATTTTTGCAGTTTGAAATATCATCTGCACTGGAATATGAATATTTTTTTTTGTATTAATAATTGAAGTATTGAATGAACGTGTCTGTCATAATGATATCGATAACTCATTGTTGATTTGTAAGCCTGTGTGTTTATCAACCTCGCCTTTTTGTTCTCCCCACCTTTGGTCGTCTTGTATTTGGCATTATGTAGCCTCGTATTTTATTCTTCATGAATGTACAATGCAGTTATCGAATATATTCTGAGAGTAACGTTTGTTTTTCGTACGTTTAACTTAACAGGTTATGGGCCCAGCTATGTGATAAGCTGCGGCGTTTTTACTGTACGAACGTGAAAAATAATGTAACTGTCAGATTTTTTTTTTTTTTGAAACTAATATTCGTTTTTACTTGCACAGTTCTCTGGTGCTGTACGTATTCCTTGACCGTAGTAAATTTTTTTTTGGTGTCGCAAGTTTTCGTAGTGGCTAGATTTTTTTTCTCTGTCGCCATGTTGAAAGTTGCCAGAATCAAGCCATTTGATGGGACCAAATATTCGTCTTGGAAGTTACGGGTTACTGCGGAATTGCAGGCAAATGGTCTGTATGATGTTGTTGTTAATGATCCACCACAGCCTGCCAATCGTTCTGATGCGTGGAAACGTGAAAATTTCAAGGCCAAGGCAGTCCTAGTGGAAAACTTGGATGACTCACAGTTATCATATAGTGAAAAACCATTGGCTCACGATATTTGGGCTGCTCTTGAAAGAACTTTCGAGAGGAAAAGCTACCTGCAGTTGGCTTACCATTGTCGTCGACTGTATTCATTGAGATATGATGGTAAAGGTGATCTCGGTTCGTTTTTCAAGGAGATGGAGGACATCATTTCGGAAGTAAGAACATCTGGCCTAGATTTTTCTGAGAAACACGCAGTAGTTACGCTATTCTCAGCGCTACCTGGTGAGTTTAATTCTGTTATCGCTGCCTTTGGCGACATGAATAGTAACTCGCTGACGATGGATCAAGTTAAGGGCTCATTACTCGATTTTGACCTAAAGCAGAAAGATACTGCTGTTAGTGGTAAGAGCTCTGGTGGCGGTAACACCCACAATGCCTTTAAAGCATTTTCGTCAGGAGGAGGTAGTGAGCAGCACTCCAGTAATGGACCAGGTACTCGTTTTCCATTTAAATGCAATTACTGTGGCCAAAAAGGGCATAAGGCGTCATCTTGTTTCAAGAAGAAGAGAGGTCAGCCAAAAGGTGTTGGTAGTTATAAGCCTAGTACTGAGGCAAGCAATGCAGAGGGCAGTGACCCCCCTGAGGGTTCATCGATCAATGTGGCGTTTATTGCGGAGGCCTGTGCATCCATTAAAGAAGGTTCGAGTCATGCAGTTACGTTTGCATTGGATTCAGCATGTACGGAGCATATGGTTGGTGATGCAAGTTTATTTCGTCGATGGTGCGCTCTGAGCCCTAAACAGTCAGTTCGATTGGCCGAGGACTCAGTTACCTATGCTGAAAAGAAAGGCAATTTATATCCTTTAACTACAAATACTGGTTATGTTCTTAAACTTGATGATGTATTGTATTTGCCTAATTTTCGTAGAAATTTGTTATCTGTTCGACAATTAGATAGGGCAGGCTATACTGTGAATTTTAAAGGTGGCTCAGTCACCGTTTCTGACACTAATAATGTAACTGTTATACAGGCTACGTCCGTTGGTAATATGTATCTTTGTGATTTTAATATTTCTTTTTCTGAGTCAAATGCCGTAATGTGCGATGATATTGAATTAATGCACGAAAGGCTAGGACACCTTAATGAAAAATCTTTGTTATTTTTAAAGAAATCTGGTCGCATTAATTTTTCTGGCAAGTTTACTAAGGTTTGTGACGGCTGCCGTTTTGGCAAGCAAACCAAATTGCCTCATATTTCTAGCCATACGAAAGTTTCTGAACCACTGGAATTGGTCAGCTCTGATGTTTGTTGTGCAAATTTGCCATCGTATTGTGATAATCGATATTTTGTAACTTTTGTTGACCATTTTACAAATTTTGTTGTCATTTATGTTTTGAAACACAAGTCCGGTGTTTTCAGTGTTTTCAGGGAATACGAGGCGCGCACCAGAAACAAATTCGGCCGTGGTATTCAACGCCTTCGCACTGACAATGGCACTGAGTATGTGTCAGAGGAGTTTGAATCATATTGTGCAGAGAAAGGGATCGTATGTGAAAGAACGATTCCATACACGCCTCAGATGAATGGAAAGGCGGAAAGACTTAATCGAACCTTGGTGGAAAAGGCTCGATGTTTGCTGCATCAGAGTGGACTCGAGAAAACGTACTGGGATGAGGCAATTCAGTGTGCTGCTTACCAGTTAAATCGATGTCCAAATTACGAGAATAAGATTCCTGCTGAACTGTGGTATGGTAAAGATGTAGACTATTCTAAGCTGAAGAAATTTGGTTGTCTTGTGCATTTGTTGTTACCTAAGCAGAAACGCGATAAATTTGACCCAGTTTCGAGAAAGTGCGTGATGATTGGTTACGCAAGCAACGGGTATAGACTGCTCGACCCCCTCACTAATAAAGTGGTTCTGGGCCGTGATGTACGTTTTGACGAGAGCAGAAACTACAGAGATATCGTCGACGTTGTTCATGCTGGAGATGCTGGTGAATTTAGTAGCCAGCAGAGCCCTGAAGTACATGGTGAGGAGGTGCAATCCACCTCTAACTCGAAACATGAAACTGCTGATAGTTTACCTACCACAGTGAGTCGGCCAGTAAGGAATCGAAAGCCTCCAAAACGCTTTGAGGATTATGAAGTCTCTGCGCTGCTGTGCGAAACTTATGAAAGTGAAGCTCTATCCAGTCAGTCAGAAGTTGAGAAGTGGTTGGTGCCAAAGCAGGAGGAGCTGAATGCTATGAAGAAACATGCCGTTTGGTCGCTGGTACCTAGACATCCTAAAATGAACGTCATTCCTACAAAATGGATTGTGAAAGAAAAGGATGACGGCAGACTTCGTGCTCGCTTAGTAGCTATGGGCTGCTGTGAGATTGAAATGTATGAAAATGTATATTCTCCAGTTGTTAATATGTTCACTGTAAAATTGTTCTTATCTTATGTAATTTCGAATTCTTTACATTTACATCACATGGACGTGAAAAATGCTTTTCTCCATGGTGAACTTAATTACGATGTATTTATTGAACAACCTCCTGGTTTCGGCACTGGCCGAAATTTAGTTTGCAAGCTAAATAAGGCCATTTACGGTTTGAAAATTTCCCCAATTTTATGGAACAAATGTATTAATGATTTTTTAGTAAATGAACTTGGATTTAGACGTTCTGAAATGGATGCCTGTTTTTACTCAAAATTTAATGGTAATAACGTAACTTTGATTTTAATTTATGTAGATGATATCTTGTTCGCATCCAATAACGTAAATGACTTATTAGAAATAAAATCCAAGTTAGGTAATAAGTTCGATATGGTGGATTTAAAAGAAGTAAAACAGTTTTTAGGTATCAATATTAGCTACTCAAATAACGTAATGACCTTAAGTCAAGAGAAGTATATTGAGAAGCTCATTAGGAAATTTGACCAAGCATCATTTAACGTTTATACACCTATAGAGAAAAATTTAAAGTTAGAAGTTAATGAAAATGGTGCTCCTAATGTAAAGTTGCCATATCGACAATTAATTGGTTCTTTGCTGTATGTGTCAATGGCTACTAGGCCTGACATATGCTACAGTGTTAATTATTTTAGTAAATTTCAATCATCTTACACAGATGAACATTATAAATATTTACTCAGAATTTTGTGCTACCTGAAAGTCTCAAAACAATTAAAATTAACGTACCGTAATAATAAGCTTTCAGGTATTGAAACTCTTCAGTGTTTTGTAGACGCTGATTGGGGAAATGACATAGATCGAAAATCAGTGTCTGGATACCTCATTCGTTTCCTTGGAAACCCAGTTGTTTGGGCAACCAAGAAGCAACACTGTATCTCCTTGTCGTCTACTGAGGCGGAATATATAGCACTTTCTACTTTCGTACATCATGCCCTTAACTGGGTAGTTGAGCTAGTCTCCGAGTTTAAAGTAACTGTAGATTTTCCTATTTTAATTTACGAAGACAATGTGGCCGTGATTAATATCTTAGACACTTCTTTTTCAACTAAAAGGTCCAAGCACATAGATATTCGCTGTAAATACCTTAAAGAAGTCACTAATTCAGAATTTATTAAATTAAAGTATATTAAATCTGTCGAACAACCTGCGGATATCTTCACCAAAGGCCTGGACCGTGTGACATTTGAAAGGCTACGCTCAACATTGAATGTTATTTGATTTTTTTTATTTTTTTGAGTCTTAGTACTCGTATCATTTTATTTTGTTCTAACTTATAATCGTGACCATGAATTTTTTTTTTTGTTTTTCTTATTTTTATGGCCTTCGATTTCATTTCGTTAATTTTATATTTAAAAGGCTCAGTTGAGGAGGAGTGTTGATTTGTAAGCCTGTGTGTTTATCAACCTCGCCTTTTTGTTCTCCCCACCTTTGGTCGTCTTGTATTTGGCATTATGTAGCCTCGTATTTTATTCTTCATGAATGTACAATGCAGTTATCGAATATATTCTGAGAGTAACGTTTGTTTTTCGTACGTTTAACTTAACACTCATTAAGATTAATTTTTGTTTTTTTATATTTTTTTATTGGCTTAAGCTCGAGGTTGAACTGTAAATTATGTTTCTCATATTAACGAAGCAGTGCTCAATACTATGATTAATTATTTGTATTATGCTTCTTTTCCAGTCTTGGGACACATTTTTTCGAAGTTCGGCTGCGGGTCTTAGTCCCGGTTTAGCTTATCAGTCTCCCCCAACGTTGGGTGAGCCGGGTCGCAATCATGTACCCATCTCCAGCTTGGTGCCTCTTTTTGGAGGTGCCAATGCAGGCATCGGAACAACCGTTGACGAGAAAATAATCGACGACCATTTGGCTGTACAGGCTATCATACGTTCGTACCAGGTAAGGAATCCGTCTACTCCCTTCTTAGATTTGAGGTTTTGATTTTTGGCTGCCGAGTAGGTTATCTAGACCTCCACGGTTTGGCTGCGTGCGATTTCGAAGAGCATTAAAGAGAAAAAATTGCTGTCATTTTGGATCATGTCCAACTTGCATTTTCGTTAATGACCCTCACCTACTTTATCGTACTGTTTTTTATAGTCAGCCGTTTTTTTCCCAATTAATTTTTTTTTTTTCGTATCTAATCTTTGATCGAATCGATCACCTCTGTGACAATGTTTATTCAAACATGAATTGCATTAAGATTTATAACAGCAGACGTGATTAACTCGGATAAAAAACTCATTCTGTTGCTCAAAACAACAGAATCGTGGCCACTGCTCTCTTTCATCCTTCTTGAAAATCGTAAACAGGAAAACCCGTTTTGGTTTGGTGCCAAAAATCTCATATTTGAAAGAAAAATAATTTGAAAATTTTTCTTGTTTGTAATTTGATAATTTAAGCGAGATTTTTATTTTACTCGTTTACTTAGTACATACCTTTCTCGTGAAAATTTATACGTGATTTGTACAAGTAGCAAAGAGTGGGTATTAACCAGAACGATTCACGATTGACTGACGAAATAATTAGTTTTTTTTAAAGTGATAATTTCTCGTCTTTTCACCAGACATAAGGTATTACGTCATTTAGCTGTTTACTTATCTTTGGACTTTATCATGTTGACTGAATTTCTACGTTTAATAATCGTAGTGTTATCTTTCGAGTTTCATATTTAATGCAGCACTGAATAATATGAAGTAATTTATTAAGTGTCTTGGTTAACTTTTTCAGTTACCCTCGTCAGGACTTGACAGAAATTAAGAAAAGAGTCTACGCTATTATTTTATTTTCAGTCTCCCTTTCCAGCTTTTGAGGGTTGCGTATGAGTTGTATTGAAAATTCTCTGGAAAATATGATTTTTAACTGGAACTGTTACTCTCTAACAACGCTATAATTATTATACAGTGCACTATTCCAGAAATAAAAAAGTCCAAGTGAATTAATATAACTTTGATGATTACTGATATTCGCTTTCTAAAAAAATTTCGATGAATAGTTATAATTGAGGAAAAAATGTTGTTTCAAACTAAGAAAGAAAAAATACGAAATTCACGATGCAAAAATCAGTTGTATTTTGTTACTTTAGCCATTTACAGAAAGATCGAATTGCCTCAACTCTTTATTTTCATTCAGTTCAAAGAAAAGAAAGCTGATGCAATCCGTCTTCTGTAACTTTTACAGAATAGACAACCGTATTTTGCATTAGTTTTTCCATCTTGGCAATGCTCCTCAAAAAGTCAATGACTTTTCACCTGCTTATAGAAATTTTTTCTCATATTCGAAGCATAATTATCTTTTCGACGAATCACTAAATTTTTATTAGGTTTGTAAATAACATTTTTTGACGCTGCATTTTTTCAAATTTTAGTCTCGGGGACATTTAGTGGCTGAGATTGATCCGTTAGGTATTATGGAAAATGAACTCAAAGAGAAAATTGATTCTGATTTGAGCGTACAAATTCATGAAAAATCAGAGAAACAAAATATACTCAGAGAAGTTGTCGTTAGACAGCACTTACACGTTCTGGGTGAGCTGTAGTTTTCATAGTTTTTTTTTATTCCTCGGATGTTTTTTTGTTACGTGTGTATGTGTGCGAATTTTTTAATTTCCTTTATATTTTTCACCCTAAAAACACCGTATTTCATTCCATTTCGTCGTATTTTTCGAAGGGCTCAATTCAAGAAGTGGCTGTTACCAATTTCTTCTATTTTCACGTAAATGAAATGAAAATTTCTGCTCTGTGTAAACATACATTATAATATTTACCTCGTGTTTTTAAATAAATTGAGAGGGTGGTACGTTTATGCATGAAAAAGAGGAGGTTGCATTCACAAAACTACTTTTTTTTGGATTTTTTACGAAGATATGTAGAACAGTGGGCCTCCTTTTTTTAACATTCTAAGGAAGTAACGACTTTTTTTGGTTGCCAAACAATTTTTGTTACTTTGCTCCCTTTGATCTACCTGTGGACAGTGTTGACGACTGTTAATCGGTAATATTTTCTTCTGATTTTGGCATTTATTAGCGAAATTGTAAAGAACTTGAACGCTTGTTTTCTTTGCCTCGATCTATCGATCTTAAAATAACGAATAAAGAATCGTGTATCCCACTAGAATAGTCGAGTACAAATGCGAGTACATTCTATATTTGCAACCTTGAAAGTATTATTGTCGTATTGTCTAATTGAATTTATTATTTCGATAGTTTCTCTGAACATTTTCGCTGACCATGAGCCAAGATACACCATGTAGCTTTGCTTCCGGTGGGAGGATATTTTGTCTTATATTTGTAGCGAATTTTTGATTGCAATTTACTAAAATATAGATACCAGACCTTCCTCGACCACTTCTTCAACTGAGTCTTTCCATTCGCGTTTTAAGAGTGTACTAACATTGTGTGCAGTGTTTTGTTTATTTTCTAACTTGAAAACAAAAACAAGAGCAGTGGCAGTTATGTAGTTGGTGTTGAGGTCTTTACACTTGAGAAATCACGGATGTTAAAATTCTACCACATCCTGGAAAATGCAGGCTGCACTGATGAATGTTGAAGGACACAGATTGTAACTTGAAACGTATTATTGACCTTAAAAACGGTCTGGGCAAATAAGGGAAAATTACACTTGAAAAAAAAACCTTTCGTTTGTCTTGAAAACGAAGATAAATGGGTTTCGAGGAGTACAAAATGTATTTTTGTCTATAAATATTTCACTCGGATAAGGAAAGTCAATTTTTCTCGTGTGAAACTAGTCAAACGTCTTCCACTTACGAATGAAATAAGTGAAATTGGCCTTAATAATATTGAGATTTGATTCGCAATATTATTGTGATCTATTAAAGCATGTCTTAATAAAGGTCCCCCTCTGCCCCGTTATCAGAAATAACTGACCATGTTCAACTTTCTTCGGATCACTCAAAGTTTTCCGTCTGTACATATATAAATACGTACAATTATATAACATGAGCTTATTATCTGTTGAAATATATGCAGAAAGATAAGATTATCGTTCAAAATTTTCATTAGGAAAGATTCAATTTTCACAAAACAGAAAGATGACCCAGGAAAAATAAGCATTTGTAACTTCGATCACGTGGCGATTATGCCAATGGTCGTTGAAAAAAATAACATATTGATACCCTACAGCAGAAAGGTGCTATGTTCATTTCAAAGAATTCACGTGCTTGACTTTGGTGGTAAAACTTTTTTTGTCAACTTGAATGAAGATTATAATCAACTGTCTCGATATTTATGTTAATCAAAGAAGTATTACTACCAAATAAATGCATGCAATAACATTTTTCTCATTTCAAAATTTATTTTGAAATGGACATAGCGTCTTTTTGCTTCAAGGTATCTGTTCATATAAGCTGAGTAACTTACAAGCTTATAAAAAAGTACTAAGCTGGACTACATATTACTTTACCAAAAGCCAACTATACACTCTGGAAATAACCTATGTGAAAAAGGCTTGAAATGTAATATTAATTTGTTGAATATAAAAAATTATTTGTAAATTTGTACTTTGAATATTTATACTACGATATTTGAAAATTTTTCGAATATAAGTTTTATAGTTTTAGGTTTTGAAAAAATATAATTTATGGATGTTTGACCAGGTATTGCTTTTCATCGATAGCATCTGTTTTTTCTTAGAGTCTTAGAAGTTTCCTCTTTTCGATTGTATAATATACTGCCTTAAGACTTACATAACCTTTTTTCCTCACAATTTGAAATCTAACATTCGCATGCTTTTATCATTGTGTGTGCTAACAGATTCGTGGACATCATATCGCCAAATTAGATCCGTTGGGTATTTCAAGTGCCGACTTGGATGATCGACATCCACCGGAATTGTTGTACGACAATTTCTCGTTCGGTAAGTACGACCTCTATTTTATATGCTCGAGTGTACTTTTTTACAGCTAATCGTGTAGATGCACTTTCGTAAATTAATAACTGCTGTGTGTTACCAGCCTTTTGTGTGCTTCAACCCGTTTTAAAGAATGGCACGCAAACTACGCAGATTTGCAAAACTTGTTCGAGTTTATATAGAAATATTTTAGAGGGGGAAGATTGACACATATACAAACTACTTCTTCGTTTTTTAATCGATCAATTTGCCTAAAAATCTTGTATGGTTGGTGATACGCGTCAGTCTCTTCCCTTCCAATAATATCGAGTGAAATTGTAACTACGCTGAACGAATTTAGCAGAAAAATAAAGTCTCGATACTTGTTTGCATCGTGTGCCATAATGGCACGCAGCTGTTTTCATATATTTATTGGTAGAAAAAGCTGATATAGGCGAATCTTATTCTATAAAACCAGCGGGTACCCATTTTCAATTAAAAAAAAAGTATAATCTTCCTTTATTTTCAAACTTTTTAAATTGCTTTATTGGTTAGCGATGAACTAGAAATTTAGAGTTCATCATAAGGCCCTCTACGAATGTACTGTCAAGGAAATGGTACCAAGTGCCAGTCGCCAATACAAATGCAACTTTGCCTGCACATAACTATCTCTCTACACCATGACACAGTGTTATTTCGTTTTCCTGAAAAAGGCGGAAAATCGCTTTTTACATTGTTGCCAATTTGCAAAAACTGAAATTTTTAAAAGACCCCTTAAGAGATTTGTTTTGGTAGAAATTTATATTGAGCGATGATTATACTTTTTTTTAAATATAATTTGAAATAATATTTTGCGTCAACTATCATAATTTCAGCGAATTTGAACAATACAGAAAGTTTAAACTTTTCTACTGCCATTCGTATGTAAGATAATACTATGAATCTGGCTGAGATAGTAGTTAAAATTAGACGAATATTTTACTCTAATTTTTTTCGAGTTTTTGAAGATTTAGTTTTTACGAATTCACGACTCTGTTATGTGACATAATTTTTGGCTTCGTTCATGAAAATGGAATATGGTATTAAAACTACTTTTTGCAGGCAGAATTTCATTTGAATCGACATTTGGCACTTGCGAAGTCATTTCCTTGTGAATAAAACATTTTAATACCTTTAATACCTTTCTCTAACTTCCAAGAAGCTGGGAAATAAAAAAATTCAACTCGATTAAGTGTGAACATTTAGGAGAGAGGGTGAATTTGAGTCCAAAGAACGTAGGTGATTTATCAAATAACACGTTTCAGTATCTCATTGGTGCATTAATTCTTTTCGACGTTCTAATGCATATAAATAAATTTCCGAAATGAGAAAAAAACACGGAAATGAATTATGGCTGCGAATTGAACCTTCGCTATGTAGAGTAAAAGGTCATTACCCTACCCACGGCGCTACCAAGTTCTCTGACCTTAGATCGAGGTTTGAAAATTTCGAGTGTTACAGTTTTGACTCGGACAAATATCACGACGAAAAAAACAAATTTATAGTATTGACTTAGATTTCTTAATTATTGATAAAATTTTCAATCTTTAGAATGCAAAAATTTGAGGGAAAAATTTGTTTGGTATTCACTCGACAAGTTTTGGTGTAATAAACTTAGGGTTAATTTTTGTTGATTGACGTGACAATGAAGTTAGGTATAATATTTTATTTTCTCGTTTGCATTAGTTCGTGTACGAAAAATTAAACTTTCGAAAGTTTTTATTTTTTTAAATCAATTTGATTGATTTATTTTTTATTATTTTCTCCATATTTCATTTTTCTTATGCATGCGCGTCTTCGATTCAGTTTTTTCGGCGTAAAAATATAATTCTTACTTCTATTTTTTACAATAATTACTTAATTTTTTCTATTAATTTATAATTTTATTATTTTCGCATTTCTTTTGTGTTTGTTTTAATTTGCTATTTTCTCGAATTTTTCTCATATCATTTCTCATTTAGCGAGTAATCGACCCACTACCACCTACTCCAAACATCTACAACGTAAAGTTGCCTCTCTGATGGAACGTACGTACTTTTGTTTATGACTTTAATGTATGTTTCTCTGTTTGTTGAATTTTCGTTGTCTTTAATTATTAACCCTGTCTTCACACTTTCGAGCCTTACTAAAAGTTTATAATCCACTGAGGCGACGGCTAAGGGCATCTATTATTTAACTTTTCATGTTTTTTTTTTTTTTTTTTTTTTTTCACCTATATCTATCCGTGTTTTACTATCGGCTTTGGTTCTAGGCATGTACAACTTTTATCGTAGCTAAAATTGTCACTGCATGATCTGTGCTTTCGTGCTTTCTCCACATCCGCTATGCATAAATTTACATATCGTGCGAACGAAAATCGAAAACATCAAATTACGAGTGAAAATTATTCACTGTCGTAATTTACTTCAAAAATTGTAAATATTTTTCACCTCAAGTAAGGGTAGAGATCATCGGTATTTTATTTATTGTCTTTTTTGTATGAGATTTGTTTTGTAAAATTCGTAATTCTGCGATGTAATTTTCATTATCAGTTTCGCAAGTTGTGAAACTCGCCGCATCTGTAACTTCCTATATAATTGACTTTTGATAAAGTGTCATGGTGCGGTATTTGGTAATCCTCCTTGAAAATTTAGAGGTGGCAAATGGCGGAATCTAAAGTTCGTCATTTCATGCAGCGTCGCTACCTTGAGTAGAAGTAGACACATTCTAGTTTGCATTTAAATACGAATGCAGACTTTAACGTTATTATGTTTTGGTTGAAGTCATAAAATACAATTGATTAAACTGCACACCACTTTCGGTTTGTCAATTTTTATTACTAAAATTGACCCTCAAAAAATTCAAATTCTCGGAGCATTTTCTACAATTTTGTTTTTTTAATCAATTAATAATTTTATGACTTTCAACCGTATCAAAATGCTCTGTACATGTTGCTTGTAATACGAGTATTCATTATTTTTTAAGGTAAATGCTGGAAATCGAGCATTTTCTATTATATGCGCCTCCCTCCCTGTAGTAATTCAGTAATTTTTGCAGTTCATCTTTGTGTAACATATCATACAGAAGTAAAATATTCATTTTTTTGTGTGTTTCTATGCCACTATATGGCCAGCTTTTCTTGGTCAAAATTTAGAAGAGTTTTCATTTTGGTGGGTCTACTTTTTTGTGTATTCCACAATAAGACAAAAAGAAACATGTTTGTGTGAGATATTATTTTGTGTCGAGAGGGAAAGAACTGTGGAATTTGGTGATTGAAGAAAATGCGGTGTTGCTGTTCTTTGATGACCTATACTAGCTCTGTAAGGGACCCATCCACGGATGCTTTTATACTTTATCTCTCGTATATTATTTAGCTATGAAAGTTTAACTAATTTTCATTTCTTTTATTTTGTCCCTTCTGATGTTGCTTTATACGTTAGACTTTCATGTAGGTACTTCTATTTAAACTCGCAACTTTTTTGGAAGACATGAAAACTTATTTTGGTAGAAATACTAGGAATTATTTTGCTGCTTTCTGAGTCCAGTTGGGAAGTTATTTGAATACTCGGTGTATAATATATTTGATTTTCATGCATTAATATTTTTGGTATTTTAACCCTAATTTTTTTAAAGTTACCAATTTTTTATACAGAACAGAACTGGATGATTTTCCCCGAGTTTAATGTACTGCATAAATCAAACTTCTGTATGAAAATATTATCAGTGAGTTATTTGCTCGATTATTAAATTGTGACAAAAAATCTGAATACCTAGGTAAAGGTAACAAGTCAAAATTAAGTTTTTGAAGGAAAAAAAATTTTTTAGAATTTCAAAAATTGCGTCGTTAAATAAAAGTGCATCTTGAAAGTTGGTTCGCAAAAAAATAATTTCAACTTCGGACTGTAAACAGTCTTTATTCCTACGTGTCAGATTGTATAGCTCTTGGCAAAGTATGTTTACCTTCGATGATAGACGTATAAAAATTTGAAAATAGAAGGTCGTTTCTTTGCTTTTTAACGTAGATATCGAAGATATCAAGTATAATATAAGCGTTCGAAAAAAATTTAATTGACTGGGAGTGGTGCAGATTTTTACGAATAAAAAGAATGAGAAAGTAAGAGTAGAATATTAGTGTGCTATTATGCAAAAAAGCTTGGGAAAGGGGAAAAAAAATGAAAAAGTGTATTGCAAAAAAGTGACTCGTAATTTTATGAAATTTTTTGTTAAGGTTCTATAAATACATTTTGAACTGACGGAAGCACTGCACTATAACGAAAATGAAAAAGAACCTCAGAACGTGCTAAAAAAAAATGTTGGACTATTCTTTACTTTCACTTCTTCATTTTTTTTTTTTTTTTAAATTATTTTTTGTATATTCAAAATTATAACGGCAATTTAGACTTGCCTCTTTGCATGTTTATCTTTGAAAAGTAGCCCATCACCCTTGTATAATGTACTCCAATGTGATTAACTATAGCGACTTTGGTTGAGGCTTGATTTTATTATAAACTCACTGATCGAGCTGTTTTACATTGCAGAGGAAACGGACATGGATCGCGTTTTCAAACTGCCATCGACGACGTTTATCGGTGGCAAAGAGAAAGCTTTGCCTTTGCGTGAAATCCTGAAACGACTAGAAGAGGTCTACTGTCAGCACATAGGCGTCGAATTCATGTTCATCAATTCGCTGGAGCAGTGCAATTGGATCCGACAGCGTATGGAGACGCCTGGTATCATGCAAATGTCCGAAAATCAAAAACGGCTGATTTTGGCTCGGCTGACGCGTGCCACTGGGTTCGTATATTTTATGACCTGAGGCCGCTCGTTGGTTCAGTGACTGAAAAACTCTATAAAATCTTCTTCAAAGTAGTTTCAGCTCTACGTTGAATGCTAACTGAAAAGTCCCTGACCGTAATTTTAAATTCTTTCGTACTTTAAGGTCATTCAGGGATACCCCAGTCTTGATAAGTGTAATTTGTGGTTTTTTATTTGAAGAAGTACCAAACAATTGATACAGTAAAACTTTAAATACTCGGTTTGTGATTTTTCTATAATACTCATTTGTCATTTCAAAGCTGGGAGACAATGGAAAAGATATTTTTTATTTTAAATATTTTTGTAAGGCTAAAGAGTTTAGTTAATCTCCAGCCCCCTGCGTTGAGACGTGAAAATATGGTCCTCGTTTTTCATTTGTATTTTTCGGTATATCTCTGGTGTAGTTCCTCAGGGAAAATATAAACGGTATTTCCTGAGTTTTGTTCCTGTCAGTTCAAACTTGACATTATTTGAAGAAAAAGATGCCCCCCGAGACCTCCTTGATTTTTAGAATTTTGAAGAAACGACCAAACTTGCGATTTAGTCTTGTAGAAAATTCTCTATTCTTAAACATTATATGAATATTGAAGTATATGAGAGGTTCGAAATTGCAGAAAAACAATCTGGAGACATTCTTTCTCTATAATAATCTGAAGCGTTTGAATTAATGGAATTGAAACTAAGGGCGTTATTTGAAGGCCAGTAGAAGTTCTTTTAGAAAAAATTGAAAACACAGTCTGTTATTTCACTCCTAAAAAATATTTCGACATTGTAATCACGCTGTCATTCAATTAATATATTCAATAACGCTGAATCGCTTTCATTGCAATTTTTTGTTTCTGAAATTTGAGTTATTGAATTGTGGAATTACACCTTCACTGTAATAGTGGAATAAGTATTATTTTGTTGTCTTCTATTAGTCAGCGTAAAACATTCAGCAATTAAATTTTACTTAAATTTTTTTTTTTTTTGAAAAGGTCACTCTCGTGAATACATTACTTAGCTTAGTCATTGAAATTCTGTTAATACGTTCGTTTAATTTGATTTTTTGTTGCAGATTCGAGGCTTTCTTGGCGCGCAAATGGTCGAGTGAAAAAAGATTCGGTCTCGAAGGCTGTGAAATTTTAATTCCAGCCATGAAACAGGTGATCGATAAATCGACCGAACTGGGGGTCGAGTCTGTAGTTATCGGAATGCCACATCGAGGACGACTTAATATTCTGGCCAACGTTTGTCGAAAACCTCTCGAACAAATTTTCACGCAGTTTGCAGCGTTGGAGGCTGCCGATGATGTAATTTCGCATTTTTTATCGTATACTTTATTATAATCTGTGGATGAAAAATTGATCCATGTTTTTCAGTGGATTCAGTTTAATCTCTCATTAAACGTCGCAATTTGAAATTAAGTAGACCTTGGATATTTTCTTTGGAAAAAAATTTTTAGGTAGCATTTTAAATGAATTCCATTTTAGAATTTCTCAAATATTATATCCCAATTTGAACAAGTTGATAGTGTACAAAATGTATTGAGAGTAGTCTCTCCAAATTGTACTTGAAAAAACAAAAATAAGAACCGAGTTTCACTTTTTTTACCGGGCTGATTTCTATTCTGTGGACTTTCACACGTTCGTATTTTTTCAGGGATCCGGTGATGTGAAATACCATTTGGGCACGTATATCGAACGATTGAATCGAGTAACCAACAAAAACATTCGACTGGCTGTTGTCGCCAATCCGTCTCACCTGGAGGCTGTCGACCCTGTCGTGCAGGGCAAAACGAGAGCCGAACAGTTCTACCGTGGCGATGGCGAAGGCAAAAAGGTCATTATTGTTATTGACGTTTGCATTCGAATAATTGATTTTTAATTAAAACGAATCATTCGTGCAGGTCATGTCGATTATGTTGCACGGAGATGCGGCATTCTGTGGTCAGGGTGTGGTGTATGAGACGTTCCATCTGTCAGATTTGCCAGATTACACAACTCACGGCACTATTCATATTGTGGTCAACAATCAGATTGGATTCACTACAGATCCTCGTCACTCGAGGTCGTCTCCTTACTGTACCGGTGAGTTCCTCGTACAGAACTTTTGGTTTCTATTTTCGAAGCATCTTGCGTAGTTCGAAGGAGAGGTTATTTTTTTGCGAATAGCAAAAAATGCCAGTTCTAGCTACTTCTCCGCCAAATGCTTTTTGGAGAAGAAGAGTAATATAATGAAATACAGATTTAGTCCACTCCAAGGAAGAGACCGAGTCATCTAGCGCAAGAATAGAGCCACTGCTTACTCATTTTTATCAAGTGTTGAATTCGCTTAGTGTCACAAGCTGTTACTTGACCATAAAAAAATGATTTCAGACGTGGCCAGAGTAGTCAACGCTCCCATTTTCCACGTTAATTCGGACGATCCCGAAGCTGTGATGCACGTGTGTAATATAGCCGCCGAATGGAGGAATACGTTCCACAAGGATGTTGTTATCGACATCGTAAGTGCGAATAATATTTTTTTATCGTTATTTATTTTTTAAATTATCAAAATTTGCCAAAAAGAAGTTCTAGATACGTCTACTGCGTTTTAAGACGTCTGTCTGAATTATTAATTACTTTCTCTTAACTGAGGAAAATTTGTGTGAAAATTTTTATCGAACGATTTTTTTTCAAGGATTTTTGTCAATTATTTCAAGTCTCGAGTACTCGGAATTTGATCTCTTGGGAGAAAGAAGTTTTGAAAGTGATGAGCCATTTTCTTAATTTGCCTATCGATATCTTGAAAAAAATGATAGTACTTCCCCCCCCCTCCCCCCCGAAACCAATCAGTCGAGAGAGGTAACTGTATTTAAAAAGATGCAAAAGTCCCTACAAATGAAAATTTTACTTCTCACCGGTGAGATCCTGCAAAAATATATTGTCATCGAAACAAAGGTAGCGATCAGGAAACGCGTTTTCTTTCATTCTATTCGAGCTATTGTTGAAGCGAAGAGGAAATAATGAAGTGGTTATTCTGAATATTTAATTACCTGATGAGTATCTATTGCTTGCGTGTTGCTATCGAGTAATTTTCATCATTATAAAACCAAGTCCATCGTTTTCGAACTTATCGTGAATCTGATGACGAGGATATTCCATTTATAATTTTGTTACTGAAAAGAAATGGATCCTCGTTTCTTTTACCAACATTATAAAATCACGCAATTTTAATTTACGAGTATGGAAAGAGAAGTAATTTTGAAAAACACGAATAACGTAGGTTAGTCTACATTTTTAAAGTATTTATTATTCACTGTGAAGTAGAAATTAAATTATTCTGTGCCAGTTGTTAGTAATCATCTTCTCCAGTTTTGCCATTTCGTCAACTTCTCCTATCTTGTTCCTGTATTTTCACTCTTTCTCATTTTTATTTGATTAGAATTCACCATATTGATAATCTACTTATAGAAATGATTTTTTTTTTTTTTTGTATTAAGAGTAACAAAATTTTATTTTCTCAATTTTTGTTTCCACTCTTAGGTGTCTTATCGGCGAAATGGACACAACGAAATCGACGAACCTATGTTCACACAACCTTTAATGTACAGTATTATTAAAAAGACGAAACCCGTGCTGACTCAGTATTCTGAAAAATTGGTCAGGGAGGGTATCGTAAGTGACGAGCAAGTTAAGGTATGATATTCTATTACTTACACGTCGCCCTCGTGCGAATCGTATTTAAATAAACGTATCTCGACGACTTACTCGGATCGTGTGCACTACAGGATGTTCAAGAGAAATACGATAAAATCTGCGAAGAAGCGTACGTGAACGCCAAAAAGGAAACGCTCATCAAGTACAAGGATTGGCTCGACTCGCCGTGGTCCGGTTTCTTCGAGGGTAAAGACCCTTTGAAAATGTCTTCTACCGGAGTCATAGAAGACACTTTGGTGCACATCGGCAAAAGATTCTCGTCGCCGCCTCCAAACGCTGCCGAGTTTGAAATACATCGAGGTAACGGATTGAACGATTTTGTCATCTAAATTGCACCTTTAAAACCGCCAGCAATTGATGACTATTTGAACATTGCTGTGCAAGAAGCTTCCACCTCAAATCAGCGTGCTTCGAGCTAAAATAAAAGTTTCTGGAGGTGAAAATATCCGTAAAACCGGTTTTTTGTTGAAAATTTGGATTTCAGCCACTCGCAAAAAAAATCAATGAATAATAATAATAATGGTCTGTAGAATTTGAATTACAAAAATTCGAATTTTAAAACAAAAGAATTGAATACCGAAGAATATCAACTCCTATTTGAATAATAACTGGAAAATTGAGATGAAATCCTTTAAGTCCTAAAGAAAAACTCCAGAATTTCGAAAAATGCCTGAAATCGCAAAAAATTCCTGTAGTTAGCATCCCTGCCTCAAATTCTATTGCACTGGGCTCGGCTAGCACATTATTTGAGTGTATAAAGTTGGAGGGTCAACCCCTGGGAACATATCCTAGCAAAATTTGCCCGCGATACTACGAGTAGTTACAATCAAAAGAAGATAGTTCTAAGAATACAAAAATTAGTACCGACGAACTCGTATTGATGTGGTAATGGATATTCTCATTTTCACTCGGTACCTAATAATTATCTGCTTTAAAATCAATTCGGGATAGATTGAAAATTTTATTTTGTGTACTTAAATCGAATTTCTGGGGTGCTGATATTAAAAATTCATTAAAATTGGGTCGATATGTTATCAGTTATCAAGTCGAAGATCATTTTCTGATGGAAATTCACTACTTTACGAAGTACATGTCGACCTGTTTCAATGTAAAATTTTTTTCTCGTAATGGAATCGAATAATTTAAAACGAATTTTAATTCACAAAAAACTGTTGGCTCGCAAATTACTCCTTCGGTTCCTTTAAATCAGAAAATATCTCGACTATTCGCCGTAATTAGTGCCAACCTCTGAACTAGTTGTGCGTTCGACGAGGCTATGGTGAAAAAATATTTCTCCATCCTCTTCTTTTCGATTGAAATATTTCAAAATAACAGTGAAAGCTGAGCCATAAAATTTCCATTCATCGAGCACGAATTATGAAAAGTATTCGAAGTTGTTTTGTTTTATTTGAAAGATAAATTGGTTGGTAAAAAAAAACAAAATCGCGTGAAAGAATTATTCTTAATGAACTTGTCTTGTATACGTATGAAAATATTTCGATCAACGTACGCGTGGTCATAATTAACTCGGTTTAATTTCGAGTATAAAATTTTTCTATCATTTGTTTTACCTACTATTCCGGGAAACTGAATAAAAGTGGTAAAAAACTTTGGGAAAACCCTTTTCACGTTACTTGTCCAACCCTTCAGTCTGTCTCATGTTAGGGAAATCCAAATTTTCAACAATGAACATGTACAATAACAAAACTGAGCAAATTGGGTATTGGTTATCTGATCAATATACAAACATTTTTACTGCTGATTATGTAAATAACTACCGTCTCCTCTCCTTTCGTATTACCTTAGTGGAATAAATTTTGATTATTTTTACGCGAGACAGACCGTAATATGAATTTTCGTGCCAAGCATGAGGGAACCAATGACATTAATGTGGAATTTTTTTATTTTTTTTTGTCGAACTCTCCATAAAGTGTACCTGCGAATGTAAATTTTGGACCTGCAGTCTCGAATTGCTGACATTTTATGCTAATATACATAGCCTATTTCGCGTGTAAATGAGAATCTAAAATTAGTGACTCACTGTTGAATGCAGGTATCGAACGTATTCTCAAAGCTCGCATGCAAATGATCGAGGAACGCAGCGTGGACTGGGCTCTAGCCGAAGCTATGGCTTTCGGATCGTTGCTCAAGGAAGGTATTCACGTACGACTCAGCGGTCAAGACGTGGAACGTGGTACATTCAGCCACCGTCATCACGTACTTCACCATCAAAAAGTGGACAAAGCAACGTACAGGCCCCTTTGTAATTTGTACCCCGACCAGGCTCCTTACACGGTCTGCAATAGTTCGTTGTCGGAATTCGCAGTTGTCGGTAAAAGCGGATTCTCTTTGGCTGTTTAAATTTCTGTTAACGCAATTTCGCTGATCCGATACGTTATGTTTCGTCCAGGATTCGAACTGGGATTCTCAATGACCAACCCGAACGCTCTCGTTTGCTGGGAGGCTCAGTTTGGCGATTTCAACAACACCGCCCAATGCATTATCGATCAATTCATCAGCTCCGGTCAGGCGAAATGGGTCCGGCAATCTGGTTTAGTAATGTTATTACCTCATGGTCTTGAGGGAATGGTAAGTCTGAACTCTGAATTGAGTGAAGTAGAAGCCCGATTTTGTGTAGTGACGTCATATTCAAAATTTTGGCCAGTGTCGCACTTGTGGAGTATAAAAGTTCATCATCATCTTCGATCAAATATTTTCAAAATCAAAGATAAGAGAAAAAATTCGCTACTTTCTTCTACTCGTACAAGTGTTGCGCGTGAATATAACATATGCACTACTTTCAACATTTTTCTGGAATAATCTGAAACCGTCGCCAAAAATGTAAAGGAAATTTCAGCAGAGATGCTCATTACTCAACTGAGAATGGGTTCATTTGCGAAGTTAAGGGCTTAAAGGTTTTTAAAAGCTTGTGGTTTCATGAAAAGTGGCTTAAAATGTTGACATTTTGGTTGCCCCGAAAGAATTGAAGTTTGAATGGGATCATCTTCGAAGGCAAAAAATCACTATTTGATTTACATCTGTATGATTTTCAAGCTTTTCACTGTATAAAATTAATCTACAGAATCTGAGCCACATTTTAGTTGTAAAACTATCGCTTCATTTTCGAAAGTGAGTAAACTGTTTTGGTCCAAAATGGATCATTTTTTTGTAAAAAAAAAAAAAGTTACCAAAAACTGCTAGTCAATTTTGATTGTGAATTGTGTCGACTGTACAAAATTGGCCTATTAGATGAACGATTCGCTCGTGATTCTTGTTTATTTAATCGGGGAAAAAGCAGCAACTCCGTAGCTTTTGGAATCTATTTACTGACTAAACATTAAACATCGTTACCTCATTCGTTCTATAGGGACCAGAACACTCATCCGCTCGTCTCGAAAGATTTTTACAAATGTCGTCGGACGATCCCGACTATTTTCCACCTGAAAGCGACGAGTTTGCCATTCGTCAGTTGCACGACAGCAACTGGATTGTAAGTTGATTACATAAAGAATACCCGCTGATAATATTCACCAATAAACTAAAATGTAAATGTTTTTATCATAGGTGGCAAACTGTTCGACCCCCAGCAATTATTTCCACATTTTGCGTCGACAAATTGCTCTACCCTTCCGCAAACCGTTGATCATTATGACGCCCAAATCATTATTGCGTCACCCTGAAGCTCGGTCCAGTTTTGATGAAATGAACGAAAATACTGAATTTTTGCGGTAAATAACTAATCTTTTTTCATCGTACTTTTACCCGGCGTGCAGTCGCCAACTCCTTTCAAAGGTTACCAAGTCCTTCCCAAGTATTGAGAATACAATGGACGGCCACTTTTTGGTCTGTTTACATCCAAGTCGTTATTTTCTTCTGGTCTTTGGCTCAATACTGATACCCTCCAGGTTTTACTCGATTACTCAAAGGACCAGGTGGCGTTATATACGACGCCACAAGAATAACCTCAAAGGACCCGGTGGCGTCGTATGACACACAAGTCAGCGGTTGCGGTTCTCAAAATATTGGTCCTCTGAAAAATCAATCTCGAAATTTTGAGTGGCGTCGTATATGACGCCACCTGGTACTTCTAGCGTTATTGCTTGGATGTCAGAAAGCTTTTCGTTGTATTTTCATTGTTTTGTCATTGAATAATACTGTTGAAAGTTATTTATAAGAGAACGTGTAATTTGAATTATCTTATTTTTGTAAAGATAAATTCTTTATTAGGTTTTTTTTTTTTTTCTCAATACTCACGAAGTGATTATCGAATGTATTTTGCAGAATTATACCCGACAGTGGTCCAGCGGCCGAAAACACGTCTAGAGTGCGAAAAGTGATATTCTGCTCTGGTAAGGTGTATTATGACCTGAAACATGCAAGACAGGAGAAGCAATTGGATTCAGATATTGCCATTGCCCGAGTGGAACAGGTAATCATTTAATTTAAAGTCTTGTTCAGGTTTTGAATCGACGAAACGAAGTACAGACGCTTATTGTCAACTT
Source organism: Parthenolecanium corni (assembly GCA_038050395.1). NCBI lineage: Eukaryota > Metazoa > Arthropoda > Insecta > Hemiptera > Coccidae > Parthenolecanium > Parthenolecanium corni. The sequence goes on along the minus strand of JBBCAQ010000034.1, from coordinate 1,906,192 downwards.
TGAACGTTTATTCAATCGTAAATGTGAAAAAAAAAAGAAGTAAAAGATGCAATAAACTTATCGATTTTATGAAAAAAATACGTCTTATATTTTCAACCTTTTTTTTTTTTTTTTTTTTTTTTTTTTCAAAAAACATTCGCATTTCGCTAGAAAATTAAATATAAGAGCATATATTTTCAATATTGAAACATAATATGTTTAGCTTTTATTGAAAATCATGTTCATGCGCTCCCTCGTCATAATTGTCTATTTTGTGCGCGAATATGGTGTCAAAATAGTGTACTTTTGTTTGAGAAACGCGTATAACGTTGAAAACACTTTTTACAGATCTCACCGTTCCCATTCGATTTAATAAAATTGGAGTGCGCCAAATACCCGAATGCTGAAATCGTGTGGGCCCAAGAAGAGCACAAAAATCAAGGTTCCTGGACGTACGTTCAACCACGGTTCCATACTACACTCGCTGGTTCTCGTCCAGTTAGGTACGTCGATAATTTTGTGTTTGAACTACATACTTTTTTTTGTTTTGTTTTTTTTTTACCAGAGCCTGTGGTTCTTATACGTATTCCTAATCGACATTTTCTGTTTCTACTTTGCAGTTACGTTGGACGACCTACAGCTGCGTCACCGTCTACTGGCAGCAAAATGCAGCATATTCGCGAGCTGAATGCTTTGCTAGAGGACGCCATGAGTTGATATGCGCCGGGCTGCACGCGTCTTAAATCAATCGAGCGTAGAGATTCTTTGAACAAACCTCGTCCTCCGTTAAATCGACTGCATAGTATTATTGCCCGACTTAGGCTATGGAAAAATTAAGCGTCGACAAATTATTTATTATAATTTTTCTTCTTTTTTTTTTGTTCTTTCTGGAGTCCTTTCACATTTCATTTGCGCTTTTTTCTCCCCTCTCATTTGTTTCTTTTTTCTCGTGCACATGTTGTAACTGGAAATTAGCATAGTTACCATTGCAGAGTACGTTTAATCAATTTTTCTTTCGTTGTTTTGTGTCCTCTGTGATCATCATCATTAAATACGTTTTCGTTTTAATTCTATGAATTACTTTTTAATGACGAGAGGTCTGTGCTTGCTATCATTAATAATAATTCCAAGTCCAAGAACAATTTTGAATTTTCAAGAAAAATAAGACTTATTCGACTCTAATAAAAAGTCTTGAGGATTTTATTTTTATTGTTCTATAGCCACGCTTTGCTATTATTTTTCATCAGTCAAGAAATACCGGTCTACTTATTTGAAAAAAATAATCAGTGGATCTACCGTGTAAATTATCAAAGTGAGAAAAAGATACTCAATTATGTACGCGAAAATGGTGCCGTAATGGCTAATGACGTGACAAGAAATTAAATATGAAATAAAATGAATATTATGGACTGGTTGAAATATTTTTCTAGTAGTGGCTGCGTTTACTATTGTTGGAGAAAAAAAAATCAAAATAATATTACAGAAAATAAGCTTTCCTCACCTCAGTGTGGAGTGTAGCTGTAGTAACACTACACCTACACCCTTCCTCACTACACTACAAAGTACAGCAATAAGACTCGGGTTTCGAATCTGGACTTGCGAATTGCTTTATTTTCCACGAATTTCAATCTTTTCAGCCTTATTGGAGTTGGACGAATCTCCTTTTTTTCACGAAAAATTGCATGTTCTGCCGTGTCCACACCTGAACATTTTTTCGCCGAACACGGCGAACGAACATTTTTGCCCGAATGAAGAGAATTGTCCGAATTCTCAAAAAAAAAAGAAGAACGAATTAATTTTTAATTTTTTTTTATTAGTTCTTGTGGAATCGTTGAAATTTTCGACGAGCATTCGTTCTGTTCCCGTCGGCTTTCGAAAAAGTTCGGCGCGTTAGATTCGGTTCGGCCGGCCGTCCACACCTGAACATTTTTCGTCAAACAGGGTGAATTCGCCGAAAAAATGCTCATGTGTGGACGCGGCAATATATGTATAGCTCGCTGTTCGTATAGGAGAGGGAGACTCGTCACTCGTATCGCATGTATACTCTGTTCAACGGAAATATCTACTTATATAAAAAGAAGGAATGAAAAACGTTTGGGCAACCTTACCTACAGCTCTCTTTCGTCACGGTTTTCATTTGTTTACATTAAGGGCCAGTATCACAAACCACGCTTATCAATTGGACAAATTTATGTAGCGCTTCAAGAAACCAGTACAAGAATAATGAGGATCGAAGTGTATCGAACTCTCCGTTACAATGATCTGTTGAATTGATAATTGTTTGTAATACTGGCCCTAAAACGTTGAGCCCAATTTGTTATCATTTTTTTTGTTTGGTTGGTGCTTGCTGTTGCTGCTTGGGTAAATTTATAAATGTGTGCATCGCAATTTTCAATCATTCGAATCTTCGATTTTAAATTAGTTCTTGTTTTTTAAAACTTATCTGGATTTTTCATCGTTTATGTTCTTCATAAAGTTAAATTTTATTTAATTACTTATATCCTATACTCAGAAAACTACCTTTGGAACAGTCACCCGATCGAATTTAAGATCGAACGATGAATTAATTTCAAACTTGAGATAGTGAGGAAAACATGAGTAAATGGCGGAACCTTGTGCAGTATACTAATCTTGGAATGTGAAACATGAAATCACGTTAAATGACTCTCTCTTCTGAGATCAAAGTAAGTCAAATTTACGGATATTCGATTTGATGTCAAGAATTTCAAATATTCATATTCCTTTCTTCGGGCAGATCTGTTTTCTCTATTTGCGAATTTAGTCTTTCACGTGAGTCAGATGGAATGTGCTTCTTTTTGAAAGTTTTGTTTCGATGAAATCTGATTTGATTGTTTAAACTTGTGGTTTGGGGTTTCAGAAACCTTCCAATACCAAGTGTAGTCATGGTTTTTGATAGTTTTGTTAAACGACAGTTAGAGCAACCTAAGGATTAAGCAACAAGTCCTACGATGAAAAATATCTTTACACTACAAGATGGGATTATATTTTATCTTGAATGTTTTACTGTTATGTACACTTTCGGTACTTATGTAAGAAAGAAATTGTCTGTTCAAACGAATACATTTATTTGAACGAAAATAGATTTGTAAAGGGACTATTTTAATGAATCTTTATTCTACCAACGCTTTAGTAGAATTTGATATTCGATGAAAGAATTTTATTCGCGTGATTTTTTTGTCAATTATGATCGTTTACGTCTTTTAAAATAAATATAGCTTTTCAATTTTCATGACTTGAAGGGCTCAGAATCTAAAGTCTCATCTGCTGAAAACTCATTTTACAGAAAATCGCGAGATTTTCAACCGTAGAATGTATTTAAATAGTGGGTTCGACTACCTATTAGAAAGAAAAAAAAACATTCGATGTGATTCTAGTTGAAAATTCCATTTTGTGATCCTGCAAGGTTGTTAAATTTGAAGGGAAAAAATGGCTGAATAATGTGAGTTTTGACTTCATCGTTAATATTTATATTCAAATTCCACATGAATTAATTCAGCGATGAAGCAAAAAAGTGTTCTGTGCATTGATGAAGTACACTTCATAGAATTAATTCTCTGCGATAGAATATGCTGTAACTAATAGAATCTTGAATTTTGTTCTTAAATTTAATTTAAAAGTTTTTTGTCAATTATCAGATATAACGTTGCTTAATGGTTTGCAGATTACTCTTTCATCGAATTGATGTGATGTACGAACCAGAATGGAGCAGGAAACGAACAATATCTCTGAAGTGGATACAAATGCATCCAACTCCGTTACCGTCTGTAGTGACGAATCGGCTAAAGATGGCGAAGTTGAGGCTTCCTCCGAGCCGGCCCAAAGTGTTATCGAAGAAGAGAACATCGAGGCTAAAGAGTTGGAAGAATTGACGTCTTACGTCAACGAATTAAAAGCAAAATTTGCTCATAAGGACGAGATTCGTCGTCAGAATCAGAGTATTAATTATGCGGAGAATTCAAAATGCTTGAAACTCGATTCCAGCCTGAAGAGAAACACAGCTTTCGTGCGTCGTGTCAAGACGTTTACGGAATCGCAGTTGCAACAGTTGTTAAAAGAGATGAGCACGTTGAATATAGAAAAGTACATCAGCGAAATTGCGAGCGCTTTGATCGAAGCGAAGCTCAAACTGTCCGATATTCCCGCCGTTATAACGCTTTGTTCCAGCATTCACGAGTCGTATCCGGAATTCTCGAAAATACTTTTCGAGTCTTGGCAAAAAGTATTGACGATCAAGAAGGATGAGAAGATAGCCAATCCCAGTAAACTGCGCGTTGACTTACGATTTTATAGCGATCTCATCTCGTACGGAGTTTTCCCGCAAAAAGACGCGTTGCCGTTGCTGGGAAATGTGTTGACCAGTTTGACAGCCATCGATCGAGACGAGCACAATTACAGTTCGATTCTGTTGAGCTTCTGCAAACATTGCGGCGAAGATTACGCCGGCTTGGTACCGCGTCGCATTCGTGAGCTCGCCTCCAAACACAAAATAGATCTCCCCAGAAGCACCATTTTACCTGCTGAAAAGCAGAAAGCTGTCAAAGTGCTGCTTTCCGACTACTATTCGTCGTTGTGCAACAGTTTGAGCAAAGAGCACAAGGAACTGCGTGCTTACGAAAAGCAGAATAAGAAAATTTTGCAGACCAAAGGCGAGCTGAACAACGATCGCAAGGAGAAACTCGAAGCGATGCAGAATTCGTTCCAAAAATTACAAACGGTCGTGCAAAATTTCGCCGAGATCCTCGACGAAGAAGTACCCGTGCTGCAGGTGGAGAAAGAGCCGAAACTGTCGGACGAGATTATTTTAATGGAAGAGTGCAACGACAGCGGACAGTGCGGCTCTCTGTGGGACGACGAGGAGACTCAGCGCTTCTACGAGATTATGCCGGATGTTAAAGATTTCCTGCCGCAGACGAAAAAAGAGTCGGAAGCCGTCGAAGCCGAACCTGTGGAGGAGATGAGCGACGAGAAAATGGACGAAGAGTTCAACAAGGACGACGGTGACGACGAAAAACCGGTCGAATTGGACGCCGGTGAGGACGAAACTGGTGGCAACGCCAGTCTGAAGAATCAGTTGGACAACTTTTTGAATCAGTTACCCAACTGCATAAATAAAGAAATGATCGATAACGCGGCTATCGATTTCTTGATGACTCACAATAACAAAAGTCATCGCAGACGTTTGGTGAAAACGTTATTTAATATCCCGAGAACGCGGTTAGATCTTCTGCCACTGTATTCGCGTCTGGTCGCCATTCTTCATCCAGTGATGCCGGATGTGGCTACTGACTTGGTAGCGCTGCTGAAAGCAGACTTTCGCTACCACGTTCGCAAGAAAGATCAGATCAATATCGAAACGAAAATCAAAGTGATTCGCTTCATCGGCGAGTTGGTCAAGTTCCAGATGTACCCAAAGTACGAGGGGTTACACTGCTTGAAAGTGCTGCTCAACGACTTCACGCACCACCATATCGAGATGGTCTGCAACCTGTTGGAGTGCGCTGGCAGGTTTTTCTACCGCAACGCCGACACCAGGCAGCGTACTCGCGTCTATATGGAGCAAATGATGCGCAAAAAAAGCGTCATGAATTTAGACAGTCGCTACGTGACGATGATCGAGAACGCTTTTTACTACGTCAACCCTCCAGAAACGATTTCGACGCCGGTTGTAAAGCTACCGCCGTTGCATCAGTTCATGCGAAAGATTCTGTACCAGGATCTGGAGCCGAATGACGAGGCCGAAACTCGTATCCTGAATTTGATGCGAAAGCTCGACTGGAAGGATCAAAATACTTGGGATTACGCCATCAAGTGCTTAACGCACGCGTGGAACATTAAGTACTTGAATATCAGATGCTTGGCCAATTTGCTGGCCGGCTTGGTCGAGTACCAGGAGTTCGTGGGTACGCGCGTAGTCGACGGTGTGCTAGAAGACATTCGCTTGGGCTTGGAGTTGAATATGGCGCGCATGAACCAACGTCGAATCGCCATGGTCAAGTATTTCGGCGAGCTGTACAATTATCGAATGGTCGAGAGCAACGACGTGTTCAAGTGCCTGTACACGTTGATCTCGTTTGGCGTGGCACCCAATCACGAAGTGGTCTCGCTGCTGGATCCGCCGGCCAACACTTTCAGACTGCGATTGGTGTGCGTTTTGCTGGAAACCTGCGGACAGTACTTCAATCACGGCTTAAGTAAAACGCGACTCGACTACTTCTTCGTGTATTTCCAGCATTATTATTGGCTGAAATACTCGCATCCAGTGTGGACTACCGAAAAACCGTTTCCCATACAAGTGAGTAGCTATTATTCGTAGTAGTATTCATGTTCTTCGTTTATGTTCACGAGAATTCGAAGCAACGGATAGTTACCGTTTTTCACTATTCCTTGTCGTTTTTTACATACTTGGTAGTTTTTATTTAAAAATGTGAATCTGATCGCCTTTTAAAAAGAATTGAAAAGTAAATAGACACGAAGCATCCGCAACTTTTTCTCTGTTCTTCGTCATTTTTTGTATCATCATAAAATGTGAATTTGATCGCTTTTATAAAAAACTAAAAACTAAATATACCCAAAGCATCTCCAACTAATCCAAATTAAGTGACAACCTATATAATGCTTCTAACTCCCCTTATGGTGTTCGATTTAAGTTTAATTTTTCTCGAATGAAATGTTTTGTAAAAGGCTGTGTTCAAGAAGTGGTCAAAAGTCTGGTGGTCTAATTTCATAATATTGTTACCAATAAAGCAGAATAATACTTTCTGTTGAGCTGAAAATGGAACTCGTTAGCCCGCGTAAATAATTCTGGAAAAAACTAAATTGTCGTTTTTTTTTGTTTTTTTTTTCTCTTTTTTTTTTGGAACAATCTTGTCTGCACTTATGCACCTATCCAATGTATGTATTGTGGCTATTTGGCTCGTGATTTTTATTTGGAGATTTCGTAGAAATTCATCGAAATGAACTAAAAACCAGTAAAAAAAAAAAAAATTGAAAACTAATAAAAAATCAGCTCCAGTATCAGTTTTTTTGATGTTGAAATTTTCGAATAATATTTCTTGGCCGCCCTGGCCCACCCTTAGAAGAAAAGCTGGTTCCGCCACCATATTATGAGCCAGTGTGTAAAGAATTTATTTCAACTTCAACTAATAAGGCTAATTACGTATCGACTTGTTTTCCCTTCAGATCAAATATCTCGTTCGCGACATCTTCACCGGACTAAGACCGCACCTGAAACTTTGCAAAAGCCTCGAAGAGGCCAAGGAGGCGCTGAACGATCTGCAGAAGAAGCTGTTAGCCAAACTAGAGCCGGTGAGCGCTGTGGCAGCGCGCAAGAAGGACTCGGACCAGCAGCAGCAGCTCTCCACCATTCTCGAGGGCGAGTCGGAGAACGCGGACGATGCGGAAACCGGTGCGCGCGAGTCTACTCACGACGCAGGCAGCGGCGACAACAACAGCAACCACAACGAGGAGGAGGAGGAAGAAGAGGAAGGCGAGGACGAGTACGACGAGGACGAAGAACACAACAACGAGCTGGACGACGAGTACGAAGGCTTCCCGCCGGAGTCTATTTTCGACTTCACCGACACGATGACGCCGCGCGAACGCCGTCTCGATCCGGAGGACGAGGCGTTCGCGGACGCCTTCGACCGGATGGTGTCGGACGACGTGCAGGACCGCATGCGCGAGACCATCAAGCCGCAGCAGATCGACATTTCGGTGCCGTACAACGTGCGCAACAGCCTGAAGAAGAACTACGAGCAGCTGCAGCAGGCGGCCGCCGAGGACGCGGCGGCGGCGGCGTCGGCCAGCGCGCCCAAGGCGAGCGTCAACTTCGTGGTGCTGCTGCGCAAGGGCAACAAGCAGCAGTACAAGAATCTGGAGATACCGCTCGACTCGGACCTGGCCAAGAATCTCAAGTCGCAGGAGCGGGCCGAGCGCGTCGAAATGGAGAAGGTGAAGCGGCTGACGCTCGACATCAACGAGCGGCTGGAGGAGGAGGACTACCAGGAGCAGATACTCACCTACTCGCAGAAGCAGATACCGTCCGCGTCGAACCGCGAGAAGAAGAAGAAGTTCCAGCATCTGAAGGGCGCCCCCGACGCTGACCTCATCTTTGGCAAGAAAAAGGTGCAGTACAAATGAGCCAGACGACCGATCGCGTCGGTGTACGTTTTAATACGTGAGGCGATGGGTGGTTCCTCGTCGTCATATGGTGAGTAACTGAGGACGTAACGTTTTCTAATTTAACGCGAGTGTGTACAGGCTGTTGCGCAGTTCACTGAGAAATTCGAGTGTGCAGGTTACGAGTTTTATAGACTAACAGTATTTGCGCAGTTATCGCTCCGTCGAAGAGCATGTAAGATTGTAAGTTCGCAAAAGGGATGAAAAGAAGAAGAAAAACTGTATTACGCGTCTATAATCTATAAAATCAAATTAAATTCTAATTTAATTGTATAGGGCTCTTGCGTGCTTAACAATCGTCGGATCACGGATGATAAGGTAGAAAAAGTAAGTGACAAATATGAAAAGTAATTGAGGTATTTTGTCGCAAAAACGAACAAACACCATTTTGCATTTTGAAAAATTTCAAGTGGGGCATTATTTCTTTGAGGATTTTTTAGCAGCCAGAATCGACTGGTGTAATTAGATTTTCAAGAGAAACCATACTAAGAGCCATTCTAAGCCGTTGAAAATTTATTTTATGGCAAAACGAAACAAATCCATAGCATTTGGGCGTAAAACGCAACAAATCCATTTTTTGGGGCATACTTTAAAAAAGATTTTTTACGAGAATAATAAACCTCATGCCATGTTGTTGTCATCTTTTGTGAGTGTTTGGGCAGTAAAAGTACTCCTCAAACAAGGAATTTGGCCTAAAATTCATCAATTTCGGATTACAGTGCGAGTAAAAAGTTTGAGAAATTTGAATTTTTGAAAAATTTGATACTTTTGGAATTTGAATTTTAACGAATTTAAACTTGCGTCGCTCTAATAATATGTTTTTAATTAACATATTATTATTTATTAATCGAAAAAATAGCTAAAAATAGTTCACATTTGCTTTGGCTTCTTGCAACATAATTTTATCACATTTTATTTCAAAAATTTTGGATTCTTTGTTTTTTGCCAGAGAATATTTTGAGGAAAATGCCATTTAAAGTTTTAAATAGTTTTCATTTTTTTTTTTTTTTTTGTTAGACCAACGCTTTATTACTGAATAAGTTCGTATAAAGATTACTGCACGAATAAAATGTTCCTTGAACTTCAGTTTTTGGAATTTTTAAAACGGATGACCTCTCAGCATAGTGAACCCTTCTTGGAGGTGTTTGGAAATCATTCCGTCATCCATAATTACATAAAATGTTCTTCAGGATACGAGGTATAAGTTTCTGTGAAGATAAAAAAATCAACAATAATTATAACTTTATAACTTGTTTTCGACTCTTCTGGAAATGTTTGTTTTTCACTGTAAGGTAGCTTTTCTCAGATTTCGTCGCACATATTATTTTATTATTTTCATTACTGCTAGGTGTTACAAGTTGACGTTATGAAAAATTCTATTAAGTTGAGGTCTATGCTTTTTTTGTGCCAAATCTTACCATCTACGTACTTCCCAAATTTTCGAATCAATCGCCTTATTGTTAGTGAAAAAAAAAAATGTTGATAACATGTCAAGAACTAATACAAATGGAATTGGTCTTTATTTGTTCATAGATGGAGATGCGTAAAGTTGGAACCATTTGAGAGTAAAAACGCGTTGCTATTCATGTAACATCAAGAACAACACGAAGAGGACGTTTATACAGTAGTCAAATAGTTAACAAAATGGAATATGTCGATAACAAGTATGAAAATAATCGTGCACAATATTGTGCAAAAGATGAAATCGATGTAATATTCGGTGGAATAAGTTGTCTGATTAATCACTGTACCGAAGTTGAAGTACTAATAAAATTAAATGGTGAAAATTATCAACTTTTCTTTTCAACCGAGAATTCTATACTGTGGTCTTATTGATTTTATTCAAAATAAATCTATCATTATCTATTTAATAATGTATTGTTGGCATTGCCAAAGGTAGTTAAAGCCCCCTTGAGTATTAAATACGACCCAAGAAAAGCCCTAATTCGAAATTTTCCATAATTTTTTGCAGATTTTTAATCGAGTCTGTCTAATAATAAATTTTGGTCTTGGGGTGCCACGAGAAAATTATAACAAAAAAAAAATTTCACAGAAAAACCATTTCATAAAACTGTATCCCATGGGTTTAGATGCTCTTTCTTAAAAATATCTAATTATTTTAATCGTAATAAAAGACTCAAGTTCTTTCAAAAATTATTTGGTGGGCTAAGATAATAATGAAAATTGAAAATTGAACGCCAAGTGAAATTATTTATCCTTTTCAAACTCAATCAGTTTTTAAAATCATTATTAACAGTGTATTACGTAGATAGCCTACGTTAGAGTATTATGTGTCATAATAACTAAAAAATAATCATCAATTACAGATACCAGAAAAATTTTAGTTTGATGTTATGAAAAAAGCGATCTATTATGTCTCGTTTAATTTGTAAAAACTTATCGTAAATATTTCTATGCGAAAAGAAATTTTCAATTCCGTAAAAACAATTTATGGTGCATTTTTTTATTGCTATTCTGCAGAATACAAGTGATCCTGCGATCCGGGAGCAATATCTAACCGCAGTTTAGTGCTCACTGTCGCTGCTCGCAACAAACATTAGAAGCAGAAAATAAAAACGATATTAGCGCGTCCAATGAGAATTAGGCAAAACTACATTATGCACGCAAGAGTTTCCAATTTTTTTATCTATGGAGTGTGTAAATTTCTGTGAAATTTCGTTTCTAATGCCTCTTCCATAAAAGCAATATAGCAGCCTAGTTACGAAATTTTATCATTTTCTCAATTATTCATTATTGACGAATTATTTAATGATTTAATAATTTAATTGTTCAATTGTTTCGATATCTGTATTGCGGCTTGTCCATTCGGACGTACTTATTTGTCGTCTTCTTTTTTCAACTAAATCACAAGTGATAAGAAAGACGACGAGAGAAGCTAGAGATTGTTCATCGTGCATTCGGTGCATCAGTTCATGAATCCATCTCAGGTAACTACAATATTATTTTTATTAGATTACTTTCCTTAGGAATTTTGTTTTTGTTTCGTTGCTTTAATTATCCGTAAAAGAGAGAACTAGCGAAATGTACTATTCGAACTACACATATTCTTCTCAAGTTCTTCAGGTATTAAGACTTCGTGTCCGACTTTGGTGCAAGTGAATTGAGCTTTGTTCGATTTGCCACAAAAATAGACCCGAGTTTGACTTGGGTGTCGTTTTGAGATTTCGACTTGCTTTGGGTGTACCCTATATGAATTGGGTTGTGTAATGGGGTGATACCCTGGGTAGAAAATTTTCGGGTTTAATTGAGGAGTTGTTTACGCCAGTTGATTTTCTGATTTCATTTCCTATAACGTTTTCAAATTACCATGCCCGAGGGTTTAAAAGTAAATCCAACGCATTTGGGGTGAACCCAATCCAAAACTTTTGGTGGCAAATCGAACAAAGTTTTGGTGTGTATGTGGGGTCTAAGTTTGGTAATGAACAGAAAGAATTTTATGAATCTTTCGAAGATACTCGCTGATGCTCGATTATTAAAAATCAAGTAGATAAGGCTGCTGAGAGACTGAAAAGTCTGAATGTACGTTGAAATGTTCTGTGTATGAAGTATGATCTAGTTTTTATTTCAAACTTTGGAACTCAACTCTGACATATTGTTGATGTTTAAAAAACCGTAGATAAAATAGTTAAATATCTTAATCTTGCATCAGTTCGATTAATCCAAGTTACCATCCCAATGCTCAGTCTTCAAATAAACCTCAACAAATTTTAATGACTTTATTAGAATCGTTTTCTTTTTCATAATAATATGACGTACTAAATTAGATTTGTGTTTTACAGATGGAATAAATACACTGAAAGTTATCATGCGCAAATCATTCTTCGCTGCGAAAATTTTTTCTCTTCAATCTAGCGGTAGTAAAAACGTGAAACTTGATGATCTTCTCTCTTCGCCGAAACATCTTCAGTTCTTTGGGCATCGATAATTACAATATAGATATTCGTTGCTTCCTTTCGTTTGTCATAAAGTGGCTCTCTGCGTACGATTATCCGCTCGAAGGCACGAGCTATAATTCCTGCGATGAATTTGAAAAATCCCGAACTTTTTCGCTCGTGGTTAATTCGTCAGTTGGAACCGATTTGTAAAGCGAATCCCGAACCCGTTTCGAAGTACGTATGCGCCCTTCTGAAAAAAGAGAAAAGTGACGACGAGTTACGCGCTAGTTTAGTATCGCAGCTCGATATTTTTCTAGACTCGGTGACCGAAGAATTTGTCACCTTTCTCATAAAAGTTCTAAAAGAAGAAAAATACATGACGAACGACACAAATTTTCGTGCAGCCGACGCGGCCAAATCCGAAACGGAGGACCACGTCGAGCTGCAAATCGATGCCAAAATAGAAGAGACGCCAGAGAAAGAGAAAAGCGAACGTAAATCGCCCTCGCCTATTCAGGCGCCCACGCCTTCGCCTCCCCGAAAAGTGACCCGCTCATTCTCGCCGCGACCTCGGCGCAGTAATTTCCGCAGCGAAAGGCATCGCGCCGGCGCCGCTCGTCGCAGCCGTCGAGATGCTTCGCATTCGCCGTCACCATCCGGCGAACGACGTCAAGCGCCGCGCAAGAGATCCGCCTCCGGCTCCTCCGGGTCGTCCAACAAATCGCCGCGTCGCTCGTGGAACGCGTCGCGGTCGGATACCGCTGCCAAAAAATACAAGCACCGCCACTTCTCGCGTATTTCGCCGCCCGGCGCACGCTCCAGATCGCCGTCGCCGCTGCCAAAACTGCGCCGTCAACAACAACAACAACAACAACAACGGCGCGCCGCTAATGGCAACTTCCGCAAAAGACCGCCGCAGTCGAGTCAGCCGCGCTCGAATTCGGACGACGACCGCAACTGCAGCCCTGTGAAGCGTGTGCCACCGCCGTTTGTCAACGATATTCCGGAGCTGCCGGCTTCGATGATCGCCAAGGCCGACCTGCCCGTCGATACTCCGCCGCCGCACATGCCGTTCGGCCCACGGAAGCAACGCTGCGTCGACTTCGAAAGCAAGGGCTACTGCGCCCGCGGCGACATGTGTCCGTTCGATCACGGCCCTTCGCCCATCGTGCTGGATAACAACCTGCTCAATGGCATCGTACCGATTCCGCCACCGCCCATCCACCACGCGCCCAACTTCGTCGATCCGGTTGCTTACACGCCGCAGTTTATCAACGCATTTCCACCTTCGAAGCCATTCAGACCCGAAGGGCCGCATTCTGCACCATCCTCGGTGTCAAATCGTGAACTGATCTCCGTGCCCACTGTGCCTCTACCGCCCAAAAGCAAGAACACGCATCACGCGGGCAAGTCGTCGTACGGTCATGTGTTCAGCTCGTTACCACCTGGCGTCAGTCAGACCACCATCGAGCTGACAAATGTTCCAGCCGAGCTGAACAACATACCCGACCTGTACGATAATTTCTCCGCCTTTGGCGCCCTCACGCTCATCCAGGCAAAACGCAACAACGACGCCAGCACAGCGCTGCTCACCTTCTCGAATGCCACCGAAGCGGCGCTCGCCTTCATAAACGTCGATCGCACTGCCATGCCGAGCGCCAAACCTGCGTGGTACGCGGACAAATGCATTATGACTCCGTTCCCTCGCAAATCGATACCAGCCGGTGGACTTCCGAACAATACCAAGTCCTACGTTATTAATCGCAAGGTGCCACCCGCGCCCTCTGCGGCTGCAGCGCCACCTGCCAATTCTGTGGCTCCGGCCACGGACGTAAAAAGCCCCAGCTCTCCGCCGTCGGGTACGGTACCAAAATTGGCGGCTGAAAAGCCGAAGCTGCAAGCCAGCCCCAGCACCGCTGTCATCGACGAGAAATCGCGGCTGGCGAACGAGAAAATGCGCCAAGATCCGGGACGCTTGCTTTCGGATTTGATCAAGAAGAAACGCGAACTACTGGAGAAGCAGCTGGCGTCACGCAAGGAGATCGTCGAGAAGATGAAGTCGCTGGAGGGGGGCAGCAAAGACGAGAAAGTGTGGCAGGACGTGCTGCGCAAGCTGAACGACGTGATCGCTGAGAATGAAAACAGTATAAAGGTGTCGTTGCAGCAGCGCAAGGAGTACCTGCAGAAGATGAACATCGTACCGATGGACTCGGCCGCGTTGAACAACATGAAGACGAAACAGCAGATGGCCGCGGCCAACGCTCCTCCGGCGCCGGTGATTCCTACTGACGCGGCGACGTCTCCGCCCAAGGAAACTCAGCATCAGGCTGTGTCGTCTGCAACCAAACCTGATCGGGTTGAGAGCACCGAGTTGGACTTGGGCGATTCGTTGGACGAGAACATTTTTGGTACCGAAGAGGATTTCTCGTTGCTGGACGAGGAGCTGGATGACGACGAAGACGAGGACGATGTGGAATCGACAACAGCCACGGTGTCGGTGAAATCTAGTCAAAACGCCGCTGCGGTTGCGGACACCAGCTCCAACAGCGTCGGCAAGTCAGCCAGCAGCACGAGCTCGCCGTCGATGCCGGAATACACGCGCGTTGTGGTGTCTGGCTTTGAAAACGGCGACGAGGACGACTTGCTGCAGCACTTTTCCAAATTCGGCACCATCTTGGACAAGGAGTTCGACAACACGATACCGTCGGCCACCTTGATCTACGATAACCGGAAATCGGCCGAGGAAGCCAAAAAGGAGGGACGCAATTTCCAAGATCGCGTACTCTCGGTGAATGTGTTCAGCTCGAAAAAGTTCCAGCCATTTGTGAGACGATCGACGACCAGCTTGTTCAAGCCGCAGGAGTACGCGTCGTACGCGCCGTTCCCGGCTGCAGCAACCGGCGGCAATCCGTACAAGTACAAAAATCCTCAAATGGCTGCGACTGCGCCGGCGCCTCGAATTTCCAGCCACCGTAGCGTCTACTCTTTCCGAGCCGAGTCCAAGGCTCGACTAGTCAGCGCCCAGACTGCGCAGCCGTTCGTCGGCCAAGGAACTGCCGATACGATGAAGTTTGTCGACGAGGATACGTTGCTGAGCGACGATAATCTGATGGATAATTCGGACTAGACTCGATCGAGTGTTTCGAGTTGTGACACTCGTTGGTAATACTTTTGCGGCGACTAAGTGGTTGAGGATGACGGTGACCTGTATATTCTCCGTCCCTTCAGCCAACAGACTCGGAGCAGATACGCAAAAACGTTCCTCAAATATTATCTCCTTATTTCTTGTGTCGTTATAAGCGTAAATATTTTTGTACCGACAATTTACTTAATTGTGCCAACAAAAAACGAAAAAAAAAAGAAAAAAGTGTGGATATGAATTTCGAATTTTTCTTAATTTACAAAAAAAAATTTCAGACATTTCTTATCAAATATTGGTATATTTGAAACATCAACAAATATTATGTAGAATATATGAAAGCATCCGCTCGTTGTTTCGATATCATTTTATATTTATTGCTGAGCACAGGGTATTCGTTTTTCTGTTTAAATTTATAAAAAACTTTTACCATTATACGAAACTTCTTTTTTTTTTTTTTTTTCACTTATTTGTAAGTTGTTCGTCGTTCGATGTATTATGATATTGATATGGTTTTCCAAAAGCCGAAAATTTTGTGTTACTAGTTTTAATAAATTGAAATAGGAAAAAAAAAAGAATTTAGTTAAAAAACTTGTATTCTTTTGAGTACTTTTTGGCTGTAACTGCGGATATTTTCTCTAATACGACAAGTTGTAAATACCTATGTTGTTGCTGAAATCTGTACAGACAATCTGTTTTTTTCTTTTTCATTTTCTTCTGTCTTATCTACCCTTTTAAATTCATTTTTATTATATTCACTTTTGTGTAAATTCGTTGAATAAAATTGTTGATTGAATATATTTCGATATCGTTAGTATTATATTCTTTTCATTTTCTTATCTAATTTTTCTCTCCACATTTTGGTATGAAATGAAATTTACTTCTTTTTTAATATCATCTTTTCGTTATTCATCTGCATATTTTTCATTTCACTTCTGTTTCTTTTTGCTTAAGAACGTTCAGAAAATCAAGTTAATTAGTTATTTTAGGAAACTAACAAAATCTGCGCCACCATTTCTCTAAGTACTGATAAGAGAAAGGTGCATGGTGCATTTGTATTTTGAATTTTCATCGCTTCAGTTGATCATTTTTTTAAATTCATAAAAATTATTACTACAGTATGATAGCTAAAAATATTTAGTTTGTGCTATTATTTTGTAAATATTATGTAGTTTCTTGGTATTAAAAAATTGAAGCAATTGAAGCATGCAGAAAAAATGATGAATGAAAATGTGAGAAAGTATAGATGAAAATCGTCTTCAATTTTTCATTTCATTAAAGTTGAATATAAAAATGTTATTTCAAGGGGTGCTTTGAAAATTTTTTTTTTGAAAGAAGACCAATTGCAGCATCATATGGCGTGCACAAAATTTCTTGGAGATCGTTAATTTTCTTTAAAAAAATACGTTTCAGATTTAAAACATTTTTTCTTTTTTCTATTTTCAAAAAAAGAAGCCGAAACAAATTTTCTTTTTAGGCAACTGACTATTTCCTCTGAATTCTTCATAGCAGTTGATTCTCTTTCAAAAAAAAAAATGTTTTCATGTACCTACTCTTCGAAAGAATGTTTTAAAATTCAATTTTAAGAAAATGAAAAACCGAAGTCATTATTTACCTCACACTTTTTACATTTTTATTCAACATTTATCTCCGCTTTTGATTGTTCTAATTATCGAAACTAAAAAACTACATCATATATGCCAAATAATGATGCAAACCGAACTTTTTCAACTATCATAGATTTGAATCCATCTCGAGGCGGAACACGCTGTACAACCCAAACTAATAATCAAAACTTTGAAAAATATTTTGGTTCTGATACAGAACCGAAACCTTTATTTTTTTTCAAATCGGACCGATATTAATATCCAAAGCAAAAATAAAGGGTTTTATTTCGCTTTTTATTAGAAAGCTGTGATGTAAAATGTGATTACGTAAAGTGAATTAAATATTTTTCTTTCTTGTTACAAGTGAGAACCATTCTGTGTTTATCCTAAAATAAGAAATACCCTTCCTTCTTCATATTTTACACTGTTACATCCAAAACGAACTAGTACTGCGGGTCGCGGGCAGTGTTTCTCATACATTTTTAATAGAGTGAAAAGTGAGATCCGACTGTAACAGTATGCCGTCAATTTTCAGTTTTCATGAAAAGAGAACGAACGTGCGTTCTTTTATTGAGAATCGTTCTTCGTTTCGTTCCCGATGCACGGTACACGACTACACCGTACACCGCACACCGCACACCGTACACGTCTGTATTCGCGGTTGCACGTGTGCGTTAGTTAGTTCGTGTTGGTGTGTGCTTGTGTGCTGGCGTACGCGTACGCTCGGCTCCTTGTGCCGATTCATCGCTCTCTCCTTTTCTTTTTTATCGCTGGTAAAGTCGCTGGGCGTATGGCGAGAAAAAATCGCTCATCGTTTCGTCGCTCTTCTTATCAATGATGGAGTAATTTGCTTTCTGTTCGGTGTTCATTTCAATTTTTCTCTCGCTTAATCGTCGCAGATCGTCAATTCCGCGTTTTAATATTTTCGTTTTCTCGATTATTTTGTGATTTCATATTTCAATTCGAGTGTCCATCGTCGATGTATCGCCATTACGATTTCATTAGTAGTATTTTAGTTTTTTCGCATGTACACGCTTTTATCTGAACGTTTTAAAGTTTTCCATTCTCGGTCGGTTTTCGCGTTCGTTGTGCGAGTCAGCGAGAAGTCGCGTACGTGCTGAGAAAAGTTATAAAGGTACTTGAAAATCACCTAGATCCGATCGTCGAAGCTGAGTTTTTGAAATGTTTCTGTGTGTTCGCGATTATAAGCATTTTCAATTTCACGCTCGAGGGTAACGGCGAAGTCGTTAGGTTGGTGACTTAGTGCCATTTTGGGGTCGACGTTTGGCTGCGGAGCGACGAAGGTAAGCGAAATGGATATTCGTATTACGAGACTCGCTCGAAAGGTTGCGAGGTATTCGGGTTTTGACTTTGGTCGGTGAAAATAACGGATTTGTAGCTGCCGAGTACTCAGTTACTCTGCTGTTGTACGTGTCGTGTAAAAGCGTTGAGCGGTTGCATAAGCTGCGTGTAAGGAACAAGTTGCGAGAGGTTCAAGCCGCTTAATTGTAACGTCAGCGAGGACGTGAGAGGTAAGGCCATTGCCAGTGTCATTTTCGCGACTGTTGCCATTAGGTACGATCGCTGCTTGTAGACGTTGTTCGGCTTTATTTCTCGAAGGAACGGAAGGATTTCGTCTGAGGGTCGGGCGAAAAGATGACTGAATTATTATGCCATCAAGTGTCCCTGAAGTCATTACCCAGAATTAGCGAGTGGGCGTTTCTGCGATAAACGTGCCATGATTCAGTGCACTTCGCTGCTCTGTATCGATGCATGCATTTACTAGCATGGAAATATTTCGAAAATATCACCAAATGTCGTGTAAATATTTTATAATAAAATGCCCAATCGGAAAGTAATATGCCGTCTATAATATTGGCCCTGGAAATATTGTTGGAATATACTGCACAGTTCTAATACCATCTAGCGAGCCATTTTATAAATTTTGATAACAATTTGTCATAGACCTTATATTTAAGTAGCCCGAGTTTTGTGAATTGTGATGAAGAACGCGTCCACGCCGTGGAACTCGAGTTCAGGATGTTTGATGGGAGAGTGTGTGCGTTTTGCAAGGCATGTTAGGAACAGATTCATGAATCTGTGGCAAAACAAACTCACCTTCACATTCACACCAAACATTCGATGCTGATAAGATGAAATTAACATTACGAAGTTTTTCGGGAGTAAAAATGAAAATTTTTCAACCAAAATTTTTTCTGAATAACTTCCAATAACTTCCAATATTGTCTATCTAAAATATAAATTTCAAAATTCGGAGGAAAATATATTTTCACCATTCAACAGGGTATGTTCAAGATTAAGTTGAGATATTCTGACTACATATCTTTTTAAAATATTACAAATATTATAAAAATGTTATTAATTTTTCAAATTTAGTTTTCATCATTGTACGAGTATAGAGCTCGACGTATGCTATATTACGAGTAAGATCGTCAAAATATTATTAATAGTAAAATGACTTTGTTTTGATGATATCAAATCAACTTATGAATATGAGGAACAATTAATTTTGAGACAAAATTTGATTGTGAGATAGTTTTGGATTTCGTTTGATGAACAGCCCAAAATCATTCGGTCCCTATAATATGCCTTTACAGAAAGATCATTCGGTCCCTATAATATGCCTTTACAGAAAGCGGTTTATTTCAAATTTCAAATAATTTTACTCTCTGTACGTTGGGGTGTTCTGGAATGTGGCTGATTTTGACGTTGAGGCTTGCTCTGGAAATTCTGAGATTTATTGCTATACTGTTGAGATTTGAATTTAATATAAATGAGCCAACTTTTTCAAGTAATTTGTCAATCCTTGGGTATTGAAATGGAAGGCGTTTTAATGAAATATTATTATTTACGAGTACCTATCTGGTCAAATGTTTTGAGAATCGTATTATTTGATCGAACGTAGGTATTATTGAAATTGAAGGGTTGTTTTATAAAGGATTTTAATTGAATTTAAAAACTTTTTCTAAAGCAGTTTTTAAATGTTAGAGTCGGTTTTATTGGCCGGAAATTTTTTGGAACTGTCCTAAAACGCAGGTGTCGTCCTTACGTCTAAAAACTAATTTTGGTTCAGTTCAATTATACATTCATCATCATCACGATTTGTTGATTGGCTTTCGAAAGCTATGGAGAAAAATTATTTTGAACAGTGATCGTTTTGAATGCCAATCCTTTAATAGTGCAGAATAGGTGCTGCTACTCGCAGGAACTAATGAGGTGGAGATAATACTTTTTTCTTCCTCATAAGTCACAAGATCGCAAGATGATTAATTCGTCCTTCGGATGGATCATTTAAAATTATTTGATTAAAAGAAGAGAAGAAAAAAAAAAAATTAAATAATAATACATTCGAATCATTCGGCTGCTGAATGATTATATCAAATTGAGTATTCATGATTTTTCTGACTAACTCTCATGAAGTTGACTTGAAAAATTATTTGCTCTTATATTAAATAATGACTTACGAACACGCGCGCACACTTACACTTATGCAAGTCTATTTTGAAAATCATTTGCTCCTATAATTGGCTGAAGGGATTTGCAACTTTTTGATCTCTGAATGTACTTCGGAAAAGTCTTTATTTATTGTGAAAATTTTGCAATATCTGATCGATTACTTAGTTGAGGAGATTACTGGTAACAAAAAAAGATGTCATCTCGTCTTTATATTATAATATCAGAATATTAGATATTAGATTAGATGTATATTAGATATTAGATGAAGATAATAATCATAACTACCAGGTTCGTCTCATTTAGCAGATTTTGCATGTCGAATGTATATTACTAGGTCCTGCGGACTCCTAGTTACCTGTATGAAGGTTAAATGTTGTGGCGAAAATGTCCCGAATATTATTTCGATTCTGCTGGTTGTGCGCAAAGCAAGTGCCTCGGTTCTGTCCGAAAATCGTTGTTTTCAGTTTTCAGAGAAATGTACGAGGGACGTTCACGTCATGCGACTGGATACATAGCTGCTAGAGAAAAATACCGATAGCTGTTTTTATTGAACGATAGCTCGGTATTTTTTTTTCTTCCATTATTCTATTCGCCAGCTAATTATTTCGGAATAGAAGTACCGATAACGCCGTCGGGCAAATCGTTTTCAAGTGCGAATCAGTGTTACCATCTGCATAAATTTTTACATAACCTTCTCGCGTGTACGTAAAACAATCTTGCCGATGTCATGTCGTGTCACAAATTTTTTTCACCATCTCACCCCGGCCTTCGCGACCAATGTGTATTATCCTTTTCTCATTTTTCCTCCCTCGTATTTTTAATTCTGTACCATTTTCTTTTCTCTTTTGTCTCTTGGAAGTGAAAGAGAGATTCGGATGTGCGACGAGTATTCATTTTATGGAGGACGAAGGCGACGACGATATAGTGGAAAGGTTAGCTTCAGCCACGAAAGGCGATGAGCGACGGGGTGTAGTAGTGCCGTCGCAAGGGGGCTGAGGTGTTTCTCGTGACGAAGGGGTGAGAAGTGAGGCGATGCGGAACTCCGTGAATGTTTATAAAGGAGGGTGAGTTGAGCGAAGACGATATTACGTCGGAGAGTATGGAGAAATGGAGAAAAGAGAAGCGGCGATAAATACATCGACTAGGAGGACGATGAGTACCACCGCCGTCAGCTTCGATGGCATTGGATTCATGTGGGGAAGGGGTGAGGTTCGATGATCGAGAAGAGTGAGCGGGAACCAAGCCTGGAGAGAGTGAGCTGAGGCGAAGAGCATCCAAATCCAAAATGAATGGTTTTTTTCTTCGCTCGCTCGCTCGGTGTACAAGTATACTGTAAACGAAAAGGCGGTCGCCGTGAATTTCGTATTATCTCGAGAGAGTGTATACGACTTTAGCTTTTAGACAGTAGCTATTATTTTTGTCAGCTTTCGCGGCTTAGGTGGCACGAGAATAAAATGAGAAAAAAAAAACTGACGATTCGAAAAATTCTAAGTTCTGTCGGTGGAAAATGTATCAAGTATCAACTGATTGGCTTATACTACAAATTTTTCACAACTTCTGCGTCTTATTCATAATTATACTGGTTCATAATATAATTTTTCATGCGTCGAGAAAAATGTTTTGAATTACCACCAGTATTATTATGTAACTTTTCTCATCACAGTTGAAAATACATAATATATTATCATTTATTGTAGAAATTTTCAATACTCGTAGCGCGCAATTTTTACTAGGTATTTTCAGATTTTCTAGTTTTGTAGTAATTTCAGCGCTACAAATCTTAAATCGTCTCAGTTTTTCAAATTGTAAAAAACTCGTAGCTTAAATTCTTTTCAGTGTCAGGAGCTGGGAGAAGGAAATTTGGCTCAATTTGAAGAATCTACAGGGTTGAGAATCAAAAATATAGTAATAAATTTCATACTTGAAATTTGGTAATTTTTACTACAATCTTTAAGCTATCCCATTTTTTTTTGTTTTTTTTATTGTATAAAATACTTAGTAAAAATTATCAACTTTCATTTTGTTCAGTGTTTGTCTTTCTTTAAATTCTCTTAAAATAAGATCATGGGAAACACAAAATGCGTTTCTATAACTTGAACCTATAATCGCATGCTTTTCATCATTACTTGAGAAAATAAGTACCTATACCTTTATACTAGCGTGGTAGTGTAAATCATAATCAGTTCGTCAGTATATGCGATTTCCAAGTTCCATTAAAAAACTTATGTGCTGTGCTCAAGCTTTCAATGTTTCGTAGAATTCCATAAAATGTATAATATTATGACTATTATAAGCTTAAAATGACAAGAGCAATTCAGAAAGCACTAGATATTTTTTTATTACTCGCCCAACCATAATGGATAATTAAGGAGTTATAATTTCCAGCGGAACGTAAGCTGTTGAATAAAATAAAATAAATTGGCCTAATTAATAATTACCTAAGTGTTCTTCGTCGTTACTTCTCAGATATTTATTGAACGAATTTATATTAATTTGCATTAAGTCCAACTAGAATGGAATTTACGCAGAGATTTTAGATTTATAAAAATTAATAATGTTGGTACGAGTATTAACGCGTGTATCGCTTGTTGCGTTTCGGACGCCTGCTACCAGATGTTTTTCTGCTGTTACCTTATGTTGCGTATAATTTTGTATCGTATTTTGTACTCGGAGGTGTAGGTACCTCTACAGGTATTCTATTGCGATTGCGTCTGGGTAGAATATCGATAGTACTGCTGAAGATAACGTGATGTTGTTACTCTATGTGGTCTGGCATAATTTTATTTTAAAAACGTGAAATTGGTCGCTCGATCATTCTTATATCGTGGGATAAAAAAATTGATATTTATACTTCGAAGGGAAAAAAAATCCTTTGATGTACGTAATCCTTTGTTTTTTTTTTGATCCACTAGATTTTGCAAAGTATTACACAGATTCGTGTGTGCAATAACACGCAATTTGTGAAAATAAAGGTTCAAAAATATTCGCGGTTGATGGTTTAGAATTGTCAGATCTATAAATACTGTGGGCGTACGTGGGCTTCTATTTAGGCGGAGGTAGTAATAACATTCTGAAAACGGAAGGAAAGGTCTAATTTGTTGTTTTTTGGTTTTGTTTTGTTGTTTTTTCTTATATCGATCGTACTGGAGAATAAGAGTTGATGAAAAGTTTTCAGAAATTACCTCAATTTTTGTAATCAGATGAAATTGAGACAGAGATTCGTACAGGTCGCTACACGTGTAGTGACTAAACTGGGGAAATTCTGATGACGGTATACATTTCTTTGGATTTAAAAACCAGATGCATCTCAGTATTTCGATGTTCCGTCAGTGACAAAGTAGTACGACTCAGTTATAGAAAAGTGATGACGACTTCTAAAGCTCAAGTGAATAATGTGGATCCGATCAAAAGTTATAGAGAGTACTTCTAATTGATAAGATGATAATTTATGGCAATGAGAGGGAAGTATTCGCGTAATTACAGAACCGTTAATTTTTTCGAACCTGAATCCTATAACTCTAGAAGGAGGATATTCAAAATTTCGTTGCTATATGGATGGATACTAGATAGACAATGTAGTGTTTAACTTCTGAATGAAATATTGTCAAATTTCTGTTTTATATTGACGCACGAGCTCGCGTGAAAGTATTTTTTTATTCGTTAATTTCATTTCCATCCGCATATTAGACGCATTTATCCCTGTATTTATGTTATACCTATATGATCAACCGAACTTGTGTTTGTTTACTTCTAATAAAATAAATCACGAATAATTTAGAAATTAGTATCCTGCATCCTGCAACTATAGAATCCCGTTCTGCGCTAATATAAAAGTTGAGTGTCGATGCATTAAAATTCCATGTAAATTACTCTGATTTTTCATGTGGGTATACCTATTTCGTGCGCTAATAGTTGATCGTTCAATTTTTTGGTGTAGATGATGATGAGATGATGTTGCATATTATGTAAAATTAGCCATTCTTTCGTATTCTGGTAAATTTATTTTAAACGATAACGCGTTTCAAGTAGGTATATATTGAGTAAACTAGATTCTGCTCGTGCAGTTCAAGGACGAATTCACCCGGTAAAATTACGGGTATCTAGAAAAACAATATCGGAGCCTACTGTGAAAAACTTCCTCACTGTAAAAGAAACCGAGTTTCGAGACGAAAACAAATTCGTCAACATTTTCATCTCGTCGCCACCTCTCTTTTGTTGCCTCGCTTTCTTTTCGCCTGCGTAGTGACAATTATTATAGTAGCTCATCTGGTCGAGATCGTCAATATGTCCCTCAAATTTCACGAATTTACAGTGATGTCCTTATGAATGTCGAATTTTAAGGTTGGAGTGGAGGTGTGCGCGCGTATTTGGATATCGACGAAGGTCATCCTCGGTTTTTGCATTGTTTTCTCGCTCATTTGACTTGACTATATTATAATGGAAGAGCGTCATGAAATCAGATCAGTCACCAAACTCGTCTGAGGGACGACGGCAAAATCAAGTCAGCCTCCCTCAGTTCGATGTAAATTAACAAAATTTTGATTTACGTTCCCTAAGCTGGATAATTTTCTCATTTTTTCCCTCTTTGTACTGCATTTATCATCTTATCAGTGGTGTTCTTAGCTGGTTTTTGGCAGAAAACTACTTTTTTTTTTTCAGGACAGATAAAAATGTTTTTAGCCTCTAGCTCCCCGCCCTCCCCCAAACCCTCTGGCTACGTCCCTGCATAAGATTTGTGTTTTAGTTGACGCCGGCAATGCGAAAGTTTATTTAGCCCTGTATAAATTTTTTCGTGGGTTATTCAGTTTCTGATTTCCATCGTTTTCATGTTTTTTTTTCTTTCATCCATTGTGAAAAATTTTCAATCAGTTTTTGATACGAGTATAATCCTGGCCCGTGTAATTTATATCTCAATCGGTGATATGTTTACGCGTTATTTTTTCTTATACCGACCTATGCCAGAATACAATATCAGAAATTAATAAACTAGTTTTTCTTCGACGACCGGCGTAAATATATTAATTGAATCATCGAGTAATAGGTACCTATAGAAATTGCTGTCATCATCGACAAAATGAGGAATGAAAAGTTTTATTTTCTGTAGTAAGAATATTTGGATGGACGTACTCGTATATATAGGTATATACTTTGAATTGAATTTGAACGTTATTTTAGTAGCATTTTTCAATAGTTTATTCCCTACTTTTTATTTATTATTTTTTTGGTGGTTCTTTTACAATAATCAAACCTTCGTGGATATAAAACTTGTACTATCAATGCAAATTTTTCGACTTTTGATTTTTCATTCAGAATTCCCGGTCAAGTTGAATGTGCGGAAAGGAAATTTCTCTCGACTTTGTCTTCGCTGCACTACTTCATTTCATTTCTTCAGATGTCATCGAGTGACAAGTAAATAAACAAAGAGATTGCTTTATCGTCTCTAATGTTATCGTTGAATAGAGATAAGGTTAAAAATAAAGGCCGAAGGTAGTCGAAGAACTCGGTTGTACAAACAACCGCGTATAATATGCAGTCGCAAGAAAATGAATTATACTTATATATATGACGTAATGTTTGAGAAGATATATACTAATAATTATCGTTAGAAAATCAGAGAAGTGCGTTTATTTGGCTGCTCTGCATTTACTGGAATCACCAGTTTTTGCCCCGGTAAAACTCACTGTAGGAAATCATTTCCCCCCCTCCCCTCCTGTCGCAAATTTTAATAATTGCAACTATTTTTTAGTACAAGAAATCGCTATAGAAGATACAGTATTGTGCCCCCGCTCGAAACTACTCTATGTTTCATATGAAATGCGGCCTAGGGTAGGGATGCTTGCGTCGTTTGAAGAAAAAAAAAGGGATCAAAAGCCAGGCATGTTTTGCTGCATCTGACGTCATACTAGAACAATATTTTAAAGCGTGCTGCCTGATTAAGCGCTCGCTTAATACTGTATTTACCCACCAATACGCTTATACCGTGTTGGAATTTGAATTATCAACTTTTTCCGTTTGCTAATAATTAATAAAAATACAGCGAGAAATTCAGACTTTTTACACAAAATTTGATAACTCGAATTCTATAATAAATATCGAGGTACTTCTGGTCAGGTGCTTTTCAAAAATATTGTAGCACGATGCCGCAAGCATTCGCGGTCTTATTTTGTTCTCAAACTGCGCCTGCATTTACCAAGGGTTGCGTTTTATACGGGACAAACTGTATTTATATGAGCTCGATGATCTTACCATATATAAGCTCTAATCGCAGTTTAATTCTTTCAAGTTTCACTCTATTTTTACAATCTATTCTTCGTCTTGACTGTAAATGTTAATAGTATATGTAGTGTATTGATAAATTTTCAGAGTAAATTTAAAATAACAGCTTCGAAAGAAAAAAAGTCGAAAGAAGTTCTTTTAGAGTCACGTTGAAGTGAGATATGGAAAGTCGATGGATTTGAATATTAAGTGAAGAGTAAACAAGCAAATCTATAGTTTCGAGTGGTTTCTTTTGGTGAAGAAGAATTATTGTTCCCAACACTGTTGCTTTTTAAAATTTCTTATTTTAGTACGGTGTTTCGTGAAGACTGATGAGAATCATTAAATACTCGTACATTGAGAAAAAAGTGGCACCTGTTGAAAATGAGTATACAGCACACCGTGCAGTGCACGCAGTTGCCCACAAAATGCTGGATAATTTAGTTTTTATGTGACGAGAAAGAGAAATTAATTTTAAAATGAAAACCTGCTGCTAATTCAGCCAGCGCTTGGTTTCAATATGTAGCGCAGTAATATTGACACATATATTAACGCTGATTTTTTATATTTTCCTTTAAATTTCAGTTCATTTATATATTAACAAAAGAGCGATAGGAACTTTGTTATATAAAATCAAATTCTGCGACGCAGGAAATAGTTTATACACTACACAAACATTTGTATGCGTGGTTTTAGACGTGGCGTGTTTTGTTCGTGTTTTTATTTCTCTACCACACCGCATGTTGTGAACGTTGCAGCGCGCGGCGCCGTGAATTTTTATCTAATATGAAAGAATGAAAGTACGCACGGTTTTGGATTCGAAGTGATTTTAAATTGTTTCTCTCGTTTAGATGACCTGTACGTTTCGATTTATCCGAGTATTTCGTTTCCTTTCTTGTTTTGAATGCGATGTATTCTGACCATTAGCTGGTTGGAGGATGTGAAAGACACTATACATAAATATTATGTACTATGCATCTTTTTTAAAACACGTGTCGCTCATTTCATACAAGAGTGACACGCATTTACTTTGTAAATCATTATGGACTCTGTGTTACACTCTTGCATCGAATGAGTGATATATATATATCACTTTTTATCTTGATGAAAATTTCTTCATAAATAATATATTTCAAATACCGAATGGAAGGAGGCATTCTCTACAGTACAAGTTATAATTTGTATTTTAAAAATATTTATTAATTTACTCGATTTTTTTTTTCTTGCATTCGGCTCGTTTCGTTTCAACACTTTCGAATAAATGACGTGAAACAGAAAACAGAGTAAGAAATATTTTATGGGGGATATTGTTGATTCTCATCGCTATATAATTATATGAAATTTCTATCGGATTTATAATAAGTTTTCAAAATTCACTTACTCGTAAAAATGCAGTTAAGGAACGTTTGAGTAAGGTAACTTTTCAATTGAGGTAAATGACTGTATATGAACCGCTACAGAATACCGAATGACTTGAGTTGCATTTTTACAAAAAATGAGTCGGAGGGTGAAATGTATTTGTTGGGATAGCCCCCATCGACGTGCAAAAAGATTCGTCTCAACTCGTATACGAAAACGCTTACCTATGCTTTTTAGTTACAATTAATTGAAAGTGTGGCGACATTCTATTAAAGAAATCCCGCGTGGAACAGTTTTTTTACGCTCCCGGAAATTAACGTTTTTGGCACTTAGCTCATTTGATTCTGTTGGGGGTTTCATATAATTTACAATCTTTTTTTGTAAAATTATTAGGAGTGAATTAACCAATCATTTTTTTCAATTTTATACTCGTACCTTTCAGCATTGTAGAAGTCTTAGCTGCAAATGCACGAGAATCCAATTTTTCGAGTGGCGTTCCTGAAAAAATTGTGTTTGGACGCAGCATCGGCGTCCTTTCTTTGACGTCAACCTTTAGCCGTTGCGCCCTTAGATTAGTCGGTATTTTGTTGCCACGCCCATGATCTTGAGAGGCATTTTTTAAATAATGACCTATTAAGATTCTCTTCGACCTGCCGGCGTTATACGAGGCGATTGTTAATGAAAAACATAAATTTCTATCGTCGTCGTCGGTGATTTTGGTTTGCGTTCTTCTGTCCGTATTAACGTCTGGCTGTGAAAATTAAAAGTGATAAATTTTCCGACTTACGAGAATATTCGGTCGCATTTTTCCGCCTTTATTCGTGTTTCTCGCCAGGTGAAAAGGCCAATAAAAGGAAATAATGTAATAAGATTAACAACGTCGTTACATTTTTACCGAGTACAGGCCCACGCCTTTTCCGGATCGTAGACTCGCACAAGTGGTTGCGAAAATTTTGCGAAGAGTAAATTTTTGTATAAAATCTGTATATCGTCTTCAAGTTATTGGTGCGCGTAGATGTTAAAATTAAATATGCAGTTTTCTCTCGGTGCGAGCGTGAGGAAGTTTCATTCCAAAAAGATTTTTTCACGATTATTATCAGCAGGGGTGCTGTGATCCCCCAAGGCTTACGAGGAGTGCCCCCCTCCAGGTCAAATAGGAATGATGACAACCTTACCCCCCGCTCAAGGGCGCGAGAAAAAATTTTTGGTATTCGATTATCTTTAAAATTCTTTTCTAAATCTAAAAAAAAAAATTGGCCCCCCCAGAATCGTCAACGAGGAGTTGCTCCTCAAAATCATGCCTTCACGGCACCCCTGATTATCAGCTGATATTGTCGCTGAGAAGCAATTCTATATAAACAGCGAACATCACCGTGAAACAATTTTTCAAAGCTGTGTCGCAAATTACGTCGAGAGAAATATGAATAGTGTTAATTACCAGCAGCTTATAACGTTATATATGTTTCTCATCAAAAGTCATGAAAATTATTTATCGTTTCAAATACTTTGAATATTAATTTAAAATATTTTCTACCACCTCAGATAATATATTTTACCTACCTATACTATGTTAGTTGTAATTTGTGCTACAAATCTGGTATATTGTCCCTGTTTTTAGCTATTTAAATTTTTTTCAATGCTCTTTTCTGCTTTATCTCTTGACGTATTTTGTTGAAATGTTGACAGAAATATTGACGCTGTATTCAAAATTTACGTTTGCCATTTTTTTGTTATTTCTTTTCTAACAACATATATTAGACCCGAGTAGACACGAATTGGGCTTTTGAACAAGAATTTTATCGAGTGCGGTTCTTCTTTAGTAGGAGTTGAATCCATTGGAGGCATTTAATGTACATACGTATGATAAGGAACGCATATGTTGGAATAGTTTTTCGGGTTTCTCAAATTTTATTTTAGATTCTGAGCCCTATTTATTTGTCGGTGTCGATGAACGAAGAACTAAAAAAAGATTCGTTGAACGCGAAATACAGGTACGACGAACGATTCGTCGGTGTTTTCGCGTAACTCGGCATTCCGGTAGGCTGTATGTATAAGGCGGCGGGGAAGGGGGGCTTGGTGTTGCAGTCGCGGTGGAGACGAAGGTAGGTGAAAAGATTTTCGAGAGAGGCGATTTACAGGGTGACGAATGGGTGGACGAAGGGAGCGGCGCGGTGTCGTGCCTATCGGCTTTTTGCCGCGTTCATTACGCGGTCATTGGCTCGAAATTTTCCGAACCACGGCGACGGGCGAAAAACCGTTTTTCCTCCCCGAAGGTGGCCCCCCCTCGATATACGCGAATCGCCGTCGGTGTCGCCCTACCCTCTGCGGCCTCGTCCAGGGCGAAGATTGCGGTAGGGGGTTAAAGTTCCGCTTCTGTTCGTTCGCTTTCGTGCGATTTCCAAGGTGCGAATCGACGCATATCGGTGCGTCGATGCTGGTTACAATTCTCTTCAAATTTTGTATCGATGTGCTTTAGGGAAGATATTCTACTACACAATCAAAGGCTCAGGGCGGTGATTTTCTGCCCATCTCTACTGAAAAAAAAAAAATTAATAGCAATTTTTCATATTAGAAATTACTACATTTAACGGCCATAAATTTCATGAATATACTCGTTCAGTATAGTTTGTACTATTCTTGGGACATCTAGTTTTCATTTTAATTTTCAAAGTCCCATTATTCTCCGAAAAAAACTAGAGACTTCGTCTCTGATGCCCATCCTTCGGCCTTTATTTAGTTCTTTGTTTTGTCTATGTTGATATTTGCGTTGGTTTTTTTTCCATTTGTGTTGTTAGTTTTGTTTTTTGTGCATCGGTTTTTCCATTTGTGTTTCTCAGTATGTTTATTTTGTTGTTGTCTCAATGACGCGCTTTTTTCATTTTTTAAAAATTTTTGTTTTATAAAGAAAAAATTTCCGTTCATTTCTTTCGGTGCACTAATATTTAGAAGGAAACTAATATAGCGCATTATAGTATCAACGAGAATTGACAAATTTAAAATTAGTGGAGTAGTTGAGTGACGAGTTTTTTTGTGGGATAACCTGCAATATTTTCGCTGGGTGAACTTTTATATTGGTAGCCTAATTTTCATCATTTTGGATAAGAAAACTCGTTTAATACAAGATTCGTAGTAGAAATTATTATAAAATTTGTAAAATACATGAATATTTTACATAGTAGAAAGTACTACATATATGTTGAGAACATGTAACAAAAATTCAACAAAAGTGAAAAAAGTATGTAGTATGAAAGACTACCCCGATTTACTGATACCTAAATTGAACTCCTAATCAATATCTTTCTGTATTCTGTGATTGTTCTTCTCTTCTCATTAGTATTTTGAAGTTTGAACCTTCGTAAAAACTTTTCTGCTTATATGATATCGTACCAAAGGCGAAAAGCTACAAATTCGCTCCTAAATCGGCCACAAATTCTAGGAGCTTGGTTGAATTTTTCCATTTATAGAGATAGGAAAAAAATCTCAAAGAACGCATATTATATGCGTGTATATATACAGTCGTGGCTACAAAAACCAGAATTCAGTAAACGATCGGCGATCGTAATTTTAGTCCGAATATATTCGTATATAGCTTATCGATTATCGCATTCTTATCTTGGCTGGTGCGCGCTTCCAATAATTATCAACATTTTCGGGGTCGTTCGAAGCAGTCGCCCGTACGTACACGAGTATATAGAAAACACTTGGCGTTATATACATATGTGTCTTAAAA
Source organism: Parthenolecanium corni (assembly GCA_038050395.1). Classification (NCBI taxonomy): domain Eukaryota; kingdom Metazoa; phylum Arthropoda; class Insecta; order Hemiptera; family Coccidae; genus Parthenolecanium; species Parthenolecanium corni. The sequence continues at coordinate 1,874,551 of JBBCAQ010000034.1, read as the reverse complement.
ACGTACCTACCCATATTTCGTTTGTACACATATTCTCGAAGAAACTTGATTGGCAAGTTTTCGTTACGCGCATAGAAAATAACACCGAAGTACGAGTATACTATATGTATACGTATATAGTGAAACCCACTAAACCAAACCAAACCGTGGATACATTACCCACAAGAAGTGCAGAATTGTGGTAGCACTGTGTAGAACTCGGCTGTATGTAAAACGTTTGTTCGCATGGCATCGTTTTAGATATAGGAAGACGTAATATTATATATAGTTATCAAAAGGTATACAAGTCAGCTCCACCCATGCAAAAATTGCATTGAAAGTCAGCTCCATATAATAGTGGGTACCGTAAAAGGAATTGACTTGCTCAAACTTGTAGATAAATTCTTCTCAACGTGAGCATCACAATGTACACTCGAATAATGGGAATTTATTTTCACAATTTTCCGATTGCTCATAGTTGGAGCTAATTTTCATCACTTGTCTATACAGCTGTAATTTTAGCATTCATCCCCGTCCTGTACGTAACTGCAGTTCATAGAGAAACTCAACTCCAATGGTTTTACCATGTATCGCATGTGTATCAAGCATAAGTATTATTCTTTACTCCTGGATGAATTATGAAAACCGGACAGGAGCTGACTTATATACTTCTTCGTATATGCATATATTTTTGTTAAGCGTTATTGTGACCCTCAATTTCCTTATTGGATGTTCTTGTGGCACCCATTTTTGCTTTGTGGCACCTGGATTTGGGTGCCACAACGTTTTTAGCTAAAATTGGTGGTTTTGGGGTCTAGGGGGCATGGGGGATGCAAATCCACATTTTACCCCGGGTGTCACATTGACATCCAAACTCATCCTACATACTGGGGGGTTCCCTGTATGTTCCACCAGAGTGCGGAGTGTTACATACAAACATAACATGAGCTGCAAGTAAATGTCTTTGTGACCCATTGATAATAAGATACAATGTGGCACCCAAAACATGACAACGATGCAAAATAAGATTTTGCAAAGGGTTAATTCAATATTGGCTTTTCTTTCACTCATCAGATTAATTATATAGTTTTTGAATGAGTCTTGAGTCTGTACTCTGTACTCGGTAATTTTTTTAGCTTCTATTAAATGCCTCACTCGATATTTTCAAGACTGAGGAGCCTGGGTAAATGGGAAAAGAAAATTTTTGAGATTGCGGAGGCTGGTTAAATGGGAATTTAAATTTCTGAGACTGTGGAGGCTGGCTAAATGGAAAAATAAAATTTTTGAGATTGCGGAGGCAGGCTAAATGGGAATTTAAAGTTTAAAGACTGCGGGAGCGGGCTAAATGGGAATTTGAATTTTTGAAACTGTGGAGGCTGGCTAAATGAGAATTTAAATTTTTGTGACTGCGCAGGCTGGCTAAATGGGAATTTAAATAAAATCAGGCGAATCAAAACTGAACCTGATCTTATATGTATTTTTCAAATTTTTAAATTAACTTCAATGTAGGTACTCAGAAGTGTGACTTCGTCACATTATGGTTCGTTTGGAGTCATCTTTACTTAGCTAGGCTACAAATTTATTTGAGTAAATGTCTTTGTGACCCACTGAAAGTAAATGCTATTGTAGCACCCATGTATATGCATTAATAAATGTCATTGTGACACCCTGAAAGGTAGATATTTGGCAACGCCTCAGGGTGCTATAATGACATTCACTAATCTACATACATGGGTGCCGCAATAGCATTTACTTACGGTGGGTCACAAAGACATTTACTAACATTTTAAATACATGGGTGCCACAATGACGCTGAATAACCTGGGTGTCACTTCGTTAAGAGTTTAAACATGTATAGGTTTGTCTCTGTGGTCTTAAACCATCCGCCGTATGGTTATATTGTGGTCTTTAAACCATCCTCTGACTCTAAACCATCCAAAAATCGGATGGTTTAAGGTTTTTTACAGAAAATGATACTTTAAACTGTCCGGAGGCCATATACAAAATCTGAGGTGGATGGTTTACGGATGATTTACCATATTTGTATGTTGCTGTACTTGATACAGTATATAAGTGGGGGCACTATTGTCGAATAAATCATGCATAATGAACCTATAAAATTAAAGAGTCCAAAACGGATGGTCTAACGTCATTCCATTCATGGATGGTTTAGGACCACACGGCCCTGTATTTATATATAATATCTTCACGTATGTACAGTTTGTGCCGTTAGCTCGTACGCCGCCTTACAAATTTCTTCCCCTAACGGCTGTCTGCAGAATTTGGAAGTTCTGCGGCAACGGCCGTTTTTCCGTATCGTTGAAATTTTAATTTTATGCTACGAATAGAGAAGACGGCGCACGCAAGCGTGTGGAGCTTTGCACGCTGCTTGGTGACAGCGGAAGTGTCGGGTTAACGTCGAGTTCTCTTTCTCTGCGCCTCTTCTACCTGCCGCATCTGCCTCTAACTCGCTCTCTGCGGAAGTGTCTATACATATATACAGCCTATGCATTCATCGTGTCGCATTGGGTATGGGTCATTTAGAATGGAGCGCTATTCTGAAATGAGAAAATTTTTTGTTACTCTTAAAAGTCATTTTTGAGGCTACTTTCTCGCGTCGAATGGCCCTGAAATATTGGGCAATGCACTTATTGTCGCGTGGGAGAACGGAATCGGTATATTCGTCTGACAACGTAGGAGAGACAATTTCAATGCTCGATATCCTCATGAAGTTTTAGTTGGTTAAGGTATTGTTAATACATCTACTATGTTTGAGAGTGAATTGTCGAAGTCGAAAGATAATTAACGTGATAATCAAATTAATTCTTTTCGAGTTGAATTCAAGTTGGATATCAAAGACGGGCCATGTAAGTAGCAAAATATAGCGTTTTGAGATATTAATGTTTGAAGTTTTTGTTTAGTTGTAGACCGATATACTTGTGAAATTGAGTTCTGAGAGGTTACGAGCATTTTCGCCTAGTCTTTTGACTATCCATTGGGCTACGCGTGTCGCAAATTTGAATTTATCGCAATTTAGCTAAAACCCTACTTAGACTCGTTTTGCTAATCCATCCGAGTTAATCACTTTTGAACAGTTTTAAACAAATTTTATCTGTAGTTTTGAGTTTCTTATGATGAAAAATCATTGAATTCTCATCGGAAATGAATTTATAGTGGCTAAAACCCTATTTAGGCCCTTTTTGCTTATCCATTTGAGTTGACTTTGAGTAGCTATAGATGAATTTCAATGTTATGTAGAACTCGGCGAAACAAAAATTTAATTATACTCGTACGAAAATTTGAAAAGCATAACAACCAAAAATTCTGCGTATGAAGTCGCACGTAGGAAAATATTAATAATTAGAAGTCGATAAACACCAAAATTTATCGAGCTGGTACTCGTAATAAAAATATCTTATTTGGATATGCCTAAAGTTATCTCCTGGACATTGATAATATAGTGGCAGTATACTCGTATTTTTGTAACATTAGGAACATTTAAAAATATCTACGCAATATTATGGTATTCTAGAGTATTTTAAATGTTGAATAAAGTTATGGATCCAATATATTTTTTTGCGGATGTTATAAAAAGATTCCTCTAATGGAAATTCAACATTAGCGCTGTCTACAGGGGTTCGCAAGTCATAATCAAACTTCCTTCAACGCCCAATTGTACCAGTGCAGGGTGATTCAAATTTCAACGCACCGTTGGGAAATTTGAATCGCCCTTTGAAATACACATTCGATTCATATTTCAGTGCACCGCAGTTGAAAACCCAGTAGCGTCTGGAAAATTTTTCTCGGTTACGCTCCTGTTCTTGGCTGGTGCACAGAAAAAAACGAATCGAGTGTGTATTTCAAAGGGCGATTCAAATTTCGACGCACCCAGTGCTATTCTCCTAAGGTGCGTCGAAATTTAAATCACCCCTAATAATAGAGTTGGAGGGGTTTTCAATATCAGATCTTCAAACTTGCTTCTTGCAAATGGTAGATAGGTAATTATTTAATCTCGGCCGACGAACGTTTCGCCTTGGCTACGATTTCGTACGAAAAGTGTACGCGAAAATTGAAATTATTCCCTCGCCCTCTCCGACACCCGTCAGCCATTCGGTTTTTACCCGCGTGCACCACCGCTCCATTTCGCCGTCAGTGATGAATGGGCCGGGGGCTCAGGATTAAGCGAGGAGTTGAAGCGTTGGTTCTCGTTGATGGCCGGGCGGGGTGGTGGAGTAGCAGTGTTTTAGAAAAAGAAAAAAAAAAGTGTAGAAGAATAGCTATGCAGCCGAAGCGTATGTATGAAGGCACGAAGAGAGCACTTCGACGACGCTCTCTTGAGCCACTATCGGGCATATGGGCTGCGAGTCTTCTGAGTGGGGGGTGGTGCGAGGAGGAAAGAAGCGCTAGTGCCGAGTCCCCTCCACCCTTTTTTGACGTAATTTTTTCCTTCTGCGTATTTTTTTTCCCCCCGTTTTTCATAATTCTTCGTCGCACTCTTTTTCGATAGTATAGCCATAGCACGTAGTCAGCCCAGCGATGTGTGTGCGTTGTGCGCCCCCCGCACCGCACCCCTCAGCCAGCAGTCGTCGAGCGGTTCGCTTGGGGAAAGATACGCGGGCGTTATCGTACGTCGACGTTGGCTTGGCGTTCGTTTGCTGGCTGCTGGCTGCTGGCTGCTGAGCTTTTCGCTTTTCGTTAATTTCGGTCTGATTTTTGGAAAATAAGCGTAAGAATTGGGAATGTATAACCCTGAAGTTCGCACTCTACAGGAGGAGTGTGAAACTGCGCACTCACGTGATCGTCTTCGTTGAAAAATGCACGGAGGTTTATTCCTTTTTTTTTAATTTTCTCATTCCAATACAAAAACTACCGTTGATTTTTTCATTTCATTTTATCGAGTCTGGTATTATGGGCAATTTTTATTTATAAATAGGTACTATATGTTTCATAAAGATAAATAGTTCTTTTCATAAACATTTTAATAATATCTCAACTTACTAACGACACGAGAATTTTTTACTCGAGTTTCGTACTACCGTAAATGGGAGTAACTTGGCACGGTTTTTTTTTCAACATTTTTCAACTTCAACACTTTTCATGTGGTCGCATTACAAATCACAATATAGCTACTTCAATTAGGTATATCAAAATGTGCCTCGAAGTGTCTTAAGAAAGAGAAGGAAAGAGTCAGAAAGAGTAAGAGGAATGCATTATTGCTTGAATAATTTTTACCCATGAGAAATGTTTTATTTGAATACAGTGGTGCATCCAGAGGGGCTGAAGACTAACTGGGCATTGTATTCTGTGAAAAAAAAAAAAAGAGTAGAAAATGTGTAACTGATTTTTCATAAACCTTCTATTTCTTGGTGGTAAAATTGAGACGCGGTACCGATCATAATTATATTTGAAATATGTACCTAACTACCTACTAAAGAAAAATTAAGTGTAGATTTAGACAAAATATAAACGTAGCCAGCGCAGTGTTTATGTACCCTATAAGTCCGCTTATGGCAAGCATGTTTCGGCATTCGGTATGGGGTACAACTTTTCTGGACTGTAGAATGCGTGTTGAGTGCAAGCGCTGCTGCTTTGCTCGTCTTTCCACCGCATTCACCCATTCGAATGAGAACTTTACGTCGAGATTATAGAGCTTCGGGTCTCACAGAGAAGTTGTAGGGCGGTGGCAGTTTTGTTGTCGCGCACGAAAAGTAGGTGAAACATAAATATCGCCTATTTGTTGACAGTGCGACGGTCGTCATTGATAATTATGAGAAGATAGAATTCGAATTATTATGTTTTCATTTATTACTACACGCTTTTATTTAATTTCACTTGCTTCGTGTCTGTCCTCAAATCTTGAAACCTCAATTTAGGTGACTTGAAATTACCCTTCATTAATGAAATTTTACAACATGATAATTGTGCATGACAATTGAATATTATTCATTAATCAGCTTATAATCGGATCAAAATTGCGCCTCTCACCACTTAGAACAATTTTTACCCCCTTCCCCTCACTAAAGAATGCCTGGATCGATGTTTCCGTTTTCGTCTATCAAAACGAGACGAATAAGATAACAATAAAGAGAGAGAGAAAAAAAAGGGTGAATAAACTCGTTTGAAAGGGAGTCGGCTTTTGTTGTAGCTGTAGGTATAGTTGGTTTCTAAAAGCGTGTTAAAAATTTTTTTTTTTAAATTAATTTATGGATCAGTATCTCTGGATTAGTTCTTTGATGGAATCTTATCCTTCCAGGTAGTTTGAGTTTTCAGCCCTCCACCGTCACCATCAAGTATAGAACGACGTTGAAAAAAGCGACGTTTTGAATATTATAGTGCGCGCATATACTAAATTTTGCATTTATAAAAATTCAAAGTTGGCGACGAATAGTAATTTTATATTCAGCTGATAGTTCCTCGGTAGATTGTAAACTGAGTGTAGCGAAAAGCAAGAAAGCGCTGAGAGTAAACTGCATATTAAATTTTATTATCTGTGTAATAACTTTAGGGCTATTCGGATTTTATATGGGAAATATTAATTTAAATTCATTAAAAATTATAGTATAAAATATTGAAAATTAATACAAAATATTGCGAATTAGTATGAATTGGTACATAATTATGTTGAAAATTAGTGTGCTGCATACTGAAATTCATTATATTTTATATTAATTGTTCTCATAAAACCTAAATTGTCTCAAAGTTAGCAGCGTACTAATTTTCAATACATTTTCTCCGAGTTGGGGATTTCCAATGAAATTTACTTTTGAGGAAAACGCCTTCGAAGTTAGCGTATAAGTAAAACAGATGTTATGAAATTTAGAATATGTATTGAGGAAACCTTGAACTTCCAGTCCACTAAAGGAGAAGTATGTGCAGTGCATGGAACGGCCAACCGATAGCAGCGTATGAAGCTATCTATAAATCCCTTTCTTCTGTCATTTTTGGATTTTTATGCCAAACATCATCAGTCCACTAAATATATTTTTTGCTGTTATTGGAGTTTCTATGTTTCATACTATATACTAGTCTAGAAAATGTTAGAAAAAAAACAATGTTACCCGTAAAAATAACATCGTGAAAATAAATAACATAATTATAATAATGACCTTCTACTGATGTTTTCGTGTAAGTTTTTTTTTTTTACACGTTGCTTCCAGTAACGAGTTTTCATCGATTTGAATGGGCATGTATTTCATTCTGTTGACTCTGTTTATTACAAATTACAATCTCTACTCGAAACGAGGGAAGAAAATGACTTTTTTCACGAAACTAAGATTCTGGACTCGGAATCGGATTATACTCCGCTTGTCAGCCGCAGAATTTTAATGTACCTTATATCTCTATATCTACCTTTCTATATACTGATTTTTCAATATTTCGCGTCAAATCTCTATCGATTCGAGCCAAAACAAAAGAGGATCTTGGAAACTTTTCGTAATCTATTTTACCGATATTATTATATTTTTATTTTTGTTAGACTACACAAAATCGATGGTAACGTTTTGTGTGTAAACATTTTCGCTGCCAATTGTCGGGTTTTTTCCCCCCCTCTTGCTCCCGCATCCGGCCGCGATACGAAGATTATTTTGTGTTCGCTATACCTGATCGAAATTCGAAATGCCCAATTATTCGTCGCTTTTACGTCTCCCCCGTCCCCCGCCACGGCCCAGTTTATGTGGCCGCGATGACGGACGACGACGCGACGCTACGTTCTCCTTTTCTCGCGGCGCGACGACGGCGAATCGTTTCTTCTTCTTCTTCTTCTTCTTCTACTTCTACTACTTCTTCTTCTTCTTCGTGTTGGGTTTTCGCACGCGCAGTGTTCTCACCAGCGAAGGGCTAAAAATTTCTCTGTGGACGACGCGACGCTTTCGAGAAAAATATTATAAGTGAGAGAGAATTGAATTATTGCTGCCGGGATGCGGGAGCGAGGGGGGGGTGCGGGCGAGCGCGCGCATCCGTTTTCACGGCGCGCTCTTGGAAGTTTTAAGGCGGCTAATTTCCGGTTTCGCCGTTGCCGTTGCCGTCTGCACGTTTTCTCCTCAAATCGTCGCCGCCGAGTGCGAGTCGCTGTTTCTCTGATTGTGACTTTGTGAGTAATTCGTGACTCGTGAGTGCGACTCTTTTGTTGATACTCTTGTTCTACGATTTCGCGTAAACTCGACTACCTACAATTTCTCGAGGATTTCTTTTATACTTCGGCGGGTTGGATGCGATCTACGCGTGCGAATCTGTTGGGACATTGTTGAGGCTAGTTTTGGAGCTGCCGGAGGGCAGTGCCGCGGCCGTCGAGTAGGCAGGTACGACGAGGACGAAGTGCGTGCTGCTCGAAGAGAGCTGCCGCAGCAGCTGGTCGTCGCGTCGTGTGAGACGTTTGCTGCCCTTGCGGTGTGGGCCTGGGAGGGCGTTATCGGCCCCGTCGAGTGGCGTTACGCGTTAATTTCTTCGAAGCACGCCGATCGCGCGTCCACAGAGAGGGCGACGCGACGTTCGCCGTGTAAATTTTCCATCTTGCGTCGATTTCCAGAGAGTGCCGCAACGGCACTGCGGAGTCTGGAGACGCCCGGTGTGCGCTTTCGTCGTCGTGTCGGTGAAATTTCGCCGAAACGGTCAATTACGTCGGCGACGGTGGTGTCTGCGGGCAGTTGGTCGGACCTGCCATTCGCTGTTGGCGTTTTTTTATTTGGGTTGCCGGCGTTACGTAGTGCGAGGGCAGCTGACGGCATGTGTCCTCGTTTCGCCGCTATCAACTCGGTTAGCTCGGCTCGGCTCGAATTTATCTCTCTGTATGCGGCTGTTTCATTAGTTTTGACTGAGGTGAGATATAAATCTAATCGGTTTACTTTAGAATTGAGTAATGAGAAGCAAAAATGAGATTTTCGACGAAAGCTGGATGTATACCTTTTGAGAAAATAGCGTGTTTGAAGTTTGCGTGTGAGTAAAACTGTTGCTGAAATCAAGTTGGACCAACGAAATTATGGAATATACGATATACCTACTTATATTGACGAATAAGCCTTGACCTGTTATGCCAATGAAGAAGTATGTGTGTTGCATAAAATGGCCAATAGAGAGCAATATACACCCTTCTAAAGGCCCTGCTTGGGGTACTTTGATTATTATGCAAAAAAACACAATTACACTAGCATATTTGCTTATGTGTACCTTTGTGCACGTGTTACCGTAACAGTAAAAATGTGTGTGATTTTTTCTAACACCTCATTCTGTGTGGATTTAAAAAGCTTTTGTTTCATTAGTTACAAATATACATAAATGAAGGCGTTTCATTGATGGCGCAGTCGTGGGTAATAATAAAACGCAAGTTTAAGTTAACACTAGAAGTACCAGGTGGTGTCATATACGACACCACTCAAAATTTTGAGATGGACCTCTCGAAGGACCAATGTTTTGAGAACCCCTGACTTGAGTCATACAACGCTACATGGTCCTCTAAGGTTACTCTTGTAGTGTCATATATGACACCACCTGGTCCTTCGAGTAATCGAGTAAAACCTGGTGTTTGTAGGGTTAATCATAATGTTACATGCTAATTTTTAATGTATTAACATCGTTTATAATTTAATGCGAAAGAAATTACTAAAATGTAGTAATGAAAAATATTCAAAATTTGAAACCGTTTAATGAACCACCGAGAGAATTAATCTATAGAGATTATTGATAAGAACTGTTCGATGACAATTCTGACAACGGCGCACTGCGCATCATTATGTTTTGTCGTACATTCTAGATATCGACTATCGAATTTTAACATTGGTGTTAAATTACCAAATTTACTCCCGTGTAACCCTAACTGCTGACAAAGATGTTAACATATATCAACAAATAATCCATCAATAAAATTGTTAGGTGTTCCAAAACGAAGCTTTTTGAAAAGAAATTATTCATTATCAGTAAAATAATGTGTAAATTATTACTTTTGGCACCGAATTGAAATTTTCAATTATTGTAAGAATTTTGACGACTTGAATCCAAAAATCAGCCAAGTCCCAATAGATGAAGGTTTGGTTTTTCCCGGATTTAGCACGAATGCCAAAGCCGATAGATCTAAAATTATGCAAATGTTTTTTGGCTGTTATTTATATGAATTTGAATTAGATAAGCAGGTTTTGTACTTGAGCCGACGACTTATTCGTATGTACCTAATTTCTTCCACCCACGTCACCGTCAGTGATATGAAATAGTAATTTTGGGTAGTTTGACCTATATTATACGTTATTCTTTACACGTATTACCGTTGATGGAAAAATGAAGTATGTAAATTTTTTTTACGTCGAGACCATTTATAAGGGTTAACGACGAAATGGTTATTCGCTCAAAAACTGCACACGAGTCGATCGTCGACGAATTTCGTTGTCGATTATCGACGCTTTTCTTTCGTGTATAATAAACTGTAAATCTCTCGTTTTTAATGAACTTGTTGGTTGTTCGTCACTTTTCCAGGTCACCGATCTGAAAATATTTCGGTGCAGTGGTTCGTGTCGTTGGCACAAGGTTAGACGAAGTATTTCTTGTACGGACATTTTCAGCAAATATTGTTGAATTTTCTGTACAGAAATACAGTAACATAGTTTTCTTATGTTACCTATACATATTATGATTAATTAATTTCTCCGGCGTTATATTTTTTACTCGGTGTAAATGTAAATATGTGAAGTTGGTCTACATAATAAATTGAAAACTCAACGAAGAGGGAAATTCAATATTTTAATTTGGATGCTAATAAAATCTGTAATTTTATTTTCTAAACCTAAGTATATTTATCGATGGTTCGTACACTCCCTATGTGTTTTATGGTTTTATGTACTATTTTTGGCGAAATAACGAACCTAGGTCATCTATAGTTATGACTGAAGAGTAGTTTTGAATCGTTGTATCCGACAGCTGATAATCTATATGAAAATCCTTATCACTTGATAAGCAGAATTTTTTCCAAAACCTTTGCTAATAGCTAATTATGTGAGCGAAGCAAGCAGCTGTTACCGCGCATTGAAATGTTTTATTTTTAAGGGAGGGAGCAAGAATGGTTCATAGCGTGAATGCTCTGCAATAGTTTGAAAGGATCTTGCTACGATATTAATGTTAAACGTTATTACTCTTTGTATGCTCTTATCGATATTAAGGTGAAACGTACCTATAATTGATGTTGCACATATTATATTTTTCTTTATTGCAGCCTGCTGTATAATATTTTTGTTTTTATTGTTTCAGAATAAATTAAAAATCATCTGGGCGAAAATTTGTAAGTAAACTGAAAATTTAATTAGTCTTGCATCGTTTTATCCTACTCTTATATTCGTCCATTTCTGAAGAATGAAATGGAAGTATCCAGACAGCTTATTTATGTATGATATAATGTGTATAGTTACAGAAAAGTTGATGGAAATTCCTTCTCGTTTCTGCGCGCTTTTAAAGTACAATAATCTTTTTGAGGCACGACGAATATTCTTACGACTGTGCGACAATTTATTACTATACTCGTATTCAGCAGAATTATAAGATTTTTGATATTTTCATGCTCGTCTTTTTTCGGTGGATGGCTTCCTTTTTATTAAATTTTAATTTTTTTAGTGACACACAAAAGTTGATATATAATTTATTTTCGAAAATGAGGAGAGGTGAGTATTATATAAGATAGACGTAAAGTTGTTCAATTCAGCACAAGTTTGGGTGCATGAAGTTGGAGGGACAACCCTTGGGAATCAATCGTTGAAATTACGTTTGTTTGTATCTCACTTTTGGAGCTGGAAAAATTGAAAAACTGCTTCGACTGGAAGGACTTTAATTTCGGCCCTTCTTGAATAGCAATCAAAATTTTAAGTGAAAAAGAAAAGGGTAAGCTCAAACATTTTGATGACTACGCGGAACGAAGTACAGTCACGTATGAACTATTACAGTCTTAAAAACCATGTCAGTGTAATATAATGTATGCAGTGGCACATCCGAGAAAGAGCTAGGGGTATCTGGGAAAGGGGACGAAATGTCGGCACCTTCGAGTTTTGAGATATACTGGCAACATTGCGGTTTGAGAAACTTGAGACAATCTTTCGAGAAAAAAAACTAACAAGACTCGCTATGAAATTTATACGAAAGTAGGTACTCGTACTAATTTTTGAATTTGATTTAAAAAAATGAGAAAAAAATTGTGTGCAAGATTGAAGATTGTTATTTTTTTGAAGGTGAATTCGGTTATAGATAAGTATACATGCTTTAACCGTTTATTTTCTGCATTCTCGCTACCTGAAAGTTCTTTTAATTTGATTTCTAGTCGAGGCGGTATAATAACAATAAATGGAAGAAAAAGGACCAAATGTCGCGGTTTAACTAAATTTTTTCGATATCAATTTTTCCGACATTTTGGTCGCTTTTTTCAGATCCAGGCATATTTCAATCTGTTGAAAATTTGTTTAGCTTTGAAAACAGGTTGTGTAGTTATAATTTTGTTAATTTTAAATAAAGTGTGGAATGAAGAACGAGAAGATGCCATGTACTTTTTAATTGACTTTCAGAGATGAAAAAGTATAGTCTGTTTATTTAAAGTCTAGATGATTGTGATTTGTTATGTGAGCAATATACAGAGTGTTAAAGCTGAAAAAATGCGAAACAAACTGAGCTAAGTTATCCCGATTGACGGTATGCCACTGCTATGTCCACTTCTGGGTGTATTGAGAAACTTCGTTTTTGATTGATGATTTCGGTCAACGAATTTTTCAAAAAATTTCGTTCAATAAGCTGCCTTTACGATCCTTTACTTGAATTGACAGTGATTCTTGATTTTTCCCGTCTAAGAAACACTTACATTAGTTGTCTACGTGTACTTTTTTCTTGGCAACAAGCATGATTCACTAGAGTAGAGGGACGGGACGACATAGTACGACGAGAGAGCGTAGAAACGATGGATGGCGAGGTGGAGGGTGAACGAAAAACGAAGAAGAGCGTCGAGAGCTGCGAGTGTGCGCGCAGGCTGTGCGCGCTAAACCGGTTTGCTCTTCTTTCACGAAGCACGCGAAATTTCGTTTCGGTCGATTCGATTTTTCATGCACCAGCTTCACTCCTCCGAGTCAAGTTTTCAGTTCAGTTCAGCGTGGCTTGTACTACGTGGTCGCGTGTTCTGAAAAGAAAAAATTGAATTTTCTAAAAAAAAAGTTCTTATCAGCTGGCGTGTGCTACGCCCTCTCTTAAACGTGTGTAGTTTTTTATTCCCGTCGTATCGAAGGCGACTCCGGTCTTCTTTTCCAGCCATCCGCCATTGTTCGGTTCTTCTTGCGCGCATTCGGTCCAAAGGTCGGTTCAGCGTTTGCTGCCCGTTGAATTGTGATTTGTGGTCGCCATTGCTGAACGGAATTCGAATCGTTTGTCGATTTCACCGTCGCTGAATTTTTACGATGTTCTACCTACTCCTGGTTCAGGGTTCACGTTTCACTCGGGAACGAGTGTATTTTCCGAAGGCTGTTGTACATTTTCGTGCATAGTAATTATATCTACCGTATTTTTCCTTCGCTTTTCTCGATCGAATCGACGGACATTTTTCTGACTATAACTATATCTCTCTCGCGCGTTCGTTTCGCTTTTCTCGTTGGTACTAGAGTCCGTATTGTTGGAATTTTTTTTTCTCAACTTAAATTTCGCGCTTTGACCGCTTGCCAAGAGTCACGAATCTTTTTTTATATCGTTTACAATTCGTCAGTCAGTATCATTTTGGATTTGTTCTTTTATTTTTGGTTTTTTCGTCCCTCGGTTTTTATATATTTTCGCTTCTCCATTGTTTCGCTAATTTCGAAGGGAGCGCAGTAACCGCGTCGTTCTTGTGGTGAGTAGCGAATTTTTTTTTTTCTTTTCATTTATTCGTACACGTGTTGACATAATATTGTTGCAAAGAATCATAACATTATAGAAGGAAAGGGGATTGCAATATCGCGGGGCTTAAAACGATTAAATTCAACTTTACACCTTGGGGAAAAGAGTGTATATTGGGAATGAGATGTAAAATAACTTTTTTCATTATACTTGCACTCGTATTTTGAGCCATATGATGTAGTTTCTTTTACGTTTTACTTATAAAATCTATAAATTATGAAATTTGCAATCGTTATGTTGCAAAATTCGGTTTTTAATTTAGCTTTATATTCCATTTAATTTTACACATTTTTCGTTTACTTATTTCACCCAATTCATCTTGAAGGATCGTTAACAAAGTACGTTTGTCTTCTGCCTTTGCTTTAAAAGTTGAATCAGTGTAATGAATTGAGCCAGTTCACAACGGTTACTTCTTTTGGTGTATACGTCCCCTAGGAAAAGGAAAAGACAAAATCAAAAGACAATTATTGAGATAAAAGTACATTGTAAACGGTCCATTAATATTATATTTTACATTAATATCAACGGAATTATTTTGAATGTGAAATGAATTCACATCTCTAGAGTGTACAGCATAAGCTTTAAGTAACCTAATAACGAATTGCATTTAGCTGTTCTGTCTTCTTCGCTTATTTGGCGTGTGCCGATATAAATGAACTACTTACAGGATTATTAATTTTTCCAAGAAACCATATCCTAACATTACTTTTTATTGTTCATTTCTGGATTTTCTCACTTTATCAAAATGCTTTTTCCGTTTTCATTTATATACAGCCCCGAAGATTCTTTTATTTTTAAAGTGTCCCTGGCTGGTGCTGATGGGAAAATAATTGAATATAGAATGCATGCAGCAATCAGGATACGTAGTTCTGATACTGACGCATGTTTCTCATTTTGTGTTATTCTCTTGCACTACGCTGTGAGATGTCTTCGCGAAGCGATAATGTACTTAATGTGTATATCGCGTCTATCGTTATCTCGTTCGAAATCAACCCCAACCATTAATTATACAGTCAACAAATTGACTAGAGTCAATACAGAGAAACAGATAATCGGTCGAAATGAATAAAATCTTTATTTGCCCAGCATTTATTCTCATCGCCGTCAGTTTATGAAATCTCTTTGTCTTATTTTGTGATATGCACAGGCGTGCTGTTGAGATACGAGTATAATCGGGAAGACCGTTTAAACGTTTCCTACATTTTTCAAATTTGGCGCCTCTTTTTTTTTTCCATCAATTTTCCCGGTATTTAGGTACCTCCTCAGCTGCATTTAAATGAGTTGAAAAAGAGCTGAAAGAAAATTTAGTTGCGAGTTTTTTTGTTGATTACGGGAGCGCTTTTTGTCGCACTGTTTATCGGTTATTGATGAGTGCTGACTAAATTTCCCCATACATTAAGCACCACTGTATGAATTTGGTGTGCGACTAGAAAATAATAGAAATGGAGTTTTTTAATGTTGAACTTTCGCGTCGATAAAAAAATAATGAGGCGAGGTTTCCAAAAAAGAACAGCAATAAAAATAACCAACAACATAATTAAATACTTATTCTTCTTGATCGATACTTGGAAACGGTTGTTTTCATGTCTGATTTTTGAATAGACCGATTGTCTTCGGTTTGGTACTTTTGTTGTCGTGTATGCAGACGAATATGTGTTTATAATTTTCTCGATTCTTCTATTTCAACCATAAATATGAAAAGTATGTATAGGTACCTTCGAATCATCGACGACGT
The DNA here is from genome assembly GCA_038050395.1 of Parthenolecanium corni. Lineage (NCBI taxonomy): Eukaryota > Metazoa > Arthropoda > Insecta > Hemiptera > Coccidae > Parthenolecanium > Parthenolecanium corni. The sequence goes on along the minus strand of JBBCAQ010000034.1, from coordinate 1,858,962 downwards.
CTGAAAAATGGCTCGAAAATGTGGATCATAGGTAAAATATAGGCAAATTTTTCGACACGCATAATCTTGTTGCGGATTTGCGTTTTGGCAGCCAAAACGTTGTATAGATCGTCGGAGGTACGATACATACCTCCTATGCGCTGAAAATTATGAAAATCATGTGTTTGGGTTCGTTGGATTTGTCTTGAATAGAGGAATTCAACGAACCCAAACACATGATTTTCAAAATTTTCAGCACGTAGGAGGTACTTATCGGACCACTACAAACTGGAGAGCGCAGGAGAAGCAAATTATTGGATTCTTAGACTTTGAAAACAGTAAACTGGAGTGCGCCTGCGCATAAAGATATACCATAGAAGCATTTACTTGAAAATCTTATTTAAATTTATACTATTTTTGCACCCAATTTACTCTCAAATTCGGATATGTTATCCTTGAACATATTTTCTATGCCCGGACCAAGCTTTTTTTTAAAATTTCATTGTTTCAAACCTCTTTTCACAGCCTCAAAAAAGCGATTTTTTGAGAGGCTCAGAAATGCCTTAAAATTTTGAAAATCCAAAAAAGCGTTTCGTCCGGGCATAGAGAATCTATTCAGGCGATTAACATATCTAAACTAGATTACACGATTGATGATTTCATCCTGATTGTGCCTTCTTAAACAATATTTGATAAATGATACTTGAAGCTTTGTTTTTGCTTGATTATAGTCAGGGGCCTACCGAGAGGGGGGTAGGGGGGTTAGTCACCCCCAGTCAGTTTTCAAAGTCGGCAAATTCTCCAAAATCTTGATCAGTCGGCAAATTGAGAAATTGGGAGATAGCCGCCACCAATTTGCCGTCTGGACAATTTGTCGCCTAATACTATCCTCAAGCAACGATGAAAAATTTTTTTATCCATTATTACTGTACTCGGCAAATATTCGAGATGTAGTCGGCATTTTTGCAATGCTCCCCCCTCCCCATTCGAAGAAGGCTCGGTAGGCCCAGCTGATTATAGTATTTACTCTCTGATTTAAAAAAATTATAATTGACGAACGGTACCTATATAGCTTTCAGGGTAATAGGGGGTATGAATGTACATATTTCACGAATACAATCATTGCCAGGATTTTTAAATGAAGGTATTTTATATTTTCCTTTGCTATTTATGATTTTGATAGAAAATATCTGTTTTATATTTATAGATATTACGCGACTTAAATCCCTTTTTTGCTCTCACTCGCGTGCGTTTTCGAACGTTTTGAAGCACCAATCAGTCGAACTATTCGATTCGATAGTTATTTAGCATAACTTTCCCCTCCGTTGAATATATATGTTTATCCAGCGATAAAATTTCTGCGCTTATCTCCGTATATGCTTTTCTCATGTAGAATGTAAAATTAGACAACATTCGCGTCAGTTATCAGATTGAAAATTCCAACCACGATAAAACGTGATAGGATGGTCGAATGTAGCCTGCTGTTTGGCTTTTAAATTTTGCGTGTGAGAAACCATCTTAGTGAAAATAATCTTGACGTCATTCTCGTAAAATTACTTTACTACGTAATACGTAGTAATAAGTACAACCCTTTTTTCTCGGTGCAGCTATTTCGAGAACTTTTTTTCACGGGGTTTAAGGTCGCTTCACAATGGGTTTTGGCTGCTGCACCAGTGCATTCGCACGATTCAATTTACGATCACTCTTCGTTTACTGCGATTGGTTGATCAACAAAAGTAAATTCTCAATTCCCAGTCGTCAGTAACAGAGTTCTCGAAGTCAAAAATTACGCACCAAATCGTCGGATATGATTGTATAATACTGTATCGTGGAATACGAGCGTCGTACGTACAGTATAATATGAATAACCCTTTTCCTCGAGTCCTCGTCATCTTTTCCGCCCTCGTCCTGCGTGTCCCGCCGGCCTCGGCCCAACGACATCGCCACCCTTTTTTCCTGCTGGAAGCGCGTCGAAACGGATAAACACCCGAACGTCCGCCTCTCCGCTGATTTTTTTGTTTTTTCATGCCGGCGGTATCGGGCGTTGATGCGTTATATAGAGCCTCTATATTGTATCTTAGCCGCTTCTTTCTCTACCAACACCCGCCCCCGCCCCCCCTTGCCGCAATGTTATTCTCTCACTCGAGTTGCTGGCTTGAGGCGGCAAGTGGCGGTGGCGTACGTTCGTTCGTCGCCTCTGCTCTGCTCGCAGCCGCGCACGGCTGCACGCACGCGGCGTTCGCCTTTCGTAGCAGCAGCCGCCGTCGGCAGACCCTTTTCGCCCTCGAAGAGCGAAATTTTACTCGCGTCTCGACGGCAGCACTGCGTACCGGCTGATTCTCTCGCCGCCTTCCTCCGCGAGTCGGTTTCGAATGAAAGAGTTGGGGGGGGGAAAGGGTTTCTCGCTCGCTGGCTGGTGTTGCCGTTACCCGCCGCCTCCTCCGCTCCGTGCCTACGCCGACGTCGCGTACGATTCGCGTTGCGCGCTGCGGCCATCGTCGCTGCTGCTGCGCTTTTCGTGGCCGCTGTCGCAGCGCTGCTGCCGTCGGCCGACGGCATTAGTAGTCGTTGCGATCGTCGTCGCGTTCAGTCGCGGCTTCGACTTTTGTGTAGTGACGCGTCTCTCGTAGCTCATCCGTTATAGAGCTGTGTATGTGTGTGTGTGTGCGCGCGCGTGAGTGTATGTGGTGGTGCGAAGAACGCTGGCAGAGGGAGGTGTGAAGTGTGAACAGTGGTTTTCTCTTTCTCTCTCGCTCCGCGCAAAGCTCGACTACGGAGTTTTTTTTTCTTCGGTTTTTCGAAGCGTATTTTTGATTTTGGCGTACTCGAGCACCGCGTTGACTTTTGTCGTATGCAATTTTTTTTTTTTCTTCGTTGGCTCTTTACGTTCGTTCGGTCGTCCGAAAGTGAAACGAATAGATTTCAGTTGAGCTGCGGTGTGCCTGCATCGTCTTTGGCGTGTGGCAGAGTATAATATAATAGTCGAACGATTATCATTAGGTGTATTATCGAGTTCGTATATTCGTAGTCGTGTAGCAGCGATTTCGACGCGGTATTATTGTGCGCGCGTGTTGAAATTTTCAGTCGAGAAAAGTAGCGAAGGCAAGGCGTAGCGTCGCGGTGGAGAGTGTTGCTTCGCCGTTTTTTTCCCTCTTGTTTGCTGTCCTTCTCTGGCTGACGGTTTTCGATACGGCGAGTTTCATTCGTTTGACCTTGTTTCTCGCGTTTTTCTTCGGCAACGAGGGAGCGAATGAGCGACGACCGATTCGGCCGTACGACGACGTCGACGACCGATGCAAAAGTAGAAAAATCCTCTTCCAAACTTCGGAGTAAGATATTAGTACCTACTATATTTTTTCTAATAATTCGTCTTCGTCGAGTTGGTCATTCCGATTTCGACGATATATTTGTACCTTTTTCGAGTCTCGTAGTCGTGTTCCATAGCAATCGAGTGTGTATAACTCATTGTGATAATGTGGAAGGAGAACAGAAATTAAACGTTCGGTTAGAAAATATGCGCGAAATTAGGTGCGCGAGCGACAATTGACGTCGTGTGTCGAGCAATTAAAGTGAAAAAAGGAAGCAGTTAGTGGAGCAGATCATTGTAGATGAAAGAAAAATTCGTAAGGACTGCTCTTAATGTACAACATAATATATAGGTACGGTTAATGTAAAGATCATATTCGTTGATACGAGTATTATTTTATTGCGTTGGTTCGGACTTCGGAGGGTGGTGATATGGTGAGAAACGAATGGAGTTGGAAACTAAAAACGAAAAGTAATCTAAGAAACAGCGAGGGGTGTGGTGAGGGAATTTCGTGTCGATGCCATGTCCAAAATAAAATGTGAACAGTAAAAAGGTGACTCGAAATGTGTAATTGAAACGAAGGTAAAAGCATCGGCTCTGGATGAGCCCCGTACCAAGTGATATTTTCTTTCTTCGCCCCCCGGCCACTTCTTGTAGATCTTAGGACTTACATACGTCGATGTACTCGTTATTCAGCTCTGCTTCACTCTTTCTTTCCCTTTCACGCTTCACCCTTCGTGCTTTCGTACGTCGACCCTTGCGCCTCTGTTCGTATGTTCACAAAACGAGTATTGAATTGAATGCGGGAACGCGTCGATATTGGGAGTTTTTCAGGTTGCTTTCGTAGGTTTCGATGCGTTTTGCTTCGCCTTGTCTTTGATTTGGATTTTGTGGGATAGTTTTTTTCTGCATCCCATGTCTCGTCGAATTTGAATGAGTTTATGAACGCATTTTGAAGTTACTCGGCGAATTTCGGTATTATCATCTTCGTTGTATTTTACCGAACAGATTGTATATTTCGATGGCCTAGAGCAAAAAGGGCGTCATTCCATTCATCTTCGCTCACCGAGTTATAATATATGGCGTGAAGGAAATATCGAGCGGGCGAGAAACGGTAGCTCAACATCGAAGGTTTTTATTACTATTTAGCAAAATGCAAAACATTCCTCGCAGTATTTTTTCTTTGTTTTTTTTTTTTTCAAACTACACTCATTTTTAACCCAAAAGACATTACCATGTTCGTTCACGATGCTATACAATAAAATGAGAGAGTGGTAGAGTGGTTATGATTTGAAATAAGTTATGGAAGTAGCTATAGAATAATTTATTTAATCATACATATTTAGGCGTTAAAAAAATGTAGACCAATTATTACATCATTTTGAAGAGGAAAAGAATACTTGATAATCGAAAATAGGGTGGAAATCGAAAGTTGGTTTTAACAGGTTTTCTAATATTAATTTTGGTCTTACTATCACAAATAGGCATGGGACCCTCGTGGTTATTCGTTTCATGATCTCAGGATTCCAAAAGTACCCATCTCGCATTTTGGTGTGGGGAGCGGTGTATATAGATCGTAAATTTAGACTTTGAAACCTAATTTTATAGCAAAACTACCGAATGGATCGAGCTGAAACTTGAACCGTTTATTAATTGAAGTCTTGAGACTTAACCATTCATATTTCAAGTTAATCCGTTGGTTGGTTTTGTACTAACGTCATTTTGAAGGTTGAAAAACGTGTTTTTTTTTCTTTGGAACACGAGATGGGAAGAACTACCGAACTATAATCGGGCTAAAATTTGCACCAGAGGTCAATTTCAACGAGTTTCAAGTCTCATAGAAATTTCTTGACGATCGGTTTCGCGGTTTTCTAGATAATATTAATAAAATTCTAAGTAAAAAATGATTTTTTGATGCGTTTTTCGAAGGGACGGATTATTCAGCTTTGGCCTTTGATGGTTACTAATAGGGAAAGTACGGAACCAGTTGAGTTGAAATTGATGCGGTGTGCAAGTAGAAGCTTCCAAAACGTACCATTCAAGTTTCAAGCCAATCTGGTGGTTGGTTTTTGTAAAAAGTGGTTTTGAAGATTTAGAACCGGAATGTTCATCTTCTGAACTTGCTGCCAGATTTCCGATAGAAACTCATTTTTTTTACCCAATTAATGCATGATCCTGAATCATAGATTCTTAATGATTCCTGAGACTCCTGTATTTCTATTTGAAAACCTGCTATTCTAGCGGAGCTCTCTAAGCTAGATTTTTTTTTTAAATTAAATAAATGTTCGTCCTCGCTGACAGTAATCCTGCTCACGTTGCTTATTCTGTAGAAATTTTCCCACTAAAGGCTGCTCGAATATTTGTCGGTCATTGCGGGTTTCCCAAGGTAAACGATGAAAAAAAACCGAATAAAACGTCGAAGTGTAGAGAACCTTGACCAAATGTATTCTTCCTTCCTTACAGACACGTAATATTATTCCTTTCGAAACGTTCGTCGTCGTCGTCGTCGTCGTTATTGCAGCCATAGCGTATATGTATTTTGCCGTAGAACCACCGTACAGCTCCGCCATTCTCTCGGTTACACGTTCACGTACCCTAACCCTCCTCCATGCCGCCTTCCTTCGACCAGGCAGTAAGATTCGCCGTCCATCCGATATATTTTATTTTATTTTGTACTATAATACTACAGCGGTTGTACGACGAGCGGATCATAGATAGGAAGGGGGAAGGGAGAGGGAGAGAAATTTAGCGTGGCTTACGCTGTAACCCCTGCCCTCCCTCGATACGCAGGGAGGCAGTAGCGGTGGCTGCAGCAGCGCCAGCAGCAGCGTCGGCAGCAGTTTCGTAGAGCGACTACAACGCGAGAACAACAACACAGCTAGTCAGCAACGGAGAACGTTGACGGTTAGGATGAGGGTGGAGGTGGAGGTGGGTTGGTAGTGCTAGTGGCGGTGTACGACGCCGTGGCGTTGTGCAGCCGCGGAGTGTTTAGAGACTAAGAGTGCGTATTGCCGTACATATTTCGTGTAGAAAAGTGGAATAAATACATGTTCCGTTCCGATCGCAGGCAGTTCGAAGTCGACGACGACAGCCGTTCACCGCCTCGCCTTTTACTCGATCAACGAGTGTGGAGTGCGGGGTGAGGTGGAGTGTCGAGTTTTTTCGGCATCACACCGAATTTCTGGTACGGTCGGCTAGCTAGTGTGTGTGCAAGGTTTTTCCACCGTGGTTTTAAAAACCCTCTGGAACGCGGAGAGATGCAATTTTTTTAACGAACTATCTTCTGCTGTGAGTTAATATGGCTTCAAAGATGTGCGTAAAAATTTGAACGGCTTGGATTTTAAACTTGTATTTGCCGAAAAAATGTTTCATCGTGGATTCTGGGACAGAATTTTACGGTTTACATGGTGGAATGCTTGGTTTTCCATTTCTGTCGCACCGTACCTTCCTAATTCGCCCTTTGAAAAGTTGGGTATTTTCTACCAGCAGGTGTGAGTTTTGACTCGTAATTAGTTCTAGTATTGAACAGAATATCTCTTCAGCCCTAAATAAGATAATAATACGAATATAAAAATTCCTTTTTCTTAAGGTACCTACTAGCGGCTTCGCCGCTGATGCGCCTCGGGGGCGAAGCTCCTAGTTATTTCTAAATCAATTTCTATAAAGCTCCGTTCGCAATATATTTTCGTCTTTTATTTTTGCTTTTCCTAGGAGATGGTATATAGCAAAAGAGAAAAGCAATAGCAACACTTGTGAACGGGCCCATTTGATTACGTTGGTTTGATTAAGAATAAGGCAAAAGATAAAGATGAAAGTACATTGAGAATGGGTCAGCTGAAATTTTTTTGTATATTTCTGTGATGTCAATTCGTGAAATTTCGTACGCGATTCCATAAGCGATAAGGGGTCGCATTAGTTTGAAAAATTATGCGCTCGTTTTTCCATTGACGGTATATAATGTCTGAAAAATTAATTGCGAATACTTGGAAATATTTCTCAAAATTGATAAGTATGTAGGTAGCATGTGAAAGAATTACTCTTAGCATATCTGAAAATTTTATAAGTGCGTAATATTTTTGCCCGTGTGAGCTGAAATAAATAAATTGAAAATAAATTTATATACGTACGTATTGTTTTAGAACCCCTGACAATTTTGCTGGCGTTTAATTTTTTTCTCATGTCACCGCAATGATATTATTTGATTTCTGTCATCTCAAAAATAATGAAGGTTGAAAATGAATGCAATAAAAAATATAAAAAATAAGACACTTCTGAGAGGAATGTTTGCGTTTTGCTGGAAATTAGATGACTTCAATGTTGACCCTTGAAAACGGCTTCAAATCGAACTATCAACACTCTTTATCATGATCATTAATTTTATGCATATAGTTAATGTATTGAGTATGTTTAAAAAATTTCGATTTAATGCTCTCGTCCATAATTTGTTTGAAACATACGATGTGATTCATTTTGGGCTAATAACACAAGTTGAAACGAAGATGAATTCGATGGATGAGCGTAACTCATTTAGGATTAAGGAGGGTCTCAATAATTGTGGAAAGCCTTGATGAAATATTATGGATGAGGTATCGGTATCGGTCATTAATCGTTTTAATTCGTATCTTATCTAACGTATATGGTGTAAATTTGGCAATTGAAATGAAATATTTTTAGTTCGTTGCTTCTCGTGAAGCTTCAAAACTACAGATCGTGTTGAATAAAACCGGTTTTTGTGAGATGAAGAAACTACGTGTTTGTTGTTTTTGTTTTCATATAATTGAATGCTGCAAAGTTTGAAACAGAATTAGTTTGTAATTAGAATTTACGCGAATTTGGGGTTCTATGCCTCTACATTCTTCTTTTTTATAACTTATATTTTTTTCCGTTTCGAACATTTTATGATTCCTTCACTTTATCGTAAAGTTTTTTAAGTATGCTTGTGTAAGTTCGTTGACTGTTGTTTACGAATGATAGGAGAAAATTATGGATTACCGTAAATGGCTGTAACTTGGCACAGTCTTTTTTAGCATTTTTCAACTTGAACTCTCTTACCCCGATTTACGGTACCAATATTTTTATAAACCAATTCTTCCATTGTTTCCTTCAATTTTCGTATTGAGAATTCTTTTTCTTTTCCTGCTATGAATTTTGGTTTTGGCTGCGATAAAAAATTCATTAGTAGCTATTAAGTATCAATTTTGATGAAGCGTTCGTATAGTACGAAGGTACACTACTGTTTGAAATAATGATTTGTCGTTAAACGTTATCGTAAGAACCATACAAGGTTAAGGTTTTGTGCTATCCGTGGTTGAAATTACTGTGCCCAATGCCAAACTAGTGTTGGACTTTCGTAGCCTATGTGTGTGTGTACTATTCTGTGTTGTATAAGAAAAAAATATGTGCGGCTTCGACCGACTCGTACCGGTGATTATCAAACAACTATATATTATTGAAAAAAGAATCGACATTCAGTCTTGATAATATGAAATTTTTGTCGTGAGATTTGTAGCCAAAATAATGACATTTTGTTCGACCGGCAACTTCTTTTTTTTTTTCCTTTTTATTTCTATTTTCGAAAAAGGCTTAGATTTCTTTCGATTTTCGCCCATAAAACTGGAGTATAGCATGTTTCTACGTTACATAAATAGCTTATCAGAGTCGAATGTGGTATGCGATAAGGTTAATATACGATGGTAATGGGATCGAGTTCGTGCATATTTCTGCGCACGAATACAATTTGGACGTTGAGCTACCGACATTGTTTCAATATAGAATAGGATGAATGTAAGTAGGTATTTTTAATGGTATCAAAACGGTAGAGGCATAATTTTATTGATCATTTGGTCCGATATACGTAAGAAAGGTCTCCATATTTTTTTTTGAGGAAATTGATTTTAATTAAAAGTTTTTAAATGCAGTAGGATTATAGTTTTCCGATTGGTGGTCTCCAAAAAATTTCTATCATTGTGGGATGAGTAAAAAATGTGGGTCGTCATTCGGTTTTAAAATTGAAGTTAATCGTAATTTCCAATCCTTCCTCTGATAAGGTCATATTTAAATGAATAAGTACGTACTTGAATTAAGGCTCATGAAATTGGGATTGTCACACTGAAGTTCGCACTCTGGTGGCGGAGGTATGAACTGCTGTGATCGTCTTCATTCGTTTTCATAGACGAATATTAATGTGCAGCATCATTCATTTTTTGAATTTTGTCTTTCACAAAATGAATTTCATTCGTTTTTTTCATTTTATTTTATCAAGACTGGTACCGTAAGTGGCGGTAACTTGGCACACTTTTTCAGCATTTGCTAACTTAAACTTTCTCTATTTCCCACATGTCAAATCACAGTATATGTACTTCAAGTATATCAAAATGTGCGTTGAAGGCTCTAATTTTCAACTATGCTCTCAGAAATTTGATCCATCAATTTCAAGTCCAAAATTACCCCCTCTCTTTTAAGTGTGCCAAGTTACATGCTAAACGGCTAACTTGGCACACACTAGATTTTTAATGCAACGTATTGGTAAAATTATGGAAATTAATTGAAAAAAATATTCAAACAAACTTCGATTGAAGAGAAAATAGGTATTTGAAGGATCAAAATGGTGGCACAATAGGTACAAAGATACTGGGAACGTCACAATTTGTTTACCCGGAAGTTGGTCGTATGCACCACCAAAAATTCAGTAATTAGTGGCTGTTATAAGGAATCGTGAAATAATGCAGATTCTTTATTTACAATTCCTTAGCAATTGATAATTAATACTAAATTTTGCAAGTACAAACGTGGGACGCAGTGTGCCAAGTTACCCCCATTTACGGTAGTCTAATATTTTTAAGTTGAATATCCTTTCGTGGAAATCAATATATAATTTGTCCAGTATATATTTTTGAACTGCCCCAAGTACAAAATGAAACAAAAATTTCGTTTCGTACTACACTGTTTCACTGTAGAATAGTCGTACATATGTATGAGAATAGTAAGGAGACCAGTGTTGCAAACATAAACACTTCACAAACGAAATGTGCGTTTTCTTATAAAATTTTCCCTCATTGTTGGTATGTGACATTCCCAATCGTAATGGTAGTCTATCTACCGAGTATTTTTGGCATTAAGAAAGATAATGAATGAAACGAAAAAACGTCTTGGCTTTTGCCTTTAGACTGTTTTTGATAATCAAGCCGAATTGAATAGAGACTTTTTATCGATATCCTGCTGAGATGAAGTCTTTCAGTCATGTTCTATACAAACTCGTTTGTTGGGATAAGAGTATACCTATATGTTATTGTTGGTCTTGTCTTCTAATAATGTCGGTAAGCTTCTTTTTCAAATTAGAAATTTTTATTTAATGGTTTCGTATTAATTTTTTTCACTGTTCCGTACCCATCGTCGTCTGTCAAAACTAAAAACACGTAAACTAGTCTGTGAATGTTGAAGTAAACATTTTTCAGCGTTTCGTGGGTTTGTGTGTAAGATTCTGTATGTTTTCGTTCTATCAGTTGATTATGTAATTTTGTGGTACTTTTTGGCGTTACGAAAGTTGCTGCAGTAATAATTGTGCTCGTTACTACTTGAAAATGTCATCGTGTGTTCGTATGAAAAATTGCATTTTCATTTTATTCTTCTATTCGCCAAAGTGAACATTTTTGAATTCATTTTAGTAGTTCGTCGATCATGTTCATGAATTTTGCTGCTTGAACAAAGTTTGTGTATTCGTCTGCAGTTATCTGTGACTGCGAATTCTTTCAAACACCTTTACAAGGTTACAATCCCAGCTAGAAATAGGTATATTGCAATTTCAATTTATTTTATAATTTTTTCTCTTTTTTTCATTTGGTGTTACACTATTCTCCGATGGGTTATAGTTTTGAGGTTAGGATATTTGAATGTAGCAACGTATGAAATTCTGAGAAAATCATTTGCGAACTCGAGTTCAAGCAATACCTTCTCAAATCAGGCACCAGGTTGTGCAGATTTTTTTTCTCAATTTTCTCGTTTCATATACGAATCCGTGATTTTAATTGTAAGAACTTTTCATCTTTGTATCTGTTTGTAAGATTTTATGAGTAATTTTTAATTATATGGATCTAAATATAGTGCCATGTAAGAAAATGGAGTAAGTCCACTTATTTAGATTTTACAGGAGAGAAAAAAAAACACTCTTGAAATTCTGATGCTATATATCGTTGATAAAAAGCAGAAAATCTCTGATCACTTGTGACCATTTCCCTGTTGATAGCCGTAAAGGCGCGTACTCACTAAGGCATATTGGGCTGAAAATTCAAGTGAGTGTGAAAGCCACGGATACATCTATAAGCATTTTACCCGTAATTTTTGGTTGAGGAAGTGAGGGAGAACGCCAAACCGAATAAATGTTCGATCGTGAGCCAAAATAGTACGATGTTTTGTTTTTTCACGGAACCCTTGATTAATGTTTAGGTAATTTTTGTTTGATTTACAGGAAGAAAAATTATGACTATTTCTGCCTACGATTGAAATAATTATCAGTAAGTAATTTGACCGTATTTTTTTAAATATTAGTACTGGAAGTTGATCATTGCACTGGCTTATATGAGTATTCAATTTCGAATTGTTTCACTCTGCTATTCAGTAATTAACTTTTTAATCATCGGAATTTTACTTTCTTTTTTCATTCCTTACGAAGGCCTGGAGAGGGATGATTTTATAATCCGATGGTATTAACGTACAGATAGATGATTCTGTATTGTCGTTATATACATCTTGACGCGTGTATTGCATTTTGCATACTAGAGGTTACGATCAAATTCAAAGGTATAAATGGTTTTCTTTTTCACATAACTGTTCGATGGAAGAAGTTATCACTTTGATTTGAGAAAAAAATTGGTCGGGTTGATAGAATGCTCGGTTTTTTTATCGCCGCTGTAGCCCTACAGATGAATAGTTGGAAGTATCCATCGAGTTGAAAATTTCTGTAAAATTTATCAAAATTATCTATCTTATGAATTCTGTGTAAAACGGTGCGACGGCTTTATTGAAAACAATCTTAAGTCTGAGCATTGGCAGATCTGTATTATTTTGTTTGTTTTGCAAGTTTAGGAATGCCATGCGTTTATAGCTTTCCCAATTTGTTGACGAAATTGAATTACGTACGTATCTCGCGTGAGATATGCGATAATTTATTCTTTTGGTCCGTTAAATAATTCTCGAAGTAGATCTTGTTGGTTTTCCGACTGTTTTTCGTCGAATATCTATTCTTGAAAAAATATACGAAAGCCGGATAGAGCAATCCCGATGGGCAAAAAATGAGAAATGATCCGGAAAATGAGAATTTTATCCGTTGTCAGTCCGTTTTTATTTTCGACCATCGGATCTGAAAATTTGCAGATATTTTTGTCATCTTGATTATTTTTCCAAATTCGTTTGTAAAACGGATTTCCTGATTATAATCGGTGATAATTTTTGGGCAATTTTTCTAAATCCGTTTGCAAAACGGTTTCACGGATTATAACCGGCCGGGCCAACAAATATGATAATACAGCCTTCACGGAAAATAATCCGGACTCATTTCCGGCAAGACTGATTACAATCCGTTCGAAATCCGCTTTAGAAGCCGGAAAACAGGAAAATTCCGGGTTATAATCCAGAAATGGATTATAACCCGGAATAAAACGGATCCGTTTTCAAAATATTTTGCCCATAGGGATGCGAAGGAAAAAGAAAACAGACGATGAATATCGGCGAAAAAGCCGTCGGGTCAAAGTAAAGCGCTATAGGGGTCAGTCAAATAACGCCGCCATTCTCCGTCCTAAAAAGCCCGAAAGTGAGAAAACGACTTCGTTGAGCCAACGATTGTTTCAACAGTAGACTTTTTTTGGTTTCGGATTTTTTGGACGGAAAATGGCGGCGTTATTTGACTTTGGTGATAACTATAGTACTCCAGTCAAAGTACAAAGTCGCGTCGTCTTGTTATCAGAAAATGATGTTTGCCAAGTTTCCTCTCGTTTCGAACAAGCGAAGGTTTCTTCAAATTCGAATTTCGAATTCACCAACCAACCAACCATTCAATTCACCATCCCTGTCCTGTATTTTTCTACCTGCGCCAGTACAAAGGACATATCTTTTCGTTGCTATACCCCCTGCCTGCCATCTCCATCCTCCTTCGTTTCAATCTTGTAGGCGTTTTTTTTTTGCTCATCGATTCTATCGACGGCCTGTGTGCAACTAACGCAGAGCCGAACCGAACCGAACCAGTCTACCACAGCGGTGCACTACGCTACCTACACCAGTTTAGTTTATTCGTTAATCGACTGTCGACGAATTTGGTGTGTGCTTGCATTTTATAATATAGTGTATTATAATATGTTGTTTCTAATGAGTTATTACTCATGGTGCCTTTCTATTTTGTCTTTGAAATTTCAATTTTTGCTATTTTACGAAGATCTATAGATACTTATTTGCATTTTTCATATACATATACGTACATACTAGTTTTGACGAATCCGACTCATCGTTACCGTAAGTTGAATATCTTGAATATCGGTTCGAGTTTTATTGTGTGCATGCTGTATTGGACGTAAATCCGACAAAAATTAACTTCCCAAGTTTCGCTAATAAGTTTCAGAGTATGAAATGTTGAGTCATAGGTAGGATGAAAAGAAGGGAAATGCAGTGGTGAAAAAGAAAAGTTATCTAGCCGAATTATATTTTGCTTGTTCATGAAGTAAATCGTCCGTATATTGTAATCCTCTCCTCCATTCTACTCACCTTGAGATGCCTTTCAGGTCTTTGCATGTTACTAATGTTCAGTCGGATCTGTTAGTTTCAAATGGGGAGATGAGTCAAGTTTTTCTATCGAGACTAATAATTTTGTTTGTATTTCTTTTAGTTCGAGTGATATTACCTGACGAATCGATGATTAATTTCGAGTATTATCTTCTGCACAACTTATATTCAGCTTTCATTTCTCTTTCTGTCTCAAAAGAAGCAGAAATTAAGTAACTAAAAATTCGCAGGAAAAAAACAGTCAATTCTATAGGGAGATTTCTATTAGTCGGTATTGCCTCTATAGTCATATCACGATAAGTAAACGAAAATTATTTTAGTACACTATATACCTACATCTGCTTAATGGGTATGGTATACAGCACATTTTATGAAGTGGATTGAAAGGTTTGTAGGAAAAACGAATTTCGTCATCGATGGCATTTTCATCGTAATATTTGACAGGAGGTCAGGAGCGCAACATGAAATTTCCTTTCGACGTCCCATTGTGAGCTATTTTTATTTTCAAAATGCCAGAATATGAATCTTTAGTTACCTATGGAACGAAATCTGAAGCTATTGAATTTCGCGAATTTGTATCAAAATGAGCTCGTTTTCATGCTTTGTTTAGTTGACTCGATACCACGAGTAAATGAGGTTGTTTTTCGAACAAACCTTCCAATTGAAAAGGAAACATCGAGTATGGAGAGGATATTCATTTCAAGTAGCTTGAATATCGTTTAAGCCCGACCCCGGCTTCACTAAGCTCAGCTTAGCTTGCTCGAAGCTTGATCCAATTAAGTTGAGCTTGATCTTCACAGATTTTACTTGAATGATGCGGCACGTAACTCCTAATGAAATCATAATCGAGTCTAAAAAGTAGAACTGATTGATGAAAAGAACAAACAGTATAACAAGGGCGAGAGGCAAAAGCTAAAGTCATGAGTGAAAGATTTCATCAACCGCATTCCGAGGAAATCAAATGATTTTGTAAAAATTCGGCATTATGGCTGACTAGAATCACATAATTATGTTTCTATTTTTCAAGTCGAGGACTGTAGTTTATACAGGATTTTATGTTTAGTTGGTTAGTTGCTGGACGTCCGTATCTCCTTGCCCAAGGTCTGTATGTATATTTCAAACCAAAGCGGGCCGAACTGATGGAGAGAGTTTGTTGTTAATTTGAGTTAGTTTGGTAGGGTGGAATAGATAAGGAATGAATGGCAATATTGAATAAAACTGGTTCTATCAGAACTGACGTTCTACAGAATTTTAAAATCCAATGTTTTTGGGATTCCGGATCGCCGTCGCCTATTATTCCTCTTCATTTCGCGCGTTTTTCTTTTTTCCATCTTCTGTAATAGGAGTCATACTGTTCTATTCAAATTTTCTATTTATTTTGAATAATCGAGGTAGTGATCATTGTCTCGAACGGTGTAGGGTAGTTTGATCATTTCTTAGTTTCAAACATTTTTGTTTTCTACTTTACTCATCCACTTATTAAGCGGATGCTAATTGTTTTTTTTTTTCTCTTCAATTTTATTGATATTCTTGCCTAATTAAATCTCTTACGGATGAAGTTATATAATCTGTATGTATTCTATCTGCGTATACTCTCCGGTGGGTAGAGGTTGAAATTATTTTTTCCTATCCAGACCAATTCAGTTTATTACTTCTTATAAATTCATTGATTCAGAACTATGACAGTTGAAAAACTTTATAGTTGTCGCCATTATTTTGCGAATATGATGCAGCTTTTTAGTTTCTAAAATCAGAACAATCGAAGCAAGCAGAGATAAATTATGAATGAAAATGTGTAAAGTTTAAGGTACGAGTTAAAAATGTCTTCGATGTTTCATTTAAAAAAAAATTAAATTTATGAAAAAATTTTTTCTGAAAGACAATCAACTGTTGCGTATTATGTGACTCGAAACGAATTTTTAAGAAACAGTTGACTGCAAAATAAAAAATTTATTTTTGGACTTTTTTCATAAAAATAGAAAGCATGAAAATAGAAGTAGTGAAAAAAATCTGATCCATCATATTTTTTATAAGAAAATTGGCTTTCTCCAAGAAATTCTGTTCATGTCGTATATGACTCTTTCAAAAATGAATTTTAAAACCCCTTTAAATATTTTCATTCAATTTAAAAAATAAGTTAAATTGCAGACGTTTTCAACCTCTAATTTCTCACATTTTTATTCATAATTTTTCTCTCCTTACATCGATTGCTTTAATTTTTGAAACTAAGAAACTGTATCATATTTACAAAATAATAGCGGAAACTGAAGGTTTCTAATTATCATAGTGATGAATTTTTGAATCGAAAGAAATAACTGACTGAAATCGGTCTGAGGAAAATATGATTCAAACACCATACAGTCCCGAAGGAGAGTATAACATGCAGACTATATCATTACATGAATGTAACTTGTGTTGCTCTATCTGCAGTTGCTCTGTGGTGAACTCGAAGCGAACCACCCCGTATCGAAGGTTGTCTCGATAGCCAACACATGTGCAGGTAATAAGCCTGACCTTGGCTTCGGGGATTAAGAGAACCGTGTTTATTTTTACTTGGATGGTTTACTGCGATTTCGAGAGAAATCCTCAAAATTTACAATAACCTGCAACCGCGTCCAAAATAATTTTCTAATTGTTTAGATTCGACCAGTGTGTCTCTGTCTATATTCAACTAGTGATTTTGCTCATAGCAAGAATTTTTGTACGTTCGTGAGCGTATGCGTGTGTTCATTTATCAGCTGTGTGTCTCGTCTTGGAATGAGGGATATACATATATTCATTGTTAAGTTGACCTAATGCTGCGTAAGGTACCTATCCGTCGGCCATTTTGCATTTTACTGGTTCAGTCAGAAAATGTCAGATGAAACACGAGTTTTTAGCGTTTTATTGGCGGGCGAGGCGAGGGGGAAATTTCTTTCCACTGGCAACCTTGGATACCTCTCGAAGGAAATTTCCTGCTTTTTGAAATTATACGGATGGACTATGTATAGAGCATGGCCCGAGAAACTCGAAAAAGAAGTGAAATACCGAACGTGCTGTGAAATTATCAAATTATCAATATCGTGTGTCAAGCTATTCAGACACCGTCGGTAATTAGCGATAATACCATTATCGATGATTTTTACGCCATCAAAATGGAACTGTAGAATATTTTAAACTTGACGTAGTACTTTATACAGTGTTTGCGGTTGCCTCCTTATTCTGTTTTCTGTTGATCTGATACAAATTCGTATTCTCCATTATACTAGTCTGTTTGCCTTCTTTAGTTTTCGAATTTCTTTTTTTTTTTTTTTTTTTTTTCGCTCTTCGTATAAGTCGACATGCGATTTGTTGGTTTTTAATTTTATCGACGCGTTTGTCTTATTACGAAATACGAGTACAAATCTTTACGAGAATTATGGTTTTTCAGTTTATATATACAGCGAATGAAACTGGTATTTATATGTTTTCGACGTGTACACTGTAAAAAGTCTATATGCCGTTAGTTTTGCTATTAGAATGGGGAAACTGAGACAATATTGAATATTTGTAGTAGAAACTACTGCGAAAATGGCAAAATATATTATAGAAGAAAGTACAAAAAATACCACAAACATTTTGAATGGCCACAATAAAAAATAATTGTCTTCACTGTCCTGAAAAAAGTTACTATAATATACTGTATTCCCTTCCGCATTTACCACTACATACATTGTTCTGTTCAGCATTTCGTACTAGAACAATTGTGCTAACGTGATATTTTTGGGTCATTTGATCCGCCAGACTGATGAATTATAAGAGTTCTTCATGGGCCATGTCCACTCTAATTTTACAGAATGCTATACTTGGTCAAGAAAAACATAAAATTTAGAAATGTTCTACATGTTTACTTAATCCCATCTGGGACGAGGTGTGAACCTTGTACCTTGACACAATACCTATATATATGATCTTATGAATAACGAGTTCGCATGTACAAAAATATTTTTCGCCGAAGGTATAATATGTTTTCCGAGTTGGTCACATTTTGTGTTTTTTTTTTCATCTATTTGACAAAATGTTCGTAATTCTGAAAAGTTGGCAAAAATTAATTTTCTTTTTTGAAGAAATTTGCTAATATAATTCAACCTGGATCGTACCTACTATAAAACGTTGTATGGTTTCGAAATTATTATAAATCTTATCAGAATACTCGGATTTCCATGGATACTCGACTATATTATATTCATTGTATTTGCTTTAGAAATTAATTTTTGCCGGTTAGTACTGAGTTTTTTTTTTTCGACTGTCGTCTTCGATCGTTGCCTCAGTTTCGGTCATTCGATCGTTGCCAAATTGACTTTCAGTAAAAATTATAAATTTCGTAATATTTGCGTCGTTTTCGAGCCGAGGAAGGATTGTGAAGAAAGAAATATATTGACGAATGTCGAGATAAAACTTGTTTTCCATTTCTTTTCCGGTACACCATTTAGTAGGCATTAGTTGTGCAGGCGTCGTACGTATATCGAGTGTGGAGAGAATCTGAAAACGAGGAGAGACCATTTCATTCGTTCGTTATTATTTAAATGAGGCTGCTGACGGATTTTGAAGTTTTGTCTACGCGAAAAGATAACGCGCTGTAGCGTCGAATTGCAGAAAGAGAGGAAAAGAGATACAGAAAACGCTAGACGATGAATTGTTGGGAGGAAGTGAGAAGGCGAGATTTTGAAAGTGAAATCGACTTTTTATATACCAGCAACACCGGTAGCCAACATCTTCCACTTCTCCTTGCAAAGCGAAGCGTCCTATACCTGTCGAATTTGGGTTGCATAAAACTAGACCGCGCCGTTTGTGAAAAATATTATACTCGATAATACTTCGTAAGTGTGTGGTACTATAAGTGCTGCGATCATCTCTCTCTGCGCCCATTATCGCCTGCTTTTATATTGCTTTTTGTCCTTCGAAGCCTTTGTATGAAAATGTTGACGAGGCTCTTTACAAACATGTCTTCGCTTTTTTTCCGATTAGCGCGCAAAGCCAACTGTTCAACTTTCCAAAAATTCAAACTTCACCATTTCGAGAGTTTTTTTTAAGCTTTTTTACATGTGGCACGCGTGTATCGGTTTTGAATCACCCAGAGCTTGCGTGATTTCGCTTGTATATTTTTTTCAAAAATCGACCCTTCTTGTTTTGTATGTTGTGGGTCGTATATTACGGATTGCATCTCATAAAGACACATAGTGAGAGAAAACTGCATATTTAATTTTAATATCTGCATACTAACTTGAGGACGATTCTGCTTTTGTATGAAAAGTTGATATATTTTTTCTGCGAGTACGTCAGCTGTAACGTGTCTCGAGTAAAGGGACCGTATAGCGTCAAAAACCTGATTTTAATATTTTTTTCTGGTCAATTTTATTACGACTAACAAAGACACGCTTTTGCAAATAGCGTAATCGAAAAAATTGAAAAATAAAATTCAAAGCCGCTATAAAAACATTACGAATTGCGAAAAAGTGCATCCGAGTGAAAACCAATGTTTTTGAATAATTTTTCTGAAAATTTTGTTTTTTGATGCTGATCAGGTATCTAAGTGATTCGCAGCTCCATGTCGCTAGTTCCCCACCTATTGAATTTTGAAATTTTGACACATGTATTCGTTTGTGCTACGTTTGTGCTGGTTTGTGCTGGAATTTTCATCGTTTGTGCTGCTTTCCCTTCAGAGATATTTGAGAAAAACATTTTCAAGGTTAGTGGGGAACTAGCGACATGCTCTTCCCCACCAAAGGGATATTGGATATCCAAATGAGCCATTTGTTTGTGCTACGTTTGTGCTGGTTTGTGCTGCCATTTATTTCGTTTGTGCTGCTCCCCTCTCCCCTCCACAACCAAAACAAATGCTCATCCCCTTGAATGTATGAAATTTTCAAACTGGTCAGAAAGGTTCAAAACTAGTACCATTTGTTTGTGCTACGTTTGTGCTGGATTGTGCTGACCTTTTTTTTTGGTTTGTGCTGTCACCTCCTCCCCTCCAGTCAGTGTATAAGTGTTCAAATTTAGCCTATAAATAAGTAAAATTTGAAAATCACTGGTGATGGCTGAAAATGGAACCAATTGTTTGTACTACGTTTATGCTGGATTGTGCTGATCTTTTTTCTGTTTGTGCTGTCACCCCCTCCCCTCTAGTGAGTGTGTAGGTGCTAAGAGGTTAGCTTATATAGAAGCAAAATTTGAAAATTTTTCAAACATTTATACACTCACTAGAGGGGAGGGGTTTGCAGCACAAACCAAAAAAAGGTCAGCACAATCCAGCACAAACGTAGCACAAACAAATGGTACTAGTTTTGAACCTTTCTGACCAGTTTGAAAATTTCATACATTCAAGGGTATGAGCATTTGTTTTGGTTGTGGAGGGGAGAGGGGAGCAGCACAAATGAAATAAATGGCAGCACAAACCAGCCCAAACGTAGCACAAACAAATGGCATTAATTTCAAACTTTACAGAGTAGTTTGAGAATTCTCTACATATAGGCGTACAAAAAGTTGTTTTGGTTGTGACGGAGAAGAGGAGGCAGCACAAACGATGAAAATTCCAGCACAAACCAGCACAAACGTAGCACAAACGAATACATGTGTCAAAATTTCAAATTGCAGTAGGTGGGGAACCAGCGACATGGAGCTGTGATTCGCCAGATTTTGTCTATCTGGTCAAGTACTTTTATTGCTGAGATTGCTTCGCATCGATTGTTGCTTGTATATTGATGTGATAAGCGAAGACGTAGAATGATCTTACTTATGAGTGGTATATTTTCTTCGTTAGTGTAACGATCAAGCCACCAACGCACTTATAAAGTCGACCTTGGTAGTGTTCCTCGAAAAAAAAAAAAAAATTCGTCGCCTCATAGGTATACTACCTGGATTGTTATAAAGGACGACGAATGGAAGGCTCGAAATTTTGTTTTGTTTTACATAAATTATTATATTTGTAACGTCGACGTTAAGAGATTTTCATTTCGAATCGTTTTACGAAGAGAAACCGTACTGTTCCTCTTTGCGGCATATTCGATGCAGCTACCGCCGCCCGGGCACTTTTTTGTTGAAAGTTCCTTTTTCAAAATAGTCGAGAAGACGAAAGCCCCATCGCATTGCTAAACGCAGCAGATCGACACTCGACAGTATGATCTTTGCCTTTTACCTGCCACATCCTCCTCTACCTTCTTCGCCGTATTTTCAAGCCAACGGAGATCGCACCGAGAAGCGCAATAATATAATATTATTTTATATCGTATGTGCACCCGTTCTCCTGTGTGCTTCAGCGTCGCCCATTATGGCCGTTATGTACCCACGTTTGTTCTTTTTGTCTGTCCCTCTTTTTCATTCCGCGCTGTGCTCTCTATCTACACCGTATCCATATAATATTATTCAGCTTAAACCCCGCACTCCTTTCGTGATCCTGGCCATGCGTTTCTGTGTGTGTGAAAGAGAGAAAGAAGGGAAAAAAAAAAAACTTGAACCGATGCACACACTACAATATCGAGTACGAGTATGTATATATATATTTTTTTTTTCTTCATAATGCCACGCAGTTTTATTCGCTGCACACCCCGCTCCACCGCTTCTTCCACGAATGAGGTGCTACGTGCGGCGGCACGAAGCGAGGAGGAAAACCGACGAGGCGACGACGTCCGAAGGAGAAACGCGAAACTGATTCCACCCGGCACCCGAGCATCCGTGCAGGGTGCTGTGGGTAACGAGGGATGCGGGTGCGGCTGTCGAAGGGGGTATTTTCTTGTGTCGCGTCGTGTAATGAAAATCGCGTCCGCAGCAGTGAGAAGTAGTGGTGAAAACGAGTACTACAAAATTTATTATTACGTGCAGCCGAAGAAGGGGTGCTTTCTTCGACGACGTTCTTGAGGGACGAGTGCGTGGGTGAAGGGTTTTTTCCTTTCGCGAAGGGACGCCGCCAAAATGTGTGCAGCGTGTAATATATCCATCAGAGGTGTGTAGTCGAATGCGAAGTTTTCTCGCGAATTTAGATCGGTCTTCGACGAGATTTCGAAAGGGAGCGGTAGGAGGGGTGGAGTTTGGAGTTGACGAAAAGTTGGGCCTATCCCAATAAATAAGTTGAATATTGGTGTCATAGTGTGTGTGAGTGTATGCGGTGACATTCGCTATTCAAAGAAAGAGAAAGAGAGAGAGAGAGACGTGTGTGTGTGTGTGTGGTGAAAATGGGGACGTAGTTTTCATCATTGTCGTCGTGTGCCGTAGTAATTACGATTAATGACTCGAGCGCCCTCTGGACGTGTAGAATTGAATTTTTTCAAATTACAACGAGCAACTATGGCGTATGTATATACGATGATGATAAGCTGGTACGTGTGCGGGGAACCCCTGATGGTATTTTTATCCGTAATTAAGCGGTTAATAGTTTTTTTCTTTCGTCTTTCTTTTCCTCTTCACTTTTTGCCCCTTCTACGCGCTGCTATAGTTTACTGCATTATGGCTTTTTCTTCTTCAACGTTTTTCCCTTTTTGAAGATGTAAGATATTATACATATGTAGCGTACCTATTTACGTGCAACCGTTTTGCGCGCTTATTGGCCGGCTAAACTGTGTCATGTCGTGGCCGACGTATGTATATACCTGCACCAATGTGTATCAATGTGGCGATATACGTAATGCTCGTTTATAGTCGATATATGCGAGCTTTTGAATGCGTGGAAATCGTTCGCAATTGACGTATATTGAAATGACAGTAGCTTACTGCTATGGTTGTTATACATGTTTACACTTGGAAAAACTTCTATAGTAATTTTCACTAATTGTACGAGAAAACTGGGACGATTCGATATTTCCTGTAGAAATTACCATAAAAATGGTGAAATGTACCATCTAACTAAGATGGTCGAAAGTACTACAAACACTACGAATATTTACACGATAACTCGGGAATAGTTCCTGTTTTCCCACAGAAAATGGTAAAAATTTCTATACTTTTGTTATAATATTTCAATCTTGTACCTTCAAAATTTCGACACATCTCAAGTGACAGATTTGCTTTTAAAAATCTACTATCGACATTGTCATTTGTGTGACGAAAGCTGTGGCTGGGCTTATGATAGCTTGTAAATTCTGGACCTAAGACTTGCAGAGTGATCCAAGTCTAAGTTTAGTGAAAAAAATTGACTGTTTTCGATGTAGTTTACCTTCATTCCGTCGTATTTTGACGATTTCAACTGCAGACACCTCACCAGTTTGTAAATTAATTGGTTAATTTTTTTGCCAAAATCGGGATGAATTTACCTACAGCAGCGCTGTCATTGTACAAGCAGTTGAAATTTCAAGCCTCCCTGTATATTTTTTTTCTTTGTATGCTAATCGAAAATTTCCGATTCCGATTATTTATTTAAGTTCGGAGGGAAATTGAGAGTTGACTCTAAGAGTGACTGAAAACTTGTAGGTCAATTGAAATTTTGGGCCGTTGAGTTATTCTTTAGAACAATTCGAATTGCTGAAATATATATTTGAAAAATCTTGATACATATTTTTGGAACCTAATTAATTAAGATGAAATACAAGTACAGGACGAAGAAATTCATCTTTTCTTGAGCAGCTGCTATATTGTTTTGATAATTTCTTTTGCATCGAAAATTGTTTCTACCAATTTGTGGTAACTTGACAAAGCGCGTGGATGGAACAAAAAAAAAAAGAAAGGGCTTTGTGAATTTTAAAAATTTTTCAATTTCAAAAATTTATTCAGACTATTGGGTCGATTAGAAATTTTTTTCTTCGTTTCTGTACTTGAGTCAATTGAAAATTTTCCGTCCAATTTTGCCCTTCGCTTCTTCTCATCGAACCGTGTTGACAAAATAATTTTATGGCATCTCCTATTCATCTCCTCAGTCGCCGCAATTCTTATCCAACTTTTTTCTACTACGGGCGACGATATTAATTAATTTTTTAGATTCCGAATTCGTATCCCTTTTTCGCCACTGTTTTGATGTATATTTTTTTTTACGTCTATCTTTCTCCTTTTTCAGCGTTTTATCTTCATCCTTGGGTATTTTTATCGATGAAAGAAAACTTGCTTTCGGGCAAAGTGATAAGTTTTTAATACACCACCGAGTAGGTATATCTAATTTGTTGGGATTTCCCAGCGAGTTGTGACATATATGTATGATACATATATACGTGAGATAAAACCGAGCTTTTTTTCTCTTGTGTAGCGGTGGAATAGGTTGTCGAGAAAATTTCGTTGAAACAGAGATAAACATATTTTTTCTCGATAAACGCTCGATTGCCGAGTATGACGTGTGCGTGCGCCAATTTGTACTCGAAAAATGTAAACTTTCTGCAAAAATTGATCGTCGCTAGAATCGTGCTATTGTTTTTTGATTTTCCAATAATATTCAATTTAAACATGTCGGTCGTATATTTGCGTCTTCTCGGCTCTCAATCAAGTATGAAGAACCGCGAGCAAAAGTTTCGTTATAGCCGGCTATTTTTGTGAGGCGAATGGCGATAAATTTTTGCTTTGAGAAAATATGATGAATCGTATTTGCCCGTCATATCGTTGATGATTCGCAGATTACGTGTCCTGGATGGCGTTTTTCTCGAATCGTTTTTTTTTCAACCATAAGGTCCCTTTCTTGGGGCACGGTCACATATTATACTAAAATTTAGTATTTTATAGGTACCAAATTTTAATATAAACCTGAATTGTGCTTGGTTTAGTATGCTGCATGTTGAAAATTGGTATATGCAAATTTCTCCAAGTCGAAGAAATGTTGATAATGGAAATAAATAAAAACACAATTTTATCAATTTTCTACGGGACAGTCATTTATTTTTCCTGTTTCTATAAAAAATCGTTGGTCGACTTGGCGTACCGTTTCATAGATATCATCACATACCTATTATACTCTTACTCCCCAGTATAAGTGGTAAGCTACAGATGATATTTCCATATTGGGTAATGAAAATGATAATAAAACATTGATGTATTACATTACGATGTGGGTGGATCCGACCATGTTGTCCATTATAATATCGCTCTACTTATCGTGCGAGCAGCCAAATTTTTTGCACTTTTTCTTTTCACCTGTTCGGATCCGAATTTACGTCGCTGTTGCTGCTGTTGACGATTGTCTCAGTGCAGAAGGTGTGGGTTTTGCACATTTGCATGAGCGTTTCGCAAAATGACGAATTCCCTGCGCCACTGCGGGCAAAGCGAGTTCGAAACCGAATATTTAGATGAAGTGCGCCTATATATTCGTGTTGTCTGATTGAAAAAACATGTGGCTGACGAACGTCGAGTCGAGAGCAGTCGTGTCCTTGGCGTTCGTGTGACCACTTTATATAATTAATGTCAGTGTGTCTGTGGTCGTCACTGTTGTCATTTTTTTCTCTTCACG
This sequence comes from Parthenolecanium corni, assembly GCA_038050395.1. Lineage (NCBI taxonomy): Eukaryota > Metazoa > Arthropoda > Insecta > Hemiptera > Coccidae > Parthenolecanium > Parthenolecanium corni. The sequence continues at coordinate 1,833,538 of JBBCAQ010000034.1, read as the reverse complement.
TGCCGAAGAGTCGAAGGAAAGCGTTTTTGGATGCGCCGACAAGATGTACGCGATCGTTGTAGAGCTCGAGATATATTTTAAGCCGAAACTTTCCACTGACCCCCCCCCCCTTCCTCACCTGTAGCACAGCCTTTCGCCGCTCCGGCGGTGTACATATGCTATGTGTACGTGTAAAGCGTCGTCGTATGCTGGCTGTGCAGTGTGCGCAGGAATGCTAACTGTAGGAATTCATCTCTAAAACCATAGGGATTATATCACTGCCATAAAAAATATCGGCGATAAAACCAGAAGGGATTTTTTTTTAGTACTCTTTCTCAATTCTCTTATTTATTATACAGATATAAGAGATAAGATTACGTGTGTACCTACCTACTAAAGGTATCTATTTTATTTTTGTAATTTCAAATTTTTCAAATTGAATCTCGCCCAGTTTTTGAAAAGATTCCGTTATGAAAATACGACTTACGAGTACTTGTAAATACGACAACACACACCTACAATCCATCAACCTTTAAATCAGATTGTTTTTTTTCCTAACAGTATTTTACGAAAAAAACCTTCTATTATTTTGGTCCGACTTTCACAGATAGGCATGAGACACTCATGGTTATTCGTTAATTATCATCTCAGGATTCCAAAAATATACCCATCTCCCATTTTCATTCTTTCTTTCTTTCTTTCTTATTTTGTGCATACGTGTGTGCGGGGGTAGGGGGGGTGGGGGAGTATACGTGAATCGCGAATTTCGTCTTTGAAAGCTAAGTATACAGCAAAACTACAAAACGGATTGAGCTAAAATTTTCACTGAAAATTAATTGAAGTCTTAATAGGAGTGTGTATCATCTCAATTTCAAGTAAATCGGCTGTTCGTTAGTTTTGTAGAAAATTCATTATATTGAATGTTGGGAAACGTGGATTTTTGATTTCCACACGTTCCAGGGTGAACCACTGTACCTACCAATTGGACTGAGATTTTTATCAGAGGTCAATCTTGGCGAGATTGTAGTCCGATGAAACTTTCATGACTATCGGTTTTGCGATTCTCTGGATATGAGCAAAACTGTAGCCAAAAAACGGTGAATTGATGAGTTTTTAAAAGAACGGATTCCCTCAGCTTCGCATGGAGATTTCAGCTGTTGGAACACGAGATTGGAAGAACTACTGAACCAGTATAGGACTGTAGTTTGCACTAGAGGTTAATCTGAATGTGGTTCGAGTCTGATAGAAATTTCATGACGCGATCGGTTTTGTGGTTCTGTAGATGTCAGCATGATTTTCGATAGGATTTACGAAGGAAGTGCGTATTCATTTTGAATTCTCTTTTTTTTTTTTTTTTTTTTTCAGCTTTGATGGCTTCTGATTGGGGAAAATACTAAACTGATTTAGCCGAATTTGATTAAAGGGAATTTTTTGTACCTGCGGGGATTTTTGTTTTGTTCGAAACGGCGTTTATAACAATTAGGGTTGGCATCGTCGAGTGGTGCTTTTGGTATTCGATCTTCGAAAGTTGAAGCCGTTATGTCACAATTTCTTGGATTGTGGTCGCGTCGAAAGTCTGTTTTCCGATGCAAGCCTGTATGTGTAATTGTGTACTCCTCGACGACGAACGTGAGCTGAATGCATGACCATATTATTGTTGTTTGAAAAACGTCGAACTGATGCACTTGAATGGCGAGAGGGCCTAATGAAATTTGGTGTGAAAGTTAGGAAATTTTATGGCGAATAGCAAATTCGTCTGTAATCCATTTTACGAATGACCGAGCGCTCGCTGCTATTTGAATTTCTCGAAAATCGAATTTATCCTCAACTTTGTGAAGTCAGTATTTTCCTCCCTGCGTAGGTGTTTGAAAAGAGAAGAGTAGAAAATGTATATGACCAGGTTAGGAAAATGAGACTGGAAGGGAAATACTTTTACCTTTTAAATTAGGTATTCAATTGTTACTTCGAAAACTGATATGTACCTACTTGTGAAATTTTTCAATGTCCTTACGCAGTCATCTTGAGAGTGTGTATTGACATATTGACACTAGAGAAATATGGTCCGAATTTGCAGTTTCTTCTTTGCAACTGCGGTGAAATGATAATTTAGCACCTAGTAGGTATAATATTACGAAAGGGGGGAGTCGGGGGGCTAAATTCTAATATCTGCAGTGTATCGTAAATAAAATATATGAAAATGCGAAGTATATATATAGTTATTTTTGTAATCCTGAGATCATGGAACGAATAACTCTGCGGGTCTCATTCCTATTTGTGAAAGTCGGACCAAAATAAGTGGAAGGTTTTCTGTGGAAAACCCGCTAAATAAACGTAAAATAGATTTATCGGATCCAAAATCGAGTCCGTGTAAGCCTGGCGAACGCAATAATGATATACGTAGGAATTTTGTTCTCTTTTTCACGAGACGGGTATGTCGGTTTAGTAATTTCAGTTTAGGACAATGAATATAATGAATTATCACACTACTACTGCAGTTCCGAAGGCCTTATATGTAGTTGGTAACTATTTTGAAGACTATATAGTCTGTTCCAGTTGAGAATTCCACGACGTCACTATATAAGCTTAATTCAACGAATGAGGAGAAAATATTTTTGATTTCAACCTATCGTCTTCTTCAAATCCCTATGACGTCACGGAAATCTTAATTGGAACAGACTATAGCATTGTAGATTTTAGTCGCTCATTTTGGACGAGGAAGAAGTAGGACATGATATCATTAATGAATAATTCATACTCTTGAAAAGTTGTAATTTTTCGCCGTTGAAAATGATTCGCATGAGGCGATCATTCGCGAGATGTGTGTTGAGAAAAAATACGTACGAGTATACACTATACACATACATATATTGGGTGTACCGATGCGAGTGCCAGTAATACGTGTGTGCACGTATTGTGTATGTATATATGGATGTAAGTGTAGCGAGTGTTGGTGTGCTATCTCTATTCGAGTGCATACGTCATAAATGGGTATATACTCGCTCGTTCCGCATTTTAATACACACGTACCGTCGATTTTCCTCTTCACCATACCGCCATCTCTTCGTGTTTTCTTTCCTATATATACATAGAATAAATATATATATATGTATTATGAAATCGCTGTTTCGACTGTTGAGAAATGTAAACGTACATTAAAATATTAATTACGATTATAATCTAGGGGAATGTGCGTGCGAATAAGATTATGCCGACTACTGCGAGATTTTGGTTGATATATGCGATCCGGATTGGTTGATTTTTCCACCCAAATCTTGACCTCGTGATCGCTTTTGAATCATCGAGTGGATTTTGGGAATTTCCTCGCGCTCCTCTTCCTCGATATCTTCTGATTAATACTAAAGTTTCAGAATTACGACTTAATTAATAATTATCCTATTTATTTCCATTTACTTTCCGCATTTTTTGATATGTGCCAGCATCTTCGTTTCAACTGCGGGAATTATACTCGTAGTTCTAACTAAATTTCTGAAATCGATTGCTGCGGAAAAATTGTGAAAAATCTGCTGCTGATTGGTATAATTGGTCCTTTTGGATTGCTCGCATACGAGAGGAAACTTTCTGGTCACATATCTTGGCACGTGAAGGTTTTCACTGTTCCGGGTGTTTGAGCGTGCAATAGCGGGTTGCATTTGATAATTGATGGAAGAGTTAGCGAAATACGAAGTGCCAAGTCCTTTTTGAGATTTAAAAAAAAATAATTATCAAATATTACGAGGATGTTGACGCGTTGAAATGTCTCAGTGGTTGGCGGAACTCGATCGTTCTCTGTAGTTTCATTATTGCTTTATTTTGGTGGCAGATGACGGTGATTTTTGTGTCTGATATTTTAAAACTGTGACGAGAATTACGCAGAGAGAAATACGAATGATGTGAATTTATTCATCGTTGGCATTCTCCATCTTTGTAGTAGGTACTCGTACTTTTTACTCTCGTAGATAATATATTAATTCGACTATACGCGTATATATTTGTAGCAATTTAAGCTATAAATCGTGAATTCCGATTTAAATTATGTGAAAATTACTACTCGCATTTTTCCGGGTATTCATTCACAATTTTTACGAATTGTCTATTTATTGTTAATTGTCAAATATGATGAAAGTAAATGGTATTTTATTGAGTATGCTTGGGTGGTAAGTAATTTTGTATCGATTGTGACAAGGCCGTTTGATTACAAATATTCGAACGAACATCAAAATTCAGTTGGCCATTTAAATTTCGAAAGATAGTACCTCGTATGTTTGTGAGGTGAGGTTTATATCGAGAGGAATGAAATTTGAGATAATTTCAATTTGTGGCAAGCTGTCGATATATATTTAACGAGATATTGGTCCTGCGCAAATTTAATATCCTAATTGCGACTTCATACTCGTAGTTCAAAAGGTATATACCCTATAGTCGAAATTTGTCTCGAAGAGTTTGAATGTAAAAAAAAACGTTGATTGACTTATCGTCCGTTAACCAGCATCATAATGCCTCCCAATTATTTTCCGATCTGTGTTTTTCTCTTCCTCGTTCATGTCACCCCTCATAGCTGAACCGAATCGTGCGTTGCCGCTATCTGTGGTCGCAATGTGACTTGGGAAATCGTCGCATCGGTGGCTGTCGCGCAAGTTGCATAACCGTATTCCTGTGCTTCTCTGCCGGCCACGAATTGGGGCTGCAATTTGTGGCGGTTCTTCGGCCGCAATTTATTTTCTCGATTCGGGCGAAAAATTACGAAAACGGGCACAACGCGAATTGTGAAACCATCGTGAGGGTTGTCGTACCCGTAATCGACCTTTTTTTCTCTCCCCAGTCCCCCGCCCACTCGGTACTTATTGTAAGTTTTTTCTTCCGTCTTCTTTCCTTTTTATTTTTCTCCTTTTTTGTTTGGAAGGAAATCGTTATCGCGTCGCCACCGTACAGGTTGGCTGGTTTACCTTGAACATTCTCAGTCACAGTTGTCGTTCGTGTTGTTGTATTCGGTGTATTCTGCACGCTTGTGTGTGTACAAGTGTAATTTGTGTACGTGTGCGTGGCTTTTATAGGTATACGAGTGTGTGGCTGTTGATCGAATCCGTGGCACTGGTGGTACCCTTGAATATTTTGAATTTCATTTTACACGATTACCGTTTTTTCTCTCCCCTGCGAACGACTTTATGGATTCGAAGTTGCTTGTAGTTTTTCTGTAGCATTTTATTTGTTCTATAAATTACACGCGTTGAATGAAGTTTCGGTTGTAATTTTCACTCTTTTATTTTGGATAAGATAACAGGGACTATTCGGGATAATACAAATTATCTTTAGATAATGGTGAAACACATTGTTATCATACAAGATGAGTGAAAAGTAGATATCGCCGAAAATTTCGAGTTTACTTCGTTTTCCTATTCATCGTAATATAGTTCGTGTTTTGCGGTGCAAGTCGTGATCGAAAATTTTCAGAATTGAAAATTACTCAAATTATTGTAGACTTTAATTTAGTTGTACTTTAGCTGTAACGCCTTTTGGGGGTTGTCAGCTTGACTGAAAAAGTTGGCTTTGTGCGTCTGGAAGACGAGGATGTCTGACTAAATGAATATTATTAGTTGCCAGTTTAATATAAATGTTATTCAAGTTTCACAGCTGCTTTTTTTTTCGCTGACTTTTGATTAGAGCTACGATTATCGATGAAAGCATTTTCTTTTCTTCGTGATGAAATCTTTTTTAATGTTTTTATTCGACTCAATCAGGCAGCAGAGATTAGAGTTTGTTTAACAAGCTGGAGTGCGCAGGGGAAAAAAAAATTGTATTCGACTGTGAAAAAATTAAACTGGAGTGTGCTCGAAGATGAAAGCATTTACCTAAAATTTTTTAAAATGTCATATTTTTTAATTACGAGTAAAATTGAATTTTTTTTGTTTTACATCTCTGAAAGAAATATTATGAGCTGCGTTGACGGTCGATAAAAGTATATTTTAGTGACAATATTCTGCACTTTTTCCTCTACAATTTTAGCGTATTGATTTTTTGAAATTGTGTGCTCAATAATGTTGCTTTGATCATTTATTTTCTGGCTGATTAATCGTGATTGAATTTTTTTCTCTCCAAAGGATGGAAGTACAATCACAATGATGATGAATTAACGTTTGAGAAACATTTAGTAATTAATTTTGAGGTTAGCTACTCGGTCAAAGCTATAATTGATTTTTCTAAATAAAATCTCGATGCTCTGTTTAAAGAAAATTTAATCGCATCTTAAAAATAATATTATAATATTATTTGAAAAAATATTTTTCGCTTTTGTGTCATCGTGCACATCTGAGGGTTCGTTTGTGCGTCACTGGACGACTTATCCGCATCATTTTCTTCTTCCGATATTCTTTTAATATTAGTTCACCCCACCTAGCGAATGAAAATTCAGTTCTCATGCCAGGATCACTGCTATTGTAGGTCGGTGGCACTGACAATAAGAAATATTGCGGGTTTCAAATCTGGCCCGTGTAAATGTAGCGATGAAGTCCTCAACCGAAAAGTATGAATTGAGTTATTATAGGTAGGATGTATATTTTGAAGGTGGACTTTCATATATGCGAGTAATTCAGGAAAAACGAGTGTTTTCGAAAAGGGCTTCGATTACATTCTCTATATAGTGTAACGAAAATGAGGCAAGTGGCGCTGTGACATCGATATAAGAGTAACTATAATAGCTGATTAGAGTTGAATAGAAAATCTTATAAAAGCTCAAATATGTAAATTGAAAAATATAAGATTGAACATCGAATACGTTCGAATTAAATAGAACATTTCATCTCCCGAGTTAAAATTTCAATACATAATATGTATTGATAACATTTCTGATTTTCACGGATCTTTACTCGTACTTACTGTTTCTATGTTTCGATTGTTTGCAGATTTTGGAATTTAGTGCTCATAAAGTGATAGAGCGTCGATATTCGAGCGATCATATTATTTAGTTACTCCTTCGGGTGAGTACCTACCATTTATTTTTTTGTATTTAATTCTAATTCTTTTATTTTTCAAGTTTATTTGCAACTAACCATTCCGTAATCATTCGCCTTTTCCTCTATTGGTCTTTGAAAATTGGTCGTTACGTTTTTGAAGTATGAATACGTGGAGTATAGATGCGTTCCTGTGTGTCTACCAGCTACCTACAATGCCTGCAGCATTTCTCGTAGTTTTATTTTACTATTTGAAGGAGGGTGGGAAATCCAATAATACTACCGTGGCAAGAATCCTATATTACATAGGTCTGCATATTTGTTCCGTGTGATAGCGCTGTCTATGGGTATAAAAACGGGCTACTTGGTCTCACCGCATGTATTCATACTCGGAAGAAATTATCCTCAGGATGCTATGCGACGATGTGATATGCGTACGTGGCAGAATCTGTCCTTTTGGGTTGTGGTTAAATGAAATGCGAAGTTTTTTGAATGGAAAATTATGTCTCGGTTATCGACGAATATCATTTCCAGTTTTACTGACTTCGCTGTATGACGTGGTCGGCTTAAATTCGTCTTTGTTAGGGAATACGACTGATGAGATTTTTTCTTTTGGAATAGAAATGACGTACTCGTAGTTTTAGTATTGGTAAATACGTCTTCAACGAATCGATATAGTATAATATAAAGGCTTTGTGTAGAATCGCGTTTGAATGTCGGTCGTTTCATGTATACGATCGCTACTTTATCAGACCAGCAGAGTTTTCTTTAATTCAGTTGCAAATTGCTATTACGATTGAAGAAGTTGTAGGTACCAGCAATTTCGAAATTCCTCGTCGATGTTGTCTGTGGGCTATAATAATAATAATAATAATAATAATAATAATAATAATAATAGTATTTTTAGGAAGTTATTTTCACTCCTTTCGAGACTTTAGAATAAGCTCTGTACGCCTCTCTTCGGCAGTCAGTGTTTTATCTTTTATTCTTGTTCATTTCGAGAGTTTATATTTTAGGAATAATAAATGCGGTAAAACTAATGGTTTTACGTCTTTAACGGAAGTTGCAAAAATGTGTCTTTCATTATATCGATGAGAAATATGTAGAATATTAGATAACGGATGAAGCATCTTTATTAAGGTCATCCTAAAGTCTTGGGAACCTGTAAAGCCTGTCGCCAAGATTTTTGCGATCGCCCTTGTGGAAATGCTCACGTGAGATTTGATGAAATATTCTACATTATGTGGGTGTTTCAAGTATTCAAAGTTGAAAGAAACGTCCCTGTAGTTTTATACAGTTCATTTTTAGATTGCAAGAGAATTACTGTACGTATATAGTAGGAGTGGCAGTAAACAAGTACAGACGAGCATTATTGTTGAGAAATACCGATGATTTTCGGTATAGATAAATTTTACTTTGCAATCTGATGAAACATTTATCTGCGTTGGACTAAGAACTTGATAAGTGTCGCTTTTTTTGTTTATTTATAAATACGTGCAGAACGAACTTATTATTTAAACTGGAAATAGCGCGACTCGAATTGAGTTCGAACCTACGCAAAGCGCTGGTTTTAGTTTTTGGCTGGCCGGTCACCCGACAGAAATACGAGGGGCGGTCAAAAAGTAAGTTTTCCTATGCCTTCAAACCCCCCCATTGCAATCAAACTGACTCGCACCGCCAACATGGTGTAGAGGGGGTTTGAAGGAAAACGTGTACCAAGTTTCAAGTCAATCGGTTTAATTTTCGCTGCATAGCAATCAAAAAACGATGAAATTGTCTTTTAGGGCTGCCACATGGTAAGTGCGCGGGGGGGATTTGTTATTCACGTGTAATGGCGAGAGGGGAGGGCCAGACGGATAGCCACCGTCACCTGTGACATGGCCAAATGTTATGAGCCAAGTATGAACGTGTGAAAGTATGTGTAAATGATTCAAGGGGGGAGAGGAGACTTCTAACAAATTCTGCTACAATTGACATTGGATGGGGTAAATGTAGGCACAATTGAAGTTATTCAAAAAATATTTTTTTTGGTTTGAAAATTGACTTATGATACAAAGGGCAGTAGAAAAGCATTGTTCCTTATGCCTACGAATGCAACGGACGCACTTAAACTGCCCTGCATCACAAGTATGTTGAAGTCATTTTTGTATTTGGCGGCCATACCAAGCAGTAATTTCATCATTTTTCCAATGCCAAACAATGAAAACGAGACCGATTGGCTTGAAACTTGGTATGTGCTTTCTTTCACACCCCCTCTTCACCATGTTGGCAATTCGAGTTGGTTTGATTGCGTTGGGGAGGGGGGGGGGGTTGACGGCAAAGGGAAACTTACTTTTTGACCGCCCCTCGTATATCAGCAGCAATCGCTTAAGCGAAGGTTTCACAATTTGTTGCCCCATTTTTCCAATCCCACAATACTCTTACTCGTATATGGGTGCCTTAACCCGACCCAGTGAGGTCGTCCGCAATTGTGGTGTTTTCACAGGTGACCGTAGCTAAATTACTTTGGTGTTCGCAGGTCGCATCCTTGGTCACCTACACACAAACAAATAACAAACACTAAGTCTGGCCGCGGTGCGGGAAAATGGCCTCCCCGCGTAGGTCGTCCGCTCCGCAAGTTGAGTACGGAGCGGCGAAAGCTCAGCGCCACCGCATGCGACTGGTCGAATCGTCGAGCGAGGACGACGACGACGAGGACGAGCACAAGTTGCAAATCGATTTGAGTAGCCCCGAGGACGACACGTCCAGCCTCGAGTCGCACGACCACAATGGTGTTGTAGTTCCTACGACGACGGGCGACAGCCTGCTCGCCTCCTCCGAATCGCATTCGGATCATCCTTCCGACGTTGATCCGTTGCAAAGTCTTCGAATGCTCGTCCGTAGTCCGTTCGCCCAAGGGCAGATCTCACCGGCCGCCGATGCGAGCCACGCCAAAGGTACGTTTCAGCGGCCATTCTGCACCACCTGCGCACCTAGCTATAATCTCGCAGAATCTCTGCACCCTCTATATGTCTCCTTTCCATATACATATATTCATCGCGTTCGCGTATAAATGGCTTCAGCTTTTTTTTTTTTTTTCCATTATTCACTCTGGCTACTTACCATATACATAATATAGCTTCTGTTGCGGGAGCGAACTATACGTATTATACGCGTCTTAACGGTGGGCCGCTTGTTTTCTCGTTTAAGGGTGATAGTTTCCCAATTCTCGAACTCGAAATTCGACTCGTTACAGATGAAAGAACGAATTTAAATGTCAGTACGTCGCGTCATTCGGTAGATGCCGTTTTAAAATACAACCCACCCTTTGTCCCTCAAACATTAGCCATACGCAATAGCGTCGATACTAACGCTACCTTCTACGAGTATTTTATTGCCGAACTGTTTAGACCTAAATCCGCATAAAACAAATTCAAAATTTGATATTTTCTTTGCGTGAAAAATAAGCTTGTATGAAACTCTTGGTTTTTCTCACTCAGTTTGCGTCAATCGATCTGAAATTTTCACAATTTGTTATCAAACTCCATTGGGTCCTGGTTACGGAATTTTGAAACTATACCTTGAAGAATTATGCCTTCTTACTACGAGCAGTGTCTCCTATATAGGGATCTGTTGCTGGTTGCTTTTTTGATAACGCATAACATGTACTCGTATTCGCATTAATGGTAGTTCACGTACGACTTGCTGATGGCAACATCTAGCATCCTTTATTGCACGACTACGATATCGCTAATAACTATAGCTATATTCTTTCATCAGAATGCTCTTTGATAATCCGATATAGATACGTAACAACATTTATTTTCGAGTTCGAAGAAATGAAACATTGAAATACTGGCTCTGTAAATGCTAAAAAGTCTGCTAGAAAAATTTTCTCGTCGAAACGTCAGGGACCATCTGTGGAATCATCCGTTACAGTTCCATCTGAAATCCACCCGCTGCGAACCTGCCACAGAGAAATTTAGCTGCATTTTTTTGTCGTTTTTGTTGTGTTTTGTTTTCTGTATGATTCGCCAACTGTTTATTTTTACGGAAAATAGCTCGAAGCGAAAAATATTTTCCTTAAAATTTAGTATCTTTTCAACTCGTGTTTCCTCAAACATTCGTTGTTTCAAGTATTTTTTTCTTTGCCCGTGAATTTCAAGGGATTTTTTCGAGATTATTCTGGAGATGCGGTCGCTGACGTTTTTGCGCAAAAAATTTTCCAACCGAATTTCTCACCGTCTAAAACCTCTACTCGACTATCTGAGGTTTGCTCGAGACATCGACCAAGTATTATTTAAATTAATTTTGTTTAGCCAGTAGATATCTAGTTTTATCTGGTCTTATAGTAAGATGCGACTTGATCATCATTAATTTCGGTGTGGTCTACAAATATCCCTGTAATGCACCTTCATCGTACGATCTGTCACTTAAAGGATAGATTGAATTTCTGACTAACCGAATAACTGTAGAATTCAGTTGAGTGAGCGTTTTTACGAGTAGTTGTAGATTCATGCTGAAGACCTGATATTAGTACAATATCCTGCATTCGAGGATAGTGATACATCTTGTTTACTCAAATCCTTTCTCTCGCCTTATTCTTTGGCGATTGGTTAGTTTAACGTAAACTACTCCTTGGTCGAGCAGATACATATATAGGTATTTCGAATTCGTCGTCACTTTGTAGTCAAGCAGCCTGCAGTAATTATATTTAGTAATCTCGTGTACAACTATTTGACGCAAACTTCTCTTGTGAAAAGTCGAATTTTTTTCGCTATCTCTTGTGTTTTGAAAGCGAACCGAACAGTGGTTCACATTTTACTTACATGGGTGAGCAGAAGGGAGGAAGGGGTTAAAAGATTGAAAACCGTTGCACCGTTTCTCGTTCAAGTAAATAGAAATATTGTTGTCGCGATAATTGCATAATCGCGCGCCTTGAAACTTTTCGGCGCAGCAGTTTGAAAAAAAAAAAATCGGTCTCCGAAGTTTTTGCTGTATACCTACCGAAGATGTTTTTGGTTTTTTCACGAACAGCTTATACTATAGAATGTGTCGAAAATATGATGTGTGTCGAATCGGTGTGCAACATGGTTGTGGTATATTTGTAATTGGGGTATTTGTTTATATGACGATGAACTGAGTACTGTGCAGTATATTATTATCTTGCATGGCATAAACATATCGTTCAACGCTTGACTACTTTTTCCTCGTATGCGCGTTCTCTATTTTACATTATTCCTTTCTGGTATGGTGCTACGTTTGCCCATTATGATCCTGTTGCCACGTTTAAATGAGCTTTACATTTGGTGTTATACCTAACTGCGTTGTTTTGTTGGAAACTTGTGTCCGGTGATTTTATACCCATTATAGCGAAATATTTCTAACCTTGGCCATCGATTGGATATGGGATTCCCTTGGGAACGCAACGATGAGTTATTGAAACAAAATAATAATTTACCCGTTCTTATGCCCCTTTTTAACGAATCCCGCACTCGTGTTCGTCAAAGGTACAATACGTCCCTTAGAGTACACACTCTCTCAACTCTTTCTCCTAATTCACGTGTCACTCTGCAGCTTGACCATTGATTTTCTTGAATAATTTATGAAGAATGTGACTTGGCACTTGAACCGCTTCTTATAGAGCAATCCTTTCACTTGAAGATGCGGTTCGTCTACATTCGAACTGGTGGGAAAGCATTATCGGTTTCTCATGTGAAATACATTGGAACGCGTAAAAAAATTGAGTAGTGAAAAGCAAGAAAGGGATTTCTGCAAAATTATACACTTCCGAACAAAAGGCATTTGCAATTTGCATATGAGCAAAACTGATGTTAAAATCGAGCTAGGTCGATGAAATTTAGAACATAGGTAGACAAACTATTAGGCCTTAACGTATGCCAAAGGAAATGTCTGTAGAATGCATAGAACGGCCGATAGAGAGCATCGAATGTGCCTGCTGAAATCCGTTCTCGGATTTTTTTGCTAAATATCAGTTTACTGGTCGACTTAATCCATTTTCTGCCATTCTTGGACTTTTTATGCTGCGTACCAGTCTGAAAAGTGGTGAAAAAAATTCAAAAATGCTTTAATGCGACCGCAATAATTAACATTGGGAATATGAATAGAACACGATGATGATCGCTATTGATATTTCTGTGGATGTTTTTTTGCAAATTATATCAAGCTTCAAGTTTTCACCAGTTTGAAGGGAGTTATTTTCATTTTGATGACTTTGATTTTGAATTTTATCAAAAAATATGGTCGAGTCTGAAACTTTAACTTGCCATATCTCGAGAATGAAAGCGGATACATACGGAGATTAGCTAAAGGATAGTACGTAGAATTTGATTCGGCGAAATATAATATCCGAGGTTAGTTATCAAAAGCTGCTGGTATTAAATACCATTCGGGACTCTGAAATATTAGAATTAATTTAAGAAAAAAAATAAAAACAAATTACAATGTATTTTGTATGGGAACTGATAACACTTTTAGTCATTTCTCGCCAGATGGAACATAGTGTGACGTCATTTTCGGATTGCTCTATTTGAGGAGTTACAGTTTTCTCTATATTGCCTGTACACACAGGCTATATTTTCAAAAATGTAGTTAACGTACCCTCGATAATTTAAGTTCATTCGAGAATGGGAATTTTTATGAATTCGTTCTTCAATGATGGATACTAACAATCTTTGCCTTTATCCTTGCTGGCCAACGCTGCTGTGTGGTAAAAGTAAACGGGCCTGTGCTTTCGAATTAATCCACCGTATTTCATGTCGCCTAATTTTACTTACCTATCGTGTGAAATTCGTTCACTGTGTGTTTGTTCACTACACGATTATTGGGCACTATATATCTAACATGTGGATGTAAATTAATTTCCTTTTATTAATATCTTGTATAACGTAATCGTTTGAAGTAAATTGGATTTCTTGCACATCAGATTTATATATTATTTGTTGCATGTTAAATAATATGCGTAAAATCCGCGAATGGAAGCTTGTCTGGAACAAACACAATGCGACGTTTTATTCAGTGTTTCAAGTTTCCAAAATTTAAGGGCACCCATCGTTGTCGCATGTTGAGTTTGAATATTGTCACGTATTTTAATTCATTTTCTTTTTCGGTAAATTTATGTTCGATTTTTCAAAAAATTTTTTTTTCAATACAAAACTTATTTTTACATAAAAAGTCGTCTCGTGACAGCATCTCTGCTTTAATTATTTTTGATGATGAAGAAGTTGAAATCATTTAGAGCAAGTCAGGTTTTCCCCATAATTTTCGTCCATAAAGAACCGCATATTTTTATCGGCACGTTAACGAGCTGTAGGTGGGGACATTAAATTGTAAATGAATTGAATAAAACAAGGGAATCGTATTCCTTTTGCATTTTGCACGTTCAATTTTCCCGAGACTAGCTTCTTTCGCGGGGCATAATGCTTTCACTCGCACCGAATTATACCTGTTTTTACTCACCCAAAACTTGTAGAATGTGGGGTTTCGGACTAACATGAATTTGATTTTTATCTTCTGTGTGTGTCCGTACAGGCTGTGAATCAATTAGCGCCGCAAACGCTACTACCAGCTCAAATTCGTCAATTTTATCGTCGCAGCAGCTGTCGTCGTCATCCAACGCTCAATCTTCGTGTGCCATAAGTCTGACACCCGTGCCCAGGCCCTTTTCGCCGGTAAGCGCTCTTCGAAAGTTGGTGACGCCGTCGAGTGGAGTGAATCTGACGCCGGAGCCGACGCCATTTTCGCCGCTCAGCGCCGCTGCTGGAGAATTGTCGGCCGCATCGAGCGCTGCCAGCTCGTCGCCCTTTTACGCGATCGGCGCTTTTCAAAAATTGACAAGCCGGTCGTCGAGTACGGCCAGCGTTGACCCTGCCTCGAAGGCGCAGACGAACGACCACGGCGCTGTCGAAGAAGACGAAGAAGAGGAAGAGGAGGAGGAGGAGGAAGAGGGCGAAGAAGAAGGCGAAATAGACGAAGAGGACGTGGACGTGGACGTGGACGTGGACGAAGACGACGACGGCGCTAACCGCGTGAGCGACGCGACCATCCAACGGGTACTGAAAAAATTGAACGCCGCCGCCATTGACGAAATCAATTTACGCACGCTCCAAGAACTGCCCAGCGAAGAGGCGTTCTCGTTCAACCGCTTCCGCAAAATGCTCTCGAACCATTCGCAGTTCGACGCCGCGTTGCCGAATCTCTCCTCGATGGTGGGTGCCGGCGGCGCTTTCCCGCCGCGCCCAACCCTTACGACGCTGATGCGTCAAGAGCTTCAGTCGCAAGGCGATCCGTTCGCCTTTCCCGCGTTACGCAATCCGCCGGCGCTGACCGTCATCTCGAAATTGGACATGCCGATGGCGCCGTCGTCGCGTCCGGGCCGCCGGCGCAGTCCGCCGCCCATGGTGCCGATTTCGCGTTTTCGCGGCAGCGTCGCCAATAACGGCGCAGTCGCCAATAGCGGCGTTCACGACGGCTTCGACGCGCACTCGTTTGGGGGCGTAGGGGACGGCGTCTTGGACAGGCTAAAACGACTGGGCACCGACGTGGCTGTCGAGCCCAGATCGCCGCCGCAGTTCTCGCTGGAGGACTACGACAACGACGAGTACGACGACGACGAGGAGCTGCCTTTCGTTCCGCCCGAGTGCATTCTCGCTACCGAACCTGTAGTTACCAAAGTGACTTCGTTACCCTCGCTGATGCCGATACCCGGCGACCATGGGAAAAGCGTCACCCTGAGCCGCATACAACCGCCACCCCCTAGTCTCATCCCCATCCATCACGCACCACCCCAATGGCCGACGACGGCGCGCTTCGTACCCATCCTTCCGCGCCAATCTCCGCCCGCGTGGAACGTTAACGTCAACCAGACGCCGGCCGCGTGCGGCCCGGCCAACGCTTTTTCGCGGCCAGGATTCTCGACGAACTCGAACTCGAGCTTCAGCTTCACGAGCGTCAACTCGGCCATCAAGAAGCCGAAAAGGCAGAAACTGTCGAACAAATCGCACTACTCCAAACTGGCCAACTCGTTGGTGTTGCCGGCGAACGCGTCCAAAAGGATGGATCCCGTGCTGGTGGCCGAGAGCGTGCTCGCCAGAGCCATGAAGCCGCAGTCGAGCGCCAGACTCGGAGAGCTGGAGATCATCAAAGTCGGCCCGCCCTTCGCCGCCGACGAGCCGAAAGCAGCGTTTCGCCCGCTCACTCCGCCGCATTGGACATTTAGCGGCTCCTCGACGAGCTTCGCCCCGCTGCCGGATTTCGCCGTGAAAGTTGTTGCGCCAACCGCGCCGGTGATTCCACCTCCGCCCCCGTCGGTGGTGACGCCTCCGTCGACATTTGCGAGTGCTGCGTCCGCCGTCGCTTCGGGCACCAGATCGAATTTTTTCGAATTTTCGCTAAAGAAATTCGCCAACTCGACCGTGCTGACCAAAAGCCAGCGCAAACTGTACGGCTGCTGCATCTGCTCGACGGTCTACCATAAGATGTTCAGCTTGAAGAAGCATTTCTTCCGAACGCACGTTAATCCGTTGTGTGTTTCGCGCCAGGATGCGCTTAAATACGACGTCCTTTTACCTCAAAATGCTCCTGGAAGCGGAAATGTACCGCAGAGCGAGTGGTATAAATGTGACACCTGCGGGGTGTTGTTCGGCGATCACGAGCAGTTGCGCCTGCATATCGGCGAACATCAGCCGTCCAATTACGAGCACGCGAACAGATATCGCTGTACCGGCTGCAATTTTGTGTTCCGCAAAGAGAAAGTATTTACTCGTCACTTGCTAGAGTGCGCAGCGACGGGCGCGTCTGCAACTTCGGCCGTGTTTAATGCTGCTCGCTTTATCGAAACTGTACCAGCCAAATCGGTAGACGCGACAGCGATGAAAGAGGTCGCAAGCGTGTCGGTTGCGCAGTCGGTGGTTCCCAGTAACGACCCGATGGATAATGTCGGTGAAACGGGCGTAACATCAACTGCCTGCGTTTCTACCACCGTCGAGTCCCTAGACATTGACACCCAAGATAAGACTGATGAGGCGATCGCCGCTTCTGGTAGCGCCAATATGATGTGTTTATTCTGCGAAGTCACATTTAAAGACAACACAGAACGGCAGAAGCACGTACTGCAAAATCACCATCCCAAGCGCAAACAACAGACGTGCGCTTATTGCAAAAAGAAGGATATAAACGACTTGCGCGAGCTGCTGCAACATATCTGCGAGGTGCATAATAAGAAGTACTTTGGCTGTGCCAAATGTAAAATTCGGTTCAAGACCAAAGATGAATTGACTGCGCATCGGCAAGAATCTCATGCGTCCAACGGGACTGGTACTGAAAAAACTGCTGCGCTGGCTGCTGTCGGTAAAGTAAGTTTGAAAATTTTCTATTCATTATTTTTCTTCACCGATAGGTATGAAAATTTAGTTACTCCTGCTCAAATTTAGTCAGTAGCGTTTCGTAAAAGAGGAAAGAAATGCTGAAACCCTTGGTATTCTATTTCACCATGAAATGGTAAATTCAAAAAATGTGTGGCAGTTAGTGTAATATGTTCTGTGAAATTTTCGTTTTTGAATAATAGAAATCGACCTCGAACATTTTATTCTCTCATCGGATTCGACGTACCTGAATCTAGATCTTGATTTGGAAAATTTCTAGATGCGCTTCTGAATTTAATTTTGGTACGAAGAGATATTTTGGCAGAAATCTTCTTCTTGCCAGTTCACTACTCAATTTTTTGTTGTATTTCATGGTGACAAGGTTACAGCATAATCTGTTAACTTGGAAATTTAGAAAATTCTTCCCCAATCCATTTTTTCAGTCGATAAGATAGAATTATCGTCCATAAATTTCATGCAATTGTTACTAATTCTAAAGAAGTTGAAATGGTCGCAAGAATAATTGAACCCGTCGTTGACACTTGATTAATCTTGCGTGTAATATTATTTTCAATGTTTGCAGCCAAAACCTGGTGCATCGGTCAAGACGAAAAATGGTCGCACGTTCAGGTGTAGTAAATGTTTGAAAATATGCAAAGGCATGACCGAACTGCTAAGCCATCGTAAAACGGCGCACAAACCGCCAAAGGTGAAAATCAAACAACATTACGCTTTCGACAAATTCGGCGATTCGCTAGTCACTAGAGCCAAACACCCTACGTGCTCGGCCGATGATGTCGAAACGGAATTCTACAAGAAAATTAGTCTAAATGTGAAGTACGTGTCCATCGAAATCCATATTTTTTTTATATTTTCTATTTCAGTTGGTAGTATACGTTCTCACGCGTACGTTTTGTTTGCATTGGTCTGTGTAGAACGAATTTAGAGTATTACCTCGATGGAAAATTAGACCACAAAGCTCAGACCGAATCCAAATGTGTGACACGATCTAGTCAGAATAATAACCTGGGCAGCAACAGCAACGACGACAGCGAGTTTAGCAGCGCACCTAACGGCGAACTCGGCTTCGTCGAAATGTACGGCCGCGAAAATTTCAATGCCGCCTTCCTGCGCAATGCATCGCGACTGCACATCGGCACCCAGTTGACGATGTTGAAGAAGACGAATATGCTGCATCAAGGCGGGGTCTCCGAAGTCCAGCAGATTGCTGGCGGCGTTTCCGTACCGTCTAAACTTTCACTCACGCCACAGAAGCTGAACGCCGTCTCGGTTAGCGATGAAGGAACGAAAGACGTCGCCGGTGAGTGCTCTCTTTTAAAATTCATCTCTAAAAAGTATCCGATACGATTCCGAGTCTCACCAAATACGTAGAAATGAAGTTTTTATGGGTTGAATTTGGACGTAATGCCAAAAATAATTATGTAGGTGTACTTGAAGTCGGACTTCGTTCGTATCGTAATTTGAAGTAAATTAAATAGGTACTTTCATTAGCTGTGTGATACGACCGGGTGTTGGGGAAGGAATGGACAACAACGTCGTATTCGTGATTTTAAAAATAGTTTCAAAAGTATCGCCTGGAAAAGTTGAAAAATATTTTGGAAAAATAGAAAATTACAATTATTGAAAGTAGAACTGAATTCTTCAAAATAGCCTCTGCTAATTTATTACACATTTTCCTGGGTTGCATGTATTATTTTTTTACTTACTTGAGAATCATTTTGGCAATTTTATTATTTCGAATAGATAGTTCATAATAGTGCGAACTTTGATTTGAAATTTGCCGAGTTTCAGTTCGAGGCTCTTCGGATAAGCTCAATTTTTTGGGATCTACGTCTGTTCATTTTTGACTATACGTATCAAAGGGTGTTGTTCAGCTGCCAAGTTCTTCATTCCGAATCATGAGAATTAATTGTTGGCTATTAATTAAACTAGCAGTTTTCTTTTCATAAATCGTAGTAGATTATCGAATCATTATAAATTTAAAAAAAAAAATTGACGATTGGAAACTTTTTAGTTTCAAATTAAAATCGTTTCTAACCAAAATTCGCTTATTTTGATAACGAGAAACTTTTCAATCTCTCACATTTGTTTCATCTAAAATTTCTTTATAATGTGAAAAATGCTGATTTAATGTGTAATTTTGAATCACAGCAAATTCTACCAAAGAAATCGAATTCTCTGGCGAGTGGATTCGTCCTCGACGGTACATTTGTAAAGTGTGCCTGGCACGTTTCAATGGTTTCTGGGAAATCGAAGACCATTTCTGGGCGAAACATCCGAATGTATGGCATTCGTTTTACGAATTTCCAGCCGAACAAGATCCGGGTGCTGAGTTTGTAAGTACATAAGTGTATTTGTGATGTAGACTAGTTTTTCAAAAAATCTTTCGGCAGCTCGAAAATTAGCGATGGACGCGCAAAAAATAATACGAATTTCTTCCTCAGAATTTTTAAATAAAAATTGCACCAAATGTGCTGTTTTCGTCTTTTTGCAATGCTTTAATGAAATTTTGATCATCATTTTTTGAAAGAGAATGTAAACAATTCTGTGTTATTGTATGTGTTCTTCTAACATTGTTTTTAGTAGGTTTCCACTTTGAAAACCTGCTTTTTCTGCATCCCAGGCGTCCTAAAGATTATTTTTGTGACTTCTGATTTACCAAATTAATCGGGTTGGCTTGTGGGCAGGGGTCGGTGTAATAAATAAATAGAATATAATTTTATCGGGTTTAGCTGTATTTGCCTTTGCAGACTAACGCTATAAGTTTCTCAAGACAGTTAATGCGTATTTTTATTTATTTTTATTATTATTTGTAGTTGCAGACCTGTAAACGTTTTCTAAGCAACGCTGGCGTATGTGGAAAAGCTGATGCCAAGTGGTCTACCTCGACGCCATCCTCCGAGTGCACAAAATGTGGCCTGGTGTTAACTCCCATCGCTGAATTCCACAAACACATCCTCGAGTGTGGCGGAGATACGAACTGGATGTCCACTATGTACACACCTACCAAAAAGCATAAGTACGTATTGTTTCACTCGCGTGTGCTTTAATATCGAAATGAAATCCGTATGTAATTTGGAATTTGATTTTCGCGGTGTAGAAAGTGGAGACCTTACTCTGGCCATCGACGACGACGGACTGTGATGAAAAATCGTATGTGCTTTCGAAATATTCCTGAAACACCTATGAAGATACCGAGTCAATCCAAGGGCAAACAAAAGGCTGGAGATAGTGAGTTTCAATTATTCGTTTTGTGTTGGAAATTTCGATTTATTTTGAGGGCAGTAACTTCTTTCTTGGAATGTTTTTCCTTGATAAAAATACGAAGGGCTGAGAATCAAACGTCTCATTTGGTAAAAACTTGTTTTCGAGAAAATCGCGAAAAACCAATTTAGTTTAACACGGTTGCTCATTACTTAGACCGCCTCCAATGGGTTCAGCTAATAGAGACGAACCTTCTGATGAGCTTCTAGTTGAAAAGCCCATGTAGTGACCATTCAGTGTTGTTGAAAATGAAGGGGAAAATGGAAAATGTGAATCGGCGAAAACGCCAAAATTGGTATATTTGCAGAAATCCGTCTCTTGCCGTTCACTGCTCAATTTTATCACTTGCGGACGGAGAATTAGAATTTCTAAGATATTTAGTTTTTCATGACGTGTGAAAATAGTAAATTATTGTTTCTTAAGAATTTATTTACCGATTTCGTCGTTCTAATTTGCTTTTTTTTTTCTCTCTATTCGTAGCCGAGACTATCCAAAAAATGATTGCGAATTTGCCTCCGAAACGTAAAACCCGCCGTGTCGTAAACTTCGACGACGTTAACAGATCTCGTTTCTTGGTAAGCCCTTTTAAGTTTATCATAGTTTTCGTCCTCGTTTCAGTGTCCGTTCGGTTGTTTGACGTGAGACGGATTTGTGTTTTTTAGGCTCGCTCGAGTGTGCTGACGCGTCGACGCCGAGAACAACTCGATCCCAAGTCGAACGCTCGTGTTTCTAAGGCGTTCGCTGGTGACAATGAGGACGTGATGAGTATCGTGCGTCGTAATCGTAGAGGATCGAAATCAACCTTCAAAGTGCCTTCGTCGACCAATAGTCTCGAGCTGCCGCCACAATCGCTTCCCATTTCGTCTGATTCGGCCGTGCAGCCTTTCGTTCAAGTTGAAAACATCAAAATAGAAAGAGATTCCGAGGTAATTTCAGTTGATGCTGTGGTTCATGAGACGCGCTCGTCCTCCGTCGATTATGAAAAATCGACTTCCGAAGAGCAGCCGGATAACAAATTCAAGTTGCCTCAGATAGTCGGTTTTGATAGTGTAGATGTTCCCATTATTGAAGAGGCCGGCCAAAATTCTATTTCGGAATCGACCTCGAATATTTCTGAAGAGAAGTTCGCTTGGAGCTTTGCTGGCACCTCTGTGGTTGCTCCATCTTTAGAATATTCGAAAGATGCCTCTCAGATTGTACCAGCCGTTGAAGTTCCTATCGTTGATGAGGTTACTGATACATCGCCTATGGATAAGTTTAGAATCGGCCCACCCGTTGACGTTCCCAAAACAGAAATTTCTCCTGCTGAAATCCCGACTTCGACAACCAGTGTAATTTCTGCGGAAGCTTCTGCTGGTGCAGCAACATTCGCATTCGTCGATAATTCTTCAGAAGAAACACCCGTCACCGAGTGTGCGGTTGCAGCTATTACTCGTGAGTTGACAGTTGCTTCCGAAGAAAAACCCGCGGTAGCCTCGACTGCTGACAAAAAGCCCGCGGAATCGGCATTACTTATCCACGATGAAGAACTTGAGCCACCCAAAGAGGAGGGATCTACTCGACCAACGGGTCGTCAGTCTCCAGCATTACCCGATTCGTCTGTCATTTTAGCAGCCATGGCCGACACGTTCGGTCAAACGGATACAGAAGCCCCAAATGTAGTCTACAGTAGTAAGTTGAGTAGAAAGCGTAAACGCGGCTCCAAGCAGGCTAAGTGCAAGAAATGTGGCTCGAAATCATCGAAAAGGCAGAAATTGTGTGTTGCCTGCGCAGCTCAGCAGCAGCACCATCCGAAAGAAGCTCAATTATCGCCGCCGCCGCAAAAGAAACGCGCGGTTCACGACAATTTCTTGCAATTCGTGTGCGAATGCTGCGGCTCCGAGGTGTTCAGTACTGCTCGCGATGGTAAAATATGTGATTTGTGCCTGAAGACAAGCTCTTCTGCCGTAAATGAAAATACTGCCGAGTTACCGACTGAACCGTCGCCATCTGAACGCATCTGCGCTGATTGTGGCTGTGCCTTCTCGTCCGATTTGGCGGACATTATGATCTGTGATAAATGCGCGTCCCTCAAAGTTTGCGGCACTTGCGGCGATAAATCCCAAGTGCTGAAAGACGCGACGGTTTGTTTAACTTGCTCCCTGGCGGCGGCGACTGCTTCTGCTGCTGCTGCTGCTCCAGCTTCCCCTAAAGCTCAAGCTATGGTTACCACAACATCCACAATGGTGCGAGTTACCACGCCCGAACAAGTTACCGAAACCAAACCAACCGCGTGTCGCTCGTGCGGTGAGATGTACGCTAACGTGTCTTCCGATTTATGTACCCTTTGTCAACCGAGGACGCCGAAACATTCGTATCTGGCCCAAACGAGTATAACACCGATATCGTCGAGTAAGTGTCGATTCGATTCACACGAAACCGTCGTCACGCCCAAATCCACGCTTGAGACGCCCTCGCCGCCTCAGCTTCGGCTACCGTCTCCCACAAAACTAGCCGACGACGATCGTTGTATTCACTGCAGCGAACAAACCACCGACCGAAATGACAGTGGCAGTCCGGCGTGTCGTATGTGCCATGAATTATGGATCACTTTGAATACGGATAATTTGGAGCCTGTGCATTCCGCCAGTGGCATCGATCCAGAATGTATCGAATGCGACGTTCTGAGAACGAACGAGACGACGTCCCAGCGGTATTGTGAAGCATGCGCGGCCAAGAGGAACTCGCTGCCTGCTTACGGCGGTGCTTTTTCCGCCGACAACGATTTATTTATAAAACGACGTCGATCGAGTGAAGTCTCCGTGCAGGTTGGTGAGTCCAGTGGCTTGCCGGACTCGTATTTGCGGGCGACGAAAATGGCGACTCCGACTGCGGCGGTGTCTGGTATTTCCACCACTTCTGCCGTCAAATCGTCGGAGGACCCGAGTAAGCCGTCCACAAGTGGAAGCAAAAACACGTTGTTGTTGATTTGCAAAGGTGAGTTCAGTTTGGCATTTTTGTCTTTTTGAATGCTTATATTTAGCTGCATCGCGGAGCTGAAAGTAGACTTTATAGGTAGCAAACTGAAGTGCGCGTGAGAAAAAAGTTGGATTCTCAGACTTTGAAAACAGTTAACTGAAGTGCGTATGAAGATGGAAGCATTCACCTAAAAGCTTTTCTAAATTTATATTTAATTAGTCGAATATTCGCAAAATCAACTTTCACCGGGAGCAGCTATTTTCAGCTTGTGTGAGGTGTTTGTTTGTATCTTGTTTTTTGCAATACATAGAAGCAAAGAAAGATCGTAATTCAAAATGACGAATGTATACGGTTGTTGAGGAAAAAATGAAAAATACTCGAAAATATTTACACCAAGACTAATGAAAATTTTCAGCGGGTAGCTTACAAAAAACATCGCAGATAGGTACTGTGTATGAATTTGCATGATACAAAATATTTCAACCTATTGTTCGTACTGTGTTCAGTCTTTTTACATTATTAAATGCTAGTCGTAAATTTAATTGAAACTCGGAGCCTGCAAAGAAAGCGTTATACTCCCAAGCTCTGTTGCATGAAAGAAGCCAAAAGTTGCGTATTACAGTGTATCCAATTTGTAGAAACTGAACACGTTTCAAATTTTTGGAAAATAATGGTTTTAAATGAAAAAAATTAATTTATCCGCTAGTACATAATATTATCTCTTTTAGAAATGCTTTCGGTGAAATTTGATTTTTTTGAAAATGTGAAAATTTCAGGAAGTAAAAGTTTATCAAAGTTGAGCGCAATGCTTTTCTTTTAGAGCTCTGACCAGAAACCTGCGTCTGTAGCGGGCTAGAGGCGCTAAAATGTTCGTAGTTTCTTCCTGTTTAGATTTAGCAGAGCTTTCGAATCGTTACTCGAATGAAATATTTTAAATTTTGGGTGTGTCGTTTTCTCATTCGCAGGTTGCTATGGAACGTATAACACAGTTTCAGCGTACAAAGAGCACCGTCAGCAATGTCCGTTTCGTAATTCGGACGACGAAGCTAGTAAAAAACCGCTTCTCGGTTTTGCCAAACGTATCAAGTCCGGGGTCGAAATCGTTCAAGTTGATTCGCCGGGGGTCGGTTCATTCGAAGTCGACGGTGGCGTGTTGCAAATGCACGACGACACCATTAGTGCTGCTGGCGTCGGCAACGTCTCGCTGAAAGTCGAACCATCGGAGAATACTAGCGGCCAGTCGGCGAGCAGCGTCGACCTCGACGCGAGTGCGGCCAAACGTTTCAAACCGAAAATTGCCACCGATGAATCGATCGAAGAGACCATCAACAGCGTTGTAGAAAGATTTTGCTCTACCAGCACGCCAATCTTGGAAAACACGAATGAAATCGATTCGCAAACTTTGGCCGACGTCGCTGCCGATTTATCTGACATTGCCAACGATGGCCCGGCGCCGGTCCCGCCGTCGCCGTCGCCG
This sequence comes from Parthenolecanium corni, assembly GCA_038050395.1. Lineage (NCBI taxonomy): Eukaryota > Metazoa > Arthropoda > Insecta > Hemiptera > Coccidae > Parthenolecanium > Parthenolecanium corni. The sequence continues at coordinate 1,808,534 of JBBCAQ010000034.1, read as the reverse complement.
TCGACCAACGAGGATGATAAAACAGTGGCGAAACGCTTACGAAACAAACCGGTCGATTCGCCGACGAGAACCGGCAACATGAAAACAGTCGAGGGTCAAGTTGAAAAGTTGTTACAATCGTCGGCAAAGAATAGGAGAATGGCCGCTCGAAGAATCTTTACATTCTCGGATGCATCTTTCGTTGCGGACGCACCGCATCCGAAAGAAGAACCCGCCGACGAAACCAGTCCCGCTTGCCCCAACGAGGATGAAACGAGTCGAATTACAGCGCCCACTTACGAAGTCGTGCCGATGGCGCCTTCCAGCGGCAAAAAGAAGAAACTGCGCGGTGCCAAAATGAAATCAGGCGGCAAAACTCGTGCCCGACAGAAAATGAAAGCCTCCAGATCGAACAGTTCTGCTGCGGTCTCCGCTGCATCTGCTGCTCCCGACGCCGAAGAGAAATGCTCGTCGAACACGGCAATCGCGGCCAAAGAATCGCCTAGAAGCGAGTGCAAAAAAGTGTCGAAGAAACGTCGCGCCGAAGATGACGTCCTCGACCAGTCATCCGAGGTGCGCCTGTCATTTCGACTGCGCCGCAAGTCTTTGCTCACCGACGACGTATCTGCCAGTCGTGTACTCCGTTCGAAGTCCAAAGGCGATGTGGCTGCGGAGAGCAAAGAAGACGTGCCGCTGGTGCCCGCTAAGCAAGATGAAGACACCGGTGAACCCAACGCCAGAGAGTCAGCCAGCAGCGACCGCCGCCGCCATCCGTCCGCAGATAAGGCCAAGACGAAACCAGTCGAGGCCGACATTGCTGCGGCCGAGTCTCATGTCGGCGCTTCTACCTGCAGCAGTGAACCAGAGGTTAAACCACCGAAGACGAAAGGCACGAAGAGAAAAGCCGACGCCAAGGATACAACTGCCGGTGCCGCCGGTCTGAAGCGCGTTCGATCATCCAGCCATGACTTGGGCTTCAACGTGGCGAAAAGTGGCAACAAAAACGTTCGGTCCAGCCAGCGCCTCAAGGACGAGGACGGAAAAAGCGTGGCGGATGATTCGAACCAACCGCCGGAGCTCTCGTCGACGGAAGAACTACAGCCCAGCCAGACGGAATCCGCCGCCACTCCATCCAACGCTAGCGAGCGCGGTAATTTTTTAGAGCTGCGCCCATCGGTTCCCAAATCTTACCTGCAAGTGTCGTCAATCGGCGAACGGCCCGCTTCCGCTGAAGGGCCTAAGGTGCGTCGCACCGTCGCCGAAGAGGAATCGATGGCGAACGAATTACGCGATCAGTCGAACGACCTCGAACAGCCGAACCACCAAAAGCGCCGATTCGTCCAATCGTCGGCAGAACTCACCACCTGCAAGGATGCCACCGAGATGCAGCGCATTCAGCAGAATCTGGAGCGTTCGTACAGTTACGTCTTCTCCATGCTGAATGCCGTTTGTGAGGTGAGCGTCGTCCATTAGTACTCGTATTTAAAAATCGAAAAAGTTTGCACGGACAAATTTCAATTTTGAGGTGAAGGTGGACTGGAAAAAGATAAGAGCAAGGTTACACTGAAAGCAACGAGTGCAAATTTTTACGTTTTGGTATCGTTGGAAAGCTCTTATGATTCTCATATTTTTGCAAAAATGAAAAAAATCAGTAAAAACTTATTTTTAAGCCTGCAATCCCTGAAATTATTTTACTACTTTTTGAAACATTACCCCAACTGCTTTTTTCTTGGTTTTTTCAGTTCTTTTAATGGGCAAATACGATGTAAAGAAGCAATTAGATGGCTGGCTGCTTATTTTGTTGTTCAGGTTTTGAGTATAAAAAAAAAGTGAAACAGTAGCAGATAAAAATGTAAGAAAACATGCGAAGAAAGCAGTACCTAAGTTCTTTAACTGCAGAATTTTTATTTTCAATTAAAAAAAAAAAAACAGTATCAGTATGATTAATTCTGTCGATAAAAATTTTGCAAAATTCGCAGACGACATGATAGTGGACACCCCTCTGCATGGTTCCCCCACCCCCTCAAAAAAAAGTAAGAAAGAAAACAGTCAGTCTAGTCATAGTTCAGCTTTGAGGCTTGTTAGGAAATTGAAATTTACGATTATTTTGCTCTTTTTTAAGGGAAGAGGTGGCTTCTTTAATGGAATTTTTAAGCAGGAAAAATTCATAATAGCGATTTCACAATCTCTATTAAGCTTATATTGAAGTTTTAGGTTGTTTAAAAAGGCATAACTTTCGTTTTTTTCTCAATCTTTTATCTACTACCTGTGTCAACAATTTTCATTTATTTTATTCCAGGTTCTCGGCAGTCCAGAAGCTTCGTGTGACAATCCTTTGGATCCTAGCGTAGCTAACGAACTGGAAGAGTTGAAAAACTATGCCGATGTGGCGTCCGAAGCGGTGTTGCTGTTGAAAAATCCTAAATTGGTAAGAATATTTGATTTTTACCGTATTTATGCTATTATCGAATGTTTTCTTTAGTATTTTAAAAAATATGAGAAAGTTGGTTGAAAACGTCCTGATATTAGTTTTTAGATGACTGCTCAAGCCTCGATGGTGTATTATTCTATTTACGAGTATTTCCGTATTTCGAAGCTCATGTTTGAGTGCATAGGAAAATTTTTCAAGATTTAAACTTTCACAAACGTTTTTGAATGGATATTGTTCGCATGGTCGTAATTTTTTTGTATTCTGTTAATTGTGTTGTTTTTTTTTTCAACTTTACAGGAGGATTGTATTGATTTTAGTCATAATTTTACATCTCCGATGCACGACGTTAAACAACCTCCCAAACTATATTGCGAGCTGGAAAATCAAAATAGGGTACGATTTCTTCTTCATTTTCTAATTTCGAAATTTTTTCAACGTACGCGTTCGCTTTAGTTTATCTACAATGAAGTTTTATTTTGTATCTTGTAGTCCTTCATCATTCATAAGGCCTGTAATGTAAATAAAGCTCAAATTAACGTCAACAAACCGCCCGTGCCTGTAGTCAATGGTTGGTATACGAATGAAACGCTGAGAATCGTGTTTGTCGACGTTATTTCGTCCTAACCAAACAATTCGAATATTTTTTCAGGAAACAAAACTGCCGCTGTGAAAAACGGTAAATTTAAGTCGCATAAAAATCAATCGAACGGTGTTAAACGTAAATTGCGGTGCAATCACTGTCAGAAAGTACTGCCGACGAAAAATGAGATGGCAGCTCATATTCAAGAACATTTTCGAAGATTTACCATTAGCAAAAAGTGAGTGAAATTGCCTCAAAAATTATTTCTCAAAAGTTTTTTCGATTGAGAATGATTTTGGGTTTTTTTTGAACATCTACAGTATCCTTATGCGGTGTTTTGTTTTCTGTTGACCAAAATTTGTGTATGGCATTGAATGGGAGAAATGTATCCCGCTGATAGTTTTTGAAGGTGTTGCATTTTCTAAAAGCCTCGAAACCGAATAATGTAATAATTTATTTATAATAATTGAATTCGGAAACACTTTTAGTTCGCTCCAAAAATTGGAAAATTGAACCCAAAACTGGAAATACGATCGAAATTTAAATTAGAACTCGATTTCTTGAACTCGAAAAGTGAAACTCTCTGGAGGAGTGAAGGGTATTCCTACAACCCATAAAGACGACCAATTTTTTCTGGTGTCATGTTTGACGATTATTGTGGAGGGTGATATTTGTCGAAATTTTAAATAACCCATAAAAACGGATACATTTTTAATTTGTACGATTGTTTTACGTAGTAATCTATTAATTTATTTGATTAATTTGTTTATTCGTTTATCGCAGGGACAATGCTGCCATGTTGAAAATGTGTATCGCTGATGGTTTCGAACAGCTACTGAAGGATAAAGCGATTGATACCTTTCTGAAATTTTCAAACGTATCCGAGTACGTACTCGTTATTTTTATGTGGTTGTTTGAAAATCGAATAATTTTATTATTATTTTTATACTCGCCCGAAGGATATCGCGATGAATTTATTAATATCGTTGTTCGATTGCAGATCTGGTCTTTGTGCGCCTCTCAAAACGTTGTCCGAGACCAGATATAACCAGTTGGAGAAGTGGAAGTTGGTTGTTAACCAACTCGTCGAAATTGAAACCAAAGGGAGCGGCGATTTATCGAGGTGTGCGACGAGCAGTGCTGCTGACCCTTCTGCATGTGAAGACGTGAAAAATGTGGAGCTGTTGTCGAGCGCGAGCGATTCTAAACCAGTCATCGCCGTTAAACGCTCCAGAAATGGAGAATTATATCAATGCCCGATGTGTTCTACACAGTAAGTACTTGCCACCATTTTACTTCGCGTATATTTATGTAACCAAATTTTCTTCGTATTTGGTAGTTGTTTTCACTTGAAATTTAATTTTGTCACTCTCAAGTTCGAGTCATCGTTGCACTTGTGCGAAATTACTCTCGCGTTTGATGGAATTTTTACCAAGTTCGAAGGTGTAACTATACGAAGTTACGGGTTCTGATGTGAAAACCTTTATAGAGCTACATAATTGTCTTCGTGTGATTATTATAAATTTTTTCTGCACCCTACTCGTCAAAATGAGATCCTATATTATTTTTCCCCTCTTCAAACGTATCTTTTGGACCTGAGTTTTGAGAATTATGAGATTAATTTTTTGTCAGTGAGTAGAAAGCTTAAAACCTTCGATATTGCTAAAAAAAAAAAAAAAAATGAAAAGAGAAAAACTTAATTTTAAAATGCGAAAGGAATAGAAATATATCGTAGTACCCATTCCTATTATTTGATTATCAGGAAAAGAATCGAGTCGCCCGAATTACTGTGGGTTATTCTCGAACTGATTCATTTTATTCTTTTTCAAAGTATATATTTCGCAAAAATTGATGCTAACGATTACTCTTTGCAGATACGAATATAAACAATCGCGTAATCGACATTTGACTATGGTTCACGCTCGGCACCGTTCTAGTCAGCAATTTATATTCGACCTCGACTCTGGTAAGTGAAAACTTGGATCATCGCGCGTGATCGAAGATTTTGCCGAATACAATTAACGACTTTGACTTGAAAAATAAAAACCCCCACGATTTCACGTTGGAAAAAAAACAAAAAAAACATATAATTTCCATTTACCCAACGGATCCTATTCGCCCGTATATTCTCAGCGGACATGATTTTTCATCCAAATCGGTATATTTTGTTGTTGGCAAAAAGGGGTGCGTTCACGTTCTCGAAATATACGAGGGTAAGGTACAAGATGACCTTGTTTATCTTTTAAATAATTTTGAGGGCTCTGAAGTCGATGACGACTACTTTGTTCGAAACAGGGTTTGGCGAGTAAGTTTTTCATTGGTTGGCACGGTGGCCAGGCGTACGGGTTTTTCAGTATACGTACGCAATTTTAGTCTTTTTGTAAATTAATGGCGTATGGAATTTGTTAGAAATTTTGAATGGCGTACGGACGTGTACGGAATTTTCAACGTTTTTCACAGTTTCATCGTTATTTTTATATTGTGTTTTCTTTCATACTGAAAATTTGGCCGAATTCGGGACGTTCGGATTTTTTTTCGTGAAAATTTCCGTATACTTTTGGGAAAATAGGTTGGTTTTATGAAAATTCCTCAGCCGCGAGTATGAGAATGCGACGAACTAATGTCGCATTAGTGCCGAAAATCATTTCCAGCGGGTTGGGATCTTTTATAATCAGCAAAAACTGTCTTAGTTACGAATGTTCGAAAACTTTTACCCGCCTGATCGTACTCATCCAATTTGACGGTACGTAAAATAATAATTATGCCTAAAATTGGTAAAATAATAATAATAATATGTCGAAACGAGAGTTTGGCTTGTTTTAATCAGAATGACGTGAAACGAAAAGAAAAAAGTGAAGAAACACTAGCTTTCCCCCCTCCCCCTTCTTTAGTATTCATACGAAAAAAATATTATGCAGTTTGGCGAAAATTCGCTGCTCACGCGCGCGATATTCATCGAATTCGTTGGGTTTTTGTATTGTCGCAGCTAAGTCAGCTCGAGCCAGTTTCATCGCCGACTCTGTGAACAACGCATCGTCGACTAGCAAAAAGGAGGCCGCAGTTGCCGCCCGCAAGGTCAAATGCAACGGCACCCTCGCCGTCGGCGTCACCGCCAGCTCCACTTGCAGCTCCACTTGCAGCGATACGTGCGCCAATTCGCCGGCTGACACCGCCGCTACCGCAGAAGCGTCGGCCACGACGGTCGACTGCCCGGCTCCGCCACCCTTGTCGCCGCCGACGACGCCCACCTCCGATCCGGCGTCGCTGCCGCCGCCGCTGCTGCCGGCCAACGTCGAAATGCCGGCTCTGTCGCGCCAAGCGGTGGACGCGCACCAATCGCCTCCGGCTCTGACCATCGCCAGCCCCATAACCAACAGCAGGCCGAAAACGCCACCCAACTTTGCGGCCGAAGCCGCCGCCGCCACCCCCTCCACCGCCTCCGCCGCCACTCCCTCCACCGCCTCCGCCGCCACCATCGTCACGCCGCCTCCAGCGGCTCCGGCCAAAGCAGTCGCCGCTCCCGCCAAGCCGAACGGCGGCGCCGCAGGCACTGGCGCGGCCACACCCGGTACCACTACCCCCGCCAGCACCCCTGCGCTGCAACCAGCAACGGTGAATGGTAAACGGTGTCGCAAGAAGATGTCGAAGAAGGAGATGAACATACCGGCGCACGTCATCAAAGCCAAAGCAGAAGAGGCTCTCAGGGAGTTGACTGGTAATCGGTTTTATAGACTCTGAGATTCCGTAAGGATAATAATTATTTTTTCTTTCCCTCTCTCTCTCTCTCTTTCTCTTAAGACTTCAACGTTTACGAATACTTTTGTTCGTAAGATAAAGTGTTACAGGGTATTTTATACAAATTGGGTTTTCGTTTACTTCTCTCGTTTCTTCGGTTTCTCGAGTTTTGAGCGTCAATTTTTTTTTTTTTGTATCGAATTGTGATAATTATTTTTCATAAGTTGCGAGGCAATAATATTATTTATAATGTATAAAAGTGAAATGTAAAATAATTCGAATATTACCTACGTCGATTATTCAATATTTTTGTACATTGTATTTTCAAAGAACTGTTATTTAAAGCGTCGACTTTTTTTTTTTTTGTCGGCTATTTTCGTGTAATTTTTTTTTCTATTTTCATTTCAATTTCTTCCTACCGAATAGGTTGCTTTTTATTATTTATTTTTATTTATTTATTTTTGTCGAATTCTTTACGATTTTGATTCACGATAATTTTTGTACAGTTTAAAAAAAATGTGATATGGATACTTTCTTTTCGATTTTGTTTTTGTTTTCTTTTTCTTTTTCTTTTTTTTTTTTAATTAGTCATTAGTGTGTTATTTTCGAATACTTAGACGCTTATTAGATTCCCCTTCCCCCCTCTCCTACCCTTAATTTTAATATTATATTACCTCTACATATTACCTTTTCTTTTCTTGTACAAAAAAAAAAAAACTATTTTTATAATCCCCTCCCCCTTTTTTTTTCCCTCGGAAGCATTTTCTCTCATTGTATATGTAGATTAATTTTTTAATCGATCGAAATACTTCATAATTTTGATAATGTAGTTCATTTTTTGTCGTATCGTCGTATGTGATCTTTCTTTTTATGTAACAGTGTGTTCACACTTCCCCTCGTACTGATGATATTTAAGTAATACATATTTTTGCATATAATCTATTTGTTTTTCTTTTCTTTTTACTTGAATTATTAAGGTTATAATGAATTGAAAAGTGGATACTGTAAGAAAATGAACACAGGGGGAATTTCTTGACGAAATTCAGAGAATTACCAGCTCTTCTGACCCTAAACCACACCATCTGAATCTTATCGATCCCCTTGTTGAAAATGATCAACTTCAATGAATGCACAGTGACTCGAATGGTACGTAGGTGGTTTAAATATTAACCAGAAAAATTAAATACCATCGAGCAGAGGTTAGGCTCGGTACAAATAGCAACTACCTGTGTTAGAGACATTTTCCACCAACTACCCTGACTGCATAGTGCATAAGTCCGCTCCGTTTAAAAAAAAAAACGGATCCAAAAACCAAGAGTGCGCCAGAAGAAAATAATTTCGCTGCGCAATGGTTTTTACTGCCTTACAACAACGCGGGACCATCAGAACGAATAGTTTGTGAAATGTTCACGACGCAGTTTCGTTTTAAAAGAAGAGATGGCGCTTGCGGTATCGTTTTATTTTGTAAAGACTTGCTATAAGAATTATATCTACATTTACAAAATTTCTTCCCAGTTTTTAAAATTTAACCTACGACTTCTCACACTCATCCACGTACAATATTTTTCCCACGGGGAAAAAAGTTTCATGATTAGCAAAGAATGGATCTGGCTTTTAGCTCCCAAAGGGTCATCGCTGCCTTTTTATTAGAATTTATTTGTTGGCTAGATGCCCCGCATTAAAATTCTTCAGTCGCCTGTGACGCAATAATATTATTTTTATAAAAGTGAAATGTCAAATAATTCGAATAAGTATTACATCGATTATTCAATATTTTTGTAAATTCGTATTTTCAAATAATTGTTATATTTAAATCGTGACTTTTTTTATGGTTCCTTTTTTTTTGCTCTCTTTTGGTCGGCTAATTTTGTGTGATTTTTTTCAATTTCTTCCTACCAGTTATGCCCACCTAGGGGGTTAAGCTAGGGGGTTAAGTAGTGCGGTCGCACCGGGCCTCACAATCTAGGGGCCCCATCAGATGGGAATTTTGACCGCCATCACCTGATTCACCTCGGAAAGAAGAGATGGGTGGTTCAAATTTTGCTTATTTTTGCTGGAAAATAAGCCGTTTTCTAGATACTTGAATTTTTGTCTACATGTCCCAATTTTTGTCCAGTTGTCTCAATTTTCGTCTAGTTGTCTCAATTTTCGTCTAGTTGTCTCAATTTTCGTCCAGCTGTCTCAATTTTCGTCTAGATGTCTCAATTTTCGTCCAGATGTCTCATTTAGGGGTTGAAAGGTTCGATTTCAAACTATAAGAATGAAGAAAACACTAGTTCATATTACTGTATTCATTAAACTAGTATATCAGTTTCCTCTTCTTTTTGAAAAATATTTTTACAACTTACCCACCTTACGTATTTGAGTAGATAACAATTTTAAAATACAGTTTTTTTTTTTACATTTTTCATTTTCTGTTACCTTGTGATAAGGTTAATAGGTTTTCATTTATCAAAGAAATTTATCAAATTGTCTTTACCTGAAATACACAGAACTTGAAATTTTGATCATTAAGTTACTATTGTACTTTATTCTTCGGGTTGATTGTTGCTGCTCAGTTTTCATATAGAGACTGATTGCTATGGAAGCCACAGAAATTTCGCTTTTACCTCCTGCGGTTCGAGAGTAAGTTTTATGGCTTAATTTTGATAAATTAACTTCTGTACAAAAACTTAATGGATAGATAATATTTGGTACCATAATAATAAGTCTGCTACTCGGTCAATGCTTCAGATGTTCTGAATAAATTAATTACAGCGGCATTTTCGCAAAACATGTGTGAGTCCAAAAATATTATGTTTTCAAAAAATCAAAAAATACTTTCTCAAATAGGCTGGCCCAAGTCCTAAAAAATGATCCCTCATTGCTTAGTTGATTTTAAACCAGCCGGAAAACGTTTTTCAAGGTCAAAAAATTGGGTGTTGACTTGCTCACGGGGTTAGTAGGTTTTGGATCTGAGCTTGTGATATCTGTAGTGAGTGCATGTAGACGAATATTTTGAAAGAAATAAAATGATAATGAAGGTAATTTATGGCTGAGTTTAGAGACATGTAAAGAATTTTGTAAACTCTCCGATGTTGCAGTTATTTTATATTTTCTTTCACCGTTGCTGTGCTTTAATGTCTTCGAAATTGTAATTTTGCATAAAGTAAATTAAGATGAATCAAAGTGGTTCTTAAGTGTTCCTTCATACGTTTAAAAATGAAAGGGTTACAGTGTTTCAACATGAGAAATCAGACCTTTAAATAACTTTTCTTGTAAATGAAAAAATACACACTATCCAAAATCGATTGCATCTTCAGGTTAGATTTTAGACTTGGTCAGGATTTACTCAGGTTTTGAAAAAACGAGCAAGCTTCTAGGTATTTTTATTGACTTAATTTGGTTATGAAAAAAATGAAAATTCAACTCGTTCGCTTCAAATGCCCATGTAAGACTACCTAATTATCTGAAAAAATTTCTAAATCAATAAAAAATGGACTTATTTCGAATCGTTTTTTCTTTAGACCAATTCCAATCACTGATGTTCCTATTTTCCGTCGTAAACGATATTTTCTGGTTCTGATGATCTGGACAGGAATGGGTCTCATGAACTTGCTGCGATGTACTTTACCAATAGCGATCGTCGATATGACTTCATCCAAAAATGTAACTGTAGGGGATCAAGTTTTTGTGCAAGTAAGTGTCATCGATCCCCTATATCGAGGGTGTAACCAGGGGAGCCAGAGGGTCCAGCCCCTCTGACGTAATTGTTTGTCGCCCTCGGTAAAATTCAGTAAATTCACCCTCTAACGAAATTCAACCTCCGGTGGTGTACTCAAGGAGGGATGAGGTGGCTGAAGCCCCCATTAGGCAACAAATTTCATTACAAATAGCTGTAGCCTTGACGAGGAGTCGTGAAGGTGAAGATGAATTTTCTTTTACATCAATTGAACGAATACATATCATAAAGGCTCATTAACTTTTCTCAGTAGCGTTGCGTGATAATATTTTTTGGGTGTTCAACTCTGAGGCTCAACTGCAAAAATTAAACCCTTCTTTCTCCTCCTATTTCCCCCTCCCCTCCCTTCTAAAAAATGATAAAAATTTAAAAAAAGAGAGGAAAATACAAAACTGAGAACAGAAGAGGAAACGCTTAGCTATGATAAAATGTGAAGAAAGTACTGTCGTTTAAATACCCACACATACTCACACTCCGTCTTCAGCTGCTAACAAAAATTGAAGGAAGGAGAAAAATAAGAAATGCAAGAATATGTTCATATACACTGACTGAATACCTTGCCATATACTATTAACAAGAACTCTTCTTTCCTCTCAAAATTTCTGCTCATTGCAGTTATGTCAAAGTGTTCAACCGGATTTTGAGGAAAATTCTTCCTTAAAATCCAATAATTGGATTATGTAAAAAATATTTCCTCAATATCCCAATTCTTACTATAGTTTAATTTCACTGCGGATTTTGAGGAAAAAACTTCCTCAAAATACAGGATTTTTCAGGAAAAAATTCCTTGAAATCCCAATTGGTGAAAATCACAATAAATTAGTTTTACCTAACATTTCTGGATTCAAAAATATGAAGAAAAAAACCACACATTGCACTGCAGAACAATTAGTGATAAGATATTAATACACTGCTTTTACTTAACGAAAAGATTAACTTATCTTATCATCCATTTTTTGTATGTACGTATTTTCTTCACTAATTAACTAAGAAGTCACCTTTGAACAGATTATTGCATTAGTTGGTAAAAAAGTTACCTTACTGTAACTTTTAAAATTATTGCAATAATGCACTATTGCACTCATACATATATTTTCTCGGTAAAAAGATCATTATTTTAACCTTTTCAACTTCAAAAGAAGGAGAAATTAAAAAAAAAAACTACATCTGTCTCTGATAAATTTCATTGCAGTATATTTAATTTATTATGTTGAACTTCAAACCAAGGTTTTTCTGTCTTAAATAAAAATTTATTTCATTGAATTTTCTGTCACAACATCATCTAATATATGCCATATGCCTATAAAATACTCATCATTATTTATCACCATAATCACAGACAAAATTTCTTTTTGAATTTGGTTGGGTGTGCAGTGAACACCTTGCACACCCAGAGCAGACGCCACTGACTTTTCTTGAGAAAAAACATTTTCAAATCAAACTTGAAGCATACCTACATGTATAACTTTTCATGTTTTATATAAAATACTGAATTCAATTTGTAGCTCAGCTTGTAGCTCATTTTGTAGCTCAATTTGGCAGCATAAAAAACTTGGTCCGGACAAACGTCATCAAATGATAACATTGGATACCCAAGGACACGCACAAAATCGACTAAAAGTCTCATTAAGCTTACGTATGATAACGTCATCAAACTAACAAGTGCTTGATGACGTCATCGAGCTAATATAATTATAATGACGTTATCATACGATAACATTGGACACACATGGACGCACAAAATTTCGACGAAACGTCTAGTGAATAAAAATGTTATTCACATTTGTTTATGTTTCTTAGAGATGATAAATTTAAGACTCAGTCCCTTCCTCAGTAAATATTTGGGTGCGCCACTGCCACTGCCCTCATCCAGTGCCAGGTATAATGGCAAATAGATGGATGAAAAACTAATCGCCGTGGCCTCCTCTAATAAAGCGCCATAAACTGTTCATTTTATATTTTCACAATCTATCAGATTCGTCTTTTTAACTTTTCTGATTCAAGGATGCCGAATTCAAATGGACATCCTTTGAGAATGGAATACTGTTAAGTGTCCGCCAGTGTTTGGGTATGGTGTGTATATTAGGCGGCGTACTCTCTTGCAAATTTGGACCCATTAAGACCTTTGGCGGATCACTTCTTCTGAATGCAGTCTTTGTATTGGTTTTCCCTTTAACCGTACACTGGAGCAAGCCAATGTTTTTCATTGGTCGAATTTTGGAAGGTGCTACTTATGTAATAAAGCCTAAAGGCGATACTTTATACTTTTGCTTATTCCCAAGGTGGGAAGTAGATTATTAATAAGGCGCATTATAATAAGATTTTTATACAGTATGCAGCAATTGGGTCATGGACACAAATATTCGTCAAGTGGGCCCCTTCTGACGAACGCTCTCGAATGGTCGACTCAGCTCTTAGTGGATTCTTCATCGGAGGAATTATAAGCTTCCCTATTTGTGGTGTTATAATTGACGAATGGGGATGGCCGTGGGTGTTCTACTTTAATGGTAAAAATTCAGAAAATTACTTTTTTCATTAGGTATTGGTGGTGTATACCACGAAACTGTATTCGCACCTGTAGTGGTGCAGAGACCCAGCATTGCTAGCAAACAATGGTTAATCACAATGTCTATTAGGGTAAGCATAAAAACAATTTTAGAGCGGTTAATTTCCTCTCCGGCAATAAAAATGGCGTCGTATATTGACGAATTAGAAAATTTTTCATCTTTATTTTCAATGCAATAACTAGATACAAAGGGTCGATGGCTGAGCTAGATAAAGTCGAGTACTTTCATAGTTGGGGAGATCTATGAAAAATTTTCAGGATATCCAATGTGGACAATTCTTTGCTAGCATTGCTATGTCTTCACTAGATTTTCAAAAAAGGTTATGGTGAGGAGGGAGCAACACATAGCTCGGTTCACTATCCACCGACACTAGAATATGTTCGCTTTTTTTTCACTTTTCAATATTTTTTTTTTTTTTTAATTTTCTTTTTTTTGCTTTTTTGTTCTTTTGTGTTTTTTCTTTTCATTTTATCTTTCTTTTGTTTCATCATTTTTTATTTTTCATTTATTTTTATTTTTTTTCTTATTGTTGTTTTACTTTTTGTTTTTATTTCTTCCTATTTGTTTGTCTTTTTTAATACAGTTATAAAAACAGTTGAAATTATAGGTGTGCCCAGGAGTGAGAAAAATAATCATATCCCATTAAAATTACGCAAGCAGGTATTTTATAACCTTCAAAATTGTGGTTACAAAATCGTGAATTACTCAATGGCTAAATAATTTGTTTTTTGGATAGAATAATTTTTTAAAATAGAAATTTTCCGCATTTTGTTTACAAGTCTATCAGGGATATTACTCACTTTATTTTACAGGCAGTTTAATGATTTTGTGGTGGACAGTATGGTTCATTTTTATTTACGAAGATCCATCGAAAGATAAATTCATTTCGAAGGAGGAGAAAAATTATATTCTTAAAAATACCAAACCTTCCATGAATCAGGTAGGTAATAACAAAATATTTTATACAGTGAATTAGCTAGCAGTAACTTTTCCCTGTCACTTCTGTTTCATTCGCTTAAATCAATTAAATTATTTTTCTTAGAATAGTCTTCCTTGGAAAAGAATTTTAAGATCAAAAAAATGCTGGGCTTTGGTTAATGAAAGGTTTGTCGAAGCATGGACCTTATCTTTTGCCTTTGAATTTTTACCACTTTACGTGAAAGGTAATAAAAAAAAAATTATATATTCTCATTCCATAGCTGAGAAGAAATTTACAAGTATGGTACAGGATTCTAGCATGAATCAGTTTTGAATACAGACTAATTTTATCTCTTAAACTAGATCTACTCGTACAATATTTTTATTGTCTTCTAATGATTTATTATTCCATAATACCCTTTCTTCATGTTAAAAATTTTTATCCCATCCTCAAATATTAGATTCACTTGGCGTCTCCATTGCTGAAGTCGGATTCATTACGAGTATTCCACAAACTTTTCAGTTACTTGGTGTACTTTTCGGAGGTTATTTGAATGATTTCTTTCGCAACCATAACATGCTACATCCTCATCAGTTAAGTGCTATTATAGTAAATAAAAAAAATTTGTAACTTTTTGGAGCAGAGTGTGGAAGAGTAGGATCAGGAGAAGAAGGAGTATGATGGCATCATCAAGCCTGCATATACCCACGGTGACCGAGACAGGATCTCCAGGATGATAAAGCAAGATGATGACGTCATATTGCTATTTAATGAAGAAAACTTTTAGATATTACACGCTTTTTTTTTTAGGGTAATATCATCCAAAAATTTGTTTAGGACTTTTAGGGTAATATCGATCGTTCTAAGGTCCCTTATGGAGGGCTGAGTAAAGTGAGGGCTTCGAGGGGGCGAAGCCCCTAGTTTATTGTAATTTTTTTTTTGTGTATTCTCAGTTAAGTTTCTTAGAATGTTAAATATTTCAAACTTTTGATTATGTTCTAATTGGTTTTTTTTCTGTTTCAGGCATCACGGGTTCTGGTTCTGGCTGGTGAAATTTCGTGCGCAGTCTTATACGTGTCTATTGGATTAATAGAAAATTTCATCGTATCAACATTTTTAATGTGCCTTCTACGATTTGCCTATGGTTGGGCATCATCTGCTTTCGCGTAAATTCCTGAATTTACTTTCTCTTTTAAGACTTCCACGACGACGATATGCAAATAATTTTAACAATTTGGAGTAGCCCTACCCTTTTTGATCTTAGAAATGATGAATATTTTGAAATATATAGTTTCTAATTCGAGTACAAAATGTACTTGTACTTTTCGTCTTTCTTTTTAGCAGCCCCCCCCCCCTCCCGCAAGTAAATGTTATAATTTTAAAAATATTTTATCTAATTTGAAAATTGTCATTTTGAACTTTTATTTTTTTTAATTTAATTTATTTTTTCTGATAATGAATTATGATGCCTTAATGTCGCCACAGAAGTCTCGGATGCATCGGATAATTACAAGCCCTTATTTGAAAAAGTCGACTAATCTCATCGTTTCAATATTTTTCGTATGAATTTAGAGTTTTACCAATCGAAATTGCTGGAGAGTATGCTGGCTTATTGCATGGAATCGCTGTTGCTAGCATGACAGTGGGAAGCGTCCTTAATCCAATATTAACAAGTACGATGACCCAAAATCATGTAAGTTTTTTGACGAACGAAATGTGCGAGAATATGATTTTATTACTCCAAGTTTCTAATCATATTTACATTTTATTTTCTTTTTTCAAAATTTTAATTCAGGCTCCAGCCGAATGGCGGCATTATTTCCTGGTACTTTCGGGTTTTAACATATGGGCAGCGATCATTTTCTACTTTTGCGGTTCGGGTCAACCTGAAACGTGGACAAATGTCGAGAAGAAACCAATTCAATATGAGTCAGTCGAAATGAAGAGAAATACGAGTATAACGAATTCGAAAACTTGAAAACTTTTTTCACCTAAATAATGCATTTTTCAACTGTTCAAAAGTCTTTAAAATGTCGTGCGTGTATAAAAACGAGTGTTTGAAGGTGCGAATAAATTTCATATAGAGTGCCTTTACCATTATTATTAGGTTTTTTATTCCATTATGGTTTTGTTAATGTTTTACCCAAGATTTGATAGAAAAATCAAATTGGTTGAGTACAGAGAGGTGTATAATTTCTTATACACGATTTCATTTGCTTGAAAAATCAATTTAGGTCAGTATTGAAGTATAAGTAAAAATTTTGAAAACAATTACGAAGGGGAAAATAATTTTATCGAGGAATCTAAAAAAATTAATTGCAAATGCTGCGAGTATATTGGGTTTATTTATATTTATAATTTTTTTTTTTTTTGAATGGAATAATGAGTGGTCGGCATTTAAATATTTAAGGTGTTCAAGATTAAAGGTCACCAATCCCGCTACCGGAGAAGGGGGGATTTGCTATTATTCTATCGTCACGTGTTTATTCTAACATTCACGAAACACCTTGCATAGGCTACTTACAGTTTAATCTCGATTAATCATTGCACTTATTTTTTCTTTTATTTATCTTTCTACATAGTACGATATTTGTCATTCGATAAAATCCAGCCATTATCTTTAACTTCATTTGTTGTTATAATCTCTGCCGGTCAATTGAGGTGAAATTTATTGCTCTATGAATTTATTTTATATTTTTCATGTAAGAATTGGGTAAGCCGTAGCAAATGAAAAATGGATTTACCTCCTGTGGAATATCTGCTAAAAAAGCATTTGAGAAGACGACGAGTGAAAATAAAATTAAATTAAACTTATCAGAATCAACTGTTGAGTACCTACAAATAAGTGAAAATGTTGCGAATTTTCATTGAACTGGAAGGTTCTTAACGAACTCGGAAAAAATTTCGATTTCGCGTCGATGCGCCGTAAATACGAAAAATTATGCAATTAGCGATACAATCGTCGCGTAATTATAATTCGTAACTGCGGTACTGAAAACATGCTTCAGTTTGTTTTCAACGCGCGTCTTCATAAAGTAACGATAATTAGGTAGATAGGTAGTCTAATTTTTTGAAAAGAGTCGAAATGTTTTTACAAAATATTATAGTTAAGTAAGTACCTAATTTTTATAATCTTTGCTGGTTTACGATTATTTTTATAATTACGCACGTAGGACAAAATTCGAATTATGCGGATTTATCTGGTACTGCAACTTGACTAATTAAGTGTATAGAAATGTTCAGTAGCTGACATTGTTGCACTGTAATAGCCAAAATTTGAATAGCTATTCTTAAATTAAGTAAATAAGCACGATACATAGTCTACGAGGCACGTACCATTATATTAGTTTAGCATTAGATAAGAAAAATTCTAATTTATCTTTGTTTTCAATGAGAAAGAAGCCTTGGCAACTTGTAGTAGCATAGGCCTATTTACTTTTTCGTGTATCTCCAATAAGGAATGAACATTTTCTTTCTTATCTGCATGAAGAAATACATCATGATGCGAAGCCGCAGAAAGATAAAATATAATTCTTTCTCGAATATACGAATATTTTCATAGGTTGGTATTTCTCATTCGGTGACTGTGAAAGTACGGACATGCTACTTTAATCATTTTATTGCCACATATTTGGATCCTTTAAAATTGAAAAATGTATTATGTCCAATCGTCAGCATATTAACAAGTTCTAAGGCATCTAAAAATTGTGTTCAATATTTTGCAACTAAAGATGATGCATTTTTTAGTAAGTATTCTCTATCAAAAATGGTATCGTTTAGTCTTTCTGTTTTTTTAACCGTACAGTACTGGACAGCTATCTGAATTTCAAGCTTCAGCATGGCTTAAACAACTTAGTGGTAGGTGGGGGTGATGAATGCTCAATTGTGCAAAAAACCAGTTCGATTTTGGTTTTTAGTGACTCTGATAGACTGTTTTCGGAATTAATCATTTCAGTGAGGTCACACCAATTGATTTGAACAATCACGTGGTGCTGCGCATGCGCAACCCCAACACTGATCCAAGTACGTAAGGGATAACTCATTAGCTGTCCACTATTGCACGATTAAAGTTCTTTTTATGCCTTAAAACTCTCCAACTATTCGAATGCGAAGCTAATATATGTATTTTTAAAATTTTACCCTAATGGCTGATAGTTAGCACCCAAAATGCCAAAAATTAAAATGTTTTACGAAGCAACCTTATAGGATGGTAAAAGTTTCAATTCGTTTATCTTATAAGAACCACTATTTGGAAAACTATCGGTTATCACTTTTCCATCTTTGAGTCGATGATACTCGACTGAATACTAATTGTAGAGAAAGGCTATTAAGAGTTTTTAATTATCATTTCAATCATCCGTATACAAATTAGAAATTTTCATAAGGTTTTTTGCTTCCGACACATTTCGTATTTTCGAGGTTTTGATATCACTAACCGCAGGACGACATTTGTCAGCATTTAAGGAAATTGTGCCGAAAACTAACGAAACAACAAATAAATTCTATTTGACCATTTTTATAGGTGAAAATAGTCTGGTCGTTGTGTATTCTTCCATTTACTTCGAGTGCGAGGATTTTATTTTTGCATCCATTCATCTCAAAAAGCCATGCTAATTTCAACGATGCTATTGCCACAAGTCTTCTGGAAGCAGGTCATCAAATAAAAGCATTCACTGGTTTTCCGGATACTATCAAGCATCCAAATTATACTGAGGTTGATACTTGGCGACCAGAAATACCGAGAAATATATATACTAACTTGGCATCTGTGAGCGTTCTGTTCGAACTTCGTGATTCTGTAGATATTTTGGATCATACAACAAATAAAACGGAAAGAGATTGTATTCGGGTGCTCCGCTCTGAAGACATGCAAGTAAGAAATGCATCTAACCAGAATGCAAATTAAAAGCCAATGAAATAAATGAGCGAATGAATGAATAAATGAATAAATAAATAGGTAAATAAATAAATAAATAAATAAATGAGCAAAAAACACGAGACTGAAGGAAAAAACTGAAGAAACAATTGAAATTAACATTTCAAGATAAAAATAGAGGTATAAAAAACTAAATATTTGTGAGAAAAACAACGATAAAAGTAAATTGAAAAGCAGTTAAAATGAAAAGAAAACTTGATGAAAAAACAAAAGACAGTAGCATGTTTTATTGCCTTAATACTCGTAAATGCATTCAACACTACAACACAGTGCAGAAATTTGACTGTAATAATGAAATGGAGTGCGCAGGAGAAAAAATATGGATTCTTAGACTTTGAAAACACTAAACTGGAGTGCGTGTGAATAAAAGCATATTTTTGAAAACTTTTAAATTTTCTATCGTTATTAGGTATATGGAATAAATTTCTTGCATTTTGTGACAATTTCAGAGAATCCTGAAATCGAAGGAAAAATTATACGATCTTCTGATTGTCGATATCCAGGTATATTCGTACGATTGTTTTTTACCAATAGCTGATTTTCTCAATATTCCTGTCATAGGAACATCATCGATGAGATCGTGGAGAAATACCGAATGGGTCATAGGAAATCCGTACAACCCAGCAGTTATTCCATTTGACTGTTCTTATCAGTCTTATAAAATGACTTTTATGCAAAGACTGAAGAATATTTGGGATTGGGCATTTGATATTTGGTATTATTATCACGTTATTAGTCCAAAAATCGATAAATTGTCCGAGAAGTATTTTCCAACAATCACGAGTAGGACGAAATTATCCTTAATGTTCGTCAATAGTCATTCAGCTTTGAATCCGAGACCTTTGTTGCCAAAAGTCATCAGTATTGGCGGAATACACATGCCTTTTGCCAAACCTTTGCCAAAGGTAAAGAATTGCCTCCCAGTAACAGTACTACGTATACTTTTACTTCTTGAAGGTGTTGAGCTAGTTTGTGATAGATTGAGTACAGTACATGGGTGATTCTACAAGAATGTTGATATTCCTGTCAGGGCTTATTATCTTCGAAACTAGAAAAGTTGCCGTAATTTAAAAAAAATATTATGCAGCATCCTTGGCTCTACCTAAATCCATATACCAGAAGTATCGAGAGCCTCTTCTTATAAGGGTTAAGTTTGCTCTAAATTGCCAAAATGTCTCAACCTGGCTGTCCGAGGCTATGTTTTCAATGCTTCAATTAATTCTACAAGCTTTTTCAAGGCACTAAGCGCTGAACTGGTGTAGGAATATGATTTTAGAGTCTTTTGAAAACACCAACACAATATTTAAAGTAACTTCTTTTTTTTAGGAGGGAATGTCAGCAATCTTTAAAAAATATCCTACACTTTTTTCTTCATCAACCTGCTCTATTTTTTTAACCAGCCAAAAGAAAAAATCTTCTGATAAAATTAGAAAATTCAAGTGCAACAATAATGTGCCGACTGCTGACATTTCCAAGAAAAACAATTTTTGGAAAACTCGAGTCAAAATTGAACATTTTTGTAGAATCACCTATGCTCATATTTCAGCTGAGCTATTTTTTTAATCGACTAATTAGTTTACTTATTTGGAATAAACAGAACTTTAAACATCGTATAAAGTGTAACCCCCCCCCCCCTAAAATTATTAATATTTTTTGTGAAATCGTTCAAAACTTTGTTTTGCCTCTTTTTGTCGTAAAATTACTCAACTTGTGAAATTTTACACTTTTTTAAATATTGCCGCGTGACATTTTATCAAGGCGGATTAAAATGACGGAGAGATAAATTTTTTGCCTGAGTAATCGAGGCAAGGGAAAAAGGTTATTGCACTTTACTCGAGCACCTACGTTGGAAAAAACATAAGTACCGCAACTTGCATCATCGAGCTACGTAAAATGTAGCTTATAGTCAAAATGGTGTGATGGAAGTACTTATCGGAACCGACAATTTGTCAAATATTATTGGGTTTCTACTTAAGTTTCAAGTGTAACAGGTCAATGGTATCAATAAGTGGCGTATCCCAAGGTAGCTCTTTGCTGAAACTCCTCCTCTTATATCTTCCATAATCAAAAAATGAATTTTAGTATAAACTCATTTATAACAGGTGCAAGTCCATTTTTGGGCAAGTTGAACTTGTAAAGGAAAAGTCACATTGTGGATGTACCACAGAGAACAACCAATAAAGCCCCAAAAACTTACAAATTGCTGGCAAAACATTTGAATTTTTCTAAGGCTTTAGAAATTTTTTGGGTTATTTTTTATTCGATTTCACGAATCACTGCATTTTACGTAGTTGCATGGTACATTAAAAGCTCTTATAACGAAGCTCTATACTTTCGAGCCAGAGAAGACTTGACGCTGTAATTTTTTTGAGTTTCTCCTGTCTCAATTAATTTTGTAAATCCCGATGTTACAGAATTTACAAACATTCATAGACACAGCCGATCACGGCGTTATTCTATTTTCTTTGGGATCTTTGCTCCAAAGTCATAAAATGCCTGCCAAAGCATTGTCAGTATTTCGCCAAGTATTTGCTCAGCTGCCTCAACGTGTGATTTGGAAGACTGAAGCAGACATTGAATTACTGTCTGAAAATATTTTACTCAGTAGATGGTTACCACAACGAGATATTTTGGGTAATAAATTGAACAGGTAGACTTGCTGTTCAACCGAGATAATTTATTTTTATTATAGTTGACTATCACAAGTAGCTGCTGTTGGAAGAAATATGCGGATACTATAAAATGTCATTCAGTGTTGCCAGAAAGAAGAAAAATAAAGACAGACAAAGTCGCTCTTTAATTTTAAAGTCTTCCTGCTGTACGATTTTATAAATCTAGTTTCTTTTCATTTTAAAAGTTACACATAGGTTATGTAGTGACTGTTACTTATTTTATTACTTATTTTCTACTTCCTTTCAATATCCCTGTCTAATTCAAAAACCTTCTAAGACCCAAAAAGTGAAAAACTTTTTTCACATACTTAGGCAAGAATAGATTCTGATAGAAAACTTCCAAGAAACTGCATTTACCCCACGAAAATGACATTTGACTGAAAACTGCCAAAGCCAATAGAACTTACTATGCAGAAGTTTTTTTGTCCGTTTTGATAAATTATGAATTTGGAGTACGCATGGTTTTGGATTTGAATCAGCAATTCAGTTCAGTCTTGATAGAACGAATTTCTGTAAGTCGAAATTTCTGCTGCTCGAATATTTCGACATTTCTCTACACATTTTCACAAGCTATCTACAAGATATCGCCTCAGCAGTAACTAGAAGGAAAAGTTTCTATAAGCAGAAATCTTAAGAAAAAATATCTCCATAATTGGAATTCTACTGCCTTATTTTTCAAATTTTTAGATCATTTTATCGGTTTTCAAATTAAAACCTCGATATCTTGAAATGTTTACTGACTTGGCTTATTTTACTCGATCCTTCGGCTTTATTAAACAAAATGAAATTTTTCAGCACATGAAAACATTGTAGCATTTATAACACACGCTGGTCTCGCTGGAATCTACGAGGCACTTTACAGCGCTGTTCCAATGCTGTTACTGCCAATATTTTTCGATCAGATGTCAAATGCAGCGATTTTAGAGCAGTTAGGGTTGGGTATAAACCTAGACCTATCTACGATCACTGAAGAAACACTGAAATATTCTTTGGATCAGATAATTAATGGAACAAAGTAAGTGTTCAAGTTGTATAATTGCACCTGCAAATCCGCATCAGTAAAATACTTTTCATTTATTGCAGATATCGCGAGCGTGCCAAAGAAATTTCAATTTTGATGAAAGATCAGCCTTTGAGTCCTCAAGAAACTGCAGTTTATTGGGTCGAATATATCTTAAGACAAAATGAAACTCGATACGTAGATACAACAGCTTCGAAAATGCCATTATATCAATATTTATTATTGGACGTTATTGGCTTGGTTCTGGTGGTCATTTCAACCATTAGTTTTGGATTTTACTATTTAGTGAAACACGTTACTAAATATTTCCATAAGACACCATTTCCTCCTATTGATATTCAAAAAAAATAAATATTTTTCTCTTTAGTATTTGATACGCTTGTTTACTATATTTTGGTGAAGAAGTAAAACCGACCTTGAAGTAACTTTTATGAGTACAATCATAAAGTACCTACCAATGATTGTTTTATCCATCGTTTTATGAGCTGAATTTTTCACCAGATTTCGCCAAATTTGGATATCTGAAAAATTTCCAATAGACGATTCATGGAACTGTGGAAGTTTTTGAATAAACTGGATGTTTGCTTAACGCTATTGACTGTATTACTTTGAAAGTGGTATCGATAAAGTGGGGTGAAGGAACTTGGGTGTTGCTCAAAAGTTCAAGTGCTTAAGCTTAATATTAGCGACATTGACATTATATTACCAAATGTGCTACACGAAGGAACAATCATTTCTTGAAATACATTTTCATCAATTAGTCGCATCCTAGTGGAATTCAGCTGCAAACCCGAATGAAAATTGAGTAAGTATCAATTTTTGTGATTTATTATAGCCATTTTTCACTATGTTCGACTTGAAGAGGTTTGACTGCATTTTTATTTGTAATATTTTATTCTCTGCCCCTGGGATGGCATTAGTATTTCATACGTAATTTTCAATAAGTACCTAAATCTAAATTTAAAAAAATAGAAACAATTTTAGAAAATTTTTTTTCAACTTTTTTCAAGAATTAGGACATTTAAGTAATTAAGTTGAGAGTAGGGCTCATCAAATTAAAACACTATAAGATATGCGGTTTACAGTTAATGTAATCATATACAGATCAATTAATCGGCTCCCAGTTTCCTTTGTTTAAAGTTTATTAAGATAATTTTGATTTATAGTAGAAATACATTTTAGCAATAAATAACTTCACGAATTTTATCGCGTAGGTATATTTTTTTCAATTCGGTCAAGGACATTCATCTAAGCGCCAGTTTTAATGAGAAGAGGCCAACACGAGTGATACTCGTGGTATATAGTTATTCCTTTACTTTCTGTATCAGCGTGTCAATTCTTGTTTCAGATACATATATTTTATTATTGTAAACATAGTAGAGATTCTACTATAGTTGCTTGTACAATCTTAAATTCACTCGGTGGTGCAGCACAGCGTTCTGATAAAATAAATTTTGCTCGTTCTTAAAAATATCAAATCAATCGATGAATACATTTTTGATAAGGTTTAAGAAGCATTATTCGATTTTATTTTTGAAGCTTAAGTAAGTATTAAAATTAGCTATATTGTACCGATATTATAACATTTGTTCGTGAAAACATCTTAAAACTTGCTTCCAAAGTAAGTCATATCGACTTATCTTAGAGCCTTCTATATTCTGCAGAGCAAAATGTTTCCTCATTTTGACCAAGTGTGCGAAAATTGTGAGACATTCTATTAGGGTTTCAATTTAAAAAGATTCTAAGTCATTGTTGCACCTGCATTAGATGTAGATTTTTAAACACTCAACAAAAATATGACAAGTTGAAGCGGTTGAAGGAAACCAAATCTGAAGTTAGAAAAGAAAGCCAAAAATGTGAAGTGAGGTGATTTTTGGTAAAAATATGTTTTTCTTGTTATATTTCACTTTATAGCATCTATACTCATGTAGAAAAAAAAAGTTTCAAAGGATTTTTTCCATAATGAAATACGAGTAGCATTAATAATACAAACCCTGAAAGCTACTGAAAGTAGATTTTTTTCAAAATTTGACTGGTTGTGATATATCCTGGAGTATGAAAATGTTTTGAAACATAAAATGCAAATAATTTACTCTCTACCCTTGACTTAAAAACTTAAAATAAACTAACTGTTCAGAAACTTATTTCGGTAGAAATGAAACTAATTTGCATATGATTCTTTTACTTATCTGAAGTCGACATATGAGTACATTAAACTACTCGATCTCGACAATACATTTGTAGCACAGCTACATAAATCTGTAAGTCATTTTTTATTGATAAATATTTTCAATTTCTAGGAACAGCGAACCTATATCATCGAGGAAAAATGACAATTTTAAAATATTCTGATATACTGGTAAGTTTTTGCCATTTACAGCATCACGAAATTATAATAATTTTCTTTTGAGTAAACTTTTTCCTCATCCATAAATTATGTCTCAGCTTCCGTCAGTTGTATCTGCTATATAATATATTCGAGACGTACTCGAACAGTTATTTCAACTGCAAAATATTCATAGTGGATTACGTAAGAAGTCTAAATAGTGCATTATATCACCATCCAAGTTGAGAAAAATTTCATTATGAGTCGATGTAAAAGAGTTGGGAAATGAAGCAACATGTATGTAGATAATAGCTGCGTGCATAGCTGCAACTGTGTGCAAAGTGTTTAAAGATGCATTACTTTTTCTCTTTTTGGGATATGTGTGACACATTTATTGCGACATTTTGCATGACATGCATGTGACTTGTGGTATGATATAATTTTTAAGCGCACCAAGAGATGTTAGTTGAAATTTTCACAATTTTAGACAGAAAATTAGGGAAAATACTAGATTGATCGTAGAAATTGTTTATATTATTGGTAATACGTTTCACTATCTCAGATCATATATTCAACAATTTTTGTAGTAATTTTTAAAATAGACCTACGATTGTTCCAGTTTTCCTATTCAAAATGAGAAATCACTGATATTTATTTCAGCGCGCAGAGCTATAACACGAAATTCCTGCAAAATGGCGTCATTATAATTATATATCGATGGTAAAATTTAGTATGAAAAAAGATAAACCTATAATAATGGACAAACAGACCTGAATAATACAAGGTTTCATGTCTGTTTTAAATGATTTCAAAAAGTGTAATTTTTTTTATATCATAGAAATGATGACACATCCAATTGTACCGATGAAAATTTATCTCATTTTTCTTCGATAATTGACCTAAATTTTTGGACCAGGTCAACCTCTTCGTGGGAATTTGCATTTTGACTTCAGCTGGTGCTTCTAGAATTTTACTGTTACAACCTCTCTTCTCCAAGAGTCACGATTCATTCCACAGTTCCATGGCAAAACATTTACTTGATGCCGGACATCATGTGACTGCTTTCACCAGTATGCCAGGAACTGTACCTTTACATCCCAATTACACAGAATTCGATTGCCTGCGTCCAGATCTACCAGTAGTAGGTGGAACTGTGACAAATTTTGTGCCACTTTCGTACGTTTTTCGAATGAAAAATAGTTTCGCATTTATCGGACACATTATCGAGTCATCTATAGCTGACTGTCACTACACCATTCAGTTGGAGGCGATGCAAGTGAGTCTTTGACAGTAATCAGACGTACAGTTTTTTGACTCTATTGCGAAAAATAAAAAAGCTCGCCTAAACAGTTTTATACCTACCCTGAAAATGTTATTTGCGTGAAAATTAAGATTCGCCAAAATATTTTTACAATTTGAAGATTTAATTTTCATGAAAAGCACAACTTGTGAAAATGTTTTTACTTTAAAGATCTCATATTTATGGAAACCACAGCTATATTTCTTACGAGTTTCATCATTTCTTTATTTGTGTAGTCAAAGTTTTCTACCTGAGACTTGTGGGTTTTCTAGTGTTTCAAACTCTTTAGGTCTATAAAAAAATAATGAAATTATCACTTCTCGTATTCGTATGGATGAGCCACATTCGTGTTTATCGTATAAGTTGAGAATTGAATCATCGATACGTTTTGTATTCGTTAGGTACTGTTCGTCATTTTTGTATGAGTCATCTTTTGTCATTTCTTATATCCTCACGTTATTCCTTTGTTTTTGTATCTTATCTTTCCAAGCTAAGTCATCAATGATGCGGATGATCTATGCATTTTTGAGTCAATTTGAATAAAGCTCTCGTAATCGTTCGGATCTCGCACCCTGCTTTATTCTCGATTTAACAATTCATTTGTATTTGCGATAATGAAGAGCATTAATTTGAAATGGAGAGAAGAAAGGGGATGAGAAAGATTTTGATTAGAGCTGAATAGTTCCTTATAGACCTGCAGCTTGTAGACTAACTAGGTACTAGATTTTCTGGGATAAGCAAATCATAAGATTTTTCTTTCTTACAGAAAATTCTAAAATCAAAAACTAAATTCGACGTTATGATAGTCGATTTGGTTCCATACACGTATGAATGTTTTTTACCAATTGCTGAGGAACTCGATATACCAGTAATTGGAACAATCGCCACCAGATCCTGGAGAAACACCGAATCAATCCTGGGAAACCCTTATAATCCAGCAGTTATACCGTTTGACCTGTCTAATTATTCCTACAAAATGGCATTCTTACAAAGGTTACGGAATGCAGTGGATTATTTATTGGACGTTATACATCACAACTATCTTATTTATCCACAAATTGAAAATGTTTACCAAAAATATTTTCCTAGCACAACAGTCGCCAGCCGGAAAAAACCTTCGTTGCTATTTTTGAACAGCAACCCAGTACTGACTCCTAGACCATTAGTTCCGAATATAATTAATGTTGGAGGAATACATGTGCAACCAGTAAAACCTTTACCCAATGTAAAGTGTATAGCATTCTAAATATAAATCATAATTAATATAATCGATATCATCGAGCATCCCTTTGCCAATTACTCAGCATAGTAGAGCCCCGCTTTTCAAGAAGGGCGCAAGTTAAACTACGTAATTTTTGTATCAGATTCTTCATTCTCTCCTTTTTCCAAATCTGCAACTGGCATATTTCTGGCTATCACAATTCCAGTTAAGTATATAAAAATTTTTATCAAGTTGCAAAAAAATTCTTAATATCTGTTGATAATTTGAAATTGCACTCGCTTCAAGCAAACCCCACTTGAGCCAGTAATCATTTCTATGATTTGGAAACATTTGGTTCAGTTATCAGCAATTTAATTTCGAGTGGCCCCAATTGGTTCAGTTGGCGTCAATTCAATTTTCGATGGTCTAAATGGCTTCAGTTAGCACCAATTTAATTCTGGGGAACCAAACTGGTTCAATTGGCGTCAGTTTAGTTTTGGTAGTACGCAGTTGGTTCAACTGGCGCCATTTTAATTTTATATGGTACCAATGGCTTCCGTTGTAGACTTGTAGCCAGTTTAATTTTGTGTGGCACCCGATATATCAGAATATTTTAATTGCATTTTTCCCAAAATCGTTTTTGAAACAGTCAATAGGGCTATCCACAGTTCATAATGTCAGTGTGTTGACTTAAAAATTCTCTGAAAAACAATACCTTTTTAGCAGGTTTTCAGCAAAAAACCTCTTATTAATTTCTTTTTCTATTTTGTAGAATTTAAAAATGTTTATCGAAGGTGCTAGAAACGGAGTAATTTTATTCTCGTTCGGATCAATGGTTCAAAGTTACACGATGCCCTCTAAAATACTGTCCATATTCAGAGAGGTGTTTGCTCAAGTTCCACAAAGAATTATATGGAAATCTGAGGAAAAAATTGATGCTCTATCGGATAATGTCCTTTTATCTAAATGGTTACCACAAAGAGATATTCTAGGTACGTAGGTTTGTCATTGAGTAAAAGCTGTAAAATTGAGTCAGAATATATATAGAATTTTATTCGATAGTTTCGACACCATATATCTACTTAGTCATTTTTATTTCTGGATTTGTAATTATCTCGAAGCTATAGCAGATTAATGTTTTATTTAAATTGGAAGCCTTGGTCGTAAAGGGTAAGAAAGGCCTCTTGTTATTCGACTGTCTGACTTTTATTTCAATTTTCAGCTCATGAAAAAGTAGTAGCCTTTGTAACACACGGTGGTATAGCTGGGATTTTCGAAGGTCTTCACGGTGGAACTCCAATGATCTTGACACCACTGCACTTTGATCAAATTTCCAATGCAGCTACGATACAGCAGTTAGGCGTTGGTGTGTACATTGACCTTCAGAATTTGACCAAAGATAAATTACTGAATGTCTTAAATGACCTCATCAATAGTACAGAGTACGTAATTTCGAATATTATTTTTTCTGTTTATATTATAGTTTTTGTACTGAACAGCTCAATTCAACTTTTGAACAGCCTTTTGCAAGAAAATAAGTCCCTTTTTTACATAATAGTTATCTACTTTATGAAAATGCCAAAAAAAAAATTCTGACGTCATCTCTTTATAAATTTAACTTATTAGTGAAATCAAAAAAAAAAAAAAAACATTAATGCTACTTTTCTTTCTTTTTTGAAGAACTGCATTCTGTTTGAAAGTGTGTACTCCTTGCGTAAAATTAGAACTTTTTGTTCAAAACTCCAGTCACCAGCAGTCAGGAAACATGTTTTCATTCTATTCGCCCTGTATACTTACCTTGTTGAGCATACTCTCAAGAAATATAAGAGACTGTTCATATCCAAGTTGATTTATTTATTTCAAAAATATTTTCAGATATATTTCACGAGCAAAACGGATTTCAAACATAATTAAAGATCAGCCTCTCAGTCCTCAAGAGAACGTTGTCTTTTGGACGGAATATGTCGTAAGACATAATGGAGCTAAACATTTAAATTCTGTAGCAACTTCAATTCCAACGTATCAGTATTTACTGCTGGATGTTATCGGCTTCATTCTTCTTGCTACAATTGCAGTTATGTCAAGTTTATATTTATCGTTGAAAATTATTTTTCATTTATTACAAAAATATTTTAAACATTTTGAGAAAGGTGGAAAAAATGATTAATGTTCAATAATTTAATTTACCCACTATAACGTTCCTATTATGGAGTCACCTGTTTGTATATTATAGTTGATATCATTATAACCAGTAAAGGTGACAGAAAAAAATCGATGGAACCTTTTCAGCAGGTTTTCATTTTTTTTTTCTTTTATTTATATTCAACATCGGGAGGAGGGACAAGTAGGGCTAAAAAGACCAGATACTCGTGGTAAGTAAAATTTAGATCTTCCTTAAGAACTTACCGAAAAATGCAAAATTAAACTAATTATTTATTTATGGCATGAAAGTATATAAGTACAATTTTCAGCTCATTTTACCCTTCAAAGTTTTTCAAAAAAATTTTTAGGAATATGCTCAGAACAGAGATCATTCTCAATGTACGAGTAAAATATTTTTATTGATTTTCTCCGTCAATTCAAAAAATTCTTGTCGTCTTATAGAATCCGTCTCATTTATAGTTATTTTTCAACCGGTTTTTCCGACGAAAACCTGCTTATTGTACGTTTTTATTGTTGACTAGTAGTTGAATGTTTCTTGTTTCGAATAATTGGGCATAGATGCGCTGAGACCATCCACAGTTCTTCAAAAAATTTTTTCAGCTCTGTATTAAATTAGTAATGAGATGCTTTGAACTTTTCCGAAAAAAAAATTTTTATTCATTTATTCAGGACTGAGACTTTCCAAATTTCATCAAAACATTTTTCAGCTCTGTATTTCACACTGAGACCCTTCAGACTTAAAAAAAAATTTTATAGCTTTTTATTCAACACTAAGACCTTTTAAACTTGAAAAAAAAATTTTTGAACACTGCATTTGGCACTGAGTGAAAAAATTTTTCAGGTAAGTACCTATATATTTGATACTGAATCCATCCAAACTAATAAGTACAACAAATTTTTTTAGGAATATACTTGTACTTAGCACAGAAACCCTTGAGACAGCTCCAAAAATATTTTTCATAGCTCTTTATTTCGAACTGGGATCATGCAAACTGCTTCAAAATTTTCAGCTTTTTGGCGTCACCTGGTAGTATTTTTTGGGTTTTCAACTTTGAGGTTCAACTACAAAAATCAAACCCTTCCTTCTCCTCCTCTTCCTCCCCCCTCACATCCCCTGAAAAAAGTGATAAAAATTGGGAAAAAATATAAAATATAAAACTGAAAACAAGAGGATCTTCAGCTGTTAAAAAAAATTTTGGAGATTCTATTTTCTTATTTAATAGTAACGTATTAATAAATTATTTATTAATGAGTGTGGGGACAATATGAACTACTAAACACTTTAACTAAATACAGATACAATTATGTACGTAATTCAGTTGTCCGCCACAAGGCAGGATGCTGCTACATAGTCGCAAACCAAACCGGTTCTGCACACTCATAGATAGACGCAGTGCGTCTACCATATGAGTATGAAAATATATGAAACATTGCGATTATTGTATCTAGTTCTCACATGTAGTAATTGTCACCTGGGTACTTATTTGGGTAACCAGTTTCCCAAATAAGACATGGCTGTTGCATAGACACAGCTATAAAAAAGTCTAAGAGGACATTCACTGCTCTTTATCAACTTAGGTATCTTAACTTGTTAATTTACCTAAAGTGGTAACCAGCCGACGTGAAAAGAACTCATTAGCCTTCTGGAGTCAGATAAGTTGGGTAGACTATACGAGCCCCATAGCCCCAGTGGAAACACTGTACGGAAGAGTAGTGAAATATTTTACTTGTAAAATTTTCCTACTAAAGGTGCAAGCCTCCCTTTGGAGTTGATCCACCAGTAAGAGTTGAAATATACTCTGAATAAAGAATTGAAAAAATTCTAAGTTGAAATAACTCAAAATTCGAGTGCAATTTTGCAAAAATAAAACATTCAGAAGAAATAAATACCTGAATATTTTGCAAATAGAATTTTGAAGTACAAATCAACATAAAACCCAAATTTTGAATGTCTGGTATTCGAAAATCACCAAAAAGTGATCCACCAGAAAATTCAGATTTGCAACAAACTGATTTTGAAAGCTTCAGTACACTAGAATTGACTCTAGCTGAAAATACTGATTTAATTTCAACAGAAAATCTTACACAAATTTCAAAAGAAAATTTGTCTCTAAGATTTTTGAACAATACCTCTGTAGTTGAGTCACCAGTAGTGACACCTTCTAGTGCAGAGCAAAGCTTCACACCTGAAGAAACAATGTCTAAAGACATACACATCACTCTACCTGCATTCACTTCGCAAAAAGTCGAATTATGGCTAAAAGCTGTAAAAGGAAAGCTAAAGGCTCATGGTGTAAAAGATGAAGACCTTTTCAAAAGGATCCGAATGGACATGCCTCTAGAAATCATTGAGCGAATACCAGAAGTAGTAGAACCTTCTGCAGCCAATGATACTTTCGACTGGTTTTCTGCACAACTAAAAAATGTGTATGGCAAAACGAAGGAACAGAACATCAGGGAGTTACTCACTAAAATAGAGCTTGATGATGAAGGTCCCAAAAGACTAATGGAACGCATGATCGAAAAGGCGGGTACAGATATAACCCCTTTCATCATTGCAGATCTCTTTAGACATGCACTGCCAAAAGAAATGTCAAGGTTGTTAATCTCACTAGAGAGTGATACTGAAATTAAAACAGTAGAAGATTTGAAAATATTAGCTGACAGAGCTGAGAAAATTTTCAAATTTGAAAAAGACATTACCTCTCCTAAAAAGCATGTACATGCTGTATCATTCACAAAAAAGGAGAGTAGCTATAAAAATGAGTCAAGCAATGATCCACAAACCTTGAGAAAGGAAATCAACGATTTAAAGAGCACCGTTGGTAATTTAAAGAAACAAGTGGAAAAGTTGTCACTGAGCATAGGCAATTCTGGTGGCCGAAATACGGATAATTCATCCCATGGCCAAAATTACAGTCAAAACCGCCAAAATAGGAGTAGAGAGCGAGGCAATCGACGCCGATCGCCCTCTCCACAGCGAATCGACTACAGTAAACCAGAAAATCAAGGGAAGTGTAAATTTCACATATTATATGGTGATAATGCATTCCACTGTACAATGCCTTGTACAGAAAGTGGAAAGCCACTTGCCCCCAAGCCTGAACGAAAAAATCAGTTAAACTAAATTGCGGGGCCATTATGGCGACAAATGACCTCGCAAATAAGTATTCCCGAAGACTGTTCATTAAAGATCATGATTCACAAACATGGTTTCTAATTGATACAGGCTCTGATGTATCATTAATACCTGCTACTAATGATGAGTTCACCAAAGAACCATGTAGACATTTATATGCAGCAAATGGTACACCAATAAGAGTTTTCGGTGAAAAATTAGTTGAGTTCAATATTGGAATCAGACGAAGCTTAAGATGGGTTATGCAAGTTACAGATGTTGAAACAGCAATATTAGGTGCTGATTTTCTAGAGCATTTCGATCTTAGCCCTGACCTTAAAAGAAAATGTCTAAGAGATAATGAGACTGGTATAAAAGTCACAGGTTTTGTCAAAATGACTCCTTTACCAGAAGTTAAAACCATCAAAGAAGAAAATGAATGGATTAAAATTATTAGAGAATTTCCTGGTATAGAAATTTCCACCACAGAAAAGAAATCTACATACAAAACTGAAGTTACACATGTATTAGAAACACCACCAAATTGCAGACCAGTAAAAGCTAGAGCCAGAAGGTTAACACCTGAAAAACTCAAGGCAGCCAAAATAGCTATATATAAAATGATAGCTGATGGCGAAATGAGGCCTAGCAAAAGTGACTGGTCATCTCCAATACACATGGTCATGAAAAGTGACAACAGTTGGAGAATAACAGGCGACTTTAGAGCCTTAAATGCAATTTGCAAAAATGATAGCTACCCAGTACCAAACATTATGGATTTTAACCAAACCATGAAAGGTAGCAAAATCTTTTCTAAAGTGGATTTAAATAGAGCATATTGGCAAATCCCAATGAACGAGGAAGACATTAAAAAGACAGCAGTTATTACTCCATTTGGGCTCTTTGAATCTATGAAAATGCCAAATGGACTTAAGACCTCTGCACAAACCTTCCAACGTTTTATAGACAGCCTTTTAAGAGGACTAGATTTTGTTTATGCCTACATAGACGACATCTGTATATTTTCAGAAAATAAAGAACAGCATAAACATCACCTTCGCCAACTTTTAGCAAGACTGGATGAAGCCGGACTCACCATCAATGTTGCTAAAAGTGAATTTGGCAAGGATGAAGTAGATTTTTTGGGATATAACATCAGCCAAGGTGGCATTTCACCTAAAAGTAAAAAAGTACAAGCCATCTTGGACTACCCACCCCCTAAGGACATGCATGGACTTAGACGGTTTTTGGGTATGACGAATTTCTATCGTAGATGTATACCCCAAGCTGCACACACAATGTTAGTGCTTCATGAAATGACAAAAGGGTGTAAAAAGAAAGACAAAACCCCTATAACTTTCAATGAAGAGCAGTTGAGAGCTTTTGAAGCCACAAAAGCCAAACTAGCTAATGCAGCAATGATAGCTCATCCTGATGAAAATTTGGACATAATTCTAGCCACTGATGCTTCAGATTTTGCTATTGGAGCAACACTGTATCAGATCAGTGGAGAGAGTCGCCAACCCTTGGGCTTTTTCTCAAGGAGACTAAGTACTACCGAGACTAAGTATAGCACTTATGATCGGGAGTTACTGGCTATATTTGCCGGAATTCGGTATTTCAAACATATGCTTGAAGGAAGGGTTTTCTCTGTATATACTGACCACCGTCCTATCACATATGCATTCAAGCAAGGCAGTGACCATGCTTCACCGAGGCAAATAAGGCAGCTGGATTATATTGGCCAGTTTACTACTGATATCCGGTACATCAAGGGCGAAGACAATGAGTCTGCTGACGCCCTTAGCCGAGTTGATCAGATTAGTGTAAAACCAATATTACCTTATGAAGAAATAGCACAGGCTCAGTCAAAATGTACAGAACTGAGAGACCTGCTGCAAAATAAAAACACTTCACTAAAATTCGAGATGAGAAGCATTCCAGATAGTGATGTATTACTTTGTTGTGATGTTAGCACTCAACACACAAGGCCATTTATTCCTAAAGAGTTTAGAATAATGGCCATGAAAAGTGTACATGACCTCTCTCATCCAGGCCCCAAAAATACAGTCAAATTAATGACCAGTCGTTTCGTGTGGCCAAGAATTAAAAGCGAAGTATTCAATTGGGCAAAAGCATGCCATGGTTGCCAGCTTTCCAAAATTGGAAAACGAACTAAGACACCCATCGGTACCTTTAAACCCACTCAACGCTTTAAGCATGTACATGTAGACATTGTAGGCCCACTACCAATGTCACATGGTAAAAAATATTTGATGACAATGATTGACAGAGCTACGAGATGGCCTGAAGCCGTCCCTATGGATGATATCACTGCAGAAAGTGTTACTAAAATTTTATACCATACATGGATAGCCCGATTCGGAGTCCCAGAAAATATAACCACAGATCAGGGTAGACAGTTTGAGAGTAAACTATTTGCAAATTTAGCAAAATACATTGGTGCTAAAAAGAACACCACCACCGCCTACCATCCACAGAGTAACGGAAAAGTAGAAAGGTGGCATAGAGCTCTCAAAGCCTCCATCATGGCTGCAGATGTAACTAATTGGGTTGATGCACTCCCAACAATTTTGTTAGGATTGAGATCCTCAATACAGACCGATTCAGGATATAGTGCTGCTCAGCTAGCACTCGGCGAGGAGCTAAGACTGCCTGGTGATTTTTTCAACAAAGTTGAAAATGATGATGCAGAAGAAATCATATTCAATATGAGAAAAATTGCCAACAAATTTGTTGCGCAACCTGCACACCATGGCACGCCACCTGTATTCGTGTCGAAACATTTAAAATCTGCAGACTTTGTCTATGTACAAGTAGACACCCCTCGAACTGGCTTTCAAAAGCCATACAGTGGTCCTTATAAAGTTTTGCAAAGGTTTGAGAAAACTGTGCAAATTAAAGTATTCGAAAACGAAAGAATTATAAGTTGGGATAGGTGCAAACCTGCTTTTATGGTAAAAGAGAATATTAGTATCAATTCTCCCCTTAATATCTCCATACCTGTCGAAATTGCTCAAAGTCCAGAAAATTCAGAAAACAAAAATGTTGATCTGCCTTCAAACGCAGCGAACACACAACCAATCATACGTCTACTGCCTGACAGAGACAATGAACCGGTTAGACAAAGACGAAACATCACGTTTGACAACAACGATGACGTCAGAACGTTTGAAAGGCATGAGCCACCATCTCGAGTGAGTCATAATGTACGACCATCAAGAAAGAGTGTGCATGAATCAACGAAAGATAAAAACCGAGAATATTATAATCTCCGTTCAGGTAGACAAAGAGAACACCTCGAACAGACAAGTACAGTCCGAACCAAAACAATGCCATGTGCTTCGAAAATTCAAAAATCTGAAAAAGAAAAGCTGAATATCTCAGCCCCTAAAAGAGCTACAAAGACCGCTCAAGTTCCATCGACCTCTACGTCCACAGACGAATCGACCCCTAGTGAAGTCTCGACCCCCATACCAAAAAAGTATGGCATCCAAGTAAAGAGGAAAGATCGAGTGCAAACTAGAAGTCAGACAAAGAAAGAGGCTAAATAGAGAACAAATTCGAACACATATAGTAACAACAATTACTGCTTCGACCAAAATTATCTAATTACCTGTCAGGTGATGAAAGACCTACTTTCTCACAGATAGACAGATGCACAAAGTTACCTAATACTAACAGATTTTCGCCGAAAAATCAGCAGTTAGGTGCTTTAGATTTCTGATAATTTTGATTTGAATTCTAAAATGGCTAGTTCGTCTGCTTCTAATATTAGTACTGTCGCCGAGGAGTTCGAGAAGTTAGAGATGGAAGTGGCTGAAGTTCTATCAACTGAACCTTCGGGGGAAGTTTTGGGAATGGATACCACTGAACCCTCTACTCCGAAAACGCCCTCTACTGAACTTGTAGTTTCTGAAGTGCAAAATGTGATCCAAAAGCAATCCATTCTCATACCTCCTAGAAAGGATGATCCGAATCGCGTCTTTAAGCGAAAGAAGGTCGAAATTGTGAATCCACCTCCTCCGAACCCACCTACATCCTTCGAGGATAGGCAAGCTCGTCAGAGAAGTTCATTGCACAATTTTTATAGGAGACGAAGATTTTCACAAGACCTCCGCATGTTTAGAGGTCTTGGCGAAACCTTCCTCCACCTCTTGGACCAAGGAAGAGCTCCACCTCCTTCTCGAGGTTGGAGAAACCGTGGTCGAGGTCGAGGAGGGCGACACTCTTAGTCGATCTTAGTAAAACTTAATAGTTAGTTAGAAAAAAATGTAAAAAAGCCAAAAAAAATATAAAAAATCAGAAAGTCTAAAAAAGACACCAAAAAAAATCTTTTTGAAAGTTCACAACAGTGAACCCATCATTGAACACACTGATGAAGTAAAATTCTCAGTGAAAATTTTCTAAGTTAGAAAAAGTTCATGATGGTAAATAATTAAACGAACATACACTAAGTCAAAGTAAATTTATACTAGTATGCTGTATACTGTATAAATCTACAAACATAAAATCATTTCTCGAAATTATAAAAATTAAATTTCGAAGTCAAAATGAGTAAATTCACAAAATTATAAATATGAAATTTTGTTGAAAACATAAATTTTTGCCCCTCGATAGAGGAGAAGTCAAAAATTCACAGTCAAACTTCTCAAAAGAGTAAGTGACGAGTAGAACAAAATAAAAAATAAAAATACATAAAACTCTTCAAAAACGAGTATAAAATTGAGTCAAAAGACCAAGTCAAAATATTAATAAAAATCTCCTTCTAAAAAATCGAAGTTGAGTCATTAGTAAACTGTATAGGCTTATACAGTTGAAAGTGTGTTTTCCAAAAGAATGTTCGGACTACCAGAGACAATAGCCACTCAGAAGAACCTAATTGGTTTACTGGGGGGGGCTACTGTGGGGACAATATGAACTACTAAACACTTTAACTAAATACAGATACAATTATGTACGTAATTCAGTTGTCCGCCACAAGGCAGGATGCTGCTACATAGTCGCAAACCAAACCGGTTCTGCACACTCATAGATAGACGCAGTGCGTCTACCATATGAGTATGAAAATATATGAAACATTGCGATTATTGTATCTAGTTCTCACATGTAGTAATTGTCACCTGGGTACTTATTTGGGTAACCAGTTTCCCAAATAAGACATGGCTGTTGCATAGACACAGCTATAAAAAAGTCTAAGAGGACATTCACTGCTCTTTATCAACTTAGGTATCTTAACTTGTTAA
Source organism: Parthenolecanium corni (assembly GCA_038050395.1). Classification (NCBI taxonomy): domain Eukaryota; kingdom Metazoa; phylum Arthropoda; class Insecta; order Hemiptera; family Coccidae; genus Parthenolecanium; species Parthenolecanium corni. Next base: position 1,770,598 of record JBBCAQ010000034.1, on the reverse strand, counting down.
TTTACCTAAAATGAGTAATGGATTTTTTTTTTTTTTAATTTGGTTGGGTGTGCAGTGAACACCTTGCACATCCGCAGCAGACGCCACTGATGTATTAGCACTGAAACCATCTAAACTTTTTCCAAAAATTCTTCAAATTATTCATTACAGTTTTTAAAGTCCTCACATTGTAATGTCTTTAAGTCCTGCTAAAAAAAACCTAAGTAATAAAATTATAAAAATTTTAATGGATAGGTAATTGCTATGTAGGAGACCTAAATAAATGAATTCGAGAGCTAAATATAGTTCAGTACATTCTTCTGATTGTGCAATGAATTCATACTCGTATTATTACGTCGAAATGAATTAAAGACCAGAAAATTAAATTTTTTACTGTTTTCTCGTACGTTGAGAATTTTTATTTAACAACACGATTTATGTAATTTTAAGTAAAGAAAAAAAAAAAAAAGAAAAAAAGAGAACAATGAATTATAATTTCGAAGCACAGATTTGAAAGTTTATAAATTATGTAGAAATACTTTGGGAAGCATTCGACGCATCTGTTAATTGACAAATTCATGTGCGTTGTCATAGATAAAAAATACACTCCACCAAGTTTTCAGTTCGATTTTCTTGAGTGTACACATATACAGTCGTGTACGTACTTCTTATCTGTTGCTACTTAAATAATGAACTACAAGTAATATAATGATTTTCATACGTTTTAGAGTTCAACAGTGTTCTACTTTTCAATGTAACCGATTGCAAAAATTTTGTTTCTAGAATTTCTTATTGAATTTTATATGTAATGTTTAGTGGTGTACCATTGCATCATGATGAAAATTGTTATAAAAGTAAGTACCCAGACAAACTTTGACATTATTAAAAAAAGTTTTATTTTTATTTTTCATTTTAGTTTTAAGATCAGAAACGAAATTTAAGAACAGAATCAAATTGTGTAGAAATCGTTTTATAAAATCAACCGATGGTCCCTTAAGGGGAGCTAGGGGGCTAATTTTCGGTAGTGAAACTGAGGAAGGCCAGCTCCCTCCTGAAAAAATTCTGGTCTCTCTGAAATTCGTCCCAAAATAAACTAAAAACCAGTAAAAAAGAGTACATTTTTCAGTGCATTAATCTGTTATGAATGTTGACATATTCTGATGATTTTTTTTTGCCCACCCCTGGACTACCTGTAAAAAGCTATTTCCGCCACTGCTAGTATTCTACACGATCTTCAAGTAGGGTATATTTATTGAGACCTTGCACCAATTTACTTTTTCAAATTAGTAAAAATCGGACGCTTAAATTTTTGAAAGTTTTTCAAAAATCAAAATTTTAGTATTTCAGTTGCTGTAAAAGAGCATCCATCTAAAACTTCATTTTCACAATAGAAAACAGTTTTAATTACTTCATATCACTTTCTAATAGTGCTATATGAAGATTTAAGACGACATATATAAAAATTAGTTTTTTCTAATCACTCAATATATTCCTCAAATTTTTTATTTGCCTCCAAAAAATAGAAAGAAATTCAAAATTTCAGGATTTCAAGCCTGTCGACAGCTTTATTTTTACCTAAATTCAGTTGTCTAATTTTGCAGCATTAATTTTCATCAATAATCGCCTTGATCTTTGTTTTTTAAGAATATAGCAACTTTTTTGGCTTTCATCGCTAGCAATACACCAGTAAGTTATATTAGTATTTTGTTCTAAAATACTGGTTTTCTTACAGATAATCACTGTCAGTTGGTTCAGCACCTTCATGCTCATCGATGCAGCTAATATATTAATTATGACACCAGTTTTTTCTCGAAGTCATTTTGCATTCAACAACGTAATGGCACTGGACTTGCTCAATGCTGGTCATCAAATAACAATTGTCGCCAGCATTCCTCATCCATTACAGCACAAGAACTATACGATAATCATAGTTCCTCAGTCGGCTAGCAAATCGAATCAAACAAATAATCTTCCAGTTTCAGAAGCATTGGAAATGTCGTCTAGAATTTCTATGTTTAATATGTTGGTGGCAGAGACAGAACAAGACTGTTATGAAGTGATGCAGCTACAGCAAATGCAAGTAAATTACTTATAAATTTAAATTTTAAATAAAATTCCGAGTAGGTTAAATTAAAACAGTTTTTCTTTTTTTCTCTATTAACTATATTTTTGTTTTTAAAAATTTATTTAAAAAAAAATTATTGTACTATTCTATGGGCAAAATGAGTGTTTTTTTTTCTTCAAACGGAGTCTTATCGGAGTCCTTGACACGGACTCCATTTTCAGGAGTCCGTGGGATTAGTTTTTTGTATTTAATCATTAATTTTTTATTTATGTTTTTCTCATTATTTTTCAATTTTTTTTATGCTTCAAATTTTATTTTACTTTATTTGTAGGATATTATGAATTTAATGGGGAAAAAATTCGACATAATGTTCGTCGATTTGGTACCATTCATGTACGAATGCTTTTTGCCAATAGCTAGTGCCTTGGACATTCCCATAATTGGCACTATAGCAGCTAGATCGTGGAGAAACCTCGAATGGATTATGGGTAATCCCTACAACCCAGCTGTTGTTCCCTTTGAATTGTCTCATTTTTCTGCAAACATGAACTTCATTGAACGTTTGATGAACACGTGGCACTGTATAAGCGAGCATTTATTCCGGTATTTTTATATTCAGCCAAGGTTAATGAAGTTTTATGAACGACATTTTGCAAAACTGACGCCATCACAGCATCGTCAACCATCATTGGTTTTTGTAAATGGACATAATGCTTTAATGCCAAGGCCACTAGCACCGAATATCGTTAATGTCGGTGGAATTCATGTTCCTCCGGTGAAACCATTACCAAATGTAGGTATCTATTTGTATAATAAATTTATATATAACGGCAATGATCTTCATGTTTACATAGTTAATTAATCTCAGATTAACTAATAAAATTGTAGATCATTGGCAAATCGAAAGTGTGGTAAATAATAATTTTTCTATCAATTAAAAAAAAATTGATAATGAAATACCTAATAGCCCCATAATACTGTGGACGGGTAAGTGATAGAAATAAGTCAACAGTTTTTGGCAGTTTACTCTAAAATAAAATATTACTCTAAGATTAATACCTTACTACTTATCAGACAAAATAAATTTTTTTTTTAAATTCAGAAGCTCTATTAAAAAAAAAGAACAAAAGTACGTTGAAAAATAATCCCTCCTTACCCCCTCGCTCCCCCCAACCAAAAAAATCCGTTGTCTAATAAAAATAAAAACTATACTTACTCGTACCTCCCTATTTGGTAAATTCATCCTATTTCCAATCTTTAGAAAAATAATATGTATATTGACATAAAAATAGAAAATAGTTATTATTAACCGAAAAATTGCAAAATTCTTTAGGACTAGAATGCTTATGTTTTACAATACCCATGATTATGTTCGTTGAAAGGAAGTCTGCTCGGATTTAGGTCGAATAATTCCCTAGTTTTGCTTTAAAAGGGAATAGCATATTGATTTATTTTACTAAATTCAAGTACAACTGTTGTTTAGGACCTGCAAAAATTCATTGATGAAGCGAAGGATGGTGTTATCTTGTTCACAGTCGGTTCTACTCTGCAAAGTCACATGATGCCTGAAGAAATTATCTCAGTATTTCGCGACGTGTTTGCTAAGATTCCTCAAAGAGTCATATGGAAATCTGAAGAAGCCATTGACAATGTTTCGTCTAATGTATTGCTTTCAAAATGGCTGCCTCAACGTGACATACTTGGTACGAAAATTTTAGTTTTTTGAAGTTTGTAAACTATCATACATCACAGCCAATTTTGTCTTCAATTTATAGAGGTCTACCATTACTTTAACTTTGCCATTCTGTTAAAAAAAAAGTTCAGACAGAAAAAAAAGAGTTAAGACAGGTAATTCGTTTATTTTCTGATAATTTAAAAAAATGATTACTGACCTAGGTATGTAAAATTAAGACTTCATCAAAAATTTGCTTTCAACTTTAAAAAAAAAAAACATTCTATGGCTGAGAAGCAGAGTATGATTCAGTCCATTAGGGATTACGAGATTTTGACTATTTTTGATGTACTTTATCTTACATTTTTATCTAGTGGGCCAGGGGAGGCAATGCCACCCTCCCCCCTCCGGAAAATTCTGGCCCCAAAAAATTTCTCCCAAATGAACTGAAAGTCTGTGAAAAAAGAAAATTATTGAAGAACGAAAAATCATCTTCAGTATAAATCTTTTGGATGTCGACATTTTCAAATGATTTTCTTGGTCTCTCCCCCACCCGGCCTGCTCTTAAAAAAAAAGCCGTTCTACCACTGCCATTATTTTGTGAACTCTGTGTCACCAACTTATTATCCTTGAAATAAAAACCAGAATTTTTTAAAACAAGGAAAATTTGCTAATATTTTGGTTTCTTGTTCTAGCTCATGAAAATGTAGTAGCATTTATTACTCATTGTGGCATTTCTGGAATTTATGAGGCTATTGATTCTAGCACTCCGATGATATTGATGCCCGTAACTTTTGACGAGATGTCAAATGCAGCTATACTTGAAGAGATTGGTGGTGGAATACGTTTGAATATGTTGATGTTGAAGAAAGAGCCCTTGCTGCAAGCTTTAAAATCAATAATATATGAGCAAAGGTAATGAAAAGTCAATCGCAATAAGTCATAATAATATAGGTATAAGGTACTGAAATAAATATTACATTTTTTAAAACATCTAAACAAATTAAACTTTTTTTTTTTGTGATTATAGATATAAGACCAGAATTCATGAAATTTCACTGCAGTTTAAAGACCAGCCAATGACTCCTCACGAATCAGTGGTGTTTTGGACAGAGTATGTTCTGAAATATAATGGAGCGAAACATTTGAAGACTGCAGCAGCTGATATGCCGCTGTACCAGTATTTACTTTTGGACATCTTCGCATTTGTGATATTTATTGTGATTGCAAGTTCCTGGATATTTTTCAATGTGATGAGGAAAATAATTCTCTTCTTTTACGTAACTTACTTTGTGAAAAATTCGACTTTGAAAGAGAAAAAAATTTGTTAGGGAAGCCGAAATAGGTAGCTTCAGTAAATGTATTTCTCACCTGGGCTACACCATTAAGTCTGAACATTTACTTATTTGAAAAAAATACTAAATACCTCAGTAAGAATACCCGAGGATATATTTATTTTTATTTCAAATTCATATTTATTTTCATGATAGGTCTATATTTGAGTTATAAAAGAGCAATAATTGTACAGTTTGAGAACTGTAATGGAGTTTGAGCGTCTAGTAAAGCATACCCAGAACTCCACAATTCGGTTTTACGAATATCTCATGGGAGGAACTTTTGAGGATGAAATATGGAAAAATATGAATCTATCTTCTCAATTAGCTCAACCAATACAAAATTTACGATTTTTGTTATAAAACTGTCATGTCAGATAAAACGATATATAAAAAAATATTTTCATAAAATGAGGACATTTTCCCGACTGTTTCCTGACTGAGTTTTCAACTTAGAGATACGATTTTTGAATATGTTGTAGTTATATGATGAACTTACGGATGTATAAAGTTCGAATTTTTAATTAAAATTAAACAACGGCTTTTACGGATGCACAACATTGATGTAGGTAACTTTAATGGCTAATTTTAGCTACCAGAAAGTGTAAATTGAAAATTTAACTCTACACATCCGTAAGTTCATCATATAACTACTCGTACAACACATTCAAAAATCGTATCTCCAAGTTGAAAACAGACAGAAATCAGTCGAGAAAATTTCTCCATTTTTTACATTTTTTTCGCGTGGTAAAGCATTATACTCGTAAAAACGAGTAAAAAGGCCTTTCGGTTACACATTCACCACACACATCTAAATTAACTGTTTTCAAAGTTCCACTCACTCATTCGATTCGTTTCAATGTTGTCTGTATGATAGACGTAGGTGTCCACTTATTGGAGCTCTTATTTTAATCTTATTTTAGTTTGATACGAACTTGTTGAACAAACTATACGTACCGGTATGTTGCTCGCGTTTAAATGTAATTTATAATTTCATTAGTTCATTAATTAGATACTCAGTCCTACGAGCCATACACATATAATATTCATTTTGTTGTTGATACAAATGTTCAAGTCCTCGCAAGTATTTCAAAATGCAGGTATGTCTACGTTTTGTTTAGGATGGCCATGTGGTCTCAATCTATCCTCTTGATTCTAAGCTTTTTTACCTTAGGTATTGATAAAGTTTCAGATTTTATTGATAGTTTGGTGCGCAGTTTTATTGGTTGTAATTGTAAATGCAGCAGATATTCTTTTTATATTTCCGTTCTTTAGCAGAAGCCAATTTGGATTTCACATTGCTATGGCACGCAGCCTCCAGGCTGCTGGTCATAAAATTACGGTGGTTCATTCTTTTCCGCGGGATGCAGCTCATCAAAATTTTACTTTTATTGATTCATCTTGGCATAAGAATAAGCCAGATGAGTCTAATAGAGTATCGGTGAGTGATGTATGGCGAGAAAATTCAATAAAAATGCTTATTCGGGTTATTGAAGAAACTGAAATCGACTGTCATCAAACCATTCAAACAAAAGAAATTCAGGTAGAGTGCGCTGAAAATCAATGAATTTTAATGAAATTGTGGGAAGGTTTCTGACCTTCTACATTAATTCTTGCTCCACTATTTTTTAAAAAATTTATTTATTAGAAAATCCTTCAATCAAAAGAGAAATTATTTGACGTTATCTTCGTTAACATGGTACAGCCACTGTACGAGTGCTTTATACCAATTGCCGAAATTATGCAAATACCCGTTATTGGTACAGTTGGTACTCGATCATGGAGAAAAAATGACTGGAAAATGGGTAATCCGTATAATCCTGCTACTGTACCAATGGAACTGACTTCAACACCACGAAACATGAATTTTATTCATCGTATGCAGAACATGTGTTACTGCATTGTCGATAGTTTATTTTACAGTTTTTACGTGTACCCCAGGGAAGAGGTCATTATCAAGAAGCATTTTTCCAACTTGTCCTCTGCTCCAAGAATAAAACCTTCTTTGCTGTTCGTAAATGATCATCCGATATTTGTTCCCAGACCGTTAGTGCCAAATGTTATTCACATTGGTGGTATAAGCTTGCCTTCGACGAAACCTTTACCAAGGGTACGTAGGATATCCTCCTCGTTTCTTTATGGTCACTATGATCGAAATCTTTCAAATGGTACGTAGAAGAAAAAATTATTAGTTTTTCTCTATGGCATAAAAATGGTAAATGTATGATATTTCAACAGAATCTTCAAAAATTCATGGATGAAGCCGAAAAAGGTGTCATTTTGTTTACCTTCGGTTCTTTGATGAAAATGTTTCCTAAAAGTTCTAAAGAAGTAGACATTTTCAAAACAGTATTCGCTCAAATACCTCAACGCGTGATATGGAAATCGGAAGAAGAAATTGAGGATCTTCCAGGCAATGTACTGGTTTCCAAATGGTTACCTCAAAGAGATATTCTGGGTGACAATGATAATATTTAAATATATATATAATATGTTTACCTACTCACGTTGATGGTGGGATATTTTCTGAGTCAAACGATTTTTATACTTACCTATTAATTTTTATTTCAGCCCATAAAAATCTAGTAGCTTTTATCACACATTGTGGTATTTCTGGCATTTATGAAGCAGTGTTGGAGGGTAAGCCTCTCATCATGATACCAGCATTTTTTGATCAAATGTCCAATGCAGCCATTTTAGCTGATCTTGGAGTTGGATTGGTTCTTGATGTACGAAAAATCACTCAAAATGAAGTGTTTGACGCTTTGAATAATATTGTTAATGATAAAAAGTGAGTTAGTTTTGTTTTTTCTGGGTTATTTATGAATGAAATCTGTAGATTCAATAGTTCAGCTTTATCAGGAAACAAGTTCAATTTTGTTATCGTGGATGGTGCAGTGGGTTATTCATACCCCCACCCCAAAGCTGAAATTATTCCTACCCCCACCCAATTTCAAAAAAAGAATTATAAATTTTAAAAATAACAATCTAGATATAGAATAGGGGAAAATGATAAAATTTAATTCTAGTAAGTACCTAAGTATGTGAAAATGAAATAATTATGGGAAAAGGGTGAAAAAAAAATGTGTACCGGTACTTATACTTTAAGCCAATTTTAATCATACGTACGTAAACTTTAAATTTGATCAACAGTGTCTATTTTAATAAACACAAATAAATAGATATGTAATTAGCTGTATGACTCACCCCAATTATGTTACTACCTATTTTACAAGTCCATCTTATTCACTGTCCTTCTATTTTCTGATCAGAGCACTTTTTTGTAGGTACCGAGAACAAACGCGTGCTATTTCAAAAATCATCAAAACCGCACCCATGACACCTCAGCAATCGGTCGTGTATTGGACAGAGTACATAGTCAGAAATAAAGGGGCTGATTATTTAAGAACATCTGAGGCTGATATGCCTCTATATCAAAACTTGCTGTCGGATGTAATATTATTTACTGTTTTTGTTTTCTTACTTATTTCATTGTTGGTATATTGGGTCTCAAAAAAAATTTATTTTCATCTTTTGTTGAGAAAAATGTAAAATCGTAAATGTCATGTTGTGAGTAAAGAGTTGCGTTAATTTTATTTGCGTTTGAAAGTGCCACAACTCAGAACAACCTACTTCAGGAACCATGTAGGTATAATTATTCCTCCATGTTAGGAACCCACAAAAAATACAGTTTATACCGTCACATTCGCGTTTTCGTTTTTTTAATTTTATTTACGTAGCTCTTATCAATTCTAAATTTGTTTTTCAGTTAGTATAGAATTCTTACGATGTAATGATGAATTCCGCGATTTATGTTCGTCATTTCAATGAATTGCGAGTATGTTTTTGTTTTAAATAACCTGCTTTGCTATTTTCGGTCAAAATTCAAAAAGATAGTTGCAACTTCAAAAAGGCAGTCAAAAAGTTAATGTTGCAAGAAAATACATCATGTCGATAAATAAACTAGTGGTGAGTGTAAACACTAATTTTGTATGTGGCCTGAAGGTCGCAGGTTTATCGTGGAATTATGTCTTGGGTATTTTTTTCAATTTTCTTCTCATAAACCAATCATTATGAAGAATTTTCATTTTTGTTTACTTTCTCTTCGTACTGATTGGCTGACGTCTAAGAAACTACACTGAGAGAAAACTGCATATTAAATTTCAATATTTGCAAACTTTTCAGGTTCTATTTGAGCTAACACGTGCATAATTTAGATGCATGTTTTTATTTATATTTTTGATCTTCTTTCTTTTTTTTTGAAAGGTTTTGCTGTTCTTATTAATTTTTTCGACTATTGCAAATTCTGCCAGTATCTTAGCGGTTTATCCAATTTTTGCCAGAAGCCATTTTGCATTTGGCAATGCTGTGATGAAAAGTTTGCATAAAGCCGGTCATCAGATAACTTTTATAAATCCATTTCCACCAAATCAGAAAACTGAAAATTTTACTGTGATCGATTCGTCGCAAGTCGACCAGCAGCCAGACTCTCCCAATTCCTCTGTAACTGAACGCACCCAAATGTCTAGGATTACCATTTTGAGAGAGTTGTTGAAATGGGATTTGAAAGATTGCGTGCAGACCCTGAATATGAAGTTTATTCAGGTAGATACATAATATATATTCGAATTGCATAAATTATATTGGTAATTAATTCTTAATGTTTTAATGAAATTTTAATTTTTCAAATAAATTAACGCCCCAATGTTTGATAGTGTAATGTGCGTATTTAATGAATGAAACATTCCCTTCCCACAAAATTCAACACAGAATTACAAAATACAAACAGAAAAATTGTATTTAGTCACTCGAAGCAAAGAAACTACAGAAGTGACGAATTATCAAACAAAAAATTGAAAAGATCAAAGAAATTATTTTGAGCAATAAATTTTCGCTGGAATCAGGTGGCTAAATACTTATGGAAAAATTTAAATAATGAAATTACAAAAGAAAGTAAATTTTCTCTACCGAATTGTGAGTAAATAAATAAGTAAATAGGGCTTAAGTGTTGGTCGCATTTTAAATAATGTGACAAAATTTTATATGTGTCTTTATATAAATAACAAATTCGTTGATCATTATGAAAATAAAAGTCATCGATGACATATCTTTATTGGCTGTAGTGTTTGACTTACCTATAGCCTGAAAGTCTTTATCCAGACAAATTTACAACATCTTTATTAAAAAATTGTCACAACATTTTTTAAAATGGACTAATAATTTTTTTACTACTCGTAGATGTTTATTAATTTGTAATGTTTGGTATTTACAAATGCTAAGTCCTTGTTGTAGTTAATTCAATATTTTCTTCGGAAGGCGTATTCACCTTACAAATTAGAATAAAATTTCTCGACTTCTTTTTCATTATAGGTACAAACTATAGTCTACCTACCTAATTCGACATTCTGATAGTCCAGTGGCGTCTGCTCTGGCTGTCCAAGGTGTTCACTGCACACCCAACCAAATTCAAAAAAACATTTTGTCTGTGATTATGGTGATAAATAATTATGTGTATTTTGTAAGCATATGGCATATACAGAATGCGGCAAAATGACCGGCCACGTTTGTTTTTTCAATTATATGCGTAAGACAAAAAATAGAGACATGCGGTTGGTTTTAAGTTAAAATTCGTTCTTTAAGGTTACATATAAAATGAAATTTTAGTCTCATGTTGATCATTTTGCCTAGCACAATTGCAAAGGCGTAAAACTCAATTTTCAAGACTTTGCTAAGCAATAATCTTATTTTTTCCACTAATTTCTTACGTATTTGGCTGGTAGGGAATTTACCTCCTTGCGCTAACCATGAAGAATACCACACGTGCAGAATTCCCCTCACCGGTCAATTTTATCCATCACTGGTAGCATTTAGCGGAAGAAATTGCAAAATAATGTAACCATTGCTTAGCAAAGTTAAAAAAATTGGATTTTATGCCTTCATAAATGTATTAGGCTAAATGATCAACATGAGAAAGTGAAATATTGTATTCAGTAGCACACCAAAGTAGGGATATGGAGCTGAAACCTTCCCTTTAGGCCTTGAATTTCATCAAAAAGAGGCTGAATAGAAGATTTTCAGTTTTTTGGGATGGGAATAAATTTATGCCTTAGCTCCTCCCTTGAAAAATTATTGGGTGCGTCACTGATTGTATTTCATACATAACCTTAAGGAATGAAGTTTAAAACAAATGTAGCCGGTCATTTTGCCACACCCTGTATTAGATGGTGTTGTGATAGAAAATTTGACGTAATAAATTTTAATTTATGACAAAAGAAAAACTGCACCATACCGCCTTATTTTTGAGTTGGAAAATAAGTATTTATTTTGATGATCTCATAATGAATGGAAAACAAAAATGTTCAAATGCGGAAAACAAAAAAGTTCAGGTGCGGAAAGCAAAAAGGTTCAATCAAGCCTTACTTTCCAATGCCATCTTGTATCCTTACTACAGTAAAACCTCTTAATAACGGACATCAAGGGACCATAGAAAATGTCCGCTAATTGGAGGTGTCCACTATGGGAGTATAAAGAGAAAAGTGTCCGCCAAATTGAGTTTTTAACAAATTTTAAAATTTTAAAAATTTAAAAATTTTCCAAATTTTAACAAAAACAAAAAAAAAAAAGAAAAAAAGTGCAACTTGAACAACAGTATAATATGAACATTATTTGAAAAACGATAGTTATTTGTTTCAACCCTGATGAAGATTGTACTGCTTCCCTCTCAAACTTCAATTTTATTGGATAAGGAGAGACATTTACGTTCCAAACTCATTTTCATAACACACCCAGCACATTAGAAGCAAAAACACAGAATCTTTTATCCATTTTTTTCTTCATTTTTATGCATGTACAGTATGAATGGCAAAATTTTTGTCAGTTTAATAGAATGTCCGCCTATCATAGGTTACAATGTATTTTTTCCATTACACTCAATGGGACTGAGATTTTTGTCCGTTTATTGGAGGTGTCTGCTTGATGGAGTGTCCATCAAGGGAGATTTTACTGTACTTTATTTTCCTATCGTCTCAAATTAAAATAGCATTCATGATGGCATTGTAAAGTAACGCCATTAAAAAGTGCAATTACAGCCCCCGGCTTTGCCTTGTGCTGCAAACATTGCACTTGGTAATCGTATACTTTCCTCTGCCATCGTGCTATCTATTATTTATAATTTGCTATGTTGTCTTTATTTCATTCAACTTCCTAGAACTTTCATAAAAATAACGAATTTGTATAATATATATTTATTGGTTTCAAGTTCAACCTAATAAATCAAATGTACTGAAATGAAATTTATCAGAGACAGACGTAGTATTTTTTTTTAAAATTTCTCCTTCTTTTGAAGTTGAAAAGGTTGAAATAATGATCTTTTTGCTAAGAAAATATATGTATGAGTGCAATAAAGCATTATTGCAATAATTTTCAAATTTACAGTACGGTAATTTTTTTAGTAATAGAGAAATGCAACACGAAGACTTTTTTACCAACTGATATCATTAATCTGTTCAAAGGTGACTTCTCAGTTAATTAGTGAAGAAAATACGTACATACAAAAAATGGATGATAAGATAAAGTAATCAAATGTTGGGTAAAACTAATATATTGTGATTTTCACCAAGTGGGATTTCGAGGAATTTTTTTTCTAAAAAATCCTGGATTTCGAGGAAGTTTTTTCCTCAAAATCCGCAGGGAGTTAAAGCTATTGTGCTGATATTGTGGTATAAAAAGGGGGGTTGACATAAACCAGAAAAAAAGATAGAGAGAAAGTGGCCAATCTTACCCAAAAGTCTCATTCCAAAGTTCGTTTTGCCTAGGGTATTTCGAATTAAATAAAATTGCCTAATCCAGAAAATACATAACAAAAGAGGCTAAAGTTTAGAAGTAGAAACTAATAGTTTACCAATCAGTGGCAGAGTTTGTATAATCTTGCACAAAAATCATTCTATCTGTTTCCAAAAGAACCAGCTAAATAAGAAAAGATTTAAATGAATAAAACAAATGAACAGTTCAGTTGATTGGTCTTTCTTTTTAAATACAACATGAAAAATATGTCCTCAATAATAAATAATAGATGAAGGTACTTACGGACTTGAGAAATTACAATCTATAGCATAAAAATATAGAAAAACGGTTGCCTTTTACAATATGTCTCGTCTATAAAGCCTAAGTAGCGAGAGTGAAATATATTTCCTGGGTGGCCAATAAAATTGAATCACCGCATAGCAGCAGTGCTGTACTTATTTTAGATAATTAAATCTTTTAAACGGCAATATTTCCTTCACATTTTATCATAGCTTAGCATTTCCTCTTCTGTTTTCAGTTTTGTATTTTCCTTTATTTTTTTTTAAATTTTCATCATTTTTTAGGGGGGGAGGTGAGGGGGAAATAGGAGGAGAAGGAAGGGTCTAATTTTTGCAGTTGAACCTCAGAGTTGAACACCCAAAAAATATTATCACGCGACGCTACTGCGATAGTCAAAATATTTACTTTTATTTCACAGTTAATTAATTACCTTTCCTGTAAGTCTACCTAGATTTCAATATTTTTAAATTTTTTCAAGGATATTTTAAAAGAAAACAATAAGCAATTTGATGTGATTTTCGTAAATCTATCGACAAAAACTTGGAAGTGCTTCGCCGCCATCGCAGAAGTCCTTGACATACCAGTCATTGGACTGATCACCAACAGATCTTGGAAGATCGTTGAATGCTTTATGGGCAGTCCATCAAATCCAGCGGTTCTACCTCACGAATTTTCCTCTTACTCAAAAATTGAAACATTTTTTTCAAAACTTACAAATGTTTGGTATTCAGTTCTCGACGACTTGCACGAATATTTTGCTGTTCAGCCGGCCATGAAGGAGATATTCCGTCAATATTTCCCAAAAATTCGTGAAAATACTCTGAGAAAACCTTCTTTAATATTCAGCAATGGTCATCCCGTTTTGTTTTCCAGACCTTTGCCACCAAATATTATCGAAATCGGTGGAGTTCACGTAAATAGAGAGCAAAGTCCCTTGCCAAAGGTATAAGTTAGCATTTGAAGTTTCTAAGTTCTGCTTAAAATGTTTGAAATTCAGCGATAATCTATATTATGAAATTCGTAGGATTTAAATAAATTTCTGGACGAAGCTCCAAAAGGGGTTATTATGTTCTCCTTGGGTTCTATGTTAGATGGAGATTCTTTGCCTCCAAAAGTTCTCAACGCGTTTATAAATGTTTTTGCTAAAATACCCCAACGTGTATTGTGGAAACTGGGTAACTCACCTGGCAATCTATCTGACAACGTATTACCACTAAAGTGGATTCAACAAAATGCAGTTTTGGGTAAGAAAGTATGCCTTTAATTCATTAAAAAATCTCCACGTTTTTCTCAGCAATGAAACATCGAACTAATCGTTTATTTCTAAAATTTTTTAACCATTAATAAACTTTTGTAGCCCACAAGAATGTCGTGGCCTTTATCACTCATTGTGGAATCTCAAGTATGTACGAAGCTATTTACTTCTCAAAACCATTGGTGATGATACCAGCGTTTTTGGACCAAGTGTCAAATGCAAAAAAAATGGAGGATTTTGGTGTTGGTATTCGATTGGATCTTATGACTGTAAATGAAGATTTACTATTTGAAGCCCTGAATTCTGTTGTCAATGATATTCGGTAGGTTTCTTATTACTCGTAAAAAAAAAAAGCATGTGTAGCGCTCCTACCTGCTGTACAATCTACGCCAGCCATGAGTCCAAAACCTGCTACGTCCCATGAAAACGACAATTTATTTTTCCATAGATTGAATAAGAATTCATTATTTTCTAGTACATTATCTTTTTAGTGTGAAAAAAAAAGTTCAAAGTTGAATAAACGCCGGTTAAATATAACATTTAACAGCGAATTTTTGTCAACCACTGAATTGGACAACACCAGATTTTAATACGTAACATCAATTGGTATAAAATCGGACTTCTGTAGTAGGTATACGTACCAACTAAACCAAATTCTGCTCATCGAGTAGAACCTAATTTACCTGTATTATTGGCTACTTAGTAAAATTTATGGATATTTTGTTAGCAGGTTTTGTACTCAGACTGGTGATTTTTAGTGGACGAGTTCGCTCCTCGACAGAGCTCAGAATATTTCCCAAATTTACAGACGAATATTGTTTTGAATGCTTCGTAGCTACAAACAGAAAATGGAAGGACTATCAAAACTCACGAAAGATCGTCCAATTACTCCTCAAGAAGCTGTTGTTTATGGGACAGAATATGTGATTCGACAGAATGGAGTTCATTTTCTGCAACCTGTTGCTGCAGCTCAGCCTCTTTATCAATATTTGCTCGTCGATATAGTGGCATTATTGATTTTTATAATGCTTGTTATAATATTAGTTGTACTTAAAATTATTTAAATCCTTTTTTTCACCAACAAGTCTGGGTGACAAAGAAGAAGAATAAGCAGGTTTTTGCTGGTGAAACCTTGCAAAAATTAAAATAAAATTGTGCTTTTAATTTTATCTTTATTTTTATTCAATTTAAATTATAATACTGTATTGATGGCGTAGGTTGAATGCTTTGAAATGTTATTTCCAAAGTTGAAGTACATTTGTTATATTAAAGATAAATTCTTTATAGGAGACGATTGGTCGAAAATTTATCCGTATTTCCGTGGGTCCGGGCCTTGACGTTTTTCAAAGCAAAAAAATGTTTGAAAATATCATTAATGTAATATACGAGTAGCTATGCATGTTACTTTATGAACATTTCGTACCTATTTCAAAGTTTTTGCAAAGAAGAAATTTGAAACAGATTCCTCGATATATTATAATAATAGATACAATTAAGTTATACTTAGTCAATTTTTCAACTCAAAAGAAAAACTTGGAACAATATATACGAGTAACACGTCATTATATCGAATTCTTGAGGAAAAAAAATTTTTTCAAGAAACATTAATCAACAGTTTTGGATATAATTTGAGTAAAGTGAATTCTCTTTAGTGAAGGCTATACAGCTATGTGAAATTTCGGATCAATTGAACAATTACGAGAAGAGCTATGCATGATGAGAGCGCGGTTTGATCGCGGATAGAAGGCGACCGCGACCGCGACCGCCACCGCGGTCGCCTATTGACGGACGTTTTAATGCGTGGAATGTTAAAGTCTATGCCTGTTGAGCGCGACGTCGTGGATATACGAGTATAACAGTCATTGTTCTCAAGTTTACATTTACACTTACAGGCTCCATGCTCCGTGATGTTGGTTGTTACATTCCTGGAAATGGGATCTGTCTTGCGATGAAAATATTCTGTAACGGTGACATTGACATTTTTCTTTTTGAAATAGGTTGGCTGGCAATTGAAATTATGTTGACCGGTGCACCTCCCAACACACTGCTTAATCACCACATGTTTTGGTTCAAAAGAAAAATTTGAACCTAACCGTATAGTTTTATCGAGTTTATCTATTATGGGTACTGTGCTTAATTGTAGTTGGCACGACGGCGGCGGCGGCGGCGGCGGCAGCATTTGGTGATTATACTCATCGTACCGTCTTACCCTCTTATCTTTCGTATTTTCATTTTGAAAGATGATATTATTATATTTTTCAATTTCTCGTTTGACCTTGGTGGATCCTGATTGGATAGGATTTTTAGCAACAGAGTCTGAAACTTTGAAACTGATGAGCAAAAAACCGAACACACAAAATATTTTCACAAAACTTTGGTAATTCATGATGACGAACTTATTGAAAAACGACTAATAACAGTTTATTTAGGCAGCCTCGACGAAGGCTACCTAGACATATTCAGACAACACACGAGTTGGATAATTTCTGCAACCGTCAGCAACATACTAACGTACGGCCACGTTGTTAATGCTGTGAATGCAAAGACTAATGCCACTGTTTCACCTCACTCGATACACTTTATCAAGTATGGTGAACACACCAGTTTGAAACACCCCTCCAGTTTGCAACACTATGAAAGAAAAATAATGATATTAATTAAGAGCTCCCATGACTTTTAGCATCATTCATTATTTTTAAATGAAAGTCTTTGAGTTGAAAAAAAAAGTTTTAATTCCTTTACTTTTCATCTGTAATATTTGTTTTCTTATCGTTTTTCAAAATGTGCATCATCCAATTATCACAAGGTATTACAAATTTTTAATAACAATGATCCAAATTGGATGGATTTAAAATTAGCGCCTGAAACAGAATAGAATGGGAAAGAGTGAAGGAAATGGTTCTAACATGGTAAGTAGACCTTTAAGGTTCTGTTTTCAATAAAATATTAATGAATTAAATTAAATTTTTTACAAATTTTACCTAAATTGTGTGTGTTGCAAAGTGGGTCCTAAATTTACTCCACTAAGCCAGTTTGCAACACATGCATTTTATCACTTTATCAATCCAATTTGGTAAATATCATTTTAATGAATATTAAGTTGAAACTTTAAAAAAAATTATACCAAGGCACTTTCATGTGGAAATGGCCAGATAGGGAAGACAAAGTCTTCTATGAGAAGAAAAACGTCATCACAAAACTACCAAGCCCTGTTATTCGAGGTGGAAGCCGACAAGGATCTGATCTATTCAGTTTTCAAAATTTGTCCAAGTTTTCTTTTCTTTTATTAAAAAAATTAATTCCTAATATACTCGTACCTACCTACTTGTATCTGTTATTTCTTTTATATAAATCAATATAAGAGAATAATTTTTTTAATGTTTAAACATTCTTGAAGACGGTGTGTGAAAAATAATAAGTATGGCAGATTACCTACTTTTTAATACGGGGCAATAGGAGATCCCCCCCGCCCATTTTTTGTAATAAATTTAGACCTAAGCTAAATTAAATGCAAAATTTGGACACTTTTGGAAAGTTACACACAATGGAAAAGTGGTGTTGCAAACTGGGAAAATGGATGTTGCAAACTGGCATGAAAGTGTTTCAAACTGACAATTTGAATATTTTTCAAATTTATTTAAATTATGGATGAGTAGTGGTTCAAAATTGTCGGGGGGAATTTTTTTGAAAAATATACATTCTCAGGAACCTTGAATATCCATTATTTTTCGGATTTTCACAATTCCCTCTTTTTGAGAGGACTTCAAAGTTGGATGTAGCCTCAAACTGTTGCAAACATGGTATGTTCACCCTATTAATATTCTGTCCGTGCTCGAGTACATATTAACATATTTCTTATAAACTATGTTATTGTGTTAACTAACAATATATACTTTCTGAAAAAGCCGAACTCAGTGAAAAACCCGGAGGGGTGATGATGTTTCACCATGGAACAATTGCTAATAGAATATTTTCACCTAGTGAGCAATACTGGAAAGAGTAAAAAAGAAATTTTTATCTTCTCCTGCGTTAATTTTCGAATAAATAGATCAAGACGTACGTATCTATTGGTATGAAAAAATTCGAGAGATTTTAGAAAATCGGATGAATGGAAGAAATTACTTGGCAATATAGAATTACCACTTGTACCCGGTATAATGCTGGTTATAATATTAGTTGTACGTAAAATTATTTATATTCTTGTTTTCACGAATAAGTCTGGGTGATAAAGAAGAAGAATAAGCAGGTTTTTGCTGGTGAAACCTTGCAAAAATTAAAATAAATTGTGCTTCTAATTTTATCTTGATTTTTATTCAATTTAAATAATAAAGATATTATCTCGAGCTAATTCTGCTTCAATATGATTTTTAATTTCTGTTTGATCTGGCATAAGACTAGGGCTGAAAATTATCCAATTTGTTTAGTTTGTTCTCGACAGATAAAATACCTGTATATTTGTTTGATAGCAACCAAATAGCAACATTAGTGAAGGAAATTTTCTGATAACTTGGACTGTGGAGAATGTTTCAAAGAATAAGAGGCAACCTTCATAAGCTGGAGTAGCAAAAAGAGTATCTTGTTGGCAAAAAGTACTTAGGTATTAAATATTCTGATTTTTTAATTCGTTGATTTATAATGTATTTTATAAGCTCATTTCTTATCTAGTCTTTGTCTTTGGATAAATTACTCTCGAATGTACCCTTTATGTTTCTTTACGAACTTGTTTTCTCAATTTGTTACTTTATTTACTTAAAAAACGAGAGATTTGGAGGTCCTTGCAAAAGTTGCCTCTTAAATTTGAAATTCTAAAAAATGAAGTCGTAGAGGGAAAGTACCCATATTGGACTGTAAGGTCTCACATAAACAGGTACGGTAGATAGTACTTTGCCCTACGTTCTGTTCTGATAAGCTGGCATAAAACTTTTCGAAGTAGGCGGAAGTAGGTGAAACACTGAAAATGATAAATGTTACTAAAGAGTGATAACAGTTCAACCTCTCTTGATGATAAAATACGTGAAAAAAAGCAGCCACGTACCTATCTGTAAGTCACAATCAGTTATAGTACAATGACAGCTGATATCTATTAATTGTTAGTCCCTCATGCTTCAACGCACAATTATACTCATCTTTTGTTGACTCATGAATTTAATATGTACTCGTAATTTGAAAACGTGTGTTAAATAAGCTACATGCAGTTAAATAAACATAACTAGCAGGATCAATCAGCAATGAGAGGTGTACAAAATGAAGTAAGTACACAGATATATGAATCATTCGTAGAAAAAAAATTCTTTTGAAATCTCTCATATGAAATAAATAATTGTGATTTGAGCTATAGTCGTGCAAACATGAGCTTCGTGTCATTTCTTATTTTAGGCAATTTTTCTGCATTTTATTTTCATTCTGGCCCTTACCAGCGCGGCCAAAATCTTGGGTGTTTTCCCAATAAATGCTCGCAGTCATTTCAACTTTAATGGAGCTATTATGAAAACTCTAGCAGACGCTGGTCACCAAGTAACTGTCATTGCTCCCTACCAGCATGCTGAGCCCTACAAAAACATAATGAAGATCATCGATTCACGGCTAAATAAATCAGAAGTAAATGTACGTTTTGCAAATCGAGACTACAGAAAAATGTCTTGGTTGGAGTACGTGCAAATGTTCACAGAAACAATGGAGATAGACTGCTACAACACGGTTCAAATTAAAGAAGTTCAAGCAAGTATTTTTTACTTTTTTTTTTTTTTTTTTTTTTTAAGAATCCAACCACCTACAGTATTTTGAGTTCTAAGCTCACATCAGCGCCTTCTCGTGTAGAGAGCACTAACCTTTAAAATTAAAAATTTTTCCGAGTATGTATATGTGTAGTCTCTGCCTCGTCACATTATTAATTTCTTGTAATTTTCTATGTGCTCTGCAGTTTTAATTTTGCCAGAAACTTTTGTTTTTAATGGCTTAAATTCGATTTCGAAGTCTCGTATAACCTGAAAATTTAAAAATTTTCTTCAAAAAATTGTCAAAGTTTTCCTTGTTTAAATATAATAATTCCTAAATAGGTCTTTTGCTGTTACTTACTAATGATCATCCCTTCATTTTATTAATAAGCTTGGTCACTCTAGTGTTCGTATTGGCTGACTTTGCTTCAGGTTTAAGAGGAGGGGGCGAAAATTATCGGTCACGAAAAAAAAAACTTGATATGAAAAGTAAATAGAAAAAAAAAAACAAGTCATCAGAGTTTGGCACAAATAAACCAAAATTTTGGTTATTTCCTTCAAATTGATGCAGTTAATAAGATTTTATATTGGTAGGGGGGGTAGGTGGTGGGCTAATTTGAGCTCCGTGGGGAGGGATCATCGTCGCTTATGAGATTCTCTTGCAAATCTTCGCAGCGAACATTCAATATGGATTCTTGGATTGCTTAGAATATGTCAATAATGAAATTTTTCTACAATCTCAACTGCATTCCTTTATCACTAAAAAAAAAGTAATATTCCTGCTATGCTATTTTTTTTACTGAGAAACATAGGACAGTTTGTAGTGGAAATCACTCCTAAAATAATAATTATAAAATAAATATAGCATAAAACGTTATAATTTTGACAATTTTTAGAGTGATTTCTGTTGCAATCTTTTTAGCAGTTTTTTCTCTCATTATTTTTCTTATAAATAAATCGTGAAAATTATTGTCAACTTTTTTCAGTAACTTTTCGAACAACTTTTGAGGAAAAATTTTACTTAGTTGACTGATTGAAATTTTTTATTTTTGAAATTTCAGGATATCCTTTCGTTAAATGAAAATAAGTTTGACGTTATGTTCGTCCAGCTACTGCCAATGTACGAATGCTACCTTCCTATTGCCAAAAAGCTTGGAATACCAGTCGTTGGTACTTTTTCATTTCACGAGCACGCGATTGTTGATGAATCAATAGGAAATCCGCACCCTTTGGTGCTTCCTTTTACATTTCACTACAGTCCTAAGAAGATGACATTTTTTGAACGCCTGAAAAATGCCTATTACCATTTACGTATGAGAGCATATTACACGTGGGAAGTGTTACCACAAGTTGAAAGATTCTACAATCAGCATTACCCAACGTTCAGTTTGGCCTCTGATACTCAAGTTTCCTTACTTTTTATCAACAATCATCCAACATTCTTCTCCAGAGCTACGGTACCCAATTTAATAGAAATTGCGGGCATTCATATTCCTCCACCAAAACCATTACCAGAGGTAATTCATTTCCACAACAAAACTGCTGTAATCGTGTACCTTTGCTATTTTACTAACCCATTTTCAAACTTTTTTTTTTTTAAACAAAGTACAGGATGTAAAGAAATTTATCGACGAAGCCCAACATGGAGTCATATTGTTCTCAGTTGGCACAATTTCCGGAGGTAAGGTCATTGACCAGAATGTACGAGACATATTCAGGGATGTTTTCGCTGAATTACCTCAACGTATTGTTTGGAAATTCTCGAGTCCAGTTTCGAATCTCTCCGACAATGTGTTAATTGTGGATTGGATGTCTCAAACTGACATTCTCGGTAGGTTTAGTTTTATCTCTCTGTACGTACAATAAAAAGACTTTCAGTGTAATATCGGCCTTCTATACTAAGATACCTTTCCGGGGGAAGGAGTTGGAGGGCTGAGCAAACCGAGGGTCTTAGGGACGATAAAGCTTCTAGTTTTAAATAGTTTATTCGATTTATAATTTGGGCCTTTTTTTTAATAAGTTGCCTGTCAGGTCCCTTTAGAAATTAATTCTTCATTCTCTCCTCCTTTCTAAACTGCAACACAAATAGTCCTGCGGCTATCACCTTTCCAGAGATATTGACTTTTTTTCAGTACAGATGCTGATACTCATTTTTTCAAACATTTTATTCAACCAACTCACTAAAAGGGCCTGTAAACTTAATGAGTAATAGAGAAATCTATGAGATAGTAAGCTTTATTAACTTTTAAGTTTTCATTACAGCCCATAAAAATGTAAAACTATTTATTAGTCACTGTGGCATTGGAGGTACTTTTGAGTCTATTCATGCAGCAAAGCCACTAGTTCTCATGCCTATCAATTTTGATCAGCCTTCCAATGCTGCGCTACTGCATGAACTGCAAGTTGGCATTTATGTGGATATTAGAGCATTAACTAAGGAAACGCTTTTGAATGCAATTCGCCGAGTATTGAATGAGGAGAAGTAAATTTTTCTCTACTTTCATGTTTAACCTCGATTAACTATGTTCTCAATGGTTTTTAATACATGATGTTGTGTCATTAGGTACACAAAGAATATCCAAAGATTATCGCAACAGTTCAAAGATCGGCCTTTGTCACCACAGAAGAGTGTCATTTATTGGACTGAATATATAATGAGATATAATGGAGCGAGACATTTAGAAGCAGCAAGCAAAAATATGCCGCTGTATCAGTATTTGTTGCTCGATGTAGCTTCATTTATTTTGGCAATTAGTATTATTCTGTTCTCTATAGCTTGGTACTTAATGAAAACGTTATGGATATTATGCAGGTGGCAGATAAGGAAATTGATTTTTTCCACTGAGAAAAAAAATAGATAAAAATTTGATAAGGAAGGCTAACCTAAATATTATTTTATTTTATTTTTTGACCATTCACGTAAAATGAAGTGAATTATTGTCAAGTACTCTGTATTATTGTTGATATAAAATTAAGTTAATTCATTTTTATTCAAGTCAGTGTGAAAATATTGACATTTAAATGGTCTACGCAGTTTTCTCTCCGTGTGGAGAACACAGCAAAATATATGCAATATGAAGAGTACCTCTTACGTCACCAATTGAAAAAACAAATTATTCTAGTTACCTAAAATTAAAAGAATATTTCCACTCACTTATCATCTACGAGATTATTATAACATGTAAGATTATAATTTTAATTAATCTATTGCCACTGCGTTTTTATCTCATTGAAAGAATTGATATAAATTGGTCGGTCATTATCTGTTTGGGGAGCATAATGTGAGTTGTTGACTTCTTGTTACGAAAATAAAATCTTCATTATCATGAGGAAAAGTAGAAAAATAATTTAGTCCAAATGATCAATATCTAGGCTCGCAACGCGTCAGCCAGTGAATAAGTTTATTGCCTCTAAAATATTGTTGTTTGGCTGAAGAGCTACTTTCCAGAAAATGTCACAAATCATTTATTATGTAAGTATTTTCCACACCGAATACATAATTAAATACATAAGCTTACGAGTAAATTAGTCTACGAGTATATTGGTGGTTTATGAGAAAATAGGTATTGGAATTTTTCACGCTGAATCCGAATCTGCAGCCCATTTTACTCTACCTACGTCACGATTTAGACCATTTTTGGACCATTTTTCCCTTTTTATTAGCCATATCTCGCTGGGATCGAGTTGCAACCAACAACGACTCTGATTCGTGTTTAGCGACCTCGACAACCTCCATGCCAGGGCTAAAGTCGGAATTCTATTTCCTATATGCAAAATTCAAGAAATGCGAAGGTCTTGAATTTTTTTTATTGCGAGAAATTTTAATTTAATTGAAATAAGTTTGCAAATTATAAAATCAACTGTTCTTGAGCTACTGGATAATAAAACGAGTTTGGCTGAAAAAGAATTGTTGAATAGGACATTGCATATTTCAAAATAATCTCAGGATAAAAAACAGCATCAGATACCATTATTCAAAATTGACTGAGAGACGTGTAATTTATGTAATTTTTAAAATTTTTTTTTCAACAATCATAGTGAAAAAAAAAACAACTCAATGGTAGAAATATATCAACCTTATTAGGAACCAATTTAATTACTTTGGAAGAAGAAGCATCATATCACTTCGTGAAACACATATTCTGGTTTTTGAAAAAATAAGTAATTATGTCATGTGAAAGAATTCAATAGAAGATTTATTAATATGACTAGAATAAAATTAGTAATGGAAAAATTTTAACTAAATTTCAGTAGTATGATTTTGGTGTGTTAATATTTTTGAATATTTTGACGCGGAAAACATTTTTTTCAAATGGAAAAATATATTTTGAGGCTAAAATATGTTAATATTTCAAAAACTACTTCTTCAAGTCTGATAAAAAAAGAGAAAATCTAGTTAACACCTCCCACAGAAATTGAGTTGTTTCTCTCAAATAATAAATTTTTCTGTATTTATATAGCTGACAATATGGAGCTCGATTTATTTTATCATGCCCGTTTTCTCGGCACGAATACTTGGTATTTTCCCATTGGAAAGCAGAAGTCATTTCGCCTTCAGTGAAGCTATTATGAAAAGTTTAGATCTAGCTGGTCATCAAGTCACTATAGTCGGCCCGTACAGTCCATCATATTCATCCCATAATATTACAGTCATCAGTTCAAAAAATAGAAAAACTGGATTTTCAGTGAATCTAGCTCAAGCGGGTGATTCGTGGCTTGATATAATAACACATGCGATAAATCTGCTTGAAGAAGACTGTTATCGCCTCATGTCTATGAAAGAAGTTCAGGTAAATTCACTGTAGTGTTTTATACATTTACATGACTACTACAGTGGAGTCCTTTCCTTTCATTTCCAAATTCTTACCATTATATCGCTTCCAGTGCGTCATTTAAAAAAAAGATTCGAATTTTTAGAACAGACTATTTTTCTATTTTTCAACATGAAAAAGTACCTACTTGGTGTTAAATTGAGAAAATAAAGAGCGATATCTGCACGATACGAAAGCTTTATTTCAACTCACAAAAATGCAAGATCATCCGTTGTCAAGATAAGATATAACAAAAGAATAACGTAAAGGATGACACAGGTTGACTCATAACAAAAATGGCGGAACGAAGACAAAACGCATGGATAAAGAAAATGACTCAATTTTTTGACTTACGATGAACACTTGGGACTTGGGAGATTACGACTTTAGTCACTCAATCATGAATGATCTAAAATTTTCCCTCTTCTGTTCTCAAAAAATGACTTCAGGGTCGGGGGCCCATTTGGTGGAATTTTGATTATCTTCGTAGTAACCTTGGGCTTTTTGGAAAGTTGATTTTCAACTGTTAGTATAATTTGTACCTTTTTTTTTCCATTTCAAGGCTCTTGAAGACTTTGACATAATGTTCATAGAGGTTCTACCTATGGCCAAATGTTACTTTCCAGTAGCCAAAAAACTTGGTATTCCAATTATTGGCATTTCTGCACATCGTGCTCTTTATTATTCTGATTATCGTATGGCCAATCCAAGAATACCAGCAGTTTTCTCGAACGAAGGCATTTATATATACGGAGAAGTGACATTCTACAAGAGGCTAATCCATTTCCTTTACGAGATTATGTCAATGATAACCTTCATCTTAGAAGAAAGAAAAATGAGTCACTTTTATCAAAGTGTTTTTCCAGGCCAACATCCAATTGACTCGAGTTTTTCTTGGCTATTTGTCAATAATTTTGCCAATATCGATCCCAGACCACTAGTTCCAAATGCAGTCAATGTCGGAGGAATTCATGTGAAATTAGCTGAAATGAATACAGCACTGCCTAAGGTAGTATCTAGTCGTGCTTTTTTGTGTTTTCAACAGACGAAAATAATTTAGAAAACTTAGGATAGAGTCGAGAACAATGTATATTATAGATATAGGTATTTTACTGGTGGTCGTTAAATCCAACCGTTTTCACTAGCTTCTGAATGAGGAAGTAATCATTCAATCTAGTTTTTAAAATCTGTCTCTGCTTTTTTGAGAAAAAAAATTGTTCCCAAAAAATATTTAAAATGAAATGAAGAATTTTGTTGCAAAACGCAACAAACGCCATTTGGGAAGATT
Organism: Parthenolecanium corni; assembly: GCA_038050395.1. Classification (NCBI taxonomy): domain Eukaryota; kingdom Metazoa; phylum Arthropoda; class Insecta; order Hemiptera; family Coccidae; genus Parthenolecanium; species Parthenolecanium corni. Next base: position 1,744,398 of record JBBCAQ010000034.1, on the reverse strand, counting down.
TTGAATAGGGTATAATTCTTGAATTTTAATGAATTTAAACTCATAATAATGTTTTTCATTCAACATACCATTATTTAGTAATCAAAAAAATAGCTAAAAATATATAAAAATATATTATATTTGCTCTGGTTTGTTGAAACATTTGAAAAACAGCACAAGCATCAATTTTATAAAAGTAAAATTTCTTGGCCAAAGATATCTTTTTGGCTTAATCTTTATTACTTTTTTTAATATTTCAGCCACTGGAAACATTTATAGAGGAAGCATCTGACGGGGTGATTTTATTTTCATTGGGGTCAATCGTTCCAATCGAGACTCTGGGCCCAGTAAAATTGAATGCTCTGAAAAATACGTTTGCGAAGATACCTCAGAGAATACTTTGGAGCATTAATGGGTCAATAGATGGACTTCCAAAAAATGTTTTGTCTAGTAAATGGTTACCTCAAAAAGAAATTCTGGGTAACTTTATGATATTAAGTATCGCAACAAAGAGAGTAAATAACAATGGCGAGAAATGCTGCAGTTATTAAACTTGTCCTCTGTTTTTTCAGCTCATAAAAACGTATTGGCTTTCATAAGTCACTGTGGTGTCAGCAGTTTGTACGAAGCAATCTATTTTGGTAAACCGATAATACCAATGCCATATTTTGCAGATCAATTTAACAATGCTGGTGTTTTAGTCACTTTAGGAGCTGCCCCTTATTTTAGCTTCGATGAACTTACGGAAAAAACTTTAATAAAAACAATAAATGAAGTGATCCACAAAAAGAAGTAAGTAAACGTTATACCAGATATAATTATAGTCTAAATTGCTCATTAAAATCCAAAGGGTGAATCAGAGTATAAAAGAACTGGAGGAACTAGCTGATTCAAATCTATAATTTCTCCAGCAAAGTTTCTTGTACAAAAAACAGATTTTTATACTCAGATACTTTTTTTTTTCTATAATTGTAGGTACCGAGATAATATGGAACTTCTATCTCGTAAACTCAAAGATGAACTTAATTCGCCAGCTGAAAAAGTGGTATACTGGACAGAGTACGTATTGAGGTATAATGGAAGCTCAGATCTCAGGTCCGAAGCTGTTGGTATGCCAATGTATCAGTATTTACTTTTAGACGTAATTGCATTTATTATTGGCATTATTGTGACCCTTTTATTACTTATTTTCTTTTTCGTGAAGTATGCGATTAAAAAAGTATTTTGTTTTGATAACAAATCCGATCGCAACGTCAATAAAAAAATGATTTAATTTTTGATATCGTGTCTTTTCTTAAATTGGGTAATATTTACATTTTCATTGTACGTAAGCTTATGTACAATTTTGAATTTTACAACATTATATCAAGAAAGCTAAGAGGCTTGCTGATTTCTTTCAAAATGAAGCGTACGCAGGTAGGTACACTTGAAGGCTGTTGTGGCTAAAATAGAGCAAATGAGACAATTTCTGAGTCACAGGTTTACATTTTTATTTGAAGAGACATATTTTACGTATAATATGAGGCAGTGGTGAGACACACGAGTGAGAGACAGGAGTGGAGAGAACGGAAGTGAGCTAAAACGGTGGTTGAGAGATTTCAGTGCGTGGTAGACAATTTTTTTTGAAAGCATACTTACACGTTCAATATAGTACATAAATTGATTAATTATACCCACAGTAGATGACATAGTATTTTGAGAAGTAGGTTAGATAACTACGATTTTGAAAATATAACTCTTTCTACAAAATTATACTACAGCATTTTTGCTATCCGTTTATTCAGAATTTTAGCAGAATCAGAATCAAATTTTTACTGTAATTTTTCTGATTACTGCAATTAATTATTATTTTTTAGTTATTATGACACATAATACTTTAACGTAGACTATCTACGTAATACACTGTCAATCATGATTTTATAAACTGATTGAGTTGCAAAACGAAAAAAAAAAAATCACTGTTAAATTTTAAATTTTCATTATTATCTTAAAATATATTCTGCAAGTCCTTTTAATTTTCACTTTTCCCGTTCAAACTATAAAATTATACCATTGATCCATTTCCACTCGGTTAATGCGTAGTTAGAAAATTTTGTGTTTGGAGCATTCGAAGGATGATTTTTTTTTGCTTCAAATTTTAACCCAATATATCAGATTTTCTATTTTTCACATAACTGAAACTTGAAATTTTTATTTTCTGCTATAAAATTAATTTTTCATCGTTTCAAAATTGAATATTTGAAGATTTTCGAGTACATTTACGAGTTGAAGCAGTTGTTTTTCTGAAAATGAACGTTGATAATAATCGAACGAGGGCATATTGATGGGTAAATTAATAATTATTAATGGTGTTTAGACATCTGAGAACGTTTCTGTGCGATAAATAAATTTATTTTACTCATCTGTCAACTATAAAAAATCATTTTTCCACGACGAGAAACACGAAAAAGGAACAACAAGATTGAAAGTGCGACGTTTTTGTTTTGGTGCTTACGATACGGTATTTCTGTGTACTATAAATATTCACCCAACGTTCGTACTTCGCATTTTCTTTGTTTACGTTTTCTCGTTGTCGTGTCAGTTACTGCGTTGCTCTAGTGACCTACTTTCTCATCATGTCCGTATCTGGTGCATTGGCGTCTGTCGGTACTCCGAAAATCAAATCTCTGAAAGTGAAATCCACGAAAAAGGCTTCGTCTCATCCACCTACGGCTTCATTGGTGAGTAATGCGATCAAGCATTTGAACGAACGAGGTGGTTCTTCTCTGCAGGCCATCAAAAAGTTTATCAGCAGTACGTATAAAATCGATGCTGAGAAAATTGCTCCGTTCATTAAAAAGTATCTGAAATCGGGTGTCGAGAAAGGTGTCCTCATCCGCACCAAAGGCACAGGTGCTTCAGGTTCGTTCAAGTTGGCTGCTGGTAAAGTAGAAGGGACGAAGAAAGCTGCTGTCAAGAAACCAAAAGTGACTACTCCTAAGAAAGTCTCGAAACCGAAGAAGAAAGCTGCATCTAAGAAACCCAAGTCTGCTAAACCGAAAAAAGCTAAGAAAGCAACCAAAGCTCCGGCAGCGAAGAAGCCAAAAGCTCCGAAACCGAAGAAAGCTTCACCTAAGAAGGTTGCCAAGAAACCAGCAACCAAGAAGTAAATTATATCATCGAGCAAAAATTAAAACGGCCCTTTTCAGGGCCACCAATTTCATTTCTTAGAAATTGAAAGTTATTATTAAAACGTGATTAGTTTTTTTTTTTTCATTAATTGCTAAAAAGCAATTTTAATTAGCAGGTGTCTGGAAAAAAAAACTGTAGATATAAGTTTTGGAGAAATTCCTCAGTAGTGAGGTTTCTTGAGACTCTTAGAAAAATTTTAAAAAATTCCAGTAGCAATTGTTGATTCTCAGTTGTTTGCTAGTATCGACCAACAGGTTTTCCAATACTTTTATTGTCAAAAGTAAACTCAGAAGGTTTAGTGTTGGTCAATATTTAGTAGATGTTGGAGTTACGTGATTTTTGTATTTTTTTAAAATTATGAAAAATTACAAATTCTGGCCTATTGGGTCGAATAAAACGACCTCATTTGGTGGAATAGAAGTGCAGAAAATGAAGATTGAAAATTGGTTTGATTTTGACTAAATTTCCGACTTAGGTAATTGAAGAAAAACACTAGAACAGCATCATTTTTCAAAATTCTAGATCTTTTTTTAATGTTCATTTATAGCACTTCTATGGCACCTAGTGAGGCATTTGTGCAATTACAGCACTCGGCTTTGCCTCGTGCCGCAAACATTGCACTTGGTAATCATATACTTTCCTCTGCCATTGGGTAATCTATTACTAATAATTTACTATGTTGTCTTTATTTCATTAAACTTCCTAGGACTTTCGTATAAATAACTAGTTAGTATTATTATATTATATTTACTGGCTTGAAGTTCAACGTAATAAATTAAATATACTGAAATGAAATTTATCAGAGATAGACGTAGTAATTTTTTTTTTAAATTTCTCCTTCTTTTGAACTTGACAAAGGTTGAAAAAATGGTCTTTTTACCAAGAAAATATATGTATGAGTCCAATATTGTATTATTGCAATAATTTTCAAAGTTACAGTAATGTAACTTTTTTACTGTTAGAGAAATGCAACACAAATACTTTTTTACCAACTGATGCGATTAATCTGTTCAAAGCTGACTTCTTAGTTAATTAGTGAAGAAAATATGTACATAAGAAAAATGGATGATAAGAAGGTAACCCTTTTGTTAAGTAAAAGCAGTGTAATAATATTATCTTATCGCTAATTGTTCTGCAGTGATATGTGTGTTTTTTTTTTCATTTATTTGAATCCAGAGGGGGAAATGGGAGGAGAAAGAAGGGTTTAACTTTTGCAGTTGAACCTCAGAGTTGAACACCCAAAAAATATTAGCACGCGACCTACTGCTATGCACAGTACCAACTACTGTGAATTTCTAATATTCACCTACCTCTCTGTTATAATGGAAGTGATGAAACTCGTTTTTCTCAGCTTATGACTGGTAATTTTCAATCATTTTTTTATTGAGTGATTTTAAGATAATTTTTAGACATTTTTCTATGATCCCTGTGATTTATTCAAGCTGATTTGAAAGACCGGATGAAAATGAAACTGTTGAAACTTATTGTAAGTAGGCACCATACTAACTTTTTAAGAATATAATACATGTTTTTAAGAATCATAACACACTATATTTATGTAAAACTTTTCCTAACCAACTTGCAATCAGGTAAGGTCATGAAAGATGATAATATATTTCTCTCTAACTGGTCTGTCGAACAGTTCGACTTATTCATTTCTAATGTGAATGTTTCTTGTGTGTGTGTTTGGGGGGGGGGGGGTAGGATTGGAATGGTGGAAGGACATGTTCATAAAATGGATAGATTGTATGGGTCTAATGGATGGTTGTGGTGCGAGCAGGTAATGAGTACAGGGTTTGAATTTTGTGAGGGGCGAGGAGGTGAGTAATTTTGTAAAGCTACCCACAGCCAGTTCTCTGATATTGGTTCTCTTTTTTTTCTAATTTTTCTAAATTAATGAGCGCCTATAAGCCGAATAATAATATGGTTAAAAGTCGTTCTCAAATTAATAAGCATCCATTTCCATAGCCCATAACTGCTAAATAATGTGAATTTTATTCATTTTCAGGAGTTAGTATATTGCTGCGTTTATTTGGTCAAATTTTCACATTCAGCTAGAATTTTGGGTATATTCAACTTCGAAGGGTTGAGTCATTTTTACTTTCATGAAACTATGATGAGAAGTTTAACTTCAGCTGGTCATCATGTTACCATAATTAGTCCATTTGAACTGCAGCATCCTCATGAAAATATTACAACTATAAATTCAAAATCCTACATCCTAGGAAAGGACAACAGTGTTATGAAAACTTTTGCACGAGCCAATTTGCCTTATCTGCCAGCCGCAATACAATCCTTGAAAATTTTTGATCAAGATTGTCGTAATGTAATTTCACTTATACAAGAAAAAGTGAGTCTTCATTTTATACCATTACTCATTTTGATGAATAAAATAGCCATCACCTGAAAGGATGCTTAGAGTTCGACCATAAATAGGTATTTACCTATTTAAAATTTTCAAAAGCTCATTCCCGCCCTCTACCGAAAATGCTAACATACTTAAATTTTAAATTTTTGAAAATTCGTTTTCTACAGATGGACAACTTCCAGGTAATCCTTTATTTCAGCAAGCTTTTTATTAAATTAAATAAATTGACAAATTTAAAATTTCTTCCGCAGAATTTGCCAAATTTCGATGTTATGTTCGTAGAGCTGATGCCAATGAATCAATGTTTCATGCCGTTAGCCAGAAAAATAGGAATTCCTGTTATAGGAACTTTATCATTTCGTTCGTTTTTAAATGTGGATAAAGCTGTGGGACATGTTCGTAACCCTTCTGTATTGCCAGCTGAACTGTTTTATGTGAATGTAAAAATGTCTTTTTATGAGAGATTAATAAATTTAGTGAACGAATTAACTCAGATGATTGGATATTTACTTGAAAAAAGAAAGGCTGAAAAATTATTTGATGATCTGTTTCCTAAAAAAGAGTCTCAGAATTTGGACATTGCTTTGGTTTTCATCAATAATCATGCCAGTCTTCAATTTACAGCTTCGGCGCCAAATGTTGTGAATATTGGAGGACTTTTGGTGAAATCAGCTAAACTGAATTCTCTGCCAGAGGTAAGCCCATATACTTTAATTACCAGAGGTTAAACGTGACACAATTGTCACACGTAAGCATTTTTTGCTCACGTGTGTTTCTCTCTCAATTTTTCCTTGGGCGTGAGATGTATCGTCAATAAGGTGAGAATTTTCCTGATTCTTGTAATAGAATACATCAGTGATCAACAGTCTCTTATATAAGGATTCAAAAATAATATATAATACTGATGAATTCAGTTTTCAAGTATAAAAGAACTACGAATAAAAAGTTTTATAGGTTCTAACTCTTTTACAGGAATTGCTGTACGGAAGCTGTTTTCAGCTTTTCAAATTTGATCTCCTTGCTTCAAATTGAACTCACAATTTTGAAGCTAGGCCAGGCTCTTCGAACTTCATGGTGACTTTGAGCTTAGCTCTAATAAATTATGAATCATACTGGCTGACTCGAAACTAAAGTGAGTTGGTCTAGCTTGACTAAAACTCCCATGAAGTTTAAGGAGCTAGTCTGGCTCTTTTGGCTCAGATCAGCCACTTCGAAATGGACAAAACCCTTGAAAATGCTTTAAAATTTTCAATTTTTTCATGGAAAATCAAGAAGTCACTTTCTCGACAGCATTTGAGAAGAATATCAAAAATTAGGAAAATTTTTTCCTAATTTTTAATTTTTAATTGAACCAAATAAGAACAAAAAATGGAAATTAATCGCAGATAAGAAATTATGAAAATTTTAAAACAGGCTACAAGGTGAGAGATTTGAGTATAGTAATTTTCATTATTTTTAATGTGAAAACTAGGATAATGCAAAGATTCGTTGGAGATCATCTTGATAATTGTAGAACCTTTTACTCTCTCAGATAAAATAATTTTACCAATTCCGTAATAACTTCTACAATAAATCTTGACTGTCCCTGTTTTTCTTTTCAAACCAAAATGGTGGAAGTTTCTACTAAAACCGTTTCTCAGTGTAGCTATACTCTGAAGTTATAAACAACTCAAAAATTGCATAAATATGTGAAATTCATCCACATTTGACAATTAAGGATTAAAACTGCCAGATTATTTTGACAAACCAATATTATCATACTGATAGAAAAAAAATTATAGTCTATAAGAGGGTGGTGTATAGTAAATACTCGACTACCGTCAAATGGGGCGACTTTACACACTTTTTTTAATGTTTTTCAACTTTGTCCTTTAATAACTCCTCCAATTTTCAAGCTACTGAAGTGAATTTGGTTTTAAAATTTGGGTTCAACATTTCTCAACACATTTGTAAAAAAAAGTTTGAGTTTGCAGCCTTCGTTCTATTTTTTATGATTTTTCAAAAAATTTGAGTAAAAGTCACCCCTCAATCGGACGACTTTACCCATCAATTTGTTACTGACGGGTTATTGATGGGTGAAAAAATTTGAGGATGTTTGTACTGGGACATACGATTGGAAAGAAACTAGTCAAGTACAAATTTCAACCGAGTGAAACCGAACTGAATATTTTGACTTTTGAGTGATTGTGGTTAAAAAGAAAATACGAATAAGAAAAAGGAAAAAAACCATATCGCCGCTTCATTTTCTTGTTCTGTTACTGGGGGAAGTGAGGTAGGGGCGGAGATCTTTTTTTTTCTTTTCCTCCTTTTACCTGCTTCTATCCAAATCGTATTTCGGTTTTAATTTTTGCCTGGCAATAAGTGGGTAAAGTCGCCTCTTAAATGTAAAGTCACCCCGTTCGACGGTACTTACTTTGAATAAACATTTTCAAAAATAAAACAAAATTTGCATACCTTTTATTTGCAGCAATTAAAAAAATTCATAGATGAAGCAGAACACGGAGTGATCCTTTTTTCATTAGGAACTTTAGCATCCAGCGATGGTGCAGATCCCCACTTAACGTCCATCTTGAAAAATACATTCGCAAAAATTCCACAAAGAGTAATATGGAAATACAGTGGCTCTATAGAAGGAATATCTGATAACGTATTTCTTAGCCCGTGGACTCCACAGAAAGAAATATTGGGTAAATAATTGATGCTAATGTTTATAGGTGCTATACTTCAAAGATAATTTCGTTTATGTTATACTTATTTATTTTTAGCTCACAAAAATGTAATTGCCTTCATCAGTCATTGTGGTATAAGCAGTACGTACGAAGCAATTTATTTTAGCAAACCCATGATCTTACTGCCAGTATTTGCTGACCAACCAAGCACTGCTGCTTTATTGAAATATCTCGGAGTTGGGTTTCACTTGAATATCCGGCAATTGACTGAAGAAAAATTACAGGAAGCTATAGAAGAAGTCATCAGTAATCGAACGTAAGATATCTTATCTGAAATACTGTTGTTGTTTTTTTCCAAATTTCTTTCATACTTGGTATGGTGGTTTTCAATGATTGTAGATACCTCTTAAATATGGAAAAACTGTCACGAAGATTTAGAGATGAGCCCAAATCTCCAGAAGAGCTTGTTGTTTATTGGACAGAATACGTACTCAGACATAAGGGAGACGCATTGAGATCTGTGACTGCTGATTGTCCTTGGTATCAGTATTTACTACTGGATGTATTTGCATTTGTTATTATTGTTTCAGTATTGGCAATAGCTTCTGTGTTCATGTTTGCGAAGAGTATATATATAGTTTTCAGATTTCTCAAGGAAGATTATTTTATTGAATAAAAGAAGTCGTAAAAAAAACATTAATAAATCTTCACCTTATATTTATTTTCTATAAATATCTAATGAATAAAAAAATTGGCTAACTACCTTCTTCATTAATGATAGTGAAAACAAATGAGCTAAAGGGAACACAAGTTACACTGTTACATAGGACTACTTACTTATAGTCCCTATTTTTTATGCGTCTTGGAGAAAATGCTAAGAAAATGAGAAAAATAACTTTGTTTGTGTGAAATATAGAATTTTTTAAGTGATAATGCCTTGAGAAAGCTTGGCTAACCTTTAATTCAATCGAAAAGCATTTTGCAAAAATTAATGATACATAGTTCTATTTTTCAAAGAATTGAAAAAAATTCAATCGCGTGGTAAGATTTAAGATGTAACAAGTCAATTTTTTTAATAGAATTCTGTATACCTAGGTATATTGCGAAAATTAAAATCCTGTTTTGCAAAGCACTGTTAAATTCTGATTAATTATGAATTTCCTTGGTTTGAAAATTCTTGAAGATTTCTATTTTTAAAAAAAATTGACATTCTAAATTCCTCTCTTTCCGCTTCCATCGCACTTTCCTTTTCCTTTTAAAAATTTTCCCTCATACCTCCCTTTATCTTCGAATTTTTGAAAGACATTTCTTATTTAATGTAAGTAATTTTCGAAAATATGTATAATGTAAATCACTTTGTAGACTAATAATGTAAGACATATTAGTACCTACATTCTGTGGTTACGAGTTTTCAGAAAATGTATTTTCTGTTTTTTTTTTTTTTTTTCTCCGAATTTGCAATTTTTCTACATTATAATTAACAACGTATATATTCCTCGAATTTTTCAACAAAAATCAACCTTCGTGAAAGTCAAGGTTTTCATTTATCAGATAGGTTTCTGGTATAATTCTTTTTATTGTTCAACTTTTGTCCAACAAAAATGTTTGGTACTGGAGGCTATAGGTACGTATTAAAAAATATTTTCTATATTCTCTTCGTGAATTAGGAACTTTAAAAACGGGGGGGGGATGGGGATGGCAAAGATCAGGTGTATGTATAGGTAGTTGTTCTTATCTTGAGGCAATGAGTCGGTTTTTTTTTTGGCTTTTTGACATTACGTATAGACTGAGGAGTTTTTACCAAAAATTCTACCAACTCACGAATTAGTAAAATCTATAAAACCGTTAGGTACGTTCAAATTCACACCAATCACAAGCAGTGGCGCACCCCGAAATTTTCTAAAGGAGGGGCTGAGTCTTAATTTATCCCTCAGATATAAATTTTTCGAAATATCCCAGCGAAGCGCGGAATTATTCAGTTTTTTAAAATGAAATTTGATGGCCAAGGGGGGTCTGCAGTCCCTTCAGCCCCCCCTCAATAACATAAGGTAGGTAGAGTAATTATATGGACATTTATAAAGCAGTCACCAATATTTAGAAGTATTGAAAATTATTATTCCGAGTTGAAATTACTTAGAGACGAAAGAATTGCTTTCACTCAAATTAGCCATAAAAAAATTGTTAACAGATATTTTCGGAATTTTAACTTACTTAATTATTGATCTTTTTGATTCAAAATTGGTATAGTATTCATGTTCGTCGTTATAATAACTGATTGGTAGGTCACAACATGTAAACAAGTAGGTATATTGTGGTATACTAAATAATTCCACTAATTACTGAAGAATGAAGTGTGAAGTCATACATAGAACCAACTTAGACTGTTAAAATTTACACTGCTAAGAGGTCGAAAGAATTTTCAAACTGACCGACTAATAAAATTGGCATCCGATTTTTTTTTCATGTGCTCATTAGCTTATTCTAAAAATAGAAAAAAAAAATACAACTTGTCTCTCAGCTGTGTGTTTGCTGCGACAGAGTTGAAAACAATTTTGTATTCTGTTCTAGTCTATCAGAATACATGTTGCATGAAACTTGTCTAGTACAGCGAGTTCATGTTTCCATTTAACATTCGTAATCAACCGCTTTTTGCCCTCCGCCAACTACCTTTAGTCAATTTCAATCGTTATTCGAATTAATTTTTTTTCAAAACAACTTCGTTATTATTCATAATTGCCGCGTGATTGGTGTGGTTATCAAGAGTGTCGGTTCTGGCAGAGTGACCTGTGCTCGTTTCTTTCAAACACCAGCCATGAGATTAAAGGTATGTAAAACATGTGCAGTTTTATGAAATTTTTCAAGTATAATTTTGGGCAAATATGTTCGTTTTTCACGTTTTTATTAGGGAGCACTGAAAGTTGAGGCACGAAATATTAATAATTTTTACATCAAATTTTTTAGTGCAGTACACTATCTGGAGAACAATTCAGTTTTACTTGAGATATTACGAGTATCTAACGTAAAAATACATATTTAACAGTAATGTAATTTGAACAGTTTGGTATCAATACACAAGATGTCCAAAAAGTAAAATTTTCAGAAAAAGCAATTTGTATGTATCATAGTTTATATGGCAGTTATTGAATTGATTCCCAAAATTTGAAAAGTATTCGAATTGATTCCCACTCCATTTTGGGTGTACTTGAATTGATTCCAATCTTCTTTTCACATACAATCGAATTGATTCCCGTAGCCTAACTCATACCCGATGTGAGGAGACTGCCTGAATGAAAAGACTGAATGAAATAACTGAACAATGAAGTGCACTTGCGATAGGTAACAGTTCTATTTTTATGAATCTGACTTACGTACTTAAAATGTTATCAGTTTCATACAAAATGCAACGGGAATTAATTCGATTATACGTGAAAAGGAGATGGGAATCAATTCGATTAAACATAAAAGTAAGGTTGGAATCTATTCAATTGCCTTCTGTTCGTGAAAATTATTAGGGAATCAATTCAATAACAGCCGTTTATATGTACGTGTCCCAAATTTTTTGAAGAGGTTCAAATGAAAGGTATATGACCCCAATCTTCACAATCAACCAACTTTCACTTCAACTCATCTATGGCTAAAAAAAGCTAAAAAAGTAAAACTCAAAAAGATAAAAAATTTTGTCGGATGATATTGATGGCTAAGAAATGGAGTTACAAGAAAAATCAGTTAAGAAGTGGGTTTTTTGTTGAATTTTATAGGAGGAAACATGTTCGACATATTTTTTATAATTTTGAACATCTTGTGATTTAATATTAAAGTTTTTCTTTGGCCGATATTACCCAAAAAGTCTTGAAGTTTTGAAGATTTTGTGTAAAACTGATAGTGTTGCTAACAAAGTTACCAGAAGCAAATTTTTAAACCATCGATAAGATATTAATAATCTTTTCTTTTCTCACCTACCAGTATTTTCTTCATTGTGTTAATTTTACACTTTAAATATACATAATTACTTAGGTACTTTGAACAGCTAGATTTTGAAGCTCTAACTACGTTCACAGGTCTATTTTTTCAGTTTCCTCCTGTGCCTGAGCGCCACAAACGCAGCTCGTATACTCGGCATTATGCCTATAAAAGCGAAAAGTCACTTCTACTTTCACGAAGCATTATTCACCAGTTTGACATCAGCTGGACACCATGTGACTCTCATAAATCCATTTTCATTGCGCAATCCGGTACACAACTTCACTATTATCAAGCCACCTGCGGAAGAGGTTGAAAATACAAATCCAATGTCTCTAATTGCCAGCATCCAAGTTGATATTTTCACTAAGTACGAATTTGTGATCAACATGGCACTTCAGGATTGCGAAAATGTAATAAGGATGCCTTTTATCCAGGTGAGCACAAAACGTACGTATATGCCTTTAATGCCAGATTTATGACCTACAAAGGGTGTAGTAGGTAGAGTGTCTCAAAAAAATTTTATCGAATCTCCTTGCTGGCCATTGGACAGTTAAATGCCTGATTTTTTAAAATAATCCTTGAAATTTTATTTGAAAGTTATTGTGCTACTTATAACTCACTTGTAGAATTTTTTTTAATTCAAAGGTTTGTTTCGGATCCACAAATTAAGTTTTTTCTTTTTATTGTACAAAAGCAGTTTTTCAGTGGAATACAACCCAGAGGCTCAACATCATAGAAACTGGAAATAGTCTCCAAAAAAGCTCAAAATAAGTCTTCATAGTCTTATAACCAAATTGAAAATTATTTAATTCCAAACCACCAAAGTACGAGTATTTTCTCAGCACACTTTTTTTTTATGATCATCTTTCCTCTCATAGATACTCGAAGCAGATCTACTTACTACATTACCGGAAAAACAAAAAACATAAAAAAAAAGAAAATTATCAATCTTTGCATAATAAACTACTTTTTATGAATGTTAAATTAATATTATTGGGGAGAACCAGAGGTTCTTGGAAAAAAATACAGCAGAGCGAAATTCAATCTCTCTTTACGCTTCACTGTATGAAAAAAATACTTGAGGCTATACCGCATAAATGTCTTCTTTAAATGAACTAAATTGTCTAACCTCGTTCTAATTCCATATTTTTTCTCTTTGAATGTAGATGTTAAAATGGCTCTTCAACAATCTGCTGTAACATCTAGTACTCCCTATATTTGCACAATTCATTTTTTATTGTCTCGCCATTCATCATTCAACTTTGAAAATATTAAGAGTATGAATAGCTTTAGGATAATTCATTGTAAGATTATTTCTTCTCATCTCCGTTCATCTTCTCGAGATGACCTCGAATTTTTTCTTTAAGTCAGTTTTCTTTAAACTGTATATTAACTCTTGGCTAAACTCCAAAATACATTAATCTTTTCCACTCACTACCTTATAACGTTTGAAATGTTCTTACAACAAAGAAATAGGAAATGATTAAAAATGAAGTCGTAAAAAGTGAAATAACATTTCAGCCGAAAATTCATGGTCTAGATAATTATTCTCCCTTAGTATCAGAGCTAACAGAATTCTTCCGCTATACCTACTGAAAATATTTATACAGTTACTTTCTCACTACTGCATCTCTGAATTTTGCTGCCCAAGTCCAAAACCAGCTGTCCCACAAAAAAAATTACTCTTTTTTTGGTTGATTTAGCATCAGCCAATTCTAAAATTTAATTTAAACTCAAAAAATTGGGCCATAAATTTTCTCGACTTGGCAGATTTTGGACTTCGGACGCGGTAACTTTCTGAACGAGGAAATGGTTTACCTTTCACCCTAATCGTTATCTAATATTTTTAAATTTCAGAATTTGATGAAATCGCGTGAAAAATCATTCGACGTTATATTTGTGGAACTGTTTTACCTACACCAGTGTTACTTTCCTATTGCAACAAAACTTGGAGTTCCAGTAATTGGTACTTTCTCTGGACTTACCCTTTCACCTGTGGATTTTGCGACAGGAAATCCGAACAACCCTTCTGTCAAACCTTTCGAACTATCCCACTTTGGATTGAAGATGTCATTTTTCGAACGCCTTCAGAATGTATACCACCATTTACTTGACTATTATATGGTAAATTTCATGGCTCACAGAAAACTGCAGAAATTCTATGAAAAATACTACCCCGATTCTGATCTGATTCGTGATACAAAAATTTCTTTGGTATTTTTGAACGATCATCCGAGTTATGTGCCCAAACCAATGGTGCCGAGCATTAAACACGTGGCTGGTTTACATCTGGAAGGTTATAGAGGAAAAGAGCTGCCAAGTGTGAGTATGAAAAATTCGTAAAAGCTTTAATTAATAATTATAAAGCAGGAGATGAAGTCCTTAATTAATTTACTGAAATTAATATGGCTTGATTTTTTGTTGTAATCAGAGGAAAAATTTTGGTTTATTAATTACAGCTGCCTCAACTTTAACATTCAGTTTTAAAGATTAGTTTTAGATTAGCTTTTTTTTCGTCTCATAATTATTATTTAATCTTGTATTATTATTCAACTTAGCATTTATCTTATAAATTTCTATCCTTTTTATATTTGTTTGGTTTACTTTATTCCATGGAATATCAATGTTCAGTGTTACATTTAATTTTTACTAGGTTGCTCCGTAGTCCACGTCGACGTCTAAAACACTGCATAAAAATTACAATTTCCACGAGTTTTTAGCTTGAAAGTACGCTTGAAATTTATAAATATCTTTTTTTTCTTAGGATTTCGCTTAGAATTTGCTCAAATGATATGTTAACCTTGAACATTCCCTATGCTCAGATGAAGCTGTTTTTTTCAATTCCATTTTTTTCACCTTTTTTCAAGTCATTAAACAATAAGTTTTTTATAACCTTCAAAAAATACCCTCAAATTTTGAAAATCAATAAAGAGCTTTGTCCGGGCATAGAGAATATCTTTTAAAGTAACACTAACATAATATGCAAATTTGAGCCAATTCTGTGCTAAACGCAGAGAAAAAAATGGTAAATCGTATGAACTAAGTAGGTACTTGGAAAAAGCAAATGAGACCTTAGTCTCCAGCTTGAGAAAGTGACAGTGACATGCAGCATTTAAATAAAATGATTCTCATTAGTTATAATTATTAAATTAACGTGTTATCTAATTTTCAATCCAGAATTTTCGTGAATTCGTAAATGGGGCTCAGCATGGAGTTATTTTATTCTCGCTGGGATCTATCGTTAGTGCAGCTGCATTGAGTGCCGAACTAAGATCAGCTTTGAGAGATACCTTCGCAGCCATACCTCAACGTGTGATTTGGAAATTTGACGAGAGAATTGCAGGCTTATCAGACAATGTAATGGTTTCCAATTGGGTTCCACAAATGGACTTATTAGGTTCGTATGGTACTTATATACTCGTAGTTGTTGGGAAATGATCTCACCATTATATGAGAACATTTTTTAGTTAAATTTCTTCTACCTTGTATATAGCTAATCCGAAAGTAATCGCTTTCATGACTCATTGTGGTATAATGAGTAGCTACGAAGCAGTTTATACTGGCAAGCCGCTAATAATGATGCCAATATTCGCTGACCAGCCTTCTAATGCAGCCAGATTCCTAGAACTTGGTGTCGGAATTCGTGTGCACCTGCTGCAAACCAATAAAGAGGAGTTATTATATGCGATTAATGAAGTTGTCAATAACACGAAGTAAGCTTTATAAGTACCTGCGGTGCATCCTACGGAGAGGGGAAGGGAACTGAAGCACCTCTTTGGCATTAATTTTCACAACAGAAAAATGTATAACGTGTGTTTCAAAAGAGTAACATAAAATATGTCGCCAAATGCTTCAATCTAGTAATTGATTATAGTTTTGCCAAATTTTATGCTCACTGGAAAAATTCAGTTACCTGCTCGCTCCATCACATTTCTATTTTTCTTACCCGCAAGTAGGTATAGCATTTTATAAAATTTGTGTGAAAATGACAGAATTTCAATTCATTAGTGTAGAAAATCAATGTGTCTGGATATCAGGATAGCATAATTTTTTCTCCAGAAAATGCTCCTCCTTCTGGAATTTACAGTAAAAACAATAATTTTAATTTGCGAATTTTGAAGCTCTACGTTTATCAATAGTCATTTCTAACTTTTAGATACCGTAAAAACATGCGCACCCTATCTGATATTATGAAAGATGTCCCCATCAGACCTTCAGAATCTATCGTATACTGGACCAATTATGTCGTGAAACATAATGGAGCCCTTCATATGAGGACAGCGGGAGCTGATATGCCACTTTATCAATATTTACTGCTGGATGTGATCGGTTTTATCGCAGCTGTAGTAATTTCATCAATTTGTTTGCTAATTTGCTTATGCAAAAGGATATACCGTGTTTTTTTCATTCCTAAATCGAAGAATACTGCTGAAGCGAAGAAAAAGAAGCAGTGAAATTAATATTTCTTTGCTCTGGCTGAATACTGCACTACAGTTTGATGACCTATGTTTGAAGTTTGCAGTTGACCGAATATATAATATACTTATATAAACAACAAAATGCTTCATCTGTTTTGTTGAGAGTCAAGTTTCAGGAGGTGTTTAAAAACGGTAACTGAGGCGATTTTTTGTAAAACGATTTTGTTTACCTTCCTCGTGTTAATATCGATAAATTTTATACGCAGTCCATACAGGTAATTAGGACATAATATTATCTAAGTCTTCTCGGTAACGAAATGTAAGTACATATTATATATGTAATATGTATAGTCAATCTCATACCGTACGTCAAAACAAAACCACTGGTCGATAAAAAAAGGTCGAAGTTCGAATTAGACATAAAGGTATCTGTTCATTCAACTTTTCAAAGTAAGATCTAAGGGAAGCTTCATTTCATTCGAACTGAAAAAAAAAAAAAGGTCAATAATCTTTAAACTGAGACAGGGACTCACACCCTTCAATCCACAAATATTTGTCTTTTAGACAAACAGACCCTCTACTTTGTCAAACGTGAAATTGTCCTTATTATACTATCCAGTATATTTTATTAGACTGTGTTCTATGTAGCTATGAATCCAAGACAATCACGTCATCAGACCTCCTAAGCAATAATTTTCAAAACTTTGGAAAAATTAATATTTTATATGAAAAATTAATATAAAATATATTAAATAGTATGCGGCGCTCTAATTTTTCACATATGTACCTACCTGGTCATAAATTTTAAGCAACAAGGAATGAAAGTTAACAGTTGTTCCAAAGTCATATTTTCATACGAGATCAAATAATTAGCTATTTATTCGAAATTAGTAGAATTATAACTATAGAAAATCATAGTATAACAGTGTCGCGCTTCTTCTTAAGTATTTTATGAAGTTATTAATTTTTTTCAAAGAACGAAACAATCAAAGAACTTTTAAAACCGATTTAGCCTTCAAAATGAAATTTTAAATGACGAAGTTATGAATTTATTAAATGCACAAAATTCTGACGAGTTACCTAGTTGACCTTGAAACACCATCTTCCGCTTATAATGTTAAACTTATCCCTCCGCATCTCTCATTCTTGTCATCTCTATTTAGTAACTAAATAATTCATCAATTTATTACTGTGCAGTGTGCACTTTGCAACGAGGAATTTGTAAAACGTGTGCGCAGAAGCATAACCATTATTTCATTACTAGCCAGATGTGCTCATGCGTTACAAAATGAATTCTCGTTTTCAATATTTTGTCCTCGACATGGTCGCCTCATCGTGCGTTTGATTAGAACTCAAATTTGTATTTGTATTTTGTTGATTTTACTCGTGTAAGTGTTGAACTGTGCCCATACGAGCAATGAAGTTTAAGGTAGGTCCTTTTTTTCAAAGCTTAGGACATCAAGTAGGTCATCGATCATGCTGACCTTTCCCTTCCTAAATCATAATTAATTATAGATTTTTTACATACCTACGTAATTTTTTAAAATTGTAACAAATAGCATTTATTTCATTGTTTCTTGAGATGTTGTTTCAACAAACTTGCCAATAAAATGGATTGTCGTTAGATTCTACTGGCTTTTACTTAATTGGAGGTGTACCTTTTCTAATAATTAATTTCGTTGAAATGTTATGAATAACTAAGAAACCAAGTGAAACTGAGGAGGTATAGCCAATTAGTATTAAATAAAGAGTTGGTTGGTTATAAAAACTTGCCAAATTCATGCTCTGTTTGATTAACTAACCATAAATGGTAGGTCTTTTTGTCCAGTTTCATTCTGTGTCTATGTTCGACATATGCTGCTCGCATTCTAGCAATACTGAAGATAGAAGCTAGAAGTCACTTTTATTTCCACGAAGCTTTACTAAAAAGCCTGGCGAGAGCAGGACATGAAGTCACTCTAATCAATCAGTATGTAACAAACGCAGATGTGAAAAACTTTTCACTTATTCAAATGCCGGTTCAGAAAACTGCAGATGATCAAAATCCATTTAATGCTGTAGCTCTGAAAGCTACTAATTCTATCAGCATGTACTTGCAGGTATTTGATTTAGGTGAAAAAGAATGCGAGTCGATTATGATGATGCCTTTTATACAGGTAAGATATACTTTCTCGATTTTAATTGTTTTGCATTATTTTTTACTGGAGAGAAATTGTGAGAGTAGGTTTATTCTTGGTTGCGAGTAGAGTT
This sequence comes from Parthenolecanium corni, assembly GCA_038050395.1. Classification (NCBI taxonomy): domain Eukaryota; kingdom Metazoa; phylum Arthropoda; class Insecta; order Hemiptera; family Coccidae; genus Parthenolecanium; species Parthenolecanium corni. Next base: position 1,725,580 of record JBBCAQ010000034.1, on the reverse strand, counting down.
TGACACTGCAGTAGAGTGTTGAAAAACATTGGAAACAAAGAAATTGACCAATTAATAGAGTTTACTATTCTAGTTTGGAGAGAGGAGAAAAGTTGAGATTATACTCTATTTGAAAAAAAAAAAAAACCTGCATTGTCTTCTGCTAAGCCTGATTTTCCTTTCTTTTTCTATCAATTGTTCGCAGAATTTATTGAAATCGCCAAAAAACAACTACGATGTCGTATTCTTGGAGCAGTTTTTCATGTACGAATGTTTATTACCAATTGCTGAAAAGCTCCAAGTTCCAATAATTGGGACATTTTCAGCCCTACACCTTTCGGTTATCGACTTCTACCATGGAAATCCTTACAATCCATCGGTTCATCCTGTCGTAATTACCAACTTGGGTTTGAAAATGACATTTTTCCAACGATTACAAAATGTGTATCACTACTTGGTCGATATTTACATGCGAGAAGTTGTAATTAAAGCAAAACTGAAAAAGTTCTACGACAAGTATTTTCCTGACTTTGATTTGGAAAAATGCAGAAAAGTATCTTTGATTTTTTTGAATACAAACACCAACTTTCTCCCCAGAGCCACTGTGCCTAATATTATTTCTGTAGCAGGCATTCATTTGGAAATGGCCACTAAGCAGCAAATACCAGAGGTGAGTTTTAAGTAGCCCAGATGGTTCACGTTTGATTTATACGAGCTCTTTTAAGAATCTTGCTTTTCTACTCGAGTAACAAAAAATATGAATACCAGTTCCTCCAAACTGAAAGTGAGCTAATTTCTTGTGCAGCCTGTATCTACTTGTGAATAGAATTATTTGCAATGAAACCTGACATCTGGTGGAATTTTCTGCAAGTTGCTAGAAAATACCGCTATAGATATTATTTCCATTAGTTTCCATTTTTCTGTTCTGAATTTGAATGGAAAAATGTTTACTATCTTCCATATTCACATTCGAAGGCGCTTTATGGAGTATCTTTTCAGCCAGAAATTATAACTCCGAGCGAAACGTGAAATTGCGAGTTATTTCTTTTCCAGAATATCCAAAAATTTATTGACGAAGCTCCCCACGGAGTTATTTTATTTTCACTCGGGTCCATAATCAGTGGTCCTGCATTAACTCTAAAATTGAGAGCAGCCTTTAGAGAAGCATTTGCTCGAATACCTCAAAGGGTCGTATGGAAATTCGACGAAAAAATACCGGATCTGTCGGATAATGTATTGATGTCGAAGTGGGTGCCACAAAAAGAAATTCTAGGTTATGAATTTTTCTTTCTCAAGTTACAATTTTTTACGACCTCCACTCGCATTAACGAATATGTCTATAATTTTATTGCTTATAGCTCATCCCAATGTAGTAGCATTTATGAGTCACTGTGGTACATTGGGCACTTTTGAAGCCATTTATTCTGGGAAACCTATGATATTGATTCCAATATTCGCTGATCAGCCTTCCACAGCAGCGAGACTTGTGGAATTAGATGTTGGTCTTTTGTTAGACATTGCATCATTCACTAAAGAGGATCTAGTCAAATTAATCGAAGAAATAGTAAATAATCCAAAGTAAGCATTTTATAGTCTGCTTCAAAGAAGGAAATGTTCTTATTGCTGGTGGATAAACATGGATATTGTAACTTAATTAAAATCATAATGTTGGTAACTCCAATAAACAGGCTGTAAGAAAATTATTTGAAGAAGCATAATCAAGCAGCATTTGAAAAGTATAGTTTTGACTTTTGATGGAATATGTCGTCTCATAAATTCCAATTTTAATCTAGCAGATAATCTAAAATCTCGAATTATTAATCAAAAATAAAAAATTATGGAAATGTATGGCCTTTCTCTTTGGAACCATAAATAAAATAGATAAAAAATTCAATTCAATCGATTTGTTCGAAATTGGAAAAATTTGATTCAAATTTCAACTCAATGGAACCAATATTTTTTCTTCCGAAACTTCTTTTTGTACAAATTTTTGAAGCTCATAACTTCGTGATAATGGAAGCTGAAAATTTCACAGGATACTTTTTTTTGAAGCGAACTCAATTTTGTGTTAGTCAACACTATTTCTGAATCGAAAAAAATTATTTCATGCGAACTCCCCCCCCCCCCCCATTTAGATCAAATATCCTCTGACCTATTTTTTTTATTTCTTCATATTCGTTAGTAATTTTAATCATTATTGAAATAAATCTTACAGATACACCCAAAATATGCGCAAATTGTCCGATACTGTGAAAGATTTACCAATGAGTCCATCAAAATCGATTGTTTATTGGACAGAATACGTTCTTAGGCACGATGGAGCTGAGCATTTGAGAACAGTGGCAGCTGATATGCCATTTTATCAATACTTATTGTTAGATGTAATTGCCTTTATGGTTGTTACTTTTATAGTCTTATTATCAATTTTAATTTATGTTTGTAAAAAAATTTATAAATCTGTGATAACTGTTAAAAGAGAAAGTAGAGTTAATGCTAATAAAAAAAAACAATAAATTGATGTCATTTTTCTTGTACCAATTTTAATACATAGATATTAATTTCATTTTATATGCTGCATCATGCATATTAATGTTCATCTGTCAGATGCATTAATACTTTTACAAAAAATTCTACCTAAAATAATTATTTCAAGTTTTAAGACCACGAGGAATACAAAATCGACATTTAATGATTGAATCACTAGCATGTCCTTTCAACTCTAATTTTACAACAATAAAATGTTTAGAAATCGTGAAATATTTTTAGTTTCGACAACATAAATATCTTATAGCTACCGTCGAATGGGGCGACTTTACACACTTTTTTAATGTTTTTCAACTTTGTCCTTCAATAACTCTTCCAATTTTTAAGCTATTGAAGTGAATTTGGTTTTAAAATTTGGGTCCAACATTTCTCAACACATTTGTGAAAAAAAGTTTGAGTTTGCAGCCTTCCTTCTATTTTTTATGATTGTTCAAAAAATTTGTGTAAAGTCACCCCTCAATGGGGCGACTTTACCCATCAATTTATTATTGACGGGTTATTGATGGGTGGGGAGGCAAAATTTGAGGATGTTTGTACTCAGACATACGATTGAAAAGAAACTAGTCAAGTACCAACTTCAACCGTGTGAAACCGAACTGAATATTTTGAGTGTCTGTGGTTAAAAAAAAAAGACGAATAAGAAAAAGGAAAAAACCATATCGCCGCTTTATTTTCTTGTTCTGTTACTGGGTGAAGTGAGGTAGGGGCGGCGATCTTTTTTTTATTTTCCTCCTTCTACCTGCTTCGATCCAAATCATATTTCGGTTTTAATTTTTGCCTGGCAATTTATTTATTGGGCTAAAACGAAGTGGGTAAAGTCGCCCCTTGAATGTAAAGTCACCCCGTTCGACGGTATGCTTTATTTAATATCTATACGTTACATGTCTTCCTGCAGAAAATATTAACTACAACGATGTCATAAACCAAAAAAGCAAACAAAACAAAACAAAAAACTGGAACCGAACGTACCAAATTTAGAAGGTTGAATATAATTTTCGCAAAATGTTTTCTGCATTTCGCAAAGACTAGATAATTGGATTCGAACAAACCGGTTGATTATGTCATTCTAATACGTAGGTACAGTATCAGTTTTTTTGTCATAGTTTTTTTTTAAAACAAATTGGTAAGGACTCTGTGAGTTTTCTAAAATATTTATTATGAGCAATAAGATTTTCGTTTAACCAAAGACCAATTTATATAGATACGAAAAGTTGCACTCACATTTGTGGAAAGAAAAGACGTATCCAAATTATACGCGATAAGACGAAAATGTTTATATTTTGAAAACTGTTCTGATAGACGTTTTAATTCTGCACAAAACATCACAATTTTTTCAGAAATATTATTTTGAAAGCTTTCTTGTAATTGCAAAACTGAGTGAATGATCGAGCTACTAGGAAGGTCCACAAGTTGCAGTCAAGGCTAGTAATTGCATGTTCAAAAAAGCTTCAGGACTGAATTTTTATTTCTGAGAGTTTTATTTGTGGAATGTGCATTCGTCCCACACGAATTTTTACACAAGTTTTATTAGTGAGGAATTATTTTAAGCGCATGGTTATAAAATTTAATTCGTTTAGTGCAGTTTGTGAGGAAACATAAAATGAAGCTAAAATCGAAACTCACCAATTTATATCGAATCTCTTTTACTTATTCGTCTCCCATTTAATGCAATTTTTCTGTATTTGACTGCTGGTATTATTACAAAAGGTCAAAAATTCAACTTCATCTGCTCGTTGTGGTAAATTTTTTTCCACAAGCTAGTTATTGTATTGTTTTTATTGTAAAATTATCTATTTTTTACAGTAAGACGTACTAATGGTGGATGTAAAATTTGTTGTAAAAGATTGTACCTACTCGATAAAATTGTTACAAAATATTATTACTGCATTATATTTTTCCACTTTTATTAGAATTATTGCTCATTTCTTTCAGTATAAGAGCAGTTTAAATTAGAGGTTCTAATTATATATTTGTTTTTCATTGTCACTGGCCAACTGTAATTTTGTCGTCTAAATCAACAAAAAAATTATAAAATAAGTTAATTGGTAGAAAAGAGGTAAGTATAGTAAGATCATATTATATTCTTCTGCTAATTCATTTAAATTACATGAGTACATGTATAGGTATATTGTATTCACATTCCATGGCATTAATCTTTATATGAGGAAACAGAGATGACCTCAGCTGAATATTTTGCGTTTTTGAGAAATACGTGTTGGTAATTATGTATTTTTCCTGTGAGCCAATTATTTACAGAATCATTGTTGTTCATGAAGAAAAATTCCTAGCACCATTATTTTCAAAATAATGTCAAGATACGGACTGCTGTTATTTTTATTTCAACGAATTTAATATTTTTAAAGTTTGTGCAACTATTTTCCAAAAAGAATGAAATTAAAGGTAAGTTTCCTTTCATATTTACTTTCGTAATTTTATTTTATGTACGATTAGGTTATTTTTAGTAAACATCGATGCTTTCAGATTTGCTTCTATAGCCTAAGTCTTTGCATAATAATATGTGCAACAAATGCAGCTCGAATACTCGGCATCGTTTCTATTAAAGCGAAAAGCCATTTTTACTTAAACCAAGCAGTCTTCAGCAGTCTGGTTTCGGCTGGACATCGTGTCACTCTCATCAGTCCTTTCTCTACCCAAAATTCAACAGAAAATTTCACAATTATTAATCTGTCAGAACGGGGAAAAGAAAACGATAATCCATTCGCTTCGGTGGCCATCAAAAGTATTGACATATGGACTTTGTTTCTTCAAATTATCGACGTGATAGCTGGAGATTGTGAAAAGGTTCTCCAAATGCCTTTTATACAGGTAGGAACTAGTATTTAGAATAAGCGTTTTCTGTATTTTTAAAAGACCAACTTTTATACGAAAAGGAAAATTTTATGGCTTGTTAGGTGGCAATATCATTTAATCATTTGCGGACTGGGGGGGGGGGGGCAGCGGAGCTATACCCCAGAGCTGCAGTTCGCTCCCTCCTCCCAAAAAAATAATAGAACCAAGTTAACCTTCTCTCCCAGTTTAATGGAGATGAACAAAATTTTGATTTATTTGCACCAAGTTCTGATAGTTTTTGACAGTATTTTTTTCAAGGGATGGATTAAAAATTTTCAGTCAACTCAAACAAATGTAGCAAAGTCCGGCTGTGCATTTGGCATTTTATTATTTTACTCATTTTTTACAGAATCTAATGAACTCGCCGGAAAAACAATTTGACGTTTTAATTATCGAGATATTTTTCATGTACGAATGTTACTTGCCATTAGCAGAGAAACTAAGAATACCCATCATTGGCACTACGTCATTGGCATCTTTTGGACTATCTGACTCTGCTATAGGAAATCCTCGCAGTATTGCTGTCCATCCCTTTGAAACTGCATTGATAGGAAGGCAAATGACATTTTACGAGCGTCTGAAAAATGTATTTTACTATACATTCGACCTTTACGTAGATAAATTCATTTTGGAGCCAAAAATAAAGGATATCTATACAAAATATTATGGAAAAATGGATATAAATAGGAAGAAAATTTCGTTAATATTTGCTAACAGTCATTCGAGTATTTTTCCACGGGCTGTTGTGCCAAGCAACGTGAACATTGGAGGCATTCACTTGGAAATGAATGTCACACAGAAGCTACCAAATGTAAGTATATCACATGTTTCCCACTGCATGTTGCTCCATCTACATTATGTCTACATCTACTGATGATTGAAATATCAAAAATTACTTGCTCGTGAAATTTCTATCCGATAATATCAATTTTCTTATTCGGTATGTATAATTAGCATATTCATTACTATTCTTATAAATATTTTTCTAATTAAAGGACATTCAGAAGTTCTTAGACGAAGCCAAACACGGAGTAATCCTATTTTCATTAGGATCAATAGTAACCGGAAAAGCATTAGCTCACAAAATAAAAACAGCGTTGAAAGAGGCTTTTGCTGAAATTCCTCAAAGAGTTATATGGAAATTTGACGAGGATATACCGGATTTGTCTGAAAATGTGTTGGTCTCCAAATGGGTCCCACAAAAAGAAATATTAGGTTGGAGGATTTTTATTTGCTTATTTTTCGAATTGAAACATTTTCATCGTAATAATTTTAGCATTTCGAATTTGTCAAATTTTCAGGTCATCCAAATGTAGTAGCATTTATGAGCCATTGTGGTTTGTTGAGCACCTACGAAGCCATTTATAATGCAAAACCAATGATTACTGTGCCAATTTTTGGCGATCAACTTTCCACAGCTGCTAGACTTCAAGAATTAGGTGTAGGAGTCTACCTGGATATAATGGATACTAGTAAAGAGGAATTAATTAGGTTATTGAACGACGTTGTTAATAAAACAAAGTAAGTTGATGGTGATCTGCAATCACTAACTTATGTATTTGTCCCTTTTCATGTGATACTTAGCTTTAGAAAAGTCTCCATGCTGGAAAATTAGTTGCAAACATTTTTTGAAATGGGTTTTACAGGTTTCAATGCTGATGAATACTTTGCTGGAAAAAATTTTTGAACAGATTTTAGAGATCTTAGTCTTCAAATCTTGACTGGAAAATTTTTTGAAGTCACTTCAAAATTCTTAGTTTAGAAAATTTTTTGAAGTACCTAGTTTTAAATGTCTTAGTACACCAACATTGTTGAAAAATTGTTGAAAAATTGTTGGAAGTGGTTTTAAAGATCTACATTGCAAAAACTTGACTGACAAAATTTATTTGAGTAGTTTCGAAGGTCTCAATGCTGACAACTCTGCTGGAAGAATTTTTAGAAGTAGCTTTAGAGATCTCAGTTTTAAAAACTTGACTGAAAAAATTTCTTGAAAATACGGTATCATAAAGGTCTTAGTGCTAACAAGCTGATTAAAAAAATGTTTTGAAATGATTTAAGAGGTTTTGGTGCTGAATACTTTGATGAAAAAATTTTTTGAAATAGTTTTAATAAGCCTTGAAAACTTTGCTGGAAAAATTGTTTGAAGCAGATTTTGAGATTTCAATGCTAAAAAGTTTGTTGGAAAAGTGTTTTGAAGTGGTAGTAGAGGTTTCAGTGTTGAATAACTACTTTGCTGAAAAAAATTTTTCAAACATATTTGAAGGACTTGGAGCATAAAACTTTACTGAGAAAACTTTTTGAACTAGCTTTCGAGATCTCAGCACTTAAAACTTTGGAATAATTTTCCAAAGTTGCTTCAAGAGGTCACACTGCTGAAAACTAAGTCAAAATAATTTTTTGAAGCAGTTACAGAAGTTTGAAAATTTTTTTAAATGCTCTAAACTTTTATTTCATGCTTTTTAATTTAAAATGAGTTCCGAATGTATTTATTTTTCGGTACGGTTTCTTTCATTAGTCAAACAGTCTAATTATTGGATTCATTTTTTGCAGATACAAAAATAACATACAAAAATTATCCTATACTATGAGAGACAATCCAATGTTACCCTCGCAGTCAGTCGTCTATTGGACCGATTATGTTCTTCGATATAATGGAACTCAACATTTGAGAACTACAGGAGCTGACATGCCATTATACCAATATCTTTTATTGGATATTATTGCTTTTTTGACCGCAGCAATCATTTTTCTAATATGTTTACTAATTTATATAAGCAAACATTTCAAAATATTAATTGCAAAATACCTGAGAACTAGTAATTTGAATGAGGGGAAAAAAATGAGATGAAAAATAACGTTTTTTTAGTGGCTGTACTATCCAACTTACTTGATTTTTCCTCCCCAATTTGTTCAACTATTTGTTATATAGTTTCTAAGCAGTCTTGATCATAAAATTTGCAAAGAAAGAAATAAAGAATGTTTCTCTCCCGAGTATCATGATTTATTTACTAAGAAAAAAAAAAGTTTAATCGTGATACCCTCCATACGAGTATAATATTGTGATATTTCTAAAACTTGCTCTAGAGGTGTGTTGGTTTAGCCTCTAGATTCATAAATCTAATTCAAAACTGATCTTCTCACTGGTGAAATATTTGTTTCAGTTTTAAATCGGATTCCTCGAAAATCATTTGGACAAAAGAATTTCAAAACATTTCTCATTTTCTCATTATAAATAAATAATTAGGTACGAATAAGTTGGTACAAAAGACATTTATTACTAGAGTAGATACAAAAAGATCATCGATCTGTTTAGTGGGTAGTGAAAGAAAAACCTACATCACTCAAGAAACGATCCATATTATTTTCGGACCACCATTCAGATAATTGGGTAACCATTTTGTTTAGCTGATACCATGCCAAGCTAATAATTGTTATCGACAAGAACCAGAAAAGAGGCGACCTCAGCATCCCTGAAATCTGGAAAATCATCACAAGATTTATGTAAGCTACATACATTTATTTATACGTCAAAATCTCTTATTTATAAGAAGTACTTTTTAAAGTAGAAAAATTGGGTTGGAATTCAAAAAATATTTTTGAAATAGCAAAACTTATGCAGATGGTACAATTTTTTGTAATTTTTAAAATTCTTTTTCCAAAAATTGAATGAGATCTCAGATCATTAAATAGTGGTGTAAGATTTGGTCAGAAAAAATATATCGCCGATGGCCTTCCAAATACCTCCTATGTGATAAAATTTAAAATGATAGTTTGGGCTCGGTGGATTTGTCTTGAGTAGAGAAACCCAACAAAACCAAACACATCATTTACAACATATAGGAGCTATTTATCAGGCCACCGACGACATCATTTTTTCATAGAATATTCTCAAGTCACAGATTTTTAAGAGTAATAACACCATACTGCATGAGAAGAACTAAAATTTAAAATTTAAATACTTACAAACATGAAAAATCCATAAGTCATCGTGATAATCCTCATTATCAAATATATCAGACCAATAACCATAATCCACTGTAGTAACATTTCGATTAAAAACAAAATTAATGTTTAAAATTAATCCGCAATATTGTCATAGAAATGAAACTGATATTTAAACCAGAAGGTATTCGATGAATTTGCAATTTTACACTTTCAGAATTGTGGAGTTGAAAAACTAACTTTTTATCTCCAATTTATCAACATTACAGATATCTTTAATTTTCCCCGGCAACCATGTGCATCATATATGTTACTTTTTTATCTGTTTTATATAATTTTATAAATTCATACATCTAAACCGTACCACACTTATCAATAATTTTACGAGGTAATGAAGTTCAGAAAATACTAAAGTATCACAAAATTGACAAACGGTATCGAAAAAGTTTTTTTAGTGTGAAGAACTTGGTAGAGATGATAAAAATTAACATGGACTTTATACACGCATTTACAGTAGCTGCCTGCAGAAATCTTAATGACGAATAAGAACTTGAAATAGTTATCTTTGAATGGGTTGGTAACTGAGTCTTATCTAAGTTATTATGCAATAAGCTGTTACATTATTTTACAAGTACTACATGTAACAATAGATGACGAGTGTATTACTAGGATCTAGGATTATCATGTCATAGACCAGATACAATATGAGCTCATAATAAATTCAACTGTTCTCGAATCGGCAATGCGTATAAATCTTGCAAAAGGATAAAAATCATTATGCAATTTTTTTTTTAAATCAAACTAAACCTTTTACACGAGCACGGTTCACACTTTTGGAATCACTGAATTGTAAAATGCCAAAAATACAACTGTGAAATATCAATTAAAAAACAAATCAAAAAGAAATCGAAATGCTAACAATTATTAGGTCTCAATCACGTGACTCGCGGGTTGCATACACGGCCCGCCGTAAATACAAAGGTTCAACTTGTCTCGCGTATACCTACGTTGTCCCAACAATTTCGATACACAATTCGAAAAAGTGAACAGATTTTCAACTGTTTAAGCTTTATTGTGTGATAGGGTGAGTAAAGCAAGTGATACGAAAGAAATAACAAAAAAAAAAATTGTGCACGAGTGTATAAATGTCTATGAAAAAGCAAAATTTAATTTTTCTTATTTTTTCTTTCATGGCGTTGTTCAATTTTGTAGAAACACAACTTTATAAACAAACGAATAAATGTGTACAATAAGAGCAATGCCAATGTGACCACAGATAGAATATCCAAAAGGAAATATTGATATGTAGGCATATCTGCGAAATAACTCCTCAAATGGAGAGCTCCTTGATGAGAAATCACGTACTCTGTCCAGTAAACAACAGATTCTTGTGGAGTCATTGGTCGATCTTTGAAACGCTGGGATAGTTTCTGCATATTTTTTCGGTAACTTTGAAAAAAAAAAAAACATTCATAAAGTCGACTGTGAACAATTTAAGGGTTTATTTTGAGAATGACTATGATCCAAAATTCAAAAACTTATTAAAATATTACGATATGATTGAATTGGATGAACATGAAACATCAGACATAACTCTATTTTTTGTTACTTGATGAAGTTTCTTAACTGCGTTTTAAGGAATTTGTAAAATATAGACTATGTTTATTTTACAGATGTTGTAGTTGATTAATTGACCTAATATGTTGGACAGTTATAAATAAATGGTGATATACACTGAACAATAACACTTGTGGAAGGAAAATTTTCATTTCTCCTATTTCAAAAACCAATTAGTTTGCAACGCTGCTTATTTACTCGTAGTTCAATTCGTAAAAGAATTCACAAAAGGTTCTTCACTGGCAACTATTCAATTACCTAGTGGCAAAATCAGTTAAATAAAAGCAAATTAGAACATACCTTGTATCATTAACAACCAGATCAAGAGCATTTCTTATTTCTTCTATCGACAAATTTAAGGGATCAAGCACCACTCCAACACCCTTCTCTTTAAGATCAGCTGCATTTGGAAGTTGGTCACCAAAAAATGGAATCATGACTAGTGGTACCGATTCGTAAATGGCTTCGTAAATTCCACCTTGACCACAATGGGTGATAAAAGCTACCACATTTTTATGAGCTGCTCTGCAAAATCGTCATCGTGGAATAAATTTATACTGTTTAGTTTTTATCGACAGAGCTATTATTTAAAGGTTGTATAACAAACCAAGAATATCACGTTGGGGTAACCAATCAGAAATCATAACATTTTTGGGAAGGTCTTCTATGGTTTTCTCATATTTCCATATAACTCGTTGAGGAATTTGAGAGAAAACGTCTTTGAATGCACTGACAACTTCGGAACTTAAAAAAGAGCCACGTGACATCGAACCAAATGTAAATAATATGACTCCAGCACTAGACTCATCGATGAACTTTTGGATATTCTGTAATAATTAAAAGATGTTGTTGTGTTGAGAGGTCTATGCTAATGGCCAGTTTGTGAGGGCCAGCATTACAAACATTGGTTACTAATTTAACCGACAGTCAAAACAGAAAGTACAGGACATTTCTTGCTGTAATAGCCCCTTAAATCAGTTACCAACTTTCTACAGCTACCTGTGGTAATGTCTTATTCGGTTCCAGATGTATGCCTCCAATTTCAATCACATTCTGAACCAAAGGTCGCGCAAATAAACTGGAATGGCTATTTTGAAAAACTAGTGAAAAAGTTTTTCTCGATACAATTCCAAAATCGTCTCGAATCCTTTGTTTGATGGAATCAACTTTTGATGATATCATGTTTGCTAACATAAGTTCCATGTAAATATAGTAAGCAGCATTTTCCAGCCTCTGGAGGAAATTCATGTGTTGAGGTATGTAAGAAAATCCTACAGGAATAGCAGCCGGATGACTTGGATTTCCAAACAATGGATCAATATAATGTGCTGCTTGTATTGGACACGTCATGATAATAGGAATGTCAAACTTTTCAGCGATAATGGTAAAACAGTGGTGGAGTGGTAGATATTCGATAATTAAAACATCAAACTTGCTTTTGGGCGAATTCAAAATATCCTAAGAGAATAAAAATCAAAATTAATTCGAGTACCTACATAAAACTTTTCCTATTATGGGTAGATTTGAAATACAAAAGTTATTAATTCTTACGTGGAGATATTTTGATGTCAAAAAGTTATCACAGTATTGTTGCATTATAGCCATTGCTATTTTTATGTACGAAAAGAGAGGAAGTTTCACAAAATCTTCTATTGAACCTTGAGTTGTCGACTCTATGGATTCAAAAGACATCGAAATAATAGTAAAGTTTACAACTGGTTCGGTTTCTTCAAATGGACAAATGATTGTTATTTCATGTCCCGCTGCATGCAAACTTTTCATTATTGATTTGTCGAATCCGAAATGACTTTTTGCTCCAATAGGAAATATTCCCAATATATTCGCAGCATTTGCATCAGCAAGTAGGAATATGATTAAGTACGAAACAACCTAAAATTAAAAATAAATAAAACGCAAGTTTCAGTTAATCACCGTTACATCTTTATAATGTGTTAACGTCTTCCATAATTTAATGCATAAAAAGTAACTACGATAATACAGTGCCTAATGATAAAAATTATAAAATTGACCAAAACTAACGAACCACCAAGAAAATTAATCAAGAGATTATAGAGAACTGTTCGATGACAACTAACAACGGCGCGCGCATCATATTTTGCCCCATATTCTCGATATCGACTATCGATTTTTAACTTCGTGTTAAATGTTCGAATTTATTCCTTTATAACGAAAAGTGAAAACAAAGATGTTAACACATCAAAAAATCATTTGATTTTGTTAATCTATAAAAATTATTTAATAAATAATTTAATTAGAATAAATCGTCTCCACTTACCATTTTTTTCAATTTATAAAAAACTTAAATAATTTCAAGATCTTCCGTTACGATAATCATTATTAAACAAATAGAACTTATTAAAAGTTGAAAATTCGCTTTTTGACAGAACAATTTTAGATGTTCGCATATCAGCACAAATTGGCTGAAAGTAAATTAAAAGAAATGTCATACTCAAGAGCAACTGTAACTGGTGTGAACTACACAAGAATATACGAGTGTAAAACTAATTTAAAATGTTTCTACGAATTTCAAGTCGGTAAGCTCACAATGTAGTTTTATTAGAAAAAAATTTTACGATATAAAAATGATATGGTGATGATAAATATAAGATAATATGCGTATTCTGTACTTCGGACAGGAAGAATTTGTTGAAAACCTTTTTTTTTAAAATTATTCATACGTAGTCTTGAATACCTACTGACATGCCCATATTTTTTTTCTCACGCGTGTTATTGGCAAAACGAAGTAGAAAAAGCTGTGCAAGAAAGATTTGGAAAAAAAATTAAGTGTTATTCAAAAAATTCAGAGGTTTCTGAGTTAAATGTGGAAATATGACAGGATATTTTTATCTTTATGCATGCTCCAGTTATGATTAAAATCAGTAGGATCAAATTTTTGCAGGTTAATATTTTCTTCGACTTACCGACCATATTTGCGGTCCAATCATGATTTTAATAACACTTTCTTCTCTCCAAAAATACAATATTTATTTACTTTGTTAAACTTACGCGTTCCATTCACTCACTTGTAACTAAATCTTGAATCTGAACTCTGTAGTAGAATAATTTATATTTTCTTTGTCAAATAAACATACGCATAAGTAAACTAAATACTATGTAATTTACTTCAGTAGTTAGATCACGTGAGTGTAAGAACCGGTTAGATCAAAGACAGCGAAGATAATAAGCACTTTGAGGTAGCAATTTATTCTTAGTCCATAATTATTAATGGTTAATGTCACACGAATAGTTTACTCGAGTGCAGTTGAAACAATTCATTGGCACATTTTTAGATAAATTCAACAATCCTCCACGACAAAGCCGACTTGTTTTAAAGCTGAAAGTTGAGTTTTCAGAAATTATTGTAAGATTTGTTTGCCCCATTAACATTCATTTTTTTCAAAAATTAGTTCCATGCTTAAAATTTCTAAAATGCACCATTACCATTAATGTTAAAAATGTAAGTATTTATCTACATTCGAACAGATGTTGACATTAAATGTATAATTATATGAATTTTGAAAACGTTAGAGAAGTTGCCTGACTAATACAGCAGGCAGAATAAAAAAATTGAAGTAAGTATTTCTTGACTCACGAGTACCTGTGAAGGGAACTTGAAAAATCCAGAACATGCTTATTTGAACTTTTTCCCACGAAACTTTAGAGGGAAAAGATTGCGAACTGGAGGAATAATGTGTATAGTTTTTCAATTAATTCTGAGTTATTATATTAAGCATTAAGGAGGTGCATATAATTGGAGGTTTTAGTAACATTCTGAGGAAAAAAGGAAACATTTTAATTAAATCAATCCTACACGAATGTTTGAGATGAAAAAAATGTGCGAAGAAAATATGAATACGAGTGCCAACTTTAGTACGTCTATTTCTATAACCACCGAATTATCAATATTTAATTATTATCATTAATCATAATGGCCCATGCTCGTGGCATAGTTGGTTGCTCGGGCTGGTTGTCTCTGAGTACTGATGATTGTAACGAAATCCACTTTGTCTCTCACCCAAGGTCTCTCACACAAAATACATACTACTAATGTATAGGTACCTAGTTGTAGATCGTCAGCTGTATTTTAAACACGGTGATCCGCGCATGCGCAGCACCTAACATGTTTATTCGTATTTTTCAAACTGATAAAATGTGACTACCTACGTTTTTTCTCTTCAGATTTTATATTTAGGTTTAGTTTTTACATCGCTTATACCGCTGCTCGACTACATGTGACGTGATTCGGTATTCAGAAGTTTTGTTATCTTATCGATATGAGTTTTTATATAATTATGTACTTTATATTTTAGTAACTTCAAGATACGAGTGTCTAAATCAAATTTCAAGATGTTTTTCATTTAGTCTTGCCACTGTTTTGCAGTAATTTATTTCAAGTTACCTATAGGTTATAGTTTTTCAAAGAAACATTTTCTCGAGTTGAATTTTCTTTAGAATTAGGCTGCGATATTGAATTCATCGTCAAAATCGTACTTTGATCTCAGAAGAAAATGAAAATATTACTGTTCATTGTAAGTATTTTTACTGATTATTCCTTTTTAATGTAGTTTATTAGAAGCGTTTCATCGATTGTAACACCTCCTTAGGTCATTATAATATGGCTTTCATTTTCGTTTGTATACATTTTTGAATTTTATAACCGGTCAATCTTTATTTTTGTTTTCCTATAACACAAAACTATGCGGTTATAAGAAATAATTAAATCAACAATACGGATGAAAATATTTATATCTTCTGTACAGTGGATTCCCAGTACGTGGGGGAAGCTTACACCCCCACCCCCTTAAGAGCCCAAGAAAATGCAGAAAAAACAGAAATACGACATTCCCAATAAACACTAATGTGTTGAAATGTTTCCAGTGTTGCCTCTCGTTTAAGTCTGACTACAATCTTTCGTGCTTTTATTTCAAATTGATTTATTTGAAATAATCATTCTTATAGCCCAGGAAAATATTAGTTTTTGAGAAAGAAAAAATTAAAGCAAAAGCTTTTATATACCTGGAATGTGTTAGAGATGGTCCAAAGAGTATGCAGTTAAAATCCTCCACCCCAGCTGTGCGTTACTCAAGAGGCTCAAATATGTTGAAATTTTAAATTTTTCTGCTATAACTCGAAAACTATGCCAGATATCCATTCTAAAGTTCAGTAAAAATTTGTTTTCTATCAAATTTTCTATCGATTTAAAAACAAAGATCTCATTTGGTACCACAGAAGTGCAGAAAATGAAAATTGAAAATGACTATAGGTAATTTTGAAAAATAATTTTCAAGTGTTTTTCCTAAATAACTCGAAAATTAAGGATTCTTATTTTCAATTTACTTCTATGCGGTATTTAATAAGGTCATTTTTTTGTCGATAGGAAAACAGAATTTTACCAAACTTCAAAATGAATATCGAGCATAGTTTTCGAGTTGTAGCTGAAAAACGTAAAATTTCAACACATTTGAGTCCTCTGGGGGACATTTGGAGGGTAGGGGTGGAAGATTTTATCTGTATACTCTTTGAACCATTCCCAACACATTCCAGGCATAAAATCTTTCGTACCAATTTTCTCTTCTATTCCCTATTTTCAAAACTTAATTTCCTGGGCTATAGTGGACTTGCCTAAATTAATTAATTTAGGGAAGCTAACGTTTTCTGAATAACCTTAGTCCTGAGAAAACAACTTTGAAAATCGAATCATTATCTCGAAAGAAATATCAACAAATAAAACTCTCGGTGTTGAAGTTTTTACTGAACTCGCTTGTAGGGTACATATGACCTAAAAGGAAATATGAATTAGTCAAGCTAATCAGTTCGAAATTGATGACGGTTGCGATAAATTTTTTTATATTTTTCAGAAACTAATTTTCGTCTACCTATATCTCACTGATGGCGTTGAAGGGGCCAGAATTCTGGCCGTCTTTCCAATTCTGGCTCACAGTCACTTTACCTATTACGAATCCATATTGAGCCATTTGAACTCTGCTGGACACGAAATAACCTTTTTCAGCCCATTTCCAGCGACAAAAACGTTGCAGAACTTCACGATGATTGATTCTCGTCTGCAGAAAACTAACGATAGAAGTCCTTGTAGCAGAAACTTCAAGAACTCGTATTGGCTTCGATGGATGTACGACACTCAAGAAATCCATGAAAAGAACTGTTACGAGGTTGCGCAGTTACCTGAAATGAAGGTAATGATTCCGGTTTCATATTTTATAAAAAATGGTAGCACCTTTACAAAGGCTGGCTTACCTGCTTCCTTATTACCAGTTGCCTAATCTTCATTCATTTCATGGTGAGGGGAAGTGTTTAGGATATCCTACTTTCCTATTAATAAAGTAATTTATACCTATTCTTATGTCAAAAAATTGCAGCTGCTATCTAGTACATTTTGCTACTTTTGGGTTCAATTCATGGTACGAGTATAATATGAATAGATAGGAAAAACACTGTATTTTATTTAAGTTTCTGTAACTTAACTACGAGTAGATTAAAAAAAAACATTGTTTTTTTCTTCCGCTTTTTGGAACACAGTAAAAAAGATTAAAATTTGTAAATATAAGTCCTAAACTTTAGTTTCCTTCGAATGGCTACCTTATCTAGACAGAAAGTTACCCATGAATTTTATTTTTCAATGTAAATGTTCACTATCTGTATTCGAATAACTTATTTGAATTTTATCATATTAAGTTACACTGAGAGAAGAAAGCTGAAAATATAGTGCACTGTGTATTATAAGGGGAAGTCTTCCCATGTGAAAATTTCCTATTGAAAAATCCGTATCAATAATTCCATAATAGGAATGCTCTATTAAAAATTCATTACTTATAGATAAATTCCCATGCAAAAATTCGTTGTTGAAAATTCGTATTAGAAATTCCCTTGTGAAAATTCACGTAAGAAATTTCCATGCCAAAATTCCCTGTTTAAAATTAATATTTAAGTATACTCGTATTGCCGCAAATGTTGTCGAATAAAGTACTATTCAATTCTGTCTTTTAAATTCTTACAGGCTATATTGAACTCACCAAAGAAAAACCAATTCGATTTGTTATTTGTCGCCTCAAATCAAATGTACGAATGTTATCTTCCTATCGCTGAGATATTAGACGTGCCAATTATTATAACAAGTGCTTTTCGTTGGTTTCAATACGCTGATCTCGCTGTGGGTAATCCAAGGAACCCTTCGAGCTTGCCTTTTGAATTCACCTTCACACCCAAGAAGATGTCGTTTTTCCATCGCCTGGAAAATACCTTCAATCAGGTGGCTCTGCACGGATTCTATTATTTCATCGAGAGGCCAATGCTTAATCGATTTTACCAAACTCATTTTCCTAAATTCGACCTGGCCAAAAGTCGAAAAGTATCGGCTGTGTTTTTCAACAGTCACCCGAGTATTCTTTCGCGTCCATTGGTTCCAAACGCTTTTGAAATCGCAGGTGTTCATATTCCATCCAAACCGAATCCACTACCTTTGGTGAGTTGAAGAATTAAAATCACGTCGTTATAAGGCTATGCTTCATCCGTCGATTTTGCTTGTTTAAAAATACCCCTATTCACTAAAGCCATTTTTGCCTCAATTTTTAGCCAAATTTCATGATTTTTTGGCATGTGATAGGCAAAAGATGACCCACTGACGCAATGAAGTTAGAATTTTGAATTTCACCTTGGTTTTGCTAAAATTTTTGATCAAAGTTGTGCATTTTCAAGACGAGGTAATTACGACTGGAGGAAGAAATCTAAAATTTTAATTTTATAGTCAGCAGATCAACCTTCATTAATACTGCATACCTATCAAAAAATCACGAAATTTGGGATAAAATTAGGAGCAAAAAACGAGTAAAGAGGAGCATGTATTGGTAAATTCTTTCTTATTTCTTTGATTTTTTAGTCTTTTTCTCGTTTTTGTCGTCTAAAATGTTGAGTTTGGGTTCCGGTGAAGCATAGCCTCAAAAGTTTACACAGATGTTTCTTGCATTCTGATCAAACTGAACTTCAGTAAGAAAATTTCGAATAAAAGAAAAATGAAGAATAACGAAGAATTAATGGCCCTTTATAAAATCGGTATACCTATACCTACCAAGATTTATCAAGAGTGATGGAAGCTATAGAGACACTCCCTCCCTCAACCAAAAAAAAAAAACCTGATTAGGTACTTTTGATACTAAATTGATGATTTTTGTTAATTTGTTCTGGTAGCTTGAATGGCATATCTTGAGGCTTTCTTTGAGGAAGTATAAATAAACAAAACCTCATTCCTATATTAGACTATAATGAATATTTTGTTTGATAATTTTCAAAAGTAGCTAGGATAATTATACTACCTAGAAACAGTGGCACGAGTATCATTCTTGCATTCGAGCTCAAATTTTAGGAAAAAAAAAAACCAATTTTGGAAATTTTTTTGGTACTTTGCTGACCACAAACTTGATCCTTATGATGATAAATTAATGAGTAAAATTCTTATATTAAAAACAAAAAGTCATTCTTCAGAACAGACAAGTCATTATTTCCATTTTAATGTGCTGGTTCATGATTCTTTTTTTTTTTTTTGGCTGCTATACTAAAAATTACATTGATTCACTAACGTGTTGTCATACTAAATTCTAGAATTGTGTGTTTTTTTCATCATTTTTTCATAACTGGGTACTGAAGTACTCGCAGCGTAAAAAGAAATTTATTTTACGATTCGTACGAGGACCCAAATTACCTATTGCAAATTGACTTTTTAGTTTTGTTAACTCTTCACACAATATATAAGTACATATAATAGGCTATTCAAAATTAAACTTTGAACGGATCTGAATAAGTTGATAACGAATTTCGCTTATTAAGGATTAACAAAAAAACATTTTTCTTTAAAACACTCTATAAGAAATGTACATATTTGATAACCGATGCCAACACTGAACTTATTCGTATGGTTGAGAAACGTGATTAAAGAAATAGGGTACTGCAGAAAATTAATACACTCACAAATGAACTTATTTTTTATATTTTTCGCACTGCTTGGCAACAATTGAAGGAGAAATTGTGGTACTTTCAAAATAAAAATTTTATAACCTAACTCAATTTCAGAATATCAAGAATTTTATCAATGGAGCGAAAAATGGAGTTATATTATTTACATTTGGTTCTATCACAAAGAGTGACGTAATCACTGCAGAAATGAGAACACTATTTCGAGATGCATTTGCACAAATACCCGAAAGAGTGATCTGGAAATTCGAGGAGAAAATTGAAGGTCTATCAAACAATGTGATGTTGGTTGACTGGGTTCCTCAGCGAGATATTTTAGGTTTGTATTTTGACGTGTAAATTTGTAAAAATTAAAAAATTTCTAATAAGAATACGTATTATTTCTTTGCAGCTCATCCTAATGTGAAAGCCTTCATCACTCACTCCGGTCTTCTTGGAGTAGAAGAAGCTATTTACGAAGCCAAGCCGATGGTTTTAATTCCATTTTTCGTCGACCAGCCAGGTAATGCTGCTTTGATGGAAGAACATGGCGTTGGTATTTACTTAGACTTTCGAACTTTAACCAAAGCAGAGCTTGTGAAAGCCATTCGACGAGTGATTGATGATAAAAGGTGAGAAATAATGCCTGTATTGCGAGGCTATGGCCTATATGAGACACTTCAAACTCTTTCTTGACCATCCAAAGTAAGTCTGGTATTTGAAATTTGGTAGCATGGATTGTCTTACATCCTATGGTACTCTATCTCCCTACAAAATTTCAGCAAAATCGATGCAGAGTCGGTGTAGTAAAGCAGTACCTTTAAAAATGAGGTATGATAAACTTTATCACGAAGGCACTTACTTTTATGAAATTTATGATAAATAAATCACTTTGAAAAATGAGAACAAGTACACACGAAAAGTAGATAATTAGATGTGGAAAATATCATTTTATCATATTATCTAGCTTGTATTAGGAGCTTAACAGCAAGACATAATATGAAGAGCTACATTGTAGTATGATGGGCATAAAAATAAGTGTCATAACTAAAGTATTTACATAGGTAATGAAACAGAATACCGTGATCTTACTTCTTTCAAAAACTTGATTTCATTAAAGAAAAAATTAATAAAATGATTACCCATATCATTTCAGATACACCGAGAATGCAGTGGTGTTATCAGAACGATTCAAAGATAGACCTTTGTCTGCGAAAGAAAGTGTGATATATTGGACTGAATATGTGATAAATCACGAAGGAGCATATCATTTGAGAACTGTTGGAGCTGATATGCCATTATATCAGTATTTACTTCTCGATGTGATCGCATTTATATTATCCGTGTTCCTAACTGCTGTCTTTGTAGTTGTATTTTTACTGCGAAAAGTGTACAGCTGGCTTTGCAAACCCAAAAAAACATTAGCCAAGAAAAAGAAAGAGTAACCTGATATGAGAAATTGGAAAGTCAAAAGGATGCTTTAATTCTTAAAGATGCATCACGTCAAAAGATTCGAGAAGTATGTCTCTGCCAAAGAAAGAATATACTTCATGTTGGAAATGTTCTGATTTGTAACTGTTTAATGTTCAAACTTTATGTGTATAACAATTATTTATTCTTATTCGCCAATTCAACGTTTTTTGTTTTTCTTGTTTTTATGTTTAAGTCATTTCTATGTGATGTTCAATTTTTTGTGAGTAGGTTGGTATCGAAGGTTTTGATCCAGTTGATTTATTAATAGTCTTCCAGAGATTAAGGATCGATTTGCTATCAGATGAAGCATTTGTAGCAAAAAACAGTATTTTGCTGGCAAAAATATGCATACTCATTTGTTAGGATCTTCTAACTCGTATCAAGACTTCTTATTTTGCGAGCCCAATGCTGAACCGATTTCAATTTAATTTAGATAACTTACCCTTAAATATCTTATGCTCTTAGGAATTTATTTTTTCGAAATTTTATTTTGTAACCATTTTTCAACGCCTTTGAAAATTGAGTTTTTGGGCCGAGTGTAGTCTATCTTTGCTGAAAACTCAACATCGACGTCTAAAAAACTGCGTGAAAATGTTGAATGTAAGCAGACTATAGGCAATTTCTTTGACACATGTGTTGCGAGTTTGCATTTTGGCAGATAAAATGATAATTTTCCCGAGATTTTTGCTCAAAAGTACGTTTACTATAAACCGATTTTTTTACTGTATTTCGCATCAAATTTGGTCGAATTTGATTATGTTATTCTTGAACATAATCTCTAAGCCTGGATGAAACCCTTTCATTCAATTTCATTTATTTCTTATTTTTTCAAAGCCCCAGAAGAGCGTTTTTAAGACCATCAAATAATGGTTTAAAATTTAGAAAAACCAAAAAAGGGCATTGTCCTGGTATAAAAAATATGGTCAAAAGTGACATATTCAAATTTGAACCAAGTTTGTGCAAAACTCAGCGAAAAACATGGTGAATCGTTTGAACCACTCGAAAAAAGCTAGGGTAGACTACACCTATGAAATTTTGAACATCAAATATGAGTCATAGGTGAGCTTAGAGGGGTGACATAGCGTCATACCCTAGAGCTAAATTTAGTCTCCTTCCCCTTAGAGAAAATCAAATGAATCTACTTGTTTCAATGAAAATATCAATTTTTTTATTTTCATGCTTCTTACTGTTAACAAATTTTTCATGAGACAGAATAGAATATTCTTAGGTTCCCCCGCCTAACACATAATACTTCCGCCTATGATTTGGGGTACCTAATATGTCCGGAAAAGTAACTGTTAAAATACGAACCACAAAACAAGTGTATTTGAAAAAATATGTGCAGTTGTATTAAAACTGATAACATAACTTTTGATACAATTATTTATTACTTTCTTTTATTTAGCACCAATATTTTAAAAAATCATTTTTTATAGAACATGACAAGTTTCAAAGAAATATTTCAGATAAAGAACGATATTTTCGATTTTTTTTTTTTTTTTGATAAACTTTTTTTTGTGATCAAATTTTGACTTGCATTGTTGGAAATACTTTCAGAAATCATTTTAAGAGTGATAAAATCTACATTCTATGCCCGCTTAAAAATAATTTATTCCGAATGAGGCTCACTCGGTAAAATGAAACGCTTTATAATTCAGGTGAGTGTTTTAAAAATATATTTATCTCTCCTGTAATAATAATTACATTTCTTATGCCTCTTTGGGGCAAAAACTTCTTCATTACGGTACCTATAATATTTTCTATTGGGTTTTCAACTGGTTCTATAATTATTATTAATCATCATAATTATTTTGTTTTTCATTGATTTTCAAAAAAGATTTTAGACCCACAACACATCATCACTATACGTAATTAATCTCACCAAGTTTTGTGTGTCTCATAGGTCCATTTGCTAGGATGGTTTCTGTGCCAAGTTAATGCTGCGAACATAATTGTAGCTTTACCACTCGACGTCAAAAGTCATTTACAATTTAGTGAAGCCATCGTGAAAAATTTTCTACATGCTGGCCATCATGTCACTTACGTCACGTCAATTTTACCTTCAGAACCTTTACAAAACTGTTCAGTTATCGATTTTCGGGCTGATTCGAAAGAGAAACCGGTTCCATTTCCGCTGAGTTTGAGAACTGGCTGGTGGATTTATATAATCAAAGCTGCTGTGGAAATGTCTGGGAAGAAATTTTGTTTTTCTGGCAGACTGAGAAAAACGTTGGCAAGTCCATTAATACTTTTCTAATTCTTGATGAATCTTTATTTACTTATACGCCACCGATGCCATTTTAAATTGGCTTCGCCTGAAGATGGTAGCAGCACTGTGTGCATTATTCTATGAAATGACCAGGGGTGCTGTGATCCCCCAAGGCTTACGAGGAGTGCCCCCCTCCAGGTCAAATAGGAATGATGACAACCCTACCCCCCCTCCAAAGGCACGAGAAAAAATTTTTGGTATTCGATTATCCTTAAAATTCTTTTATAAATTTGAAAAAAAAATGGGCCCCCCCAGAATCGTCAAGGAGGAGTTGCTCCTCAAGATCATGCCTTCACGGCACCCCTGGAAATGACCCTCTTATGAGAATGAATATCAATGACCTAACTTAATTTTCAGGACCAATTAAAAGCCAGTGGAATGAAATACGACGTTCTTATCGCTTCAGGAGCATCTCATCCGAAATGTTTTCTGCCAATTGCCAAAGAATTTGATATTCCAATTATCGCTGCGGTGACAATGCGCTCATTTTCATACTCCGATAAGCTATTTGCCAATCCGAGGTCTCCGGCAGAAGTACCATTTGAATTCACTTCATTCTATACGAAACAGTCTTTTTGGAACCGGTTAATGAATTCTTTCAATGAAATTGTTCATCGTCTCATTACCCACAGCGCTTATGACAAAGCCATTCAAGACCCACGCTTTCAAAAATATTTTCCGAATTTTGATGAGAGTCAAACCCAACCGATGTCTTTGTTGTTATATAATACTCACCATAGCATTTTTTCAAGACCTTTGACTCCAAACACAATAGAACTAGGTGGACTGCATATTTCTCCTGTTCCAAATGCTCTGCCTGAGGTAAATAATTTTCTCATCTTCGTCTATATTTTTATAGATAGCAGGTCTATGTATAAAGAAGTGATTTACTTATGGTACTTACATTGGTTGATTTTGCAAATGACGCTCGTTCAGTCGAGAATTCATTTACGTGCTTTATCCTTTCTCTCTTGGAATGGAATTTAAGGCTTGAAGGATTCTGTTGAAACAGTATCCTAGTCAGGTAGGGAGCTGGAGGGTCAAAAAAGAAACCTACAACTAGTAATATAGGTAAAAGATGGTTCATATACATCTACCTAATATGTACATATTATTGCGACAGAACATAAAAAAATTTATAGACGAGGCAGAGCATGGTGTCATTTTGTTTTCACTTGGCTCTCTGGTGGAAATCAGCTCATTAAATTCGGAAATGAAGAATATCTTACTGAATGTATTCGCCAAACTTCCTCAGCGTGTAATTTGGAAATGTGAAGAAAATTTCATCAATTTACCTGCCAATATTTTAACTTTGAAGTGGTTACCACAGAGAGATATTCTAGGTCTGATAATTTGTAGATACATCATTCATAGTAATAGCGTTTCACGTCTACCTTTGCTTTTTTCGAGTGGTTCACGATTTACAATTTTTTTCGCTGAGTTTTGCCCCGAACCAGCTCAAATTTGAATATGAATTATTTCATTTTTCATGCCTGGATTGAAGTGCAATTTTAGATTTTCAAAATTTTATGGCATTTTTTGAGGGCCTGAAAAACCTTTTTTTTAGGGATTTGAAAAAATGTGGGGAAAAAAATGAAATTGAAAATATGAGCTTCGTTTAGTCATAAAGAATACGTTCAAGGATGACGTATCCAAATTTGAGCAAATCAGGTAGAAAACTCAATGAAAAAATTGTGAACAGTGAGTGTAATTTTGAGCTAAAAACCCACGAAAATTGAAGAGCCCAATTCTAAAGTGCGCTAAGTGCAAAAATTAAAAATGAGAAAAATGTACTATTCCCAACTTGTGAGTCTTAAAAGGTTGCTTCCAATGCAGTTTTTCTTTAATTCACCAATTCTCCACAGTATTGCTAGAAAAAATTTAATCTCCATGTTCTGTGGAAAAAAGTGGACCTAAAAAAAATATGATCACTTAACGCGTACTTTGGAATCTGCGTTCGCATGCATTTATCTTACTTTGGAATAGAAATTTGAACTAATCGCATTTTGGACATATATGAGTACTGAGGAATAATACTAAACTCTGAATCACTCGGCGCACTTTGGAAAAAATTGAAAAATTACCTTTCGCATTTTGGAACCCGGCTTTTCAATTGTCATTTTGGCTGCCAAAACACAAATCCACATGTGTCAAAAAAACTGCCTATATTTTGTACATTTTGCCTGTAATTATTCAACATTTTCGTGCAGTCTTTTAGACGTCGATGCTGACTTCGTAGCAGAGGTAGACTATACTCCTATATACCCTTGAATAAGTCATTCCTTTAAATTTTTATGGAACCGAATTCCCAAGAGTTCTATAATACGGTAAAATTTTTTAACAGCTCATGAAAACGTTAAAATATTTATCACACACTGCGGTTTATTTGGAATTCAAGAAGCCATTTACGAAGGCAAACCTTTGGTAATGATTCCACTAGGAATCGACCAACCAGGAACTGCTGCTATTCTGTATCAAAAAGGCGTCGGTGAGTATTTGGAATTTAAGACACTGACCGAAGAATACCTTTTCGCAGCTATAAGCAAAGTTCTATATCATAAAAGGTAGAGTAAGTCATTTGTTTGCTATCGTGCCTGAAAAATTTCCAAAAATCAAATAAAACTATGTAAAAAGTTACCCTGCTTTTACAGCTATCAAGAAAATATGCTGGAACTTTCCAACGCTTACAGAGACAGACCAATGTTGCCACAAAAAGCATTAGTTTATTGGACGGAATACGTGATCAGGCATAAAGGAGCTCCACATTTAAGAACAATTGGAGCTGATCTTCCATTTTACCAGTATCATTCTCTAGATGTGATTATTTTTATTTTATTTGTTTGCTTTGTTTTAGCTTGGAGCGGTTACTTTATTTTAAACAGGTTCCTTTTGAACAGATAAAAATGACTCTAGCGTCCTAGCGTAAATAAATATACAATCTATAGAACAATTACTGTTATATATCTTTCATGTGTTAAAAATAATTTCAATACTTATTACTATAATGAAAATTAGAAAAATAAAAACAATTATAATACTTAATTTAAGAAAATTATAAATTGTCAATTGTATCAAAAAGCTATGGTTGAATTTTTCTTGCTGAAATTGTGGAAGGTTGGAAATAAAAAAATTTTGGTCTGTCACTAGAACAAAAATAAAAACCATATTGAAGAGACGAAAAAAAGAGAGGAAAAACCATCAAAGTATGATACAATTAATCAACATTTCGGTTTCTTTCTTAGAATTTGGAGTGGAAGGGGGGGGTTAATTTCAGCCCCACTGTCACTCCTAAAAGTCCATTTAATCATTAGACTATATGCTCGTATAAGTTAACTGAATTACATTGCTGAAAAATGCCAATAATAAAATCATGAAGTACCTATAATTTATAAATTTTATGATTAAAATTTGAAAACAAAAACTGCATCAAAGAAAAAAAAAGAGAGACACTGCAGCCGTGGGCGAATAAGCAGAAAAAAAAATTAGTTATCTGTCTCTTTTTTATTTATACTATCCTACAGTTGACCAAGTTTTATTAAGCATGGGGTGATTTAAGATGAGCAACTTTAAATTTCGGCTATATCTTGCAAAATTCAGAGCTCATAACTCACTGTTCTTTATTACAATAATGATAGACTTTTTTTTGCGTTCTACTCGATTTTCGACATAAAATGTACGACCGTTACGAGTATCACGCAATTTCAAAGCCTTGCTAGTAACAGATAAGTTGTTTGGATGCCAAATTCGTCTTAAAAGAATGCTATAAAATACGAGAAAGAAAATTTCAAGAGGATCCGACCCGGAAAATTCAGAAAGTACTACTAATGATAAAGACAAAGTGTCTCACATCAAGCTGAAAAATATTATAATCGTATATTGTATCTGGGATAAGAAGGAAAGCCGTATTTCTCATTTTCCAAAGCTAAAGCATATCCACAGCCACTAGATTTTTCCTGATTTCTGGCTCGTCTCAATTCCCTAAACGAGCTCACGAATGTGAATTTCGAGTTCGTTGCCTTTTCGAAAGATATTTTTCGTATATTTTAGGGCAAAATATCATTATTTTCATGTTGCTCTCGATTCCATAACCATTATTTCCTGAAGCGTGTTAAACATCTTTGCTTTTTTCCGCTCCGTTTCACGAAACGTTTGTTTTATAGCAAACTGATTCTGGGTTAACAAACTGAATGGCTTGAAATAAAGCGCATAAGATATGAAATCACATTTTAGGGATTATTGAAAAAACAAAATGCTTTTATAGTGGTGCAACCTAGCAGGAAGATAGAGAATCCGCTTTTCTGTCAGATAGATAACCAAAAACCATAGAGCCATCCTCTCAGTTGAAAATGAGATTTATAAACATTCAAACTGGAGGGGAAATTATTATCAGTTTCTCATATAAAATACACTGGAGCTCGTAAATAAGTCCCAAATGGCATATAATACGTCTTGTAACTTTTGTAGAAATGTGCACAAAGTTGGTAATAAGAGACTTGGGTGTTAGATACCATTCAGGAACAGTTACGAAAAAATAAAAAATAAAATAAAATTCTCAACGCAAAAATATATGGTTAAAAATCCGTTAAAGTTGCATGAAAATTCCACACTTTTTAAAGTTCAGACTTTTTATCTGCTCTTTGAGACTGAGTCACGAAAATTATGTGGAATAATGGAAATAAGAAAAATACTGCTTTTTTTTTTACCTTTCTACATTTTTGTAGACAAAAAATCTAATAATTCTGGTCTTTCGTAATCTGAATACTTGGCTGCACTGCACAGAAAGTTTATAGAACGAAACGAGTCAATTCCAAAAAATGTTGCGCGCTCGCATTCTGATTCAAAAGGGAACGATTCGTTCGTATCGTCCACGAGCAGAAGGAGTCAAAGAACGATTTCAATTTTACGTGAGTCGAAGAATCAGCGAGATGTACGAAAGAAAAAAAAACGTGTCGTGGAGAAGAAGAGAAGAAGAGGAGAAGAAAACGAAGAAAAAAACGTTCCAGTCGCTGCTGCTGACTTCGCTGTTGCTGCGAAAGCAGTCGCGTAGCGTTCGTCGTCTGTTAAACCCAATCAGTCAGCTGACCGTTGGCTGTGTGTTCGTGTCGTGTACGCCTGGTGTTATGTTGTAGCAAAAATCTCATTCGTTCCGAGTTTTATTTTCGCCATGTGATCGATAAATTAGTTTTGCTAATCAAATTTTTACCAAAAGCCTCTTTGTCCGCGTTAAATTATTGGTGATTCATTGTAAATTCGTTGGTAAGAAAATCGCTTGAAGTTATAGCCAACTTCTCGTGACAGGTGTGCTGTAAATCCAAAAAATTCGCGAGTTTGTGTTATCATTTTTCGGTTACTTAGAAATTCGGTAATACTTCGAGTGTTCGTGCAGGTTCGAGTACCTCAAGTTATCCCATCGTTTTCAAACTTCGATAATCGTGTAATAAGTGTTCAATTACTTAATTTTGTTTCGCCAAAATCGAATATCAGTGTAGCCGTCGCGTCGTCGAATACAATGGAGGTTTAATCAGCGCGAATGACACACGAACGGTGAACGTTATTATGAAGAGGAAAAACTGCAGATCAGTGGGTGCGAATGTCAGTCAGTAAGATTTTCGGACACTTTAAAATGCAATTCGCTGGCTGAAGTTCGTGACCGAACAAAATGCTTGGAGTGTTGAAACGTCGATGGAAACCAAAAAGGTGAGTTGTAGTTTTTTTCTTATTTTGTGGATATGGCATCTGATAACGTTCGTGCATCACTCTGCTTTTTTCAATGGCCCGCTCGGCTCTCATGATGCCCAGTTTCACTCTTAAACCTTTTTGTCAGTTAGCAATGGAAAGTTTGTGCTATCAACATGGCCGAAGCGTCTCGGGTTCCATTGGGAGAACGCATCACGTATGCATCGAAGGTGGTTGGTTGACTAGCGGTTGACGACCTTAAACCGTAATAGTATTGAATTTCAGCAGCCGATAAGGTGGGCATTTGGTCCACTTTAGTCACTAAGAAACAGTGTTTTGGATTTTTCTCAAAATTATATTTACGGCGTATTTTGCGTTTTGCTACGAAATTCTTCACTAATAGTGAGTTGATACAGCATACAACTGAGTTGTCATTGTTCACATATTAGTTGACATGATTGACTACTTTTTCTGAATTTGGTAAAATTATGAGTCTATGATTAGCACCCTGGCTGTCGATCAGTATTAAATGGTTTAAGAATTTGTCCCTTTTAATGCCCCTTCATGATGCCCACTTTCACCCAATTCAATTTTATGTTCGAACTTCGACCATCTAAAGTACTGGACAGCCAGAAAACTGAAAAGAGTATTTTTACTAGAAGGATCAGGTGCAGGCGTCCTATACAATGCCAATTTTAATTTTGATGTGGATGACACCATTTTCACGAGTTACCTAAACGAGTGATTTTTCATTCAATATAAGTCAACTCTGATGTTCGAAATTTAAATAGCTGCACCATACAGTTCTAGAGGAATATAAGTGTTGAATTCTGACTATTTTTTAGTCGCACATTTGATTTTAGAAAATTGTGCTATCTTGATCTTGAAATTACTGTATTAGTTTTAGCAACCATGATATGTGTAATATATCACGCTACCTGGTCTTTTGAAGTATGTTGTGAGATGGAGTCATATTTGCCGCCACCTGATCTCTTCAGTAGTCGAGTAGAAGTGATAAGTATGTAAATCTCAGATTGCACTTGGGGATCCGCTCGTACAGTTGAGTAAAAACAGTGTTTGATATACTGATTTGTGTGACGTCACATATACAATTTTAGTCGGTGTTCACGTGATTATATTATTATTATAGTCTCACTATCTCAGTCTGTTCTAAATTTTTCTAAACTTTCGATGGGGAAAATGAAAGTTCTCATTTAGAAAAATCTTCCACTAATCAAGTGAACTTGAATTTGTTTAAATTGTCTATAATTTATTTGATTTGGCGCTATTTGCGACGAAGAAAATGAAAAATTGTGTATTCGTTGTATACGATTTTGTTTTACACAATGTTTTGGCTCACATTTAAATGTCTCAGAGGGAGGCAAGAAGATTAACTGTGTGGACAGTGAAATTGTTTGCATTTGTACGTGCCCTTGTGTTTACATTTTTCGCATCGAGTCGACAAAGTTCTTATTGTTGGCAAATTAACCCTAAATGTTTTCGTTCCATTAAATTCGCCCCAGTTTTTATAAGTTTCATCAGTTGTGAAGCTTGAGAAAACGACCCGATGGTAGTTACTCGTACTCGTTGCGCTTCCCAATTTTAAATATATGAAAATATTTGTTTCAATTGAACTACTTTGCGAAATAAAGCTGTAGCTTATAAATTACTGTAGTCATACCGTTTGAATACCCCCCATTAGGTGCCATTTCTTATTACAATAGGTTCCAGGATTTCTGGGTTTGAATTTCACAGTATTGGATCACTAACAATATAATTTTTAAAGCACCAAGATGACTCAACTTCTAATTTGCCATCATTCACTCAAATCCCTTGTAGTCTGCCTTGTAGTATGGTGGCGTGTTCCGGGGAAAACCTTCATGCACCAAGATATGTGACTTGAAGAGTTTATCTGATGAGCAATCTATGGTTAAGGCGGATATGGATGCACTGTTTCGTGAAAATTGAGTTTGATTTTAGGTGCATACTCTATTTGACTAATTCAGTACTGACTAATTTGATAAAACTTGAATTTAGTTCAATTGAATTGCGCATGCGCTCTTGATGAGCTTTAGCTGATTGATGGATATACTGTTTGTGTGGAAAAGGTTTTGTTAATTTATTCAAATTTTCAAGTCCAAATTCTAAGCGATTTTATTTATAAATGTATTATAAATCTTCTAGTAGCTAGCACATTCATTTAATAATACCACTACTTCCAGATTTTATTCATCAAAATTTTCAATTTTTTCTCTCCTGAATTTTTAAAGATTCTATAGTTATACTCCTCATGAAGTTGTATCTGAACGAACGAGGAAACAAATAATAATAGTACCTATCTATTAGTTAGTTTGTAATTAATGAAAATATAACTCGCATATTTTTAATGAGGTGAAAATTTTTCATGACTGCATGTAGTACTTGGGTTAATTCCTGCGAGAATTTGTAGTCTGGAGAACGAGAGTTGGTTTCGAGTGCTCCGCAGTTTCACTATTGTTCTCTAATCAAGATTTTCATTTTAGAAGGCATGAAAAATATTTTTGGTGGGTCAAGAGTTCACGTGTGGTTTCAACTTCCTTTTGTCGATTAAAAACTGAATGGATATTCAAATTGTTATAGCCTTTCATTCATTGAATACTACGAGTATAATGAATGAAAGAAGCGAAAAATTTTTGCCAAGAATTTAATCAAAAATCCATGAAAAGAATGAATTTTTTGTTACTATTTTCAATATTATATTTGAGAGAGGAATATCCGGCATTGCATAGATAAAGCGCCCATGTGGTCGGTCATTTAGTTGTTGAAGTGAATTTTATTTTAGATGGAGCAGTCCAGAATGATTCATATTTTCCCCGATTTTTAAAATGAAAATAGATCTTCTTTAAAATTTATATTGCTTAAAAGGACACCCATTTGGAATAGTTCTCAAATTCTGGTATTTTTATAAAAATGTAAAAATATATTTGATTTTAAAATTGTAGGGTGCGACTACAATTATAAATTTCCCACTTTATTCTAATATTTAGTCTCGTAAATATGAGTTTTCATGTAGGAAAGGTACCATTGATTTTCAATATCTATATTGATGAATTAAAATGATTTGAATTTTATTAGTCTGTTATACGTTCAAATATTCGTGGTCATGTAAAATATTCATGTAAAATATTGATAAATGTAATATTATTCTATAAGTACATTTAGGGTAGCCTTATTTAAATAATCGGTAAATTATTTTTGGAATTCCAGCTTTCACTCCCCAATGTGGTTCCAATTATTCAGGAATAAAAAATTCGATTCAAGTTTTATTTCCTCACTGTAAAGCGAGTAGTGCCTCAAAGCCCCCATTTATTGAAAATTATGGCAAAATTACATTTTTAAACTAATGTTAGGGGAGGTGTTGGAGCAGGAGAAGTCTTTTTTAAATGATCGTTCATTTTTTGATTAAAAGTTCTCATAATAACTAGATCAATAAATCATACTTTAATTCAACAAATAAAAATAGTGATTTTTTTTGTTACCTTATAAGGGTAAATCTATAACCTCTCAAATCCTCCTTTTTTTTTTTAGCCGGTTTTCGACAGAAAACCACCTTTTTTTTTCATGAAATGAAACCATTCTACAAGGTGCGAGGTAAAAAATTCAAAACTTCAATTTATTTCCGACTGTTAAACATTTGAAAAGTTACCCAATGAACGAAATAAGTAATTAGTAGTACAGTTGATACATGATATAAAATTTGCAGGTTCTTTGGAAATGCTATTCCGGTGTGCGAGAGGGCTTATTTCACCCTCAAATGGTGTGATCTGTGTCCTTCGAAATTCTGTGACAATGAGATATTGTGGTGGTGGTAGTAGTTCGAATTGTCACACTTCCACACTGTCGCACGCCCTCACTTTTTTCTTCATTCTTGCACCAAAATGCGTAGAGGTTGTAAGGGTGTAAACACATCCGAGTGTGCCACAGTTGTATATCGATCGCTTTATGTGTGACTAAATGGATGGACCAAAGTATCACGTATAAACTGTTTTTGAAAAGCCAGGGTGTAAGCTCATTTCATTTATTACCGTTTTCATTTTGCTGGCCTTTCATCTGGTCACGTTGTATAGTGCTGGTAATATGAAATTTATTTTGGTTGTTCGCATCTCCTCCAAAGAAGCACCTTAAAAATAGGTATAACTGACACTCTAAACAAAGTGAAAAGAAATTGGTACGGAAGCATTAAGGTGTTCGTATGTCTCGTATAAAAAGATTCAGAACAAACGTTTTGGCAAAAGTAGAAGTTATAACCGAGCGTGCACGTTTTTTTACTCCTTGTTTTTTGGGATGGGAGGAGGGCATCTAAAAAGTTCTACAAGAGGTTACGTTAGTGTCACTCGTCAACTCTCAATTTGTCAAAGAACATATATACGAAGCACATGTTGCAGGAAAAAGTGTCAGTTGTGTATAGTTTGAGATTTCGACAAAGTAGGAGGAGAAAGTTTCTTTTTTCTTTTACTTTCAAAAGGATGCTCGATTATATGTGTACGCATTAACGACGTGTGCGACTAACGTTTTCAATTTATATGTAATTATAAAAATAAAAAAAAAGTATTTCCAGCCAACCTAATGCCCTGCTGGCCCTTAAAAGTTACTTGATTTGAAGTTTGACTTCAAATTATTTTTTGAAAATTTTTAAACTACTGCTTGTGCAGATAACGGTTGCTGGGTCAACATTGTCTCTCAGTTATAGGTTATGTAGCCTACCTAATAATGAAAAATGCTGTTTTGTGCTGTTTTGAATGAAAAAAATTACAGCAAAATGTTTAATTCTACCAAACGGCTGCCTTTTAGAGGCATTATTTGAAAATACTATATGTCTTAAGTTTTAGATGAATCTTAGCCCCTGTAAAAGTATAGTGTAATCCTATTTCTTAACATTTGCATAAAAAATTGAAAAATAATAAGACGCCTATGTATAAGTATACTCGTACTCGAATATACTTTCTTTGAGATTGTATCACCAAGGTCAAGAGTAAAGACTCAAATCTTGAGTAATATCTGAAGATGTTTATGATCGAGTGTCGGAATTTTTTGGTTAGTAAAAATTACCAAACCTGTCTAAGAATGGAAATTTTCTATCGAGAATTTTAATTTCTTCCAGTAGGATTGAATTTGTTCAAAATATAAATTGTGCAAACGTAAGAGAGTAATAAAAAAAAAAGAAGGAAATTGTCAATTTTGAATATATAATTGGGTATGTCAACGACAATTTTTTTTTCAATGTTTGAAAGTACATAATTACATATAATAATTCGTACGTTAATATGAAGTGGTTTACCTCGAGTTTTCGTATTGGCATAATGTCAATTTGGGTGAAATGTCTTGGTTTTGGACGCATTTAAGTGAAGATAGCGAAGACCAATGTTCGTCTAATGGCATTTTGATGCTTAGAGGCAGTTATGAAAGTTGTATAATATGTAATTTTTGATACATTTCTAAATGTCAGCGAAGAAATCTTTTGTTCTCGAAAAATGGGATGAGGAAATAACATATTTTGTCAGGTTACAGACACATCACCTACTTCGTCAACAGAAAGATAAATCTATTAAAGTTAAGCTTCATTATAATATTTTCATTTAATTGTTAATGAAAAATCTAAATTAATCTCATTACTCAAAATTAAGGGAAGTAAAACGAACAATTTGAAAATAAAGGAGTAAAACTGGATGTATACCGTATCATATAATCTCTGTGGTTTCATTCTTGCAAATTCAGTCCTACAAAATCAGTGAGGCCAGTGAAACTTGCATGATCGCAAAAGTGAGAAAACTTTGTTTGAAATGGCTTGGCAGAAATTATGCTTCTGAGTTCCTCAAAGCATTCTTAAAATGATTCAGATGACCTTTGTGTAGTTATCTGCACTGATTACAATAATTTTTAAATCGTAAAAATAATATTAATTCAGTATTTCATAAAAATTGCATTTTTTACAATGACTTTCTGCTAAACGTTATTGTGAACCCATGAAAGCTGAATAGCTTACCTCATCTCTTCAAAGAATTATGCATAGTAACACGTAAAGACTTACACGTGAATTTTTCTTTTCTTGGTAATCGAGGTACAATTTTAACCTGGTGGAAAACACTGGATGATTTGAATAATTAACTCACTTGTATGCAGGATGTGCTGGACCGGGGGAACTATAATAACTATATTATCTAATGTATTACTCGTATTAGTCCAACTTGAATGTGTGTTCATATTATTTGTGTGGTATTTATGTGTGATATAACAATTTCCTTCCAGCAATTTCTGTTCCATTTTTCAGAAATAAATGTGTGACGTACTGTGAGGAAGGGAGGTGTGAGCGTCGGTGCTGATACCATAATTTCCAAAAATTGACTATTCGAACGATGCATATCGATTTATTAACCAATAAAGACTTAGGAATTTTGTAAAAACGGTCATTATACTATTTTTAATTTTCACGAGTTACATGAACGTACATGATAGATTTGAGAAAAAAAATGAAAATCGAATATTTAATCTACCACAGTCAAAAATCCTTTATGAGAATAAGGAAAACATTTTAGAAACTATATTTCCTTCTTAATCCCATTTTTGACTCGTTAAATCTATATTTTATTTCCAACCGAGAGGAAAAGTGAAGGACGAAATCTCATTCTGAAATAACATACAGCAGGTCGAATATATAGAAATTATGTGGTGAACCTTGAAGAAGATTGAATGTAATCCTCGCAGATAGTGAAATCTTTTTGAAATGAAAATAAAAATCCACTTAAGATAACGAAAAAAGAAGTTTTTATGAAATGATGAAAATTCAAGAGCATTCGTCGTCGCGTAATTCAGTGGAAATTCAAGAAGTAGGAAGCATGAAATAGGATTTAGAACAGATTTTTTTGTTTTTTTCTTGGTATTTGTAGAATTTTCAGATAAGTTAGATACCTACATAACTGTATGTAAATGCAAACTTGAATTTGAATTTGACGTAAGCGACGTGGTAGGCTGTTTTGGCTAATCGTATTCCATTTAAAATGCAATTAAATTGAAGTTATGTTCATTGAAATTATCACGTGACGGTTATATTTTTTATAACTGTTCATTAGAAGTCCGATTTTTTTTGTGGAAAAATATTATACTGAATTTCTTTCGGTTTAAAAATATCAAAAAATGTGAACTCTATTCACGTGTATGTTTGAGAACCTTCGAAACTCTGAGGAGATGTAACTGATGTAAGTCAATTCCAGCGGGAAAGTTTTTGTAAGGTCACCCGGGGTAAGTGAGAACGCAAAATTCACTAATTGCACTTTGATTCCTTATAACTCGAGAACAAATTGACTCAGTGCTCTCCAATTTTGTGGTCAGTTACTTGACACTCTTTATAATAAGTATGCTGAGTTACAGCCTCGTACCTTCTTTCAGTTTTTTTTTTTTGATTTTTTAAAAAAGTTGAGTTTGTGTTCTCACTTTTCTGTACCACGGGGTAAGTGAGAACACTGGATGGGGCAAGTGAGAACGCACGGAACATTCTATATTGAACAACTGCAAAAATAATCTGGGGCAAGTGAAAACAATTAGTATTATATTGTCACCATTTTAGACCAATTTTTTTTTTTTTTACATCAAAATATCGGCAATATTGAAACATTATTGTATTCAAACAATTAATATTAAATTTTCACCATTTTAGACGATTTAAAAATTTTTTTTTTGCTTTTTCAAATTTACATTTAAATTACAAGTTCTCACTTGCCCCGGTCTCACTTCCCCAGGCTCACATTTATTAAGGGAAATTGAGAACGCAACTGTATTTGTGTGATAAAAAACATTTAAAATCCCAAATCCACATATGTTGCATTTATTGGTACGTAAATGATGTACTTACTGTGTGAAGTTCATATATTTCCTCAAACAAGTTGACTGAATTGGCAAATTTTCAAATTTGAAATAAATTTCAAACGTAATTTGATAACTCACAATTTTACTATCACAAAATAAAGTGTGTTATAACAACTGGATCGCGCATATATCATGCTAGTTGTTTGCATTGGGTGAGTTTCTAACACTTCTCATGGGTAGCGCTTCAATATATGTACGTTATTCGGCTGATTCGTACAGGGTTCTCACTTACCCCGGGTGACCTTATACCCACTGTTTTTGGGACCCGAAACTATTTATTTGTACCTCTTACTGATTTGTTGAGAATTTACTTTTTATATTTCCCCATTGAATTCTCACCGAAATTCGATCGGATCTTGTTATGAAATCACGTACAAATTCATTTTTTGTTCGCCTCGTTTGTGTTGACAATGCGACAGTCTGTTTTCTGAGGTATTTTTCTCTTATTTTCTGTTTTTATTTTTTCCCTCTTTTACCATCGTGATATAATGTTATACTCGCAGCATCTTTAGTTGTTTCTGCACTTACTTCCTTTTTCCCCTTCCCGGCAGTGTCTCGATACAGCCGTACAGTGGCTTTGCTAAATAATTCTCAACCAAAAGAAAACCAGTTGGAAAATGTAGCCGTTAGCTACGTTAAAAAATAATGAATTATTGTTGCTCGTTTACTCCAGTAATGCTGAATGTATAATACTTGGCTTTGTGTTTATACTCACTGTTCGTTCATCGACATCGCTGGTTGTCCTGTTCCACTCCTTCTGAGATGAGATTCATTGACCGGTATCTGGATTAAGAAATAAAAGTGAGAAAGAAGGAAAACACGGAGAAAGACCAAAAAAGTAGCCGACTGTGCGTTAAGTCTGCATGTACTCGTAGTCCAATAATTTCCTTTTTCCGTTTATGAAGACGATATGTGATTGAAAATGTATGCATAATATGCAGGTGATTTTAGAAAAATGTTGATATTTTGATTCGATTTAAAAAAAAATTTGTTTCATAGGAAATTTCGATACCTATATAACCCATAAAATCCATCACCATTCCAGGCATAAAACCGTTTGTGCCAATTTTTTCTTTTATTCTCTGTTTTCAAGACTTACTTTCCTGGGCTAATTGGTTCAAATAACTCCTGCATAAATTGAGAGGAATGTAAAAATATTGAAAATTGTATCTAAATGTTAATTGAAAAATTTTTATGCATTTGACAGGGCAAAAAAATCTTGAAAAATTTATCCTCTTTCTTTTCGAGAAAGTATTTTGTCCCATACGTAAAAAAAGGACGTTTACTGGAATGCATTTTTATGGCTCAATTTCGCACCGATTAATCAGAAATTTTCACTAATCTGTTTCTAAGGATGCCTTCGAAGTGCTCTTTTGGCGGAATATCAACTTTTGCATCACAGTAATTTCAGAAGGCTGCAAAAATTGAAATTTTTCGGTATGACTCAACTCGTGAACAAAATTGATTATCGAAATTCTGCCAACTGAGCATCTCTAAATAGACATCCTATTTGAGAACAATAGGTGAAAATTGAAATTAATTGGTGCAAAATTGAGTGAGAACAATTCGCATTCCGATAGTGCATTTAAAAAAAAACAAAAATTAATTTGCTCATATTTCTGTTAATTTTTGTTGTCACAGTTTGGCGATGATGGTATTAGTATCAGTTCCATAATATAGCTATATTATAGTTTGAAAGGGTAGAAAGATGTATAAAGTATTGTTTTTGTATTGCACTTACGAGTATGTTGAGTTCGAAATGTTTGAAACTACCTACCTACGAGTATATTATTTACACGATGAATTTCTTGATGTGGATTTATGGTTCTTCTTTGTGTTGCCTATTCGTCTTCACAGATCACTGAAATTATTTCTTTTCTGGTCATCATTTTCATCTGTATCACGCATACGCAGCATCGTATAGACGACGAAGCTTTGGGCCAAAACCAGGAAGGACCCCGCGTAATTTTGTCTTTTTGGCCAAGTGTCAACGTAAACATCACGTTTGTCGTTTGTGAATTGAAATTATGCAAACGGCAAGTATGAAAAAAAAAGAAAAGAAGATGATTGTAGAGGGGGAAAATACCAAAAAGATCTTACGGGTTCAGCTATATGGTTTGCAGCGAGCGAAAAGAAGAAAGTACGTCAGCGATGGGCAGGGTGTCAGGGTCGGAGGGGAAATACCATAAATAAAAATACGAACGCGGTCACATGGGTCGCCAAAATAATTTCAGCGTTATAAATAGGTTTAATATAATTTACACGCTATCGGCACTAAACTGCCTAAAAATGTGAATAGGTATATGGGTAAACTACTTGTATTCTGATGGCTAAAAAAATAAAATAAAAAAATTAAAAATCAAGAATCTGAAATACCTCAGTAAATAAATTGTGTAAAAGACTATTACGAAATATGCAGATTTGTATATAATACTTTGATTCCTACATAGCAAACATTAAATAATCAAACACGTTTTCTCTTTACTTTTATTTCGTTTTATTATTTATTTTTCTCTTCTATTTAGAATATTTCTTCTATTCGTCCATCATTATATTTACTTCTTTTCTTACTAATTTAAAATATTTTGTCACGCTGTATAGGGTACGAGAAAGCGTAAACATTCGATAGTGTGTTTTTGTTTCCAAATTAATCGATGCTGAAAACAATAATTGCGCCAGTTCGTTGATTTTTTCTTTAACGATTTTTATCGCGGAATTTAAAATATTTATATTCTGTTTTACCGACGACCTTAGCTTCGATTTTTTCGGATTCCGTAATTTGCTCTTTGCAGGTGCTTATACCGTGCGTTTTCTTTTAAATTGATTCGTAGCGTAAGAGGAGAGCTGGAGATTTAGAAGTATTCTGTGTGAGATGCTGATTAGAATAATTAGCTTTATCGGAAACTAAAATCATATGATCTTGGATGTGAATTGATTACTGTGATTAATGAAAACTGTAAAAAATGTAACTAAAATGCAGAATTTTTTACATTTAAATGCGGGAATGGACATCGATGTAGAAAAATGAGTTTAAAATCTTGAATTGCCTTCACAATAAAGTGTGTGTAAAATTCTAGATGTGAATGTTCAATCACTATTACTATTTTATTCTATTTTTGATTTAGTTTACGAGTATATATAATATTACTATGTCAAAAAATGTCAATTTTTATAGTCCTGTGAAATTTACTTGAAGCAAAATTTTAAAATTAGGTCAAACTAGCACCTTGTAAACGTTCTTTGAGAGTATATTGCCGAAATTTTCATAATAGTTGGTGCATGAGCTAACAAAAGTGCCTCTTAAGAGTTAATTACAGGAGTCTTCGTGGTGAACGTTTTTGAACTCATTAGGTCAAGATGGTTTTAAGCTGAAATGTGCATCGAGTGTTAATGCAGTGAATGTGTTTCATTTATCTGGGTGACGGAATGATAAAAATCAAGGCAGTTGAAATGGCATTTCGCGTAGATCTACCTAAAATGCAATGAAGCCCACTTTTCGTTGCCTCATAGATATTTCATTTTCCCGGCAACATTTTTCTGTCTTTTGTAACGTGTACTGAAACATTTGGTAAGTGAACTCGTGTGCACATCACTTCACCGAATCGCGCATTATTCCCATTGCCTGCGGTTATTCGCGTCAAACGTTTGTGCAATAAAAAGAGAAGAGAAAAAAATATATCGAGAAAATTTCATATTCCTCGAAGCGCACAAAACGAATTCCGCTGAATCGAATGATAATATTTTTTTCCACGGATTATACTTACTTTTTTCCCCTGCAGTTTTCCACGCAAACAGAATACTTGTAAAGACAACTGAAACGGACGAACCGACAAAATGACTTTAGAGTGAGAAAAGTGCCAAGTCGAGAAAGGAAATTCGTGGCAAAAGTAACGGATTCTGGTCGTCGTATATTCTTGTCAACTTGACAATTACTGCATTACACGCCTACGTTTCTATAGGGAGTTGAAATCGACGCTTTTAAATACCATATTTTCATAATTACCGACGACAAAATTTATAAATATTCATAAGTGAACTCGAAATTGTGGCGTTTCTTATTTGCACGTGCATGTTTCGCTGCAACTCGCTGCGGCTCTGTGACCTGATTGTGCATCTAAAAATTGAAAAAAATATTCTTCGAGAATGACTTCCTACATTTTTATGCTATAATTATTGGTCTCCTTAGTGATCATTCACTGATCGAATCGATCTCAATTTCCAGCTACAGCTTCTAGTTGTAGATATAATGGATTTATGTGAAACGAGTTAGCATACTTATTAATATTACAACATATCTCAATCATGTCTACTTTTACTCGATGCTCTTGGTTCATTCAGTTTGTAGTTTGCACCTATCGTATGGGTTCGTTTTTTTCCTTGTTGGTGTGAATTCTTCGGGAATCCATTCAAAACTCGATTATGTTATGTCATATTTCAATATTGGTTTCGATTTGAGCTGAATAAATCAGAAATCTGAAGGCTATTTCCATGTCACAGTTCTAATAAAAAGCCATATCATTCTTTTTGAATATGATCAAATATGCTATCATAATTTGTCGAAAAAAAAAGGCGGAAAAATCCTTATCTATTCTCATATGAGTTTCGATATCGCAATGTACTCGTAATTGAAAATATTCGAAATTGAAAGCAGCAAAATACCTTTGTATAGGTAACTTAATGTTATAATTGACATTGATGTATTATTTATTTTATCCTTCGTCCGAAGAATGTTGTACAACGTTACAGCCTTACCCATCGTTCTATTTTAAATCTTCAACTTCGATTACTATTTGTGGTATCGTTTTAATTTTAAAAATGATATAAAAATTGGCTGATAAGAAAATCATCCTTTCACGTCTGATAACCTCATCATATTCTTCCAAAATATCGTGGCAACGTAATCATCAATCGTCTATCTTAGTGCGTCATGCCATCCGAAATATTGAGGGATATACCCAGTGAGTAATTTCCCTGAAAATTAACAAAATATATTCCAAGTCACGAGCCTGGATTCGAAATTGATGATTTCAATTTTTTCATTGTGAATCGAGCATAATGTTCTTGCTTTTCCCCATAAAACACTAATCATTAGCCGCAGTTATAATCTTTCTCTATTGATATACACTATAAAACACTGCAGTTCCGTATTGTACATTTGCACTTTACGT
Source organism: Parthenolecanium corni (assembly GCA_038050395.1). Taxonomy (NCBI): domain Eukaryota; kingdom Metazoa; phylum Arthropoda; class Insecta; order Hemiptera; family Coccidae; genus Parthenolecanium; species Parthenolecanium corni. The sequence continues at coordinate 1,683,181 of JBBCAQ010000034.1, read as the reverse complement.
CAACAAACTGTCATCAAAATTTTCGATTTTACTGCGATGACGAGTTCACTATATATGATGTAATTTTTGCTGCAGGAAGAAAATAACCAACGAAAAAAAGGGTTGTAAACACGCAATGACACCCCGTCGTAAAAACAGCAACCCCTCGGAAGGTTTGGCGAATTTTTGACGAGCTACTTTAATTATTAGCCGTTTGAAACAGTCGTGACTAATACATCTTTTTTAGCGTTCATAATAAATTTATGGTTTGATTGAATGTAATGATTAGGTTTATGAAGCCAGCACTATTTGAAGGGAACTTGTTCGTTCGCGTTTGTCACTCACAAAGGGGTAATTTTTGCAGCTTACTTTGAATCATATACGTAGACAAGGCGTGGTCTAGGTAAAGCAGAATTTAAGTACTATAGGAGGTGTGCAGCAAATGACGTTTATCAACTTTGGGTTATCATATAAGGCGCTATACTTTACCGATCAATTTTTGTGTCTCAAAATACCCCTACTCTCATTGTATGATATTAATAATCCTTAAATTTTTTTCAAGTTGAAAGTCGAGTTAATTAACATAGAGTTATGGCAGGGCTGAAAAATTTCACAACTTGTGTTTCAACTTTTTAAAGGATAGGTACGTGGAGAATGAGCTCTGCTCTGTCGGTATGCAACTTGTATAGACGTCAAGTTGTCACCTTGTATTCGCGAAGATAGCATCACAAAAATGAACTTATATAGAGGAGAAAAAAAAAAGCAGCATGATGTTTGTACGAAGTACAAAGCGCCTACACACTGCTATTCCAACTACTAGAGATACAATCTATGTATATGAAAAATGAAAAGTTGACTCTCTGGGCACGTAAAATGTAATTTGTGACGTGTAAACATTCCAAACGGTGGATTTAATTGATAAAAAAGCAAAATTTCACCGGCCTTTCTGTCGGTCGACTGCTGGTATAGAGGCATCAATAATTTTATCTTTTTTGTGGATCGGTGCTTCGCCCAAAATTTCAATTGCAGCCTATTTAACCTATTGGTGTCTTGTAGTACTCGCGAAAAAATAAATAAACAATATTTTACTTATCTATAAATGGTAATATTTGATTTTATGGAAAGAGAAAGCTGGAGCGGGGTTGAGAAATAGAGGTGCGAGCAACAAGTTATTCAAATAACAATAGCAGAGGGGGAAGAAAGGTGTCGAGTAAATAGTAAATACCATTGCGCGAAAAATGGCTCATATTTTTTCGATCGTTATTCGGAGCCAAATGCGATGTAAAATGAGTGAAGATTGAAAATTGTCAAATTTGTGAAAGGTTTTTAGGTGGTGAGCTTGAGTAGCAGGAAGCAACTGGGCTATACTGATATTTTTAAAAGGCGTTTTAAAGGGCCATTTCACTGGCCCCCCAATTGCCCGAAATTCAAAATTTTTAACTGGAAACGTTTGTACTAGTTTCGTACTGTTTTGTACCAATTTTCAAATTTTTTGTACCTCCCCCCATTTCTCGTAATTTAGAAAAAATACCTGGAGGGGCTGGAGAAATTTTAAATACTTGTATAACCAAATCTACAGGATAGTCAGATTTCAACTGATGTTCATCTCCTGACGTGCCGTTTCACAGTGAAAAAAATACGAACGTCCTTTCCCTCTGTGGAGTCAGAAACTCAAATTTGAACAGAACGTATGAACTATACATATTTTATAATGTAAAAATTCGCAAATTGATATTTTTTTGAATGAGTAGAAAAATAGTTTATTACTTCGGCTAGAGGTGTACTTCTCTTAAGTACGATATTTCGGGTCTCCACCCCTGAGAATATTTCCTCTCTCATATCTCGAGCCTCTTGCGGTCCATCTGCTTTTCTTTGTCCGCCCTGATGCTATAGTTTCCTTCTCTCTTTTTATTTTATTATTTTTATCTATAATTTTCTTCTCTTATTCTCTCATTTGTTAAATTTTTAAGAGAAATGTGAATTATAATGGTATACTGTAGTGCCCATTTCATTTGGGCTTCTGGGCGCTTACTGAGGGGAAACGTAAATAAATAAATAAGTTTAGATTTGCATTGACACAAAAAAATTTGCCATAAAAATGAAATTACAGTTGGAAAAGTCGGGGTGAAGAAAAATTTCGAGTGTTTCATTTACTTTTCTAGAAGCTGATGTTAACATATTAGGTACTATACATATTTTATTTCAAATCATATTTGTTGAAGCGGTAAATGCTTATAGAAGTTATCCATCTAGATATTGAAGCACATTTAGGATAAGTCGAATTCTTGCTTGAAGAACTGGGTCAGGGAAAAATTATTAAAGTTTCTCAGTGTTTATTTCCATCTTGTTTGTAGAACTGTATCATTTTTTTGTAATTCTTCTCGTGCATTGTTTATTCCATGCATATACTCGTACGAGTATGTACAAATCGGAGTTGAAACAAATTTTGTAGAAACTTTTCGCACGAAAACTGTGTAGCAAATATTATTCTAATGTTTTGAGTATGATAACGAAAAGAAAAGGATTTACCTTCTATTCTGGTTGCCCACTTTTAACTTCAATTTATTATAAAAAAAATTTCTGATTTAATTCACGTAAGTTTTTTGTCTCATTATTCATGAATTATTGCTTTTTACCTACCTACCTATACCATAAACATTCAGTATTTCTCAAACCACCACAGCCGTTATGAAATTATGTTGTATTATAGTATAATGTGTTTGTGTGTTTATACAACATAATATAACGCTCGATTGAGTACACGATGTTTTGCTAGCAACCTTTCGTTTCAAGGCTAACAAATCAATGCATTAGTAAAGTACAAATTTTCTTCTCGATTAGTTCACTTGCGTAAATGCGAAATCACTTCTTTCATTTTTGTTTTCTTCTGTAGCTTACAAAATATTTTGATAATTCGTTCTTGGGTACGTTGATAAAGATTTTGGTGCGTTCCCTTTAATTAATTTATTGACAAGTTTCTGACGGCGACAGTTGAGAAGTAGACACTGGTAATTTCGGAGGCAAACGCATGAAAAATGAAAACACGAAAATGAGCCGAAGAAAATAATCCTTTTCCAAGGACAAATAAAAATAAAATTTTTCTGTACCCTTTTTGTGTGAGCTAAACGGTTCCAAAAGCTATTATATATTTTCATAATTTATTTCGAGCAGGCTTTTTTTATTTCGTTTTCTTTTTGGCTACTTATTATTGTTGGTTGGGGTAGGTGAAAGGTTAGGCAAGTTTTTGCTAAAAAAACAACATCAGACGCACGAAAACCCACAACTTTTTGCAAAATGGATGTTTTACTTGGGGTAGAATGCGCATAAATTACTTATACCAACTTCTTATTGAAGCTACACTTTATTACGGAGGGTCACATCGAGAAATGACGTCATGGTAGGCGTCGAATAGGTTTGTGAACAGCTGCAGTAGAAAGTGGGCCTCTTTCATCCACCCACCCTATCCGAGGAAACTTGGGCGAAAGTCACCTTTACAATTTTATTGTTTTCTATCTCTGTTAAATGGAACATTGCTATGAAGAAGAATTTAGACGAAAAATTAGATTATATTTCTGAATATTATAGTGTAGAAGTTTTGAGTTATCGAGTGAATTAAATTAATCGCTCTGTATGCCATTAAAGGGAGGTCTGAAACTTGGCAGAGTTTTTTTTACATTATCTAAAATACGGTCAAGATTCGGATGAAATCTGAGCGGGACGGGGGTAATTTTTCCCCTCTTATCCCATAATACCCTTAAATAAAAACTCATCCTTCATCTTTACTGCTTAGTGAAGAAAAAGAAACTTCAAATTTCCTCGAATTGGGGCTTTTTGAAGGATGGTTTTCAAATTCATCAAACCGAGTATATTATTTTGTTTTCTCTCGTGTTTGAAACTTCGCCTTCTCGAAGCTAAATTGAAATTAAAATTTGATGAGTTTTATATACGTGTGAGATTATATAGACGCTGGTGATGAGTTGAAAAAAAAAAGGAGAAGAAGAAGAAACAATCTATCGCTTTATTATTTCGGCTACGTATAACTGGTTAGGTTAGTAGCTTGGTCCCTCATGTAATAATTACGATATAGTCACACCTTTGCGATATTAAAATCTTTAGGGCTGGGTTTTGATCTGCGATGTTGAAGATTTAACGATGATGAGTTCATCTGCCTGGTACCTCACCTCTCGGACTGGGTATGCTTATAATTGCGTTAAAAATGCGCGTATTTCACGATTTTTTTAGGTAAATGGATTGAAGAACTGGTGTCATTTGCCTCAGTGACCTTAAGTCCTTGAAAAGTATTGCCATTGGCTGAGAATGAAATAGAGAGTTGGTGCGAGATGGAACGAGTTACTGGGTAATAATATAATACTATACTTGGCAATTTACAAGATTTTTAATGGATGTATCATCTAAAACGTGATATAGGTACCTACCTATAATATACTTTTTTCAATGATGAAAAATCTCAGTTATGCGTATCGTCGGTTTATTTGAAATTGTTTAAAATGCTGATATTTTCCATGACTTTGATGAGAAAAGTTACCATTCTGTTTGTAATCTGTATATTCGTTTCTCTGTGTTTGTCGTTGATAAGAAGTGAACCAAAAATTTCAGCCTCTTACCTTTTGTTCCGGGCAAAGTCTGTCTGTATTATTTTTATAAAATTCACTTTTTCGTATTACCTTATACGAGTATAAGAAGGCTAAAGAAACTTATATATTTCTCCATTTAACATGGCCATTAGGTTGTATACATGTGCATATAAACGTGCATTATGCAGCGTTTCTGCCATTATGCCGCCTATTTAGCCCATTTTGTGGCGTGATTGCTGCTTCGATTGCCAAGAACCTGGTTTTGTAAATTAACTAAAAAACAAATTACGATGCTCGAGCTCGCCCAGGTAAAAGTTACGGATTTATGACTATTGATAAAGGCTGTCTGATTATTTTCGTATTAAAGTGTTTGAGAGTGCCAACTGCAGAGCTAATGCTATCTGAAGAAAAAAAAACTCGTTATGTTCATTTCTTTTTTTTATTCCGTATAGTTCGAAAAATGGCTTTACGCATTTTATGCACAAAACAGAGTCGCGTGACTTACAAAAATTGAATTCGTGGGCTTATGCGTATCCCTTTTTTATTTACTCGTACATTCAAAAACTCCTCGAATGTAATACGAACGGTGCGGAGAATGTGCCAAGAATTATAATCGCCATTCAATGGTGACTTCTGTTGGCACTGCTGCTTGTCCATCGAGTCAAAGTACCTTATCCGTCAGACCTACATTTTGGTGCTAAATGTAGACGCTCCCACACCGATACCTCGTTTAAATCGTATTAATTTTTATAAATGCGGTACCCTATTTGAATCCATGCTTTATGGTGTGCTGGGCGTTGCACCATCACGTTCCCCTCTATAGAATAAGAATTCGTAATCATTTCTTTTATTACGTGTAATGTATACGAAATGCATATAACATATAGGTTCCTTGGTATTGTGAACTTACAGTTCGTATCTAGCTATTCTAAATTCGAAGAAATTCGAGACGAAGAGAGAAAAACTATAACAATTTGGTAGATTCAATAAGTAGTCTAACAATAGTTACTATCCGAAGATTTTGTTGGCGTACTCTGAAAAAAATTTCGATTGTAATTTTTACTATTTGTTATGAGAAAACAGGGACAATTCAACATTTATAGTAGATCGAAATTACCTCAAAAATATAAAAATGTACCACCCTACGTAGTTTTATCAATTTTTGTGGGTGTACTATAGTAGTTGATCTATTCTTCATTGATACTTTATCCCTATGGTTGTGAGGCTTAATGTGGACTTTTGAAATTATAGAATTATTTGTGAGTAGATTAAATATGTAAGTGCTCGTGTGTAGCACAGTCTAAATACGTACCAGCATGTACTTAATTCTGGACAAAAAAGTCAATTTTTTACTTGGTAAGAAGTATTGGAAATTAGATGAATTTCTCAATAGAGGAAGTAAAGAAACACTCTTTCTAATTGAAGGTATTTATTACTATAGCAATATTTTATCTGGAACACTTTGATTTGCGTGATTTACAAACAAAAATCAGAGATTTTATTTTCCTGTGAGTGCACAGACGTGTTTTTCGAAATATGGGGAGAAAAATGAAAATCTGCAGCTAACAATCAACCTGATGACTATCTTCGAGGGCACGAGTTATTTTTAATTATAATCTTTCTTTGTATTTTCACGTTTCCCCCCACTCCCGCCACTCTCGCCACTCTTACCGTCTGCCCCTTTCTTCATTTCAGAAGACCAAAATACTCGAGGCGGTTTTTTGGATTAAAACTTCCTCGTGTACAGGTATTACGCAGTAGCTTTTGAAGTTGAAATTTTCTTTTGTTCGAGTTTCCTTTAAAATAAAAGTAATTATAAAATAAGGGGAAAATTTTGGAGTTTTTTTTCATCCATCATTCGTTCGACTTTATGCGTTCTTTTTCATGTCTGTATCTGCAGATCTTTTTATAAAAAGTATATCGAAATGATTCTATGAAAATTTTACTCGAAATGTAGACTGAAGAGTATAATAGCGTATAAAGAAAAGGAAATATAGAGCAGCGAAGAAAGGTTGAATATTTATGGACTTTGATCGATTAAAGGGCGAAACATCTCCGCACGAGCAAGGAATATTTTCTTTGTTCTGTGAAAAATTCTTTCTAGAAGTCAGATTGACAGTGAGGTGACAAAGCGTACTTATCTCTTTTCGCAACAGGGCTAATCGAAAAGAGGAAATCGTTTTCATGGCTTCTTTTGAAAATGTGATGAAAATGGCAATTTTAGTACCAAAAAATAACAATCCATCATGAATAGGACAGTTTCTAACGGGGAAAAGAGAAGTTGGTCGTCATAAATTATGTATTAACTCAATTTTTTCAACATACGCGATGACCCATTGTTTCAAGATTTCAATTTAAAAATACGATATATCATAGTTGTTATGGGTAAATCGTTTTTAAATCTATTAAATATTGAAAAGTGGAGACAGCGCACCAAGAACTTTGAGGTACTTCTTACTTTGAGGTATCGATGTAATCTCAGCCCTAGAACTGTATTCAAACTTTCAAAGTACCTACTCGAGTGCGATGAGCCAAGTTTCAGTGTCATTATTATGGATTTCAGGGATTTTAGTAGTAGAAAAACGTTTTATTCTCCTTTCCCTCTCTTCATGGACAAACGTGACCGCTTTGGTTTTTTTTTTCTACTAATTTATTGTCTTGCAAGATGCTGAGGTTGGTTGTACAGGATGATTAGTGATGAATCACTGATGATAAATTAAGTAATAAATACTTAATACAATTTTTGTTGAAAAATTTTTCATAAATTTTTTTTGTTATAATTTCTTTGCATCAAAATGCGAGCGCATATGCAGAAATTTCCATGACTTTGCCCTCTTTTCCTCGCTTTTATAAAAAATGAATTCCACTTGCCGTCATTCGAATTATCTCCAGAAGTTGATTATCGCATTCATTATATTCATTCGCGATTTGGTTTGTTTTTATTTTTTAATTATGGTCTGATTATAAACTCGTCGATGAGATATTGCAGAACAAGCTGAACGATTATTTCGCGAACATTTAGTGAATAACGTAATGTAGGTCGTGTTACGGTTTCACCGAAAATATCGATTTCAAAGTAGGTGCACAGTCGAAAGCAAAGGGTCACGCATTATCTGCACGGACCTGCTCTTTGGGTTTTTATTAATGGAAATTGCGAATGGATAATGTATTTTTATGCCTAATGTAAATAATTAGTTTTTATCGGGGACCTCCGTATTAAAATTTTTTTTTTATATATACATACAGGGTGCTCCCTGAGTGGTCTACTATGTTATTCCAGTGAATGGTATATGTTTTTAAGAAAAGTGTAAACTTGTCCATTTTGAATTTTGACGGCGCTGCCTAATAGCCCAGAAAGATTAGGGTTTGCGACCCCCAATAAAATCGCTACAAGCTGAAAATTAGGTTATGGGTATTATTCAAGGCCCTCTATAACATAATCATAAAAGTCTCTAAATGGCCTGGGAAAAACAAAATTACCCTCGAAATAGGGGGAGAGGATGAAAATGATCGAAAAATATGAGAAAAGTATTGACAATGAGTAATTTTGAGCTGCTGAATCCAAATATGATGTCCGCTTTCAAATATTTGTACGTGGAACAGAGATAAGAGTGAATGAAGTGACACAGACACCGAAAATAATATTCGAAAAATAAGTGCAGTTTTATGCATACGTATAAAATGAGGTCACCCGTTTTTTTATTCAAAGTTCCTGCGCTATAAACGCTTTAAAAAAATGATTAAAATAATTCAAAATTGAGTCTTGGAATTACATTCGATTAATCGACTTGACTGTAGCGTCCACTGTACGAATTATAATTACCATTTCCCAGTAGGCTATTTATTAGAGTATTGCTTTTTAATATGACGTAGATTAGCCTGGTCTGAAAAATTAATTCAAAGTACCCGAAACCTCTGAGAATTGAATCGAACGAAGAGATTTATAATCATCATGCATATCAATATGATAGTACTGCTTCAATTTATGCAGAATTTCTGCTCCTGATATTAATCGTTTTAATTATCATTCAAAAAATAGTGAAGATAATTTTCTATTTCGTGACATATTTCAAATGTTCTATCAGCAGGTATGCGGTTCGCTTCAATGTCCTGTCCTATAATTTCACGATGACCTACAAAGTACATAACATCGTCTTATGAATGAGAGAATTGCTCAACCATCGTCTCCATAGTAACAAATGTCGAGCTTTTAAAAGGTTTACGTCTTACTTATGTCAGCGGTGTGTGGCTATGCGAGTGGCAGCAAAAAGGACGCACAAAAACGGCGACACGCCAATAAGGAAAAAGCGTGTATTGATTTCGAAGAAAACTTTTAGCTGAAGACTGCTAGGAAAATAAAAATGATGAAATGGAGCTGTGCAATAATTTCCTTGGCATCCTTGAAGGTCATCCAACGAGTGCGTGGGAAATTTCTATCTACCTTTAGCAAGTCTTCACTCCTTTCAATTCTCTCCATCTTATAGCCTTTGCAGTCGTGCTGCAGCTCAGGAGATAGAAACACAAGCCACACCTTGCACTCTTATCAAAGTGGAAGTGAAGGGTATGATGCAGGAGGAACGTAAACAGTGGAGCCTAAGCGAGAGATAAGTAAAAGAGATAATTTTCTCTCTGTTGATCTTTCAGTTCAGTTGGCCAAGTTGGAAAACAAAATAACAATTCCAGTTAGAAGTATACACTCACAGAATTTGTTGTGGTTAGATACCTTTCAGAAATAAAAACTTACTGTTAGCAATTTTTAGTAGTTTGATAAAAATTTCCTGACGATCGTTTTTACGGTTCTCTAGATAATACCAAAAATGTAGCCAAAAGACGATGATTTTTTATAAGTTTTTCAAAGAACGGATTTTTTCGAATTCTGACGGATTTTTCTATTTTGATGGCTTCTAATATGAAAAGTACTGATTTGATTGAGCTGAAATCGATGTGGTGTGTAACTAGAAGCTTCTAAAATGTCTACAAATGAAATTTCAAGCTAATTTGTTTGTTGGATTTTTAAAACGTGATTTTGCAGATTTTCGACTGAAATTCATTTTTCAATTTTTTTTTGCCTAGCTGAAAATATGAACTTTGATTAATTCGTTAAGACCGCAGTAGTTCCATTCGGAAACCTGCTCTTTCTAGTGGAGCTGGTGAGCTATAATTTTCTTCAATCTGAAATCGTACGGTCCTATGAAGATTTTCAAATTGTCTGTGTGTGTGAAGTTCAGAGGAAATATTTGATCGACTCTTGGCAACCAAAAAATGACTTCGTATAGAAGAAAAATTACTTCTGTATAATAACGTTTTCAGACTATAATCTTTTGAAATGACCTATATTTTATTTTCTTTCTTACTTCTTCAAACGGCCTGTTTCTGCGTCATTCGTTCAAGTTTATCCTTCAAAAGTATTTTTCATCTGTGTGGGTCAATATTTTGCTGGCAGTCAAGTGCTGTTGGTTATTTTGCATGCAAATCTTCCGGGTTCTCTTTGTGGATTTAGAAATAGTGGAAGATGTCAACATTTTAGTGGATACGTTTGTTGGAAGACTATTGTTTGACTTTGAATTGCGGTCAAAATAAGTGTGCTTTTTATGCTGTCTTAATGGATGTTAAAATGCTGATGCATGAAGTATGATTTCTTACTATACGAGCTAATGAATGGTGCTAAAACGCCCTCGAGTCATTCTCGTTAATTTGTGTCGGCTATTTTTTTCGATGACTGTAAATTTTGGTCTGTGCACGTTTCTTTATAGTTGGAATATATCGACTCACTCCAAGTCGTGTTAATGGAAAAGGTAATAGCAACTTGATACATAAATATTTCTAATAATTGAGAATGGTGCGGGTGGTACTGTTCGAGAACCTTAATCGAGTATTCGCTTCAAAAACTAGAACGATCTCATTTAATGATACCGTACGTCCTATATGACACGTAACATGATTTTTAGTAATCTAGTACTGAGATGACTCAAAAGTAAAAATGATTTTGTCAAGACCCAATTTTCACAAGCGAAAGGCATGTTTAATTTGACTGAAGTCTTAAGCCAAGAACTGATGCGTGAATGTACTTTATTGGTGCAGCTGTTATACATAATTATATTATAGGTTCGAATTTTGATGCAGCCATGACACCAAATACGAGGGCCATCCCAAAAGTAATTTCGCTCACTTTTTATTTTGGTTTATCTCCCTAGTGTTATCAGGGGCCAAAATGAAATATGTGCGAAATTACTTATTGTGGGATAACCTTCGCATATTATACGTGTACATCTGAACGTCTTTCTCTGACTCTGTAGGAAAACTTATTCCATTTATTGGCCTGTAATTGATGTTGATTTGTTTCAATTTTCTTAAGACCAATGAGATAAATCAGTTGTATTATATCTTTAGCTCTGCTTTCGGCTCGAATAAATAATCATTAAACTCAGTTTAGACAGGATCCTGAATGTATGGTGTTTTCCTGCTTAGTGCTGTTGATGTGCCTCTTTGCATTTCCGTTCCCTCATGTGGTTTCCAAGTCAACCATTAGAAATTCTGAAACTAACAGCTATAAAGGTGCCCTATTAAATGAAGTGCAATTAATAACTTTCTCAAGAAACTTACGCCTTAATGAGCTTTTAGAGTTTCGTCCCTGTGACATAATTCTTATGGGAAGTAATTATAGGGATGTTTTGGTGGAACCTTCAACATTACAGTTTTACGTAGGAGGAAGCTTTGGGCTTAACTTTATCGATGGTTCACGCTCGAAGGAGTTTTGTAATTCTTTTGAAGAACTGGATGCTTATTTTCATTTTATATATGACTACTTGAAAATCCACTTCGGTGTAGGTAGAATTAACTGCTGTGGGGTTGGTCGAAGTAAAAGGGTGCATTTTCGAAAATCTAGCTGGCAGCCTTTTCGTAGTTCCTAGATTATCTATATTTTGATTTTGTTTCAAGTTTGAGTCGCCTTGAAGATTGTCGAAAACTTCTCAGAAGATGAAGAAAAATAAGGGTGTTCTCGAATGTTGTTTTACCTTTTTCTTCGTGTTTTTGTTTCATACTAAACTTTATAGTTATCGACAACTGAACAAATTTTTCCAATATGATGAGTTGTTAGCTTCAATAATCACGAAATTATTTCAGGTCTTTTTGGTTGACGTTTCAAAAGTTATTTGTAAGACTTGGATAGTTAAATGTTTCATTGATTTTAGTTTCGCTTCGTTGAAGCAGATCTGTTTACAGAGTTATAGGTAATACTTGCTCTTTTTGTACTTTTGAACTTTTTCTTTGCAGTTGAATATGTTAGAAGGAGGAGAAAAGGCTCAGTTTGATGCGCAGTGCTAAAATAGTTGAAATGCTATCAGAACATCTTATAAAAAGTTGTAGATTTAAAGCATCTCCCAACAAGTCCCCCCTAATTTCGTTAGAATTTTATTTATTTATTTTGAAATTTTTGGGTGATCTTACTAACCCCTGGCAGGAACAGAATATTTTATAAGTAGTGGATTTGTAAGTTTTCAATGATTTTATTACAAAATCTGTATTAATTCGGATTTTTACTTTGGATCTGCTTATTTGAAATAGAATTTTCTTACTTTTTAGTGGTTTAAAAGCTGTTTCTAATTTTCATTTATTTTAAGGAATTTCTCGGACAAAATTGATAATAAATTTCCTGTTGTTATACCCACAGAAAGTGACTTCAGCCTGTTATTTTTTGTTTGGTTTTTATTTTTTTTAAAGTTCAGGGTAAAATATCGTGTGAGAATGAAATATTTGATTTAATTTTGTCATACGTAAGCTACGTTTTTAAAACGCTCGGTTTTACGATCAATCAAACGTTTTTTCTCTTTTTTGACTAATCGCCATTATCTCTCTCAGTCTTTTCGTTGAAAATATATGAGGGCTGGTGAAATCGATACTCTCTCGTATACCCGAACGAGTCAATTTTGCGCTATCCCAAAACCACAAAAACCTTTTTGACCGTATTCAGCTTTATGTAATTTCAAGTAGACGCATTTTCAGTTTACTGTTTCAGCGTTTTTGCTAAATGGAAGATATATTAGGGCTTCCAAACTCAAATATAGTGGAACCTTTTCCGAAACGCAATAAACCCGTAGTCGATCCACTATCAAAATTCATTTCAAGGCTCGTCTAAAAGTTCCAAGTGGTGCTCACAAATTGGTAAGGCAGTCACCCTTGAAAAACGATGTTTCGTGAAACAATTTCAACGGAAATAATGCAGAAGAAATTTTTGTAAAATTGAAAGTTTGGATTAGATGAGGAAAGGACCTGTACAGCTCTGGTTCAATCTGTACTCATGAAGGCTGAGAAATGAAAATTACAGTTTTTCTAATGAAATCTTTCGATAGAGACTTTAGGTACTACATGTAGGTTGAACAACACTTTGGAGTCACAGTTCTCAGTCAAACTGGGTGTATCATATATACGTTTTATGCAAAAGTTGCTCTTTCAAAACTATTTAGAATCAGCTATTCTTCAACTTCTCACCTGTTGGTCCTTTCTGTATTATTTTTTCCATTTTATTTTGCTCCATTTTATTTTTTGCCAACGAATTAAAACTGCAAAGTGTTTGTGTCGGTAATTATTCGATGAATATATTTCAGAAATACTCTAGAATTCATTCAAATGAGGAAGGTATATTGCATTTTCTCTCAATGACGTACGTCAAAAAAATAAAATCAACCTCTACGTAGTAATTAAATCTTCTATCAGATGGATACAATGTAATATGTGTGACACATGAACTAAGGCATTAAAAAAATAAATGAATAAAAATGTAGGTGTTATAATTGTGTAAGTAGGCATATATATGTCCTCCCATAGAATACAAGCGTACAACATTGTCCACGTTTCTTTTTCTTTTTTTTTAACCTTCCGACAGACACTTTATGGCTGACCTACAAATCAGCGATGACAATAATTTTTCAAGGCATTTTCTTTTGAACGAATATGTATTTGGCTATGGGGTACGGTTGAAAGAGAAATGATGCACTAAGAATTATATTTTTCTCTACCCTCGGATTGTGTTATCATTATTTTTATTATTTTGCCATCGTTATTTGCACGTCTCCGAGGTAAAATATTGCAAAGTTCATGTACTAAATTTTGCGATAGGCTATGGAAAAATGCAATTTTTCATTGTTAACATGACAATAGAATGGAATAGTAATTTAATAATTACCTTCACCATATATAATTTATTGTAGAAATACGTTTCTGGTTGAATAATAATGATTTGATTTTCATTTGTTACGTCCATGAGCAATGGAGCTATTGAATATCGTTGGCTTTTTCATTTAGAAAATGAAATTGAAACGTGAAATTAGTCCTCATACAGGTTTTCATAATTAGCCCTTTGGCTATCAAACTTTCAATTCTGGACCTGAGAACCAAAAGAATCATTCTGTCCCATTTTTTTTTTGCTAGTATTTTGCAGTTTAAGTTTTCATGGGCTTTGGCTACTCAATTATATATCCTTTATTTTGGGTTCTTTTGGTCTTTATTGCGATCATAATGAGTTGTTATTTTACCAAAACTAGTTCATAGGTTGAAAAGACACAGAAAACTATTTCAAAAATAGTCAATATATGTATATGTCTCCTAATCGCTGAATTTAAGTTTACCTATTTCTAGCTCTCTAATCGGGCTTTATTTTTAATAATTTAATTTTGGAAAATCAAAGCTAAACTATGGAATATTATCTATTATTTGGGATGAAAAGTTATGTACAGCTATCGAAAAATCATAATTTAAAAAAATGAAAATTCACAAATTTGTATCGCCTTTATTCTTATATTACTGCGCGTTATCAATTCATATACTCCATTAACGTTTTATCTATTTCAATATTGGCATTTTTTTGTTGAAAGCTGCATTAATAGCTTCATAAATTTTAGTGTCGTCAATGCGAAGGCATCCGATAAGAACTTGTTCTTTCCAAAGATAAATTCTTGTCACCCGAACCATTAGAGCAATTAACGTATATTTACGATGTTTTCGATTAAACTATATTGGTGGGAGAAAAAAACATTTTGTGTGTGGTTTTCATGCTCATTTTCAAAACGAATTGGACTACGTACCTATATAATGTTTTGATACTATATTACGAGTATTTTACGTATTGATTGGTGTTATACGTGTATTATATTGCATTTTAAGCTCTGAAAAGTAAGAAAAGGAAAAAAGTTGAAAAATCTCTATTTGGTTGATTAATATGTGGTTTATTAATAAATGCCTTGGTATTGAATTAGAATAATGCTATTGTCATCAAAAACGGTGAAACTAAATCTATAAAAAAGCAAAATCACTTTGGTAAGCTATTATTCAGAATTTTCGAATTGAATTTTTTTTTGAACATTACCAATTTTGCGCCAAGTTTTGCCCACCAGAGGTCAATCTCGATGATTTTAGGTCTGATAAAAATGTTAAGACGTTCGGTTTTCCGGTTCTCTAGAAACTAGCAAAAATATAGCTTAAAAGTGATGAATTTTGATGAGTTTTTGAAGGAACAGATTTCTTCGAATTCTAATCGATTTTTTTTTTACCTTTGAAATTTGGGGAAACTGTGTCCAACAGTTTTCTGAATTTGAAAAATGTTTTGGTTGAATTTCCCGGCAATCGTTTTACAAAATGTTCGTTGGCCAATGATTTTTTTGCTTTTAAAAAATCGAGCAAACTGTCCCTGTATCCTTTTTACAGTATCTCATGAAACATAATAGATATTTATACGTGGTTCATGACACGCAGCTGTACTATCAATCAAAAACTTGCTTTTCTAGCTGGGTTTGATACTGCGCTGGAATTTTTCTCGTATTCAAGTATGAATATCCTATAGCTAAGTTGCAAAATGTCTTCATGTGTATGAAAATACATTTTAGCAGCCAAAAATGAGTAGGTAGGTACTAGAGAATGAATATTTCAAATCGTATAAAAAATTTCAGTTATGACGCTAAAATTCTCAAATCTGTATCTACTTTTTTTTTTGTTACCTTCAAAATTCAAATAATATTATAACTTATTTCGAAATTTATTCGTCGTCAGTCGTTTTTGCCTTTCCGCAAGGTTGCTTAGCAACCCAGAATTTTGATATAATTTTTAAATCGCTGATACTTAGTATAAATGAATGAATATTGTTTTCTCGAATTAGGTAGGTACCTATGTGAAGGTAAAAATTGGGGCTTTCATTCGGATAAAGCGAAAAAGTAGCTGTTACGATGTTTTTATATTTATTCAGAAGGGTAAAATGAAGAAAATTGTACAAACTTGAACGGACTACAGCAGAAAAAAGAAAATAAAAAGCTGTTTTTTCAACTTTATTTCTCTTTTCTATTTTTTACATTTCGATTTTCGCCCATAAAGTGGGTCAATAGTGAATTTAATTTAGTCATTTCAGATGAAGAGTCGCAGTGTAAAAGCGTGAAAGCTTTACAAAATAGTCTGTCTTTAAACGTTCAAGCTTTTATTTTGTTCCTGTGAGGATTATTAATATATTACGTTTATTGCGCGAAGCGTATTGTTTGAGAGTATCTCACAATAAAAATCAATTGTTTACCCACCACGTTTTCAATAAATTCTTTTTTTAAATGATCTCAGAAAGGGGAAAACTACCGAAATAAATGGAATGGGTTGCGATATACTCGAATGAATGGCTCTTGAAAAAGCGAGAATGGTTGCTGAATTGCGTAGTGATAATTTGGTCGTGTATTGTTTGGTAAAAGTTCGATAAGTTTGAAGTGGATATCGATGGTAGAATTCATTTAAGGAGACGCATTTACTCTAAATTCTCATTCTTGAGGGATTTTCTAAGTGATTACTGAGATACGTACCTATAAATTTCATTTAAATGTTATCGATTTCGAATATCGTCGAAAATGTTGAGCTGCGAGATTATAATCAAGCTGTACCTACACGAGTACAATGTATTCTTTCATTGGATTCCTTTTATTTGGATTAGGTTGGGTGATGCATACTCTATGTAGTTAGCTGAAAATGAGAAGGATCAGTAATTATACCAGCTATGGGCTGTAGCCATAAAGTCATGCACTGTTAGTCTCCGATCATGACAAGGAAAGAATTTGTCACCAGGTAACGAATTGACTTGCACCTCTTCTCTTTTTTTTGAATTGATGGTACCTAGAATGTAGGAAATCGTGTTATATTGACGATGCCATTTTTTAAATTACAGAATTCTTACTTTCTGCAATCCATTTGTCATAAATCCATAATCTCAAAACCGTATTTATAGCGATTTCGAGTTAATTATACAATTTTATCGTTTACATAGCACGTTTCAAAATCATTCAGCTAATGAACCGTACATAAATTCTCATCGTAGTTTATGAACGAATTTTCTAACGGATCTTCATCAACGTAAGTCTGTAATTAGAAAATTTCTGCCTCCACTTCTTCACGCCTGTATTCATTTAGAATTTATGCTCAAATTTCGTTCATTTTTGCCCATTTGAAAATACGATTTCCGGTTTTCGGCCAATTTAGAATGTATATTTTTTTGGCCATTATTTACCTACTCGATAGCATATATATAACTGCGAATGTAGGCTTTACGAGTATTTTGTAGGCAGTTGAGTAGGTACTATAGGTAGGCTACTTCATGATTTGGAACGTGGCTGTAAAATTTTATCTGCAATCGAAACCCACTCGCGTTTTGCCCGTATCAAATTTAGACGATATTTTTTACGAGCTCGAATTTGAAATTAAGTAGACTAGCTGGAATTTATTTTTTGATTGAGGAAGGTGAGAGGGGAGAGGATTGTGGCTATCTCACGCAATTCCTGAATTAGTGTACGCAGTTTACTTGGTAGTTGAATGGAATTTTGCTTACCGGAAATGTCCTTGGCTTCGAATTGGGTTAAATTTTGGCTGAAACTGACTAGAAGTTATTTTCCGTTCAAAAGTGGCATTGAACTTAAAGTTGTTAAAATTTTATGGCGTTCGAGGTAGCAGCGAAATTTATTGCATTTTATGTTGATTTTATAGAATTTTATCGAGACTTCGCCTTGGAGAGGAAAACAATTTTGAGTAAGGCTGATATCCATATCTTATAGAAATATATTTCGTTCTTTTTTAAAAATTGTTGTAAGTTAAGGAAACAGATGTGATCTTGCATTTATTAATTTGATGGGAAAACTGTTTTTGTTGACTTGGATGAAGTCTGTACACATATGTATAACCAATTATTTCGAAGTTCAAATTGGCAAATAAATAACAAAATCATAGATAGTCAGATTTTAGCTAATATCCATCTGCGGGTACTAGCATACGGTGGGAGAAATGCAGGTACTTGCCCCAAGTGGTGTCAGGAACTCAACCCTTAGGTATTTTATATTCGCAATGGTTTAGAAATGTGTTAATACTCTTTATACTGGGAGATTGAAGACAGAACAGAGACTCCACTAAAGATAAGGTCTATCTGGTTGAAGGAGTGGAAAGATTGCCAACACTTTAGTACTTATAGACAGTGGCATCGCAGACTGTCTGGCAGCAGCCACCGTATCGAAAAAAGTCAGCTCGGATACCCCCAACAATGCAAAAATGTATTTTCGTTTCGATCTGTTTATCACACGTGCTCTTCTTTTTTTACAGTTTTTCATTTTATTATATTATTTTGTACTTTATTCATGTCATTCGTCATTTACGAATTACAAAATCGAATTATAATACCGTCAACGTTTTATCAAGTCCGATTGTATACAGCCGGGACGAGTGATGAAGCTGATCATTTGAATAGAAACCGTAATCCTTTCTAGGTGGATTTTGAATTATACTCGTATAAAAAGCTTTTGACGATGTGGAGGTAAAGAAATACAGCTGAGCGGAGGAACACCAGGAGAAATGAGCGGAATGAAAAATAATTATTAGAGTGGAAACATCTGTGCACGTTAGCCCATTCTTCGTCGTAAAAATAGATATACGTCTACCTTTACCTTTAGTTGTAAAATAAACTCATCTACCATTTCTGTATAATCCAGAAAAAAAATGAGTAATACTCTTTACGACTTCGAGATTCATTTAAACAGGTGCTATGCACGAGTTGACCACGTAATAAATGTTGAAAATTTTAAAACAAAGCAGAAAAGTAGAAATAAAAATGGGTAAACCATTTTTTTTTTCTATTCGTTCCCCTATTTTACTCTATAATTTTCCTCTTCATTTCGCTTCCTCGTTGGTGAATTCATATTTTTTAAAACACCTGTTTAATACCGTCGTCGTAAATCACGCATGGAGCTGAATGGATCTGCCATAGCGAACGGAATCGATATTAAAGGCGACCATAAAAATCGGACGTGTAATTACTAACGAATGTAAACATTTATTTATCGGGTTACTTACGTCGTAATACTCGTATGAAGATTCACACCGTTAACTTATCCCCCTCCCCCTCCCATCGTCCATCCAGCAGACGTTCTGCGATTGATTATCGACGAGGAAGACGAGTGTACAAATATTTGTCGACAAAGATTATCGATAGAAAACTTGTAAACCATACCTGGCACAGTGTAGTGTGAATGGTGCAGAGACGTGGTGAAGGACCCATAGAGAATAGAATAACTCATTAATATCCAATAAATTCGAATACGAGTAGATCATTGACTAACTGTTTGAGACTTCGCCGATTTTGGACTTGAAACCAGCAATTTGTTCTGAGGCTTCAGCTCTCCGCTAGCTCTCTAGATCTTATTAGGTGTACCGCTGATTAATTGTTAGTGCAGTCAAGTATACGAAAACTAATAAAATCTCGTTTCGTGTTGGTAAACTGAACTTGTTTGATTTTCCTAAAAATTATTCTACCTATATGTGATTTGACTTGGCTAATGTCCTTACTGCAGCTTGACTTTATAGTTACTTTGCTGGGTGGCCAGTTTGCACCTTGTTCCGTCTCTTAGTGTTTTCTTCTTGAAAATTTATAACTTGGGAATGTTTTTATTCGTTCAAAAAATTATGTCACTCTGCGCATAATTTATACCAGCTTGCAAATAGATAGGGGCCAAGTGCGATTATATTCTAATTAGTACCCTTGCGATAGAATCAGAAAACTACATATAGGTACACCGTCTTCCATCTGGAATACCGACATGCATCGTCTTTTTCATCTCCATACGTATATCTCAAATTTCCAGCACAGATCGCAGCCAGCCTTCAGACACCTTTTCGCCTTCGTCGTCGTCGTCGTCGTCGCCGCGCAATTCGTATAATTTAATCTGGCCAATACATCAATTAGCTCTTCATTAATTATAATGTCTCGTCTGTGGTGCCATATTTGTCCAGCTCCAGTAAGTCGCCTCTTCGATATGTGGTCACAGCCAACGCTCCACGCTAAGCCTCGTAAACGCCATCCAGTATTCTCTGTAACTGGACGCGCGAATTCAAGAGCAAATTTATTCGGTGTCTGTGGCTATAGGTGTGAAACTAGCATAAGTGGAATAAAATGAGTGAAAAAAAATAAAAAAAATAGTCTAATAATAAAGCGATAAAATGTGCGTTGTCAAGTACTCGACAATTTATTATCATTTTGCATGTGCGAAGACGTGCACATAGTGTCTCCAAGTATACAAAGACCTGTTCTGTGGTGCTCCCTTTGGCCGTTTCAAAAAACACCAAACCTATATATTTATTCTGAAGTGGCTTTCAAAATTCACAAGGTGAGACAGATGCTATATATACTTATTGAGGATTTGACATTGTATCTACTTTACGTTTGATTGTGATTAACAAGAAAAAGTACGAGTACGTTGAACTTAATCTATAGAATTCATGGTATCAGATGTTCGTCGGATGGAGTAATTGTAGTGAATGGTGAGCATATAATATAGTTCCTGTGATTGATAAATTAGCTACAAATGAAGTTCTGCCCGGTATATATTGTAGATGAATCTCTCTATATTATAATAAAAAAAAAGTTGAGACTTTTTTGTTGCCAAGCAACCGAAGGAGTATGATGACGTTATCAAGCCTTTGAGTAATATCAGCTAAAAAAATAACTTCAACACTTTTTAGGTGATATCAGCCAAAAAAAAACTTGACAACTGTAAGGGAGATTTTGTTAATTAAAGATACGGGAACGGAGGGGGGTTTGTATTGGTCCTCCCGTTCTTCATAGTGATGAGAGAAAATTTACTATCCTGTTGGTATACTTTATAGCTAGTATTCATTTCTCTCAGTGTACTTGTATGAAGAGTATGCTGAGTATATCTCATCTTAGCTGAATATTGCATCAATACCTATACTCGTAATTTTCTTGAAAGACAGTTAGTTTTTGCTAGTGGCTAATTATATTTTATTGCGGTATTGGAGCTTTTTTATTTGCTGATTTGTAATCTAACATCTAGGTAGAATATTTTCATTCCGTATGATTACTTTCTGTCGTTTCGCTTTCATTTATAAAGTCCAAAACACTCACCTGCAAAGTTGGCAAAGATTTACTGTAGTTGTTGATGCTTAATGTGGCACCTTTTCAAAATGAACGAGACTTTCTGGCGATATACGAGGTACTATGTTTTTGATTGCTACTTTTTCAAAAATGAAATTTGAGTCTCCGTTCACCCTCGTCGGGGGGATATCTAATACTGTATACCGCCCACTCTCGCAATTTTATCAAAAACTTTGGACTTGTGGAATGATGTGGGTGGTTTTTTTTTTTTATCTACATAAAATACCGTGAGCGTAGGAGTTGACAGATTCGTTTCGTGGAGCATTAAAGAGTGAAGGAAAAAACCTTTGACTGTACATACATAAAAGCGTTTAACAGTATGAGGTTAATTAATTTTACACGTTTATTTTTATTCTGTTGCAGGTAAGCTACCGTAGTTTTCGTTATGGTGAAAGAAACGTTAATGGCATCGGGATTATATGCCCTCCAGGCTATTTTTAAGGCGTTGGTTGGTCCGTGAAAGTGTTTTAATAATAAAAATTAAAGTTACTCTCCGATGTCAGTAAGTATAATTATGTTTATTGCATTGTTGACTATATAATATAATGTATGGGTGAGAGGAAAATTAAATGCCAAATCTTGTACTCCGGGTTTGCGTGCATGTTTGTTGGATTCGTGGCTTGTGCTAAAATCATGAATGTTGTGGATTGGAATAAGATGTAAACGATGCGATGCTGAGCCGATGATAGCACATCAATATTTTGCCTGTGGCATGATGTTGAAAAATGTTTAAAACTAAATTTATTCATAATTTTTTGGGGCCTTTTTATTTTTTTTGATAGATTTTATTGCTGGTTTTGTTATATGCGAGAACTTCTATAGTTAATTTAAATTGAAAAAATACTCGAGAAACTGTTATACATCCAGTTAGCAGTTTTATCTCGATAAATATTCAGGTATAGAGTGAGTCAAGTACCCAAAGGTAGAAAATCTTTAAATTCTGTGTTTGTAAATCGATAAAACCTACTCACCTTTAGAAAAGGATGAAGTCCTACGAAGCTCCTATCATAACTTTATTTTTATTATTAATTCACTTGACCCGAAGGTTTATCTGAGAATTTATAGGATTAGAATATATTATAAACTCATTATATTTTTCTACATTTGTAGCTTTTGAGTTCATGAAAATATTTTTGAAGAATACTTTTTAGCTAAACGAATCAACAAAATTGAGATGCTTAGAATAGCCAAGGAATATGGATGAAATTTTCAATGAAATCGCGAAAAACACTTCAAAAAGACGTCTACCGCACATAATTGTAGATAGCTTGAGGATTTTTTACATCAAATGAGATAGATTTAATCTCTTGACTACACAATTCATCCCCAATAATAGTTGTCTGAAAATACGAGTATAAATGGTTCATTTGCTTCTCTCTTTGATTTGCCCACTTGGAGCAGAATTTTCTATTTTCCATCTCCTTCGTCATTTTAGTTTGCATGGTTTTTTCTTATAAATAACATTTCCAAGTCCAATCAGTTGTTGTCTTCTCATTATCTGGTGCTGTAAGCTGTTTAGTGGTAATACTTGTTGAATGGGAACATAATTTTCTCTGTCTGCAAAAACCATGAGTTGTCGAACTGTGTGCTCGTTTTCATGCCGTTCGGTTTTATAGTAATTTTTATTATTCTAATTTTGTTAAGACTAGTCACTAGTATACATTTTGATGTGCTGAAATGTAAAGTGGTTTTTTCTGCAAGGTACTGGTTGTTCGTACATTTCAAATTCTTTATATTGAAAAGTGGATCGAGTCGCAAAAGTTTTCAAATTACTTTTTTTCAACATGGAGCTAAAATCCTTCTTTCTCCAAAAATCGTCATAAATTTTCAATAATATGGTCTGTTCCTGTACATTGCCGAAGGTATCAATAAATTTGTTTAGTAAATCCGGTTCGATTCATTGTACTCCGATTCTCTGTACAGCAGATATTTGACTGTAAATTATTTAGAATAGTCTGCGAAAGTGTTCGATGTCATGACAAAAAATAAGTAAATTGATATAGGTAATCCTTTGGTTTTTTTTTTTCTTTCTTTGGGAAGCTAGTCGTGATACTGCAATGATACAATCACGTTGAAGGCTAGTTTGAAAGCAGCTGTAGGTATAAAATTTCTGGCGAACACAATTTCGATGGATTTGTGTGGACAATCGATGTAATTTGATCTTTGGTTGGAACATTGCGAAGAGAAAATTTCCATTCATTCAACGACCAATCAGTTGGCTTTTTTCTTTTGAAAATCAATTCGTCAGCATTTGGTTTCCAGACAGCGTTGATCGTAGATTATTCGCATTAAAATATTGCTTTTCTTGTGGGTATATATTCGTCTTACTTTAATGATTTCAAAAGTTTTACACGAAAATAATAAAACACCTTGTGAAAAAGAACATCAACATGTAGTTATCTTTCGAGGATCATACAGCTTAAAGCTTGAAATGCCATTATTTTGTTAATTTTTTTTTAAATGGTGATATCTCGAGAAAAAAGAAATTTTTGTCTCAATTACCAGCAATTCGATTTGATTTTAGCGATAATGAAATTACCCAATTAAAGAAGAAAACTGTTGGAGGCTCTCGCATTTAGATTATTTTCAGTGCCTATTTGTGTCTATATCTACCTACTCCTTCGAATTCCCAATAGAAATTATCAGGTCATTTGCTTGATAAATACGAGTAATGTATAGTTAGTTATCTATTTCCCTTCTTGATAAATTTGATTATCTCTGTTTTGTTTTCGATTCTCAAGAAGTACCTTAGGATGAAAATATTAATTTTAAACTTTCGGCCCATTTCAACTGAAAAACCTGTTCTTTCGTGGTTTTATCAATTTCTTTTTACCCGTAAGCATTTGGCAACATTCTCAATTTCAAGGAAAATATTTCTGATTATATTTCTTCCAATATCTTTCGTTGCGGATTTGTTTTTATTTATTTCCTACCTGAAATTTATCAACGTTTTGGCTTGTATACTATTATTGTATTTTTAATATCACCTAAAAGAATTATAAATTAATCTTTTGCATGAGGATCGTCTATAATATGTACCGTACTATTTGTTTCATTTTCGATCTGCCTAATTCAGTGCTCGAGTGCTGAGCTCATATAGAGTTTCGAGTGTTTCTGGAAGAGGCTTATTTTTGAAACATTTGCTGCTGCCTCATTCATTAGCATGTAAATATTTGCTCTCTCGAATCACCATTCTACCATTACGTATTTACGTATACAACAATGGGTTCTCGAAAAATGTACGTCTTCCTTCAAAATGTGACTGGGCACACCTTGGTAGAAGGATATAATAATGCCATTAATATTGATAGTTATTTCCGTGAGTGCGAGCTCTTCGCATTTAAATTGTTGTAAACGCTTATTTGGAAAATGGTCACAAAAGGACACAAAATTGCTGAACCGAAGAGCAATATTGCTGAATTAGTATCAAAAAGAGGGAAAGCAATATTTGGAAAATTTTTATATCATTTCTAAGGCGTTCAATCCATGATTATTGTCATGGAAACCAACTTTCATTATAAAAAGGGTAGCTATCACCAGGATTTGCCTGGAGTATCCTGATGCTATCTTGAATTTCGGGGTGATAAAATTTTTCACTTGATAACAAATAGAAAGGTTGATTGATTTCATCGTGGGTACGATTAATTATTTATTAGTAAATTGAGCTGAATTTTCAAATAGTTTGTTGTTCATTTTACTGTTTTTTTTTGTTTAAACCAAATTCACTTTTTCCTATGTGTGGGTAAAAATAGTTTTTTTTTTTTTTTTCAATGAGTTCGCATGCTTTCACAATGAATACGCAGCTCTGTGCTTGTAACGCTATTTTTTCTGAAATGGAGGGAAAAAAGGGAAAGGAAAATTATTATCATTTTAACGTTATTGAAATGCTAATCTCGCACTCTCTGTTTATACAGTTCTCATTATATTGTGTACGAAAAAATACGTGCGAACGAACGGCCATATTAAACTTTTTTTGCAGTCCACATTTGACACCTTTCCTTCCTCTCTCTTTTAGTTCTAGTGTAGGTTGTCGCAGTTCTATCCACGTGGGCAACTGTTTTCATGACAGACTTTTTTGTGTTTGTAAATTTGAATAGAGGCTTGGGTGGCTGTTGATGGGGACGTTAAATTCATTCTGATGTTCTGTAAATTCAAAATTATACTTCGATCACTCTTCATTTTGTGCATTTCTATGGCTCCGAATGAGATTTTTTAAAATCAATTGGAAAAATGGAGAATGAATTTTTACTGAGCTTTGCAATGGACATCTATAGAATAGTTTTCAAGTTATAGCTGAAAAACGTAAAATTTCAACATATTTGAATCCACAGATGCGTTGAGGATGAGGGCGGAGAATTTTAACTGCATACTCTTTGGGCCACCCCCCCCAAACGCTATAATTTTCCTTTCTCCCAAAAGCTGAATTACCCTCCAGCAGTTATTTTACAGCCAACTAATTGGTTCGATTTCTTCCCTTTCGGTACCACCATTCATTGTTTACAAAAACCTTGGACTTTTTTGTGGTGGGAGGAGGGCTAGTGGCGTATAATATCGACTGTGCTTCGGCTGAAAGATAGAATTTTAGATGAGTTGCATAGCTGAACGTCTCACCAGTTTATCATTTGCAGATCTCTGGGTATTACTTTTTTTCTTGTTAATATACGAAAGTAAAAAATCAATTTATACAGTCTACGCTGAACGCGTAATGGTTTGATGAAAAAAAAAGAAAGCGGCAAAAAAAGTGCGCAAATTATAAAACGCACGGAATTTCGTTTGAAAAATTTGTGCAAATTGTTGCGTTTCGCCACGATTTTGCGTTGCGCTAAAATTTACGTCGCACTTTTCGCAGTGGCACGTGGATGCTTCAGAATTTTCGTGTAGAGAATTGTGTTTTCTTTTTTCGTCGTTGCCCGGGCCTTTTTTTAATTTTTTTAATTTTTCAAAAATTTTATTTACATTTCGGCCGCACGAGGTATCGGACACGAGCGAATTTCTATTGCGTCGAGTGTCCGTGCGTAATCGGATCAACAAAATTGTTTTGTTCCTCATCAATGAATTTCTCTTTTATATGAGCTCCGTATTTGTGGAACCTGTATATTATTATTGCGTAGGTTAGCCATTAATTAAGTCTCCTTCATTCGAGATTACGGAGCACATTTATGTCCATATATTGTCTTAATTACTTCGAAATGAGCGAAAACAGTGTCAATAGCTGGAGCTATACATTTTAGTTGTTTTTTTGAGGAACGCAGTTTTTGGGTAGGCTTATTTTTCCGGTTCATTAGTTCAAGAGCGAGCTTATAAATTGTGTTTACACTCTTGACAATATTGATACAGCTAGATGAGCGAATCTGAAACGAAGCTTAACTTTCAAATGCGTACATTTTTTTACTAAATTTTCTCAGATGCGTGAATTGAAAAAACATTTAACCGCTTGATTTTAATAAATAATCTTTTTTTGCGGAGGGGGGGATGGTGGTAGAGATTTACCCTTTATCTTTGCGGGCTATATATAAATTATCATCAATATAGAAGACTGTTTTGGAATGCAGTTGTAATATCAGTCAAACTTGAAATTTGTTTCAATGGTGAATTTGTTACGTTTCGCGACAAAACTTCTCATTTGCCAAAATCTAGTTACCTGATTATAACTTTGAAATTTCTCAAATAATTTTATTCGATTTAGGATATGCTTTACTAGACGCCCGAACTCCACAATTCGATTTTACGAATATCTCATGGGAGGAACTTCTGAGGATGAAATAAGGACAAATATGAATCTATATAACTTCTCAATTAGCTCAACTAATACGAAATTTACGATTTTTTTCTTATCAAACTGTTCGATATAACGATATTAAGAAAAATATTTTCATAAAATGAGGAAATTTTCCCGACTGTTTTCTGCCTGAGTTCAACTTAGAGATATGAATTTTAAATATGTTATAGTTATATGATGATCTTACGGATGTATGTAAAGTTAGATTTTTATTTAAAATTGAATAACGGCTTCCGCGGATGCGCAAAGTTAGTGTTACTTTTATGGCTAAATTTAGCTACCAGAAAATGTAAATTGAAAATATAACATATTCGAAAGTCGTATCTCCAAGTTGAAAACTCGGGCAGAATCAGTGGGGAAAATTTCTCTGCTTTTTGCATTTTTTTCGCATATTCTGTAAGGTTATACGCATTGTTTTAGAAATTCGGCTGCACTTGTCGCCATAAAGACTCGGTGAACTGATGACGCATCCGAAGAATTTTTGATTTCAACTTTCGAGGGACCAAAAACGCTCGTCAGTTATCGGGTCGTTGGCTTCGTTCGAATGTAGGGCATTGTGTTAATGCGCGCAGGGCATGGAATATTTTAAAATGCAGCTGGTGACTGCAGGGAGAAGACGAACGATAAATTGCGGTTATTATTTAGCGCGTTTATTTTTATGAGAATTTAAATCTCGTCTATGCGAGAAACGCGTAGAGAATAAAGGCGAGAGTCATATTTTCAAGTAGAAGAGGATTTTGTTTTCTTTTCGAGAGTTTGTGTACGAGTACCTGATAAAGTTATGTGTATGGTTTGATAGAAGGCAATTTGGTTTATTCGTCATCTTTTTCAGCCTGGATTATGTGTAGGATCTGAGCGGCTGCTCGGTTTTGTGGTGTTAAAGAGAAATCAGATCTGGATCCTTAGATGAGTGAAAGTTTTTATAGGTCTCTCCTATGCGGATTGTTTATGCTTCGCAAATCGTAATCTATTGATCCAAATTTCCTTCTACCTAAGTATAGTAGGTACTGCTATAAAGTCACAATCTATTGGGTTTTTTGAAAAATGACATGCCTAAAATATCAGGAGGGTAAGGTATCTTCTTGAGTACGTGTATGAACTAATTATTACATATAACAATGCATGAATTAAGCATGGTAGAAAATTTCACTTAGAATTCATCGCGGTCGTACTTTTATGTGTAAACACTCTCGTTATAAATATACTCTGAAGTTGAGGGGTTGAAATTTTCTTGTGGGAATGAAAACACACTTTGCTTTCCTGATGGCTCCCCTATCCTTTCTCCTCATCTAACAAAAAATTAGCTTATGTTACATTACTCGCATTATTTTTTCGCATGGGTGATTTATACTCTAATTACATATTATGCTACGTATAGTTTATCAACATCATTTGTAAGTTTTTCCATAGATTTATTACATCATCTCGAAAAACAATAAGTTTCAAAATTTTTAAATCAAGTCTTGTATAATGAAAAAAAATGTTGAGACATCAAAATTTCATTAAGGACTCGATATATGAAACGAATGGCCATAATAGTGTAATTTAGAAACTATACAGGAATCTAAAAACTTATGATTTTACCTTGGAGGCTTCCTCTGGTTTGTTTCTGATTCGATAATGCTAAGAGCAGGATAAATGTGAAATGTGTAGAGTATATTATGATAAACTGACCACAGGAAACAAAATTCATTTTTTTGAAATGTCGTTTGGTATAACTCTTTTGATTTCGTGAGGAAACCAAGCCCAGCAGTCACGCCATCGTTTATAGTATTAGTCAATTGTTCTTCACGCCGACAAAGCGAAGAAGCCACTGCTGAGCACTGATCTTTCGTATTCGATAAGAGGTCTAAAAATTGAAATGAAACTCGATGCAGATGACATTTAATGGTAGGAAGCACGATTATCAATATCTACTCCTCCATATTAAAGGGGAAATATGAAATAAATATGTATAAGCTATGGACACTGACTATCAGTTTCAGGTATCATTTATTTTTTCACATTTGCTAATTTTTTTTTCTTTTCTCCCACTCTTTATAAGTATAGTTTTTTTTTTACTTTTCATTCATCTGTTCATGCGTTTTCATGTCCTCGTCTTCGTTTTTGGTTTCATTGAGACAAAGATCGTACGGTTTTTTATATTGAGAAGTACTAAAAAATTACGCACGAAATCTGTAAACAAAAATTCCAGTGCAGTGAACCTCGCCAGAAAAACAGATTTTCAAAAAGGCGAAAATGCTTTGGAATAAATCTGTGGTCTTGCGCACCTTCCAAAAACCTTTTCACAGAAAGCAAATGAGAGATTGTCTTGACGGTCTGGATTTCTGCTCAATCAGTTCGGTATAATATACTTATTGAGCTTTCGCTGCAATTGAGTGAAATCCCTCTCCTTGTATGCAGATATGAACCAACAAACAAATAAACTAAACAGGTGAATGAACAAATTATAAGATGAACGAAATTGTTGAATAGATATTTTTGGAATTCTGAGATGATAAAGCTATGAAAAACCATCCGTATCCAACTTATATTTTCTAGAGTTGAATCAAAAGTAATTGAACATTTTCTGTCTTTTAACCTACTAAAAATAAATAAAATGGAGGTCCGTAAGAACACAAACCACCGACGCGACGTTCAAACTTCAAATCGGGGTCGTCGCTGTTATTTTTTCCTTTAATTTAACGCTCTGTGACCGAGCTTAAAGATACATTCGTGAAGTCTCAAATAAATAATGTTGAAGTGGGATGAAAAATTTGTGCTCAAATTGATACGAATCTTATTTGCGGAGGCGAAAGTTTTCACTGGTCAAATAACGTGCTCGCTGAAACTTTGTTTTTTTTCCTCTTATACCTTTTGTTGGTACCTTGAATTTATTCGTCGGTGTTTGTGACCCAAATAATTTGGAATTGGCTTGACATTTTTCCATTAAAATTTTTATTTTCTTTGGGATTTTTTCAGAGTCAACAACAGTGAATTGAGTCTCATTTATTATACTCCCAGGTATTTTAGCCCTTTGATTCGCTACACTTTCAAGAATTTTCAAGTCACTTCGTACACCTCATTTCTGTGAAGGGTCATTTACTAAGATGTGAAGTTCCGAGTGATTTGAAAATTAAAGTTCACACTTCACAGTAACCACCTGGGAGAGAGCCCAAAGTTAACAATCTCTCCTGAGCTCCGGAGAGATGAATTTTGATTTGATCGAGTTTAAATTTGAATCACAGACAGGTGTCATAATACATAACATGAGTTCCAAGTTTCAAAAAATCTATCAAAATGTTAACTTTTTATTGATTTTTTTCTCTATTTTTTTTTCTTTCGAAATTTTTGCAAGCCGTAATTCCCTAACAGTGATACGAGTAGAAAAATTTACGTAGAATATTTTTTATGGAAAATTAGTTCCAACTATTTTTCGTATCAATACTTTTTTCTGAAAATCGATATTTGCAAAGATATTAGCAGAAAACTGAATTTTTGGAGCGTATCAATAACCTTCTAAATTAAATCCCAAGAGGGGTACGCAGGTGGAGACTTTTGGTGCGTTATTAGAGGTGATTCACCCAACAATGCTTAAGGGTTAAGAATCGCGTGTGCTAATATTTTTTAATCTCATTTGACTGGATTTATAATTAGTATGTTCTTCTATAACTTGATCCAAAGTTGAATCTCGAAACATTTTTAGTTCGAATTTTGAAATCGACACTTTTTTTTAAATAATATTATAATATTAGTCTGTAAAGTTTCTACATTCAAAAAATAATTTACAGTTTCTAAATATGAGCACTAGTATGGGTATGTAAAAATTAGATACCATTTTCTTCCACTCAGCTTCAGGCATCATTATAATACGCACATTTTCAGTTTTATCTGTTCCCTACTATCTTCTTTTGTTAATTATTCTCGAAATCTATAGGTCACTAATTTATGAATGGTTCATCTGTCATCCCAAAACAATCGACGTTATTCACGGTACCGAATGACGAATGACCGCATCTGTTGGGCAAAAAATTATTAAATTAATAAATTGAATCGTCTCTACAGAATACTAGTTAATGAGCGAACAAACCAACCAATCATCGATTGCGCATTTACATTATAAAGACTTTGAGACTAGCTAATTAATTGGCAAAAGAAGACGAATACCGTCACCCCACGAGCGTCTATATAATTAAAATTAATTATCGCTATCGACGTGAAATATGAAAATTTTTAATTATCACTGTCGGAAAATCATCGTCTTGACGCAGGTGTAAATTTTTTCCGCATACATAAAGACGAGATGTACACATATAATGATCGAACCTTGCCTGCGTAATAAACTGGTTTATGGTTGTATATTTTGCACATGGTGCAATGAGAACCGTGAAAATTTTACAAAGAGCACCGTGTAATGCACTTACAAGGTGCAAATTTTTTTATTTATTTTTGTTTGTAGAAATTAAAAGGCAGTTATGAAAAAGACATGTACATATACCTACCTTAAAAAATCATGAAAACGAACGAGGAAGAGCAAAAAAAAAAATTGTAAAGTATATTATTACAAGTTATGACTAGACATAACCGGTTTCAATATAAAATCAAGCATATAATATGCCTTCGTGCAGACAAAGTGCAGTCTGAAAATGTACAAAACGGACAATTTCCTTTTGCGGTTTCTGAAATTGTTACAACAATTTTTTTGTTATTTGTATGATTATTGTTAGTGTACTTGGTCAGCGTAAAATGTAGAAATAAACAGACCATTAGATTAGTCATGCCACGAAAAACTTGAAAAATAATTCAACTCGCGAGAGTATCACAGTAAAATTGGAAAGGGGCGAGTTCAATAAGTGGTTCACTTTTTAAATTTAGGTTGCTCGTCTATCTGAGGAAACCTTTATTTTGAATTTTTGGGACATGAAGTTTCCTCAGTGTTACCACCTTTTGGCTTTGAGGTGTCGATATTTTCGGTGTAGTTCATCCTTAATAATTAAAGATTATTTTGTAATTCAAAACTATATTGACAAAAGATTAGCTATCGATCCTTATCTCATTTTATTTATCAACTTGATCGATTTGACGAACTCGTATATAGAAGGCTTTCAAATGTCAGCAGCGCGTCCAAATGTCTGTCAAAACATATCAAATCTTTCATCACTCTAATGATTAGCATTCCACGACGTACACATTCGTTTACTCATTCAAGCTCTCCACGCGCCTTTTCTTCGCAGTACAGTGAATGGTGGAGTGGTTTGATGGACGGTGCAGATGGTGGTGGAAGCAGTGGCGGCGTCAACTAGTCTCGAAGTGCTATCTGCGCAAAGCTCGTCTGGGTCTCGGCCGACAGTCTGCTATAGCAAACGAAGAAGGCAAAGAATAAACTAATAAAATCGACGTGGAGTCGAGTGAGAAAAAAATGAGCAATTCTCTGTGAATGAAATCGCTCTGTTTAAATTACGCTGGAGAGACAACGTTAAATCGTGCTTTGGCAGATCTGGATGACCAGCAAAAGGAGGTGCATGCAGCAAAAAGGTTGCACACATAGCTGCATATAAGCTGCCCTCGGAGTACGAAAATAAAAAATTATGGGTACCTATGTACTTTGTGGATGGCCGACAGCATTCGGCAGCAAATACTCGAGCAACGACCTGGGTAATTATTACCTTTCGAAACGGTTTGATGACCGTTTCGTACCATAAACCTGGGTAAAATAGAAGAAAACGAGAATAAGAATCAACCTAGTACATCGCTTTCAGTCGAAGAGGTGGGTGTCAAAGGCTTATTGCCGCATATGCTGGAGCGTTTGAGGTCGAATGTGCACGTAATTGCGCACAAACAGTCTGATTGGCAGTGAGAGCAAAAAATGACGTGCAAGCGAAGTATGAGTTCTACTTTTTCATGTTAAATGTAAGGTACGTATAATTGTTGCTGATAAATAGCTAAAGTAGTACATTGGTTGCTGGGAGAAAAGATTTTGTAATTTTTAATATATTCGTGGTGACTTTTTCATCGTATGTGTGCCTGTACCTTATGCTTACAGCATAACCACGGAGATGTACAATAGGGTAATCAGACATTTTCCAAGGAAGAGGTCGAGTCGTAGATAGAAACTCCAGCAAAGATGATAAAATTGCTGAAATCAAAATTTTTCGATGAATTTAGGTGCCTGGGGGGCTGAGTCTTCCTAGCCTCCATTGAGTGTGCCACTGAGATTACTTACATAAATAAACTAATATCAAAATAGTATAAATTTACACAGTGCCCTTTTCAATCTTTATTTAAAAATTTTTGATAAACAATTAACACAAGTTATACAACTGATTTACATTAAAATGATTTAAAATTAGAAAAATAATACATAAACAACATAAGTTGTTCAATTAAGATATTCAATTTCTAATTTTAGAGTGGAAAACTTGATGTAGGTATAGGTATAGGCAGAATAAGTGAGATGCCTCAGCGGAAAAACTCCTTATCTTCAATAAAATAATTTGAAAAAAAAAAGTTTTATTTGGAATTCCTGACAATTTTACCGGTGTTTTAACTTTTTAAATAAAATAATTTGATTTTCATCACCTCACGTTCCCTTCCAGAGCTAAAGCTTGACAATGTGAAGTTATAGCTTTGTATCACGTCTTTATAAATTTCACTTTTGACTGCACCCTCCACACTCGGTAGAGTTATAGTTTGATTTTATAAATGTAGACACGTCTGTGCCGAAAATTCAAATTCCGTAGTATTATACGAGTACGTACTCGTAGGTACAGTTAATTCACTGAATTCGTCATCGTCTGCAGAGCCTATTTTATAACCTCTACAAAAGGGGAACTCGCAATCAAAAGTACTATAAAACGATAGACTACGTATGGGTGTTTTATTTTATAAACTAAAAAAAGAAGCTCGATAAGCGACAATATTAATTTGTGAACAAATTAGGGCTCCAAAGAGAATATGGCGAACGATCATATACTTTTGTACATGTACTAAATGGGCTCGCATACTTCCGCAGGAAAATGAAATCAGCCGTGTCCCGAATGAATCGGTAGAAAAGTGGGTTACGAAATGCATTCGTCGGATATTATTAACGTTCAAATATTTAATTGTCGGATTGTACTCGTAGATACGGCCCCGTGTGTATGAATGGCATCGCCTCGGTTCGTAAATGCGACTCCGATGGAACGATATAATTTCAGAAAAATCTTCCTGTTTGACGAGTCATTAAAAAATGTGTGTCTGCGGGTTCGTTGCCATAAAGTTTGAAAATAAAAAAAACGCGCGCACACGGAGGTATATGTGTATATACGTGGTGGAACGAAGGTAGTAATTGCGAACGGTAACCAGTAACCGATGCCAGATGACTTGAGAAATGATCATAAACCGAATCTAGTCAGATGGTGTAAGATCGCTGCCTCAGGCTGGAGGAAAAGGCAATCGCACGTATTATCCCGATTTGGAGTAGCAATACTCCAGTTCGCCTCCAGAATGAGTAATTATAGCGGTATATAACACTTCTGTTTGGGTGTGGGCGCTATATATCTCAAATTAATGGCCATCGTATCAGACATTCAGACTGACATGCGATGGAATTGGCGAACAGCGAACAATAAAATAATTTTTTGAAAAGTTTCTCAAAAAAATATATCAGCTAGTTTTCTGGAGCTTTTTTGTTTAGGACCATAGAGCAGTCGATATTGTGATTTGATCTATGAAACGGTACATTACGTCGGAAATTTTAATTTCGAGCTGATGGTGGTTTTTGATGAAGGACGATTTTGAGAGCGTTTTGCATAAAAGATCGTCCCGATGGATCGAAAATTGACTGAGATATGACATTTTGAATTTTTGAATACAAAAATCCTTCTTTTAAGAAGATGCCCACAATGATATTCAGTTGTGAAATTGGAGGTTACAATCACAATCTAGCGAATTATTCTCATAAATTCCATATTTTTCAGACATTAATTTTTGTTGTTGTTTAGTACTCGTATATGACCTAATTCTGTTATTAGTGAAGAGTATATCTTTTGGATTCCCTCGATGACGAGTGAATTAGAAATTATTTTCTCCTTCTGTGGAACATATGTTTCAAGTTTGACAAAATTTCTTAATCTAATTATACGTCAGAAGACTTTTGTGACTAGCTTGAGGGTAATTTGACTTTATATGTATTCGTTTATGCCATATACTTGTAAAATGTGCACACGCACTCAAGTTTTCGTTCAAAAGACGACCCGAGTTGTCAGATGAATGTATATTTACATGACATTCGTCAATCTGATTTTAGTAAGCGGTACGTAAATTTGGCGTGTCTCAGTTTATAATCGGCTTGCCAAAGACTACATTTGACACACTTATCTTTGTTATTCTCTTCCATTTTCAATTCATGCATTCGTGAACCCATGACGAGTGTAGGTCGTTCGGTACTTTTTTTTTTTGAATTATCTACTTAGGTAAATTAGCGGTTTTCCATAATGCTTTTCGCTACATTTTCGAGGACGTTTTTACGTACCGACTGATGTATAGAGTATAGACTATGAGGTGAGGAAGAGGTCAAACGTTATTTGGTGGACTTGCCTCTAATTCAACTGCATATAATGCGCGTTATTGCAAGTTTCGATTAACGAAATGTTTTGTGTAAATATTAGCCTCTCTGTTAGTTTGGGTGAAAATATAATTTTTACTCCAAGTAAATTGATCATTTGAATCTGTTTATGGTGGATTTGAATCCTGTGTAAAAATTCATTTTTCCATGTTAAGGTTAGTAGTAAAATCGACTCATCTTGGTCTGAAGACTGAGGATCTGTTTTACAAACACTAGTTACTGGCTTAGTGGTACGTTTAACAGGAGAATCATGTTATTCATGTATTACAATATAATACTGGCTAATTGGTTTAATGGAGCATCGAACATAAGAATAATATTGGTAAGCAGCTGCAATGGTTTTAATGCTAGCCCTAAGGGCCGGTTGTACAAGAGTTTGTAATTATTTACACGTAAGTGTTTAACCGGCCATTGCTTGCTCGAATGCCTTCGAAGGTTTCCTGTGGTACACGTCATCATACTCGTACAAATCTCAATATTCACGAATACTCTAGAATGTATAATTAATACAAGGAAACCTTCTTTGCACAAAATTTCGGGTTTTCTCTGGTGCGAAAGCAATGTATGAAACGATCAACTGTGTGAGTTCCATGCTTACTTGTGAAAGTCAAATCAAAATTAATAGAATTTTTTCAATAGAAAACCTGCTGAAAAGGTACTGCTGAATGTGGATACATTTTAGTTTTCTCCGAGTATACCAACGAATTGCGATTAAATTATAATTTTATTATTTTTAGTTTATATTGGAATTTTCCGATTTCTTCATCCATGAAATTGTAGACCTTATAGCTGATGTGCTGAAAAACCTTGTCCTAATAACACAGACTCGAAACACACTTGACTGATTGAAATGGACTGATTAAGAATGTGCATAACAAGTAGCTGCACGAATAATTTTCCTTTATCGGTTGCATTTGATAATTCCATTGACGCATTTAAAAAGTGTTTTCATATGGGTATTTACAAAGGATACGGTACGCTGTTAATACACATTTATTTAAAATTTACCCACCTCTTGCTGGGTGATTCATTGCTAGTGAATGTAACTACGAGTATAACCACCATATACCTATCTGATTTTCGAATCATATTTTTGTCTCCGGGGGAAGATTATTGGTTTCGAAAACTTTCTTCATTTATGAAGCTTGTCTATTTCTAGACCTGTGCGGATATTCAATTATAGAAACTCGTTGAACCAAAACTATCTCTTCTAATTTTTTCACTTGACCAGTCACGATAATCTTGTAACTAATACTCGTACTTCTACGAGTATACCGTATACACAAATGGCAGCATTGTACTTTGCACCTGAAGAAAAATTTCAAGAAAAAGTAGTATTATCGGTTAACCAGTGTTGGCATGACTTATGCCTGGAAAGCCCTATCTCTGTTTCGTCTGTGGTAAACTGCTCACGATATCGTGTTACTCTGTCCACAATTACTTTTCTAAAAAAAATATAGATTCTCCCAAAATGATTTTACCAAGGAATACTACTGTAGTGTGGTTTGGCTGCAGTGCTTTGAAAATACTACTTAGCATTTTGTTTGCATACACTCTGTATCTATATGTGTAGTGCGGATTATATTTCGTCTGTAGAACTAAGAGGAGATCAATGTACAATGTATTTTTTTCTCACCTTTCAATTTTCACCTTTTCCTGTCTTATATAAATACTTATTGTTTATTTTGTATGTGCTTGAAAATTAGCATACATTAATCTGTATGTGCGAAGGAAGTTCAGTCTGTATGGCTAAATTAAAAATAATACAAGTGTATAATTTGACTTTGAAATACAGAAGATTGTATTCACAAATCCGGAGAAATTACCTACGATGGATTGGACTCGATACGGTTCATTGCTCGTTCATGAAGTTTTTTTTGTAGTTTTTTTTTTTTTTTCATTTCCTCTAGTCTGCTTTCGTTTGAAGTACCTATCGATTTAAACAATGGACAGGCAATTTACTATGCTCAACTTCACTTTCTAGTCGCCTCATTACCAGTACCTGATTTGAATAAATATTTTATTGTATTTAAGCAGGTTTTCAAAGAAAATCCTGCCATTTGTTTTCCTTAAGTGTTATTGTGATTGTGCGAATAGAGATATGGAAGATTAGCTTTCTAAATGCAAGAGCGTGGATTTCATTGATGATCTTTGTCCAACTTACTTTGACCAACTTTGTCCAGATTTCCATTTTTTTTTTTAATGCAGTATTTAAATATCACTAGATAACTTGAGCTCTTCAGAAGAAAAAAATATTTATAATGGAAAATAAGAATCGAATTGGTTTTATGGAATATCTAAGACAAATTCTTCTAGAATAATTTTGGACAATAATTTGTTTAGAAGTACTTGATCAGTACCTATAATATTTGCAGAGATTTATTATTTTCAATCTCTTGTCTTTTTAAAGTAATGAGAAAATGAGATAAAAGTACTGGGTTGATGAAGACGTTTGAAATATTATCTGTTTTTGAAAATTAATAGTTTATAAAGAAAAACTATAATTGTAGCCAGCTACCGTCAGTTTTCTTACCAGACTATAGTTCTGTGGATTTAATTAAATTTTATAGGAATTTTAAGAACGACATTCATTAATTAAAGAGATTGACGTCTGTCTCTAATTAAGATATACAATCATTTAATGAGCAGGTTTACTCTTTTTTTTTTTAACTTCAATACTGTTGTTGTAGGTAAATTGTACACATACACATACATTGTCTTTGTAGATAATAAACAATTCGTTTAATCGTATATCACTTTCGATTAATTGTCACACGTCAGTCATATATTTTTTCACGTCACTTCAGGAGGTTTATTTTGTTGCCAAAGAAAAAAATTTTCTTATAGGCTATTGTATTCGTTTAAAGTCGTGCTTGTTGATAATAACTTTTTCGATAATGGTCTCCCATTTTATGAAGCGTACCTATTCGGTTTTTATGAATAACAGATCCAACTGTGCAGTATCTGTCTAGGCATAATAATGTGTATCTAGAAATTATCAAATTGCGATCGATTTTCGTATAGTAATTGCTCGACAGGAGAACCGTTTTTAATGAGTTGACAAAATTATTTTCATGGTTGTTAACCTGTTGCACCGTTACATAACTATGAAAGCAAATTTTTCAGATTGATGACGCTGTATTATATGGCTATAGATTAAGCGTGGTTATGCTTGTAAAGTGTCAGAATTATCGTGTGATGAATAATTGTAGTCTTGAGCATAGATTTATATTCGTTCGAATTGTTTATTTTGTCTTCATCAATGAATGCAAGTTCATACGATTGCTGCGAACCGAACGAAATTCATTCATAGTGAGATACTCGGTATACTGAACTGTGGAGCGAATTTCTCTGAATTTATGACCGGAACAAATTTTCCTTTTAAGGACGAGTGGGTTGGTTTTTTTTTTATGGCGGTAGATGCCGACTAGAATATGTACTGTCTAGTTACTATATGAGAGATGTTATTGCCCTCATGCATATCCTCAGGGCAAGGTAAAGTGGCTGAGGTTTGTCAATGAAGTTGCTGTATTATCCTATATAGTGATGTTTGTGACGACTTTTCCATTCTCAGTGTTGTCTATGAGTTATAAGCTTTGGAAAATTATACAGAACTATAATTGTTTAAGAAATTTTTAATTATTAAATGCTCAATTAAAACAAATTAGCCTTAATTTTATCACAAATATTATGAACATATACTCACGGCGTTTTATTTTTTCTCTTTGTTTCAGGTAAGAACTTATGAAGTTTGAAGCATAATATATCGGAATAAGTATAGCTTGGACAGCTTTACATACAATGTGGAATTTAATTATCGCATCAATTATGTCGAGGTAATTTTCATTTTTCCATCATATAATAATACTCGCATGAGTTGAACTATTGTCAGTCGTATTTTCCCAGCTCATTTTGTCAATGCAGAGTTATTCTGAAGAATGTCGAATTTTACTATGTTTTTTAAGTAGCGTTTTTTTAGTAAAATTTTCAAAAAACTCACTATTAGAATTGCACTCATGACAGAAGTTGAACTAGGAGTATGATAGTTTGTCGTTTCATGATCTCAGTTTTCCAAAAATACGCATACCTCAAGTTTGTATATCGCTGTGTAAATAAATAAATAAATAAATTATAGACACATCTCTCTCGTCAACGATTACGGTCATAATACTGAACGGATCAGAATGAAACTTTGAACATTATGTTAAGAAGGTATTGAAGATTTCGATCCCTTTAAAATTTGGACTTGATTCGTTCAGCACTTACGGAGTTATTACGATTTGAAATATGACAAAATTCGATGCCTTGCTTTGAAAGAAAATCTACTTTTCTAGCGGAACTTCTTGTTGCGTTTAGGATTTTTTTCAATTTTTTTTTCTTCAGGAAAATAGTTCTTTTGAACCTAGAACACAGTCATCTTCATCGCTGAAAGATATATTTAGCTTAAATTCATGATTATAGTGTACATACTTAAATAGTCATAAATTTTACATTTATTTACATACTGCTGTATTTTCTCTGTGTTTTCCGGCAGCTACGTTTTTCAAAATGTTTGAGTCAGAATGTAATGATTATCATTCCAAAATTCCGTAAAGTTATTTCGATACACCGCATGAATTTCTATTAATTATAATTATGTTTTGTGAGGAGTGAGAGAGGATGATAGCGTTATCTCTTGATGAGTTATCGAAAATTTATCGACAATTTTCATGACCAGGATATTCCCAGAAAATTTTCTCCCTATCGCTATCCAAATTATTTAATAAGTTTGATTGAACGATTATTTGTGGATTCGAACTAAACGTACGTTGTGCCGAGGCCCTTGCTTACACTCGGAGAAAAAATATTAAAAATTAGTGTGCTGCATATAACTTTGTGACGATTCGGGTTTTATGTGAAAAATTAAAATAAAATATTATATTAAATTTTATAATGCAGCATACACTATAATTTTAACATGTTTCTATAAGTTTTTTATGTTTTGTA
The DNA here is from genome assembly GCA_038050395.1 of Parthenolecanium corni. Taxonomy (NCBI): domain Eukaryota; kingdom Metazoa; phylum Arthropoda; class Insecta; order Hemiptera; family Coccidae; genus Parthenolecanium; species Parthenolecanium corni. Next base: position 1,642,808 of record JBBCAQ010000034.1, on the reverse strand, counting down.
TCAACAGTTGATATTTTTTTACTAATTCTTAATAAATTTATATTAATTTTTCATATAAAACCTGCTGTTAATTGTCCTAAAGTGAAGTTGCAGATATCAAAATTCAATATGCAGTTTTGCCTCAGTGCACTTTGGGTGCACAACGTAATCTTTATTAACACTGTATTCAAAACTTTCTTTCATAAAATCGACGGTACCTAGTACTTACATCTATATGAAAGCCACAAAAAACCAAATTATTAGCCTTATCACTCTACACCCTCGTTTACGCATGCCTGTGGTTTTCTGATGGTTTTTCATACCTTTTGACCATGCCCTGCCACACTGTAACGTAACGCATCGAGGTACATTGACGGATTTAAGTGGAATACATTATGTGTATGAGGGGTAACATAAAGATTCGGAAAAAAAGAGTAGAGGATAAAAAAATGAAACCACACCTGAGACATTTTATGCACTCGTTATTGAAAGGTTTCTGTGGCTGGGAAGGAGATTTCTGGAGACGCATATATTCATTTGGAAGGACAGGGCGTTAGGAACGGGTGTAATTAGAGCCGAAGAATTGTAGCCGAAAGGAGGAGACCGCACGCGAAGAGAAAAATCCTTTAGTTTGCTTTTATTTATTTTTCTCTCTCTCTCTCATACACACACACATTTTCATTACCGCAGGCATTCACTTTCTCATCTACAAGTCCGCTTGAATATAAAGGCCGCTTTAACGCTTATGCGTAATTTTCTTTTGTATCAACATGGATACGTGCATGGTTTGGTGCACGGTGATGGTGTGTAAATATTCTGAACGTATATAGATACTGAATATCTAAGTTGGCTGTTGTAATAGCTTCGGTCATTAACGCTGTACAACATCCGTTTGTGGAAAAAAAAAAAATGCTGGTCTACCTTTTCAAAGCCACCGACTGCTGCTCCAGTGTTATGCCACCCGCATTCGCACGTTGAAATTCTAATGACGTAATTATTTCTTTTCGAATATACCTATATTATATAGGTACATATTATATTCTTGATATTGAATCGGTTTGGTGTAATAGACATCATTGTATAAAGGCTGTGAAATTAATAACATTTCTGCTCCCTTCTTAATATTTGTCTGGAAGTGTGACTTTACCGAGTGTGAATTAATGGCCTTTTTTAAATTTTTCATTTGTTGTGCGTTGTGTGGTGAGCGACAGCTTAAATTCTTTGAGAAATTTTTGAGTGGCTGAAAGGTGTTGGTGTCATATTTTATTTTCTCGCGTATTTTTGTTGAAATCACCTCGAATGGCTTTTTGCCGATTATTCCTCCGACTCGGGAAGTAAATGACGCGAATCCACTTTTGAGAGTCATTATATAAAATGCCATATAATATAGAAATGAAAAGCTGAGAATCAAAAGTCTCATTTGCTAACAAAAAATTTTCATTATTGATTCTGGTACAGAGTTTTATGCTCTACAATCTGGCGGGCTTGGTGTTCTACACCCTTCACCTCCTCCCCCCCAATTTGCTCCTAAAAAGTTAAAATCAAAACTTTTTGTTGGCTACGTCAATATAATATGAAAATAATCAATAATAAAATACCATGAAGTATTGGCTATAAGCTGATCTTTTAGAAGTTGAAAATCGGGAAAAGGTAAATTCCACTGCGCAAATATTCACGCAGTTTTCCAAAAGGCCCATGTGGAGCGGGCTGCTTTGTTGCATCAATTTAGGGGACTATTATTTTATTGTAAATTTTTAAATATTTTTAGAACGTTTTAGCTTCGATAACATATTTTACTATTTTTGTAGTAATTTCTGCTACAAATCCCGAATTGTCTCAGTTTTCCTGTCCGCATTGTAAAAATTAATATTGAAATTTTTCTCAGTGTATTCGTCAATACACGGCTTGTAATCAGGTTCACGTGACGTGACACATTATATTATCTTTTAGGTGATCTTTCTTGTATGATTCGAGATTGCGAGAAACAAAATAAAATTTTTTAATCTTGGCTCGAGCTTTCCCACTCCTAATACATATACGCGCGTCGCTGGCTGTTTTTTTTTATCTCCGAGGTTTTAGGTTATTTAACTTCACGAAAAAAGTGTTATTTTTACAAGTTCGTATAAAAAATGATGGCGAACGTATATTGTAACTACGGTAAAATTATTTTATCAGTGCCAGAAGTGGCATCTTATCATTCTAGATTCGTGCAACATGGTTTTTTCATCAGTTTATGACCTTATAAAAATATTTTGTACTGTATTATATTTGACATATTCATGCGCAGCACACATCCAAAACTTGGGCAAGTTTTTCATTTTTCTAAATACGAGTACGAACGTAATTTTATCAAACTGACGTAAGCAAATGTTGATTTATCAAGATTACTTATTCGAAGTTATTCTCCTTATATTTTCGTTGGCTTTTTTGAGCTGTGCGATAAAAATTTGGAGAAAGACGAAAGTACCTGAACTTTTCTTCATATAACCGATGGCATGATGATAAATAAGTAAGCACTGTGTATCTCTTTATTGGAAAAATTCATAGCTGACTATGAGTATCCTTCTCTAAGAGAAATGAATGTATCAAATTACTATAATAAGATAGTAACTTTTCTCATCACAGTGAAGAAAATTATCATTTTTATCGTATAGACATTCTTAATATTTGTAATAATTTTTACTACTCGTATGTTAAATAATATATTCTGCTATTGAGGATGAATTCTTTGTACTGGGCGTTCCAGAATTTCAAAGCATAATGTCCGTCCTTCCGTGATAGTACAATGTTAGCATAATGTCCGTCCTTCCGTGATAGTCCAATGTTAGGATGACGTCATCATCAGAGTCCAATGTTATGATGACGTCATCATACCTACTTCCTATGCTCAGATATGAAGCTGACCTTCAAACTCCGGAAAAATGCTCCGAAGTGGTCTCTTTATTTTGTACTCATTTTGTACCGTTTTGTACTGGCAAAATAACATTTTATACTGCTCTCCTACCTACACTCAGATAGGGGGCTGACCTTCAAACTCCAGAAAAATGTTCCAAAATGGTCTCATTATTTTGTACTCATTTTGTACCGCTTTGTACTGGCAAAATAACATTTTGTACTGCTCCCTTACCTAGTCATAGATAGGGGGCCCACCTTTTAACTACAGAAAAATGCTCCAAAATGGTCTCATTATTTTGTACTCATTTTGTACCGTTTTGTACTGGCAAAATAACATTTTGTACTGGTCCCCTACCTACGCTTAGATAGGGGGCTGACCTTCAAAATCCAGAAAGATGCTCCAAAATAGTCTCATTATTTTGTACTTATTTTGTACCGTTTTGTACTGGCAAAATAACATTTTGTACTGGTCCCCTACCTACGCTTAGATAGGGGGCTGACCTTCAAAATCCAGAAAGATGCTCCAAAATAGTCTCATTATTTTGTACTCATTTTGTACCGTTTTGTACTGGCAAAATAACATTTTGTACTGGTCCCCTACTTAGTCTCGGATAGGAGGTTGACCTTCAAACTCAAGAAAAATGATCCAAAATGGTCTCATCATTTTGTACTCATTTTGTACCGTTTTGTACTGGCAAAATAAGATTTTGTACTGCTCTCTTACCTAGTCATAGATAGGGGGCCCACCTTTTAACTTCAGAAAAATGCTCCAAAATGGTCTCATTATTGAAGATGAATTCTTTGTACTGGGCTTTAGTCAATCAAAACATAATGTCCACCCAAAACATAATGTCTGCCCAAAACCTAATGTCCGCCCAAAAACATAATGTCCGCCCAAAAACATAATGTCCCCCAGTTTTTGTCCTTCCGTGATAGTTCTATGTTATGATGACGTCATCATACCCAGATATAACATAGGAGACGCACGTCGTCACACTGCTGCAAATGATGACGTCATCATACCTATGTATAATATAAGAACCGTAGATGATGACGTCATACCTACGTATAACATAGGAAACACAGATGATGACGTCATCATACCTGGATATAACATATTGCTCAATGTTATATGTACTTAGTTATAACAGTTGAAAAGCTGTTGATGACGTCATCATACCCATGTATAACATAGAACACTAGTTATAATATTTCAAAAGATGTTGATGACGTCATTATACATTTACTTATAAGATTGGAAAAGTAACCAAGTAAAATTTTTCAGGAAAGAATTATGAAGAAATATTTATAAGTCCCTATGCGCTTCATATTCAAACAATTTTGTTTTTATAAGAAACATTTTTGGATAATTTTTATAATCTCTTGTTGTAAACGAGAATTCATCTTTCGCCTTCACAAAACTTCAGTGAAGGCTGCAGCTATTTTTGTAGTAATTTCTGCTACAAATCTTGCATTGTCCCAGTTTTCCCATTCAAATAGTGAAAATGACTATGTAAATGTTTTTCAGCGTTAGCCAGTAAATTTCTGCATTTCCCTCTCAAACATGTTTGGTATCAGATTATTTAATGTTTTACTTTTTATGTTTATCCATGATATCACGTATTCATTAGAGCAAACTGCATGTTTCCTGTGTGCCTGCCGCAGTTAATTGCTATTTGTAATTACGAGTAGTCGATCCAATTAAGGTAACCCTAACCATGCAGCTAATGGGACGATCTAATTGAGATATTATTTTTAGGAGTTATGAGAAACAAAGAATTGAAGAAAAAAGACCGACGCTAACATAAAACATGCGTGAATTATAAATATCCTGTTGACTGATATGGAGCCTTTTAGTGGAGCCTATATAGCTTACCTATTATACTATAGTGTATAGATGACAGGAATGTGTTTTCGGCCATTCCCTATGCTTTCTTCACCTATGGATAAGCTAACATTATTTACGTCTCAGTAAATTTAACCTCAGAAATTTCTTTACGCCAGTTTAAGTCTACTTTTGGAAATAAATGAGAAAGGCTATTTGGGAAGTTTTTTCCCCAGTATTTCATACGATTACTTGTATGCGATTCTCAAATTACGTTTATATCCGCTTTCCTTCAAGATGAGTCGACAAACAGTTTGCATGGTCAACCAGAGTTCACCACATATCATGCTTATCTTATCGCATATCTTGAAATCAATGCGATTTCAGCTTGCACACCGCTTTGAAAACAAGAATAAAAAAACTTTTACCTACCTAGAGGTGTAATTGAGATGGAGTTTGTAATAGTATCCAAATGAATAGATCATATCGCCGGCAGGATGTTTTTCATTTTATTCATTTTTTGACGCAGCATTTTTTACTTTTTTACTATTAGCAGGTTTTCGATAAAAAGGCTTACTACTCCAGGTCTATAGCCCTTTCTTTGACCATTTTGATTCCCCCTTCTAATTTTTTAAACATGTCCTGACCTGAGAAAATAATTCATGTCCATATGGGTAGAATCGTAAAGTTGGATTTATGTTTTGAGGAGAGATGGGCGAAAGTAGAAAGAGGGGTCATTCCTCAACTACACTGAGAAAAATGAATAATGATTTTTACCATTTGTTATCGGAAAACAGGGACAATGCGAGATTCGTTGTAGATATTCTTAGCATTTTATGATATTACTGAAAAATTGTTTTTTTTTTAAATTATTATTTTTCACTTCATAATACGTAATTGAAAATGTAAAAAAAAAAGAGTATTATAAAAATTTATAAACTGATGCTGTGAAAAAGAATTCATTCCCTGCCTTCGCGATGCTTGAGTGAAGGCTACAGCTATTTTTTCATGAAATTAACAAAAGAAAATCAAACTAAGAATTTTTACAAGAAAAAAAAAGCAAAAAAATCCAAAAAAATTCTGCGCGCGACTTACTGATTGTATTTCAGACTCAATTTTGTCTGGTTTAGTCTTGCGGTTTTTTTTTTTCTTCTAATGTCTCTTTATAGAGAAGTTTTTCAATGCTAAGTGCTTTTTTTCAGCTTGGCAACTCAGTCATCCATAGCGAGCCTTTATGAGCCCTCAAGGTGCCCCACCCCCCGTCCATTAAAAAAAATATCCCGACAACGTGCTTGTACTGCTACCCATTAATCTGAATTCTGTAGCCCCTATTTTCAAAAACAGGCCCTATAAACGTAGATAGTGTTCTATTTCATGATTTCCTCGATTCTAAAAATATCCTTCATGACGTCGCACCGTACTCGAATGATTAATCGAAAACCTGCTTTTTTTACGAAACTTCCTGCGCTTGAGTTTTTCATCTTATCTGTCCACGAGGAAATGAAATCGAGACTATGCATTTTTCATCCTGCAGAGTAAGGTGCGTGTGTATACTCGAACGACCGCGTTGGAATTAAATATAATTACGAGTATTTATGAATTCAATGGCCAGAAGAGAGATGAGAAGTAATGGGTGAATAAAAATGAAAATGAGAACAATGTAAAAGGTCACGAAATAATCGTGAAACCGGTTGAGATCGCGATTCTAGTTCCAATAAACGAGCATGTAATTCATTCTGTCTTCTTCTGTGTTTCATAAATAAAACGTTCATATAGATGCCAACTTTTTTACAGCAATTAATAAAAATCTGCGTTTGCGAATGATGTAATGGTCGCATAACTTGTTTTTTTTCCCTCTTTTACTCGTATTTGTTTATTCGGAAGACTGCATATTTGGTTCTCGGCTTGAATTTGCATATATATATATGTGTTGACCAGATTCATATTCAAGGCCTCGGTGTATATGGACTTGTAGGATTATGTTCTGAAATATTCGTCGAAAAATCTCAGGACACCTAACTAACTCCAAGTTGGCATCTTGAACAACCTGCTATACTTCTATTTTGATGAGTAAATATTAAAATTTTCCATTTATTTATTCGCATTTACAAGTATCTGTACTTTGTGATTTGTCCTATGTATAGTGCGTTGAGTTTTTTTATGGCATAACATGTAATCATAATATTATGACGATATTTTCCCATAATGTCACATCATTCTGAGAAAAATATTTGCATCATTATATTTTTTTCTTTATTAATTACCCATATTACTTATCTACGAGTATATAAATGTTTGAAACCGCGAACATATTGGTCGTTTATTTTCATCATTAGCCTGTAGACTGCTTCCCAATTTTCATCTTGACAAATGAATATCTGTGGCTGAAAACCGGAGTGATCCAAGTCCAAAAAATTTTCATTAGCGATCTTATAATCTCATCTTGATTGACCTGTGGTGAAAATTTCTGTCCTATTGGTCCAATATAGTTTGTTTCATCTCGACGTGTTCCTGAAAAAATTCTATGTTTTTTGAAGCTGAAAAACGCTTTTCTCCAAAACTAATTAACTGATTAATTTGAAGCTTGGACTGTTCAATAGTTTTGCTATACTTAGCATTCATAGTCAAAATTTTCGATCCCCTCAATATTAAGAGAGAAATAAGGCGAGAAAAAATATTATGAGAATGCGAGATGGATATTTTTGGGTGCCATGCCTATTTATTTGAGAACCTTCTAAATAAATGAGTAAATGACTTACTCGATTGAAATAGAAATAAAAACATCAAGACTTAGCTCTTTTTGGAAACGATTGATTAAAATGTTGCAACTTGAAGCGAAGGAAGTTGAATATCGATAATACTCGTAGATGTACTTACGAGTATATCGATGTTAATCGTCCGATGATGCGCTAATCGATACTTTCAATTTTTAGCGCTTTCAAATTTTTTGGAATCGGACTCTTCAAATTATTTATTCATAATTACTTATTAGATTTATTTAATTACTTAATAGCTTGTATAGATACTTATACAGACAAAGTGTAATTTTGTCAAACGAACAGAAATATTTTTCTTGTTTGTTATATTATGCGCTTACTTTTAGGTTTCTGTTTCAAAAATGAAACGAATCCAAATCAAAACTGTGGAAATCAGTTTCGAATTAAATCGTATGAATCCACGAACACATCTTTAGAGTTAGTAGACATCTGCGTTTGAAAAAAAATGCAATTTCAGATCTTATACTTAAGGTGACGTCTTTTTAATGAACTCCATTTTCTAATTGACTTTTTAGACAAGATTTATAGCCAGAAAAAAATCTTTCGAATATGCGTGGGTGACCCTTGCGAAAAATTTCGCGTGGATTGAATTTTTGTTTCATTGTTGGACCATTTATTGCTTCATTCTCAGCTAAAACGTGCTCTCTTATACTGTATAGAAAATTGAAGCGAAGAAAAATGGTATTTTCGTTCTGCTTAAACTTCCCGAATCCCAAAATTTCCAGTTGAAACGAGTTCGCATAATTTATGGATAAAAACAAATTTCTAGCACTCTCTGCCGCCCCCCTGAAGCAGCCACCGGTGGGCGATTACCCGCTTCTTCTTCGACAACGCGAACCCCTTTCGTCTTCACAAATTTTAGAGGCGCGTGCCCAAACCGAGAATGCGACCCAACGGAGGGTGGTTTTAGGAGGGTGCGTATCGTTGCATTTCTTTCCTTCAAGGTCGGGTCAGTGGGTAAACAAAAACAAGGGCTTATCGATTGGTTATCCACCAGTGTACTGTATGCTGTATGAGTAACACATCTTCGTTTGCTCGTCGTTTAAGATAGCGCTCGATATTTCACCCCTTTGTAGCCACCCCCTCCGTTCGGATCCCCTTTATTGCAAGATGTTAATTTTTTTCTATATTTGGTGCGTATGACGGAACAATGCAGATTTCGTCTCATTTCTTTTTACGAATGCGAATAAATGCTAAGTTGGCAAGTGTCTGCAAAAAGCACTTCCGTTTTATTAAACCATATTCTTATTTTTAAAAATTGTTGCTACTCGTATTTGAACCTAATGATGTGTTTTCCAATTATGAACCCTTTTACTATAGATATATACGTATTCATATAACAATCGAGTGTTAAAGACACAAAAAATAAATATTAATCATAATACACGTAATAATCTCAAATATTTTTGACAAAATTGCTCTGACGGATATAAAATGAAGGGGAAAAAAAGTAATGATACAAATATCGAATACCCTACCTGTAATAATTTATGAGTTATGATTTTCCTTTGCTTTAATGATTTGTTAGCGGTATACGAAACCAATATATGAAGTATTAATTCTCATATCGACGTCTGTTTCGCTTGGTTGATTATCGAGTACGTGTCCGAATCTTGAATATATAAAAGAGTGCTTTATAAAATGTGGACCGGAAAAGAATTATAACATCTTTCCGGGCTGGCGGTGCCGCTTACCAATTGATAGCTATATAGAGTAGGTATACAAATTATTTGAGAATTCATCTATCAGCAGACAAATAAGTATGTCTAGACTAATGGAGAAATAAGTATTGATCAAAATACGATGAAATGAAACAAATGGGAAAGTGTGGCGAAATCGTGTAAAAAGACTTTATAATAATTGAAGACGGCTATAGAAAAATGGCCCAAGTATAGGAAAATAATATAGCGTTTTGAGGTATCGTTTGAAGTTTTTGTTCAGTTGTAAGATGATATGAGTGTGAGACTGAGCTCTGAGAGGGTATTAATATTTTTGCCTTTAGTCTATTATTACTATCCAATGAGCTATGTCTCGGAAGTTGAATATCATATCCGTGGAAATGAATTTGAGGATATTTAGCTGAAACCTTATATAGTCCCTTTTTCTTATCCATTTGAGTTGAATGGCTATTTTGAGTCAAATGTTACATGAAACTATTGAAATGGCGTGTCCCAAGCTATGAGAAACGCTAAAAATTCTGTCAACTATATAAAAAATTAATAACTGATGGAAGACGATCATAGTCCTTTAAGAGCATGACATTTTTTTTTCGTAATTAGTGTTGAAAAAAGAGTAAAAACGCGAGGAAAAGAACTGCGATCCAGCCGTTAAAAACTTGATTCAGTTTTATGAATTTTCAAGATATTGTGGGCTTGTATAGCAAGAAGAGAAGCCATTATAAAATTGATGAATTTCAAAAAGTGGCCCTAGTCGGCTGAACAGCCCTTTTTTTTATATCCACCTTCAATTGTTTTTTGCATCTTTCAGAGTGTCAGTACTCATAATGCCATTACAATTAATTCTTACAATTATCCAGATCTTACATAATTATGTACATTTCGTGTTGCGCAAATTTAACACTTGTCATTTTACTTTTGTTGGATAAACTGTGCCAATTTTCAAAAGTTCAGTTGACCGGAACCTACAGTATATTATTATTGTTAATTACAATGAAATTTAAATCATCTTTTGCTAGCTTCATTGTTGAATGAGACTTTATTTCTGAGTGCAGCTGCCTTCTGCTTTTCTGTAAAAAAGTTACTAGATTTTCTCTAATCGTCATTATCTTGAGGTATGATGTAATTAACTTGAATAATAAAGGCTCTTTCAGCTGCTCTTAAATTTTTTGTAGATACAATCGATCTTTTTGTGTATAAAATAACTTGAAAGCTGTTATTCATTTTACCTCCTTTTATTTCTTCCTAAGTTGGAATTTTGCAGTTTTTCCTCTTATCTATACCCTTATATTTATATTTTTATTAGTCTGTGTCTCGAACATTTCAGATGTTTTTTCTTTACACCAGTTTTTCCCGTCACAACCGAATATAACTTGTTTGCATGGTTTTAAAATTGCAAAGTATAGCTATGCTTTCTTCATTTTCAAGGTGAGAAATGGAAATTGTATTTACTCGATGGCAGTATTCCGGCATCTGTAATTTTGTTTGAAAGTACTCGTACTTCAAAATGCTTCATATTAGATTATGTTCGATCTGTAAGTACCTACTCCCACATCTCATCCGTGACCGTTCTGTGTTATGGTACTTTTTGAGATAAATTATTCGACGAGTTGAACTTGACATTGATGAAATTAAGCCAGGTTGTTAAACTGTTTTTCTTGCTGCCCCCATCCCCATCGGTCTTCCTTTTTCTTGCAGTATCGTTCATTATAATTGCAATGTAACCGATAGAAATTGCACGAGTCTTCGGTGCATGTAACGGCACATCAATAATAAAGGCAGAAGATCAACGTAATTCGATAAACTGTCTTGAGAAATCCTTGAACTCTTATTGTCGATCGTCGGGGCATTTTTCTTCTTTTTTTTTTTTATTCGAATAAAATTATACTCGAACAAGTACCGTACTGCATTTACGAGTACATCCGCGTGCATTTTGAATTTTCATGGAAATATGGCAACTGTCAAGTTGAAATGAATCTCCATTTTGATGATCCCGTCCCAACCCAGAATAAAATTTAGGTAGTATAATTTTTACAATTTGAATGAAAAAACTGTGACAATTCAAGATTTGTTACAGAAACTACGGACTGTACAAATAATAGTAAAATATATTATCTAAGATATAGGAAAAACGTACTAGAAACGTTAGGATTGTCTACAATTACAATAAATAATAATTTCCTTCAATAGCTGTGATGAGAAAAATTGGTATCCTCTTTGTGGTTAGTGCTATTCATTTCTGTCAGTACTCGAACAAATTCAAAGAGGGAACCTGCACTGGATAGTTTTGTTTTATGGGATGATAACCGCTATCTAATATCTTATTATAACCACGTACATTTATTATTTTCGAAACTTCAACAAGGCTCACAAGTCGCAAATGAAGTTGGAACATTTTTTATTTAATAAATAAACCTGCAGAATAAAAAAAAACATTTTTACACTTCACACTTTTTGGAATCGGACTTTTCAATTATCTAAGAAATATCATACTCGTTCATTTTTTTCTGCTTTACTTGAAAGAATATTCTAGCAGAAAGGCCATGTTTTTGAGTTGACGTTAAAATGCGGAAAGAAAAAGAAGTATTTTGAGTGCCCCATATAATGCACAAGAACAAATTTTATAGTAATTTTCACTATTTTGGATTGGAAAACTGGGGCAATTCAAGATTTGTAATAGAAATTTCTTTAGAAATATAGTAGGTATATTAGATAATTATAGTAAAATATAGTACTGCAAGTGTTGATATAAATACCAGACGCAATAAATCGAGTTCGTTTTTGGTTTAAAATTCAATATAATAAAAATTACCTCAAATTGCTCCGAGTAAAGTGACTGAAATTTTAATGCTGTAAGTATAGATTTTGTAAAATTTTCGTGTAAATTATCGGCTCTTCTTCAAAAATATGATCTCTTCAAGCACGTAGTTAGAATAATTACATCATTCATACCAATAAAGCATCTTTTTACGATACTTAAAAGATTGAATTATGTATAAACGTAGTGCTTTGCACTAATTTAATTATTGAATATGTAGATGAACATTGTACATTTATAATTCATTGATTATGTACTAGTATTTGTATAGCGAGTGGAAAAATCGTGCTGTGAATTCAAAAGACGAACGATGCAATAAATTTGCTGTAATTTCAATTCAACCCTCACTCGCAACTATTTACGTATAATTATATGTGTTGGTAATTGGCAAAAGATCAAGACGAAGCAATGAAATCGCTCGTTTTCATCTTGACATTTGAAGGCATAGTTATTTAAATTTTTCTGAAATGATCACACGAATAAATGGCCAACCTATATTTTTTACTGGGTAAAATATATTAAATGAAGCCATAGTGCGCATACACTGCAAAAAAATAAATTATAATAATTCACGAGCTAAGTATATTAGGCTTCCGTAGAGTGGCTCCTGGAGAGCAGAGCTCGTTATGATTTGGTAAATGGTGATTTCATTTAAATAAGCTCAGACTGGAATTAAAAATGTGTTTGCTTTTGAAACTGCTGCACATATAGGTACTGCGCAGAAACGATACAATTATTTCGCCTTAATTGAGAAGATTCAAGATTCTTGCATCGCATCGTGTCGACTGTGAGAGAGAGACAAGTACAGCGTTGAGTTCGAAAAATAATTCTTTGTCTGATTTTACGGATTTTTTGTACGGCTAAATAAAAGTGGGAGAGTGACAAGTCCACATAAAAGTGATTTTTAAGCAAGATTCTTTGAAGCTGATAATTTTCATGATCAGATTTTTAATTAAATCTCTTATGATTAAGACATTTCAAAAAATAAAAATAAAATAAAAATAATAATAATAATAATTCTTCAACACACTACTCTATTGGTATAGATAAATTATTGAACGAAGAGGTATATCGTATGAAAGAAGTGAGTATATATGAACTTATTACTAATAAATTGACGTGAAAATGTGGATAAGAGCGAAAGAGCTTTGTGGGAAAATTCATCCCAACGAGTTGCATAATTGAAAAATTTTCTGGCAGTAAAAAATCTTTTGAAACGATGACCGCATAACCATTAAAACCCATCCAGGGACTCATCCGGTCGTAACCAAACACCGACCTGAGCTCGCATTACTCACTTTTAAAGGCATTATAATTGTCCAGTTCTTGTACTTTTTTTTTGCAGAAACGATTATATTTTTTTTGTGTTTAATTTTTCCTCTTTTCACGATAAGTATTACAAAACACGTTGCTGTGTTATTAAAGCGCAACATAAAAAAAAAAAAGTAATTTGTGCATGCTGAAAACATTTTCTCATGTTTTTTAACACCGACAAAAAAATAATAAGCCACTCGTTGGTATGAGACCCTAGAAGAATGTGATCTTGATGGGGATGTGAAGTTGATTGCCGAGTGAATTATTGTATGTACTCGTACTCGGTTTATAGTACCTATCTTCATACGTGCAAGTATAGTATTAACAAAATGCTTTGCAATTATATACTTGTTCGGTGAAAAATGAACATGAATGGCACTGTTACCAACGGAGCCAGTGGTCTTTCAGATTGTTGACTTTTTTTCTTTTTTTTTATGAATAAATTTTAAATAGGACGAATCAGAATTGGTTGACCACCTTGTGCACTTTTCAAGAAAGTAAGTCGAATTGAAGAACGGAGACAAACGATAACATTGTACCAAATAATGACGATTGCTAATCGTGTCACCGTGACAATTGATCTGATTTGTACGTGGGTTTGGGTAAAGATTTAATTTTATATGGTCTAATAGTCTAGACAGCGCAGTCACCGTTATTGGATTGTAATTTTCTTAGATAATTGTTACTTCATGGCTTGCGGGTTGAGCACTCTATGAGAGCTAGCAATACTAACTGATGGCGTCTAATTTCTCAGGATATATTGGAATAATAATACGAGTATGTATAGAACAAAATCAATGAAAATCATAGTTTATTGAGGATTAGACATGAAAAAAAATAAATAAATAAATCATTGTTTCATTTGTTCAAACGAGAATTTACTTTTTGAACTTTATTTTCATCATTTGAAAAATTTAGAAGATTTTGATTCCACAACAACGATATCTGCCTTTATAATGAAAAAAAAACTAGACGGTTTTGGGGTAATGTCGGCCAACACAAAAAACTTTGAGACTTTTAGGGTGATATCAGCCTTTCACATTGAGGTCACTTTCTGCTGGAAAGTGTTGGAAGGCCAAACAATAGGGGTTAGAGGGCTAAGTAAAGTGAGGGCCTTAGGAGGGGTGGTGAAGCCCCTAGTGACCTACAAATTTTTTTTTCTTCAAATTTCCGAGTTGATTCTTGAAATAAAAAAAAAACGATTTTTTTGGTATCAGCTTTTTTTTGTGATAATGGGTACTCGATTCGAAAAATGAAATGTGCGAGGACTAGTTTGAACCAATCTCGACCAGTGACCTGAACATCTTTTTTTGTAGTTTTCAAAAAACTGCTCACTGACAAAATAGTCCCTGTCGTATATGAGACTGTCCCATTATAATACAATGTTGAAAACTAAACCATCATTTTATTCTCGCTTATTTTTGAACTCGAATTTCTATGAGACATGTATATAATATGTATAGTTAAAATCTGGTCGTTAATTTTTTTTTTTAATTTATTTTTTAAGTAATAGGAGAGAGTTGAGAATAAAGGAGAGAAAGAAAATATACTTGATGCGCTTACGAAAGATCAATTTGTCATCTTGATAGTCTTCCGACGACTACTGCCAACAGATTTGAATACTTTTTCTTTTGCTTCAGAGGTATTCTTCTTTCTTTTCTCACAAAACCGCCGATAATTTGATTAAATATGTATGTGGTTTTTTCGAATGACTTATTTCGATGTACAGACTTTTAACGATATCTAGAATATGGAATCCGTTGCAGGTGCATATAGGCTCGATTATCAATTTTGACAGACACCTCGACTCCTTGTTCGAGTATCTACGTCGGTATGGTTTTTCATTCAAACTTCTTACCCCTTTCGTCGTATTCTTATTCTAAAATTATCTAATCTTAGTCACGCTGTTTGAATTTTTTCTACTAGAAGATCCAAGGAATAAAAAAAAAGGAAACGCAGAGTATAATTTACCGAGACGACTTCTTAACCATCTCAGTAGAAAAAAATTCAAGATTTGGTGTTATTTTTTCTTCGACTTCTGTTTTCCCCTTAACTTTACCGGTCGTCATTGTTAATTTTCATGGTTCATCGTTTTAACGGCTATGTAATTTTTGAGAAAGTGGACGATCTTCCTGCTGTATTGGTCGCATCTTCCGCTTCATTGAGTGAAAACCGCTGCGTCTTCAGGAAATAGTAAGATAGGGTTAAGCGACCATAATGTCACCATTTTTGGTCTAGCCTCGTTTATTCTGAATTATTCTATGGATTCGTAGAATTAAGGTTTGATTAATCAAGTCCCGAAATAATAGGAGATAGTTGTTGTCTTGGTTTAGGAGGTACTATAGATTTCCGATATAGCCACGTATACCTATACATACACTTGAATTAAAGCGGAAAATTACCTAAAATTATTGGTATTTGTGGGATCCATACAAAGAAACTGTTCATTATAAGTGCCAAACGGCTGAAAATTGCCTGGTTTCCGACAGAAAACCTTCGATTAACTTTGGTCTGACTTTTACAAAAAAAAATGCATGCGACCCTCATAGTTATTCGCTTCCTAATCTCAGGATTCCAAAAAGAACCATCTCATTAGTATTTATTTATTTATTTATTTATTGGTGTGTGGAGGCGGGTGAGTATGCGAATCACAAATTTTGACGTTGAAAGCTAATTACAGCAAAACTACCAATCAGATCGAACTGAAATTTTAACAGTACATCAACTGAAGTCTTGAGCGTAAACCATTCAAATTTTAAACCAATCCCTTCGTTGGTTTTGGAAATAAGTCATTTTTAAAGTTGAAAAACGTATAGATTTTGCTTTGGAATACGAAACTGAAAGAATTTTACTGAACCGATAGGGCTAAATTTGAACCAGAGGTCAATCTTGATGAGATTGGAGTCTGATATTTTGATGACGATCAGTTTTGCGGTTCTCTAGTGAGGTATTTGCAAAAATGTAAGCAAAAAACGATAATTTTTGATGAGTTTTTGAAGGAACGGATTCGTTCGAATTCTGATGGATTTTTCAGCTTTCATGGTTATTCTGATAGGAAAAGTACTGACCTGCAGTTGAGCTGCAATTGATATGCGGTGTATACCAATAGACCCTTCTAAAATGTACCACTCAAGTTTGCAGCCAAATTGTCGGTTGGTTTTTGTAAAAGGCGGTTTTGATGGTTCGGAAAGTGAGTTTCTCTGTGGAATAATTGCCGATAAAGTTTCTTGTGGAAATTCATTTTCTATCCAATTTTTGCATATTTAATCCTAAAACATAAACTTTCGATGGTTCATGAGACCCCTATACTATTGTGATCATCAACTTGGTACCAGTTTGATTTTCTATTCGATTTAATTCTTATTAGGGCAATATTTTTCAGAACCAATTCAAGCAATCGCACTTCATAGTATTTTATTGTACTCGTGCTTAATTGTTTCCTTTTCTTTTTAACAATGAAAGATTCTGGTATAAGAAGAAAGTTGAGATGAATTCTGAATTAAACTAAAAATTGTTCAGATCGATATCAAATTCAGTTTTTAGAAAGATTAACATTTTGAATATGCGTGAAAATTCCTTGGGTAAAACATTTCATCATTAATTTTATCCACTCGACAAATGCGAGAAAGCGAGAAACGTGAATTCAGAAAGAGAAAAATGGTAAAATACTCGCGAGTACTTGTCGTAGATTAATTTGTTCGAAATGAATAATTAATTTTATTATATTTCTTACAAGTCTGCTCGAGACGGTTGAGATTGGTTGGCTGGAACAGGCCATGCTTGAAATATACTATAAGCTAATTTTCTCGAAGAAAAAATTGCGAATAGCGCGAGTGTACGATGATGGAATTATGGAATTAAATATAATTTAAGGGATGGAAATTTTCTTGGCTGCTTCAGAACCAGCAGGAATATCTTGAAATTGTCTTTGCAGGCGAAAGCTGCAGACGTGAAATAAACGAGCTTTTAATGTAATATCGTCGCGTACGGAGCAGTCTGGAAATTAACTTATTTTCTGCGGATTTGGTGAAATCTAGTTTGTGGGTTTGCTGTTCATTTGCCAGATTACGGACGCGGAAATGTGAAAAGAAAAACCAATTTTGGCTTTTCCTCGTAAATTCCAACCATTTTTCATGGACAGAGTTTTAAAAAAAATTCACTCGCATACCAGAGCATCTTCTGCTAATGCGGCTATCAACAGTTTCTGGCAATTTCAGAAGAAACTACCGACGTTTAATTTTCTTTTTTTTTTTTGCATGTGCAACCCTTCACCCCTACTTTTCCATTTCAATTTCAATACTTCTTCATTTCTTGTCTTTGATAACTCTTACCTAAGCTCTGGAGGGTGATTCGATCGAGTTGAAATTTATTTTTAAAACGCAGCACCACTTGGAAAATTTACGAAGTTGCTATTATATACTCGCAAGTTTATAATATGTAAAGATTTATTGAAATAAAAGTGATATTTTTTCAACTGCTGAACCAATAATTTTCATAATTTAAGTAGTTCTCGAAACAAAAAATTATATTTTACAGGATAGAATTCGTTTTATTATAGTTTTGGCTGCTTGACAAAACGTAGGTACCTGGCTAAAGTTTGACATTTAAAAATCTGATTCAAGTGTCAGAAAGTTTTCATTTTTCATAATGCCACTATAACTGAAGATATACGATTAGTCGAAGTTTCTCATTTCTGAGTTGTAGAATTTTACCAGAACTTTTCAAAAATCTCGTAATCACTTTTTACTCTTTTCTTGACAGCGAATCTCATTTATTTTGCTGTATCTGTTCGAGAAAAAGTATACTTCTCCATATTTTCACCGTAATACCACCCCATATTCGTGTCCCATACCACTTCAGTTTGAAAAGCTCCCTTCGTCGTCAGAAACTTTTCAAATTATTTTTTCTTCACGTTTAAGTACACTTTTGTTAAATGAAATGCCTGGCACTAAAATTACGAGTATAACTTACCCGCGTCCTTATTTCTCTACTTCCTCACTCACGTACTCGTATCTAGCGAACAATATTATTTTATGTTCATCTAAAAGTTCGTATCTACAGAGTGTCTGTGAGTGAAAAAGAAAGAGCTTCTTTTGGTATTGCGAAACGCCAAGTCGAGAGGGCTGCAAGTTTTCAAAAGCGAAGGAGAAAAACTTTCATACGAGTCCAGTCTCCTCTACGATGTAAAAGGAAATTGAAATTTTTCATTTTATACTTACGTGGCCGTATTTATTTTGCCCTTGTTATTTTCGTTTTTCATATTATTTTTTTATTTACCTCTTTGGTGGGTACTATTCCTGTATTTACTCTTATAGATACCGTAAACAAAAACAAATGATGGAGTATACGAAAAAACCAAAATTGTTTTCTAGAAAATGCTATATTGACTTTTCTTTTTGTCTATTGTTAACGTTCAAATAATACGATTTATCTACGATGCTGGATGATTGAAGTTTGTTGAGTATTAATGGAAGAGTGTAGAAGCAAAGGTTAACGTAACTTCCATACCGGTCACGGTAAATTAGGTACATGTATATGTAATTCTGTAGAGAACGCAACCACGTGATGGACTCTGATTCAAATGAAACTCTGCCTGCGAAGGATTTTCTATGCAATTACCATGACACCATATTCTATTTCCACGAAGGACGATTGAAAATTGCGTTTTAAAATGTTTCCATTTCTCGAAAACTGAAATTTTCAGACTATCACAAATGCATATTTATGAAAAAATTATGATCGACGTAATATTTTGCCTTAAAATCAATTTACTTGCGAGAGACTCGGAGTAAGAAGAAACACAACGAAGAAAATTAAATAAAATATACTTACTGTGATTTAAAATATTTGGAAAACTTGATTTCAGTCAAATTACC
The DNA here is from genome assembly GCA_038050395.1 of Parthenolecanium corni. Lineage (NCBI taxonomy): Eukaryota > Metazoa > Arthropoda > Insecta > Hemiptera > Coccidae > Parthenolecanium > Parthenolecanium corni. The sequence continues at coordinate 1,623,648 of JBBCAQ010000034.1, read as the reverse complement.
CAGTACACTTGAAAATCTGTGCTGTTTTTCTTCATATAATTTACTAATTTTGCACTTTTTTTTTCTGTTTCAGCAATGCAAAAAACAATAACAGTCTTCACAATAAAAATAATCACCTAGTCACGAATTATAACCTCTACTCCGAGCCTGTGCTTTCGCTTGACGGACAGTTCGATAAAATTATTCCACCTTCGACCAGGTAAGCTGAAACTATTTGTAGGCGTTTATCCGAAAGGTAACCTTTCGATTTCTTGCATTATTAATAAATTCCAAAGGCTAAGTCGTACCATTTTTGGCAATCATGCTGTCCAAAAGTTCACCTAATCGATCCATCCTTCCGGTGAACTTCTAAGCGGAGGAATTACTATAGAAAGATAATTTTTGAAACGGACAGCATTTTAAGCAGTTTAATATATGTGTAAGAATATTATGATCATTCGAAACTGTGCTCGTCATCGTGTGTATTCTAATTGGTGAGTTCAGTATTATTCCAAAATAAATTGGTTCGGGTACATGAATTTGTAAATTTCAATTTTCTGCGTGCTTAGAAAATTACGTATTTTTACATTCTATAAATTCTATATAATTTGAAGCCACGAGAGGGATCTAGTTCTAGTCGCTTTAAGAAAATTTCAAATAAATGCTTTCATAACTTTCATTGTTCAGTGAGATAAGGTTGCTGAAATTTCACTCGAGATGTGACGTCATTTTAATAAAAAATGTAGAAATTGCGATGAAAATAAAGATGAAGTATTTTTCCAATGAAAACTTTATTTTGATATGAAAATTAGTAAATTTTTTCCCCAACTCTAATCTCAATCTTTAATTCATTTTGCAATGAAATTGCCTTTTTCATCTTCTATCATAAGAAGTGAAAATTTCTCCTCGTGACTTTTCGATGCCAATTGACTGTGAAATTTATTGAAACGAAAATTATTTGATATTTTTGGCCTCGGATCAATTTTTGCTCGTCGTTTTGAGACACGTTAACTCGTGTTTTTAGTTTACACACCATTCTATACAATACAGCTAGGTGTACGTTTAAATTATTCGTTCGTTAAATCTGACATCACTAAATTGCCACGAGTTTATGGGTTGACTAAAAGTTAATTTGAACATAATACCTATCTGGAGAAAATTATCGTATCTATAACAAATTTGTTCAACAAATTTCTATTTCATGTTACATTTTCTGAATTTGTAACATGTGTGTTGTTGGAAATTATACGTATGCTTTCTGCGGTTGAATTTTTTTATACTCGTATTTTAATTCATCTGCAGTAGATCAATAAAAAAAAAAGCTAAATCGTACGTGGTAAATGTAGCTAAAAACACATTAAGACAGATGACACCAAAGGGCAAACAGAGAAACAAAAATTTGTGTGTTAAGCTTTTGGATTTAAATTATTTACTCATTTATTTAATGTAGGTATACGCATGTTTTCGATATTGTGGAAATAGATGATTTACCTAAAACATCTGTAAATAAAAATTTTTTTTTATGGTTCACGAATTTGTGCGATCTGCAATCTCGCATCTCTCTTGGAATTCTTGAGTATTTTATTTAATGTTTTGGTTGTTTTATGAAAATGATTCTTAAAGTTTTTCTTTTTTAAACTAAATTTTTGGCTGTCCTATAAGTGCTAGGGTTGATGCTCCTCTGTAATAAATTCATATTCTGCTATACGAGTAGACTATAGAAAAGTAATCGCAAATATATACACAACAATTTGTCAAGATTTTGTTTGTTTCAAATCACCCAAAGCAGGATTTCTTTGTTTGCAAAAATGGTCGACCTTTATTTTCGTGAGTAAATAATACTATAAATATTCAAGTATAGTCTATTGTCCTACTTTAAGAATTGGATATGTTAGTGGGTAAATGGAGCAAGAAGATCGTGTTTGTCCAGTAAGTGACTAGGTGAATTTTTTTGATGGTTATTACTACTGTCGTTTTCCACAGTGGTCATAAATTTTTTTTGTGGAATTTTACCACACAGGTACGAAGTTTTTATCGACTCGAGTCATGTCGAAGATATATAATATCACTTTCACGTTCGGTAAATTTTTTATCCCGTCTCGAATAATCTGCTTCCGCTGAATTTGTTTGAAAAAAAAAAAATAATTATCAGAAAAAAGAGGTCAGTTTTATGAACGCAGACGCGCGGTTTGATTTGATATCAAAAAATTTCCGTAAAAAGCGGAAATAGCTAAATCGAGAAATTATTGGAGATTTGGTAAAATTTATGACTAAGGCATAATATACATTATATTTTTTAGAAATCATCGCAGCATCATGAAAGATAGCTCTGTAGCCTTCACAAAAGCCTCTCGAAGGCAGAGATGAATTTTCTTTTACGTAATTAGTATAATTATAGTAATTTTTAAAATTCTTTCTTAATAAATGTCACTCGTAACGATCAATTCTTTTTCAATAGCGATTATGTTTTTCCTAATTGGCTTGAAGTTTTTTTTTATATTTATTTCAATGTAGTATAATTATTGAGAGATGATAGTAGTTTTGATTATATTTGAATTAAATAAGTTATAATAATAGTTATAAACTTACTCGTACTATATCTAGATAATATATTTTAGTTAAATAGAAAAAAACGTAAATAAATGGAAGGTTTTCTGTCGAAAACCTGCTAAAAATGTATAGTTAATATATTATTTAAAAAAACATTTAATGTCATTTCCATGAGCTGTACCACAAATATTTTCCTCTTTCCACTTTGGAAAGTGTTGACTGTATTTATTTATGTGTTGGACGTTTGCTGTGAATATTATTAGGTGTAATTATTAAGTGTGAGTTTATTGCGTATATTATGTCAAATTAAAATACGAGACATATTTAAGTGTCCTCTTGTAAGTAAAGAGAGGAAAAACAAATGCCATTAATTATAGGGAGATTAATTCACTCAGCAGACTCCTCATACTAGATTCTTAGATAGGTAGTAAAATGTTAATTAATGAACATTTTAAACTTCAAATTTTCAATACTCTACCCTATGGGCAAAATATTTTGAAAACGGATCCGTTTTATTCCGGGTTATAATCCGTTTCTGGATTATAACCCGGAATTTTCCTGTTTTCCGGCTTCTAAAACGGATTTCGAACGGATTGTAATCAGTCTTGCCGGAAATGAGTCCGGATTACTTTCCGTGAAGGCTGTTTTATCATATTTGTTGGCCCGGGTTATAATCCGTGAAACCGTTTTACAAACAGATTTAGAAAAATTGCCCAAAAATTATCACTGATTATAATCAGGAAATCCGTTTTACAAACGGATTTGGAAAAATAATCAAGATGACAAAAATATCTGCAAATTTTCTGATCCGATGGTCGAAAATAAAAACGGACTGACAACGGATAAAATTCTCATTTTCCGGATCATTTTCTCATTTTTTGCCCATCGGGTATTTTCATTATTGATGTTTTGTTAGTTTACCATTGTATGGGATGAAAAAATCAGTTGGGTCATAGCCGAAATCTCCATGGTTTTAAGATACTCTAATAACGCACACTCTTTCAACTAATCCACGTTATACGTTTTTTCGGACGTTTTTAATTTTGCAAGATTTTAATTAAATGCAAATTTTTTCCTGCTTTTGTTATTTTCCTTTTTACTTTCATTCCGAAGGGTTGTTATTTTGTTTTTGAATTCTAATCATCCATGTCTTCGTACCAAAAGGGTGTTAATAATTTCTTTTTGAACGTTGAAGTGAAAAAAATCTCGTGTATTATGTACTTGGGAATGCCCTTTGGGCATGTAATAAAGAATTGATATTGACCTTCGGCTGGCTGTTTACAGTGTTTCTGAAATTTAATATTAATTTCAAGTGCACGGGCTCTAAGCACTTGGTAATAAAAGAAAATGGAAGTATTTCAAAGTTCATTTTAATAGCTTTTTTCTTTCAAAAGATGGAGTATTTTTTTTTCCTTGTACGCTCTTTTCTTTCTCTAGCATTTCAATTTACAATACCCAGCTCCATCTACCCATCTTCTCATCCACCCCAAGATGTGAAAGACCATTGTTGTCGTTACACGTCTTTAAACTCTATAGAATTGAAAACAAATGATAAAATATCAATAAATAAATAAATTGATGAAGTAATCAAGTTAGTTAACATTGATAAACTTGAATGTAAAATTTTACTTGAGCCCCATGGGATAAAATGAAATTTTGAATCAAAAAATTGTCAGAATTAAAATTGGACGCATAAATTAAAAAAATTACTATACCTTAATTTTCAAATTTTACGAGTATATAAAAAATGAAAAGTTGTATACTTCAAGTTCCATTTCAAAATGTTTTTTTTTTTTTTTTTTTTTTTTTCAAGAAAAGTTGATGAACCTTTTTATTTTATGTACGAGTATATAATTACGAGTGTATGTATACTCGTACAATTGACGTAAAAGAAAATTCATCTTCGCCTTCACGACTCTTCGTGAAGGCTATATTGCTATTTTCCTTTTAAATTTCATTTTGAAATGATGTGGAAAATAGTCTACTCGTTCAAATTTATTTAAAATTTGACAAAAACATCATTTTTTCTATTATACCCTACCATAAGAATAAATGATCTTTTTCTTAAAAATCCAATTTTACTGCTACGGCAGGTATCAACTTCCTAATTTTGAGAAAAAAAAAAGTCACATGATGAAATTGTACCTACTAACCAATTTAGAATGAATTAAGAAGATAACATCTCGAACGAATTATAAGTACCTATAAAGGGTACAGATAGCTATCTGATTTTATTTATCTCATTAAAAAGGGTTGACTTTTCTCCTTTTATGCGATTTATGTATCGTATTTCATTATTATTTATGTATGCAAATTTTTTCCCTTTCACCAGGTAAAAAAAAAATCATAGATATCTACACTATTTTGTGAGAAAAAAATTTATAATCATATCTAAGATGTAAATTAAGAATAAAATATATAACCCGCATTGTAATTCATAAGAATTTACCAAATAGGTACCTGTCTGGGTCTACGAATTCTTGGAAATCAGTATTTCGATTACGTTCATTTGCTCGACTTGTGTGCATTTTCTTCTTCGCTTTTCTCCCAAAACATTATACGTTGTCTTTGTAATTATTTACCGACTAATTAAGAAAATTCCAATCGTTTCAATTAACCTTTAGTGTGCCGTTAGGCCACCAGCTGTCCAAAGCTGTGCACGCGCCAGCCTTTGTAAAATTTACGTAGGTACTGGTATTTTCGGTCGATTTATTCAATCGAGTGTTACCAGTTTTATTTTATTTTTTAGGACATCGATAATTGGGTAGTTTGTTGGGCAGATGGTGCAGAAATCAATGTCCAAGGTGTTCGGAAATGCTATCGTATTTAATAGAACCTGCTTTTGTTAGTATACTTAGTTCTCGATGATTTATATTCAAGGATATCTTGCTATTGGGTCGTTTTTGAAGCACATATTTTTTGTTTCATTGGTTGATGAGATTTGATGGTTAGCATGTGCCGGAGAAAGTAGGATTTTAATATATATTCGACTCGGAACTTAATGCGGTTTTAGTTGGTCGAAAATTTGGAATTATCGTTAAAATAAGTGAGCTTTTCAACTGTCGTGAAGAGACCCTCTAATCCTAATCCCTGAGCTCGACACGAACACACCTGTGGTGAATATAAATACGAGACACACTAGCGGCGGTGACCCTAGACCCTATAAGCTTGGCGGTTGAAAAAATTTGGTTTCCTCCAATTTATATCAACTTTTGGCTAATTTTTCTAATTTCTTGTTTTTCAGACCATTGCATACATTATGCGAAGAGAAAGCACAGCTCGCGGTCGCTTACGAGACGATCAAATCGTTACCGCCGTCGCATTCGCCCCCGCCACCAGTCAGCCCACCGTTCGCACCCTCGTCCCCGATGCTCAGCCCCTACGCCGTTTCCACCGTATCCTCGACGCCGCCAACCCCCATTTCCGATAGCAGCGGCAGTACGGCGCTCTCTATCAGCCGAGCTCCGAATATATGCGTCGAGGATGGTCGAATCGAATTCGTGAAGGATAGCGTAGATGGCGGCATTAGGACCAACTGCAATAGCATCAATAACAATAACAACAACAACAACAACAACAGCAGCAGCAGCAGCAGCAGCAGCAACTATCGAGAATCCTTTGCAGCTGTGGCTGCAGCTGCGGCTGCAGCAGCTCGTCGTCATTCGCGCGAAGAGAAGATAGATAACGCCAAGGTAAGCACTTTTGTCTTTTTAATTTTTAAGCTTCTTTCGAAAGGCGACGAGAGGGGGCTTGGGAGACGTGTGAAGGATAGAACCGTGGAAGGGGTGATTAATGAATTTCGAAATGGCATTATACCGTCATTTGCCAATGGCGGACACCTTCCCAGTGGCGGTCACCTTCCTTCTTATTCTCGTATATTTAGTGTTCAAATCAACTTATGATGAAACTGGTGACGTCATACGGTAGCTGTTACCCTTGGTAACACATTGAATCCCTCAGTTAAATTTTTGCTCCATCCAGTATTTACATTTGACCATGAATAAAGTTTTCATCAATTAAAATATTTAATTTCGTAATTTTCTAAAGAAATAGTTTAGGTTCTGAAAAAATTTTAAACTGATAATTATCTATTCCTGTGGTTATCAACTAACTTCCTTGAAAGTATCTAGGATCGTGATCCATTACCTATATTGAATTTTCTATTTTACAATTTATTTAACTGATTTGTAACGTTTTGTCGAGAGTGTCCGCCATTGGAAAAGAGGAAATATCACTTTTCCAATCGCGGACACCGGTGTCCGCGATTGGAAAATTCAGTTTTTATGATGGTTTCCAATGGCGGACACTCACTTTTATGAACTAATTACAGCGGAGATGTATATTCTGTACTATACATTGTGAAAAGAACGGCCCTAAAAATCGTTCCTTGGTCATGAGACTTTGTTTACGTATCCTTCGTTCGTTTCTTTTCTGGTGAAAATTCGAAATAATTTATTAATTTTTATTATTTTTATTTCATTTGAAAATGGAGTAGGTAACCGGCCATGAGTAGCCGATTATACCTTCCAAAACGAATATCGTTGCGTTCCACTAAAAAATATGTGGTTTTATTTTAGTACTCGCATCGAGATTGAATTTTTTTTATAATTATTATTCATATTTCATAATGATATTTAATTAGATGAACGATAACAAAATATAACAATTTTTATTTTTTTCGAAATCTGAAGCTTTCGTGTAATTTGATTTTGACGTTTTGAATTTAATGGTAATCTAATCTGCTGCTAAAAAGGTGAATAAAAATTTTTCTTTCTCGTTCTCATCAATTAATTTATCGTCCACAAGCAACGTCATTTCTCACCATCAAAATACACTTGACACTTTTTTGGAATCGGACTCCTCAATTAAATTAAATTCATTGAAATAAAATTATTATTATTGAGTAATTATTAGGAGTTAGCCTTCTTTATTTTCTATAATGTACTTCTATCGTGTATAGCCATAATGGTGTTCCCCCTCGAGTTCCCCATCAAGCAACTGTAGATGGAGCAACGTGAGTTATATTCATTTATGATGGTTTACCTACTCTGGAATTGAAATTATTTTTAGTTTTCATTTGTTTTAAATTAAATTAAAAAATGTTGTTTGAAAATGTACACGGAAAAAGAATCAACTGCTGATCATATGGCATGAAAATAATTTTTAGGAGACGATCAATTGCCGCAAGAAAATTTTTCAATTCTCAGGCTCTTTTCTTAAAACTAGAAAAAATTCAAAAAATCTGAACAACGTATTATTTTATATGAAAATCAACGGTCTTCAAAAAATTATTTTCATATTTATGTTCCAGCAGTTGGTCTTCTTTCAAAAATAAATTTTTAAAGCACACCTCAAAAGAACATTTTTTCATTCAATTTAAAAAAAAATGAAAAATAAATATTGAAGACGTTTTTACCTCGAATTTTTCACGTATTTATTCATTTTTCTCTACTTCGATGAAACTATATGATATTTACAGAATAATAGCACCAACTGGAGGTTTTTAACAATCAAAGTAGTGAATTTATAAATATTTAAAAATAATTAAGTGAACCTGTCTTGGGACAAAATTATTCAAACATTATGGGTATAGCACCGGTTAACCAGAGTATACAAACTATCATAAATGAATAACTTGTGATGCTACTGTTTTCATTTTCAATGTCTTCCGAGTTCCTATCTTCTGTTAATTTTTTTCCCGAATTTGCATCCTATCCTTTCATTCCTCTGTATTTCTTTGTCCTGTTCATAGATACTAATCATGTCTAAAAAAAACTATTCGCCTGAGCAAATGAAGGCAGCGCTCCTTGATGTTAATAAAGGGATGCAGACCAGCAGAAATGAGTTCAAAGAAAAATCCAATGCCTGTACATACAATGAAATGTGGTGAATACGTGGTAGGGCAACTCATTTACTATTTTGGAACAAAGAAGGAGTGCAATAAAAATTTTGTTGGGCAAATCATTCGTACTGACAGTGGAAAGTTCAGGGACAAGCTGGAGGTGAAATTCATGAGGAAGGTCCGCATGTCAAACATCGACCAAGAGGCAGAATATCATTTTGTATTCCCCAATATAAATGATACATGGCACCTAGAAGTTGACCAAATTGTGGAAAAGGTCAGCTTGATCAAAGTTCAAAAAAGTAAATTGTACTTCGATTTATCCTCATTAGTGACAAAAATAGACGACATTGAGTAGGCTAAATGTACATCATAATAATATTCGTTTCTTATTTGTATTTAGACTAAAAAAAAAAATTTGTAAACTATTTTACACTTTTTTTTCAATGCTTTTATTCAACTTCGTTTGGGATCCAAAAATAGGCATCAGCTATGCAATCTGGAATCGTCCATTTACTCGAAATATTTGTCTGCACTTATGCCCTTGGTATGTATAGTTGTGAGTAGAGGCTAAAGAGAGATATGATATTTTTTCTGTGTGTCCGCCATTGGGTGTCCGCTATTGGAAAAATGGAAATTTTGGTGTCCGCTATAGGCAAAATTTAGACACTTGGAGAAAGAACTGTGTGTAATAGGGGATGAGTGGTGGGGGTTCGCAAGTGGAAGGGGTTTTTAGAAGAAGGTGGGGGCAAAAATTTAAGACATTGAGCAAAACTATCAAAGCATTATATCCAAAGTTATGACCAAAAGAAAAAAAAAAAATCCTTAAGGTGTCCGCGACTGGCAAATGACGGTAAGTATTACACGTTTTAATTGGCGAGGGGATGAGGGAGTGGGGAAATCGTGTTTTCCTTTTAAAACTATAAAGTTTCTTTGTCAAGTTGATGACGAGGGGGAGCTTTTTGGGGTGACTGTAATGAAGATGTATCGGGTAAGAAATTGAGTAATTTGAGGTACCCGGCTACTCACTGCATGGAATCTCGCTTGAAGAATAATGTTGGCGAGACGTTTTTAGAGTTTTTGCTTCTATCTATGCGAGAAAATTGGTTTTTCGCTCAACAGGTGCGATCTTCTGGCTTAACTCTCAAGTAGATGATTCCTTCGTAAGTCGTTGCGGCATTTCGTTTAGTTAGAAATGATTTAGGAAATTGATAAATAATTAAAAATCAATTCTTGCAGAGTTGAAAGTGAGATTATAAATTTTGAACAACCATAATTTATAATATACATACATGTACGTCGTATTAAAATTTTACCAAGAATTCCAATAGTAAATTTCAATATTGCGTCAACTTGAATATTGAGAAGTTGATTTATGAAGTGCCATGGTTATTAGAAAATAGATCGGGGGTATGTGAGAGGGCTTCAACCGACCTTTAAGGTATATAACCAAAGAAATTATTTTTTTCGTTTGTTGAATTAAAAAATGATTTATTATTTATTATTATGAAAGGATGTAATCAGAAAATAAATGATCTTTTAAAGAATGAGTTTCCTGCTCCAACTCTCGCCCCCCACATCAGTTAAAAATTCAAATTTTTCCGTAATTTCCAAAAAGGGAACTTTGAGGCATCACTCCACTTTTAGGGAGGGGGTAAAAATCGAGTAGACTTTTTTTAATGAAATTAAATCAATTGGTGAATGGGAGCGGCAATGAAAAAAAATTCACCGTCTTTAAAAATATATGGACCACCCTACTGTATTATGTATGTATATCCTTATGCCACTTCCCTCCCGCCAATTTCAACTTTCATGATAAAATTTGCTTTCAAAATTTCCTATTGTTTCTTACGAAAAATTCTTCTATTTTATGCGTATAATAACGAGTAGTTTCTTTCTAACGGTTCTAGAATAGTTTTCCGTTGATTATCACACTTCCTACTTTTTCTCATTTTTTTTTCTCTGTTCGAATGAGAGGTACCTATATTATGCCGTGAAAAATGAAAATTTCAACTTGGGTGTATAAATATACTAATTTCAAAGAGGACCAGTCAATCGAGCTTTCCGAAAAAATAATGAATGATTCTATGTATTTGGCTCTCATGAAACTGGTTTATAGTTCACTCTTCCTTCTCATTCAGTTTTTTTCATCTGGAGTTCATTAACGCAATATTGGCGACTGTATCACTAAAAAAAAAAAATAAAAAAAAAAAATAAAAAAAATTGATGCAGAATGTATCCGGTGCGAATAAATTTGAAAAATAATTTGGAAAATGTGCCAAAAATCGCATATCGTTTTGCATCGTCGACTTTGTCGGCTGTAATTAGTTAAATTTCCCATTTAGTTTTTTGTTCATCTTCAAATTAAATGACCACCGCATGCTTTCGTTGAATGTCTTGTGTAGTTATAAATTATTAGTCTCGAACATACGTTTTCAACTTATTTTCTATATGGGTTCCTATACTATTTAGATATCACCTGCTGTCTTCGGTTTTTTAAATTTACCTGCATTATAAATTATTTATGATGTCGACCAGCATGAAAGTTGATTGAAAAAAAATAGTGGTCCAAAGAACTTGCTTTTTATAATTTGCAACTGCGTGCACTTCTTGGAAAATGATGCACCTGTAGCTGTCTGCATTTTATTGACTGAGTTTGATGAAGATATGTGCGGGTCTGCTATATAATTTAAAAATATATAATATTGTATTTGAAGAAAAGTATTACGAAGATTCGTGATGTTACTCGAGTACCTACTTTTTCTTCTATAATTTTGTCTTAGTACATATATCTCTTGGAGGTGGAATGACATATCGGTTAGAATTATGTGGAACAAGTCAACGTCTCGCCTCAGTTAGACTGACTTCATTCTGTTCTGCAAGATAATTGACGTTTGTGGTTTTAGATGTTTTAAGAAAACGATTTTTCTCGCTACGTGGTACTTTAATTACGGCGACTATAACGATCGTCGTGGTTAATTTGAAAGACGATAACGTGTCTTAGCTACTGTTAAAAAACCATTCGAAAGGAGAAAATACAGTTCGTTGAAATAAATTAGAAAAGAAGCTCGAAGTTGCGATAAAATTCGCTCGTTAAAATGCGCAAATGAATGGCGAAATCGAATGAGGAAACGAAAATGCTTTCTGACGGGAAGCGACCTTCCGAACAAGACCCTGGAGATGAAAATGTGGAAATGTAAATTTGTGTGGATGGAGGCGGGGGCGGGGGGCGTAAAATGACGATTTTACAAAGTTTCCTTAGAAATGTCGATGAAATATTCGCAAGTATCGAACATTAAGAGAAATTTCAGTGATAATTTTCTGTGTATTTGATAGAAAAAAGAATGAGGATGTTTCCAGAATTATAGTTAGTGGAAATTATTATAAAAATAGTAAACTATTTATTATCTGAAATAGATAGTAAAAAATATTACAAAAATAAAAATAAGTATCCTTCATTATATAACTGGAAATGTGTCGGTTTTCTTATCCAAAATAGTGAAAAATTATGCTATAAATACTCATTTTTCTCAATGAATGAGACTGATTTACTTGAAAATACGTAGTAAGTTGATAAATTAGATGAAAATATTAGTGCGAGGAATGATACATAGCAATAATTAGTAGGCGTTGGTATCTATTGGGAGTGAAGCCGCTGTTTTCGATCAATCCGAGCTGAGCATTCATTCTGTGCGGCTCAGTTGGACGGGTGACCGTTTCAATTTCACTCACCTTCCCTCCGCCCAAGATGAGAGAAGAAATCCGTATATGAAGAATAGACATGCACTGTATCTATTATAGATCATAATAATAGCAAAACCCAAGAAACTAAGAACAAAACAGCATTGACCTTCAAAGGCTCTATTTCACCTCATCCACTGAAATTCGAATCTATACATGTACGTACAAAACTTGGAAAACTTTACTTTTTTGAAATGCTTCATTGGAAACGATCTTTATTACTTCTGCTATTAATGTATAGCCAGCAGTTGACTGTTTAAGGGCTATGGCCGATATACTTTTGTTCAAATTTCTAGTACCCTCGGTTATTTTTTAATCGTGTGTCGTATATATATAAATCGTAATTACGTTATCGTGTTGGTAATAAATCCGGCTCGATTGTGCAGGGCACAATAAAAGAAATCACCGTAGACGAAGGTGAAACTCACGCTCTCCCGAGCAATATTTTACACGGACTATTGAGCCCATAAGAGTTGAATTGTTTCGTAATTTCAATATCGTTTCGCCGTATAGTTATACATGTATATGGGTGTACGCCGAGGGATTCTCAATTTCCTTTATATGCAGTTCGACATTTCTCCTTCGCAGTCGAAGAGCACGACTAATGTTCTTACTACGCAAGATTGCACCTACGAGTAAAAACCACGTTTTAGGGGAAAAAAAAGTTCTCCATTTTCAGCCACCCCCCCACCACCAAAGAAATAAAACAGTATTTCAATTTGTGGAAGTGAAATCGAGACGCGATGCGTCCGAATACCTAAGTAAAACTTGGAAAAAAGCTTGGAAACACGTTTTAGAGTGGCAGTGAGCCCTGCATAATGCATATATACGATGTATAAAAACGACCTACTAATGGTTTCATAAAATTTTCAAACATTTTACTAGAAAAATTTATGTTTCGTGATTTAAGTCTTTTTTTTTTCTTCGCAACAATAGTGACAGGCTAAAAATAGAATTAATTTTCTCTCGTTTTTTTCTCTGCCATTAGTTTTTATATTGGTTTCTGTTTCAACGTCAGGCAGCTGAAAAGAGTGAATGTATGTCAAATCATAATGTATTTGTTCTGTCTGCTTTGGTTTATGACACTTCTTGAAGTTGGGCTCAAAAAATGGGCCGATCGTCCCTTTTTTGCGAGACATGTTCAATATTATTTGTTTAGTCTTTTGAATTACGTAGGTATGGTTATTATGCCTTTCGTAATACGGTCGAACCTAAATACACGGAAAAGCACAGGGGACTCAACAGTGTGTGTAGTTATTATTATGAGAGCAGATTTCCCCTGAATAGATGTACAAAAAAAACTACGATGATGGAACTGATGGATAGCTTTAATATCAACTTTTTCTCTCAGAGTTGCATTTTGTTGTCATTAAGAACATGTTGGGGGAAGGGACGACTAGTCTCGAGTATTGCGTTCAAAATAATAATAACATCGTACTTTTTTTTTTAAATGCTCTAGTTTTAGAACTCTCGACGATTTTGCTAATTGGTAACGTTTTACACTCAAGTTGTAAAATTATAAAAATACTTTACTTAGGAACTTATGTGATTTTGGTGGTGTGTAATTTTTTATACGCATGCGTTACTCTTAATAGTAATAATGATTTGATTTTTGTCGCCTCGAAACTGTAATGAAAAATGTTACTTTTTATGCGGGTCCAGAGATCGGTTTTGTGTTTTGATTTTCGTATTTGGCAGGTTCCGCTTCAGAGAGTTAAAAATAATATATTTTCCTTTAAGTATGATCCTGCAAGTTCGTAAAATTTTTCTATCGGATACAGGATTCTATACCTTACGCAGGATTCAGTGTAGACAGGTTTGACTGTATTGAGAAATTATTTGGCTCGTATAGAAACGTGCGAACTTTGTTCAAAATGCTTTCAGATGTGTTGCTATCAATCATATAGACTCAAGGAGCAAGTCTTTTCATTGAATTTGTGTAGCACGTATTTCTTCATAGCTTTTCTTCCGCGGTGTTTTCTGTCGAGGATTTTCCTCGCTGAAGAACGTAGGATTTTTTTTGTTTAATTTTTAATTAGTGTGCTGCTCTTCTACGAAGGATGTTGATTGTTTTTTCGTTCGCTTCGCTGAGCATTTCGGAAGATGACATTTCGGTGTAAGCGTGAAATACTCGTGCTGAGATAAAGAATCCCCTCCTTACAGCACCACTGGTACCCGCTTCTTTTTTGTATCGATTTAACCGGGTAACGTCTACGCCTCAATGCGGACAAAACGATTGTTTTCATCCATTTCCGACGTTCAGCACGGATCCGACCCCCCCCCCAACAAAGAAAACAAATAAAACGATTCGAAAAGCTTGCCGGAAAATTAAGATGCTTTTCAACAATTTTCGTCTCGGGAATTATAGCGAAGGTGGCTGGATGCAGCCTACTGAATCGAGCAGAGCCAAAGATATGCGAAAAAAATTGTATGTACGAGTATATTGAGAGAGCTGCGGAGTATGTAAAATAAGGTATACGTGCTGACCGTCGGTGTGGAAAGACCCAAACTGAGCGATCGAGTATGGAGGATGAAAATTACCTGAAGTGTAATAAAATGTACTATGGCATTGAAGTAATAAAGAAGCTGATCCTTATATTATGTAGGTCCACGAGAATACTCGATTTCAAAATATTACATCCCAAAAATTCCAAGACCACCTTCTGGCTCGTCGAAATTCATAAATCTGTTTCATTTTCAGCCTTGAAATGGATGTTTCAACGCTATCAGAACATAATATAAGCCTTCTTAATCGATTTGTTCTAATTCTTGGATTATATTCTCTAATCTCGCTCAATAACGAGCCATCACTGAGGGATGGTTATGAAAGTTTTTTTCTTCACCATGAGCGGTGTATTGCAGGTCAAAAATTTATCATAAAATGGGACACCAAAAAAATATCTCGACAAAATTTATATAAAAATTTATAGAGAATGATTTTTGAGCTTCTTTTTTGTGAAAAATTTCTTTATAACATTTGATGTTTTCATAAAAAAAACAACAGAAATAGAAAAAAATGCCAAAAATCAACACTATAACTTTCAGCCATTTTTTGAATTCCGTTTTTTTCCGACTGACAGCAGAGATGTCATAGTTTAAGGATATACACATAATGTACCCATAGTACATGTTATTTTCATTTCTTCGTTCTTGGAAGATTTGTGAAATGATGCACGAGGTTTTCCCAAGACAAAAAAAAATGATTGTGTCAAGAAAGTGTAGGCTGTAAAGAGGGTTCCGTCGTTAGTGGTTGGCATTTTTTTTTCTCGCTGCTTTTCCTCCTTTTTCTTATAGCCTCTCCTCTGTTGAATGTTTTTCTTTTTCAATTGCACCAAGTGTACACAGTATACCGCATATGTCTTTAGGTATACACGCGGTTCTGTATCTCATCAAAGAATTAAATGTACCGTGAAAGGAGATGAGGAAGAATGAAGTCGAAGAAAGAGTCGAGAAAATGAGCGTACACGAGTGGTAATATCATTATGTAGTTTATTTTCAGTTATGTGCGGGGTTGATGCGAGTGTGAGGGGGTTGCGGGTGTGTAATTTGTTCTCTTCGCATTACTTTCGTTTATTTTGTGCGGCACAAGAGTCGAGATCGATCTCAGCGCACGTAACAATGGATGTGTTTGCTGAGGTGTGCAGCCCAAATGATCTTGTGGATGCCATCATGCCAACGTTGAGTGATGCACAAAAGATATAGGATATGATGCGGCGAGCCTATGCGTGCCTTATAGTCATGACATTAATTTCATCTTAATGAGAGATGGCCGAGATTAATGCGATGGCCGATTGTATGATTGTATGCACGTGCGAGTTGTAATATGATGGTCGCATTTATCGTGCAGCAAGTGCTAATGAAAATATAATTACTCGCAGGTGAGAGAGTCTAATGGCTTCTTCAATATAACATGTCTCCAGTGCGATGGTATTTAGATAGGTTGTACTGTGGACTATATTATAGATTGTAACTGTCAATCCTCTAAATGCTGAAGCGTATGGTCGAATTAGCTCGTACCGATTTGTAATATAGGTATATTAAGGTAATGAACGTATTTCGCAGATAGAAGACCGTATATCGTAAGATTAGCCATACCTGGCTCTCGTTGGAAAGCTGTCATTTAAAATAAGCTAGCTCATCATTTTCGAGAAAAGAAAAACAACTAAAAATACCATAAGGTGATTGTGATGATAACGAAAGCAGAGAAGGTTCCAGAAATGGTCACTTTCGAAGTCTGGTCGTGAATTATAACCTTTTCCACTGATGGACTCAATGATATCGATACACACTTTGAATCACAAACTTGTTACGTTTATTTTTTTGATTTTGATCTGAAAATAGTAAGTCATTATCTTTGTTCAAGTCTACAAAAAATATGTAATTCGCAAAGTAATACATATCTCTATACGCGGAGTTACAGAAATTTTAGGTAGGGGGGCTGGAGGTCCATGAACCGAGCCGCTTTATTTGTTTCACCTCAGCACGTACTCGGTTGGCGCTAATTTGTTTGTGAGTGACACCCAAATTTTTTAGCTGGCTCTAATTCAATTTTAGGGGTACCTACAATTCAATTTTGGGTGGCACCCAGATGTTTATAGTTGGTTTAAATTTAATTTTTGGTGGCCCTTAATCGGTTTAGTTGGTGCTAATTCAATTTTGGATCGGACTCAAATGGTTCGGTTGGTGCCAGTATAATTTTGAGTTGTACCCAATTAGTTCGGTTTGTTCTGTTTCAGCTTAGAGTTGCACGCACTTGGTTTGATTGATGTCATGTCAATATAATTTTAGGTCTGATCCAGTCTGTTCGATTGGTTCCAACATAAAGGGTGGTACTCAAGTTATTAATCTCCTTCTTCATAAATTCCATCGAAAAAATTCTGACTGGCAAAGTGGTATTTTTTCATCTAACTCCCACAAAAGTCAAAATACCCTGTGTACTAATTCTTATTCCAACGCCAGTTTCTCATTTTTGTGCATCTCACCCACGTGAAGAGTGTACCTATTACATCTCTGCGCTTTTGAGGGCCTGATTTTTGCTTTTGCTTTTCTGCTACTCTTTAATCTTAATTTTCATCAATTCTTATCATGCGTAATTACGTACCTATATATTGTTTTGAAATATTTTTCCCAAACCTTTCTCCGAAATATTTTCATTTTAAGTTCACCCTTTTTGTAAATTTTTCCAAAAATTATTGGTTGTTTTCGAAGGGAAAAGTATGCCCAGGGGTATAGGCGCCGCCGACAGACGCCAACTTGACATGACAAAAGCAAAAAGAAAGCCGTTTTCTCGTCTCCGATTTTCTTTGAATACGTTACACAATTTCTACGAGCATTTTATGGCCTACTAACATTCCGGAACTTCATGAACCTCTCCCCACGTCTCTCGCTTATTCGACATTTTCTTTATCGCCCCCTTCCCCATCACTCGCTTTTCTCAACTCGTATTAGTGAAACGAATTTTTTTTTAGCTGATTTTCATTACATTCTCAGTTGCTTTGTTGCCGCAGTGCCTTTCACGCGACACCATTTTTTGTTTTATGGAACAAACGGTTAAGATTTTGGCGCGAAATTGTTATATATAAATGTGAAAAAAAATTGATACAAACATACGTGGTTTTATTGATTTTGATGTAATTTTTCAAGGTGTTTCTCTCGAAACAATATGTCCCTGAGTTTATATTAAGATGCGTAAATTTACGTATGGGAGCAGGTGGAGATAAAATAAGTATATATCTTGGTTTATTTATTGGGGCATTAATATTTCGATTAATTGGAGCAAAATATTAATTTCGATGAAGAATGCGTGAGTTTAGTGGGAAATTATGTGGGTATCGAGAGGATGATTTTAGAAGTTGGTTTGGTGTGAGAAATAATTACCTATTTGATTCGTGATAATCTGTTCGTTTTTCCATCTCTCGATGGAACTAGTCTGATAAAAAAGTTGTTAATTCGCGAACGAGAGTGTTTCAGTGAATTATTTATCAATAATATAGTTGGATAAATATTTTTGAAGGTATAGATATTTATATTTGTAGTAGTTGTCAAAATTTTATCTCAAGTCCAAATCAATTTGAAGGAAGGCAGGGCCTAAGAAAATATCATCTATACTACTCCTAATGGAAAAAATTTCTTCGTTTTTAATAGCTCTTTTGAAATTTTTGTATTTTGATGCTTCTGTTCATTTTCTCGTAACATGCCATCCTTGATATAATCTACACAATTATTTTTAGTTAGGTGGTGCCTATATTCAAAATTATTTCTTAATTTAATTCGTATTTATGGTTTTCGTTATTAAAGTGGGATATCCCTGCGCACTTATAGTTTATGGTTGCACCAACAGCTGTAGGAGCCCTGTCATCGTATTATTTATTCAACCTTCTTCAGATACTTATCTGTGTCTACAATAGTGCCTCTCTTGGTCAATTAACAGAAGTATAGTTGTAAACTTTACTCCGAAAGAAATGAATAATACGCATTATAAACAGCATAGTAACTTTCCTTATCACAGTTACGAATACCGTATATACCTAATTATTTTTTATTGGAAACATATTTCTATAGATATAATTTTGTAGTACTATATTTTACTATTTTGGTAGTAATGTCTGATACAAATCTTGAACTGTCATAATTTTCCTATTCAAATTGTGAAAATGACTGTGTATTACTTCTTCCAATGTATTTTCTCCAGATTAGAATTAAGTATTCAACATCTTTAATGTTGCTTTGAAAAATTTTTTCAAACCATTATTAAGCTCCATGTGACCTCTAATACTGCTTTAGAAAATTTTTTCTTGCTGGTATTTAGCACTATGAGTTCTCCAATTCCTCTTTGAAAAGTTGGAGAAAAAAAAATTACTAAAGCCTCAGCATAGAGTCTAAAAACTAACCATCATAAAGTTACGATTGAAATATATACAGCTCGCTACTTTGGAACAACGAAATACAATAATTTTCACAACCCTTACACTGTCGCCAACCATCGACGCGTTAATTAACGACCTCATTTTCACCCCTTCGTCGTTCATTTAATATCCATTTTCCATTTGTTTTCTTTTTTTTATTCACTTTTTTTCATTTTACCACCGCATCTAGCTTCTTTCGACCCTCTCTAATTTCCGCCTAGCTCGACTTAATTCGAGTGTAAATTTTTTCCTCACCCCCATCTCCTTCTGTAAGGTCATAACCGCATGCCTCTTAATATCAGCATCCCCCTCTTCATACGAGACTTTGGAACTCTATATATTATATTATAGGCGACGAAACGATAAAAATTAACGATAAACGTTCGGACTGCTGTCGATGTCAAGTCTTAAACCCCTTATGTGACACCCTTCAAGAAAGTCGTCGACTTATATATAAAATCGAACACGACGCGAATCTTCCAGCGACGAGATGCTCCAGCACTGTGGACAGGGTGCTGTGGCAGCCTCTCCATAAAATGTCTTTCTGTCGCCATAAAGCCGCAATAACACTATCTTGTACTTTCAATTATATTTACAAAGTATCATACGGGTCATGGGTGGGGAAGGTAGGCAAGGGCTTCAAAGGCACTCGTGTAGACGTTGGTTGTTGTGGCGACGAAGAAGTTCGTGTTTTTAGCAGATTTTCGACAAAAATAGTTTCTATTAATTTCGGGCTGACTTTCACAAATAGGCAGAGGAGGACCCTTTTATGTAGTTATTCGTTTCATAATCTCAGGATTTTAAAAATTTCCATCCCGCATTTTCATTACCTATTCCTTTATTTATTTATTTATTTATTTATTTGTTTATGTGTGGGAAGATGTATGGAAATTGTAAATTTTCGCTGTGAAAGCTACCTAATTAAGGTCAACCGGAAACCCCTGAACCAACAGGGCTGTAATTTGCACCACAGGTTAAACTCGGTGATATTGAAGTATTATAAAAATTTAATGACGATCGGTTTCGTGGTTTACTAGATATTAGCAAAAATGTAGCCAAAAAATGATGATTTTTGATGAGTTTTTGCAAAGGAACGGATTCCTTCGAATTCGAATGGATTTTTCAGCTTTGATGGCCTTTAAAAGGAAAAGTAGAAAATCGACTGAGCTGAAATTGATATGGTGTGCTTAATGGTTTATGACACCACTGTGATTTTTTTTGTTGAAAACCTGCTTTTATGGCGGAGCTTGCTGCGTTAGAATTTTTTTCTCGTCCTCCATTATTGTCACCCACTCATATTTTTCATCCTCGTCTTCGTTCTCCTGAACGATGCACATTCTTGCGGAAAAATGCCAAGTCGTATGCAGTCCGAACAGATTTTACGTGTACGAAAAATGTCTATTTTTTGCCTCTTTTTTCGGTGCCCCCTCTCCCCTCTCGTATGTTGTGTCCGAACAATGGTATTTTTCTGTCGGACAACGAAACTGCGCTAAAATGTTTGCGGAATGCACCCCGGCCGTCTCGCCTGTGTGTCGGTTTGCAGACCTCCCTTATATCGGGAGCTAGGGGTTGTAATTTATTAACTGCGAGTTGGCAAAAGACGTGTGCATCTGGGCAAAATTAATTTCGTCCAGTAAATGGCGAGCGTTGACCGTGGCGGAGGAAACGAAATTTTTCAGGGTCGTTTTATGTCCAGTCTGTGACTTGTGAAAAATTGAGCGAGGAGTGTGGTCAAGCGAAATACGGTTTTGTAGTCTGCGTTGACCTCGAAATTGTGTGTCTGCTTGAAATAATGTGGCCGACGTTTGTTATCGTTCTTTTTTGGAACTGTTGCAATTTTTATTTTCGAAGAAGCGCCAGTAGCGAAGAATGGTCAAAGTATGAAGTACTTACACATATATATAATGTAGAACTTTTTTCAGCTGTCTTGAGGATTATTTTTTCTCTCGTTATTTTTTGTGGTAATTTTACAAAACGGTGACATATTTAAAAAATGAAAATAAATAGAATTTAATAGGAATTATTGATCGGGCTTATGTATATACAATTCACTTTTTTCAGGTCTCCAGGGTTATATTGTTTTTCACTTTTCGTAGTATTTAGATTACTTACTGAATTTTTTCCCCCCCCCAAACTCATTTTCATTTATTCCTCAATTCGTACAAACTTGGTGTAATTTTTCACTCATTAAGGTAATATAATATTATAGGTATAATCATATATGGGTACTATCGATTAACATCGCGAATACCTTTCATTAAAGCTACGATATACATTTATGATTGTATACGTTTTATAAAGGATAGTAAAATATCGAATGTTGATACAAATTCGGAATTGTTCGTTTATGTACGACGAAAAATAAAATTTGTGCCCACCTGCCCAGCGTGACTTCGGCTTTAATTCTTGGATTACTCGACGCAACGAGTTTTTCGCATCGCAGCTTATTTTTGACAGGGTAAAAATTATTGTCCGCGTATTTCATTTCATTAATTAACCGGTTTTTTTGACGCGTGCTCCGCAATATGGCTCCTGGTGATGTTTGACTTTCTTTTAAAGTGCATTTCTGAATTATAATTGGGCTACCGCGCGTATAAAAAACAGCTTCTTGAAACGGTGTCTGATTTGCACATGGCTGTTGCTTCTTGAATCCGGATTTTAATACGGGTATAAGCATTACTGGTTACGTTCTTAAAAATTATTGTTTCGTTTTTTTTTTTTGATAAGTATAATAATTTTTAATTTCCATATGGTAAGATTCTACCATTTCGAATAAATTTCTGAGTAGGATATCGCAAGAAGTATCGAAAAGTACAATATCTGTATCTAGCGAATAAATTGGATTTCGATTGAATAAATTTGATTAAAAATCAGCATTAAATGGTAATCGATTGAAACTTTTCGAAATACCGAAAAAGTTGGTTTTTTAAATTGAGATTCTTTTGCAGTCTAAAAGTGAGAATATTCTTGAGGTAATTTTGTCGTTATCAACGATCTATTAATGAGCAAAAAGTAGAGAAAATTAGTCACGTCTTGTAACTACACATATCTATATGTGATCGATTTCCAAGGCACTATATTTACTACCTTGGCCAGTTTCTGGGTTACTCCTTTACCAGTTTCTATTCACCCTTCTTCAATTAAAAATCTACTAAATCTTCATATTATTTGTAATCTTCTGCCTTCTTTTTCCCCTTCGCAGCATCTGCCCCGTATTGTCGTTTTTGTTCATCTCCTGGGACTGCGAACGCGTAGTTTAAACGAATGTGCTGCACCACGCAGTAATTCGAGTAAAATGAAATAACTCGCGTTCGTTAAGATTTTACGAGTCGTTTACGAAATAACTGCGGATACGAGAGACGTATATAGACGTAGGCCTATACACTCAATTAGCTGAGCTGGCTTTTTATTTCAATTTTAATAGACGCGTACTCGCAGCACCAGAGAGGGTTGGTCAGATGGAAATTAAAATTTTATTCCATTCTCCGGGGTATCGTAAGTGGGTCTCATTTGGCGGGCGGGAACCTGTTGTTGCGAAATTGTGACTGATGAGGAGTTGGAATCTTCTTCGAGAATTATGTCGCAGAAAGCTGCAGCGAGTGAGGTTATATTCGCGTGATTTGCATATTAACGAACATTTAATAAGGAAAAATAATAAGAAAAGAGACTGTCGGTCGTCTTTAAGTTTTATGATCGTATTATTTATAAGAAAGTCAAGTTTAACCTTTTTTTTTTTCTTAGAGAAAATGGTGGAAACTTATAGCTGCGGCATAAAAACAATTACGAGTATTTTCAGACTCGAATAATCCATCTCAAATTATTTATTTTTTTTATTGAAAGTTAAAACCATTTTGAATGATTTTTCATTCTCCGTACTTCGGGTAGATGTTTTTAAAAATGTTGGTATTGGTAGTGTTTCACACATATACATGTAGCATTTACGTGCCATCGTTTGCAACATTAACTTAAGTGTACATCTAATGAAAAAATTACGTTTAAGATATACTTTTTTAGAGAAATAATGCGTGAGACATTTCGATATTCGGGAAAAGTATGAGAGAAAAAAAATTTGGAAAAAACAGA
Organism: Parthenolecanium corni; assembly: GCA_038050395.1. NCBI lineage: Eukaryota > Metazoa > Arthropoda > Insecta > Hemiptera > Coccidae > Parthenolecanium > Parthenolecanium corni. Next base: position 1,600,548 of record JBBCAQ010000034.1, on the reverse strand, counting down.
TTGTGGGAATCACCGCAGTATAGGCTTATTATTGTCTATAGTGAGTTACATCAAAGTTAATTTAGTAGTTATAGATACGATGCAAAATTACTTACAATTTATTATAACATGCACGTATAGCTGTTATTCCCCCCTTTCTTTTTTTCACTTTAATTTATTTTGTTTGACCTTTTCCTTTTTTATTAGCTCTTCAAATGTACCGTGTTATCATTTGCGAGTAGAATTTGACGATATTTCATTTTCTGGTGAAATCCTCGGGCCTTTCATCCGAACGATTTTCTCACCAAAAGAGAAAGAGGAAGAGGTTATGTGAGGATCGAGCTTTGTGCAGATCTGTTTTATCGAATAATAGGGGGAAAACGACATAAACGGAATCGGTCTATTCAGCAAAAACGCAACGAAAAATTTAATTTACCTAATGGTTCGCGTTTTTTCCGTGTTTTTTGTTTTTGTTTTTGTTTTTTTTTACATACCTATACGACTCTCCCTTTTGCTATTTTTCTTCTTCAGTCACGATCGTCGTTGAAGTTTCCCCTTAATCCTATTTTTTTCACATTTTTGGAAACAAATTCTGTTTCACGCCGAAAATTGCATAACGACATTATGCGAATACTTATATATCGAGCATAGGGGTACGAATTTGAATATAATATTCAAGATAGATATGATACAGTACTAATTATTAGGCTGTAAATATTGAAACAATAACTGAAAAGTAAATGAACGCAGTGAGAACTGCAAAAAAGAGTTTACAGGAAAGCCAAAACGCTCTTGTTCATGTCGCATGCATTTCTATATGTCTATTTTACTGAATGATGGTTGTTCGACCACGCCCCTCCCACCTCACTCGGGTAATGAACGAGTTTTTCTAATGACTGTATTCAATTAAAAATCTTTCTATAACCTATACTCTTATCGTATTTTTACCTGAAATTCTTTCAAATTATAGTGATCTACGAGTACATATAAACTCACCACTGTCGGCTGTTTCAAAACTGGTATTATGGATACCTGCTTGAAGATTAATTGTAAAGAAAGAATTCAGTCCTATAAGATTCTTATACTTCCATGTGAAAATCTCTCAAGCTGAAAATTTTGTTGAAAAAAAAAAATGATACGAGTAAAATATTTCTTAAAATCGTTCTCACAAATCTGACGAATATAAAAGAAAAAAGTTGAATAAGAAAAAAAAAAAAACAAAAACAAAAACAAAATCGATTTTCGCAGAAAAAACGAGGCCATTAAATTCCAGAATATGCGGCGTTTGTTTTTACTTCGTTCATGAAAAAATGAACTGTCCAAAGTTACCGAACGCTTTGTTTATCCTCTCTTCCGCGTCTCCCTCGGATGGTGAAAATTTATTTTCATTGTTTCGCATTACGAAAAGGAACGTCGGTCGTGAAATTCCGAAACGAAATGCAAAAAGAGAGGATGCCTTTCGGAAATATGACCAGTTTGTGCGAGATTTAAAGAAGTTATACGAAGAGGAAAATACGAAAGAAAGTTTTCACTATCGAGAGGGTGGAATTGGAACCGAAAGTAGATTTTAATGTCCGCCCCAAATCCATTCGTGCTTTCAGCTTTTCCCGGCAAAAATTATTGTCTTTGCTAGCCGAAGGGATGGCGCATTTGAATACGAAATTATATTCGAATTTATGAAAAAAGATTTGGGTACCTATACGTTGCGGTTTTGAAAATTTACCTTGAGGAATACTTAATATGTTGAGCTTTTGTTAAGGATTTTCCTTGCTTTTGATTTGTTATATATTTTTTCTCATTTGTATTAGCATTTTAAAATCGTAATGACGTGTCTACCTTCAAATGCCCACGCATGGCAAAGTTTAAATAAAACGCAGTTCGTTAAACTCTACGCAAGCACCAGACAAGAAAAAAAAAAAACGAAAGCCAAAATGAAACACGGATTGGCTGTTTAACGGCTATATTCGTATTTACGGCGCACGGGATAGGCAAAAATATCAACACTTGGAAATTACTCGTTGCCGGTTCGCCCGTATAATTGCCCTTTTTTTTTTCTTTATTCTCTCTCATTTCTCGAATTGTACGATTTAAAATTACGACTAAAGGACAAAAGTAGCAAAAGGCAGGATTATTAAAAAAAAAAATAATAACGATATAAAATATAAAAATATAATGGCGAGAAAAAGTAAAATATTCCAATATTGTAGAAGTTTAACGTGGAAATTAAAGCAAGCGGAAAAAATGAAACGAACATTTTTATTTTAGTGCTTGGCAAAAAGAAGAAAAAATAATAACAATAAAATAAATATAAAAAATAACAAAAGCTCCGATCTCCATTTCGTTGTATTTTATTTTTTTTGTGAATAATGCGGGAACAGAAACTAATTCGAGCTTTTAATGAACAGCTCGCTTCTTTTGGAACTCAATTTTTTTTTTGAATATGAAAAAAATGGAAAATATGAAAAAAAAAAATGAAGAAGATGCGACGAAGGAAAGCGAAAGAAGGTGGAAGTTTATTGTTAATACAAAAGAAACATGTAGCCGAAGAAAAATGCTTATTATCGAAGAATTTAATCGTCGAAGGCTCTTAGTCGACGAAACTTTTTCCACCGTCGGAGAGTACAGCAGGTGGGATACACTTTAAAGCGTTCCTATCTTAGCTGCTGTATAGTTACTTATGGATTGTAGAAGGGTTCGTATCCTTGAAAAAGGGTGCATGTACGAAGGAGAGGTACTGTTTGAGGAGAGAGGAGCGAGGGCGAAGATTTACTGCTAGGTAACGGATGCATTTTACGTCGACCAAGATCGGGGAAACGTATAAAATACCTTTTCCTCTCGAATATTGTTTTTTCTTGTGGACTTTGAGATCGTTGCAGCGCAGAAGGGTGTTTTGTGCATTTTTGCTGATAACTGACCGGAGGAAATTGAAATATAAAATGTACAATTATTGCCGAATAAAATCTGTTGGTACACCAACACTATCGATAGTCGAATTTTTTAAATGTTCTTTCATATGAGGAGTAACTTTCCAAAACGCATTAAAGTCAATTTTCGCCAAAAATGAGTTGGCAATGCCATTAGGTAGTTTATTATGCATACCACATTATTCACTGAAGCCAAAAACAATTTCCATGGATTTTTATATTTGTAGGCGGGAAACGAGGAGAAGGGACTAACAATTTTCATTTTCCAAAAAACATTGAGTCATGGGGATATATTTCTGTGTTTATTAGCTGCTAAGCATTCGTATTCACAATTTATTTTACGCCATTCTGGAGAAAAATTTTCTCACTCGAAGGTATGTTTTCTCAGATTTCGTCTCATTTATGCTATAAAATTACATTAAAACCTACGATTGCTACGAACCAATTATTATTTTGAAGAGATAAATAGCTTCTTTTGTTTAGCAACCTTCCATTCGCATTTCTGAAGAGATGAAATAAATATAAAAAAAATGATCCCCCCTCTTTTACCAATCTCTAAGGGTGGATAATTATTAATTACTTGTCGTATATTCGCTTTTCATTTTTATCAATGGAAGTCAATTTTCCGTTTCTTCGAGTGAAAAATGGAAATCGGAGATAGAGGTTTGACAATATTATGAGACATTCATAAAGAATAAAATGTTCACATTATTGGTTAAAATGAACTTCATTATCCATTTTTGATATGTTTATTCGGAGATGAGTCTATTCCAAGCCCTCCCTGAAAATATTACAGTTCCCTCACCCTCCACTCAAAAAAAAAAAATAGGTAAGTGATTTTTTTCCATTTCAAATTCTTCGCTTAAATCATCAAAAATATAGCGTCGGGGCTTAATACGAGTACATGTATTTTCTTGAAATCCAAACTGAAAACTTTTCATTCAACTCAAGTGCCGACCGCATTTTTCAAGTCTGTATTAACTGTATATGTTGGGAAATGAGCGTGAAATTTCAATGATTTTTTCGCACGACCAGCCAGCATTCAAACGATGGCAATCGTCAGTTTCAGTGGAAAAGGAAATAAAAAAAAAAGTAAAATTTGCAGAAGAAAAGGGAGAAAACTTGTACTTTTGTTCAGGACTCTTGAGAACTGTCTACGAATCGACCATAATCGTAAATAAAAAAATACTTTTTCCTTTTTTTTTTTTCCTCCAGCTTCTACTCGAGTTTAGATTCTGTATACTTTTTCCGTTTTAATTGCGACAACTTAATGTTGCGAACGTACTTTTACGATATTAAAAAGAGTCTTTTCATTTTGAAACGACCTTTACACGGTGCGCGCAGGACTTTGAGAAGCGAACGAACCTCGTGCGGTTCCCTCGCAAAGGCTATATTTCAGTTTTGTGGAAAAACCTTTAAACCGTACTCTTACTCCCCTTTTATTACCCTAATCCTATTAACATGGTTGACTTTCCTCTTTTGGTTCGAAGTCCGGCAGCATTATTGCCATAATTTTATAAATTTATGCGACAAATTCACGCCGAAACCGAACCCATTCTCCGCTTTTTGGATACATTTTCGGTCGTTATAAGTCTGAGAAAATACGTAAGATTTGGCAAATGTTGCCGATGGAAAATTTTATGAGAAAATTGGAAAACGACGAACAATTTATAGCATTTACGAGTATATGTTCTTGAATTTTCGATTGAATGAAATTGATGAAACAGCTGCGCGAAGAAGTTTAATTTCTCCAACTAAACTGTCTAATATGACAAATAATAAATAAACAATTTACCCTGTATATACGAGTAATTAAATTATACCCTCTTCCGTTTTTGTCAAGCAAAAATATTGACGAAAGTGAAGTGAAGGTTGATAAACATATAAGTACAGTCGGTTTTCCTATACGCTGACAAACATAAATTACTCGTATTCAAAGTGGAATTCATGACCTTACGTAGTTATAAACTTCACTCTTATCAAGCCTATACTTAGCTTCGAATATTGGTCTCTTAAAAGAAATCAAGTCCGTCGAATAGATTCATTTTCTACCTGCATCCCTTTCACTGTCTGGCAGTTACTTGTTCCGGTTTAACGTCCAAGCTACAAAATTTTTAGCCATAAAATCCATCTAAGAGTCAATCAAAGAGCGAATAAATTCGATACTTCGTATTTTAATTACACCGAATACCGCGTCTACTTAGAATTCGATAATTTCCAACTTTCTACGAAGAATTCGCCTTTAAAGTGGCTTTTAGTGTGTGACTGAGAGTAACGTACGTTATAAAAATTTATCAGACATCAAATTTTCCGTAATAAAAAACTTTCGATATGATTTTTTTCCTTCCTACAAATTTAATGGCGAACTCGTAAACGCGTTGCAAGAGTATATATAGCTCGTCCTCCATTACTTAAAATACAATGGATTTTAATGGCGTGAGTTGATGTTATAGCAGTTGTAAAAAAAAAAAGACAAAATGGTCTCTTCTGTTGGTTAGCAGCGAAAATTAAAACGAAATTTATCTGTTACTCGTTTTTTTCATTTTCTTTCTTTCTTTTTTTTTTTTGAGCTAAATGGAGATAGGTTAGAATGTTATTTTTATTCCTCCTTTTATAGAAAATGGAAGTTGCAATTTTGAGTTGCAATCCATAAGGTATATCTACTTTCGTATTGAATGCTGGGTACTCAGTATTTGTAGATGCGCGTGTATTCGTACCAGAGTGAATCAAATGAGAAATTTTGAAATGCAGCTCATATTTTACGTATGAGGATTTAATTTGCTATATAAAAACGAGAGAGCTATGAACTATTTATATTTAACCCAACTCAAGCAGGTTTTCAGGAGTTGAAATAAAAAAATAGAATCAAAAAGTAATGTTTCACCGCATAAAATCAATAATTGACAAAGTGAAATGTATGGGTGTATAAAAATATTATCAATTATGTTTGCACAAATCCAACAAAACCCGTATAGAGACATGATAGTTTTCAGTATGTTGAGAAAAAAAAAGAAAAAAAAAAGAGTTCCTCACTGTCCTAGAAAGTGACGTTTTTCTCCATTTCACAAACACGTGTTGTGAAAATATATTTGTCAAACTTCATTGCTCAAAAATGTTTCTTCAAGTTCAAAACCTGCTAAGTCCTCAAAAAATTACCATTCAGTTTTTAATATAACCTGTAATGAACCATTCATATATACGTATATCGTCACTCTCCCTTGAATCTCATCACGAAACCGAAGGAAATCGTGTGAAACAACGAAATTTTCATTCCTGTTCACCAAACTTTGAAAACTTGAACGAAAAATAAGAAAATCTTTTCTGTTTCTTGTCAAAAAACATTCTGATTTATCGGGTATCGTCATGTACGACGAATACAAACGAACTGGATTCACGTCTCATTGATTCATTACCTTCATCTGCGGTCCTCTCTTCTTTGCTTTTGTTTTCTTTCTGCAGCAATTTCAGATTCTTGCTTCGTTTATTTCCCTTTTATTTTTTGCGAATAACAAAAACAAACGTCAGATAAGCCATAACGATACAAAAGGGAAAAATTTACGTGTACCGTTTCAGTTGTGTGATTTATTTTCCCAATAATCTCAGTCGTTGGTATTTTTAATCTGTCTGTATTTCTGATTTCCATCCCTATATACTCGTATACACGTATGTATAGCTTCCAATAATTCGTATTCTTTGTTCTTCAAACTTTTCAAACAGTAAATTTGAGAATTTTCGTCGATATAAGATTTTGAAGAGGGAATTCTTAGGAGGAAAAAAAACGAAATAATTCGTGACTAATACTCGCGTTGATTCATAAGACGATTTTGCTTTTAGCTTTATATAATAAGGTCTGAGTCATCGACGAGGGGATTTTAAAAGAAAGAAAAAAAAAAAAAAAAAGCTTATAAACTAAAAGAGGAGGCTTTTGGCGGCTGTAGATGAAGTATAGATGTATTTTTGTGAAGCGTTGATAATGTTCATTTTTGTCATATTATCCTGAAAGATTATTTTCTATGAGTCAGTAACAGCGGCGCATCCGAGGATGTGGCTAGGGGTGTAGGAAATATATGAAGTGAATTAAGTGCTTAGCAATATAATTGGTTGACATTGGTTCGATCAGGTGTGAAATCCCATTTTTATTCGATTTAAGTTAAGCAGCTATATTCTGTGACTTAGTTGGATGGGTGATAGTTCCACTTTCACCCTTAATGTAGGAACTGAAGCTCCCTAGACATCAAATTTCGTGGAACAAGATGAATTGAAAAACTTGATGCGTATTTTTCACTTATAATTTCTGTCGTTTGGTGAGAAATTCAAGTCTCAGCTTCGTATAAAATTTCTGAGTGCACCCCAGGTCTGTAAAGATAAGCAAACTTTTTTTCTTCGCGGTACTGAACGTGTTTTACTGGTAGTAAGTACAAAATGGTTTTATCGATGATTTAGTGAATTTTTGGAATTGTCTGGCCCAGTAAAACCTATTAACATAATTATAATATATGGAATTGCAAACTTCGAAATTTATTTCTTGAAAATTTTTTGGATAATTGTTAAGCGGAAAGCAGTGCATGGTTTGCTAAAATGAATTAGAATGTGATCCAGAAAAGTGAGGTATTTTAATAACATATTTGTGCCAATCTGTACACTGAGAGAAATTTGCGAACTAATTTTAAATATGCAGCAAACTAAACCAACAACAATTCAGATTTATATTAGAATTTTGACGTACCATTTGAATCACTCAATAGTAACTTTTGATCAGCTTATTTAGGCTTGAAGTTTCGAAGGATATATACCTCCGATACAAATCGAGCAAAATTCATAATTATTTTCTCTATCTATACCCTCCGACTATACTTCAGATTACCAATTGTGTGGTTCGGGTGGCGACAAATGCACATTCACTATATATAGTCGTAACCGATATGCAGCCGATGAAATTTTAATCGAATAAATATGCAAATTATTGAAGCTGCGGCCACGTACCGCAAACAAAGGGGGATTTTGTGCAGCCATTTTGCATCGAGTATAAATGCGAATGCGACGCCATCCGGTGTGTAATAAGTTTGCAAATTTCCAAACGGTTTGAAGGGTGTGAATTTATAATTTCGATGCGTAAAAATTTGTCGAAGTCTGCATTTTGGTTTCGAATCAGTATATTAGACGATCAGGCGACGAGAGGTGAACACTGCATTACCAATAAATACCCATTACCCTTATTGTATCCATATCTATGATTGTATCAACGTTCAAAACACGTTGAAGTGATTAGGTTGGTTGAGGAATCGCTTAGTTAATCGTCAATATCGACTGACACCTTCGAGTTTCTTCTGAGATTGTTTATAAAAATGGTCAATTTTTTCAAACGTACCAACCAAATTCATTTCCTTGCATGTACAGTTGAATTAGAATAAATTATCTCCTTACGCACAAAATTACACAAGTGTTGACTTTTTTCAACGTTTGATTTTCTCAATTTTTCTGAGCTATTATAGACCAAGTCAAAAAGAATAGTCAAAACTTTCAGGATGATTTTGAGTCTGCTGTCTGGTGTGGTGTGTATCCATAGTAAAGTCAGCTGTTGGTATGGTTTGTAATTACAAAATACATGTTACCTCTACTTTAGCCAACCTGATTTGGGGAGGGGGTATTAGGTTAGCTTCGCACTTTACATTTTACGAGAAGTAGGTAGCAATTTCGTAGTTGCAGCACTCGCAAGAATTGAACGAAATAAAATAGTCGTAACTTTTACAACCAAATCGGGCTTCAATAAAACCCCAGCAGCAGGTACTGCGTAAAGAAACGAAGGGAGAGTCAAAAAACCAATTATTTTAAACGTACCTTTTAAGTCATTCATTCATCTTCGTAGCAAGTAGAAGAAAACTACTCGACGTACCTTTCAAGAAAAATCCATTTACGACAAAGGTATCCTTTTCGTTAATAAGACAATCAAATAGAAAAGGATGAAAGAGGATATAAAAAATAAAGGGAAAACAGAACAAGAAATACTTTTAGATTAGACAGCTATGTAACCCAAGTGTAAGGAATAAGGATAGCCTGAAACACGACTAAAGCTCGATGACGATGTTAACTTCTTTTCTGGTGAAAAAAGTGTCGACGAACTTACTCCCAGCGTCCATTAATCAATTCACTCAATTTGGGATTCGCTCCGGTTGACTGGCTCCAAAGTGTTAGTCCTTTGTTGGGTATTTGTGTGAAGTAAGGACGAGATAACGTAGGTACAGACGGAAAAACCGTATTTAGGTAGGTATGTTAAGTACGATATTTAAATGAACAAATTGGAAAATTGAACTGTAATTTTATATTCAAGATCCGATACTTGCACCTGTCAGCAAGATGGGTGGCACCAGTCTAACAAAATTCAACTGCATGTTAAGGCATAAAACCTGATTTGAGACAAAAAGTTACGTTTAAAACCCACAGATTTATTAAATTCTATAATGAAAACAAGCTATAAAACATTCATTGGCAACTAAATAGCCATTTAAGATGCATTTTAAGAAAAAAGTACACTCAAATTCCGACTTTTTGGCATCAGAATCTAAGTTTTTTCTTAAAATAGACCATCACGGTTGTAAAAATTACTTGATCAGGTTTTTTAATGATTGTATAGATTTTCAGCTGAACTTTTCTAATGGAGCCATTCCGACCAAAATTATCCAATATGCTCATGCAACAGTAAAATAATAAAACACTTTAATTCAATTTTAGAATCGATTTTAAAATTCATCGAATCCTGTCTAAAACACATATTAAATATTTGATTAAAATTTTTTGAAACCAGTTTTCAGTACATCCATGACATGCTCCAGGAAAATTAATGTTGAGGCATCTGCTATAACACTGTCTGCATGAACTAATACAATGTGGGTACCTACTCGTAATGTCTAATTTCAAATTTTTCAGGTGGCACCCATTTATTAAGGATAGGCAAATGAGAAGTTGAGAAAAAGCAAAAAAACTGAAAAAAACGAAAAACTCTTTTTCTTTTCTTTTTCTTTGCTTCTAAATGTATTTTCCCGATCTTTCCAATGAGCTAATTTTTATGATTTTCAAAATTGCTAATTTTTCAATGTTTAAATCATTCTAGAACAGCGAATTTTGATCGTAGCTAGCGGCCGCTTAATTGTTTTTTTTCTGTGAAAGCTCTTGATATACTTCGAATTTTCACTAAAAAAACGAAAATTTTTTTGCCGACTTAATATATTATGGTTTCCCTGAGCGCGCCTCAAATAGTGAAAGGAAATTAACTTATTCTATGTTAAAAATGAAGGAGTCCATGCGTTAGCAGGTTTTCGACAGCAGACTTCATCATTAATAGTGAAAAAATCCTAAGTGTAGATGTTTTTGAATATGAACTTTTGAAAATATTGAAATTTTATAGCTTCTAACCATTAAAATCAACGCTGAAACTGTTTTACCATTTTTCAAATTGTCGGATTACTGGGCAGCGAATTATATTGTGCTGGTTGCAGTTAAAATGCGTATAGGAAGATAAGCGAAACATCTTTTCCTCGAGAGATATATTCGCCAGAAATACATTTTCCTCGTCTTTCAGATAGATTCGAATTTGTTTTTTACCACTCTCCGGGGACACGACTGTAAAAACGGGGGAAGAATTCCCAAAAAAGAAAAAAAAAAAGGAAAAGAAATGAAGAAAGAATGGAAAAATCTCGCATTTTGCATTATTACCCCACGTTTTGGCGGTGTATTCGTTGATTACAGCGTCTTCGGTGCGCACTGCAGCAGCTACAGCTATGTATAGCTCTACCTTACAATGCAAAACTTTTAGTTAAAAGTTTTGTTGAAAAATTCACACGTGTGTGTGTGTGGAAGTTTAACGTTTTACTCGCCGTAATAAAATCAACCCTCTTTCGCAAAAGTGGCTGCCGAGAGGATGGCGGGCTGGAGGGCATCGTCGAGTTGAAGTTTTTTGGGGGATTTAAATTACCGAACTTTCGGCACGGTTGCACTTTAACACGTATGAATGCGTAAATTAGTCACGTATTCGTTTACTTTTTAATGGTAATCTTTATTTTCGGTGGCAACAAACAATACGCGTGCACTGCTTGGGAGAGAGTGCGAAAGAGTGAAAGAGAAAGTGGCAGGAAAAGATGAAGACAAAAATGCCTACCTGAATGATTTGCACCGATGGGTTTATTTTGCAATGGAAATACGTGCCCTATTTGGCGTCGATTTTTTTTTCTTTTGCTTTCGCTTCATCCGAAATTGGCTGCGTGCGTGTGTTTTTGGGGGTGGATGATAACGAAATTAAGGGATTGAGGCGATTTGAATAAGTTTTCCATTTTGCATATAATATTGTCTTTTTATCTCACTCTGTTTTTTTTTGTTACACTCATCTTCGGATTAAAAATACTTACAGTCCACCGAGGCATGAATGAATATACTGCACTCTGTATAGTAATTTTCACTATTTTTGATTGGTAAAAAAGTTTGACCATTCAAGATTTATTTTATACCTACATCAATATTTCTATTAATTACTTACAATTAAATATTGATATGCAAAAAGGGTATAAGTTATCTTTACAAGGAAGCAAAAAAAAAAAAAAAAACAATTTTAGGTCAGATAGCCTTCTTAAATTCTTATTTTACAACTTTATTTGGAAGTTAATTTTCTCAGCGACGTGACTGTTGAATTTTTGGACTTGATACGAGTATTTTTACTGTCCTTTTCTTGCATATCACGTCTGTTCAAATTGGAAAAAAAAAAGAATAATAATTTTTACTATTTTTTGTAATAAAAATGGGACAGTTGAATAAGTTTATTTATGTTACTAGAGACAAATACTATAGTATATGGTTGATGCTATGATGTCATATTGTGATAAATAAACGAGTATAGCACAAAAGATTCAGACGCAATTGTTTATAGATGCGACTTCCTAAATTCTCAGTCCTCGATTAGCATTTATAATTTGTGCTGGCCATGGTGCCTTACCTCGGCTGTTTACTTTTAATCTGAAACAGTGTGTGCGTTATCGTTTTGTGACCGCATTTTATATGTGGAGGAAGCTTTAGAGGTTGAAAATGAAATGACGTCGATAATGACACTGCGCGTCCATAGTTCGACCGTTTTTATCGTCAGCATTATTATCGTTTCACGCATTTTGTGCACGAGACGTAGATCGTGACACAATACTTTCTGCAGGCTACCCCCTCCGCCGCCTCTTTGGACCATTAAATATGACAATGGTGGCGCTTATCGGTGTCCTCTTCCTCATTGAGCGCACCGGCAAGAGGGTGTTATTATCATTAAAATGAATACGCTTTCCATTTGCAGCGTATTTCAGGGCGCTTCGATGGGCTAAAATAATCGAAACTTTTATTTTTATCCTTTTTAGCAGGTTTTTATATAGTTTTTTTTTTTTTTTCCCGCCTCTTTCGTTTGTAAAAACACTTCCAAAAAGTACGGCCATCCATTAGCATGGCAAAAAGTAGACACGACGATATCGTTCAAGTATGGTTCGTCTTGAGACTACAATATTTTCGTTTTAAGATTAGCGAAGATCTTGCGTGCCCCTCAAGCCGCTTTATTTTTCGGGTGGAGGTTGAAATTACGAGCGAAAGTATAATATGAGAAAAAGAGGCGAAGGGATCATAAGCAGGAAAACACTTGGTTTTATGGGCGCTCGGATGAGCTGCTGGAGGCTATCGTCGAAAAATTGCGTAAATAGCCCCATTAAAAGTGCACGCTAAAGGATGTCATGGTATGCCAAAATGTCTCTTATCTACCCCATGTTTGTATTCGTACATTTCTGCCTTTATTTCTCAAGATTTTATGGAGCATATATGATTGTCGTATTGCACCCAGAATGGTATAAAAAAACTGAAAGTTTCCAGTTGGGTGGCATCGCGCGGTGTGTGGTTGCAGGGTGAAAAAATTTCGAGTCTTGCATATATGGTTCCACCAAATCGCTCTTTGAGATGATAATTTTTTTCCATTGTTCCATTTTCGTCTATTTGGAGAACCCAGATATTACAAAAATACCGAGTAATAGTTCTATCTTTTGTTGTTCAATTTTTTATTACCGATGCCATAAAAAATTGCTTGTAACTATACAAAATGTCTGTGTTTTGATGAACTTAATTCGTATCAGAAAATTATATTTTTATTTTCCCAAGCAAATATGAGCGTCTGTAGTTTTTCTTTGACTTGGTAAAAAAGTTTTAGATGTAATTTTCTGCGAGATTAGGTAGAATTTATTTAAGAAGGTACGCTTTACCAGACGCAAAAATGAAAAAAATGGTCGTTTTCCCGACAGTTCAAGATACTCGTATAACTTACACTTATTATATGAAAAAATATATGAGATTTTTGGTCGCGACTTACTTCAATATTGAACTGGAGGCACCCCTTTATTTTAACCCACGGGGCTGAAATTTTCATAGTTTTTTCTTTTCATGAAGTGGCACTAATCTGGGGGTGAGAGGTTGAAAATTACAAACTTAAAATAATTAGGACCACCCCTGTGTCTTATAGGGTACAGGTAGCTTGATTTTAATATGGTTATTATGGTCATGAGTTCTATTCGCCAATATTAGCTGACCAAGCAACCCAAATAAGGACACCCTATATGTTATTTCACGTAGATACATAATATTTGAATATATTATTGAAATGTTTTTACACATTCAAACGTAACAGTGAGGAATTGAATTTTTTTTTTATAAATCAAGGAAAAACGAAATGGAAAATACACTAATGCCCTTTTTTTTTTTTTTGTTCAACTGAATTTTCTTACATTCTAACAATTGCACAGGTATTATCAGCAGCAAGGTCAGTCTATAATGTTTCAATAGATCGGTGAATAATATAAATCTGGATTGAAATTCAGTTGATAATGGAAAATAGGTAATTGCACTATTTTACTCGTTACGGAATTATCTTTAACTCGAGGCTCAGTGAATATAAATCCGTATTTTTTTAATGAACGAATTAATAGGACAAGAAGGTAATAATTTTAGAAATCGAGAAGCTCAATTTAAAAATTATGATGCTTAATCATAGCCTTCATAATTTTTCCAAAATTTGATTGGTCAATCTACTCAATTTGTACTTGAAAATAATTGAACTCGTACTTCTTACTCATTTGGATGAGTTTTTTTTTCTGAACAGTGGGCTTATAAATATTTTTATGAGTTATTAGCAGCTATCATATTTTTGTCATAAAATTGTAATGTTATCAAATTATATTGTTAATTACCTAGTCTATCATAGTAAAAACCTGAATCGGATGGAAAACATTTATGTCTTTTTAATTCACCCTTCTCAATCAATTTAATTACAAATTTGTCGATCCGTATTGAAATTTGGCGGGTTGAAAAAGTTATTCGATCGAGTTTGAAGCCATTAAATACGAAAGCAAATTAAAAATTATGCCTGCTTGTCGAATCTTGCCAATTAATTCTTGCCACCGGTTTAATTACCTTAATTAAGTTGGAAGATATTGAGAGGACGCATGAAATAGCAGCGAATGAAATTGTAAGCTAAGTAAGTAATTTTCTCTTCTGAGAGTTATTTTAATTTTGTACCAACCCCATCTTCATCGACGTCCCTTGCGTTTTCTCTCATCACCTCTTACCACCCTGAAGAAATCAATTTACTTACGTCATTTACAACGTAAGAAGTTTTTTAAAAAAATGTGCACGTAATTTCCGGAAACTGTTGCACATAAACGAACGAATATTGAATTTCCATTTCACTGGCTTGAGTTACTTTGGGTGGAAAATCGTGAAAAGAAACGCCTTCTTTTTTGTATAGTGTTCAAAAAAGTAAAGAAGTGCAAGATGAGAAAGAAGTGTGACAATTTGCGAACGAAAGGAGAAATATGTTGAGGAATTACGGATAGGATCAGTTGGCAAAGCTGAGAATTTTCTTAGAATTTTGTGTGTGCAAACGTGGGAGTAAGTCTGCTGGTGCTCAAAACTAGAAGAAAAAAAATCGTAAAATACATAAACGACGGCTGTATACGATAAAAAGATTTTGGAAAATGCATTACACCCACCCCTGTCAAAGTCACACGTCTAAAAAATCGTCTTTATATTCTCTCCCCCCGCCCCTTTGTCTAGAATCAGATTCTTCTTGAAAGCTACTGCAACGTTGGCGGAAAAAATGTACGACCGAATTCGATTTAAAAAATTGAATTTTCAGGTCTTTCTTTCGACAATAAAACCTTAACGAGAAGTCATTTTTCTTTCCCCTCTTTTTCCTCTAGAATTCACTTCCTGTTTCTTCAGCTAAAGCTAATTTGTTTGTCTCTTTTTACCGATTTTCACCTCCTATGTCACTTTCAAAATATGATTTCATGGTCTAAATAAATACTCCCTCTCCCATTTACTCAAAAAATTGTTGGCGAATTCTCATTAGAATTATACTTGTTTCCATGTGTTAGGAAATAGCACTGTTAGTTATTCACAATCATAAACGAGAAAGAGCATTATGAACGCGTATATCCCTTATCATTACCAATGCTAGTTTTTCGATTACTTTAAAAAAAAAAAATTTTTTTAATCTGTAGAATTTTCAATTGCAAAAATGAAACTACAAGGATAAAAAATACCAAATATTCTCATATCTCTCATTTGAATAATGATAGGAAAATCGAGACTATAATTCTGAAATTTAAAAAAATCGCTAAAATTAAAAAAAATATCCCTGAAATTATGAAAAAAATGCCTAGTTTCGTCCCTGACATTTTTCAAAACAGTACAAAATCCGTGGTTTCAGAGATTAATCCCTGCAGTCAGCATCCCTACCTCAGTGTGCCGATAATGTACTAGTGAGAAACTTGTTAAATTATCACATCAAGATAACACAGGCACACAGATACACGCAGCAAATGGGATTTTCAAATGCTGCGAGTAAAAGTGAATAACCCTGTATACACTTTCTGACGCAACACAAAGGGTTTGTTTTCTCTTCTACCCAAATATTGGGAAATATTTTCCAACTTCACACACATTCTCCTTTTGAAATTTCCACCTCTGGCTCTTTTCAGCTATCACCAATCTATTTCCGCCACAATTTCCCAACGTTTTTGTAATTCATCACAACACTCTCGGAAAAATAACAAGCTTTTTCTTCCGCACGAGGTATCATATTTTCGTTTGGAGAATCCTGTCGAGGAAGTCAATCGCCACCCTCGAACAACAATCTGACACAGCAATTCGATACATTGCGAAAGCATTTATTTAATCGACAACGAGATATTTAATAAAAAGAAAAATCGACGCAACAATCGAAAGTATAGAAAGAACTTGTCAGAAAAAAAAGAAAAAAGAGAAAGGACCCATTCTTTTTTTCCCTTCTTAATTTAATTTAATTTCTTTATGGCTCGAATTTTTTTCGCCCTTCTTTTCTTTTTGTAGCTGAAATCTAACCATTCGAAGGGAATGTGCGACCCTTTTCACGTCGACAGTTTCCAAAATTTAGTTTCGCCTGTCAAAATGTTTCGTCTCTTTCTCAGTTTAGGAGGATGATATTACATTTTTGCCAGAGAGGAACAAGAAAAGGGTGAAAAAATAGCTTACCTAGCAGAAATGTAGACGATACATTTTACGAAATCGAATCCCATGGCTATAAAGGCTAGTAATATATTACAGCTTTACCTTCATCGACAATTTGCTGGTGAAGTCCACAAAAATTTGTTAATTGCGTGGTGAAATGTCAACCTTCCTAGAACAACATCCGATGTTAACGTTTCCACAATTTGGCGAGCGACTAAGGCAAAAAATGATTCAAAAATTAAAAGTAAAAATGGAAATGATGCTGACTGAGATACACGCAGGGAGGAGAATTTTGACATTAAAATATGCATTCGTTGAAAAAATAAAAGAAAAAGAAAAGTTTGAGAAAAGTTTTGTCATCAACTGAAATTGAATTTCAAACGGGCAATGTTCGTTGGCGTTTGGAAATGAATCAACTTTAGTTTTGTAATTAGTCAAAAGAAAAAAAAAGTTACAAAATTAAAAGGTCTGATTAAGTTCTTCCCTCTTTTCAACAAATCTCTTAGCCTTAAATTAATTCTTCAGTTAGGTCTTTGAAATTTAATCTAGTTCGATGGTTTTGTAAATTTACATCGGGTGAAGAAAATATAGAATATGGGTATGAAAGGTGTTGAAAGTGAATTGATCACCCATCTAACTGAGCAGCAGAATAAAGTTGCTTAACTTTGATTATTCGAACAAAGATGCGGTTTCACACCTCATACCAACGTCAATCAATATTACTAAGCAATTCGATTAATTCATACACTTTCTGAAAATTTTGCTATTGCTCTAGAAAAATTGGACGAAAATTTGAAATTCACTTGACCTTACTAACAAAAAGTTAGCTAGTAATTTCTACAATTTGAATGAGAAAATAATGGTAAAATATATTATCTGCGATAGTAAAAAGTACACGTCTCTTATCTTTTTTCTTACGCGTGTAATTCAAAAAACAAATGTTGCCAGTCATTTTGCTGCTCCCTGCGTATTACAAACGCTGTGAAAGTTTACAGTAAATAATAATTTTCTTCTGTGATGAGGAAAGTTACTATCCTGTTTGCAATTATATTACTATTGAAAGTAGAGTACGTGTAGGTACACGTAAACTCAATTTGCAACTCAATTTTCATCTAGATGTCCCAATTTTCGTCTATTGAGACATCTAGACGAAAATTCAGACAGCTGGACGAAAAATGAGACAACTAGACGGGTACTATGAACACAAATATTGAATTTTACCCACTTAGCTCGAGTGAACAGTAAGGGTTACTATGTTGATCGACTTGCTAATATGACACTATATCTGTATGAATCAAATTTACTTGCGCACTGTTAGAAATTGAATTATTTCCAACATGATATTGCTGAATAGTGCAATAATTTATTTCCCTAGCTGGCAACACTGCCATGAAAAAGGGGAAATTTAGATTCAGCTAAATTTTGTTGTTTTCTTTCTTTCACACTTCTCCTCATTCTTCATCATCATCACTTTTCGAGAACAATGGTGTTTACTCGTACCACTCTGTGACTGGTACTAAGTTTGATTCATCTCGTTCCTCAACTTGATTCCTCTCGTTCCTGTTATTTTCTCAGTTCAGACAGTTAGTTCTCTTCCAACCGCGGATGGAGTAACATCAAAGTTCACGCGTTGTGTATTTTGCAAGTGTTTTTTCGTCATTATTAATTTGTTATTGTGCATATTTTTTGCAGTTGTATTCCTCATTTTATTTCCTTTAATTTTCCCTTTATGAATTAACATTTTTTTTTGTTTTTATAATTTTTATTTATAAATCCTGATCGATTCCTAACACACTGATAAAATTCCTGTCATGAATGGAAAAGACTGGAGTACTTCAAATCAAATGACACTTGAGCACTTTGAAAGTAAACTTTACAAATTGGTAGACTTACCTACTTGTGAAATTATATCATGTTGAATTTTGAGAAGTATGTACTATACTAAAGTAGCTACAGTTTGCAGTACTTTACTGTAGTTACTTTTCTACTACGAGTACTACAAAAGTTGGCACTTTTGCTACTTTAAAAATATATTTCTTCGTGTTATTTCTCCCATGAGTAGCCCTTATATTTCTCACCCTTCTCCACAGCTCACATTTCTTAATTATATACATAAAACTGTATTATTCAAAGTTTATCAACAAAATCTTTCTAACCTTTTGTTTGTTTTTCTTCTTTTGATTTTAGGAATGTCTGGAAGCACGCATCATCGAGCTGGAAAAAGCTCTGGAATCAGAACGTAAGCTCGTTCAACGAGAAAAACTGACTGCAGCTCGACTCCAGCGACAGTTATCCAGGGTGAGTAGACATTTTCGTTCGTGTAAGCAGAATTTAATTTTCGTATTAAAAGCTGAAATTGTGTCGTGCTTCGGCGAACGATTACGTAGGTATATGAAAAGTTTAATGAATTGTGCATACTGAAGCGAGCACATCGTCGAAAGTTTGAAAGCAAAAG
This sequence comes from Parthenolecanium corni, assembly GCA_038050395.1. NCBI lineage: Eukaryota > Metazoa > Arthropoda > Insecta > Hemiptera > Coccidae > Parthenolecanium > Parthenolecanium corni. The sequence continues at coordinate 1,581,642 of JBBCAQ010000034.1, read as the reverse complement.
TATGTAACAAGAGTATGTTCGACTTTGGGGTGCTTTTCAAAATGCTACTTAATTATGGGATTTAAAAAGGGGGTCGTATTGAATAGCGAGGCGTGTGTCGGAGGTGAGAATTATACGAAACACATTTCTTTTTTATCTCCTCTATATGCGGAGAAATGGCTTCGAAGCACTTGTTTGCGAACCGAGGCGTTGTGTCGTGTAATTTCAGTGGTAAAGTCATTCGCAGTGTTGAAATTGGTGTTCCGAGTTCGCGAGTGATTGGTAATGAAGGGTATTAAATAATTAACGTATGAATGTTGAAAATGAAAAATTCAAAAAAAGTTCTGATAAATTGATGGCTTGCCATACCCCCCTCCCCCCATACTGACTGGCTGGCTAGAGCCGGTTTACACTATCGAATGTTTGTATGTTTGTGTCGGTGATACTATAATACAGTAAAACTTGAGCAGAAGAAAATAGTGTTATGAGCGGGAAAGTGTTGGAAGCAGGAAATGCAAAAATAAATAAATACTTTTCAAAAATATAGTATTTATATTGTGCGGTATAGCGTTTTAAGTGGATCACTTTGTATATTCATAGGAGAACCAACTCTTACGAAAGTGATTTACTTGGATAACCATTATATATTACTTTGACTTTTACTTCAATTTAAATCTCATAGCTTGTATTAGAAATCTGGACTTGCTTTTCGCCCATTTCTTTGTTTCTCATTTTCTTTAACATTTTTGTATTACTTATTTGAGTTTCGTATACTACGTTGAAGTTCTCGTCATGACTGTACATATAAATGAAAGCAGGCTTTCAAAAAGCTTTTTCTTCTATCAAGAATTCAGTTCCAGCAGGATTGTTGTAAAGACTTGGTACACGAAAAGAAAGGGTGTGTTTCTGTAGCCGATTCTCCGCTCACAATAAAGAAACTTGCTCTTTACACTTGTTCTGCAAGTTGCAAATTTCTTCGTAAAAAATTTCCATTTTAGAACCCCGCTCACCTCCGGTCGTTCACTAATATTCGAATCCACCATGCAACTCCCATCTGTAACTTCGGCATGTATTCGCTTATAACTATACATATAGTCTCTAAACCCAAATAGCTTTCCGCCCATTATGCGTCTCTTTTGTGTAAAATTTTAAAAGTATTCGAGCATTTAGCCTCCGAGTACGCTACTTACCCTCTTGTGTGGCTCTTCATTACTTATTTCTTTGTGTAAAATTCTTTCTCCCTTTTTTTTTCTTTCTAACCATCTTTTTTGCTTTGTTTCCTCTTATTCTAATAGAAGGCCAACGAAACTTTCATTTTTTTCTCAACCTTTCACGTTGGTCGTTTTCTCTCCATTTTTCTAGCTCTTGTACACTTTTTCCCTCGACGTTTTGTTTGCACATAAACGATGATCCGGCTAAAATGCGTTCGTTTTAATGTTGTTCTTTTTTTTTCTAATTTTTTTGCATTTTTTCTGGTGCTTTTTGTTCGCTATGCTGCTTTACGATTCTCTTCGTCAACGTGATCCCCTTTCATAATTACCAGCAGAGAGTATACGTGGTCATAATTAACAGGTGTTAGTGCGGTGGCAAGGAGAGGACAGATGATGCTGGCATAAGCTGACATTTGCCAACCCTTTTTCGTTGGGTAGACATTGGATAAACAGAGCAAAAAATAACAACAAAAAAAAAATTTAATTGACAGTACGAAAGCAATCCCATATAGTGTGACTCCTTTTTTGTGTTCATTTACTCTAGAGAGGTTTGTCATTATGGAAGCTGGAAAGCACTTCGATTCTTTCGTGGGTCCCAGTGCAATTTTCACTCGTCCGCATGCTCATTTGTTGTGGGGTGATTCTAATTCGAGTTGTTTTTTATGCCTTCAATTTACACGCTGAATTAGAAAATTCAAGTTAGAGAAAGGTAAAAAATAGCTCTAGCCTTTTTTGAAGTTTCGTGAAGGCAGGAGATGAATTCTATTTTATAGCATTTATAGTTTATAAATTTTTATAATATTGTCTTTTTTTATTACGTATTCTCGCATTTTCTTTCATTTCAGTATACATCACTTTATTTTACTTTATTTTCTTCTATTTTATTTCACGTTATGTTTTTCATATTTTATTTCACTTTATTTATCTCCGTGAAGAATTGAAGATATGAAAAAAACTAGAAGAAAATAGAAGGAAATAAAAAACAGAAAAGTAAATTGAAAAAAACTTGAAGTAAAAGAAAATGCGAGAAAATGCGAGAACATGTAAGTATGTGTATAAGATAGTGTAACAACGTTTAAGAATGTGTAAGAACGTGTAAGATAGCTATTAAAAATGAACCCGCTGAGAGAAATCGTGGTTAGTTGTTAAATTCAAAGAAAACACATGGGAACAGATGGGCAGAAAAGTTCGTATAGTTCATCATCTCTACTCTGCTAAGCAAAAACTAAAAGTATACGATCGTCTCCACTGGAAGCTTGTTTTCAAACCCCTCTCAATTTACTCGGATTATTGCCAGCTTTTGGAGCATATGCGTGAAACAACATTTCGTCCGAACTGTATGTACCTACGCTTGTCTGAGGGTACAATATACTCGTAGTATCTTTCATAATTGGCTAGTAAAACTTGCAGGTTTCGCGATTCAATTAGTACGAAGCAAATTCGCCATTAAATCGACAATATAAATCCGTTTCATTAACGAACTTCGAAATATGTATAAGGTCTACATAGTATTTCGTATAAACGATGATCGAGTGGGTGGCCAACTTTCGCAACTTTCTTCGCAACAAGCAGCCATATAATGAAGAGGCTGGAGAAATGCAGCTTGTGCTACGATATGTTGCTGTGGAGCGTCGATAATGCGAACGATTGTAGGCAAAACTGCCAGCCCGAGAGGGTTAATTGTAATTTGCGGCCAAAACTCGGCTACGCAGCACGCGGTTTCACGCCTTTTAAGCGCTTAAAAGGACATACAAATCAGATAATTCCCATAGAAACGTGTATAGCGAGTGGCCGTGCTCCCCGAATTCAATATCTTTAGCTGTTCGATTTTTTTTTTTTTTTGCCTTCGCCGTTGGTTTCCCTTTTCAGTTTTCCTGTTTTCCGTCGTGCTTCTCGTTTTTGCAGCGGGAAAAACACATCTTCCTGAATTGGTGTCCACTCGAGCCATTCGCCTTCCGAATCTTCGACTGCATCGAAAAAAAGTCGACTTTTTTGCCAGTAAACGATAGCTTTTGTGCCACGTTTCGACGTAGATTTAGAGCTTTTTTTCTCCTACCTCTCGTCTGCAGCCAGCAGATGCGTGCTTCATTTGCCACCGAAAAAAAAAAAAGGATGCGGTGTGATAAGATATGGGAGCATCGGATGGTGGGTGGATGGTGGGAAAAGTACATTTTTGGGCTGGGAAAAAAGAAGGGGGTTAATAAAATTAAAACCATAAACGTAGCCGAGGTTTAATAGCGCGTGAAAAGCGAGACACGTGCGAAATTGTAATTCGAGAAATTCTTAATCGATTAGCTTTTTTCATTTTTCAGTCGTGTAGCAGAGCTAACGTTACCTATCCACTTAATGAAATAGAATGTTTTTAAAAATACAGACGCAAGTTTTATCCGAATTGAAGAATTTTTCAGGTAGACAAAAGTCATCAAAGTCTCCGCAAAGTCATTCAACTTTTTCTTCGCTTTCCTTAAATTTTCTTTGAATGCTATTTTCATTTTGAAATTTTTGTAAAAGCTTTGGTAAAAATGATATCTAGCGTAGGTGAGTCATAAAATCGTTCATAGCGGAGATTCTTTGAAAAAAATTAAAATCGTAATTCTTACAATTTGAATTCCAGATTTGTTGCAAAATTCACTATAAAAATAGTACCTATACACTATAAATGAACAGTGATATGCAAGAAAGAAAGGCCTCCAAGGATGCAAATTCGTACTTCAAAAGTCAATTAAGAATGCCATCCGTCATTTCATATGCGTTTGTAAAACAGCATTAAAATATAAAAGCCCTTTTAGTATTCTCCTCTCTTCAAATTTTGTCTTTTCCTGTCCGAGATTTCGGTGATTCTGCAAATCGTTCTGAATTATTCATAGCTCGCGGTTGCAAAACAGTTATTTTCAAATTTAAAAAGTAATTTTATTTTCTATATATACGTGTGGTCCAGAACAAGATTTCACTTTTTCCCCCATAACTGCTTTATTTAGTTAACATTCACCGCCGCGAAAAATGCGGCTGATCGAGGATAGGGACTCTTTGCTAAATCAAAAAGAATTTATCGAAATTGAATTTGTATTCGGATGGAACCACCAAAAAAAAAATGCGGTCTACATGCGAAATACAGCCCATTTGACCAGCAATATTGTTCGTGCGTGTGTCCCAAAGGGTGGTATTTCAATTTCCCTTTCGCTCTAGTTTCCACATGTCTCACGTTTTTCCTTTCTCTTGAAACAGACATCCTGCTGGTTTATATTTGCTCAATTTTATAATAACTACGAATATTTGTGCAAATTTCCTAGTTTTTCGACAACAGCTGATGTAGAAAAGTATAGAGGCTTATTCTCTATCGCTCTTTTCCTCGTCTCGAAAAATTCAACGAATTTTATGGCAAAATTTCATGGTGGGCTTAATGTCACCATAAGAAGTGAAAAAAGCGTGCTATTTATGAGTTTCGGAATTCGTACATGATAAGCACGCAATATTAGGATTTTTTTGGGATCATAATATATTATTTCGAAAAGGACTAACCAACATTCAAAAAACTGTGTTTCATCGATCGGTCATAAAAGTGGAGCATGGTACGGGTAGAAATACGAGTACATCTATTTGCATCATTTGTGTCTGTAGGCATATAGAAGTTAGTTTTTAACGAATTAGGAAAAATTCATCGTATTTTTTAGCAGGTTTTCGACAGAAAACCATTCTATTAATTTTGGTCTGACTTTCCTAAATAGGCATATGGGACCCTCATAAGTTATTCGTTTCATGATCTCAGGATTACAAAAATACCCAGCTCGAATTTCGGAGTTTATTTATTTGTTCATCCCTTCATATACTTACCTTTTTTCTTTAGGATACGAGATAGAATGAACCCACTGAAGCAATAGGGCTGAAATTTGCACCAGGGGTCAATCATGATAAGACTGAAGTCTGATAGTTACTATACATATACCCGGTCTAAAACTTGTTATATTTAGAATCTAGGTCAAATATTCGATAGAAAAGGACTAATGCGTAGAAACTATATAGAAATTGATATTTAATCATAGAAATCAGCGGGAGACGAATCTATGATGCTGCAAAATGTGGGAGGTCTGTGTAGCTGGAAAATGGAAACTTTTCAGCGTCATCTCATACAGCGTCGAGAAAGCAAAATAGAAGAATTGGAAAAAAAAAATCTTATTATTTCAATAATTGGAAAAATTGGCGAAAGAAAAGGAAGCAGCCTAAGTCTATAAAATAGAAAATGAAAAAAAACGAAACCTCATCGGAGACGATATAAGTGAAAGTAAAAACTACCTTATCATTTTGGAAAAACAGCCGGATGTGTTTCGCGTTTATGGGTAAACTTCTTTTTTACTTTGTCTCTCTCTTTTTCTCTCTCTCTCTCTCTCTCTCTCTCTATCTTGAGGTGGTGGGCTTTTCATTTTTAGCCCTCTTTTTTGCCGCTCGTTACCCGTTGAAAGGAAAACTGTCGAATGAGATGTGAAAACACGCGCATCGAATTCTTGACGTATTGAACGATGAAATGAAGTTCGACGCTTCTTTTTTTCTTGATTTTTTTTCTTCCTCATAGCCAGTTTTCTTTATGCGCTTAACACAAATAGGGACGAGAGTGAAAGTGCAGTTCTCTAGCAAAAGGTGAATGGCTCTCAAGGTGTTTTGCCATGAAATAGGGAGCCGAAAAAAAGCAAAAAAATAGTGGAAACGAAGAATTTAACTCGTTGGTAAAGAAAAAGGTACCTACCCAGAAAGCAACTACTTTGGAGAATTCGCGCGGTGTTTGTAGAGAGAGCATTTTGTAAAATTAATTTATGAAACCGAGAATTAGGGTTGAAATAAGTTTATGAGAAAGGGGAATACGAGGCTGTTGCTGGGCTAGAAGTCGTTGTGGATGGATTGCAGGGGCACCGGAGAATGTGTTCATAAATTACGCGGATGAGATTAAAGATCCGATGAGAGACTGGTATGAAATTTTCATATCTCGTGTTGAGGGCACGAATAATACTCGCGCTTGTTATGAATGGGCAGATTTTACTAAACTTCGACTCAAACTTGTGGCAAAGCCTTTCTGAAAACAAAATTAATTGGCTGGCTTTGTACCAGAAGTTGGTAAATCAAAACTGTACTATATTTACTCGTATATTAATTGGGATCGTGTTGAATCTATATTTAATTCTGCTGATATATTATTAAAAGGAATTCAGCCATCTGAGTTAGGAAATTGTAAAATTTGTAAACTTATAATTGATAAAAATAAAAATCATAGATTCTGATTATGAAAAAGGCTAAGAAAATTCTTGCGTTTGATGTAAATCATTCAAAAGTCATTTCATTTGATTCTTTTCAACTCAAAGAATAATATTATTTCTTCGTTATGAATGTGAAATCTGATTATTATTATTATGATGTTATTAAATGAGGGATTTTTATTTGATATGAAAATGTAGTACCGAAGTGAATATTAAAAAATTCTCTTCTAATTGAAAACAATACTTTAATAACTTCTCTGGGATGGGTGAAGAATAGAAAAAAAAAAAACACATTTAGAAAAAAACTCTCGGAACATAAGCAACACTTACAACATTTCAGCTCATTTAATTTATTAATAAAAAAATACATCTTGTATTCACAATACATTAAAATGTACCTACAGACTTCCATTATTTCTCAAATTTGATCATTTATTTGCATAATATTTTTTCTCAAAGTTTTTCAAAGCAAAATCTTTGATCTTTATGTTAACGTTTTGTAAATATAATGAGTATTGATGGTCTATCGTGGGGGGGGGGGCGACTTTTTTCCGAGTAAACTTCTCAATCTCCTATCCCTTTTTTCAACTTTGAACAAAAATTGAAAAATGATCTCTGAGTATTCGTTCTCCTCCTTTTAATGTTTTTCTCTTTTTTCGCCAACTCGTATTAAGTTCGCAGAAATAGGAATGGCGGCATTTTGGCTCAAAAATGAATTCAAATCACAAGTCTATATATGACGACAGTTTTGACGTTTAAAAGAAGACGAAAAAAAAAACACTCTAAAATGGAAGCGAATACGACGTTATAAAAATATGATGTGAAAAGGAAAAAAAAAAGTTAGTTTTATTCATTTTGCTTGAGCAGGAAAAAACTATCGTTTTTCTTCTATTTTCTACTCATTTTACGTGTGGTTTAGACGATGACAGCCCAAGTATATAGTGAGAAGAGAAGGAGAGAGACAGAGATTGCCAGATTAAGGGACTTTTTTTCAAACATTTAAAAAAATTAATTGTCATTTTTACTATTTCTTATAAGAAAATTGGAACAGTTCAAAGATTATAGTAGAAATCTCTACAATAAAGTAGCAACAAAAATAATAAAAATTCCAAAATTGTATTAGATTTACATGTATTATTTTTTTAGTCATTTCTACTATAATCTTAAAATTGTTTTATTCTTCTCATAAGAAGTAGTAAAACTTACCATTCATTTTAGTTAGTGAGGAAAAAAATGTATATTAGAGCAGCAAAATTGAATGTTTTTGTCGAATTATGATCTGATAGGGTTTCTTCAGGCTCCAATAATTCATTTTTTTTTTTTTAAATTAGCTCTGATCTGGAGATGACTCGCACGATTAAAGGTGTTATAAGCTTCTATGTAAGTACTGTTTGAATCAGTATATCTTTATTAATAGGATCCAAAAAATCCTCAGATGCAGAGAAGCTACCTTATACGTGTTAACAAAAATATCGTTAACCATTCACTGCGGATTTGCCTATCTTCTTGATACAAAAAACTTGACTAATTTAATTAGGAAATTCAAAATATTTTATTTTTCGATAGGTAGTATTCGATATTTTCACTGCTGCTCAAGTCTTTTTATTCGCTACAAACTCATTTATTTATTTTAATTAAAGGCGAAAAAAATTGTTTCTCAACTGTTTACATTTATTGAACAATTTTGAAAATTTTGATTAAAAAACTTAGTTTCATTTAAATTTATCAGTAGTCGTCCTTCTGTTGCTTTTTCTTTGCTTCTTTACATTTTTCCATTAAACACTGTTGTAAACAGGAACACAGTTTCTTGTATGTTTCTGAACAGTCTTCTTTCTGTAAAAATTAGATATTGACTTATTACTTTTCACTTTTCAGCATGTCTAATAATGACAAAATTATAAACTCTCCGGCAGCTTACTTTATTGTTCTTGTTGTCAAGAGTTTTCTCCTGAATGATGCATTTGCTCTGGATGCATTGTTCTTTGCAAGTTGTCTGAAATTTATAGTAATTACCTGTATAATGATTTTGTCGACTATTTTTTTAAAAAACATTATTTTTACTCGATTCAGAAATATTGTTTTTCAGGTTTGAGAAGAAAGAATGCTTTCGGAGGGAAATTTAAGTTATACTTCCTATATTTTTATACTTTCCATTTTATTGTTTTTTGTCTAACTTTGAAGAAATCTTCAAAAATGGTCAATTTATCTCGTAACTGTCCCTTTGTGATGTGCATTTTAAGGAAAATCAATCTGTAAGTTTGTAAAAGTCAGCTTCCTGTACAGTATATCCACTTTTAGCCTATATGGAGCTGACTTCGAGTGTAATTTTTTCATGGGTAGAACTAACTTTTTTTTACTTTTTAAAAAGTACACGCAAGTGTAATAAATATAATTATGTGCAAGTCGGCTTAAGTAATTTTTGAAAATCTTGATTGGCTCGTTGTTAACTAACTTGCTCATTAAACTCACGATAAGTAGATGCAAATTAATGTACCTACTCATCACATATCTGTTATGAAAGCTATAATTATAAAATGAAAAATCAACAGAAAGAGGCGATTATGGAAATCAAAAAATAAATAAACTACTAAATAGCCAATTACATTGTTGACACCTTGACCCGAAAAAAAGTGAAGTCCAGAATACTGTTAAATTTATGTATTTCTGATTTTCTTATTTAATCTCCCCTTTCCATACCTGTGACTGAAAAAAAAGGTGATTTCCCAATGAAAATTTTGATGTAAAATTGTTTTAAGGAAATGAGCCCATATCATCTCGTGAGAACCTAATTTCTTTCAAAATATCATAACCAAACTATTCCTTCATGAAATATAGATCGAAAAAATGGGTGATAATTTTTTTAAAAAAAATTGGGATCAAATCTTCTGCGATTCTTATTTTTTGAAAATTATTTGTGGTACGAATTTTTAAAAGTTGAATGAAAAAAATTGTACTTACTCCGTTTCCGTTTGACATGATGGAATTAGAAGTGATTTGAGAAAAGAAGAAGAGTGGACGAACGATGACTTTTCACTGATACTTCCTATCTAGTTGGCGTCGATTTTTATTCGAATTTTCTTGTTTAGGAAAAGTCGTTGTTTAATCTTTCGTGGAAAAATATTTTGGATAGTTTTCTCTCGTTTAGATGTCATCAGAAAGCAAGCATAAATAAGTTTTTAGTCGATGAAGCAACGACGAGTGTTGTAATTGTGTAGTGTGACTATAATGAGTTTTTCACTTTTCCGAAATGTTTATAAATTATTATCAGCTTATATACTTCGAAATTTCTGTCCCAAAATTGTGTTGCCCCATTATTCTATTCAAAACGATGACCTGTACAATTTTCAAAAAACAATTAGTTTGAAAATATTTTGCATCCATGAGCTGATCTTGATTAATTTTTTGAAATTTATTTAATTAAATTTTATTATTCAGCCTCAACCTTTTCAATTTTGTAGAATTGTTTTTTATTTTCTTCAAATCAATTAATTTTTTTTTTTTTGTTAGAACTCTAATCAAGCTACTAATTTTTAATTATAGTTACTAAAATTCAGTTGAAATGTGTTTTAAAACATCAGTCGCAAACAATTTCCTACTAATCAGAAACTATACCAGTAGATATTTTGCATTACTACAGCTTAGTTTTACTTCGAAAATCCGCTTTTTAAAATGGAATCAGTTACCAAATTTGAAGCTCGGTGGAAGAGAGTTCTTCAGATTATAAGTTTTTTTTTTTATATTTGGCTTACATAGGTAATTCAGTTTTAGTTTTTGATGTTATTGTAGGTGTGTAAAAGTATGTGTGGCATTATGAGATTTTACTATTGTTTTCAAGATCTCAAGTATTTCTATATTGGACTAATAGGACTGAAATTCTATGTGCAGATGGTTCTCTGAAGGTTTGTAATATTCAGTTTTAGTGAGTAGAAAAGAGGGTTTGTTTTAGAAGGCAACCAAAAAATTTTTTTGTGTGGGAAATTGATATACTTATTCGTGTAATTTTTGACATAATGTACATACTCGTATAACTATGTCTATAGGTACATTGAATCTTTTAATGGAAATTGATCGCCGGCTTAAATCTGAAAGGTAGAATTTTTTTTTGTCTCATCTCATTTTTTTCCCTGGTTTTTCTCCTATTTGTTTTCTTCACATTTTCAAAATTTTTTTGTACCAATTTTTTAATACTTAATTTTTTTCTGTATTTTTTTTTAAAACCCATTATTTATTTACCAATGTATAAATGAATGCGCAAGTTCCGTAACTCCATTGATGACTGACTTTTAGACCTCTCTAATCATCGAGCCCGTAGTTAATTATATTTCAGAGAAATAGACCTGGTTCTAAAATAAGTTCCACGTAATTTGAATACATTTATTAGCAAGTTTTTCTATATTTGCATCTGTAAAGGAAGAATAGTTAGATACACTTACACTAGTTATACCCTCGTTATCATACGTCACTCACTTCCGTTGATTTTTTGTTTCCTTCAACAGAATTGGCATGAATTTTTTTCTGCAAACAAAAACTAATGTCGGCACATCTGTCGATTTTTTGACCGACACAAACGAACGGATGAATCATCTTTGCATAAAAGACAAGTCATCCTGTAAAAACTAAATTTAAACCCCTTCTTAGGTACACCGTCTCTACACATCGTTACAATAGGATCTTGCGTTTGTCTATTTTCTGTGAATCTTTAGTGGTCTATTGTTTGATACAAAGTATAATATTTTCTTCATAGCTGAATGATGTGTAAAAACCCAGTCATCTTGTTTAATTTTCAAAGTTTTCATTTTTTAGCGAGGTACCTATTGTTGGTATTATTGAAGGCAAATAGGACAATTTAAAGATTATAATATTAGTAGGTACATATTAGAAATCACTACAAAACTAAAATACAATTTTCTTATTTTATGACGTTTAACACTTTTTTTGTATTCTGTTACGAGCTTAAAACTACAATTATGTCTCATTTTTCTCTTAGTGTAAGCTTTACTGGAAGCCCGAATTCCACGACTTAGCTGTATAATAATATCTTGATAGTGGTACTTTTGATGATAAAATATGAAACTAACTACTGAATTAGCTGAAACCATCCGAATTAATGATTTTCGTTATCTAATTATCTGATAAAAATGATACAAACGAAAAATATTTTCATAAAATGAAATTCTCCCGACTGTTTTTGTGGCTGAGTTTTCAACTTGGTTATCATTTTTTAATAGAGTTAGATTTTTATTTTCGGTCGAATACCTATCTGTTTTTAATGACGCGTAATGTATAGATGAAATTTTAATGGCTAATTTCAGCTATGAAAATGATGTCAATCAAAAATTCGTCTCTATATACATCCACAAGTTCAACAATGCAGGAGTACAATGTTGCCAAAAATCACAAACTGTTCAGAATTCGCTTCTTAAATAATCGGGAAAATTTCACTATTTCATAAATTTTTTGTTTCTAGTAAGGGATACCCTCAATAAGACGACTGTAAAAATTGCCATTTCTTTCTTTCTGTGTATGACTCTTATTTCAAAAGAAAAACTAAATTCAATAAATTCTTCTTTTTATCTGTGAGATTGACAAAAATAATGAGGAATAGCTTTTACATGTAACTTCCCAAAAGATCTAAAAATCGTTTACCTGCCTTTAGTATCAAAGTACATTCGCTACTTCTCAAAAAGTCGAATTTTTCAAAAATCCAATTGAAAGGAAAAAAAAAAGAGAAGAGAAGAAAAACTCGAGCAGACAATATTCTCATAGCTGCATTTTCAAAATACCAAACGCGTATGAGAAATGAAAATTTGATAGACGTCGAACTGCACCAGCATCCCACTATACGTTATATCTTTCATCGATTATCGAACGCACGCCGCATGTCAATTTTTCTAATTGAAAAATATAATCGACTAATAATTTGGCAGCTTTGAGACATACTCTAGGGTGGGGGTGGGGGTAAAATGCGAAGGGACTTCGCACGCGACCACCGTCGATATCGAAGGCAAAACCCCGCGAAAACAGAAACGATTTTTGGCTGCGCGCACCCGTGAAAAAAAAGTGAATCTATCGCCGGTCTTCGTTGTTGTGTTTTGAATATACAGACGCCGGAGGGGTGGGGTTGAGGGTGCCTCGGTGAGGGGTGGCGCAGAGAGTCGATGGCACCCCTTCGCACAGAAATGCTGGCGAAGAAAGGCGGAATGGGAATCCAGTATTAGGAGACGTACTGGAGCGAAGTGGTTTGGTCTTGTGAACATGTGCCGAGTTCGTCGTGTTTGTAGCTTTTTTTCGTGTGTTTTTGTTTTTGTTTGTTTTTGATTTTGTTTTTGGCCGTCATTTCGTCAAATAAAAAAGGAAACTTTTAGTCGGCACGAAGATTGTGCAAATTGTTTGGTTGCGTGCGAGTTTTGTCAGGTGCTAAATATAGTGGACAGTGCCAAAACTTTCGTGGTTGTACGATTGTTGTTTTCATATTTTGTGGCTTGTATGTAGCCAATGGACTTGGACGAGATTGTTGATGAAAGGAGGCTATCAATGGCATGGGATCGAGCCTCTCTATCTCCCAAGCGGTACGTTATAATTTACAAGTTTTTGGAGATTAGATGTGACTGCGACTGGATTGAATTAATTAAATCGTTGGTCTGTTTTAAATTTCGAACTTTCTATTTTAATCAATTAGAAACCTGAAGTAATATGAGACTAGATGAAATTTTCGGTGAGGTATATGGCTAAAAAATTATCTGCATCTTGAGCATTGTAATATTTTCTTCTGTTACTTATATGTTGATAATTTTCTTACAAAACAATGAAATCACTCGCGATGGTGACTTGATAGAGGTAAATAAAGACCAGAATTGAATTCAGCGTGAAAAATACTTTAAGAATCACTTAGTTTGATTTCTGTACATTTTTCCGTGTTGACTATTGTGTTATTAAACAGTAGATATAGTGAAACTTTTCTCATCACAGTTATGAGAATTATCATTTATTGTTGATATCTTTATGAAAAAACTTTAAAACTTTTCAATTTCTAGACCTTTTTGGTAACATAAGCCGAAAAAAAAAATTTTAGTCTTTTAAGGTAATGTCAAACTTTTGCTCCCAAATCCCTTTTCGCTGGAAGGGGCAAGAGAGCCGAACGGAAGGAATTGGAAAATTGATACAAACAAAGCCGCTGGTTCTTATCATACTTTTCCAAACCCCGAAACTTAGGCATACTAATATTTTAATGGTGGTACTTCTGATGATGAATTATGAAAAAAATATGAATCTAACTATACTTAATTAACCTAAACAAGCTAAAGTTTAGGATTTTTGTTTTCAAATTGTCCGATAAAATGATATTAAAGACAATCTTCGTGAAAGAATGAAATTTATTCCAGACTGAGTTTTCTGGCTGAGTTTTCAACTCGGAGTTATGATTTTTAAGAATGTTTTACTCGGAAGAATGCTATTTCCTCGGCTAATTTTGGCTGTAAAAAAGATGAAAATCAAAAATTCGACTCCGTACATCCTCGAGTTCAACATTTAAGTATATCGTGGTTAAAAATCACCGATTTCTATTCTGAGTTCGCTGTTCTTAAACAGTCGGAATAATTTCCCTATTTCCAACGTTTTTTGCGTCTGGTGAAACGTAAAATATGTTACTACATATTTTTATAGTAATTTCTAGTATAAATCTCGAGTTATCCCTGTATTTCCTAAACATGAATGTAGGTCCACTTCAGTTTCTCTCACTGCGCAAGTTCCTTATTTTTCGTCTTCCGTTGCAAATGCACGTAATTAGAATTTATATATTTTTTGTCAGGATGTCGACACAATTACAAACAAGTGTTGCACAGTACCAAGAGACTGCATGAATTATATATTCGTAGCCATTCAAGCATTCGTCACACCCTATATTCCTTCCTCTTGTTGTGTTCGTCTTAATTCTTTCATACTTTTGTCTGTGTACTTCCTTCTTCCTTTCTGTCTGTGTGTATCGATTTACACGAAGCAGTGGCAATAATAAGGCTCGTAATTTTCTCGCCAGCTATATATAGGCTCTTTCGCATTTACATCCCTTTATTTTTTTTTGCGAAACGCCTGATTTTTAACGTCGTCCCCTCTGCCAGGTGTCTCGTATTACTCTCGACAAGAGCGCCATTAGGGATGAAATGCTACCCCTCCACCCCTTGTACTGCGTATTTTAACACGTCGTTCTTCGCCGTTCGACGTCGAGACGCGTGAACTTGCATCGTCGGCCCTGGCGTTAATTTGCTATGCATCCTCGTCTGCCCCCTCGACCCCACCCCTCTCCACCCACCCATCTCACCAGGCGTTGTCGTACAATCGTTTTTGCGAAGCCGACATTATAACGTCTCATATAAATTTACGCACGCTTGGGACCGTGTCCCGTTCTTCCGCCATGGTGACCTTGCAAAAGGAGCTATAATGTCGTGTCACTTTCGCTTTTCACTCCCGCCCCCCCGCCCCCACCCATTTCTCTCTTCGGCCTCTGTTGCCCGTTCAGTGACGTGTTACCCTTGGCTGTTTGTGTGCGGCGGGTCAATGAACGTACGTGTCTTTGTTGTTGACCGTAACTCTGCGTCCACTCCTTTGAATATAGCAGGAGATTTTGGCCCAAAACGTAAGAAACGCCAGTTTTGTAAATTTTTAATTAGGTACATTGTTCCTCATATCATCATGTTTGAGCATTCGAGCTTTAAAAATACATCTCAAACTATTGATTCGATCGAAAATTATTTACTAATTTTGGAACGTTTCGTCATTTTGAAATTTATTTTCTATAAAAGATGAATTCTTCATAGATGATTGGTTGAGAAATTTTGTGCATCCGTGCGTCCGTGTATCCGTGCGTCCCTGCGTCCGTACGTTTTAGACTTGAATAATTTTGTAGTTCAGTTTTTTGAAGTAAAAATTCTACGAAATAAATTATGTGAGGGAAAGACGAATAGGTGGATAGATAGGACAAATTCCTTGATATATTATGTAAAATGTAAAAAATATAATTATAATATAATTCTGATATAATTATAATATGATTATAAGCTTAAGCCGTTTGTGGGTGCATACACTATAGTTTGACCAAGTGCAATTATTCACCTCAGCTCTTTTATCCATTTCCCAATGCAAATTTGCGGTTGCATGATAATCGGTTTTGGTCGATTCGCTCGAAATACTGCAGCATACTTCGGTGTGGTCATTAGTGTAAACTATTGGCACGTCTGATGACTCGTAAATCAAGTCACGGCCGTGAAATTTCAAGGGGTACTGCAACTCGTCGTTTGGGATAAGGAATTGCAGGGGGTGATAATATTTTGAATGGGATAAAATGTACGGGTCGATACAGTGGCGAAGGGCTCGTCGAATGTCAGTTGCAAGCTATAAGTTGTTCTAAAAAAGTGTTTGTGATTGACGTTTTCTTAAGCCGCGCGTATACATGGGTTCGAGGAAGTAATATATTTCGCTCTTAGCGGCGTTATCGTGGAGGTTTTCGACAGTTACTTGCCGTTTGTGAGGGTCGATTGGATCTTGGGGTTGAACAAATGGGGTGTGCAGGTTCACGAGTGTTGATTGTTGCGGTTACCCTCATCGAAGAAGTGGTGTTTGTGAATATTTAAACACGAATGTTTGAGCTTTAAATGGTTATTCTTGTCTGCCTGCAGCGATTCTTGAGCTCTGCAGATACAGACACGGACTTTGTGAAATCGGTTTTAACATGTATCTATGGAGGATGTGGGAATGATTTCAAACAAGTGACTGGAAGTTGTTTTGATTTAGTATTTGGTTCAAAGTGATAGGTGCAAAGATATAAACTGCATTTCTTATGTAATAATATACCTTCATTTCAACTCATGCGAGCCAAAATATGGGGCAATTTCTTGAAACTTTTTCAATAAAATTCAAGTTGAAATTTCAAAATGTTACTCGTCCAAGTACACATAAACAGCTTGATTTGAAAAATCAATATTGTGTCTTATAATACAACTTAAGAGGGTGTCATATATTGAGAATCAAGCCAACTGGGATGGTGTAGAGGTAACAGAACTATGAAGGCTTATACACTGAAATGAATAGGTAATATTAAAAATTAGTATGTGTAAATATGTTGTAAATCAGCGTGCTGAATGTTAAAATTATTATTAATTTTTCACACGAAAACCTGAACTGTCCCAAAGATGCTAATTTTCAATTTGTTTTCTCCGAGTGTACTGAATTGTTAATTACAAGATGAGCTTTATGGTCGTTTAGGACTTCACCATATTACAGATTCAGCTCATATTATTATAATATACGAGTACAAATAAATGTCGAAAGAAAACATTCAACTTATTATTTCGCGTGTCTCTATTCTATCGTATAATCAATTACGAATTGGGAAGAATTAAATAGTTTTCGGAGCAAACACTCAGATGTTTAGGTATATTTGTGGAGGGTATATAGCTAACCTTTATATTAAATTTAAATTCACGGTTTTGGTTTTCGTCATCGCAGTTGTTCATATTTCTACGAGTCGACCATTCTTTTTTTTATCGTTCCAGTGTAGCGTAATGGGGATGTGGAAGAAATAGGTTATAGCTGTATCAGAATTTGAATTACTTATATTACGCTGGTTTGGCTTTTGCATTTTATTTTCTTTTCAACGAACCTCTGAAAATGAGATGCACGCGAGAAACTAATTCAATGCAGTGTTTTGTACCCATTTCCGGACACAAATCACTCTCTTCCGTTCACGGATTTTGTGCAGCTCGTTATTTTTGCGTGAAAGCCGAATAATTGAATTTTTTATATTTTTCTTTTTCAAATTCTTAAATTCCACGTCGAAGATTGAATAATTTTAGATTCTGTTGACTAAGATAAGAGTTGCACTGAAATGGTAATTCGTGGGTGGCACGAAACGGAAGCAATATATTTAAATGCGAAATGCCATGATTTTGGAGATGAGAAAAGGTGACGTTCCCATGAAATTATTTTTCACATGCTCTTTAAAGGCAGATTATGAGAATATTTGGGAGTTGATACTCGTAATATTCATTTGTAGGTAATTTCTACTACTTGAGTTTTTCTGTTTTCCTATCCGATGCGTTGAGGAAATAACTACTGAAAATCCTGTCAGTGCTCGTCGTTAATTTTCAAACTCACAAAATAAGCATTCAGACTTGGTTTTGGCGCAAAAACCGTAGAAAAAATAATTTCTCAACTTCTATACTGACTCCATTTAGCTGTACCCTGACAAATTATGCAAGACCAACGAGCGTATATATTTGTCTCGTATATAAATGAAAATACTGAGACACCAAACAAAAAACAGTACCGAGGGTAAAAGGTTATTCACGAATAAAAGATTGAACTCAGGTGGGTGCTGAAGGGCTGTTCCGTAGATTTTCCGCGTCTTTTTCCGTCTCTCTCAGGAAAAATAGTCGTAAAAATGTGGACTTTTTAATGTGGTAGCTAAACATAATATACTTCCAGCGAAATACTACCATTTGTCACGACATTTTCTACGCCTATTTTATTTTCATTTCCCCCTTTTTCTCTTTTTTTTTTTTTCGCTCTTTTCGCCATTTGACTTTTTAATAAATGCTTGTACACGTCGTACACGATAAAGGTATTCGTATTGTTCTGATAAATTTTTCAAATCCTAAATTCCGTGCAGCGTGCAGACAATATGTACGTATACAGCCCCGATAATAATTTTATAATGACGAATTTTTTCCTATGATAAAAAGTTGTAAATCAAATTCGTATAGCCTGTAAAAAGGGGTGATTGAAGGAGGGCGTGGAAAAGCAAGAAAATATACGCGTGCTCTGACATAATATACGATTATATCTATTGAAATATTTGTGCGAGTGTAAATAAATTCGTGCCAAGTTATGGCAAATATTGAATTGTAGAGCTTCTATATAGTAATATTTGTCTTCGGTTAGATCATACGTCAACTTTGGACGACCTTTGTGGAGTGAATAGTGAAAAAAGGAGCATATGGAATTAGAAATTTGAGTTCGGATTTTCATAGCTGTTTTCTGTTGTTCCAAGATCACGTGTATCCTTTGTCAAATCAAGTTGCCACTACCATTTTGTAGTGTTTTCAGCAAAAAAAATTAGTGCGCTGCTAATGCGGTTCCACTGATTTTTTTTTTTGAAAGTTGAACTGACTAGAGTTAGCATCCAGCACCTTAATTTCTCGTAGTGTTTTCTTCCATTGTACATACGTATATAATATAATGACTATGAAAATGTTTGTTTACTTTGTTAAAACTACAAAGAATGGATACAATGTTGGAATAGAATTCGCAGGTACCATCTGCTACTTGTGTTGTTTCAACGCCAAATTTACACATATAACAAGAAACGCGTAAAATTAAACAACGTTCGCTTTTATATCCTCTCCTCTCATTCTGGACTAAAAACTTTAATTAATTTGGTTACAATGTACGTTTTCTCTTAACGAATTAGAAAAGTTTTTTTATTTCGTTTCTCATTTGAAACATTTTCCTGGTTCCATATGAAACGTGGGCTTCGTATATAATATTCTTGAAGAATGAGAAACCCAGCAAAATTTTGAAATTCTGCCAAACGAGTATCATGGAAACATCCTAGTTGAGAGTTTATTCCCCAAAATTTTCAGATCAGTTGGTGCATAATTGAGTAAAGAAAGCGTATTTCGGTAAATAAATTTTTTCAACAGTCAGAAATTACAACATCATAAGACTATGGAAAGTGTGTGTCCCGTAAAAACTTTTTCTGAGATTGCAATCAAATTCATTATTTTAATTTTGCGATAGCCATTTATTTTAAAAATATTTGCGATACCTAAATTTTTATTGATGGATATACAAGCGTTATAGTTTGATCGACTTCCAAAGTTGAACGTGATAATGTTTTGTGAATTGATTAGGAATTATACAAAATATGACATTTTGCCTTTTCTGTGACTTTTAAAAATTAGACGAACTTATAGCTTCGCTCTATGGCTGGAGGCCGTCATTTTATTAAACTTGAATTTTAAAAAAAATGAAAAATTAGACCTATTGCTTTTAATGTGGATGACTTGTTTTCTACCCAAATTTTTTCGATTTTTAAGCTTTTCTGAGGTATATATTCTAATTTTGTCATCATCTAACACGCATTATACGTGTGTAAACACGGTTCTAAAAAATGAGTCCTTTATTTTGATGAAAATTTCGTTCAAAATTAGCCTTTATTTCGGAATCCCGCTCCACACAATCCGTCGAGTTTAATCGAGAAATATGAATATAATTTTACTTCTTTTATTTATTATAATATCTCAGAGAAGCACGCCAACGCTAAACGTGAATTCCACATTAGCCACCGTGCAAAATGTTGCGAGTAATTTTCAACTCTTCCCAAAAGATTTCGACGACACAAAATTTCAATTAGAAAGTTTAACTTTTGGAATGCAGCACACCTCCATTCCTCATCGCTGCTCAGTGACAGCTACAAAGAATTCACCGGTGAAATTACCGCTGAAAGTTATATTTTACGCCATTGTTCTCATTTTTGCTGAGCTTTATCGTTTGCTGACCGTCCTCCAGAGACGTGTATACCTTTTTTTGTGCCTTCACAGTGTACGCCAAGTTTACAGCACCGGCGTTGTGAGCGAATAAATAACGACGACGATAAGCTGGGCTTGCAACGATGACCATCCCTAGATAAGCGATTTCCATCACCCAACAAAAGCACTACGAATGGCTCTCTTACAACGTACGAAATTACTTCAAAAATTACACCTTTCTCTGCCAGCATCCCATGCTCTCATCGTGTCACCCCACATTCTTCTCCTTAAAACCCCGAAATCATAATCGTAAAATAGCGACAATATATTTTGTTGTAAAGTGTAAGTACATCTCTATGCTTGTACATTTTATCATCATTTTTGAAGCTGCTATTTTTTGTACCTCTCCACAAAACTCCATTTTTGGGAGGGGAGCATTTGGGAGATGCGACGAATCGTAAAATTCTGTGTTAAAAGCTTATTTCAGCGTTAGTGTGTAAATGGCCAAAAAGAATCCTCGAATAACGATAGAATGGACTGAAGAACGTGAATTTTTCAGATGCAGCTATTATACCCATATCTCTCGTCGGTTCATTTTTTATGGAATTCTTGTACAAATTTCGTTGCTAACTTAGTTAAATTTCGTTCCAGAGTCTGCTTGATCATTGATGCGAATAATGTCAATCTTTCTTCTCGTTCTGAATCTGGTTTTATTCTGTCGGATATAGATATACCCCTGTTTCTCCTAAGGAAGTTGTTATAATGAGTGATTGCTCACTCAATAAGAGAGTCCGAGGTACAATTTTCAGTTTTTCGATTTTCTAATAGATATATTCATACATGTATTCCACTTTTAGAGCCTGCCTCCTCGATTTATTCGCAAGAATATGAAAAACCGGTTATACGTTTAACAAACACAAGCACGTGTTTCGCTGGTGAATGAGTTTGTACTTTGTAGTGAATGAATGATCGATATGATAATTACTTACATATACGCAGAAGATAAATTCGAGTTGAAACTTGAATAGGAATTCAGTTGATTACAATGTTTTACAAAAGGTGCTAGACCAGTTTACTATAATAAGTCTACTGTAAAAAATGAATGAAAATGTTCGAATTGCTTCCTCACGAAGAGGGAGTAGGTCAGTAATCGATAAAAAATAGAAATTCGAGGCACAGGACGATCAAAAAGCGTAGGCATGGGTATTTGTATTCGAAACAAGATAATCGAAAAATAACAATCAAATAATTCGAATAGAAATTCGAACTTGAATTTATGTTTGAAAAAGGTACGTTTCGAATTCCTGTAGAGATATGGATGAATAGAAATAGTACAAAGGGAATCGCGTATCAAATCAATAAGAACGCATGTGGAGTTAGAGAATTCAAATAGCGTAGAGGTTGTTGAAGAATTTCATAGTATGAATTAATTGATACTCGTAGATGATGTAAGTCTTCTTTTATTATGAATTTGTGCTTGACTTGGTGCTCAATCACCATTACATCGATTCACGATTTCCTGTCCAATTACGATTACGACTGCATTTCGTCAATTTAGAATGTGTACATCTCAGAGTAACGACGTCTCTCCTGAGAGTAAGAAGAACGATCTATTGCAAGAAATTATGGTTTTAATTTCTCAACCTGATGATACTTCTGGTGGCTTGTCCGCCGAAGCTATCTGTGAGGAAATGAGTGCCCCATTACCTAAACTTACCAATGATCTTGGTGATATGGATGAGTCAGTGACTGTTCAGTCATCGTTATAAGTAGAGAATTAGTAGTCTATCAGTACCAGAGAATATTCTTCAGACGCTATTAGTAATGCTCTGTGGTATCTCTGATGGAAAATGAACTAAGTTCACAGCCTATACCTTGACAGTTTCTACAACTGTTGAAAACTCAGACCTATCAGTTTCTGCTGAAAGTAGATCAGCATCTGAGTTTGTAATTACTTTTTGCAACATAGGTCTTCGAGTCATGTACCTGAGTCAATAGTTCGGTCGAGATTGATATCTATAGAAACATATATAGGAATCACATTGGAAGAACTCGGTTATACAAAGTTTGCATAGATCAGTATAGGAAACTGAATAAACCAAATTTATTTTTCTGGAGCCTGTCGGATGATGAATAGTAAAAATAGTCAGTTATTTCATTTTCAAAACACTTATCTGAAAAATAATTAAATCTTATAACTGTAATTCAAATTTTATGACTCTACGTTTCAGCATCTTCATTTTTTGAAATCTGAGTTCGTAAATTTTGAAACTATAGTCTAAATATAGCAATCAATTTCCACACTGAGAGGCATACCTATTGATTTTTAATATGCAACAAATTAAACCAACGACACAACAGATTTATATTAAAATTTAAGATAAAATGTATTAAATTTTAGTATGTGTGTAACATACTAGGTATAATTATTAGTATTTTTGTTTCAAATTTTAGTAGGTAATTATATGCGAATTTCTGATATTTTATTATTATAATTATTGATATTTTTTATTAGTTTTTAATTTCTTTAAAAAATCAACTTTTAATATTTTTTTCTCATTGCTTAAAAATAAGAAAAACTATAATTTTGACCTTACGACTTATTTTTGGTTATTCTGGAAAAATATCCTCTTCACCGAAATGTTTTCTTACGTTTTCGTCTAATCTGTGTTTGGAAGACTTTGAGGTTCTTTGACCAGAAAAATTTCAAAGTAGGTGAACGTAAAGGCTGGAACGATTTCTCGAATCTTAACAGCCAGATGAATTCATTGCTTAAAGCCCAACTCATCGAGTTATTCAATTATTATTGCATAACGACTGTAAATGCCAATTTCACGAAACGGATTATCAGGACACGAGGGAAAAAATGAACAGCCAGCTTTCAGATTTGAAACTTCAAACGAGAACATTACCCCTTTTATTCGCTGCTTCATTTTCAAATCCAAACGGGTGTACGCTTTTGCATCCCTTTTCAGTAGCTTTTTTTTTTCTTTGCATTATTAAAAGGTACGTTTCGTCTTTAGAGCGTTTATTACTCCCATTTTGATGTAATAATAGTTCGAAGGGGATGTTGAGAAGACCCTGTTTGTTGGTTAAAAACTGATGGGGCTAATGCAGAGAGATAGTTGTAAAAAAAAAAAAATGCGAATGCTGCGTTTATTATCTTCATTTCGCTTATTTTTTCAGTCGCATAAACAACCAGAAAAGAGAAAAGTGAATTTACAATCAATGTCGATAGTTCTTATAGACCTTTGTGGTTGCTGTGGACTGTGTAGTGATTATATTTCCTGCTTGAGTCAAAAAAAAGTTTCTGGACGTGAAATAAATTCCCAAAACTGGTTTTTTCTTTGAAAATTTTGATTTTAGCCGCTAAAAAAAAAATATATAAATAAAATATAAATAACATGATCTGTGGAATTTTTAATAGGAAAAATTTAAGACAAGGATAAAAAATAACAAATATGATATCATCTTAAAATTGAGACAACATCCATGAAATCAAAAAAAATTTATAAATGAGAAAAAAAAGACTAAAAATCCTCAAAATTATGAGAAATCCCTTGTTTCATCCCTTATATTTTTCAGTACAATAAAATAATCCGTGGTTTCAAAGATTAATCCCTGCTTTCTATTGTGCTGATCATGTGCTATAATGAGAAACTTGAATTTAGTTTTCTTCCCTGCTGCATTCGTGCGAATCAAGATAACGATTCACTTTCACTCGCAGCAAATGTGATTTTCAAATGCTGCTAGTAAAAGTGAATTACCCCGTATGTACCGCAAATATGTGTAGGAAGATAAACTTTTCAAACTTCTGATGAATTTTTCTTAAAATCGTATTTTTCATTTTCCAACTTTGATAAGACATATATCTCGGCACATTTTTAGGTTAGAGAGTTGAATCTATTGGACTGTTGGGCTTGTTATTCAATATAGTTTATCAAAATTTTAAAAAAAAAATTAATTTCGACTTCCTTCACTTTGAAACAGGTTTTCTCAGATTTTGTCACCTATGGTTCAAGGTTATCGTAATTCGGTTTTGAAGGGTTTTTTCAAAGCATTGAGACGATCCAAAAATATGGACTTTTCTCGAGAATTTTAGACAAAATTAAAATGTTCTTGGAGTTACAAACATGAAGATTTCTGCTATATCTGCATCTCGATCCTAGCAATGTGTGGTTTAGAAGTTGCTCAGCAATTCAATTTATTCTCACGCTCGTCGTTTTATTACTTGGCATTCTTTACACCCAGTCAATTTGTTAATCGTGGTTGCATCACTCGTAAAATAAAAGAAAAAAACAAAGAAGCTGAATTGAAGAAGTAAGAGCTTCGAACGAGAGAGATGGAAAAGAATCCAATAACTTGGAGCGCATTTTGTGAGCTACACCGAATTTCGTATAAAAGATGAAAAAAAAAAAATCATCGCTCTCACGAGACTTTTTAAGACATATGGTGGTGATTTCTTTTCTCTCCAACTCCCTAAGGCGCATATTTGCTGTCATCGTTTTACACGCAAAGCATTTGCAGAATGGAGAAAAAAGTCCAACCTAGGAAAAGGGGTGAAAGAAAGTGCTTAAGTGTGGGGTACGTTTGTGTGGCTTCAAATGACAAAAATTGATGCTGCCTTTTTAGAGCGTGAGTAAAATTTAAAACGTCTTCCATATTTTAGTATCCACGTTCGAATGCTGGGCGAGGAAAAGTGCTTGCGCAATTTTTTGTTGGTCACTAAATCTCGGTGACATTGGCTGGTGGAGGAGATTGGTGAATTATTTTACGCGCGTATTCTTGAAATTCCTTTGGGAGTTTGAGATTTCTTATCATACATCAACCGAGGGAAAAGTCGTCGTTTCAAATTATTCAGATGTTGCTTTTATAGGTTGCAATTATGTTTAGCTCTCCGCAATATTCGTGTATTTTCACTGAAAATAATTTCAGTGCTGATTTTCATTTTGACAAGAAAATAAGGATAAAAGTTTTATATAGTAGAAAATTACTACGGAAATAGTAAAATATATAATCGAAGATATTTTATTTATTTATTGTTTTATTAATATCCCCTCCTACGGCCAAAGCAGACGAGTTTAGTGTAAAGAATAGAATACTACGTAGATATCTAAAAAATTGTTTAAAATTTTGAATTGGCCTTGCGTTTTCATATATCACCTAATTAATATACTTAGTTGAAATTACTATCTATTTCTTTCAGTGTTGGATCCGCAATTTTTGAAATTGTATGGTTTAAAAATGCATTTCGTAGAGCACTTGTGTCACTCAAATATGCACCAACTGATCTGAAATTTTCAGCAGTATATAGTTACTCGGAAAGATTCGCTCGTGGTTTTCGTTTGGCAGAATTTTAAAATATTGCTTCGAATAAATCTCAAGGGGCTATAATCAGTGACATTCTTCAGCATGATGAAGCTCATAAACGAAATCAAAAATCAAAAAACTAATAAACAAAGTGAAAAATCAAACGAGCCTTTGGGACACCTCCTTTGAGAACTACAGATTGGTGAAAATTTCAGATCAATCAATTTTTCTAACATGCGTTAGATTATGTATTTTCTTTTAATCCAATGATTATTTTTTTAAATGCTCCATTTTAAAACCCTAGACCATTTTTCAGAAAATCGTATTGAAAATTCAAATTATGCATTCTAATTAATGCTTTTTCTGTGTTTTTAGCGTGAACTAATCCAAAGAGATGTGGACAGAGAACGAAGACTTAGGTTGGATTCAGAAGCGAGGCTTAGACGAGCGGAATTGGATACGGAAAAATGTCGAGCGAAATTTGCAATCCTTCAGCGTGAATTTATTAGGTAAGTTGATGATACGTATATTTATTTCTTGAGAGTTCAGAATCTTAAAATTTAATTGAAATATCTCACGTTCTTAAAGCCATATAATATTATGTGTTTCCTCTGGTAAATCCTCATGGGATACCTATTAGCGTAAAAACTATTCATGCTGACTCAAAGAATTCATTTCTCTTCAATGTTTTGCTTCGTTTTTTCCATTTTTAAGCCACCTAATGGCCGACGAGTTTTTCAAATCCTGGAAATAGCTTTACAAAAATTTTCTCAGATCCTAAATTCATCTATTTATGCTGCGTCCTACAAAAAAAAAAAAAAAACAGTTCTATTTATTTTCATTCGCTCAAAGTAGATGAAGAATAACGTTTTAATGACTCGACTCTCTCACCAAAACCAAGTATTATTTGAGACAGTACTCGAACCTATTTCCGAACAACTTCATCGCCCAGAAGCCACAATTTTCATCTCTAAACCCAAAACACCCGCCAACCGACAAACCGAAAAACCAAAAAGATTCATTTTTCTGGTCGAATTCGGTTGGCGCAACAATTTATCATTTTGCTAAAAGCGAAAGCAGCGAAAATGGTCTCAATTCCTCGGTAGTCATTTTCTCTTTCTTCGCGAAGACTTTATGAATTGGAAAAATTACACCGAGTCTTCACCATCGCATATAGCCGAATGCAAAGTGTCCGTATATACACGATCGAATGAAATCGTACGGAAATATTATTTTTAAATAATGACCGTTTTAAGCAACCCCCCCCCATATCCCACCCTCTTACGCCGCGATAAAAAAATAAAAAGAAACAGTACGACTACACGCTATTTCATCCCGTTTATCGCGTATTTCCGGTTACGATTTGCCCCCGCGCCCATTTGTTGGTGCTTTCATCCCTTCCCACACCCTCCCCTGCTCTTCAATTTAACCCTCGGCGAAGGGGTGCAAGTTTTTAATAGACGTCGAATGTGTTGTGGAGGGCGGCGGCGAGAACGCGTCTTTACGCGAAGACGCTTAATTATTGCGACGAGGGGCTGAGGGTGGGGGGTTGCTGAGAGGGTAATTAACGTAATTAATGGAGCCTTCGTCGGTGGCAGCTGATGGTAATTTTGTGGAACTCGAAAAATGTTTCGCTCATTCTTCCGGTATCCGTTTCTTTTTCTTACCATAATACAGCAGGTTTTGCTTATTTTTTAACCGAGGGAGGGGGCCGGGGTTGGTTCAAAAAGCCATTGGTACAACTGCCTGTACGAAGTGTGTAAAGATTGCTAGGAGAAGCTACGACTTATTTTGGAAAGTGCGAAGGCATTTAGTTGGCACACATTATTTAAATGTTAATTAGGGGTGACAGCAATGCGGTACTTATTTTGGGGATGTAGTATTTTTCCGAGTGGAGTAATTAGATTTTGTTGAGTTCTAAGCGTCTTTTGGCTTGTTGATTGAGTAGAGTGGTATACTTGAAGGCAATTTACATGCGTGGTTAGAAGTCTTTTGGGATTTGCAATGAGACTGGTAGGCAGATGGTTAGTCGCAGACGTATTCATGTTGCTGCAGTAAGAAGAAATTCGGATGAGTTCGCATTTAATATTTTGGAGTGAAGTAAAAACGTTCTTTAACCTAGTGTCACACCTACTTTCGAGTTGACTTAGGTGTTCGGTTCTACTCGAGACGCTTAGATGGTGTAAAAGTTTTTGATATTTTATGTAAAATAGAATGATTGCCTCATTTTCAATGTATGATAATTAGAATGATTTTCATTCTGCGACAAAAACGTAATTTATATTGATTCTACGGATCGCCTTCTGAATTTTGAAGATGAATCCTTTGTAGTATAGATGTTAGGTTGGAATTTTGTTCTTGCGTCTGGGTGTCAAGGTCAAGGTCTCGGTCTCAAAATCAAGGTCAAGTTTGTAAAGTCAAAGCTAATATCATTTATGAAGGTCTATACGAATTCCTATAATATTTAAACCCATGTAAAAACTAATGCAGAGATTTGATTAGAACAAATATTTGTTGTTTGGTTTGTTAGTAATCATGTTGTTTATGTACATACAAACGTTAATACATTTTATAGTTGTTTTGAGGTTTTTTTTTTTTTTTTTTTTTTGAGTTGAAGCAAATTCATTATAATATTGTGTATTTGCTAATCATCTAAAGTTCTGAATTGGAAAGAAACCGTTTCGATTATTTTTCGGCTCTCAATACATCAGTTGTCAATTTTTCTACCTTTTTGAAATAAAACTTTTTGAATTTTGCCAACCCTAAAAAATGCAATAAAATTTCTAATTACCAACTTTGTCGAATCCATAAGTCTCTTAAGGTGTAATTTGATTATCGTCGAGGATTTGTTAATTCAAAACTTCCTGCAAAATGTCCTAAGTGACATTTTAGATGATACTGACTTTTCAGTCAGTCGCTTCGTTCCTTCATGAATTCTTCTGAGCAACTCCTTCCTCCCTGATGTCTCGCAAATTTTCTTCTTACTTATTGAAAAAGTAGACCACTTTTTAGTTGTTAATGTTTTCGAGACCTTCCCTCCCCTGCTTCATACATTTCTGGAATCTGCTTGTTCTTTCACGTCTTCCATTTTCCAATTGAACTTTTGAAAAGAAAAAAACATTTCTTTTTGTCAATCGAGAGTGCTTATAGTTTTATGATCATTATTTCTGTCTTTCACTCTACCTGTGAAATTTTCGATTAATCGAAACATGGAGAAAAAAATTCCATTCCTCTGTGTTTGAAAAATCATCGCTTTTCATTCATTTTACACCTTCCTCGTCGTTTCTACGTTCCTCTCTTCAAAAAATTCTCCGTCAGAGATTCATTTTCAAAGAAGTCTTGACACGATCCTTCAGACTTCTTTTGTTCAGCACCCAATTTTTACTTCAAACCAAAAAATTATTATTTTTTATTTATCTTTTGTGGGTTTTCTCTTGGTTATTCGAATGTTGGCAGTCTTTTTTTTTTATCTATGTACTAAACTACGAAAAAGTAAAAAACCTCATTATTTCGTTAATTAAAAATTTGTGAAAATTTTTCTAATGATTTCCAAGAAGGAAAGAAACCGGGTACGAAAAAAACGAGTGCTCTCTCTCCATAGTGTTATTCACAAAATGTATTAGATTTCATTTCCAGCAGCGGATAAAGATAAAAAGGCTGTTCTTTTGAATTTTCGTTTTCACAGTTGAGAAAATTCTGCCGTTCGCTCATTTCGTTAATTAACGAAATGAAAGGCGGGGAGAATGTGCCTTAAGGTGAAATGGTTATTGGGTGCGAGGAAGTTGGTATTTCCATTTTGCTGTTTCAAATTGGCGAATTCATTTTTGTAATTTTTACGTTACATTTCCAGCGGATTTGTAATTTCCTGCGCGTTTTTCACGCATCGCTAGGTATTTTTGTAAATGAACTCTAGGTCTCATTTAGATTTTGGCGCAAAGCTTCGTTTGAATGAACTTATTTTAGTCTTCAACTTTACCCGATGATACGTTTTTTAGCTGGTGTTTTCCCCTCAAAGTCAGGTAGAGTATGCGGTTATTAAAATTTAATTTACTGCAGTTTCTCTCAGTGTATCTTTCTCTTTATGATCGATGAATACCCCCTCCCCCTCAATTACATCCAATTATTGCACATCAGAATTTTCAAATCAAAAAACAAGTTTCACTCGAAGCTATTTTGTCTCTTTGAAAAAACTTTTATTCACTAGTAGTCTAGATGCTGCGTACTTTTAATATTTTTTATCAATTCAGTCTCTCCAAATTATAGAATCTAAAACCTGACAGATTAGTAAAATGCAACTGATAAAAATAGAGGCTATTTACACATTATGTTCAATTCTGTTTAGTAGTTGTGAGTTGTGACTGCTGACGAAGGGGAGATTTGTCTGTGAAAAATTAATTTTTGTATTTTGTTTTGAATACAGCAACGGGTGTTGTGTCATGAAGTGGTTAGGGGATGAAACCCCCTAGGATCTTTTGATAAAATGTGAGACTGGAAATCGACCCATTGATACATTTTTGGAATTTGTCGTCAAACCCATTTAGAAAAAATTTTAATAGGGAAATTTTTAATATCAATTTGAGATGTCGAAATTCTTCGATGGTATGTAGTTGAAGGAGACTTTTCGAGTATGACTTTATACGCGTATCTCGAATGTAGTAGAAATCTACTTCTAGTTCTGAGCTATCGGTTCTACTTCAATCACCTGCAGGTTCATTGAAAAGCCATTTTCGCGTCCCTACTATGTCGCCCTTGAGGTGGCCGCTTGCCAATCCAATAAAAAATAAGTGGACGTGCGTGAAAAAGTAAAACATAGAGTGGCAAGAGAATAAGTCCTGCAGAATATTTAATAATCGAAGCACACGAGGGAACGGGTGTTATGGCAAAAATGCACTATGAGGCCAGCTTTAAGAATGTCGACGGTATATAAGGGAGCGTCTACACGAGTCATGTAATGCGTTTAATCGGGTCTACGTGCATTTCAACCCCTCCTCTCCCCAAAACATCGAATACACCTAAAATTTTTGGGGGAAATGATGAAGGTTATCTCGTAGGGGCAGAAGGGGTGTGGTATTGGAGCTAAAAACAACCCCTCGTTATACTATAAAACGAGTGATCGTATACCTACCTTATATATCTGTCGCCTCAATACTCGACCCATGAGAAAAAGGGTGGTGAGGATGGAGAGAAAGTTGATTCGCAAATCCTTTGAGATATCGGTTTCAAGAAATAATGCGGATTTTTTTGGCTCCTTTCTTTTTCGTCTTCTTTCTTTTTTCTCCTTAAGGTTTTGCCTATGGTTCACTTCCTTCGTCGGTCGTCGATATTAAATAAGTTTTTGGGGAGAAGACAACCCGTAATCGTAACTTTACCAGCGTATCTTATTACGATTAACTCCGGTGAACACAAGAAGGGTCGTTAAACGAACGTGTTTTTCCAATATCCTTAAGATATTTACAAGCGTTTTTTTTTTTTTTTTTGGCAAGGGGGCAGGGCAGAGGGTTGTTTCTCGTCTTGTTGGTAGGCTAATTACGTGGTTGACAAGAACCACCAGAGTTTAAAGGAAGCATAATTTGACAGCTTCGTGAGGATTCGAAAAGCGAATGTAACAATGTTCGATAGACTGAGGGGTGAAACTGCCATAGGGTTGAAAAAAACTAACCACAGTTCGGATTAAATTCGTGGAATTTTCTATTTTCACAATTCGTCCCTCACGAAACGTTATTTGGGTTTTGCGGGTTTGATCTCGATCTTATTCTCTGGCTATTTTTTTATTTAAGAATGCTGTGAACCATAAGAGAAACCAATTTTCAGACCTTTGAAAAACATGTTTATACTAGAAATTAAAATTCAGATCAAAGAATCAGTCTTCGAGATTCAACATTACTATTTTGGCTTAAGCGAAAAAAAAAGCTGCCGACCTTCACAAAGCATCTGAAGGCTAAGATAAATTCGTTTATGATTCACGCTTCGAAATTTTTCACCGATTGATCTGAAATTTAAAGAATGTGTTGGCAAATAATGTCTCCATGGGACCTGGTCGTGGGATTTTAAAATTTTGCTTCAAACTAATTCTAGGGGCTGTAAAAATAGATATTTTTGGCATGATATATTTCAAACACAAAATTGAAAATCGGGCAAAATTCAACTATTTTATACGTTTTTTGCATGTGGCAAAGCATATCCCCAGGTCGGTTCAGTGGAGTAATAAAAAAATGCAGCTGTTAGAGTTAGTATTTGTTTAATAAGAAATACCCATCCTGGCGAATTTTCAATTTCCAATTGCTCAATTTTTTCAAATTGTATCTTTCGAACCATCGCTAAAAATGCTCTATTAAAATTTCTTTGTAAAGTATTTGCGCAGAAATGAAAGTTTCGGAGTGCCTCCTACTGAAAGTGAATAAGAAAAATATTATAGTGAAACAGCATTTTTTCTCAACTTATTGTGCAAGAACCTACATACTTGACTAACTAATCTGCATCGAAAATGGCTTTTTTCCATCGTCATTATGAGCACATTTGTCAAGTAGACGATGGAAACGCCTATTCTCCTTTTTCCTGTCTTTTCCGTTTTTCATTTATAGTGCAATCATTCACATAAGAGCGAGTGAAAGAGTAAAGTGTGGGGTTAGTAAAAGCTGTTTTTTTTTACTCGTTCATTTTAAACGATCGTGACTGCGAGCGGCGACGGGATTTTCGATTTCTTTGCGTGCAGAAAGTGTGCTGGAGACACTGGTGGGACTGTCATGAAGTTGGATTGATGATGCCGGTGAAGTTCTTGGCGCCAAAAGGTGGAGTTTTTCGGAGATTTTATTACGATGGGTGGTGGTGATATAGGCGAAATTTTGAATGCGAATCAATATAAAATACCAATTTCGACGTGTATTCTGCTAAAAATTTGCTTTTTTGGAGATTTCTGCATGTATTTGATTACCAAAATACATATTATGTTTGGACGGTTAACTTCATTTTAAAATTATTAGTCTTTAAATAGGTAAAATATTTTAGTATCTTTTTCTTTTAAAAAAAATCCTATCTAATTTGATTTTTGAGATAAAGTGCTCGAGACTGTAGTCACGTAAAGATCATTAATAGCGTTGGATAACCATGTTTTAGTTTTCAGTCGATTTTGACTAATGAAAGTTTTATTTTGCAATTTCATCCTCTAATATACCACCAGCGATGTATAAAATTGACAGGGGGAGGGAGAATCTCGCACGTGTGACATTCTTTATGATTAACGCATAAAGGTAAATTCACCCTGCTGATCGTGTGAGAAATCGCAGAAAAAATATGACATTGCTTTGCAACGTTATTAAAAGTTGAGTTTTACGCCTTCGAAAATGTGCTTGCCTGAATGATCAACATTCAAGTGAAATTTTATTTCATATATAACCTTGAAGAATGAATTTTAATTCAAAACCAATTGCATGTTTCATATCTTTTTTTTTCGCGTGTTATTGGAAAAATAAATGTAGCCGGTCATCTTTCCGCACCTTGTATTTTGATTTGTTTTTTTTTTTTCTAATTCGTCTCAAAAATTTTATTAACGTATCAAAATTGCATCGATAATTCCATTTCAAGATTCAATAACTCTTCTATTAATGCTTAAAACCTTTGAAAATGCGTTAATAATACTCGCGCTCTCATAAGTAATGAGAATTTTTAAGATGAACCCGAGTGAGTCACCAGAACATTCTAAGCTCCCAGTAATTTTAAACTTACTGGAATTACTCGAACAAATTCCTTATTTTACTGTTTCCTGGTAAATTCAGCCCTATACTGGACCAGTATCACCTGTGCTAGTAACATCCAAAATACTGCTATTTACATATTATTATCGTGGCTATTAATCACGGGTTCGTGCGTAAACCACCCGTACAAGATAAAAAGTCTATAATGGGAAGGCTACTTTTTAGCTGACAATTCATGATTTATTTATAGTTTCCTCGTAAATAAACTTAGTCCATTCCGACTCGAAAATATACAGAAAGTACGGTACACCTTATAAAAAGTCTCTTCAGCTTTCCTCGATTAAGTTGACGTGAAATGCTACACTTGCCAAAAAGATTATAGGTATATAAGTGATTGGGACTGAAAATAAAATCCCATAAAAACTGAAGACTGGAGCAAAGAGGGGCAAAAAACACAGCTGAGATTTCTTTACGCTAAAATATAGCTTTTCGTTGGACATTTTTTTTTTCCTTGCACCTTTTCTATTCCATTTCGCTTCACGTGTTGGCTGTTTCTTTCTACCTTGAGGACATGCACAGTCCATTTCAAAGGGTCCTGCTGATTTATTGGTTCGGAAAACGTTTTCGATAGCGGCGAGTATTTTCGGTTGGGGGTGGGGGGCTGGAGAGTGGAGTTGAGGGGAGAACGGGTATGGCTCGAGGGTTATACAGCCGCGTGTGCTGTAAATTACGACAAAATCTGGTGTGCTGGAGCCAAATGGTTCTCTAAAAAAATAACTATAAAGGCCAGTTATACTCTCGTTGTGAGCAAAGGGGCCCCTATTTGTTGAACTTATGAAGAAGAAAAAAAATATAGACGCTAACGACGACAATTGGTGGAACGAATAAAAATGGTTTTCACGAGAATGCGAGAAAAAGTGTATCGGTAGAAGATTTTTTTCATCGTTTGCTTTCTTCCGCGACAGTCGAAAATTCATTAAAAAAGTTTTTGTATAATTTTATGGTACTTCTTTTTTTCCATTATATATTTTTTCTTTCCATTTCGAGGATAGGCGCAGTTAAAAACTGATAATGGCACGTTGATTAAGAAACGGTTGCAGAGTGGGTGGTACGAAATGCTGGAGATAGGCGTGCTGGAAAATCTGTCGCTAAAATGAATCCGAATAAAGCAGAAATCGATGTGGAAAAATATTCATTTCGTAGGGAATAAAGGAATGGAGGCGGCGCAGTAGATTATATGCTGTGTTTTATCCAAAAAGTTTTAAACTGCTAAACGGTATATTTTCTTTCAAAGAAACTACGAGTATATTTACTCGAGACTTTTACTCTTTTGTTAACCAACAGACGAAGTCGTTTATTTCATTTTCTTATTGCTTCGAGAATACAAATTTTAGCAGAAAGGACTCCTCGAAATGATTTTATCGACTTTGGAAAGCGAAAATGGATTTCTGTTAGCAGTTGATACAGTCTTGGTAAATTTTGAAAGCTGTAGAACATGTTTACATAAATTATAGCCAGCCTCCGCGGTCTGGAAAATTTGAATTCCCATACTGAGCTAGCCGGAATTTTAATTTTGGTGTCGAAAATTCAAATTCGCAATTAGCCGGCCGGAATTAGCCTGAGTCATATTAAATTTTATTTTACGGAAAGTTTTATTCAAATTCAAAAATCTCAGTTTTCTTTGACTTATATTTTTTTCCTTAAATTATGTACCAACTGTTCTACATATGATATTCATTTTTCCGAGGGGTAAATGGGTCGGGGTGTCATTTAGTGGAAAATAGTTCCGTATTTATTATTCATTTTGCTTTCGATATCTTGGTGGAAACATTAATACGAGTAAATAAACGAGTCCATTTAATCCGCATGCAATTTTGTAACGCGAAATTCTGTGTATCGCAAATTGCATACTCGTTTCGCCGTAAATACGTGTACATAGAATGAGAACGTCGCGACGTGAACGGATTTCATATTCAAAAGAGCTGTGAGATTTCTCGACCGCAATTTCAAATTTTCGCGAAATACTTTCAGTAATCAGTGTTGCCAATCGGAAATTTAGAATTTTCTAGATTTATTTTTCGTTTTGAAAAGTTGTATTTTCAATAAAAATTTTCTGAGATACGTTTTGGCTAGAAAAATGATTTGAAAAAATGTACTTATAATGAAATTTTGGATAAAGATAAGTTAATGTTGCGATATGGTTTGAAGACTTTCTAATCAGTACCGAATGCGTTGAACGTCTTCTTCTGCGGGTGGAGGTAAAGAGGTAAAGTTACTTTTTTTTTTTAATCAAAATTTCAACTTCGAATTAAAATTGAAAAACAAAGGTATACCTTCATTTATACTTGCTTCTTTTTTTTAAGCAGCTGATTTAAAAAAAAAAAAAAAGTATTTTTCACTTCAATGAGTGTTTTCTCAAAAGAGAGAAAATGCTACGTGTTTTAGTTGGAAATGAAAGTGTTTCAGAAAACACATCAGACAAGCTTTATTCTTTTGAGTCGGTACGAATTTTGTATCAAAGAGTGTGAATTCACAAAGACATGAATTAGGTACCTACTGTATTTTCAGTCTAACGTTTCTGCTTGGAAATGCCAATAATGGAATTGCAAAGACGAGAAAAAATAATACTAGGTACATGTATATCTTTCCGTGATAAAAATTGTACTTGCAAATGAAACAGAATGAGTGTAAATTTTTAGATGAGTTAATTGCTTCGTTTACGATATACATGTTATGTATAATAATATTGTGGCAAGTTTAATGAATTTTTAGAAAATTTTTTTCGACAACTTGAGAAAAATTTTCTATTCCTACTCGTATTTGTGATGTGATCTATGAAAATAAAGTTTTTCCATCATTTTTGTTACTTCTTAAATTCCTCCGAACCGCTTCGTCGAATGTTACTGTTCTCATATTAAATCATAATTTATGGCTTTCCGTACCCCTACCTTTAGAATTATTTGCATTTTGGATATGTACCTGCTGCTTTTGTACCCATGTACGACTCCAGCCGAAAAATACATATAAATCAATTTTTCTCTACACTTATCTACATTTTCACCACAATTTGGTGCTTAGTAGTATGCTTTAGATAGGGAATACAGGAAAGACGCGAAGGGAATAGGAAGTTGAGAAAATGGATATTAAAAAACGAGGGTTTGTAGGTAAAGGGGACGGTGGTAAGTTGGAAAAAAAGTTCGCAAATATTACTTGTCATACAGAAGACGCAAAGTCGGTCGTCGCCATAAACTGTAGATAGGACTGCGAAATGATGAAAAACTTAATGTATTATAAAAATAATAAATAACGTGTGCGGTTTCCTGCGTTTCTGCATTTATAGACACGACTATAGCGAAATTAAGACGACTGCATGGTTGGGGTGTAAATGGAAAATAAATTCAGTATAATAGGATGAAAGTTACAAACGAATTAATCTCTTATAAACGTCTTCAATCTTGGATGAAAAAAAAAATGAACAAAAAATGGAATATGATTTATGAACGTAGACGATGCCACCGTTTTGCTCAAAAATAGCGAAAAAAAAAAAATGCTGCGAGCAGCTTTTCAAGTAACGAGTAAGGAAACTGTATTAGGGTTGAAGGTGCATGTCTGCTTATTTCAAAGGAAAAGGTTGTTGAAAATAAATACGAAGACGACATTGAGAACAACGAACTTTTGGCAAAGCAAAAGTAACGTCGTCAAGTGGGTGAATTTATGGAATGGAGTCGTTCACCTTTTCAGTGGATATGTTGACAAAATGAAGATAGACTGCGCGGGTGAGGAAGGAAAAAATATTGTCAAGTATTGGATAAAATGTGAGCTCGTGACACAAGACTTTTTGAGATGAGATTGTAAAATGTCTAGAAAATTATGAAACTGTGGTGCAAATTATAAGTAAAAGTGGTGCAAGTTAAGTGTCAAGTGTTAACTATAGAAAGTGATCATGACGGTATTTTTTTTGAATTTTCATGTTTACCCATATTCGCCTAAAAAATTGATCATCTTGCGTACAAAGTACAAACTCGAAAATTGTTTATTCCTCTAGTCTCTGAAAAAAATTCCCGGTTTGAATTTTAATTTTTGTTTATACATATATCATCTAATGACTTTTTTATGTTTTGTTTTTTGCAGGATGGAAGAAACACTTCGTTCAAATCAGCAATATAAAGCCAAATACGAACAATTGAGACAAGACAAAGCTTCATTGACTGCTGCATGTGAGGTAAATATTTTTATATGGAATTCACTTACTATACAATTCACTTACGCTGACAAAAAACAACATATTAAATTTTAATATCTGCGTACTAACTGGAGGACAAGTCGGGTTTTATATGAGAAATTAATACAAAATATTAAAAGTAGTATAAATATGTTGAAAATTATTGTATGCTGTCACATAAAATCTGAATTGTCCCTACAAGGTAGTATATGCAGCATACTAATTTTTAATATTTTTTCTCCGAGTGTAAGAACAGGGGATGAGGGGGGATAGTAGGAGCGCTAATTTCGAGCATTTAAAAAAAATATAAAATATCGCAAATATCGCGCAATGGAAAAACTCTCTGTGGTAATTTTCTTCATTTTTATGAGAAAACAGAGACAGTTCAAGATTTATTGTAGAAATTGACACTAAAATTGGTAAAATGTACCATTATAAAATTGTAAAAAAGTACCAAAAATACTGAGAATATCTTCAATTAATCTTGAATTTGTTTCTGATTTCCATAAAAAAATAGTAAAAATTACTACCTATATAGGTACTCATTTCCTTCGGTGCAGGTGAAGCAAATGTTAAATCCCTATAAGAGCGACAATATAATTTACTCAATTTGTAAAATTGTTGAAAATTCAAGTTTTCAGTAGTTTCATGTCTAAAATTGATTTTTCATTCATAGCAGATAATTATTAGAATCTTCAATTTGAAATCCTTGTTATTAATAGATATTACTGGAAAATAAAATTTTCATTAATTTGTAAAGACGAGTTCAAGTATATGGTCTCGTAGTGGAAGAAAAATCATCTTCACCCGTCAGCCAGCTAATTGCCATTTTTACCACCAGATAGCGAACTTTCGATTTTATTGGCGAATTTTTTCTTTCTCACTCATATCTTGAAAATCTCTGTCTAAACCTAAATATAGATCCAATGCGATAAACTATTAATACATCTGAAAAATACCCGCAGGAGGCAAAAAAAGGCCTCCTAGGTGTCTAGAATTGAGTAAATATTTCAAGCTAAAAAGTGTAGAAACTGAAAACGATCTGCTGACTTTATGACTGCATTTAGAAAATTGAATTAAAACTTCGTTTTCAACTTTGAAACCAATACATTTTTTTTACTCCCCTTTTTAGAAGTTTTTTTCTTCTTCGCCCGAAGGAAAGGAGTTTTTCCGTTTTAGATTTGTGACGACAAGGTCCGATAAAAATGCTTTTCCTACAATCATATATTCGTTTCCGACAACCACAAATCATACAACAGAATTGTTCGAGCAAACGATTTTGGTGGATTTTTCACGCATGCATGAACGACTTTTGTATGCTGACCGCGTATATCATTTTGCTAGAAAACACAAAAGTAATTTTGTAATCTCAAATAATAGTTGTGGATTTTTTATTGTTGTGCTTTTGTCAAATCTTTTCATACATCGACATTTTAGTAATTATGTGGAAACTGGCGAGTGAAAATAGTAGTTTGTAACTTTTTGACGTTTTATAATGTACTCGAGAGTACTTCATACTTATCTCTTCTTTCCACGTCAAGTTCTACATTATATTTGTGAGACAGGTAATTCGTTATTCAAATATTTAATCAGTCAAGTACTATTTGAATATAAAATTCCAAGTGTGGAATTTTTGAAAATTCACTTTATTGATCGATGACTGCTTTGTTTAGTAACTTTTAAATTTGAAGTGAGAGTAATTGACGTATAATTATTATGTTTTCTTACTTTGCACGTCTTGAAAGAAAAAAAAAAATAATAATATTATCAATCTTTACTACGTTCCTTTAAAAAATGTTTTTTTTCCTAATCTACTCAAGATATACTCCAACTTTTCTCTTTCAATATTATGTATATTATCTTATGGTGGAAAATTTCTGGTTTTATTGTCGAATTTATTGAATTTTTAAATTGACATGTGACGAAATTTGAAAATAACTTCATTTCATTTAGGAAGAAAAGAATTTTTTCCTGATTGAATAAAAATAATTGTTGTGGGGTCAAAATTTTTATTTTTCTGATTTTCGTGGAAATTGTTTCTACATAATACAATTTTAGAATCCCTCAAAAGTCAATTAATTTACATCTTGTTCTACTTGTAAAAGAGTAATGTGAAATGTGAATTAAGTTTTAAATGTAAATTATTTTGTTTAAAAAACAACTAATCCAAATTTTTCGTCCTCAATATGCAAGGATTTTCAAGTTTCATCTGCTGGTCATGAAGTACCTCCAAACGATGCTTTTTCTGACTCATCATTCTGGCCATCGAACGTCTAACTTTTCGCTTTCATAAAAGCAAAATCTAGTGACAAGGTTGGTCTGTAATGCGATTAAAAGAGAGGAGTCGTATAAAAAAGTCCTCATACTCGTCGAGAAAGATAATCCACAACTAAGGCAATAAGTCACCCTTTTAAATGGAAATGCCCTTCCTGTGTCACTGCGAATATAATTCCTACCTTTCAGACCTAACTTAACTCGATTCTCGACTTGAAAGTAACCCTAAGACATCGTCGTGTAGGGTAGGTGTACGCGAAGGCACACAGCCACATTTTGACAACCCTGACAACATTTTTTTTTTCTGTCTTCCATTCGAGCTATTACTTTGAGAGGGTTTTCAATGCGTGAATTTTGACAGGACGAGAGAAAAAAATGAAAGCAAAATTTCAAACAATGACGTCATTTATGTCGGTGAAATCGCCTTAAAAACTAAATAAACAAACCGAAAAGTGCAGGGAAAAAAAAGTAAACAACCCTCGATGAAAAAAAAAAGACGATTGCCTAATATTATTCATAAGGTTCCATGCGAACAAAGTGTCCCGGCTGCGAAAATTATGCGCACACTTCTCCCCCGTATATTTGTTAAAGCACACGCACAAAAATGAATAGCCAGCTTAAACCTTTGTACAGGATGCACCCATATGTATATGTATATTATTTGCAAAATAGTCCTAATTTTGTTTCGCCTCTGTATATTCTCTTCGAATGGATGCCACTTTGTTAGCACCACTTCCACACGACCAGTACCCTTTGAGACCAAAGTACATCATAAAATGACCCTTCCTAATTAAGGGATTTCGGACGAGGTTTGGTTATTAAAATTTTTTGCAAATCTCTCTCTCTTTTTTTTTGTTGTAAGTGGCATCTGCAAAATGGTTCTCAGAATAATAGTACTTTTGCTTAGGTCAGCTGGAGATTGTTATTTCATCTTTCATCTCGTGCTGCACTGCTTTATAAAGGGTGAGTCAAGGTCTGCACAATGGACCTTATAGCTCTTCTGCGAATGAGGACCAACAAAGTTGCCCCAACTTTGCTCGTTTATTTGAAGAATGGCGGAGTTATACTCGTGGCTGTACACGAACTGTGTCGAAAAAGTTCACGAACATGAATAGAAATGGTCCGCTTAATGCGGTGATATATTTTGGTGAAGGTATTTTGCTAATGAAAAGGGTCGAAAATTAGTAGCTATATGTTATTGTCGGAAAGCAGGTAATGCTTTTAATTTGAATTAGTTCAATGTTGGTAGACTATAATTTGGTAATTTTTTTTCTTTCTGTGCATCGTAGAGTGTAGCGTGATCATTATATAGTCTTTGTGGCGAGCACAGGTAGTTGGTAATTGTCGAGAATTATGGTGTTTGGTTCTTTTATCATAAAATTTTGTTTGACGTTGAGTGTCCATTAGTCACGTTGAACACAATGGAAAATGAGAAAGTTGAGCATATCGTCACCTTAAAGCCCAAAGATGGTTCTAAAATGAAATTGTTAAGGATCATAAACCTCACCTTTTGTCGATAAAGGCTACATTCGCTCCAATCAAATATGCTTCAATTTTTAAATAACAAAAAAAATTAAATAATGCTCAAAAAACAAAAAAAAATGTAAGTATTCGTTTTTGTTTAGTAACATATAAGAGTAATTACAAATGTGCTCGAGCTATACAAATCTCTTCGTGGTTAGTTTTTATAAGTTCGCAATAAGAATTCTTATTAACCAAAATTTATGATGTTAGCCTTGCCTTTACGAACTTGACCGTAATGTTTTAACCTCAACCTTGATTTTTTGACTTTGAACTTGATTTTATGCTCTTGACCTCGATGCCCAGATGCTCGAACAAAATTTTGACTAAACGTCTCCTGCAAAAATTCCATCATTAAAAAAGTCGAACGTGACAACTTTATGGAACAGTAAATTTATTACTTACTACTAAAAATGAGCCTGTATAAAAATCTCTAATTCATCAGCCTTTTGCTGAAAAGTTATGCTTGAAAGTGTTATTTGGTAACATCTGCTGAACTAATCCTATCCATCATCCGTGCGCGATGCTGAATATCTATTATTGCGTAAATATCGAACCTTTTGCATGAAAGGCTATGAGAAGCTAAGAAAGTTGGCTGGTGGTGAAAGTCAAGTTGGAAATTAGCTTTAGCTCGAAATTTTCATTCTGCGACACGAAAGCGAAGCTAGGTATTTTATTTGAATCCCACTTTACTTTAAAGTTCCCAAACAAATAAAACTAAAAACTCTTACAAATGTGGATGAGATCCTCAGTAAATACACGAATAGGGCCTTTTCTTTGTTGTTTCGCTCAACTTTTTCCGCCTCACTCGACTATTTTTTTTTCTTCCTTTTTCTTTCACTCAACATACTCGAAAGCGTCTTATTTGAAATTTTTCAAGTAGGTAGGTACACACAATCGTGAAAGATAAAGACGAGTTTATACATATATCGATGAATTTATTACCCAACAGTATAGGTGGAGACATGCCAAGCATCAAAGGCTTTGGTTCAAATAACTACCTTTTGAGAAAGAATAAAAAAAAGGCTTCGCTGATACTTTTGCTGTTGTACATAGCCCAGCATATCAACGTAGCATTTTGGACACGAATATTACAAAATTTTCAAAATCTTCGCTACGCGAGTATAAACGAAAGTATTTTCTCGTTTTTTCCACTTTTTCCCCCGCCATCGTAAATCCAGTCGTAAAACGTGCAGCCTTTTATCCACAACTTTCCCTTTAATGACGTCACAAACTCAAAGTATATACTTACACTACCGGTAGCCTATCACTTTTGGGGAGCGGGGGGAGGAGTTGGGGGATAGGGAGTGGCCTATTTGTTATACTTTTATTGTTCGTTTTTTACATTTAAGAATGCACCAGACGGAAGAAGGTTATTTTCGACTTTAAAATCTTTTCACCCTTCGTCACACCTGTAGCCCCATTCAGCTCATCATCGCTAAAATGTTTTGTAAATAAGGCGGAAAAAA
This sequence comes from Parthenolecanium corni, assembly GCA_038050395.1. Lineage (NCBI taxonomy): Eukaryota > Metazoa > Arthropoda > Insecta > Hemiptera > Coccidae > Parthenolecanium > Parthenolecanium corni. The sequence goes on along the minus strand of JBBCAQ010000034.1, from coordinate 1,539,202 downwards.
AAAACAAAAAACTTGAAATTGTTTCTTTTCCGCATTCTTCGTAATTTTAAAGCCTAATGCTGGCGAATAATAAAAAGAAAATATACTTTTTAATAAATAAACTTTCTGAGATAGTGATGATGAAATCGGTTGAAGTGTAGTTATTATACGAGTAAAAGCAGGGTCTTCTTTGTTTCCTTTTTAAAGGTGAGATTTTACATGCAAAATAATTTACTTCGCAGTGGATATAAAACGTTCAGAAGGGAAAATGTGAAATAGAATACAACGTATAAAATTAATGAGTATTTATGTAATAGTGAGGTATTTCTCAGTTTATTCATTTAGTTAGTCATCAGCCATGATTAATTTTACAATCATGACTGATGATCTTATTTCAGTCGTCACAACGTATAAATAGTCTGCATGATTAAAACTAGTCATGAAATAGACGACTGACGGCTCGTGGCTAAACTTCTATCCCTATGGGCAAAATATTTTGAAAACGGATCCGTTTTATTCCGGGTTATAATCCGTTTCTGGATTATAACCCGGAATTTTCCTGTTTTCCAGCTTCTAAAACGGATTTCGAACGGATTGTAATCAGTCTTGCCGGTTTCGTTCTTGAAATGAGTCCGGATTCTTTTCCGTGAAGGCTGTTTTGGTCCGGGTTATAATCCGTGAAACCGTTTTACAAACGGATTTAAAAAAATTGCCCAAAAATTATTACTGATTATAATCAGGAAATCCGTTTTACAAACGGATTTGGAAAAATTGTACGTTTCCAATCAAGATGAAAAAAATATCTGCAAATTTCCAGATCCGATGGTCACAAAAATAGAAACGGACTGAAAACGGATAAAATTCTCATTTTGTGGATAATTTTCTCATTTTTTGCCCATCGGGATAATTCATCGTAAATAGTATTAGGTAGTCATGAGTCATGACCATTGTGATCGAAAATAATATTTTGATCATATTTTGATCATTCAATTTAGTCACGACTGAAATAGTCATTTTTGTACGTGTTAATCAATGACTCGAATCGACTCGACATTTAGTCGTAATCGTCAACCGTGACTGATTTAATCAATATTTGTCCAACACTGGATGGCTAAGATTATTTATGAAGTTATACTAAGTAGATTCCAGAAAAAAAAATACTCGTACTAAAGCTCATTACTTATTAATCGTTCTCCAGAAAATATTTCTGAAATATTCTACCTATCATTTTCCATGTTCAGCTGGGACTCATACTTATCTATTTACTCTGGCACTTCAGATAACCAGTCGCTATATCCTGCATGAAATAAATCAAAATAAGGTCCATATGCAACTCTCGTCGAATTTACTTTAGCTATCGTAAATTCCGTCGTATAAATCAGCCTTTGCAAAGGCAGTGAAACCAAAAGTACCTCGTAGTCTTTATCTCTGTGCCTTCGCCATGCTACCGTTCGATCTTTTATTTTCGCATTTGACAGATCAAAAAACTACCTATACTTTCACCGTCGAAATCCATCTTTTTTCTGTCAAGCCTGCACGCATTGTGGCTTCGTAATACATATGCAGCAGTATTATCCGTTTTATTTCTCTACCGATAAAGCCTATGTTTCCGCATCCATTACACCCCCTCTAGCCTTCGAGCCCTTTTTCGATGCACACGTCACACGATTGATTCGTCGTCGTTACCCAGGTGCGGAATCGTGCACAACCACCCTCGCACGAGCGACTATTATTATGCCAAAAATTGGAAGGAAGGCGGAAAAGTAGGGGATTCTTGGTGGAAAAAAATTGATACCACGAAGGGGATTGTAGTGTTTTGCATATTAGGTAGATATCTCGCTGCCTTCAACATCGATGTCAACCTGTGTTCTTATTCTTACTTAAAGCGAATGTAAAAGTGGTGAAATTTTGGAGGGGACGAACTTGGGTGATTGATTACATCTACGTTTTATAGTGCATTGCATACTTCGGTGCTGAAAATCGAGTTTCTTCTAAGAACTTGAGAAATGTGCTGTGTGTAAGAGAACGATGCTTTAAGGGTGTATAGTTACTCAAATTCCAAACTCAGCGTTTATAGGTACCTGTATGAAAATAAAAGTACAAATCAGTAAATTTCAAATGAAATACCTGTTTGTCGAATAGAGGAAATATTTTTCGCAAAAGACTACACTGAGAGAAAACTGCATATTAGTGATGCCAAATGCAGGGATTAGTTCCTGGAATCAAGGAGTTTTTACTGGCTTGAAAAATATCAAGGATAAAGCCAGTGTTTTTTTTTAAATACTTATAGAGATTAATTTGTTGGAATTTTTAACTTCACAATTACGTATGTGTATATACTTACATCGTAAACTGTACAATTTTAAACATTCGTTACTCACTTCATCGACCCTCTTAAAATCAACTGTCACGAGCTAGTTTCAAAGTATCGATTCGGTATATTCATCTCGTATTATTATCTTCGAAGCTCTGTAATTGAATTAATTTTACTCGAATCGGTTTTTGTCTGCCAGCTGAAGCGAAAGCACCATCAGATGGCACTCGTCTTCATAAAATAGTCGACAGAGTGTTATCAACCATCTGTAAACATGCGTTTACTGGTTACGACGTGTTTATCGAAGCGAAAGTTTCCAACATTTTGGATCCAAATAGCAAAATCTGTTGTAAAATGAAAACGATACTATGACATGCTTCTCGATTTTCGTATTTTATAACGATTTGTATAAGATAGACATTATGACAGTGGAGGTTTGAATCATGATTTTGTCTGTTTTCAGAACCACATTCAGCATTTCCAAAATATTATTTGTAAAATTCGTGCAGAGAACGACGAACTAAAGAAACAGTTGCAGTCGTTGAACTCTTCAGTAAGTATTTATTTTGGTAAATGTGGCATTCTGATTCACAAATGTAGGTACAGTACCATTTTGATGGTCAGCATTTGGGAAATCGCCAAAAATAAGGTCGAAATTTTCAATTTTAATTCGTCAACAGAAACTGATACACATGTTACTTTTAATTACTGCTAATTTAAAAAAAAAAATTAGTTTTGTAATCACTGACAATGTACCTATAGCTCGTGTAATTTTTCTATCCATGTTGCCTCTAATAGAATAATTTTTAGAAAAAAACACTTTTTTTTGTTACGGCTAATAATTTTTAGCATTGGGTGTACTTTTTTTCACTATTTATTTTTGATATAATAATTAATTTGAGAGAAAAAATCTTTGTTTTGTAACCCCTGACTATTCCGTTTTATGTGTTTTACACGTCATATGTTACCTTCAATGAAATGATTCAACTATATTGTCATCTCGAAAACTATACTTTTTAGGGTTAATTCATTTTTCATCCAACCGAAAAAGTGATTGTTAGAAATTAAATTACATATTTCCAACATGGTTTTGCAGAATTGTATGATAATTTATTTTCTCTCGTTGGCAACACTGCCAAGAAAAAGGGAGATCGAATTCAGTGATTCAGCTATATCTTGTTTTCTTTCTTTCACCCTTCTCCTCATTCTTTATTATTATCACCATCATTATCATCATTATATTATCATTTTTGGAAAACAATAGTGTTTACTTGTGCCACTCTGTGACTGGTATACTCAATTCGACTCATCTCGTTCCTGTTCTTTTTTCAAGTTCAGTCAGTTCAGTTCTCCTCTAGTCGCGGATGGAGTAACATCTAAGTTTTCGCTCTTCAACTTTTATGTGCTTTTGCAAGTGTCTCTCATCGTTCTTCATTCTTACTTTGGAATACTCAGTAGTATATTTTCACTAAAATTGTGTTCCTCTTTATTTTCATTTTCCTGATTTAAAATTTTCTAATTAATTTTTTATTTTTCCTAAGTAATTTCTATGTGTGAATCCAGATTGATTCCTGACAGTGATCCTTCCGGTTTGATGATTTTATTCATCTGTATTGAAACCTAGATATTAACCTCTTTTCTTTTTTTTTAAATTTATCAAGCAGGAAGCAAACAGTGAAGTGCAGTCGGTGCTGTTGGAACGCATAGAAATTCTTCAAAATCAGAACTCTAAATTAATGCGAGAAGGAGAAACTCAACGAAAGCAGTACGAGAAGTGTCTCGATGATGTGGCCAACCAGGTCGTTAAAGCTTTGTTGACTCAAAAGGTGAGTGACCTGCCTGCTACATATTAATTTTCTGCCTTTTAAAACTATAAGATAAGATATTAGTAAACAGCATACTTTATATATCTGTTACGTTTTTTTTTGCGCTTTTGATTTTGTTTTCATTTTTTTCTCTTTTTTTCACATTTTCATTTTTCTCTTTTCTTTTTATTTTTCTGCAATGAAATGACTGTCTTGTTGTGTTAGCAAATACGAGTAAGTGTGTTTTTTCATAAGAACATAATACCGAAGAAACGTGGAAATTGTTGCTCATTATAAAAATATGCTAAAATTAAATTAGGGTAGAAGTTCAGGTGCAAACAGCACGATTGCACGCTAGCTGATGGGGGAGTTCGGTTAAAATACTCGTATTCATCGGTGAGGACATAGTAACCGATGGTGGAACCGCAGACTCAGCTCCTCGTGAGAGAGGTGAAATTTCTTTAAGTGAAACGCGAGGGCTTTTCATCTTTATAGAAGGTGAATTATTCCGAGTTTTGTGTATTGTTTGCTGAAAAGGCGTACATACACAATGCAAACAATAAATAGGGTAGCTTGGAACTGATTAGTGTTACACGAGGATTTCGTCCAGCCCTTGCTGTGCTCGTCTCCCTCCGTAAAGAAGCTATCCTCGAGTGTATTTTCGGCGTTCTGCTCTTTTTCTTGAAATACAATGCTCGAGCACACGCATAATATATCGTTCACCTTCTCTCCCTCTAAATAAATACTCGTAAACTATATCGACTAAAGAACTCGGTTTCTTCGTTAATTATTTCTATCTGGACGCGTAAAATTCGATTTTGTTGCATTCGGTGACTGTGCGAATTCCATTTTCAGTGTGCTAAAGCTCATTAGGACTTCAAAGGCTGCTGCAAAAAGTCGAGTGAAGATAAGAGGAAATCGTGTTTGGGAATAAATTTAATTTTCACTCCTTCAGTCGTTTTTCATTGCGAATGAAATATATGAGCGAGTCAATGCGGTGGAAAATGTAAAATAATGGTTGTATCCTTCAGTGAGGCTGATTTAAGAGAGTTTGAAAATGTTCTGTCTTAATTTTTGCCTCAAAACGTATAATCAATAATGAAAGGCGATTTCACAACCATTTTTTTAGAATTCGAAAGCGAATGTCCCCTTGCCGCTCCTCTATTGAAAATTTCAAACAACGGTCTCTTAGAGAAATTGTTTTTTGTTCCAAGGGAAAAACATCCAGTATAAGAGTTTCTGAATATGAACCGGTTTTCACTCGAATTTTTGTCCGGACAAACCAATATATAGTATTAGGGGGGGGGGGGGGAATAAAGTGGAGAAAAAATACTGTGGTAGGTCAATTTGATCGGGACTTTCAGGTTTTGTCCTTAATAACCATCAATCTGCATTATCCAGCGATGGATTAAGCGGCGTCTATGCTGTGAAAGGTTTGTAATGATGCGCAGTGAGTTGATGGTGTTCGTTGATGAATATGTGACCCTTCAGCCCCTATGGGAGGCCTCGCTATCATTCATTCTGGGTGAGATATAACGCTTCTCCCTAGCCACATGTACTGATTCCAAAACCGAGTAGAAATATTGCAAATTGCTCTCTCTCTTTATCGACGAATGGCGAATTACTTGGCTTGCAAAATTATCTTCTGGTATTGGTTATCCCACCGCAGGGACATGCCTTTAACGAGCGAATACCCTTTTTCGGTTTGCCCCCCGCGTCGGGAAAGCTTTATCGCCGGTTGCTTTGCGGAGATGATCGTAATTAATTTTAGATTAGCGAATTTGTCGTGAACTCTCGTTTCACCCCCGCCAATTGGGTTTTGCTTTTTCGTTACAGAATTTACAAGATGATGTGAATCGATTACAGCAACGTGTCAAGGAGTTGGAGAGTAATAATAATTCGTTATCTACTTTACTGCTGCAGCGGTTACAGCGTAACAGTCAAAATACCAGCGCTTTTCACGCCAGTTCTGCCAACCATTGCGGTCAAGCGTTGGCTTGTCTTCAGTCTAGTCTTTATAATAAACTCGATATTTTTACCAAGGTAAGACCTGAAATACACGAATAAAACAAAATTTACAATTGTATGGGTGTGTCCATTGAATAGAATGTTGTGTTAGTGAGACACTGCACTGAAAGAAATGAATAGTAATTTTCACTAATTTTTATAACGTCCTTTCACCATCTTAGATGATACATTTTACTATTTTTGTAGTAATTGTCTCTATTTTCTTATAAAAATAGTGAAAATTGCTCCCAACATTTTTTTCAGTGCGTAATATCGATTATAGTTGAAAAGTTAATTATGATTTAGGCATTGCCATTTTAATTTAAAGCCACCTAATTTACATGTTTTGTGGTTACAGAAAGTGGAGCAACAACGACCCGTCAGTCTGGACGAACGACGTCTGCAAAAAGTATGGGATAAGTCTGGTTGCAATAGTTTTATTTGGATTCCATTAAGAAGACCTCAGTCGTTGAATTTGGAAACGAGTTCATTTTTTACAAGTAAGTTATTGTAGATTATTTAGGGATATCGAGGCATAGTAGAGTGGAGTGTAAGTCACCTCACTGGCGAGTGGATATTCGTATTCCATAAAAATTGGTTGGATATGCATGAAACAATGTTGTTGGCAAAAGCTTGAATTATTACTTATTGAAAATGTTCCAACGATTGCTGAAAATTTTTCATGTCCTTGGTGCCGTACACAAAAGATCGAGATATTTTGTTTGTAAACTATATTGTGTAGATTACAAAAATAAATATCACAGTCTCGATATTTCTATTGAATTATCATTAAAATTATTTTCTCAATTTTCTGATTTCATTCACGCACTTAAGTAAATTGCGGTGTTTATTTCCATTACAGTTGATAAAGTTAAAAAAGAGACCGAAGAAGAAAGCCCTGAAAGTGGGATTCGTGATGAAGGTTACTCTACGATGTCGAGTGATGTACAAGGTACTAGTGAACTGCCTCATAAAACTTTGGAAGAACTGAAAGAAGTCACCGACGAATCAGATTCTACTCCATTTAGAATTAATTCTTTGGATCCTAAAACAATCAGGTAGATACCTTATTAATATTAAATTTTTTCATGGCGTAAATACTGGCAATGTGGGAAAAAGTTCAACAATAAAGACCGGAGTATCTAATTTCATTTTCAACTTACTTATCCTAAGTGGGACTGAGAATCGATTGGAGAATATATTTTATGCCTATACCTTTATGAATTTCGAGTTTTTTGCGTAGGTATATATCATCTTTCACGAACAATTTTCGTTTTGCAGATCTCGAAATAGTTTTCCTCAAGTGAAGCATCTGTTACCATACCAACACATTATGAGAAGTTTTTCGGACTCTCAGTTATGTTTGCGAATCACGACAGGACCATGTACATTATCACCTTTCAAGTCTTCCTCCAATAAGCACCATCACCAACCGCTTTCGCTGCAACGTGCGAAAGTCTCCAGCCTGCTCGAAGTGGCTCTTCGAGAAGAAGACACTGAGGATGGGTTCTCATTTTGTAGCAGCGACCTATTCGATTCCGAATACATTCACCAGTGGTTACAACTCGAAGAGAAACACTCGATGATGCAGCAATTGCAGATGGAGTATAATGCGGCCGAAGTAGAAGACTGGAGTATGGAGGAGACGGAGAACTGGAAAAAGATGGACGGGTAAGTGTTAGATACAGTATCTAGCAATTTTCCAGGTGTGCAATAAATGGGTAAAAAAACTGATTCTTGTATTGGAAAATAAAAACCGAGTTTAAACAATTCAAGTACCTTGAGGATAGAGGTTAGAATTTTATAAACATTCGTTTCATTTACTTATTCGTGTGAGAATTGATTTGTGTAAATTATTTTCCATCACCACAGTGCCACTTGACGGTTTTGTTGCTATGAAAAATTATTTTGAAACTTTGTTTTCCTCAAGAGTGTAATTCCGAATTTTCTAGTAAATTCAGAATTGCGTTGGAACGTAAAATGAAAGGGTAAATTTGAAAATTTGAAATGAAAAATATTTGAATAGAAGCAGTATATTAAGCCACTCGAGTGCATTTTTTTTAAATCGACAAGAATTGTTGGAACAAACTCAATTTTTAATGGAAAACTTACAAGAATGCACTTTGGTCTCTCAATAATCTCCAATAGATTGAAAATTTTTCTCAGTCTATTTTCGGAGGATGTCTACGGCATTTTCTTTTTGGAAAATTTGTATTTTTGATTCCCTTAACATTTATATTCGAAGCTAAATACGAGTATGTTCGTATAAAAATTCCACCTAAAGAACACCCTGCAAGTATCGTTTGAGAGTTTATTGCCAAAAATTTCTGATCAATTTGTGCATAATGGAGCGACGAAAGTGCATTTTTGTTGATACATCCCCCCCCCCCAAACATACAGAAACTGCACCTTTCAGTTACCAAATTAATTCCTGAAAAGAATTTTTCAATACGAGCATCTGACATGTAACCTTTTTATATCTCTTACTTAACCATTCTGATTGAATAATTTTGAACTGCGCAGATTCAACAAACGTCGCAGTCAGGATTGCGACTCGACGGGATCGCGCAAATGCTTCATCCGCAACCTGTGGGAGTTTTCCAGGTACACCGAAGAGTCGTCCAAGCCGACGCCGTGGATCGAAGACGAAAACCAAAACTCGTTATCATCCGAATCATCGTGGTCGAGCACCGGCACTCATACCGAGGGCAGCTGCGCCTGCCCTTTTGACAACTCGTCTAAGAGGTCCTCTTCCTCGGTGGTGAGTAGTAGCAGCGCCAACAGCGAAAGTGCCCCCGTCGGCACCGATTTCACGCGCGACTTTTATCGTCTGGTCAAATTCGAGAGTTCCAAAAGCTTGGCGTCGTCCTCGTCTAAAAGTCAAACAGGTGGCGCGATCGACTCCAAGGCTGCATCTACTGGCTACGGCTGTGATCTGCTGTCCCGCAGCGACGATAACTGCGTGGACCGAGAGCAGGCGCTGCAGAGTGTGCTCAAGTTCATCGCCGAGCAGCAGAGGTATTGCATTTCGAGGCTGGTGCAGGACGAGCAACGTTCGAGTATCGCCACCCAAGTGGATGCCGAGTTGGAGGAGCGAGCGTCTGAGAGTCCGGTGACTCACGAAGACGACGACGGCTACTTCAGCAAAATCAGCTTCGATAACGGTACCGGCGTGGAGGAAACGATGACCACTGAGGAGGAGAAGTCGTACAGTGCTGCCGAAGAGGCGAGCTTACGCTGCTGTGATAATGACCGGACTGCGCTGGTTGTCCAAGAGGCTGATGTCAGACTGCTGTTCAAGACGTGCGATACCTGCTTCCAGAGTATCGATAACGTTGACCGGCGCAGTGGCAATATATGCGACAAGTGTGCGGAATGCTTTATCGACTGTCTTCCAGAAGAGAGTGGAGTGCAGACGACTGATCTGGACGCTGATTATGGTGTCGAGAGCGAACCGAAAGTGAACAGATACGTGGCTCCGGCGCCAGTGATACAGAAATCGTGCTTGGATACGGTGCTGGAGGAGCAGGAAGATGGTAACCCAATGGAGCAGAGCGAGTTGGTGCCAGTGACTGAGGAGAAATTCGTTAATCTCCACGAACGTGCTACCTCCAAAGAAGTGATCGAAGAACTAAATCGTATGATAAGGAAAGGCGACGAGTTGAGTGATCACGGCCGAACGACTCCGCTCAACGACTGCGACGAGTCATTTGGCTGTTCGACTGGTTGGGTGCATGTGGAACAGGATATTGATTTCACCGATCCGAAGGTAGAGTGGCGAAAATTTTCCATCTATAATGAAAAAAAAAAAAAAATTCCAATAAGACGTGACTAAAAAAATGCACGAAAAAATTCAGTTAGAACATTGAAATTGCATTTTATCAATGCTAGTTTTCTATTTATGGGTATTCCTTCTGTATAAAAAAAAAATATCACTTACACCCTTCGACTTCTAAATGGTTAAATACGAGTTGTGACTTGATTATGAAGGATTAAAGAATATTTTCTCTATTCGTAGGACCTCAAAAAGGGTGGAGGAGTTTCTACAAAATTCATAAAAAGTGTCTTTAAAAGATTGGGGCGTCTGGTCACGTTATATTAATTAATGCAATATTAATCAAGTTTTCAGAAGACTGATAATAATTTCCTTGAATTTTGTTACAGGCCAGAGCAAATTTACTCGATGTAATGCTAGCTTCTAGTTCCAGCAGTAGTTGTGATAGTAGTCGAAACAACAGTGACAGCGAAACTTTCGACGAAGACAACAGAAATTACAAACATCTGCATAGGTTGCATCGTTTTAGGCGACAAAAAAGAGGTAACTATGTTTTAAAATATGTACCTATATTGAAATTTGAGGCTTTTTTAAGTTTATAATTTGTGGCTGTTTATGAAGAAATTATTGTGAAATCGATTATTCGGGCAGGATAAAAGTTGATATTACTTTTTTCATTTCGAAAGAACGGATTATAGAATCTGAATCGGAAGCTGAAAAATGTGATATAGGTACATACTTGATTTATGTTTTTGTAAAGGAGTTCAAGATGCCTTTTAATAGTATTTTCATTTCTCAATAAGCTCAGTTGTGAACTGATTTGTGATTCGGTTTCAGTAAAATATAGATAGGTACTCTATATTACCTTCGAATGTACCAACTGTATCCCTAAATTTTTTTTTTCATTCTCAAATTTTCGAGGATTTTTTTAGAAAACTTCTTTTTTTGCAGCTTCAAAAATGGTTTAATAAATCATCAGCTGCTCATCAATAAAGATAATGAAGAAAGAACTTCTTACGAATCATTGTTATGTATTATTTTACCTGAAGATTGATGGGTGTTTTATCAACAGTTTCTTTCGCATTTCAAAAATTTTGAAATTCAACAATTTCATTCTGATTCGAAAGCTCATCTTTCATAATATACACTCGGTACAGGGCTCGATCTAAGTCTTCAATATCGCCCTCGTAGAACTTAATTTTATGTAAGAAGTTATTCCTGTTTCAATATCCGCAGTTCTGTAGTTGAGATTTGAATTTTTTAAGAAACCAAATTATTGAATTTCATGTTTTAGAAAGTTATAAATAGCATCTTATTTGATCTTCCATTGCAATCCTGATTTTCAAATGTACCGTTAGTCGAAAAATTAATGAAAATTTTTGTGTTACTTTTGCAGCGTCCGCTTCTCGACAACCAATAATGGGTGCTCTGCGCTTCACCAACTGCGTTCGACCGTCGATTATCGGTCGCGACAACTTCTACAACAGATACGGCGAAAAGGAACGCGAAGCAGTAGCCAGTTTCGACTTCTTGGAGGAACTGTCGACTACCTCGTTGAGCACTGCCTCAGAACCCAGCGACAATGCCAGCTCCTCGTCGGCAGCCAGGCCGTTCTCGAGGACACACAATTCTCGCACATCGCGTACCGCTTCCGTATGTCCTGGGGACTGTGATAGTTACTGCGACGGCTGCTCCTGCTCCGACTGAGCATCGAAAAAAGCTGCTCTTGTGTGGTTTTGCATGCCACGAGTCCACTTTTTTTTTGCTCCGACTGAGCTTATTGGTTCCTTTAGGCCTAATGGTACAAACCAAAGCTAATGGCGTTCGATATGTTCGAATGTGCTCCTGAAAGGAGATGCTATACAATGTTACTTCCTGAGGACTGAGTCCTGTGGTGTTCGAAAACGTCGTAAGATAACTCCTTTTTTGCTCCTAATAAAGTCGACAATAAAGAATGCGAGGAAAAAAACTTTTGACAGTTCGGTGCTAGAAAGCTCTTCGTAAGCAATTTAACGTCTCCATTTTGGTACTGCATGCGATATGCAATATAAGTATGACCTAACAGTATTCGTTTTAAACGTTATTGTAGATAGAAAGCCTTATAAAATTTTAAATACCGCTGAAATTCGTAATTTTTTAAAGAAGATATAAGTATTTATTGTTTATGTTGTATCACTATGTACGACTTGCGTAAGATTTTTCGTTTCCTAGATCTCTGAAATTTTGCAAAATTGTAGTTTTACAAAATGACTTATTTTATATTCGAACGGATATTACTATGTTTTTCTTCCTTATTCCCTCTTTCCTGTTTTTTTTTTTTTCTTTCTTTCATTTTATAATTCGTACATAACGTAAACATTTTAGAGCATATAAGTTTTCGCAGTATAATATCATCTATCGAATTTTTTTTTTCTTTTGTGGAAAATCTCACCGAAATGCGACTATCGGGGTTTTCGAATTTTCATTGTGTTTTCTAGTCCGACTAATTTGGTTTAATTTATCCGAATTTCAAATAAAAAAGGATGCTGGTAGAAATTGAAAGGATGTGGCTGTATGATGGAAGTATGTTGACTGGTAATGTACGAGTATTAAATCTCATCTTGAGAACTTCCGTGCACGAACATTTGAAATTTTTGTGAATAATTTCATTGTGCCAAGGAGTAATTCAGTACAAGTCAGAAATAATATTTTTTATGAGGGTTTAAAGGTCAGAAAAATGGTCGTGTAAGTTGAATCAAATGGCTTTTAGTGTTTTTAGAGTATATTTTTCTAAATTTGAATATTTATGACAAATTTTGAACAATCACAGCTACTTTCGGTGGAAGAAAATCAAAATTCATGTTTCTGTGTTTTCTTTTATTCAGAATTGAGTGACATATTCAGTGGTCCAAGAAGCATCTGTTCATCTCAAAATTGGAATGTAATGAAGGTTTTTGGAATTGAGATTAAAAAAAAAACTTAAATTTTAGAATTGGGACTTCAAAATTTTGGAATTAATAATATTACGATTTCTGTAAATTCTGGTAAATTTATATAGTATTTTCAGCAACAAAAAATTGTGCCAACGGATAATATTTGGTCACCTGATTTCCCATACTAATGACTTGAAAATTGTCTATGTCCTTTATATAATCTTATAGAATGCTTTCTGGGCAAGAAAAACAGACACTTGTGATCAATTTCGACCTTACCATTTATTTTGAGTTACTGGAAAAAAAAACTTTTTTACCCGAAAGTATGTTTTCTTGGATGTGGTCACATTTATGAAATCCTAAAAATAGTCCCATCGTAGTAAAAATAATGCAAACAATATTTAATTTTCAACAAATTATTTTAAAAAAATCTTATTTCTGACAATTATACTATCACACTTTGACATTTTAATTACCATTTAAACTTTTTAATATAATTTAAACAGTTTATGCTTAATATAGGTAGTCACATATTTTTTATAAAATTAACTTGTCGTCTAATAATTACTACTTATTTTTCATAATTGAATCGTCAAGATGCAAAAAGCTAGTTTCTTTGGGTAGAGAACATTTTTTTGAACAGAATTCCGTGTAGTTAATTTGAATATAAAGGGTAATATTGAAAACACGAAAGTTAAATATTTGAATGTCGAGAAAATTCCTAATTACTGATCCTCGAAGATTATCTTTTACTTTTTTTGATCAAAATTTTCTGGAACGTCAAGAAAAAATAATTGACAAAAATATATGTATGTGCAATACTACTCATTCAGTTTCAACTAATCCAGTCAACAGTAGACTTCCTTGTTTGTAAAACCCACTCTTGATTCCTTCTGCTCCTTTTCCAAGATTTCCTGTCAGTTTCTGCAATCCTTTCTTATGTGACTTTTTTCACAGTTTTTCTATATCATTGTAGTCAGTAAGAGGAGAAAAATATCGAAAATTCATATCTTATCGACTGTATCCCCCCTTCAAATCATAAATATATTTTTTTGAAAATTTGTGAGACGAAATTTGTAAAAACGTCGTTCACTCATGAGTTTTCGATATTTTTAACAAGCGTCAATTAATTTAACAATTCTAATCTAGTCTTTTTACTGTACTGGTATGTTAAAGTCTTGACGATAAAATGCTGGTCGAGTTGTGAAATTTGGTGTCGAAAATTCGAAATCTCGATACGCCTACGAAAGCTTAATCAGGCTATGTACCTATGGTGGGCTTCCCATAAACTTTTTTTATAAAATGAATTTTATCTGCGTAGTAGTTTCGCGATGCAAATTTTAATTTTACTCAGGATGTAAAAAACAAACTATGTTTCTAAATAAATGGATGGTTTTGTTACTTGCGTGTGTGTTTTTTTTTTCATCTGTCATACCATAATACTACTATGTGATGGATATTATTATTATGTACAGCCAAGTATACTGTGCATTTATCTCCTGGAAAATGAAAAATGGTCGAACATGGACTTAAATTGCGACGTAGAGTAAAATGGGCTGCAGATTTGGATTCGGCGTGAAAAACTACGTACTGTGCACATGTATCCTGGTAATTTTCAAAAATTGTCAATTTTCGTAAAAATGGAAAGGTTAACCCCTTGGTGTTTTGATTTTTTTTCCAAAATTTTTTATCGAGATTAACGTCGATATGGGGATTTTTGAGTTTGCTGAACCCGAATCCGAAGTTCAATTTTGGCGGCGACTCTCGCCAAGCGAGATATGGACGAAAAAAATTGAAAAATGGTTGAAAATGGACTTAAATGGCGACGTAGAGTGAAATGGGCTGCAGATTCAAATTCGGCGTGAACTAAATTCGAAAATATTTGAAAATGGAGCATGTGGGAGGGTACTGGAATTAAATTCGAAAATGAAGCATGTGGGGGGGTACTGAAACTAAATTCAAAAATGAAGCATGTGGGGGGGTACTGTAACTAAATTCAAAAATGAAGCATGTGGGGGGGGTACTGTAACTAAATTCGAAAATATTTGAAAATGGAGCATGTGGGAGGGTACTGGAATTAAATTCGAAAATGCAGCATGTGGGGGGGTACTGTATCTAAATTCAAAAATGGAGCATGTGGGGGGGTACAGGAATTAAATTCGAAAATGAAGCATGTGGGGGGGTACTGTAACTAAATTCAAAAATGAAGCATGTGGGGGGGTACTGTAACTAAATTCAAAAATGAAGCATGTGGGGGGGTACTGTAACTAAATTCGAAAATATTTGAAAATGGAGCATGTGGGAGGGTACTGGAATTAAATTCGAAAATGAAGCATGTGGGGGGGTACTGTAACTAAATTCAAAAATGGAGCATGTGGGGGGGTACTGGTACTAAATTCGAAAATATGAAAATTCGAAAAAACTTGAAAATGGAGCATGTGGGGGGGTACTGCAACTAAATTCGAAAATGGAGCATGTGGGGGGGTACTGGTACTAAATTCGAAAATATGAAAATTCGAAAATACTTGAAAATGGAGCATGTTGGGGGGTACTGCAACTAAATTCGAAAATATTTGAAAATTCGAAAATACTTGAAAATGGAGCATGTGGGGGGGTACTGCAACTAAATTCGAAAATGGAGCATGTGGGGGGGTACTGGTACTAAATTCGAAAATATTTGAAAATAGAGCATGTGGTGTGGTACTGAAACTCAATTCAAAAATATTTGAAAAGGAAACACGTGGGGGGGGGTACGTGTTACTATATTCAATATTTGAAAAGGGAATACGTGGGGGGGTACGTGTTACTGAATTTGGAGGGAATACGTGGGGGAGTACGTGTTACTAAATTCAATATTTGAAAAAGGAATACGTGGGGGGGTACGTGTTACTGAATTTGAAGGGAATACGTGGGGGGGTACGTGTTACTAAATTTGAAGGGAATACGTAGGGGGGTACGTGTTACTAAATTTGAAGGGAATACGTGGGGGGGTACGTGTTACTAAATTCAAAAATATTTGAAAAAGGAATACGTGGGGGGTACGTGTTACTGAATTTAAAGAGAACATGTAGGGGGGTACGTGTTACTTAATTTAAAGGGAACACGTAGGGTGGTACGTGTTACTAAATTCAAAAATATTCGAAAAGGGAATACTCGGGGGGGGGGGTACTTGTTACTAATTTGAAAAGAATACGTAGGGGGATACGTGTGACTAAATTCAAAAAAAATGAGACATCCAGCCAAAAAATGAGACATCCAGCTAAAAAATGAGACATCCAGCCGAAAAATGAGACATAAAGCTGAAAAATGAGACATCTAGCCGAAAAATGAGACAGCTGGACGAAAAATGAGACATCCAGCCGAAAAATGAAACAGCCAGCCGAAAAATGAGACATCCAGCCGAAAAATGAAACAGCCAGCCGAAAAATGAGACATCCAGCCGAATAATAAACATCCAGCCAAAAAATGAGACATCCAGCCGAAAATTGAGACATCCAGCCGAGAAATGAGACAGCCAGCCGAAAAATGAGACATCCAGCCGAATAATAAACATCCAGCCAAAAAATGAGACATCCAGCCGAAAATTGAGACATCCAGCCGAGAAATGAGACAGCTGGACGAAAAATGAGACATCCAGCTGAAAAATGAGACATCCAGCCGAAAAATGAGACATCCAGCCGAAAAATGAGACAGCCAGCCGAAAAATGAGACATCCAGCCGAAAAATGAGACAGCTGGACGAAAAATGAGACATCCAGCCGAAAAATGAGACATCCAGCCGAATAATGAGACATCCAGCCGAAAATTGAGACATCCAGCCGAAAAATGAGACATCCAGCCGAAAAATGAGACATCCAGCCGAAAAATGAGACATCCAGCCGAAAATTGAGACATCCAGCCGAAAAATGAGACATCCAGCCGAAAAATGAGACATCCAGCCGAAACATGAGACAGCCAGCCGAAAAATGAGACATCCAGCCGAAAAATGAGACATCCAGCCGAAAAATGAGACAGCCAGCCGAAAAATGAGACATCCAGCCGAAAATTGAGACATCCGGCCGAAAAATGAGACAGCAGGCTAAAAAATGAGACATCCAGCCGAAAAATGAGACAGCTGGCTAAAAAATGAGACATCCAGCCGAATAATGAGACATCCAGCCGAAAAATTAGATAGCTGGACGAAAAATGAGACATCCAGCCGAAAAATGAGACATCCAGCCGAAAAATGAGACATCCAGCCGAATAATACACATCCAGCCGAAAAATGAGACATCCAGCCGAAAACTGAGACATCCAGCCGAAAATTGAGACATCCAGCCGAAAAATGAGACAGCTGGACGAAAAATGAGACATCCAGCCGAAAAATGAGACATCCAGCCGAATAATGAGACATCCAGCCGAAAAATGAGACAGCTGGACGAAAAATGAGACATCCAGCCTAAAAATGAGACATCCAGCCGAATAATGAGACATCCAGCCGAAAAATTAGATAGCTGGACGAAAAATGAGACATCCAGCCGAAAAATGAGACATCCAGCCGAAAAATGAGACATCCAGCCGAAAAATGAGACATCCAGCCGAAAAATGAGACAGCTGGACGAAAAATGAGACATCCAGCCGAAAAATGAGACATCCAGCCGAATAATGAGGCATCCAGCCGAAAACTGAGACATCCAGCCGAAAATTGAGACATCCAGCCGAAAAATGAGACAGCTGGACGAAAAATGAGACATCCAGCCGAAAAATGAGACATCCAGCCGAATAATGAGACATCCAGCCGAAAAATGAGACAGCTGGACGAAAAATGAGACATCCAGCCGAAAAATGAGACATCCAGCCGAATAATGAGACATCCAGCCGAAAAATGAGACATCCAGCCGAAAAATGAGACAGCTGGACGAAAAATGAGACATCCAGCCGAAAAATGAGACATCCAGCCGAATAATGAGACATCCAGCCGAAGAATTAGATAGCTGGACGAAAAATGAGACATCCAGCCGAAAAATGAGACATCCAGCCGAAAAATGAGACATCCAGCCGAAAAATGAGATAGCTGGACAAAAAATGAGACATCCAGCCGAAAATTGAGACATCCAGCCGAATAATGAGACATCCAGCCGAAAAATGAGACAGCTGGACGAAAAATGAGACATCCAGCCGAAAAATGAGATAGCTGGACGAAAAATAAGACATCCAGCCGAATAATGAGACATCCAGCCAAAAAATGAGACATCCAGCCGAATAATGAGACATCCAGCCGAAAAATGAGACATCCAGCCGAAAAATGAGACATCCAGCCGAAAAATGAGATAGCTGGACAAAAAATGAGACATCCAGCCGAAAATTGAGACATCCAGCCGAATAATGAGACATCCAGCCGAAAAATGAGACAGCTGGACGAAAAATGAGACATCCAGCCGAAAAATGAGATAGCTGGACGAAAAATAAGACATCCAGCCGAATAATGAGACATCCAGCCGAATAATGAGACATCCAGCCGAAAAATGAGACATCCAGCCGAAAAATGAGACATCCAGCCGAAAAATGAGATAGCTGGACGAAAAATAAGACATCCAGCCGAATAATGAGACATCCAGCCGAAAAATGAGACATCCAGCCGAAAAATGAGATAGCTGGACAAAAAATGAGACATCCAGCCGAAAATTGAGATAGCTGGACGAAAAATAAGATATCCAGCCGAATAATGAGACATCCAGCCGAAAAATGAGACATCCAGCCGAATAATGAGACATCCAGCCGAAAAATGAGACAGCTGGACGAAAAATGAGACATCCAGCCGAAAAATGAGATAGCTGGACAAAAAATGAGACATCCAGCCGAAAATTGAGATAGCTGGACGAAAAATAAGACATCCAGCCGAATAATGAGACATCCAGCCGAAAAATGAGACATCCAGCCGAATAATGAGACAGCTGGACGAAAAATGAGACATCCAGCCGAAAAATGAGACATCCAGCCGAAAAATGAGACATCCAGCCGAAAAATGAGACAGCTGGACGAAAAATGAGACATCCAGCCGAAAAATGAGACATCCAGCCGAATAATGAGACATCCAGCCGAAAAATGAGACATCCAGCCGAAAAATGAGACAGCTGGACGAAAAATGAGACATCCAGCCGAAAAATGAGACATCCAGCCGAATAATGAGATATCCAGCCGAAGAATTAGATAGCTGGACGAAAAATGAGACATCCAGCCGAAAAATGAGACATCCAGCCGAAAAATGAGACATCCAGCCGAAAAATGAGACATCCAGCCGAATAATACACATCCAGCCGAAAAATGAGACATCCAGCCGAAAACTGAGACATCCAGCCGAAAATTGAGACATCCAGCCGAAAAATGAGACAGCTGGACGAAAAATGAGACATCCAGCCGAAAAATGAGACATCCAGCCGAATAATGAGACATCCAGCCGAAAAATGAGACAGCTGGACGAAAAATGAGACATCCAGCCGAAAAATGAGACATCCAGCCGAATAATGAGACATCCAGCCGAAAAATTAGATAGCTGGACGAAAAATGAGACATCCAGCCGAAAAATGAGACATCCAGCCGAAAAATGAGACATCCAGCTGAAAAATGAGACATCCAGCCGAAAAATGAGACAGCTGGACGAAAAATGAGACATCCAGCCGAAAAATGAGACATCCAGCCGAATAATGAGGCATCCAGCCGAAAACTGAGACATCCAGCCGAAAATTGAGACATCCAGCCGAAAAATGAGACAGCTGGACGAAAAATGAGACATCCAGCCGAAAAATGAGACATCCAGCCGAATAATGAGACATCCAGCCGAAAAATGAGACAGCTGGACGAAAAATGAGACATCCAGCCGAAAAATGAGACATCCAGCCGAATAATGAGACATCCAGCCGAAAAATGAGACATCCAGCCGAAAAATGAGACAGCTGGACGAAAAATGAGACATCCAGCCGAAAAATGAGACATCCAGCCGAATAATGAGACATCCAGCCGAAGAATTAGATAGCTGGACGAAAAATGAGACATCCAGCCGAAAAATGAGACATCCAGCCGAAAAATGAGACATCCAGCCGAAAAATGAGATAGCTTGACAAAAAATGAGACATCCAGCCGAAAATTGAGACATCCAGCCGAATAATGAGACATCCAGCCGAAAAATGAGACAGCTGGACGAAAAATGAGACATCCAGCCGAAAAATGAGATAGCTGGACGAAAAATAAGACATCCAGCCGAATAATGAGACATCCAGCCAAAAAATGAGACATCCAGCCGAATAATGAGACATCCAGCCGAAAAATGAGACATCCAGCCGAAAAATGAGACATCCAGCCGAAAAATGAGATAGCTGGACAAAAAATGAGACATCCAGCCGAAAATTGAGACATCCAGCCGAATAATGAGACATCCAGCCGAAAAATGAGACAGCTGGACGAAAAATGAGACATCCAGCCGAAAAATGAGACATCCAGCCGAAAAATGAGACATCCAGCCGAATAATGAGACATCCAGCCGAAAAATGAGACATCCAGCCGAAAAATGAGACATCCAGCCGAAAAATGAGATAGCTGGACGAAAAATAAGACATCCAGCCGAATAATGAGACATCCAGCCGAAAAATGAGACATCCAGCCGAATAATGAGACATCCAGCCGAAAAATGAGACATCCAGCCGAATAATGAGACATCCAGCCGAATAATGAGACATCCAGCCGAAAAATGAGACATCCAGCCGAAAAATGAGATAGCTGGACAAAAAATGAGACATCCAGCCGAAAATTGAGATAGCTGGACGAAAAATAAGATATCCAGCCGAATAATGAGACATCCAGCCGAAAAATGAGACATCCAGCCGAATAATGAGACATCCAGCCGAAAAATGAGACAGCTGGACGAAAAATGAGACATCCAGCCGAAAAATGAGATAGCTGGACAAAAAATGAGACATCCAGCCGAAAATTGAGATAGCTGGACGAAAAATAAGACATCCAGCCGAATAATGAGACATCCAGCCGAAAAATGAGACATCCAGCCGAATAATGAGACATCCAGCCGAAAAATGAGACAGCTGGACGAAAAATGAGACATCCAGCCGAAAAATGAGACATCCAGCCGAAAAATGAGACATCCAGCCGAAAAATGAGACAGCTGGACGAAAAATAAGACATCCAGCCGAATAATGAGACATCCAGCCGAAAAAGGAGACATCCAGCCGAATAATGAGACATCCAGCCGAAAAATGAGACATCCAGCCGAAAAATGAGACATCCAGCCGAAAAATGAGATAGCTGGACGAAAAATAAGACATCCAGCCGAATAATGAGACATCCAGCCGAAAAATGAGACATCCAGCCGAAAAATGAGATAGCTGGACAAAAAATGAGACATCCAACCGAAAATTGAGACATCCAGCCGAATAATGAGACAGCTGGACGAAAAATGAGACATCCAGCCGAAAAATGAGATAGCTGGACAAAAAATGAGACATCCAGCCGAAAATTGAGATAGCTGGACGAAAAATAAGACATCCAGCCGAATAATGAGACATCCAGCCGAAAAATGAGACATCCAGCCGAATAATGAGACATCCAGCCGAAAAATGAGACAGCTGGACGAAAAATGAGACATCCAGCCGAAAAATGAGACATCCAGCCGAAAAATGAGACATCCAGCCGAAAAATGAGACAGCTGGACGAAAAATGAGACATCCAGCCGAAAAATGAGACATCCAGCCGAATAATGAGACATCCAGCCGAAAAATGGGACATCCAGCCGAAAAATGAGACAGCTGGACGAAAAATGAGACATCCAGCCGAAAAATGAGACATCCAGCCGAAAAATGAGACATCCAGCCGAAAATTGAGACATCCAGCCGAATAATGAGACATCCAGCCGAAAAATGAGACAGCTGGACGAAAAATGAGACATCCAGCCGAAAAATGAGACATCCAGCCGAAAAATGAGACATCCAGCCGAAAAATGAGATAGCTGGACGAAAAATAAGACATCCAGCCGAATAATGAGACATCCAGCCGAAAAATGAGATAGCTGGACGAAAAATAAGACATCCAGCCGAATAATGAGACATCCAGCCGAAAAATGAGACATCCAGCCGAAAAATGAGATAGCTGGACAAAAAATGAGACATCCAACCGAAAATTGAGACATCCAGCCGAATAATGAGACAGCTGGACGAAAAATGAGACATCCAGCCGAAAAATGAGACATCCAGCTGAAAATTGAGACATCCAGCCCCTCTCCCACGTTCTCGATGTTTGACAATTTGCGAATTTGGTTCACGTGTTCCTAAACGTGCTCCATTTTCGAGAATTTCTGAACTTCCTCCACATACAGCTATACGTGTTAACATATTCAAAAATGAATCTATGAAATTCAGAATGTTGATTAATTATGGCACCTGAAATCTGAAAACTTTAAAGGGAAATATCAGTCTCCACCTTTCCTCATAGATGAGTATAGAGGGCCTTGAGATAAAATTTGAAAACGGAGCATGTGGGGGGGTACTGCAACTAAATTCGAAAATGGAGCATGTGGAGGGGTACTGCAACTAAATTCGAAAATGGAGCATGTGGGGGGGTACTGGTACTAAATTCGAAAATATGAAAATTCGAAAATACTTGAAAATGGAGCATGTGGGGGGGTACTGCAACTAAATTCGAAAATATTTGAAAATTCGAAAATACTTGAAAATGGAGCATGTGGGGGGGTACTGCAACTAAATTCGAAAATGGAGCATGTGGGGGGGTACTGGTACTAAATTCGAAAATATGAAAATTCGAAAATACTTGAAAATGGAGCATGTGGGGGGGTACTGCAACTAAATTCGAAAATATTTGAAAATTCGAAAATACTTGAAAATGGAGCATGTGGGGGGGTACTGCAACTAAATTCGAAAATGGAGCATGTGGGGGGGGTACTGTAACTAAATTCAAAAATGATGCATGTGGGGGGGTACTGGAACTAAATTCGAAAATATTTGAAAATGGAGCATGTGGGGGGGGGGGGGTACTGTAACTAAATTCAAAAATGGAGCATGTGGGGGGGTACTGGAATTAAATTCGAAAATGAAGCATGTGGGGGAGTACTGTAACTAAATTCAAAAATATTTGAAAATGGAGCATGTGGGGGGGTACGGTAACTAAATTCTAAAATGGAGCATGTGGGGGGGTACTGGTACTAAATTCGAAAATATGAAAATTCGAAAATATTTGAAAATGGAGCATGTGGGGGGGGTACTGTAACTAAATTCAAAAATGGAGCATGTGGGGGGGTACTGGAATTAAATTCGAAAATGAAGCATGTGGGGGGGGTACTGTAACTAAATTCAAAAATTGAGCATGTGGGGGGGTACTGGAATTAAATTTGAAAATGAAGCATGTGGGAGGGTACTGGAATTAAATTCGAAAATGAAGCATGTGGGGGGGTACTGGAACTAAATTCGAAAATATTTGAAAAGGGCACACGTAGGGGCGTACGTGTTACTAAATTCGATATTTGAAAAGGGAACACGTGGGGGGGTACGTGTTACTAAATTCGATATTTAAAAAAGGAATACGTGCGGGGGTACGTGTTACTAAATTCGATATTTGAAAAGGGAACATGCGGGGGAGTACGTGTTACTAAATTCGATATTCGAAAAGGGGGATACGTGGGGGGGTACGTGTTACTAAATTCGATATTCGAAAAGGGAATACGTGGGGGGGTACGTGTTACTAAATTCGATATTTGAAAAGGGAACACATGAGGGGGTACGTGTTACTGAATTCGATATTTGAAAAGTGAACACGTGGGGGGGTACGTGTTACTAAATTCGATATTTGAAAAGGGTACACATGAGGGGGTACGTGTTACTAAATTCGATATTCGAAAAGGGGATACGTGGGGGGGTACGTGTTACTAAATTCTATATTCGAAAAGGGAATACGTGGGGGGGTACGTGTTACTGAATTCGATATTTGAAAAAGGAACACGTGGGGGGGTACGTGTTACTAAATTCGATATTCGAAAAGGGGATACGTGGGGGGGTACGTGTTACTAAATTCGATATTCGAAAAGGGAATGCGTGTGGGGGTACGTGTTACTAAATTCGATATTTGAAAAGGGAATACGTGGGGGGGTACGTGTTACTGAATTCGATATTTGAAAAGGGAACACGTGGGGGGGTACGTGTTACTAAATTCTATATTCGAAAAGGGAATACGTGGGGGGGTACGTGTTACTGAATTCGATATTTGAAAAAGGAACACGTGGGGGGGTACGTGTTACTAAATTCTATATTCGAAAAGGGAATACGTGGGGGGGTACGTGTTACTGAATTCGATATTTGAAAAAGGAACACGTGGGGGGGTACGTGTTACTAAATTCTATATTCGAAAAGGGAATACGTGGGGGGGTACGTGTTACTGAATTCGATATTTGAAAAAGGAACACGTGGGGGGGTACGTGTTACTAAATTCGATATTTGAAAAAGGAACACGTGTGGGGGTACGTGTTACGAAATTCTATATTCGAAAAGGGAATACGTGGGGGGGTACGTGTTACTGAATTCGATATTTGAAAAAGGAACACGTGGGGGGGTACGTGTTACTAAATTCTATATTCGAAAAGGGAATACGTGGGGGGGTACGTGTTACTGAATTCGATATTTGAAAAAGGAACACGTGGGGGGGTACGTGTTACTAAATTCGATATTTGAAAAGGGAATACGTGGGGGGGTACGTGTTACTGAATTTGATATTTGAAAAGGGAACACCAGGGGGGGTACGTGTTACTAAATTCGATATTTGAAAAGGGAATACGTGGGGTGGTACGTGTTACTGAATTCGATATTTGAAAAGGGAACACGTGGGGGGGTACGTGTTACTAAATTCTATATTCGAAAAGGGAATACGTGGGGGGGTACGTGTTACTGAATTCGATATTTGAAAAAGGAACACGTGGGGGGGTACGTGTTACTAAATTCGCTATTTGAAAAGGGAATACGTGGGGGGGGGGGAAGTACGTGAACTAAATTCAAAAATATTTAAAATGGGAACACGTGGAGGGTGGGTACGTGAACTAAATTCGAAAATGGAGCACATAATATAATACTCTTTCCTAAGGAACCTACCACCCAAATTTCAGCCCGATCCGTGCAGTCTGAAATGTCAGCTTGTTTTCGGAGGTTCTAGCAGATTTCCAGCCATTGCAAGTACTACCTTTAAAATGTTGGCTACTACCCCCTTTTTCAACTTTTCTGACAGCTACATATAGATGTAATTTTTTTTCCCTGGACTACACGTAATTTTTGCATTTTCCTGTGAACGTTATTCAATTATTTTCGTCATGCGTCTATACATTTCAGTATTTACAGAGTACTATCCAAGTATCATCAAAACACATACACGAAAATGCTTTTTAAGCAGAAGAAATACATTGAAAAAAGTTTTCAAGTAAATTGTTTTATTGCCATGGGCACTCCACTTTACTGTTTTTCAAGTCCAAGTATCCAATTTCTTTCTCCTGCACACTCCAGATTGTAACACAAGATCTATTTTCTGTTCGATTTTGTAGTTAAATACATGTAAAAGCATTTAAAAAAGAATTGCAGTATTTAGACCCACACATTGAAAAACAAAAAATTCAATCGAAACTAATTTATTAAAGGTTAGAGCGAGCATTGTCACTCGTAATCATTTTTCAGTCCATTAAAGTATGTATTCCTAATGAAATATTACAATAGTTTTAGAATAAAAAGCTCTCAAATGTCTCACAAACTAGGTACGGTGCAAAAACGTAAGATTAACATCTTTTAGTGCGAATAGTCTCACATAATTTTCTTTTAATCAATTCAACATTGGCGAAACTCGTAAAAATATAATGCCAAGACGAGAAACATCAGATGTTGTTTCACATATTAACGTATTTTAGAAAATAATTGTAAATAAAAATGGAGCGATCTTACTGAATAACGAAGAAAAAACATCACAATTTTATACGCACGGTAAAGGTTACTAAAAAAAAGGGGGGAAAGAATACATGCACAATTACAGCGTATAAGTAAATATCACAAACCTCAACACGAAAAAAAAAAACAAATTACGAAAAATGATTAAGGTTGCTTTAAATATTTAGAAACGCTAATTGACAACTGAGACGGAATGTATCACAAAAATTAATACTTCGCATTTACATATAACTTCGAGAACGAATTACACGGTAGGCACATCATATTTTAAAAACAAATACGAAAGCAAAATGTGAAATAATGCAGCCATGACCAGAGAACAGCGAGAATGTCACAAAACAACGTCCACATGGTCCATACGAATAAAAAAATCGAATTTCAAAGCGCAGGTGGACGAAGGAAAAGATACTAAATTCAATCTGGAAGTTTCGGATGTAATTTTCTAGCTGTATGACGTAAAGTCATGAACTTCTGTTTGATAATTTTACTCGGAGAGTGTTTATCGCCATCATCCGGCTCTTTATGTTTTTCTTTCTTGCTTTTCTTTTTCTTTTCTTTAGATCTTTGATCTTTTTTTGATTTTGGCTCTGAAAAAACAAAACAAAACCGTATTATGTATTTACAAGCTACAGAAATTTTCGAAAGTTCCTCGAAAACTTAAATCATAATTCAATAGAGTAATAAAATTTAAATTATAATCCGATGAAATAAGATTCTTTCGAAATAATTAGACCTCCTTTATTGACCAGATTAATGCCAATTTCAATACAGGAATTTTTCAATCCGATTCTTCGATGAATGTTTCAATCTTTATTGAAATTGCCAATTTTGAGAAATGTAATATTCTATTGATGTCGAAGTCCTCCATAGGAGTGTGGTCAATCTCAATGAAGTAGACATTAACGTATCGAAATATGAAAATGTCTAGAAATGTCCATGCTATGTGGCTTGTCAACAGGGTACGTCCAACCAAAGACCAAAGAACTGAGCAACTCGACGCGTTAACCAACAACTGACATTTTTTTAAATCGAATTTTCGTAGATCACAGCGAATAATATTAAAAACGCGTAACTTTATGAAAAACATAAGTACGAAACTTCAAAGCTCCTATCTACTCCTCCTTCTCCCTGTTGTACACTAAACAAATGTCGAATGTAAAATTTTGAAAAATGCAGTTGGTTGATGATTGCGTTGAGGGTTTCAGGTAGTTTGATGTGAGAAAACAGAAACAGAAGAAAACACGCTTCTAAATATTAATATCAAGTCTGAAGTATAATCATTATAATGACATTCTACAAAATCGGATTTTTTAAAGAAACTGAAATTTCTCTTTCAGACATCACATACTACTCGTACGAATAAAAAGAGAAAAAGCAAAATTAAAGACTTAAAGACCACTCCAATTTAAAAAAAACATGCTCCGTATGAGAAGTAGAACAACTACTCAAACATGATTACGCGTAACTATGATTTCATGCAATAAATCGTCATAACGAATGCAAAAAAAGTTAATTCAATTTGGAAAACATCTCCTTCAGCTGAATATATCGCATTTGATTCGTGAAAAGCTTGTGAAAGCTCAAATTTTCAATCCAACAATAACCGTTAGCATGAAATTATTGGAAGAAAGCGATGTGTACATTTTGCTGAAATGAATAATAGCAAACTGAAGACAGTGGTTAAAAATTTTGGGAGTCGTCATTGCCTTAAATAATTTCATTTACTTAGGTTTCAGCGTTCAGTAGCTGAATAAACGGAAACAAAATAATTAAGAAAATTTTGTTATACTTCAAAAAAAAAAAAAAAAAAAAAAAAAAAAAAAAAAACCGCATGAAAGTATACTTTTCAACATTAATTGATATTTTCTAAATGCCTGACAAACGATCATTTAAACAAAAGCAGAAAATGTGAGCGATTTTCAATTCCAAATTTAGTATAATTATAACGGAAGATGATTAGACGAACTTCCAGGTATCGACATTTAATTAATTTGTTTCGCCGAGTCCAAAAAAAAAAAAAAAAAAAAAAAACTAAGATCGAAATAGGAGTATCATGAAAACGATAATAGTAATTAGACTACATTATAATAAAAAATCAGAGAATAAAGATCAATAACACGCGTTACAAAACAATGACGTACTCCCTGAAAATGTTTCATAGCAAATAAGAGTTAAAAATGAATGAAGAGCAAAAAATTGAAAAAAAAGAACACCTTAAACGTGCCATTTAGAAGATATAGGTTATCACAACGATATGCGATGAATAAACTTGGAATTTTTTGTGAAGATACCTAGTTGAGTTGTCACACTTTGATCTTCGACGGTTTCACGTAAACGATCTTTGTCCATGAGATCGATAATTTCATTACGTTTCTCGACGACCTCCACCAACCTGCAAAAACAGGTAGAGAAAAATATAATCGATCAATTTTTTGGCACACAGAAAATGCCGAACGAAGACATATACCGCGTATAAAATAATGCGATGCGAACATCTTACAGGTACAAAATGCAACAACATGAAATTATCAGAGAAAAATGCGTATGTTCAATCTAGAAAGGATGAAACACATTGAAATGAATGAATAATATGAACGAGCAATTTTTTCAAATTCGACAAAGTGGCTGGAAATTCGTATGAGAAAGTCAATAGCGCTTTATCGATGTAAGAAATTCAAATGAATATTCACGGTAGCATTGGTCGTGAAAAATACTACTGATTTCTTATTAATCTTGGAGTAAATGTAAATAATGAATGATTGAAAAATTCAATATTTTCTCGATACTCCGCATACTAGAGAAAGAGCACTCCAGATAAAAGAGCAACTTCAGTCCCGATTATTAAATTACTTTCAGTTTTTGCAATCTAATATAATGATCAAGCCCGTCACACATTTTATCTAAGCTCGAAGTAATAATCCGGCTGCGGTTATGTTTTGATCTGAGATTTACAATGAAAAATAATACACTTTGGAAAATTAATCTACATATATTTTTTACTTGGTGCTTTGCTCAGAAATGAGATGAACCCAGCGTTGCTAACCCAAATTGTTAGAAATCCCTGCTTCGAGCCAAAAAGTTCCTGGAAGTGAAAAAAATTCCTAAAACCGGTTTTTCGTTGAAAATTAGGATTTTAGCGTCTAAAAAAAAAAAGTAATGGACTGTAGAATTTTTATCGGAAAATCTTAATTTTAAAACACAATTGGATAAAATACCAAATAATATCATCTCTTATTTCAATAAGACTTGGAAGATTGAGACAAAATCCTTAAAACCTCTGAAAAAAAAACACTAGAATTTCGAAAGATCCATGAAATTCTTGAAAATCCAAAAAACTCCTAAAACCCCTGAAATTAAAGCAAATCCCCGATATTTCTCGAGACAGTAAAAAATCCGTGGTTTCAGGTATGAATCCTTGCAGTTTAGGAAAATTAAACTGTGTTTTCTTCGTGGGAAATTTGATTTGATAAAATGACGGGCCATCGTAGAAGAATCGGGGGTTACTTTTTTATTATTATGATAAATTCTATAAACAACAATTGAAAACGGAATAGGAGTAATGACGAACCAAACTAGGACTTATAAAAAAAACGATTAATAAATGTTCACTCTAAATACCCCACCATTATCATGTCCTCAATTTCAAAATTATTTTACTAAAACGTAAATAAATCGAATTTCTCCACTGAGGTTTGATATAGGGGCTGAGACTCGGTGAACTATCGCAAAACACGAAAGTTTACTTCCTTTATGCCCCATAAGCATAATAACACATGGTCAACCAATATAATCTCAATTCTCTTTTATTTTTCTTGCAGCAGTTACCCTTCAATTATTTAATTATTTATCAACTTAATTATTTTTGATTTCGGTTTTATTTTTTTTTCTTCTTTTTTATACTACTTTATTTAGTCTTTATTTTGTAATTGCTCATTGTTTATACAAACCTTTGAAAATTTAATTACTGCTAACGGACAAGTTTCTTAAAAACCCGTGAAATACTACCCACACGAAAATTACAGTTTAGGGGAGGATACAGAACCTGTTTTTATCATGCTTTTTCGACACTTTACATGTTCCTTTTTCTCAGAGCCTATTATAGCTAGAGAGCTGAAATTTTAATCGCTTCTTCACCCAACCTTAGAGTACAGTTCTACACAGGGATATTAAATTCTGTAGCCACTTTTTGAGTATTCCCTTCAAATAATACGTTTTTATGGATATAAAAAAACATACAGCACCTTGCAATCGTGCTAAGTAAAAAAGCCTGTCTGTAGAGTACAACTGTGGGAAAAAAAAAAAATCAACCCAATTGAAGCAATCAATCCTCGGAAGAAAGAACATGAGTGTGGAAAAAGTATGTTCTAAAAAAACAACCCTCCAGTTATAAGATTAATTTTCCCTTATTGTTGAAAATATAGCACAAGTAATGAGAACTAGCCTGATAATACGATTAATCTGCATATTTTTCAAATGTCCAAGTTCTTAAACAGCATTGATATGAATTTTGATTCGTTTTGAATAGTTGAGTATTGTACCTTTTTTCAAATACGTGCGGTTTTTTAAGAATTTCTTTCCCTACAAAATCACAAATTTCAGACACTAAAAAAAGAAATCAATGACAAATTATGACATAATTTTGAAGAGAAAATAATAAATAATCAAAAATAGTAGAAAATTCAAAATTCGATTTTTTTTTACCAAAATAGATCTGTATCCTACCTTAATGCCCGCAGGGGCAGCTATGTAATCATTGTTAAAAAAATAAAAATTATGATAAATTCGATAAACAACAATTGAAAACGGAATAAAAGTAATGACAAACCAAATAAAAAAATGATTAATAAATGTTCGCTCTACAAGTACATACCCCACCATCATCATGTCCTCAATTTCAAAATTATTCTACTAAAACGTAAATAAATCGAATTTCTCCACTGAGGTTTGATATAGGGGCTGAGACTCGGTGAACTATCGCAAAACACGAAAGTTTACTTCCTTTGTGCCCCATAAGCATAATAACACAAGGTCGACATAATTATATGAAATTTACTTACCGCTTAAGTAAAACCTCTTCGCTAGCTTTATCCGTGTCAGTTTTATTACTCTCTGGTCGCAGCATTAAACATCTGATTTGATATTCGATATCCGCCTGCTCCACTTCTAAACTATGCATTTTTCTCCTGCGAAGATCATAAATTACATAACGATTATTATCGAATTGATTGGCATTTTTAACAAAAGAAAAGACGAACAAAATTAGAAAACGTACATATTTACAAGCTCCGACCGTCGTCTAAATAATTCATTTTTTTCATTGACTAATTCAAAAAGCTGGACAACCATTTCTTCAACAGCTGATGATTCGGCAGATTCTACAACACAAAGTTGGTACAACTCGATAATTATTATTTTTTTTGAATTCAATAGACGTTGGCTATAAAAATATTTGAAATAATTATTGAAAAATAAAATTTGACGTAAAAGAACAAGATCAAAGTTTTACCCACGATGAATAGAGAAAATTTACTCGTAAGTAGAACCCAGGGAAATAATGTAATAAAAATTTAGCGTAAATAAATGGTAGAAAGTGTCACATTGTTGAAAAAAAATAATTAATTGTTGACACTAAATTCAAAAGTAATTTCAATTTCTTTCGATTTTCTTTTCTTTTAAAATATTTTTAGTTTTTCAAGTAAATTTCATTAAATTTCTTGAAATGCAGAACTTTTTCAAATTGCATATTGCGTCAACATGTTTTATATAAAACAAAAAATTCACTTGAAAAATTCAAGAACGGACAAAATTAAAAACAACAAATTTACCAAAGGTCAAACCTCGAATTATAATGTAAAGAATCATTGAACGATACAAGAGAACAAATTGACTAGTTGAAGTAAATTAAGCGTATTCCAACGAGTCAATTCATGGTTGATGGAAAAATTACTTCTTTATCAGAATTTAAAAAAAAAAAAAGAAGAAAAAAAATTCATATTTTTCTCTAAGGAGGACACAACTTCATGCATATCTGACTGTAGGAAATAAATATAACCAACCTAATTCCGTTTTAACACGGATCTTTTCTTCCAACTGCGTTGTCTGTCTTTCAAGTTCTTGGTATCGAATTTCGATATCATCCAATTCCACTTTGATGTCTTCTAAAGGCATTTCTTTGACGGGCCTTCTCAAAGGTGCTGGCCGAGCAGGAGCCGGACGCTTTTTATTTTTCCACTGACCAACAACTTTTTTATTGACGCCATCTTTTAAATCGTTGGCAGAAACATTTGAATCTAAAAAATTACAATTATTATTTTTCCAACATTATTCGTTCATGGATTTTATAACAAAACCAATTTTTAGGATTCAAAAATTAAGAAGTGAAATAATGGAAAATTTATAACGGCAATAAATGGATTCGGTGAAATTACGAATTCATTAGCGCCAGAAAGATGCATTCTGATGAATATAATAATTCGGGGACCCATTTTCCCTCCAAACCAAATCGTATCTTCTAAGCTAATCAATATGAGTGCAGAGGTGAAGAATAAGTAACAAAAATAGACCTTCAAAATATACTTCGTACCTAATCAATAATGGGAAAAGAAGGTCAAATGAAATTATTTGTTACCTTCGACATGTCACACACGTACTACTGTAAATAAATGAGGTTCAACTCACCATTAAGACTTATTTTGGCGGCGTCGATTATCTTCATTTGTTCGTGATTCGAATTTTTAATCTGCTCATCTTTGGTAACCTGTAATCAAATAATTAAGTCAATCATTCGAGCAAAATAGGTGAAACATTTTCATCGCATTAATTATATTTTTTATGTAGCATTGTATGTGAGAAAAAACAAATGTAGAATCTGAAAAAGCTGTCAATTTTTCAAATAAATACTTCCGTTGAATGATTAATTTGTAAATACATGTATAATTTATTCGTTTAAAAAATTAATCGTGAAATAACTTGAATGCAATACTTACTAAAAAATCAACTTTACAAAATGCAAAGAAAATATGAGCTGTATTATTGCTTAATGACTGCAGTGTTTCTTAGACAAACCATTCACGTACTTTGAACTTTTTATCAATATTAGGGAAGAGACATCTTTCTACAATATTGGTCTTAATATGTTGGGATCAAAACTACGTGGCTGAGAACCAGAAAGATCCAAGTTCAAATTTAGTGATACGGAGACTCGACTAAGTATTGCAAAATCAATAAAATAAAATCAAGAAAGTAAAATTATTTCTTAATCAGCTTTAGAAAACACCTGATCAATACTTCGAAAATGGAAAAAAAAAAAAACGCTTTACAACTTAAAACAACTCGCAAAACAGTTTTCACGAAACTTGCCTTTGCATTAAATAGAGAAATAAAAAT
Organism: Parthenolecanium corni; assembly: GCA_038050395.1. Lineage (NCBI taxonomy): Eukaryota > Metazoa > Arthropoda > Insecta > Hemiptera > Coccidae > Parthenolecanium > Parthenolecanium corni. Next base: position 1,506,054 of record JBBCAQ010000034.1, on the reverse strand, counting down.
TCGCAGAACTATTATTCAAAGGGTCTATAATTTCATTCTATTTCTTCACGCAGTTTGTATCATTCTAGCAATGATCCGAGTTTATTGATCGCAAAAAACTCTTTCCAAAGTCGTCCAAGTTGTGAATTAACTTGAATGTTTAGATAAAGTTAACATCAAGGTTTGATCCCCCTCTTCGGACAATGATTTACGTACCTACTATTCGGAACTCAACAGTCTGTCACGACCAGCCTTGTAGTTGAAGGGTATCCTAGTAGCGTGACTAAGTACTGTGGTCAAAATTCAAATAATAGCGAATAGCGATAGCGTACCTAGTCTTACATAAAATAGGACGAAAATTTCCAAATTGAAGTTTCGCTTTTGTTTTTTCTTTTTTGAAAACAAAAGAAAGAAAAAATCATTTACCGAACGATTAGCATTAGTTTGTAACGGCGGAGGCGGTGGAGCTGGCTTCTTTTTACGTGGCGTAGAATTTATCGAATTGGAGGACCGATGAAAACTGAGCTCTGCCGAATCTGTGGATAATTTACGACACGAAGAGGCCGGAGAGATTTCATTGGATGAATAACCGGTTGTGACACGCGGTCGTGGACGTGGACTCGGTTGCGGAGATGTACTCGCAATAGGCTTCTTCACAGTCCTGCAACATACATTCAGAAATTAATGAAATAAATTTGACAAAATAGTACATCGCATCATTTTCTATGAAATAAATAAAAACCACTCGAGTCGGTGATGCTACAAACTCGAAAGGAATGAAAATAATTGATTTGGAACATATTATGAATTTACGAAGCGTACGTCTATAGCTTTAAATTTCTATCGATGGACAGCCCAATATTTTTCCTAAAATTTCAAGATGAAAAATTGGCGATAAGATTTTTGAAAGAAAATATTTTGTTACGCTGCTCTAGAACATAGCATTTTATATCATTACTAACTGATTGGTAGAAATAAAACTTACAATATCTTATTCTATTTCGACAATGTATTTTCATTTAAGAAAATTGAAGTAAAATTGGAATTTGAATGAAATTATAAAACTTTTGGAGATTTTCAATGATTCAGAATTACCGATTGAACAACAAAACAGATACAATATGATTTTAATTTATAATATTAAATAGCTGCGCAAGGATTTCCCTTACTAAAATTTTGATTTTTTCCATATTTGACGAAAATTTATAATTCAGATATTTTTACAAAAAGGCAGATAAACTGAAATCAGTTGAAAACCCCGACTATTATCATCAACTGATAATCGGATAATCCATCAAATAAAATAACCACGTCATAATTATGTTTTCTAGTAATTCGCGAACATCAAAGACGCGATTTCAAGGAAATTCGAAAATTTTCATTTCTCATTCGACAACGACAAATAATCCGATAAACGATTTCCTTTCTGCATTAATCCGAGTTAATCATTCAAAAAAAAAAAAAAAAACCACGGATTTTTTGGAATTATCAAGTACACAATAATTATCGCGATGACCCGACGAAAATATTACCAAAGTACCATCATAAGTAACAGTTACACAAATGCAGCAATCAAAAACCCGGCTAAGTTTTAAACTTGCCAAGTATCAAAAATATTATCACCTTTTTTCTTGTACTCAAATGACGTTTAGAAGTCTGATAATGCTAAATCAGCCAAAAAAAAAATTATGTTAATTTTCTCAAAGTAACTTTTGGACTCGGGTCAAGAAAATCTCCTTTTCATTCCAATATTTGGTCAAAAAAATATATAGCTGCTTGTGCGGATAGTGTAGCATAGCTACATAGTTTCAATTCTGATACGTGTATCGAACGTGCGAGTAAAATGGACCCGTGGACAAGTCATTGTCGTCTACTTTTTATCCAAGTTCCTGCAACTCGCACGTCCTCCTTCGATTCCATATCCATAGATATATCTGACTCATTGTGCTCACGCCCAAGATTTTACAGCAAACATGACACTGACAGTATGTGTATGACGATGACCGCCCGATTTCTGCATCGAACTCGCTTTCGCATTTCCCCCTTCTCGAATTTCTTGGCATTTGTCATCGCCTCGCCTTTCCCCGCAAAATAGTGTAATCTCGAAAGCACCAGTTCACCTTGGAGAGTGGAGACTGGGCCCGTGAACCAAATCGTTTCTTGTAAAATGTTGACTGCGAAAGGTTTATGTAGAATTTACTTTGTGGCATGGGTACAAAATCGATAGAGAAAACTACCGTGGCAACAATCTGAGATTTAGCAAGCCAACGATCAAAACGAAACGAGTCGAGAACTTTCGGTGTTTCTGTTCAAATTACAACTTCTAAAAGAACACCAATAAAACAACAAAAAAAAAACTAATAGTCCAGATATTTTTCAACGGTAAAGATAAGAAAAACCTCCACACAAACGCAACAAAATCGAAGGTCTTTAGAGGCTAGTCTCTAGAGCGAAAAAAAAAATCATATTTTCTACTTTTGCGTAAAAATGAACTTGCAAAGAAAGCTTCACATGCACAGCAGTAGTAAAGGGCGATTGAAAATGAGTCAGTTGAAGTGTTTTGAACGTGTTTCAATATTTAGTGCTGCATAAAATCTTATAATCGAGACAGGAAAAATAAAAATAGAAAAACTTTCAACGTGTAGATGACGCTTTTTTGCTTTCGACCATCGGTGCGACTTCTTTCGTTTGATATGAGACTAACCAATAAATAATATTATATCACGTTTTATATAAGTATACATAGAGATGCAATGATAAAACAATACCAATCTGCGATTTGGAAAATCCCGCGCGAAAATGTAACCACATCTAATTAGCATAAAATAATGAGTTATTGGCACTGGTATTTTTGAACTGCGTTAATCGAAGTACATTTCTACAAGTTTCATCTAATAATCAGGACCTTATACCCGATCGAAAATTTCGAGTTGAGCAATTCCAATTAATCGAAAGATATTATAAACCTACACGAATTATATTATAAATTGCTATTAAATAAATAAAAAAAAGAAACGATACTGAAAAGTCAAATTGGAAAACTTTTGAAAGATTATGGAAGATAATTAGCACAGAAAACATATTATTGTCATCCACACGTGACGATAATAAACGAAACAGTATAATAACAAGGTCGATATTTTGATAATGCAAATCAACATTTTAAAGGTTGAACTGAGAGATAAGCATGCATTTCTTTCTAATGGTTCATAGCTTCATAAATCATACTAATGCAACCGTGAAAATATTCATTTCTAATAATGTTCGTAAGTGTTCCTAAGTGACTTGAAATTTCAATGCAGAAACAAACCAACGGAGACTGGAAAAGGGAAAAATTTACAACAAAATATTATTTCACGTTCAAATTTTCAAGAATCAAAAAACTCTACAATAAATTAATCCCGCCGAGTACATAAATCGTCAGAAATAAAAATGCGCAGTACCCGAAGACATGAACTCAATCAGCCTTCGGGTCAATTCTGCCCCAACAGATTTCTTTTGCGCTCCCTAAGCCCGACAAGGGCCAAAGTAATATAACGAGTTTCTTTCGTCACAGGATGTTTCTCCTACCCAGTACAAAGCATTTGAAAATCAATCTCCTCTCCGAAAATTCGTCATTAAAATTGTTTACAGACAGCCAGCGGAATTATTTTATTTCCCCCATTTTTGGAGAAAACGATAAAATATTTGAAAGTTTCGTAAAAAAAAAAAAAAACAAACATTGTTGACATAAAAATCGATCCAAAAATGCTAACAATGTTACGATAAAGAAGAAGTATCAGGAGAAATCAAAACTGTGAAAAAATAATAATAAACTTCGCTACGGAATTCTCAGTTACAACATATTTCTGTTTCGGCGAGTAATTCGCACACGAGTAAAAATGGTGAGGACGAGAGGAGACGCAAGACGAAAACAGCTTGGTGTATAACAGAACTAAAATTAGTGCGAATGCACCGGCACCGGTGAAATATAGCGTAAGGAGACAGTAGTCACATCATATTTATTTAGAACGAGCAATTTTGCGTACGCCAGTCTTTTTGGTAAATTCAACGCCAAAAATAAAAATACGATTCTTTACGTTCCGCCAGCTAAAGAAGTGCCTTCTTATCGTCGAATTATCGTAAAATTTGAAAAAAACGATAATAAAAATAATAACTCTCCTGGAAGAGCATTCATCCGACAATGCAAAAACGGAACGTGCTTATAAACGATTTTGAAGATTTTTTAAATAAGATGATGAATAATTTCGTCAACTTCTTTACCCACGAGCACGAACAAATGAATCTTAAAATGTGAAATTTTAAATGTTTATGAAAATCCAAACATGAGACTAAATCTTTAAAAGGAATGCTAAATTTCTAGAACCAAGCTATGATTTTTCAGACTAAGTTGCATATAATGAGAGATGGCAAAAAGTAAAGAAAAGAGATCAGCCGGAGCATAGACTAGAGCAAGAAATCTGACAAAAAAAAGATACAAAACCGACGAAAAAATTCTGAAGTTGCCCGTTCGAAGTCTCAATAACCGAATGAAAATGAGCTAGAATTGATTTCGTATAAAACGAACCATGAAAACGCGAAAAGAGACGCGTCAATTTTCACTTCTCAAAAAGAAAGAAAAATAAAAAAGTAGCTAGAAATCACGCAGTCAACTCGGTGAAAGGCGACTTGAAATTTATAAAAAATAAAATAGATTCAATTTTTTGAAATCAGATACCGCCGGAGGAGGACAAAATGTTCTGATCAAATCATCATTACTTCCAAGTAGAGAAATCATAAGAGCCCAGTCTCCTTTAAAAACTATTATTTTGGACTGACGCGTTCTTGGTATTTCGTTTGTTTTCATTTCTCGAAATATTTCAGAATTTTACTACACACCGTTTTGAAAATTAAAGCGATTAACAATCGAGGAACTCGAAGTAAATAATGAAAATTCAACTAACCTGGGCAACGGTACAGGTGTCCTCACTGATGAATCCTGGCTGTGATTTTCAGCTTCTTCGTCGTCGTCTTCTTCACTGCCACTCCAAAAGGGATTGGTACTGGCAGCAGTAGATTTTGATTCATTTACGTCATCTTCATCGCTATCCGAACCGAACGGATTAGTGGAGTCGTGCTCGAGGCCAACATCCACCCGTGAAGTCTCCAACGGATTTCTGCTATCGTCAATATCTTCGTCGTCGTCCCCAAACGGATTCAATTCGTCGGGATAGTCGACAGTAACGACAGCAGCAGTTGTGACAGGCGTTGGAGAATGAATGGGTTTGTTTTTAACAACTGGCGGGACAGGTTTACTACTAATCGCTGGTTTGGTTAGTTTATTAGCAACAACTGGCGGCTCAGATTCGTTACTGGCAGCTGACGGAACAGAGCTGTTAGTAAGAGCTGAACAGGTCGTCTGTTCAGGGTCAGCTGAGCTGGTAAGTTTATCGCTGTCGGCTGATGGAACAGCGTCACCACTACCGGCTGTCTGAGCAAGTTCATCTGCAGCATCTATCGATGCGGGTTCGTCATTAGCGGATACGGCTACAGTCGGTTCGCACGTTCCGCAACTAGAAGAACTCGATGAACGGCGACGACTGTTTATACTGGCACTAAGATCTTCGACAGGCGAAGATATTTTCGACGTAGCATCGACAGCGGCGAGAGAACCCGATTCGCACTTGCGAAGGCGTGGGCTAGCGGCGCGGCTGAGGTCGACAGAATCGTCAATGCCACTTTCGCCATTGCTGGCTGAGCCGTTCGAACACGCCGTTTCGGGCACCGCTTCGGGCGGGCTAAACGTTTTGGCCAACTTCAATTTGGCGCCGTTCAGCACCGCATGGTGATACGAGATACGTTTGGAATAGTTGGGTGATGATGCGTCCGCAGACGACTGGCACAGGACAGTCGCCTCTGGCGAGGCATTACTGCAGGAGGAAAGATGGCCTTCGGGAGAATGGCATTCGTTACGTGGCACTTGGGGAAAAGTTTCTCCGCAAGGTGGACTAGTCTCGGAAGCAGCTGCGGAAGGGAGCACAGTCTGACTGGGGGGTAATGTGGGTAACGAAGGCGGCGAGTGGCGGGCGTCCGCCGGCGATGGCACAGGAGACGTTCGTTCGTCGGCAGCACCTCGTTGATGGTCAACAGCGAAGTCTTTGTCATTGTGGGAACGTCGTCTGACGACGGTCGCTTTGGCACTGCTGTTCGTCGACGACGACGACGACGACGACGACTGGCATACGTCGACACGATTCGAGGGCACGAGTTCGTCGCGAAAACTGTTCACTTTGCTGGCGCGAACGGACCGAGGTAGGCGGCCATTTTGACGAATGACTGCGGCAGCCTCGTCGGCGGCTTCTGGTCGGTTCGCCTGCTCGGTCACAATTTTCTCGAACAGCAATCGACGCGAGTCGACCAGCGACCCACGAACGGCGGATACGTCGTCCGAAGACGATCGCTCGTCCATTACGATTCACACAAAAATGTCCTCACCGCGGCACCACATACGAATTGAATTTTACCATGACCGATAAATAACGGGAGCGCGCGAATAAGAAGAAAAATAAAACACGAGTAAATAATACGACAAAAAAAAAAAGAAAAAAGAAACGCGAAACAAAACTATACAGGAAAAAAAAGGTTGAGAAAAAATTAGCAAGAACGAATATGAAGTGTCACGTTTTTACGACTGCTTCTGAAAACTTGACGTCTGAAACAAAAAAAGAAAGACGAAACGAAAATTAAAAATTTGTCTCAAGTACTCATAGCCTGCTTTTATAATGAATCTTAACACATGTAAGAAGTTCGAGGACAGAATTCGATTTTAATTGGATATCCTAAAAAAAATAGTGCGATGAATAATGAATTCATCTGGGGGACAAGGAGCTGAAATTTATTCGGTTGATGAAGGAGAGTCGCAGCTGAAAGTTGACCTGGTAAATCGACTATTTTTGATATCTGGCAAAAATTGTGATGGACCAAGGGCACGTGAAAACAGTCAAAATACGTAAGTATGAAATTTCGAGTTCATTTTCTCATCACATATTGATATTTCGAGCTGCGAACCTCATTTTTTCGCAATCTTCCCGAAGCCCTGACAAAGCTTTCCGGGCGATCTTGTGACACAATGTGAAATGTTAGGTTGCTTCATTTTCGAAAGACGACTTTATTTATTGATTTTCAGGCAGTTCTGAAATTATTTTGTCAACATGTCAAAAGGCGCACAACAGTTGCTACGCATTTTTCTAGGAGAGCAGGAAATAAAAACAAGACACGAAAATTCTAGCGCAACAAGCCCCGCGAGAAAAGCAGGTTTTCGACTGATAGTACAGAGTTGTCATATTATAATCTAGGATTTTTTTTTAAAAAGGATAGCGACAGTTTGCCCGATTTTTTGGAAGCAAAAAATCACAAAAATGTTATTTCCCAACGACCATTTTGTAAATGGCTGCCGGGAAATACAACTAAAATATTTTTTCAAATTCGAGAAATTGTTGTCGACGGTTTTTCCAATTTTTTAACGGTAGAAAAAAAACCCGTTGGAATTCGAAGGAATCAATTTCTACAAAAACTCCTCAAAAGTAGTTGTTTTTTGACTACATTTTTGCTGATTCCTAGAGAACCGCGAAACGAAAAACTATGAAGGTCCCTTGCCCATGAGTGAAAGTCAGACCGAAATTAATAGAGGGTTTCCAGTTGAAAACCTGCTAAAAAATTGGGAGGAAAGATTATTCGAAGTAGGTAAGTGAATCATTCGACACACTTTTACATCGCGTCATTAAAACAATTCAACACATATCGTCGGATTCTCAATCAATGATGAACCGGATGAGCGCATAAAAATCATCGAGATCTTATCACTTCGGTTAATTTTTCTTCCAGGAAACTAAAAATCTGAACAATGCTTTCCCCAAAATTATCGAACAATTTAATGAGACTGCATAGAACAGTAATAAATCCGAAAAACTAAGTTTGAAAACGATTACATAATTTAAATTTTCATGCGCAGTGATCGAGGAAGTTTGAAAACGCGAAATATTTCACACTGAACCGATTTAAAAATTTTAAGATTTGTCACAGATTCGAAATATGTTTCTTAGGCATCGACTTCATACTCTCACGAAAGAAAGTAATCGGCTAATAACTTCAAGTGCAATTTGAATAACAGGCTCATTTTTATCCAAGTACAGTTGAAATATTTTTTTTTTTTAGGGAAAAAAAGTGGAACAATTTAACACACCGAATGTTCATCGATCTTTTGATGTGACCAAGAAAATTCGCTTTAACACGAAATGCTGGTCTCTCGAATGAGAGGTAGTTGGAAAGTACCTACATACCTGTATACACCTAAAGGATGGTTAAACAGAAATGAGCTAATGAGTAAAAACTCGACTCGAGTTCTAAAAATGAAATGAAAATAACGATAAAAAAAAGATTGGAGGAAAGTCCATCTTTCATTTTTTTTTCCAACTATAAATTAAAATTATTTCATTCAATCTCGAAACTCGAAAGCCCGTGGTTCTTAAGAACATCCTTGCTTCAAATATCAATTTGAAGTAGCCTATAACGAAAAGATCAGAGATTTGAGGTGATTTAGACTTTACTGGTTTTGCCTTCAGTTAAACAGGAAGAATTTCACCATAATATGAACAATAAAAAGTATACGAATTCAAAGTCAACTATGTTTTCAGGGTCTAGTTTAACGACTTAATGGAAAGAAAGCTGATGCATTACCTTAAAGGTTTACATAGGTTCAAGATACACTTTCTATACGATTGCTCGTTCGCCATTTCTTTTTTTCTACACTTTATGGTAACCAGCCCATAAAAAAGAACTCGTAAACAAGTGTTGGTCGGAGGTTAAACTAGAATACAAAATGAATTATTTCTCTATTCTTTTTTTTGTTCCCAGCAATACCTCAAAAATATTCTCGAATCTATCAGCGTTTAGTTTTTAGCAAAAATGAGTGAGTGAAATTCAAGTCGCGGGCCATCGTACAATCGCCATTTCTAGCTTTAAAAAACGTTTTTAGCGAACGTAAGTCCAGAAGAAAACTATTGCGAATCAAATATTAAGAGATGGGAGTAAATTTTATGTAAGTCGATAACGGTTTACAGCATAGTAATTTGGTGGCGGCTATCAGTTGCCTCGTCTTTATCAAAACCGCGCGCCCAAACCTGTCACGTACCCCTTCCCGCCGTCGATCAGCCACCGAAATGTCCATCGTGAAACCGAATTTCACATTCACCACTTGTCAGCTCGACAGAAGAGCGCAAACAAGCGTAAACCAGGCGGAAAAAACTAGCATTATTTAAAAAAAAAAAAGTAAAAACATGCACACGCGGACGCTACGGCTACGAATTAATTGGACCACGGATCGGATACAATACGCAACGATTATTCCGATACATATTGTGAAACCAGATTACGAATAATGGATATAGAGAACTTTTTACGATTAAATTATCACGATTCTCGCGAACATATTTTTACAATATAACCCCGATTTTCGAGTGCTACGAACTGTCGAGGCGAATGTGGGTAGTAAAAATTTAACAATACTCGTACACACATACGGTTGGATTAGTAAAATCTAGAAACTTTACCTTTCGATTAGGGGAAAGAACACGTTCTAACATCCGATAACTGGCGACGGTAATTAATGCCAAGTTGTAGACGAAAAACTGAGAAGACCTATGAGGTGGAACACGATAAAAAATCTAGCTCTACCTTAAAACTATAAAAACTTTCGAAACACCGTGAGAAAAAGGCGAATAACTTCCAACCAGCGTGGTTACACAAATAAGAAGTTAGGGAAACGAAAGCAAATTGGCTAGACAAAATAGTAATTTGAAATAATCTATAAAAAAAAAATATTTAAAAAAAAATTCCGACTGCACGAACCGATCGAGAGGCGAGAACACGTACAAATGGGAGATGACTGCTTCGATGCCTCCGTGGTACCGTAGACGGACGCCTGCGCCCTACCAACCAAAAAAGTTGGAAACTACACGCCATGTGACGTCACGCGTGACATACAAGTGTAGATTTGGTGGCATCGACGGAGGTTCGGAGGGGCATAAAAAAGTGGATGTGCGGACGGTAAAGGGGAGAGTGAGCGAAATAACTTTACGCCAGTCACCAGTCTCCACACAACTTTACACGCTTCGGTCTTCAACTTCGAATGAAAGATAAATAAAAAAATAATGGAAGAAGAGAAAATAATACACGAGTAAGGCATATAGATGTCGCTTTTTACTGAATGTGTATCCTGTCTATGACTACAAAATACAGTCAGTTCGAAATAAGGGCATTAAGGCACCTCCATTCGAAGCTAGCCAACCACTACCGTATTATCAAAGTACTCCATCTTGTATGTGGATTACACCTCTGTCAACCATTCATGGATCTATACAGAAATTCGAAATACAGAAAATAGGTACATATCATTGTCCCAAGTTCAAAACCTAGGTACATGAAAACAAAAATTGCTACAGAAATTTTCTAAAGAGGGCAAGGATTCGACAAACCCCAAAATCATGTTCACTGCAGCACTTCTATTAATAAAATTTACCAATCTATCTATGACTTCTAGTTTTGTTTAATTTTTCTACAGTAACGCAGTAATTTCATTAAAAATCTGCGCAAGCGTAAATAATTTTTTTCAATTTCGTAAGAGACTGAGGCTCGTATCCAAAAATTTATTTTCAGGGAGAAAAATAAGTTGGAAATTTGTCAAGGAAAAATTTAAAGGAAAAATGGTACTTATGCTAAAAACTTTTTAAATCAATTAAGGATAAAAATTAAAGAAAATGCTCATGGTTGGTCAGAGAGTATCTTAATGAGAAAATTTGTTGAAATACCTTCAATGAAAGGAAATTTTAAGGTAATTTTTTGCATAGGGGCCTGAAAATTTGAATATAACGAAGCGAATAATCAAAAAAGATACTATTCTAAAATACTGAAGTATACTATAATACTTGCTCGAAAGGCCATTGCACTGTTTCACTCACTGTGCTGAGTTCTGCATCGATTTCCACCCAAATTGGATACTTGTCCATGAATATACGCACTCAACATTTTCCTTTTCATTTGTTTTTTGAATTTCATACAGGCACTTTGAAAATCTCTTTTTCAAGACTAGGAAAAATGGCTTTGATAATTTCAATTCAAACAAAAATTCTAGCGCAGCAAGCCCAGCTAGAAAAGCAGGTTTTCAAATAGAATTACAGCGGGAAAATTCACATTCTGAACCTTCGAAACCACTTCTACAAGAACCAACCAACACGAACGAAGTGACTTGAAATTTGGATGGTAAACTCACAACACTTCAATTAGTGTTCCGTGAAAATTTCAGCTCGATCCGATTAGTAGTGTTGCTGTAATTAGCTTTCAAATGTCGAAATTTGCGATCTACATACACTCTCCACCCAATACATGTACGTACAAATAAATAAATAAAGAAATATGAAAATGCTAGATGGGTATTTTTTGAATCCTGAGATAATGAAACGAATAACTATTAGGGTCATATTTGTGAAAGTCAGGTCGGACGAAAATTAGTAGAAGGTACATTCGACGGCAACATTAAGATACCCTAAGTTGGTAGAAATCGATGCAAAATTCAGCTCAAGAAATGAAAAAAGCTCAAAAATACAAATTAACTAGAACAATGTGGATTATTGAATAATATACTCCTTTAAAATTGGTTGCGCTGCCTTCGAAACAAATATTTTTTTAAACACTATCAATAATGTTACAAGAAAATTAGATGAAATATTCGTGCAGCTTCACTAAAATCAAGAATACATTCAGAAGTACAGATTGATTCGACGTAACAACTGGAGTTAAAAAAACATAACAATGTTTGGACGCCCACACTATTTTTCTGACAATATTATACATCACTGCATCAGAATGCAGATGATGATGAAACCAACATTAAACATTATCATTCTTCATTTTTTGGCAACCTAATATGCTTTCAAGGAAAAAGACAATAAGAAATTTAAATCAGGTTATGCTCAAATAAATATTTGATGATGATAAATCAATTCTTCACGATTCGAATTGATGTACGTATCGAAAAAACTATCGAGTGCTTCGTGAAAAAATATGTTAACGTACTCGTACTTATAAATGAATAAAAATAAGACATATCTGCTCTCACAGAGCCAGAATTACGATAAAGTCATTACAATTCAAGTACATGGGGATATTAATTGAAAAGAAAACAATTTCCACAACATACTCGTATTACTCGTACATACGACACAGCTTTTATGTTTCAAAATGATAATTAGGGGATGTGTTATATTTGTCGTAAGCAAATACTTTCATTCAACTCACTCAGCAACCAAACACAACCATTGAAAAGATATTTGAAAAAATTCAAGCGACTTAATACTTATAACCAAAAGTAAAATTATTAGGTTGTCAACTGAAGTAAAGCGCCGATACACATTTTTTTCAAAAATGACTGAGAATAATTTTGGAGCACCTTCATCGACTAGATGAACTTACAGAAAGAGAAGCGGGCTCCCCTATTAACAGAAATATAATTGACTTGTCCCGAAGAAAATTCAATTTTCAAACTGAAAAAGAAACGGCGTTGATGAGGTCTACTAAATAAATCCTTTTTCTCAATAATTTCTTCGCCCTCCCACTACAGATCCAACTTAGACTAGTACCCGAATTAAAAAAACTCTTCGAAAGTTTCAAGTGAATAATCGAATAAATCGTTACGAATTCTTCTTTATGTTTCAGCTTTTTAAAAATTCGGTTTTCAAAAAGCTGAAGCAATTCTGCAAAGAGAACTCCCATTCAATTTTAGCTGCAAAAGTTCAGAAATTAATCTAAACAAATTTCATCATGAGCGATGAAATCGTCGTGAATCTCAGTCCAAGGCATAGTAAAATGGTCGAAATGAAATACTACAGTACGGTAAGTAGGTAAAAATAAATTTTAATTAACTGGCCAACCGCATATTTTTGATTTCTACTCCAATATTTATTCCGTATTTTTTTCAAGACTTATCTACGAGATAAAAGAACATTCATAATCCTAAAAAAAAATTGCATAACTATAAGACGTCTCGCCGAAAAAAATTTGATAAGGGGCACCAGAAAAAAGTCTTCTCTCAATATGACGAAGAAAAATTTCAATATACCTTTGATAGAAATGAGTTTAACAAAATTCGAATAATTATTACTCTTACAATGGGTAAATTAGTATAAAAATATTTAACGAGTGACTGGTAGAGACATTCGCAGTCACAGGTGTCTAAACAAATTAAACTGATCGAGAGTTGTTTTCCGTAGTTTTTTTTTGACGTAGTATACGTTTTAGTTCCCTATTTCGGTTAATAAAAATATTCCACGATTATTCACAGATATTTTCAACCTGCGAGCCCATTTTCATATTGGTGAAGTTGAATATAAGTTTCGAAGATACAGTCAGTGAAGCTAGTATAGTATTCAACTTATGGCCGGCGATATATGTGGTGCACTGTACAAAATGCACCACACCAGATTTCAAAAGAATCCCAAAAAAAAATGAAAGGTTGAGCATGAAAAATAAATATTTTAGAGATTTTTTAAATCTGCACCACACTGGGAAAATTTGCGTCGCCGGCCCTGATTCAACTAATTCTAACTCAATATTCACAACACTGTCTTAGGTTTTTTAATATTTCTCCGAATTAATAATTTCACCGACGAAAATAAGTCCGATAATAATATTCAGGTTACTATTTACATTTTTCATAAATTTTTAATTGATGGATTTCTATGACTTTCAGAACACTAAAAAAAATATCACATTGGATCTGACAATTATTGAGGAAAGTGAATTAAAGAATCGAATCGCCTGTTGAAAAATCATCAACGAACTCGTAATTTTTTTAAATGGCGCTTGTCCGTTCTGATACTAAGAATTAGATTTACACAAAAAACAAAATGGCATTATGAATATGAACAAGACGAATGAAAGATGATCAAGTGCCCTATTAAAATTCAGAACTAAGGGAAAAAATTAGAAATCGTGAATTTTAATCGAATTTCCATCAACTAAATACATAATAGGTACTCGTATATCAGAGTAAAGACAGCGCAGCTTGGCACACCCTTTTAAACAAAAATATCAACTTTCATTTCGCCTGTATGAGCGAAATCAACAACTTCCTCGTTTTCAAAATAAATTAGAAACGCAAATTACAGTATAACCCAGTCAAAAACCATTACGTGTGGACGAGAATCTTCATTTACAAAATAAATATGCATGGTACCTCATTTTAGCTACATCCAAGCGCATTAGACGAGTACGAACAAATCATTTAGGTACTTTTACTACAACCGGCTCATTTTCGTACCTTTATAAAGAAATTTACAGTCGTACACTACTAGATGCTTTGCAACGAACTATACAAGAAGCGCATTAATTAGTCACAAGTTCTCGCAAAAAACTTGTTTCTCGACACATCAAGAGTGGTAAAATTTATACTAAAACCATGTCTTCGTGTTGCCATCGTTTCGCTAACAAATGAGGTTAATAACTTTCTTCTTTTTTTTTCTCACTTTTTTTACCGGACAAAACTGAAGGTAACGATGAGGTCATTGCCAATATTTCCACTTTTGTGTAACTATTATACGAAAATAAACTTTCTTCGAAAGCAGAAACAACGTTACAACGATTACTAATTAAACAAAGTGTGTTGGTTTTCCGTCACTGAGCAGTTACTCAACAATTACTCTTGAAAAGAGGGCTATGAAGGAAGAAATATAGATAATTTTTTTCATTCAGATTAATTACATACGTAATACCGTACCTATAACAAAAACAATTGCGAATCCAGTCACACTGAGTAAAAATGGACTTTATTTTACGTTCACGTTGCAACTAATAGTAGAAGAGTTTTGTTGCAAAATGCAACAAATTCACAGCATTTAGCCGCAATACATTTCTTTGAGGCATATTTTTCAACAAAAAAGCGTTTTTCTTTTCGTGCGGATAATAAACCTCGAGTCGTAGTAATGCCATCATGTGTGAGTGTTTGGGCAATAAAAGTACTCTTCAAACGATGAATTTGGTTAAAAATTCATCAATTTCTGTTTAAACTGAAGGTTCGAGTAAAACTTTTTCTGTTAGACGAATGGTAAATAATCTTTTTGCATCGGAAAGATGGAAAATCGATAGTAAATATGAAAATCGTAAAATGATAAAATCAAGAAAGCAAGACTATTACCTATTAACAAAATATTTCTGGCTTGTATTGACCCATCAAATCTACGCATTCTTCCTAGAACATCATACACACAAATTAGTCATTAGCTGATAGAAAAAACTGAAAACTGATGAATATTACTGGTAAGAAAGTGTAACTTATATACGAACTTTGGTCGGCGGAGCTTGTGAATTCGAATTGAGAATCAACTGTCGTTCATTCATGGGACAATGAGGAGGAGATCTTTTGGTAGGAGACGTAGGTCCTGAAAAATATAATTAAAATGTATTTAGAGGAAAAGAAAAATTAATTCACAAAAATAAGTAAGCGTGAGAAACTGATATTTTTTTTAAACATATTTTCAACGACGATGAGTACTACTACAGTATTTAAAAAATTGTTTTTTCAGTAAAGAAAATTGAAATAATTCATCGATTATCTGTAGTCTATGAACCTAATAATTATTATTTCCTTCGGCGCAGGATTTGTGAGCCTCTCTGTTAGAACTAACAATTCTAAAATTTAACCTCGAGAATGAACGCTTTCTAAATCTATTAAAATACAACTTGCTGCAGGCATTGTAATTAACCAACCTTCTCTTTTACAGGCTATCAATTAAGAACAATTAAGTAATTCAAATTGGCACTCCGCGCCGTATATCTTACCTTGGGACGCAAAAACTTGATAAAATTGAGACAAGTAAGTCAGTATCGATAATCTGTCAGGAACTTCGTATTCAACCATGTCAGAGGCATCGAGTAAAGCTGGAATTCCTAAATGTCGTTCTGCTGTCCTGAATGCTAATTCATTATTTCCATGTACGTCCGACTTATTTAACGAGGAGAAGTCTCTGTAAATTTTTAAAAATTAACATCATTAGTGAAAATAAAAAAAAATAAAAAATACAAGCTGTAGGTAAACATTTTTAATGATAAAAGCTATTGAAGCATCGGATGTAATACAACATGCGAATAGTACTATTTTTTTGCATTCTTTGCTACTAACAATTAAATAAATGTCCGATTCAGCGTAGATCGATAAATGTCCTAGAAATTATCGTAGTGTTCTCTAAATCGGTTATTGTAGGAGCATTGTATCGGTTTTCATCATAGACTGTAAAGATGATAACCTTCTTATTGCTCCCATTAATAAAGAAAAACCATTCTATTTCTCGAACTCTCATTAGTTGAACGCGACTAAGCGGATAATTTAATCAATGACCTGCTAGAATAAGTTCGCGTAGCAAAATAAGATTTATCAAAAGAAAAAAGAAAACCATAGGAATCGAAGGCTGTGCGTAAATGTAGAGAAATTCGACAATTTTTCACTCAATCAGTACGAGGAATTCAACTTTTCTCAAATCCATACAACTACATCATTCATATTTTTCAATCAAGCGAATGCGTGATCGGTATAATCGCCATTATTTTCAAAATTAAATGCTATTAATTTCAAGTTTTTACTCGAAAAAGTAAATAAAATTGAAAAAGAACCTCGAGGATATGCTTTCATTAAACTGGAACACTTTTAAAAAGTAAAAAATATAAAATTTCAGAATAAAAAATTTGAAAATTAGTTGATCAATATTCACATTCGTGAAAGTTTTCAAAATTTCGCAAGGGACCCAAAAATTTTCGCAATCAGTATAATCCAATCAAATGAAATAGTTCGTCCTAAATAAATAAACCTCAAAAATGAAGATTAAATATTTGAACTGAGTAATCAATGAACTTCTCCATTTACAAAAAAATTTCTTTCCATTTCGAACAACACACACGAATACGTTGTATCAATAAAAAAACAGAAACAACGCTTCGAGCACCCGTCTTATCACTACTTATCAACAATGTAGACCAAAAGAAACAGAGCGAGACCAAATTTAAAAGGGAAATAGAAAACGTAAAAAATAAAAATAGAAAGAAAACGAATTTTATTCGCCCAATTTACGGATTAGACGACACATTCAATCAAACTATTATCCATTGTAAGATGAAATTGCTTCGGTAATATCTTGACCAAGGAAATGGAGGACAGGGAGCACAATGAGACGCTTTCGGACCGACACCATTCGCACGTAGATATTCTACGTTCGTAGTAATTCGTTCGGCTTGTCGAAAGACATTTGAAAAAGAGCTTGTAGATCGGCAATAAAGAGATAGGGGGAAAAAATCAGTCGATATCGTGAGAATAATCTCGCATTCGAGTGTTTCATCACCGACACCATAAACCGACGCCAAAGATCGACTTCCCAGCATTTGGCCTCGAAATTGAGGAAAAAAAAAAATTGGGAAAAATAGGAGGCAGACAGAAAATACACTTACGGACTAAAATAATCACGAAACGCTTCATATTAATTACGGTTTTGGATCTTGGGCGGGAGCAAATATCCCCCACACGAGCAGTTATTATCACAAGAGGCTATAGACTCCATCGTTTTACGGTACGATGACTTCAATGTCGAAACTTTCACGCGAAATTAAAAGAGAGAGCGTCGATAAATTCACCGTTTAAATGACTCTAATCTAACTGGAAGAGACGGATGGACACAAAAATATGGGATTCGGTGAGTTCGCCTGAAATTCCTATACTATCTGGCTGACAAACTTGAGAGACAACGATTGAGCCCATCAATAACGGGCAGAAGCAAATCGTATGGAATTTTGTTTGAATAAAATCATTTAAATTTGCGCAATTCTCGCGAAGAATGAATCTTTCTTCTGATCGAAATAAAACCTCGCGGAACTATAATAATAAAAGTCGACGCCAATTTAAATTATCTAGCAACGGTGAGCCAAAAAAAGAGAGTAAAAAATACGCGATAATATAGAGCTCATATTAAACTCGAAACGCGAATAATTTCACCCTCTCCCGTAAGGAGAGTTTACAAAATTTTGACTAATTCTTGTGCTGGCATTTTTCAAAATTAAAATCATAAGCCTCGTATCAACCGAAATGTCGAATATAAAAGATATAGGTAAGTACGTGAAATTCATACTTACATTAAATCAGGTCGAAAATGATGAATAAGAGCGCAAAATGCTAATCCGTCACGCCAAGAAGTGCTCATATTTTCTATTTTCACTCCTGGATAACCTTCCAGCACTCTCTTGCACCACAGTTCCAAGGCTTTGGCTCCTTTACGTTCAACCATTTCCAATGATTTTATTCGTCAATTATTTGAGAAGATCTGAAAAAAATTGAAAAATACAAGCATGAAACATCGTATAGGCCAAAGTAAGATGAGAAATAAAGTTTCACAATAGGTGGAAAGGTATAGCTGTTTCATTTTACATATACATTAGAATGCATCACGGAATTCCAACGAAAAATCTCGGACATATATTGTTCCATGTTCCAATTTCAAGCATATGATATGTATTGAATTGAAAAAAAAAAATAAATTAAATAAAAGTGGACAGGTAAATTGCGATAAAACCTCGACTGATGCAGCCAGAGGCTGTTTACACGCCTTTCGCATTCGTTGGTGAATGCGAGTGCGAGAGTATACGCTTCAACATTTGCGTAAAAACCAGTTTCAAGTGAGCAGACCAAATTTGGGGATCGCTAGTTTCACAGACAAAACAATTCGAATGAACGACCTTGTCTGTCATATCGTATCAGGGAAGATGAAAAATAGCAAATAAGGCGTCTAAGAAAAGGAAAACATCTCATTCCTAATAAGGGAGATGAAAACGTCTTCCACAACAAAAAGTAAATCACATCCTCTCAACCAGTTCTTAAAAAGGACACTTCATCACAAATATGCGTAGAAAAAAGCGAGTCATTGAAAATAGGTATAAGTACGTGTTTTAAATGAATGGTTCATTTGTACGACCCTTTAATGCGTATATTTTCTCATTTTCCACCAAGATGGACAAAATTAGAAAAAAAAAAAATTTTAATTGTTGCAGTTCGATATGGATGCCGTATCTTGCTTTTGAGGGAAAAGGTACGCGAGTGTTTAGTACATATAAGATTCAGCTACTTCATTCCTCCATTTTTTCACCATCAAAGCGCAAACACAAATTTTACAGGAGACGAAAAATTCGTTTTGTTTTTGAAAATTGAATACAATATAATATTTTGCATACATCGTAACCAATTCTGGCGACTATAAAATATATTATGTACTTATATTACAAGCTTCGAAAATCAGTATTTATTTTTTCCAATAGGTATTTACAAAAACCAAAAAAGTCGCCATATTCCCTTTAAAAAATTAAGTTTCACACTGGAACATTGCAATCAGTATTTTTATTTTGTACAGAAAAAAAAAAGAAAAAAAAGAACAAAACAAAAGTGGGCGAGAAAATTCTCCCATAAAATTAAAAAATTTATAAAAATCGTAAGAAAATATAATCAATCTGAATAAAAGTGAAAAAAGTACGACGATTAGAAAAAATTATCTTCCGAAATTTTTCTTGTCCCCAAGAGGTATTGTTTCTAAAAATGCAATGCCATATTACTGGGTTGATAATTTGGCGGAGACAAATGTCATAAATTAAACCATAAGACACTTATATACTCATTTCCTTTCATAAGTAAACGATTTTAAACTATACACCTAGCGTTTCAGAAAACATGATGATTCATTTGAAGAAACGGAAATGTAACTATAATATCAATCTTCGAAAAAAGAAAAACTTGTAAACTGGTTTCGATTGTATTGAAAGTAGCTAGTCAATTTTATTACAAAGCGTTTACACGTAACTATTTTGAAAAACAATTTACAAAAACCTATCACACAAACGATGATAAGACATTAAGATTGATGTTAGCCAAAAATTATGATTTCATCGACCAAATCGTCTGTACATAGATGTGATAGAGCACATCTCCACCTGATTAGCAAGGGATAGAGAAAATTATGAAAACTAAATCATAACAATAATCTTGTAAAAATGTGGTTCGGAACTGCGTATGAATACTCGTACTCGCACCTAGGGTATATCTGTACGTACATGAATGACTGTCGAAAATTTACCAACGAGCTCGTCAGCAAAAATCAGTAGGAAGAAACTGGTGGAAAAATATATTACATAAAGGTTTACGTAATGAAGCAATAGTAAACTAACTGGACCATAAATAATTACTATTAAGTAGAAAAATTTCTGCACAACAGAATGTTTTGAGGCTGTAAATATTTGCAAGAAAAATATTCGTGTGACATAATATTAAGGCTATTCTGAACGTCTTTTTTTTTAAATATATATATATTGACAGTCAATAACAAAATGAGGCTGATTCCCCAATAATTCTAGACTTGACGTAAAGTCATACCAGGTAGCAATACTAACCAGGAGTTCAACGGCTGAATTCCCCCTTATTTCATTTTAAAAAAATGACTTTTTCGTTTTTTGTGCGAATTTTTCAAGAAACTTTTGTTTTCTCACGATAAATTTCACTCACTCCCTCCCTCCCTTAGAAAATTTACGAGTGCGTTATACTGTTCAGGCTAAAGGTTCATAAGACGAAAGTTTCAAATCTACAGCGAGAATCTGCACACAAACCTTTTCACTTCACCTCTTCATCTCTTTCCCCGTCAATTTATTGGACTGGAACTGCTGCGAATAAAAACGGACACAAACACTGATACGCGATGACATTACGAATTTCCAATCTCACTGTAAGATTTGCTCGCGCAAATTTACATCCCGTTACTTAATAATTCTTCATTCGATCCAGTCAGCAGCAGCGTTCATCAAATACGTGACAACCAGTTCGCTCGCAAAATTAGTCCAAATCTTGTCACTCGCCAAACCGAGTCCATTAAAATTGTCAAGTTATTTGTTTTTTCCTCTCAAACGATAGACACTTTCATTGGAGGATTTTTTTTTCTCCATTTTATCTTCACAATATCAGATATGATTACAAGGGGAAAAGAAAGGCGAAAAAATTAACTAATATCGGGGGGTTGGGAGGAGGGAGAGGAGGGAACTAGGTTGGACATTCGTTCCAACGTGTACCGGTTGGCAACTTTTATGTATGCCACATTCGTTGTGCGGTTGAAAAGGTTAATCTTTTTACAACGTAGAGCTCACGTTACGATTTTTCCCCTCGGCTTCGTTTCAAGCAAACCGGTTGTCAATCACGACGACCCCGAACGTACACATATACACTATACACTGTTAATTTGAAGGAGCAGCGTGTAATGCGGGGAGCCTTTTTTTATTTGTGAGTAGAAGTCATATAACCCTTCGATGTACTGATAACGCGTTTTCTGAATCAGATACAAGTGGCACGCCCAAATAATACTAATTTATTGAATTTCTATACAGTACTCGCAGTCTCGCACCAAATACAATATAACCGACTGCCGAGTCCATTACCTGGCCGAAGCTTTCCACGTCCTCTCTTCGCCAAAAAATAGCTTTTTAGTTGAGATTTTTCGGAAATTTTTTCAAACACCCTTCTCGGGGGTCGACAACTCTTCTTTTCACGTTTTGAACAAAATATTATTGTTGTATTAGAGCTGAAATATGAACAAAAGACAATCTATTTCCTCGCCGTATATAAGAAAGAATGTTGAAATTTTTAATAGGAATGTACGAAGTTAATGTTTTTAACCAAGCATCGGGCATGTTCCAATTTAAAATCATTAAATGTAATGAGAGTAAATTGTTCCAAAAATAGCCGACAAAAAGAAAGTGAAAATGAAGAAAAAAGAATTGATAACGTTTTGCAGACCAAACCGCGAAGTTATAGTCACTGGTGTAGATTCATTCAACGACTTTGTTTTTCTTGAAGCGATAAACAACAATACGTAGGCAACGATTACATTATTACAATCTTAAATTATAATTCATTTATAAGCAACCAGTTTCCAAAGATTATTCCAAAACCTAAAATCCAAAATCATGTTTATCGAAATCATGAACAAATTTGAGACCCATCTCGGATAAATTTAATCACGAGTAAGACGCACTGCAAATAATTTTTCACAAAAGCCAGAGTATAGTTCAATGTAAGGATGAAAAATACGAAAATGAATTTAATCTATGTTTTCTGAATAACGACCAAAACAATAAGAAACAAAATTAGTTTAGAAATGTTTTCATACCCATCCAAATATTTTTTTTTTTTACTTTTTCGAAAAGTTTGTTCAAGATAGTTCTATGGTCATTTTAAATCGAGTTACATTTTCTAATTTTTGAATGGCGAGACATGAGAGAGATTAATTTTCAATGTTCATCCAGTAACAAACAAAATAATAATTATTAATTGGGGTCAAAATTATCAAGATTATCTAGGTAAGTACTGAAATTGGACTTATTTTCTCATTTTAAAGATAAAACTAACACGGAATTCAAACGTTCAACGGTCAAAATTTGTGTGAAAATTGCAATTCTTTCATTCTAAAACTCAAAATTTTAGAACAAATTACAGTCGAAACGCGAATAATATGATGCCAAATGGTGTAAGACGACGTTTACAACAAAACGAAGATTTGCACAAAAATATTATGAAGATGATGTCGGCGAGTGCAAGTATTTACAGCTATATATGAACCTGTTTTTGTGCACAATTTCATTCGACTATAAAAAGTCGGGATTTCACACGGAAAAGTAGTATCCGAGGAAGAGTTTTTTTCTTTTGCCCAATATATAAATGTGTATTCGAGTCACAGCAGCTCAGTTTAAAGCTCATTGAACTGCAGGACTCAAAAACTGCCAAACGTGCAACCATGAAACCAACAATGACGAAACTTTCGTGGCCAATTTTCTTGGACGACACATTCCTCAAAACCATGCTCGGTGGATGGAGTGACGGTACCGTGAAATTATTTCTACGTTACATTTTCGTAGCGGTATCATCCATCGTCTTTTCACCACATCGGTTATTACACTCGTTACACTAGCAGGTCTCCTAGAATACTCGCATTCAACCTCATTTTCACGTCTACTCTGCACCTCTTTCCACAAAATTCCATCTTCTCCTCTGCTCTGCCACCGTACATTGCTCTATTTGTCCACCTTACACATACACGAGAGTAAATTAAGCGCAGGTACGCCAGAAAATAAGAAAAGATGATTACGAAAAAAGAAAGGAAAAAAAAAGAGGCGAAAACGGACACTGTTGACTCGCTGCCACTGCAGAATGGACATGGATCATTCTACTTTTACAAAAGAAATTTGAAGCGTGAAACAGTGATCGGAGCCAAGTCGATGGTTTCGACCTATTATTAGTTTTTCAGATTAAATCAAATGGAGAGGCCATCGACACTGTTTGGAGTTCAGTCCATTGTAAAGTTACACTACTGGGCCAATTAGAGGGGGTAAACGTAAAAAAATGCGCGTCCAAAAGGCAGATTTCATAATCTTCAAGTTCTCTATTCAAATTAGGGAATACGTAAAGTACTGAGAATAGGTAAATACAAATCTTTCATGATGGTTTCTAAATTTCCAATCAATTCGCAAATCAGCGTTGCCAAACCCTAATTGTTGAAAATCCCTGCAGATGAAAAAAATCATTGAAACCAGTTTTTAGTTCGAAATTCGGATTTCAGCCACTAGAAATGAATTTAAAAAAAAAAATAATAATATAAAATTAGAAGAAAAAAAAGTTTTAGGTAAATGCTTCATCTTCATACGCACTCCAGTTTTCTGTTTCAAAAGTCTACGAATGCAACTTTTTTCTCCCCGCGCACTCCAGTTTGTTAGGTCAAGTCTATTTTCTGCTCCACGTCGTAGTTAAATAAAACCATTTGAAAAAGTAATAGTCTAAAGAATTTTAATGATGGGAAAAATAAAATTTGAAAAATTCCAGGAATCTTCTTTTGTAGGAAAATGAATAACTATTATTCATAAGAGCTGAAAGACAATCAACCCGTCGCAACCACAATTATCAATAAAGAAAATTGTAACAGATCCGAGCCGAAATCCGAACAACCACAACATTTAATGGCAACATAGACGTCAAGAAACAAAATATTATTATCTGAAGCAAAAATTGAACAAAC
The DNA here is from genome assembly GCA_038050395.1 of Parthenolecanium corni. NCBI lineage: Eukaryota > Metazoa > Arthropoda > Insecta > Hemiptera > Coccidae > Parthenolecanium > Parthenolecanium corni. The sequence continues at coordinate 1,481,914 of JBBCAQ010000034.1, read as the reverse complement.
AATGGACATTCAGTAGCTTATCTAGATTTCATACAAAATAAAACAAGAGGTTGGAAAATAATACCGAAACAATGCAAACTAACGGAGGAAAAAAGAAAATATGGCGTTCCAAAATGAAAACAAAAATAGCTTGAATATATGCGTGCAATATTTACTTTTACCTTTATCGCTATGGTTCAGCAGAGCAGTTACATTTACAAATCGCTAATGCACCTATAATAATCACAATTTTGAAGAAAAAACTCGAGATATTTAACCAGATTCTAGTTACTTTTTTTTCCTGAAGCGATAAAATCTCAGAAAATTCGAAATATGCGTTGGTTTCCAAATACCAAATTGAGAATTCATCGAAGTACTTGATCGTATAAAATAAAATGAGGTCGAACTAGTCGTCGAGTCATGCCTTTCTTTTCCACTTTTCAGGTAGACTACAATTTATTTGGAGAGCACCAAGAAATAACAACAATTTATCTAGCATCTATAATAACAGCCAAATATAATAATATTATATCGATACCCTAAGACGAAAAGGTGCTATCATGCCTCTTTGAAAAAATTATTTACTAGATGTGAGAAAAGAAACTTCATTCAAAGTGAACCTGCTCAATATTTATATGATGATATTATAAAGTTGTACTGGGATGACATGTAATTTTAGGTGGACCAGACAAGCATCAAGTGCATTCATCAAGCGAGATGCAGCTATAAAAGGACGACAGACTTCGAGAGTGAGAATAAGGTACTTCTCTAAACCATGCATAAACAACACCCCTCACAATTAGTGAATGTGACGAGCAGGTATGACAACCGGTTGACGAGCTGAATATTTCATAACAAAAGCGAGCCAACGTTGACTATGCGTGAGAGTGGATTTGTGTACGTGAGCACCAAGAAGTAAGATACGCAGTTTGTAAACACAAATACAATGGTAAGATACGGGGGCGAAGAGGCCGATTGTCACTAAGTATGAATTGGGTGCCATTTACAAAAAATGAAATAAGACGAGCCGCACCAATACTCTGACAAGAAAACATGTAACTGCTATAACAGGCCGAAAATATAACCACACAACCAGTTCAAGACAAAAACCTTCGCAGTTGCCACCTATGTATTCCTCAAATAGTAATACCGTTTCAAGTTTTTTTTCTTTTCACATAAGTAATATTTTAGTCTTTGCTTTGCCGTCAAATAAAATTCGAGCTATACCTATTCGCGATAATCTATGCGATTCAATTATTTTTGTAGTCGTTTATGCGGCGGATTTTCCAATATCGAAATACCTGCACGAACAACTCCAATCCCATACGAATACGTGTTATATGCTCTAAATGAATATTACAATTACGAGTATCTATAACAAATACAATTTAACAACAATATTCATATCGCCATCGAAAAATATGATAGTTCTCGTTGATAGAACTTACATCGATTTCAGGAATTTTGCACACCAATTATACCGATTCATAAAATAATAAAGCTTTCATTACACAGTGCGAATCTTTCATCCGAAAACAATATAGTCGCCGCGGAAAATGGGGAAAATTATAATTTCTGGACGGCCGAAAAACCAAAAGACCCTAAGCGTTTAAATTTTTCAGACAAACGAACAAATAACGAAATAACAATTTGCTCTCAGTCATTATCGACACTAAATTGATCAGAAAACTCTCGAATTCCCTTCGATTTAGAATAGGAGAAACCTTGAAACATCGGCGCTCGTTTCATACGAGCAAACGATTTCATTACAGAATTTTTGGACAACAATTGAAGTTTGTTTGAAAAATTCACAGCGCGGCGGAAAACAGGCGAACAGGTTTCCTTACTTAACCTCTGCAAACTTTGGACACTGACATGCGATGTTCATCGACAGGAAGATAATTTTCTTTTGTCTTCAGTGAGAAACGGAGGCATTTTGCATAAATAGGTCACTTTTTTTCGCCTCTCAAATAAAAGTACCAAGTAATCGGAGTCATTTTCCCACACACCGAAATGCAATGGGGTTCGACGTTGCGTAATTTGAAAAATTGAGAACTTTTATTTGCAAGCAGAGGAAAAAAGTAATTGCCAATATAAAGAATTCAGCAACCACGCCGGCACCGATTACCATAGTGACATCGCAGATGTGGGACACTCTGTAAGAATATTACTAAAAAGAAGCACGTAAGAAAATATTCTCACGCTGAATATATTATAATATTGTTCTTTCATGGAGCATAAAAAATGATTACGTAATTACATATTCCGAAGCGCAAGCTGATGCGAGTGTCTCGTTCGTTTGCAGCCGACGAGTACCTACACCATTTTTCTCTTTTTTCTAACTTAACGTTTATTTCTTTTTTTTTTTTTTTTTTAATTTGATTTACAACGGGTATATATTCCAATCCAATAAGTCAATTCCGAGCTCGAAATAAAAAAATTACGAAGCACTCTCCGTCTACGTTCGACGTAGTCCTTCCATAAATAAGACTTTAGGTATCTACCGCATAAGCAGAATGACGAGCACACGATTCGGAAAAATGGCGTGCTTGAAGAAAAAACTAGAACTCAACTTATTATTCTTCTAATTCATCGTAAAATGTTTATTTCCATCGTCTGGTATGTCGATGAACAATATTACCCAAGTGCATTCGAATATCTGCACATTTTTCAAATTTTTTCAGAGACAAAACGACAAGTGCTCGAGGTCTACTCGACAACTTCCGAGTCATGTCTATTTTCAGAGATAAGAAGGACTATTAGCTCGTGAATTGCAAATCACACAAAATTCATTAGGTCTAACCAACAACGAGTATGCAAAGATTGAGCTCGGAGAAAAAATATTAGAAATTAGTACGCTGCATACTAATTTCCGACATTATTATTTACACCAGGTAGTTTCCAGAATTTCGTATCAATTTTCAATATTTTTCACCAATTTCTTAATAAATTTGCGTTAATTTTTCGTATAAAATCTGAACTGTCTTCGAGTTAGCACGCAGATATTAAAATTTAATATGCAGCTTTCTCTCAGCGTGGGTATGTTTAGAATTCTGGCCAAAGGATTTCGCGGCACTTTTGTCACTTGTCGCGAGTACACTCGCATCGATAATTCCAAACCCCAAGGAGAAGACTCGGAGAGTATACGAATCGTGGCCAGGTCTTTAGCTGCGGCGGTTTCTCCGCGAGCTTTGAAATAAGTTTTCATTCGGCAGGTAATTATTTAAGGCGGTTCGAATCGGAAGAACAAGACGCGGATACATTGGCCTACAAGGTGTATAACTTGTGCATCTACAACTGGTACACCGTATTTAACCCGCATATATGGATACGCTGGATGGCTGGCTCTCTTAGCACACGTACTACGCGTAGAAAGTAGATTTCTTCGCCGCCCTGCCTCGGCTCGCCGTATTCGTCTCTCGTAGTCTCGTACGCATTATCGCTTAATTAGCTCCACTTCGAAATAAAACGTATTTACTACTCTATGCCTCTCTCTCGCACTCTTTCACCCCGTTTTAATGTACCAACTCGTCGGCTCGCCTCTTTTAATATGCCTCTCCTTTCTTCTACGGTTTTGTTTTATCCCGAACCCGAATGCAACACTCAGCAGGTAAAGACTAAAGACAGTAAGAAAGCAAAAAAAAAAAAAAAAAAAACAGAGAAAGACACACACGTAATATTGAAAAAGAGAAAAAAGGAGACCAACACTGAGAGAACCTGAACAGGTTTTAGTTCGCCGAAACACGACGAGGAAGAAGGAAAAAAATAATAAATAAAAAGGTATAGAAAAAGGGGGAAAAAAGAAAGAAAAAAAGATAACGTCGTCGTTCAAAAATTATATCCTACAAGCAACTTGACAGTGTTTCCTAAAATCGAAATATGAGCATGTTCCAATTCCTACCTCAATATACCTGTGGGAGCGGATAGACGATCCACACACACACACACACATGCGCACGATTGTAGGTCAGTCAATTTCCAGGACTTGAAAGAAACCGTCTTCGAGGTGAGGTGGCTGCCAAAATGGCTGAATACTAGTTGCGGTCAGAGGAGAAAAACTGACGCCGGCCATATACTAGTTGCGGTCAGGCATGAAAAATACTATGTACTAGTTGCGTTCACAGGTGGAAACTAGTTGCGGTCGGCACGATAAGCTTTGTAGGTGATGAAAAGATGAAGCGGCCATCGGATAAAGCACTGCACGTCTGTACTTGCTGCTCTGCGTCATTATTAAGTAACCACTTCTCATTCATTTTTGTCGTAAACTTGTCTCAAATTTCATGCAGTTTTCAGTGTTGTGATGATATCGAAACGGCCAAATGATGAGTGCAATGTACAGTGAAAAATTGAAAGAACTGCGTGTGATTGATGATTACAAGTTTCGTTTTTATAGAACGTTGCAGAATGGTGTACTGCGATGGGTGTGCACAAACAAAAAATGTACTGCTTTCATAAAATATGACCACACTGGTGTAGTTATCGAGTCAAGGATGAATCACAATCATGCCCCCGATGATAGGAGGACAAAATTTCTGCCCATATGAAAATGTCAACTTTTAAAAGTTTTTTTTTTGTAAATAAAAATCGATATTTATTCCATGACCGCAACTAGTACATCTCATTTTTGGCCTGTAACCGCAACTCGTACCTACTCTTCAGGGCCACAACCGCAACTAGTATGTTTTATATGAATCTGACCGCAACTAGAGTTTATCGGCCAAAATAGACGGCACACACAGTCGGGCGTAACTTACGCTCGAGGGTTCGACTTACACCAAGACTGATTCAAATTTCCAACTAACTAAGCGTCTTCGAAGATCAACTTGGTAACCGAACAACAGCGATCGAGGGAACGAGTAGTCGAGACGCGAACGTCAAAGGTTTCGTCTGAAGACAACAACGACAGTAAAATCTATTTTCCAGTCGCCGCAACTAAACCATAAAATGAGCCCAACTTCATAGTGGAAACAAATTTTTAAAATAAAAAATACGACTGCTAATGCGGCTGCCTCGCTAAAAAACTCGTGTTTTCAAACGAAACGTTTAGCCATTCTTTTTACTCGTATGTGTACGTTCAGACATCGTATCATTTCACTAGATAGCGAATTCGATTTTTCAGCAATCTACCAAAAAGCAAATACTCCAGGCCAGGCAATTTATTTTCAAGAAATAAAATATATAAGTAATAAAATGAAAAGTATGTCCAACAGAGTACTTGAGTAGGTTATCAAAGAAGAGCTTTAATTTCGGGCTATCAAATAATTGTCGTTGTAAGGTGTAGTATTAAAACAAAAAAAATCAAAAAAAAAAAAACAAACAAACAAAAAAACAATACAAGCAATTAAATTTTTCAAGTAAGCCAAAAAAAGGTTCAAAAACTGATTCTTGTATTGAAAAATGAAACATAGAGGGCCGAAATAAAAATTTTATGAACATTGTTCCATTTGTTCATGCGAGTTGATTATTTTTTTTAATTTTACTTCTTGTATTTTACGAGGTTTTGATACCACAATAAATAGTTAGTTGAAACATTAGCTACTAAATAAGATTAAATTTTTTCAAGGCACAAAAAGATACGTCTTTCTCATAATCTCAACTTCAACAAAAGAGGCCAGAAAGAGAGAGAAAAAAAGGTTGAGAACACGTACGTTTTTGTGGCCCTAATAACATGAAACCCGAGACAAGGGTTCAACAAGAAGCGATAACAATCAGAGAAGGGTTGGAGGAAGAAAAACAAACTGCGACGTTGCCGGAGTTGAACAACAAATTAATCTTAGATTTTGGAATTAAAAAATTCCGTAGGAAATATTACGAAGAAATGAAAGAGAGGCTTGGTGTTTGTGGGAATAAAGCTTGATAAACGCTATCAAGGGAAATGTTTCAATTTGATCAACAAAATCTTTCAAGGGCAATAATAGTTACGCCGTATGAAATAGTTCAAAATCGTCGACAGAATAAATTTTAATAGTCAGAATTTATTTTTTCAACGGACCGTATAAGTTATCGACTACCATTATAATACGAGTTCAAATAACAATATTATCGTATAAATGCCAATATTTCCTACATAATTATATTATTCGAATTTCTTCGTAAGTAGAGCTTTTCAGCAGAAAAATGACGGATATTCAAATATATTTTTTCAAATCACGTAGAAAAACTAGTAACACAATACATCTGCATTGTTCAACAGCCACACTTTTAATGACGAAAAACGAATTACAACAGCAGGCTGGACTTGGTCCAAGCGCATGCAGGTTGAATATCGACGACAAAGGACCTTTCAATGCACACGATTCTGAATTCAGGGCGGAGAAGAATTAAATCCTGCCTGTAATTTTCACCGGAAATGCGTGCATACGACAAAAGCACGGTCATTAACCCAACTTCAAGCCGCGTCAACATACCATGTTTAGAAATGAGCGGAAAAACTAACGCTGTTCGACAAACACATCCGGCCACTAATGACCTCCACAGTCCAACGATCATTTTAGAGGAGGAGGAAAAAAGGCTGCGGCGACGCGAAGAAAAGATGAGTGATAGTTGCGCGAATCGGACGTGAGGCAGCTGCTAAATACGTGGGACCAAGCCCTTCGATAAGACCAAATTCAAAATTCAGGCCACTGGAAACGGATAATGTCCATTCCAATCGAGCAAGTCGCGCATACCAAGTATGTCGATAGTCAATGAGTGCCAAGAAAAACCGAAGACACTTCTACCTGGGTACATCACGAAATACTGAAATGTGCTTTCAGCATTCATCGCGTTTCTTTTCTCCACCTTGCTCAGTCACATAAAATAGGCACAGCAAAAATCAATTCAACCGAATTCTTCGATTTAGTCGTTGGTCACTAACTTGGAAAACAAACGACTGAATCATTAAAGAAAAAGTAGCCACTTTATATACAGAACCTTACGATGGACGAGAACTACATATACGTAGAGCATGAATCATTGAAGATGGGTTTATTGACATTCAAAATTAAGAAGAATGGCATTTCGGCGAATTCTACAGCTCGAGAACTAGTTACTTCTGAAATCTGATTCAAATGAAAATTCAAAATGCGAGTAGTACAGAGTAGAAGTGTGGTTGAAAAAAAAAATTCAAAAGGCTTGTTATTTAAAACCAAACCGTCTTCATAAAGATATATGGTAGACACCTATAAACAAATATTGGTACAGTATTTTTTTTTGCATCATAATGTAATGTAGTAGCCGCAAAATGGGTGGGGTAAATACTTCTCCACGAAAAATTTCTAAATTTCAGGTTTCCACGAACTCGAATGTAAAATCTCCGCATAAAAAAACCATGTCACCAAACCACAACGAAATGGAAATATCGAAAAATCAACAGGATTTTTTTTTCGCTTCAGGAGGGCAATTCAAACCGGTTGAAGGTAAACCAAAAAAAGTAAAAAGGAAAAAAAAACGAAAAAAATAGAAATAAAATATTGAAAACGTGCAGAAAACCAGCATAATTAGCTATTAGATAGTCGACGCAGCCAAATATAAAAGCATCGGTACATATCGCTTTCTGGCAGAAGGGTAGCAAGAAATGAAGCTCCGTGAACCGATGCCGGGAAACACATTTAAAAACAGGAAGTTCTCACGCTTGTCAACGACTCGATATCGATCATCGCACACTAGAAAGCATGCTCTGCTACAAAGAATATAAAATGAATAAGGTACAAAAAGCGAAAGAGAGATAAATAAGTCTGCGGTTAATATTACGTAAGACGGCCTAAAGGCAAACGTAATTCGTTTTCTGCAAAAAAAAAAAGGCTAACGGAGAGGATTTTCGTGGCACGTAAACAATAGTTACTGCTACAGACTCTACACGTAAAAAGCCATTCGACCAGTTATCGAATATCGCAGACGCTGACCAAATCGCCTTGTCACAACCAAAGAGCTACTACATCGCCCTCTTCAGCCCCGAAGAAGAGAACTTTATAGTTGCTCCTTTTTGCCGTCGTATTTTTTACATTTCGCTTACAGCAAAGACAACCGTTTATTGTAACATCATTCTTACTAATATTAATTCGTGGTAATTTATAAATACGAACAGGCGCTTTCTCTCGTCATCATTTCGACGAACTTTTGCGCGCGCTTGTGGACACTACAAACCCAAGTCCACGGTCCAGTCCGCATTATTAAACGTCCTATTTCCGTATTTAGAAAGCCACAATTGCTACCAGTTCGTAATCGCAGATACTGGTTGGGCTACCCATAATTTGTTTGTTGCAGAAAAGAACACCGTCAATAAAAGAGACCTGCATTAACTACACGAGCCGCAGATGAAAAAGAAAAAAGAAACATAGCCTCGCTCTAATTAATACTTTAGCGCAGAGATCCCACGATATGCCCAATTAGGACCGACTACGCGATTAAATGACGAATGAGGAAGTTTAAAGATGAAATGTGTCGGCGTCAAAGAGAAACTGAGGTGGGACGACGTGAATCTTGACGAAAAGCCATAAAAGTACTGCAATAATGGACGATCACTAATCTAAAATTTTTCAATCAATTCCCTGGTTCTTCGTTATCTCATCAAGATGAGACTTGTTTCTTCCTAAACCTGATCAAAAGACATCTATACGACCGAATTGAGTAAGAAGAAAACACAAGAGAAGAACGACAGCGGTAAAGCCATAATTCTTGCGAATTTGAAAGATTTGGGAAACGCTTAGCTCTAGACCTGAGAATAAGAAGGATCCAAGTCACATACCAGGTGAAAAGAATACATCAACTATTTGTGATAGAATTCTTTCACGATAATTATTATAATTATTTTTCGTTCAATGAACTGAATATGGTAAAACAACCGTTGTCCCCAAATTAGAAACTACGAGAACCCAAAATTAAGGAAAATATTGCAATTCAACAATTTTCGTAAGTACAATAACAATCCAGGAATGAAAAATCTAATAGATACATTTCTTGTGACGTTTCAATCGAAATTATAGCCAGACGGTGCAGAACTTCAAGCATAAAAATTCACCAAAACGTCCAAAACAATCAAATTATTTCTAAAGTCACGGATAAATCACAGAAAAACTCCATCTACGAGCAGCATTATACCCATCTACTTGAACAAGTCAACGACAAATTATCGAAGTACCACACGAATACCTGTATAAAAACACCTATTGCCCAATAGCACGTAGTAATTATTATAGCATCGCAATCGGAAAACACTTCGGTGTATCGTAAAAATAATCATTTTGAAGAACCTACCAACACAAAATTATTCAATAACATTGTAAATATACCTTGACAGCAAAAATGTTCCAATTTTTGAACTGAAGTGGGTCTGATGGAGCATACCCTTAAATGATTTGCAAAAACTTTTAGTTTCATATAAAGGGGTTTAAAATCGTAGCATTTGAGTAACCTCAGCGGGATTGAGGCTTGAATGAGATTATTTTAGATTAAAAAAACATAGCTTTTTGTTTTACAACGATGTAGACATGCTTTTATTTTCAACATTTTTCGAATTTATTTTACATCAGATTAATCTTCAGGATCTAAGCGACAATTTCTCACCACAACCATCACTGAATTTTCAGACTTGACTCAAAATATTTTTATACAAAATGGAACATTTTTTTGTAACAATGTGAAAAAACGGCTGAGCTCGAGACAGCAACAATTTTTGATTACGAAGTCAGCACGAAATCGGCCAACTCAACTAATAAACTGACGTGAATATTGTTTGGACAGGAGGGCGGGGTGTGATGAAAATAATACAAACGCCAATCTTTATAATAATTTTTCAACCCTATCGAGTTTCGATAGACCATTATCTGCCCCTTCGAAGGTTACGATAGTATAATTAGTGAGGATACCAACGTTGAATTATACAGGTTATCTGTTATCATTTCCCTTCACCACCATCAGAGCTTCTAGGTATATTCTTACTTTATGTACATAATTCAGAGACCTGCGGAGGTAAAATTTCTGCAAATATCAACCCCTACAAACGATTATAGCACTCGTCACTCAATACTGTAAATCTCAGCGTATTTAATTCATTTACACGCATGTTAAAGACCAGATGCACGGATAATATTCAAGAATCTACTGATTTGACCAATACTTAAAATAGGAATGGTATTACTTGAAATCGCAACATCGTTCTAGCATCAGAGCCTTATAATTATTCGTCGTTTACTTAAAATTACGAATATTTTTTTCTCCATACTCCTGCCAACAATTCTGAACATATCGCTCATTTAATACAACAACGTCACATCTCAAAATTTTCAGTTCTCTTTAAAAGTTATACCATCTTAAAGCAGACATTTAAAAAAATTTTCATACATTTAACTCAGAAAATTATGATTTTTCGAGTTGTGACGTTGAATTAAATGAGCGATATATTATCAATCAATCGTTATCGAGATTAGGATTTGGATTTCGGAACGGTAGTGCGAGATAACCAATGGAAATTGGAAAATTTTCAACAATTCGTAACGAGTCTTACCGGAATTTTAAAATACGACCAGAGCCGATTAAACTGATTGAACTGTATGGACGATAATTTACGTAGACGAAATCAAGAAGATGGCCAGAGGCCAATGAAACGATCAGCTGGCTGCTGGAAGAGGGCACGCGAAGAAATCACCGAGAAAGCGATGGAATGATCGTTAATTCGTTTTCAAAACTGTCGACCGCGTGCACATTCGCAGACTACCAAACATTTAACGTCCGAGCATTCGTAGTGATTCGCATTATTCACGCAGGTATATTTATTCGAATTGGAAGAAAATTAATATTTTTCTCTCCACGAAATGGGTCGTCGAAATGGCGATGAACGCGAGTGAAATCCGAAAATATTATTCCAAACGTGCGATATGCAACAAGTAGCTTCACTATAGAAATATTAATACGACACTGGAGCCACGATGCGATAAACAACGATGAACAGAGCGCGAATGAATAAAACGACAACACACGACTCGACTAACAAGAGGTAACTGGAAGACTGAGACAAAATGGCGTCCACTCGAATGCAGCTCGACAGTCGTCTACTCTCGCAAAGAAAATACCGACCGTGGATAGAAAAAAAACACGATCAACTCCAGACTACGTTTTTTTTCTTCCTTTTTTTTTTAAATTCATTCTCATTTCATTTTTTTCAAATACGAAATAAGTTGAAGGGATCAGATTCCGAAATTCAAATCAAAAGTCTTATGCTCATTAGCTTTAACGCAAAAAAAATTGGATCTTTTTTCTCGCCCCTCTTTCTTCTAAATTTTCCCTCCCTTGTGAGATGAGGTCGGAGCCAAAATGCACATTTGAAATTTTTTTCCGCTCCATTTTCAACAACGTCGAATAGATTTTTCAACTAAAATTTCATTCTCATCGAATGGTTGTTATATTCTAACAGCTGAACCCATTGAAAGTATTTCAAGTAGTGGGAAACCATGGTCCGATAGTTTTTTTACGTTTTTGTCGAAAACGAATTTTTGGCAAATGAGACTTGATTTCAAGCCACTCAGTTGTATTTTTATTTGATATTATTTTAGCTCTCATTACCACCCAATCGTCGTCTATAACGTCATTGAAGCCTTCCAATGAAATATTTGAAGGCCTCGCATTAAGAATTCGAAGTCTCGTTCGCCAAAAACTCATTTTGGAGAAAAACGCAAGGGACTATTATAACAAAGTTCCTCACAATTTAGAATGTCTCCAACAGGTTCAATTATTAGAGTAGAATAATTTGATGAAAATATTCTAATTGCAAAGCCAATTTTGAGACCATTCAGCGTTGATTAAAGATCGAAATCCTAACAAAATAAATCAACGATGAAGCAGAAAAATGTTCAATTTAGGACATGGCTTTACAAAATTCGTTTATTGTATTCACTTTTCATAGAAATAATTCTCAGTGATAGAATGTGCTGTCAGCTAAAAAGAATTATGAAAACTGTTTTTCATGGGTGAAGAATTTCTTACTGGAGTGCGTTAGGAACAATCACAAAGACTCATAAAAATGTAAAGAAAAAAGTTCAGCTCAATTGGATCATTAGAAAATGTATAAGAAGTGATTCTATTTTACATAACCGAATTGTGAGGTAAAAACTTATACGTGCTAGGAAAAAATGTGAGTTTTGATACCAACCATACTTTTTAAAGATAAATTTGAGGGACAAGAGATGGGAAAAATGAAAAACGTAGAATGCCACACAGCGGAGCGCAAAATTATGTAAGAGAATCCATCGAAAAAAAAAAAGTTTTCGGCAAATGAAACTTACAATTAACATGTTAAGCTTTTTAATTACTTTTCCATCTTAAAATCAACAAAAATCGAATTTAAGTGGACACTGTTATCAAGAAAAAACTAATGTTCGATGAAAATATTCAGCGTTATTTGAAAGAGGATAAAATTTTCTTCAGAAATGAACGAAAATGTAGAATTGGGGGAAAAACAGTTACGGCCTTTACGCATAAGCCATCGAAATGCATTTTGTCATTCACAAATATTACGTATAAATTGTACTTAAGTTTATAGGCACTCGTAAGTTGAACGAAAGCATTAACGCAGCTAAGATTGATAGTAATTTTCATTACGTCCACCTTGAAGCCGATCCTTAATTTCAAGAAAATTATCTAAATACCAACCATGGAAAAGTTCAACAATACAAATATTTGCAAATCGAATGCAAAAAACCTATTATTTTCTTCAATGACCCACGTTTTCACTTTCATCATTTCACATAAGACACATAGTATAATAAATCAATTCAAAAGAATAAAGAAATTGGTACTAGCTCCCGGTAAAGTACTCGGAAATTTTAAAATTTCTGAGCTAAAACTTAAATTCGATTGAACATAAGAGTTGTAGATAGAGCTTACTTACCTCTTTACAATACGAATCGAAAGAATTTTCACGTTGTACTTCAAATCATAACTCATATTCCACGTTTCAACGGACTCGATTATAGTTTCTCGTAAATCTAGCGTATCTACATTTTCAAAATTTAAAATCAATTAAAATCTATACTTGGCTTTACTATAAATTTTTTATAACAATTAAAAGAAAAAACTTACGAATAAATGATAGAAACGATGTGAATGTATCGGGGTTTCGAACCGTACAGGACAAAATCACTTCCGCTTCCGCATTTAGACGCAACCATCCTGCTATTGCTGCACCGAGCGAGGGTATAGTTGACAAGTCGTAAACAACATCTAAAAAAAAATAAACAAAGCCCGATAATGGAAAATGTACTTTTTCAAAAAACCGACCACTGAAACAATTTAAAAAGTACCAGCAGCGATAATTATATCCGGTTTCAAAATGTGAGTGACACTCGACAGCAAATCCAGCCAATTGAGTTTCACAACTACGACTCGACTATTTTTATAGGAGCCATCAAAGACGATAGCATCATTTGGAAGCATCTGTGATTCGATAATTAATTCAGGTTTCAAGTTGACGCTAATATTTTCCAATAAATATTCCAAAACCTCGTCGTGGCAATCCGAAAAGCAAAAGCATTTTGGTTGGCAAATTTGAATCATGCTCAAGCCACACAATCCTAAACCACTACCCAATTCGAGAATATTTTTATCGCGAAAAATTGATTTGCGATTGACACAAAATTCGGACAGAACTTTTCCAGCCTAATATAAAACACAAAGGCATTAATTCGAGAAAATCAGGTGAATTTCATTGAAGATATTAACTGACCTCCCAAACGGCTAATCCTGTCGTTCCATTTGAAATTACTTCTCCTTTCTCTTTAATAGAAATGAATTCGTTTTTAATTGGATTATCAATGGGAAAATGAACGTAGTGACTATCAGGACTATCCAACGAAGAAGTTAAGCTAACGTAGGTCAAGTACAAGTTTTCAATGACTTCAATTCCGATCAACTCCAACTGAAACATAATTTTAAAAGATTTAATAATTGACGTCCACATCAATTACAGAAATGGAATATTATGATTCTTCCCAAAGTTGATTATTCTGAGACTGAAATTCCTGTTCCTCAAACCATGTTTTTCTACTATATTTTGGAATTCATCTTCAAAGTATAAACTGTGACAAAGACAACGTTAAATCAGTTTCAGAATTACAAGGAAATGACTACGTTCTTTTTGAAAAGGAAACTGTTTACATGCAAGGTGAATATTATTATTTCGAATTTTCTATCGTCATCATCAATTTGACGTTTAAAGAAAAGATAGACAACTTCAAGTTTGAAAATCGAAAATACAAACAAGATTCGTTTCTGAAACAAATGTTTTGGTTTCAGTGAGTCAAGCATTTTTATAAAGCAATACCTCGAATTGATCAATATTCATTATTACAAGATCTTTCAAAAATAAAATAAGGAAGTCGATAATACAAATTATAGAATTCCCAAGTGAACTAAATCGATTACGCATGAACAGAAACGGAAAATCAACTAATGATCAAAATATATTAAATACGTATTAGACTTACGTGAGAGATAATGTTCTTCATAAATGAGATTTGATGAGATTTCTTCAGTGGATACTTCTTATTCAATTCGTGGAAAATAGTACTGTTCAAAACCAACTCCTGATTCTCCGCCACAAAATCCAAGTATTCCTGAAATTATTTATCAGCTGCTGTAGAAAGAACAAAACAAAGTATTAATAAGAGAAGTTAACTTACGTTAATGCTAGCACAACGGAAAGGAACTCGTGTTAAAAAGTCCGTCTGTATACGACGAAGGGCCATTTTATCCATTTTGAATTTTCTTCCCAAGCTAATATGACACCGGAATTACTGGTGAAATAATTCAAAACTTTAAATAAATCAGGCAGGTACAGTCGTGAAATATCAAGATAACTATTCAATTACTAAAATATTATAAAACCAATAACCCGGACTTAATTATTGAAATGAAAATAAAATTCGAAATTTTCGAACTTCGAAATACTTTTTCTGTTCTGTATTCGAATTTCGAAGCATGTTTGATGTTATGTTAGTACTCTTATTTCGTTCTACCTGCTACCTTAGAGTATGAATAGTAATGGATAGATAGAAATCGCCGATTAATAGAGAGAGAGAGGCGTGCCAACGGTGGAGGGTCACTTGTTTATGTTTTCGTTGTAGTGGTGCGATGTCCCGCGTAGTTGCCAATTCGTAGGATCAGCTGAAAGCTTAGATAATCTAGCATGGATAGCCAGCGTACGAAATTTCGGCCTGTCAACATCGCTAATGTATCTAAAAAGTAAAAATATTATGCTGGATCGCACGCGCAGAAGTATATAGTCGGTTGGCGTTGGTTGATACTAGTTGATACGATTTACGAACGGTGGACAACGTAAGTGATAAAGTTGCGTACCTTACTCGCTTCGTGCTTGTTCGATTTTCTTGTTGTGCGCATGCGATCCAGCATAATATTTTTAGATACATTGGCGATGTTGACAGGCTCGTTCTATAAGGCAAGAATAGGGTGCGGCTATCCATATTATATTATCTAAGGCTGAAAGCGCTTCAAGCTCAAGCAAGTGTCTTTTTGTTTTTTGTTCCTTTTTTTTTCGTAAGAAAAAATTTTATCATAATATTTTTCATTCTTTTGAAACTCGGATGATTTTCGTTCTCGTTGCGACGCGACAACTATATAGCAAGCGTCTGAATTCATATTTTTCCCATCCATTTTCCTTATGCACAACAGAAATGAAAATTATTTCGTTTCAAAGGATTTTATTGTGATGTCTTCATCGGTTTTTTTTTGTCATATTTTCATAAATCGACGATAAGAAAGGGAGTAGAGAAAAATTATTATTTATTATAGAATTCAATTAAAGTCAAGATTTGTTCTAGATCGTGAAAAAAGAAAAGCTTCACTGTTTCACTGTTTTTGATCCTTTATTCTCTCCTAAACAAAAAGATCTTTTAGTCTGATTTGCCACAGGAGAAAAAAAAAGAGGCTGGCTGGTGTAAATAAAATTCACTATTTGGGAGATGATTTAAAATTCACCACAGCTCATCAGTTCAAGATCTATTTTTTTACTTTGAATTATTTTCAATGAACCGATGTGAAAGTGGGATCAAAATTCTGCTTTAAAATTAAATAAAAAATTGTAAAAGTAATCTGATGAAAATAAATTTACAAAGTAACATCCTCACAAAATATAACTTTTAACCTTCCAATAAACATGTGAACTTGGTATTAGCTTACTTCGAAAGTTAATTTATTCTGATGCTGATCGATGAAACTCCAAGATTTGCAAACTAATATACGAATATAGTTTTCCACAAATACTATAGTTTCATTAAATTCTTTTCTAATTTCTTTGTTTGGATCTGGGGTTCTATTTTTATCATATCTACGAATAGCAAAAATCAATTGAGATACGGCATTGAAAAATATGGGTAACATTTAATACAATAGAGAACAAAATGATTCAAATTCACATACCCATCAATTGTCATACTTGTTGGTATTTCAGACCATAGACGAGCATACCTCACGGGTGTTACTGGCTCTTGGGGATCTCTGTCAACATGTCAGTGAAGCATCGAGCAGCAAAACGATGCTCGTAATTCGTACGGCACATTTTCATCCGACATACAGCTACATAATAGACGACACATACATGGATAATTATCAATTAAACTAAAACACACGATATTGGATTGTATGGATTCTTTAAAGAAAGCTAAATTAAGTATTTCTTTCGAAACTTCTCAAAATCATCAATTTCTAGTATTTAAAAATTAAAAAATTAAAGAGGTAAAAATTAAAAATAAAAAAATTGAAAATGAAAAAATTCTAATTGAAAAAATTGAAAATTAAAAAATTAAAAAATAATTAAAAAAGGAAAAAATAATGAAAAAATTGAAAATGACAAAATTCTAATTGAAAGAATTAAAAATTAAAAAATTAAAAATGAATCAAAATTTAAAAAATTCAAAATTGAAAAATTCAAAATTAAAAAAATTAAAATGAAACAATTTCGGCTATCCAGTTAAAATTTTGGTTCGCAAGTTACAAATTTGGTTCACAAGTTACAAATTTGATTTACAAGTAACAAATTCAGCTCACAAGTTACAAATTTGGGTTGCAAGTTACAAATGTGGTTCGCAAGTTACAAATTTGGTTTGCAAGTTACAAATTTGGTTTGCAAGTTACAAATTCCGTTGACAAGTTACAAATTTGGCTATCCAGTTACAAATTCAGTTCTCAAGGTACAAAATCGGATTGATCCTTTTTATCAATATTTTTCATCGATTTTTAATGTTACTGCGTACTGTGAAAAGAACTCAACTGTTTAGAACGAACGAGGTTTTCCAACTGTTTCACTTATTTCACGATATCGAGCTGTTTGATAAACTATCTCTACGATTCAATGGTAGGGTGCTTTCTATAAAATATGTAATTGGCTCCACTGAAATATGCTGTTGAACATTTTATGGACACGAAAAAAAGTTGCATAATTTGTTGCACGTCAATTGTACATGCGACTGATGAAAAACATACCAAGGTAAACTGTCAGACCAGTCGATTAAAATTCCAATAATTTTCTCAACTACGGCTATAATGTGTATTTTATTGCTATAGGTTTAATTTCCGTAAGCTCGCATCTACAAAGAAACATTGAATATTCTGTTAAACGAAAGTCGAACTGAGCCTAATCAAGAACTGATGAAGGCAACATCTACTCGCGGTGGTGTCCCTGGGGTTTCATCGTGTACAACCGACGAAGAAGAAGAACGTTCAGGATTAGCTCGACTTCGTTCCAACAAGCAAAATAATACTTCTCTGAATCAGTGAAGTATGATATGGCTAGGACTGACGTTTTATTCCTAAAATTTTACCGGATGTATTATACACAATGTATACAGTTTCACTTTCTTTACTGTATTACGAATTTTCATTTTTAATCGATTAAACGTTTTCTTAACCGTTATTCCAAAATGTGTTGTGCAAGAAAAAATAAATAAAAAAATAAAAAAATAAAATACTCGTACTAGGTACATCTATCACTTATAATTTTCCGATGTTTCATCTTGAATCGTACTTATACCAATCCTCACAAAGTAAAAATCGAGTTCATTCTTTTTTTCTCTTCACAAAATACAATTTAAAAATCCGATTCCAGAAAGTGATAAGTTCAAAATTTGAAAACAGGTAAATAACAAGCTAAAATAAATAAAAATACAAATACGGGGACTAAACCAGCAAAACGTAAACTATGTTTGTCCGACAAATTGCATAACGCATTTTAGCAGTCGTCATTTTTCACCACCAAAATACACTTGGAACTTTTTGGAATCGGACTGTTCAAATTAATCTTTAACCTGAACGAAAATTAAAATTGAGAGAATAAATCGAAATCAAAGCTATGATTTAGAAAAAAAAAACTCATTTTCTTTTGCTTAGGCGCAAATTTTCAGTTACTTTGAAGATTAAATTTATATTATTCACAAAATTAAAACTCGAAATCTACAGAGATCTAACAATTAATTTTTTTGGTAGGTATGTACGATAACTTGAATCCAAAAAAAAAATCAACTGCGGCAGTGAATATTTTCTTCCCGATGAAAATATTCTTCAACTTAAATAGACAGAAATTTAATGATTCTAAGTAATTACAAAGATTAATAATACACACATTTTTTCAAATCGCAGTACCAGAAAGACCTCTGCGATAAAATTCGAAATTTTCAGTGGTGCAGCTGACACTTCACTTTTTAAAATAATCTAAATTAAATGCGAAAAAATTGCGAAGATGAAAGAAAATAAAATACTCAAGTACCTAGTACCGACCCACAAACTTTCGATCCACCTATTAGAACTCATACCTCAATACACCTTCATAATAATTTTTGCAGAGATTCGAATAAATGCTGATAGGACCTTATGTCTCTTTGTCCCGGAACTCGATGTTAGTTTGTTAAAAATATATTTTTTAAATTGTTTTAATTCTGATTTCAGATTCAAAATTATTAGATCGAAAAAAGAACAAGTGAAATACCCATTAATTTTTTCTACACTCATCAGTCATCACAAAAGCTATTATATAGGAAGAAACCCCGTTTCAACTTACATAGTAGCCCATCCAAATTAATTTAATAATTCTGTCGGTTAATTTTTCCACGATTGAAATAAAATATGAAACAATCAGCATTCAGCAGTATAGGTACTTACACACGTATTCATTTTGAGAATGCAAAGTACGTAGTAATAACGTGAAAAATTGAAGAATATGAAATAAATATCTAGGAAAATATAGGAAAAAAGGAGAAAAAAAAAGAAAAATGAGAATGTAGGTATGAGAAAAAAAATGAGAAAATGAGGAAAAACAAAATAGAAAAAAATAAGAAAAAACAAGAGAAAATAGTAAAATATAGGAAAAAATAAAAATGAAAAAAAAAAAATTAAATACCTAGGTAGTAAAAACAAGGAAAAATAAGAATGAATGAGAAAAAAATGAAAAACAAAAACAAAACAGGAAAAAATAAGAAACAATAGGAAAATATAGCCAAAGATAGGAAAAAAGACAGGAAAAATAGAAAAAATGGGAAAAACGAGAATAAAGGAGAAAAAATTAGAAAAAACAAGAAGACAGTATAAACAAGGAAAAACAAAATAGAAAAAAATAGGAAAAGATGAGAAAAGATGATAAGATAATAGATAGAATAGGGATGTGAATGAATAAGGATGCGAATAAAAGGATTAGAATAAATATGAGAACAGGAATGTGAATCGCGAATAAGGATGCAAATCAGGATACGAAAAACCGAAGGAAATTGTTAAAAATCCTTGCTCCGAGACAAAAAAGAGCTCCTAGAAGTAAAAAAAAAATTCCTAAAACCAGATTTCTCGTTGAACATCTGGATTTTGGCCGCCAAAAAAAAAAAAGGTTGGTCTATCGAATTTTAATTGTTAAATTTTTAAAACACCGGGATAAAAGACAAAATAATATCATCTCTTATCTGAATAATAATTGGCAAATTGAAATAAAATCCTTAAAATCATAGAAAAGAAACTCAAATCTCAAATAATTCCTGGTTTATCCCCGATATTTTTCAATACAGTAAAAAATTACCGTTCTCAGGGATTAATCCCTGTATATTGGCATTCCTGATAAGCATTTGTTTCCCTGTATATTGGCATCCCTGATAAGCATTTGTTCGAGCGTAACTTCTCACATACATTCTCCTTCACGAGTAAAAAAAACTCGCCCTCTCTCCAGTCCACATGCGTCTTCTCCGCCCCATTTCACCTCTTAGGCCAAATTAAGCCCCCCCCCCCCCCCCCCGAAAACCCGAAGCTCATTCGAAACCGCAGCCCCATGAGGAAGATGCCCAGCAGAATACATAGATTGGACGGAAAACCAAATTAGTACGGAGAGGAGCTTCGAGGACACCACCGATCCCTTCTTGGTCGACAAGAAATTCCGAAATTAGGGGTATTACGAGGTACCTTCAGTCGTTTAACTTCTAAAATCTGGCAGTCGAAACAATTTTCGATTTTCGTCGGTGCATGCGAAGCGTGAAAGCATAAGCTAACCTCGACCAATCGTCGCCTAAACGACTGAATAATGAGTCGGAAATGAGGCCCCCTCCACCGTCTTCTCGTCCAATACAATTGCGGCGAATCCGAAGGGTGGAGTCGCACTCCTGCTACCACTTTGGGGGGAAAAAGGCGGAGAATGAAATTTGGGCGCCCGCCCATCCAGACGCAGCATGCTGGTGGCTGCTGCATCCACATTGCGGCTTCGTGGTGCAGCAGCACATCCTCCATCCTCCCAAAAACCAGATCCAGTCTTGAATTCCGATCGTCGTCAGTACGAGAGTAGAGTGCCATCGCTGTTCGTCCGCTTGTTTACACGATTTCGGTTCCTCGAATCGGTCGACGAAAGTTGCTTTAAAAAATTTTCTTTCCGCCGTATCGATAAACAGCAATTTTGTACTTGCATTTTACTCGTAAATTTCTCGCGGTTTTTCGCCTTAATTATACTGTGATTGGTGCGCCATTGCGAGTTGAGCTGAAAAAAATTTCCAGTAATGTGAGTGCGCCGGTAGACCCGCGTTTGTCGCGATTGTGGTGACTCCCCCTCGATCGCTGCAGCAGCCATTGCCCCGCACAGTGCGCCCCCAGCCACAGCACCGTTGCTGCCACTTTGCCAGCGAAGACGAAGCCGGATCCGGAGCGCTGCCACTGATCGGACGATGATGCCGATAGCATCGACGGCGATGGTGGCGCTGCCCTCGAAGCCGAAAATCGGCTTCTCCATCGACTCGATCGTCGGCGATGGCCACGAGAAGTGCGCCTCGCCGAGCCGCAGCGAGACCGAGCTGAGCGGCGGCTCGCTCAGCGGCCCCGAGTCCAGCCCCTGCTCGCCGATGAGCGCCGACGAGCGCCGATCGTCACCCGCCTCGCTGCGCCGCTCCTCGGCGTCGCTCTCGCCGCCCCTCGACCCGGGCAGCGTGTCGCCGCCGCATCCGGCCGCCTCGCACGCCTCTATCGTGCGACCGTCGGCGCTGGCGCCGCAGTTCTCCTCCAAGGGGCTGTACGTGCCGGAGCCGGCTGTGGCTGCCGCCGCCCTCAGCATGCACCACAACAACCACCACCACCATCACCACCAGCTGGCGCTGGCCGCAGCCGCCGCCCAACACTTTCAGGCGGCCGGACTGGCGGCCGCACTCGGCAATCCGTTCCTGCCGGCCAACGGTCAGGTGGCCAACGGCCACACGCATCCGTCCGCCACCGCCGCCCACAATCTGTCCGCTAGTCATCCGCACAGCCATCCGCCCCGGGACACCTACCCGCTCTATCCTTGGCTGCTTTCCAGACACGGACGCATATTTCCGCATCGATTTCCCGGAGGTAAGAACTGTTTTTTTTTTGTTTTTTTTTTTTGCCAATCTAGGCTGCACGCAATCGCATAATACATGTATATATTTACTCGATTTGACGGTTCTTTCGAGATTTGTTCGATTTGCCACCAAAAATTTATGTTTGGGTTTGCCCCGAACACCGTAACCCGTCTCCGGAGTCGGATGAAAATTTTCTACCCAGGGTTTCACCCTATGACGTAACCGAGTCAAATCGAAAGCCGAACTAGAGTAGGTACACCCAGAGCAAATTGAACGTTCAAAACGACTCTAGTGAACCCCAGATCCATTTTCAGGCAATATCTAACAAACCTTAGGAACAACAAGTCTTAGGAGCAACAATGCCTTCCCATACCTCGCCAATAGTTTCACGATTAAAAACGCTGCTGCGGAAGCCCCGCCAGAAAGGTCCAAGTTTTACCAACACAGTATGACGTACCTCACAGAATTTGTCAATTGCTTTTTAAAGCAATGTTAATCATAAGTCGAAATTACGAATTAACAATTTTTATAACTACGTATAGACTCGTAATTGCAATTCGACCGAAATTAATGAATCGATTACCATCAAAATTTCAAGAGAACGTCTCCTAACATATCATATGCGGCATTCGAAGGGACCGAGTGTGTAAAATCATGGGTTTCGAGATGGTTTTGAGTTAAACATGGAATCTGCTACTGGAAAGGGCGTAGAATAATTCCAATTTATAACAGGCAATTTAGTCCGCAAACATTTATTTAGTAGCCTATCATAAAATATACAAAACTGACAGAAAAATGTGAAAAAAAAAGTGGGAATTTCAAAATTTGAAAAATTCTCCAATAATTATGTAAAAATAATTATTGGGAAAAAAATTTAATTTGAAATTTGAAAATTTTAGTCCCCTCCTGGATTCAAACAACAGACTTATTACACACACTTACATGTAATCATAAGGTAAACTTTGAAACTCAAATTGTGAAAAATGTTCTAAAATTTAATGATACATTCTCAATTCCTGCGTTTCACTTTTAACTTGATCCGTGTAAATTTCAGCTCAATCAGTCTAATATTTTCCCCGATATTAAGCTTGAAATTTTAAAAATTTCGTGAAAAGTTAAAAGAAACTACTATATTTTTGTAAACTCGATGAAAAATCACAACTACTCATTCCCATTTTTTTCTGATTGCCAAAAAACCACAAAACAAAACAGATCGTCATAAAATTCCTATCAGACTTTAGTCTCACCAAACCTGACCTTTGGTGCGAATTTCAGCCCCACTGATTAGTTAGGGTTTGGAGTACGTTTGAAAAAGAAATATATGTTTTGGAATCCTTGAAAAATGCTTTTCGCACCCTGAAAGAAATGATTACCTACCAATTAATTTTTACCAATTTTTACAGGAAAACAGCGACAGTTCAAGATTTATTTGTAGACGGTACTTTTTACTATAATTATAAGATATAGCATATTTTACTATTTTTGTGGTAGCCTAATTTCTTCAATAAATCTTGAACTGTCCCAGTTCTCTCATGTACAAATAGTAAAAATTACAAACGAAATTTTTGTCAGCGCAGAAACTATAAACAGATAGACTTGAAATTTGAAATGTTAATGCAAATCTAGTTGTAATTATGCGGTAATTTTAGACATGGAAGTTGAAATCTGCATTTACATACACCGCCTTTCTCACGAAAATAAATAAATTAGTAAAGATATATACCTATAGACTACAAAAGAGCAAAAAGAATATTATTAGAATTTGGAGATCATGAAACGAAAAACTATTCGAGCTATCTCTCATGTGCTACTTTCTGGAGTTAGACCCTTCATACGTCTTCCAAGAAAACCTGCGAAAAATACGGTTTGCTCTCGACTCAACTTTTTGAATTATCAATTTTTGCTTTTTGACATTCGGCCATCTTGCAAGCACTAGCACTGTCGTCCAAGCACGCCTAAAATATGGAAGACTCCGAATTTTTACCGAATAAAAATCATATCCTTATTAACTTAATTCAAGCAGGTATATCAAAGCTATAAGGCATCCAGCTGTAGACTGCGAAGCCGATTTATGCGAGACCTTCCTCGTCTCTTTCGTTCGAATTTGATATCGTGTTGTTTTTCTAACTTTCACAGAAAAATACTCGTAATTTTTGTCGCATAAAACAAAATTTTAATTGCAAAGGGATCGGCGTTCTATGAAAGAGATTCAGAAGACGGGCGGACTCTCATGCTGCTAATATAAACGAGTGCTAACTGCTAACTGATGTCAATCATAACGTTAAATAGACCTATTTTACATCCATAATATACGAGTACAGGGTAGGTGACAAAATAGGGAGAGAAAAAAAGGGGGAAAAACTAGTTGGCTATATAGATGCGACCATTGTGAGGGGACGACGATATATTATTATTTGAAAAGTATATAGAAGGCAGGTCGTCTATGGTAACTCGATTATACGCCATATCTATTTCCAGTTGGGGTTGACAAAGATGCGCATTTAAATAACGAGGCCGAAATTCGAATTAAGTTAGCTTGTTTTTTTATCATCAAAACTCTATTGTGTCGTTGATTTTGTCGATAGAAAGAGGAACAAGGGTGCGATGCGTGTTACAGCCTACTCGTAAATAAAATGATTTTTTGACAAGCATCGAATTGGATTAACGAGTATTATATTCTCGCCCAAGGGGAACTACGAGTATATATACTTGGATAATAGACGGCCCAAAAAATGAAAATGACATCCTGACTGACTGACTGCGGAATATTAAAATTAGAGCTACACCGAAAAGATAGACTGAAATAATGAACTGCGACTAGTCGCTGTAGTTAGCGAATTTCAACATCCGTCTCTTCTAATTAGGTACTTTACGTGAAGTTCATAAGTACATATAATATTATAGTGTATATTATGCCCACTAAAGATTAAGAGTTTTCCTCTAATTTTTAGCATCAGGTTTTCACTTGAAAACCTGCTTATTTATAATATTCTCAACAGATTTATCGATTTCTTAAGAGCTATATATAATTTCAGGCTGAGAATACAGCAGAACAAAAACGCATGTACAAAAAAGAGGTGAAAATAAATAAAACGGAATTTTGAATTTGATAAGAGATGGCTGAAGGACTCAAATTATGGCAAAAACTGAATAGACCAAATCAAGGAGGAGGGTTTTACTATTTTTGAAAAGTAGGTAATATAGTTACTTGCGGCTTTGGCTGCAACCGAGTTGAGTCCCGTCAAGAAATTAGAGGTAAAATATTCTCCGAGTTGAGTCCCTGGCAGCGGGGGGTATTTGCGGAGCTTATTAGTATGCAATTCCGAGTTGAGTACCAGTTTTGCTTACCTAATTAATATGTAATTCCAAGTTGAGTCCCAAAACTTGCGGAGATAAGAAAGTTGACAGCAGGGAGTATTTGCGGAGCTTATTAGTATGTAATTCCGAGTTGAGTCCCAATTTGGCTTATTTGCATGCATTAATGGACAAATGGTGAGAAATGGCACTAACATTGTTAGCCATAACCAACCCACTCTCTAACTCTGACTTCTACTCTGCTCATCCAAATATTTTTGTATTTCTTGAGAATATTTTAGAAATACAATGTGAAACATATGCTAAAATGTTAGATGCAAAAAAATCCAAAAAACCAGCAGTGTCGCAATAAAAGGAAAAGAGTATTGTCACTCTCATGAACCAAAGGGATTTAGGTGAACTCGACCGACTAGAATTCCTCAAACAGGTATCATACAAGTTCTTACCATTTAAAAACTAAAAGACGCCTCAAAATTGTTTATGTTCTTATTTTTAATCACACCAATATATATCGACAGTCCTAAGTCTGTAAAAGTGAGAAGGGAAATAAGAATTGAAAACATACTGGGACTCAACTCGGATATTACATATTAATTAGGTAAGAAAAACTGGGACTCAACTCGGAATTGCATACTAATGAGCTCCGCAAATACCCCCTGCTGTCATCTTTCTTCTCTCCGCAAGTTTTGGGACTCAACTCGGATATTACATATTAATTAGCTCCGCAAAACAGGGACTCAACTCGGATAGAAATTCTGGTTTGGGACTCAACTCGGGTTCGCCGGTGGCTTTAGCTTTTTATACAGGCAGGGTATACCACCTCAAGTTCACTGCCCTGAAACTGTAGATAGAGAAGCATTTATAATGTTTTTGCCTTTTCTCCGGTTGGTGGGGGTTGAAAATATTTTTCCCTCCAGACTACTTTAGGTCAATATTTCAAAAAATACTCATACATTCAAAACTATAATGACAGTTGAAAAAAACTCCATTCTGCGCCATTATTCAGCGAATATGATGTAATTTCTTGGGGCGGATTGTACATCGCATAGTCAACTGTCAACTGGTGGTTAACTATGACTTAGATGAAATATAGTTTCAAACAAACATGAATACAATTCGTTGCTCTATCTGCAATGGCTTGATGATGAACTTCAGGCGAAACACCCTGTATATTTGAGACAAAAATTATGGAGAACGCAGAAAGAAAGAGGATAGAAATCTTTAAGATGTAGTCGTACAGTAAAGAATGAGAAATTTATAAGCTGGGGGGGGGGAGGAAATTGGGTAGCTAAACCAGCCTTAAAAAGGGAGACAAACTGATGAAACATGATTTAAAACACTAGGAATGATCATTTAGGTATATGATATTGACATAAAATATAGAAGAGAAATAATGGGCTAGACTCAGAGATTACAATACAAAACACAACAGATTATTGAAATACATACAAAGTGTAACTCAAATGTTGCAATTCAAAATCCTTCAGAAAAAATTTAGAAAAAATAGAAGTTACGAGTCTCCAAAAAAAGTTTATGGTCATCCGGAAACAAGCTCTGCATGTAATTTTCAAGCAAAGTGAGGTATTTGTTGGTCTCTATGGAGAGTTTCTTCTCTCAGTGAAGGGAAAATTAGTAGTTAAATTTTGAGAAAGTGCTTAAAATTATATTTTCAAAATTCTAACGACTTTAATGAAGTTATCTATTTTCCAACAACATTAAAGCAATTCAAGGAGCTTATACTGAGCTCAATATATCTACGTCCTCACTTCAAACATTAAAATTCATATTTTTGCTAAATAAGCTCCTCATTCATGGATTAATAGACTACAGCGTCGATCACTATATTGATAATGAAAACTGAAAATAAATGAGAAACAAAATAGTGGGAAATGAGTTGACAAATTTTTAAAATTTCACCGAAGCTGAAGAGTACCTTTGTCGTCGATGAGCAAAGGGCAGAGTAACGCATATTCATCAATTATGGTAGTAAATAGAAAAATAATATTTGATAGATGAATCTCCTTTCCTCATTTAACAGATACCAGTTTTCCTAACACGAAAAATAAGTTCCAAATGTCCACTTTTTTATTTTACAAGACATTTATCTTTTATTTTTTCTGTTTTGTTTTCATTCTTTATTGGACAGGTATACTTATATCTACCCAGATATCGGTTTCTTTGATGAATGATGGTTATACCAACGAAATTCTTCTACCATAACAAAAACATATAAGACCCAATGAATGAAGAAGATCATTAAAAATATTGCAGGCACACTATACCTACCAATTTGTATCAGTAACCTGATATACAAAGCCGAGGCATAGTCAATATAATTATTGAAAAAAATGAACAGTAATTTTTACTATTTTCGTATGAGAAAATTAAGAAAATTCAGATAGACTTGTAGAAATCTTTATAAAATTGGTAAAAATTACTGTAAGTTATGGGATCTATGAAAAAGTTCCTCAAGTCGGCCAACAAATGTTTTGAGAAGGCAAAAAATGATTATCATAGGCCAGAAGGTTGTAATTTTTACAATTTGAATGAGAAAACTGGGACAATTCAAGATTTGTAGCAGAAATCTACTATACAAAAAAGTCAAATAAGTATTATTATCTAAGATAGTAAGAAGTACTACAAACATTCAAATACCTAATTTATTCAAAAAGAAAAGTGAAGAGGGTTTGGTGTTTTACAGTTTTGTAAATATTTACTAAATTATATCAAGCCCTGTTTACGATGCGCTTTTGCTTTTACTCCAACCAATCAGCGTGAAGAAAGAATAAAATTGCTTCGTATGATTGAAAAAGTACATTAGGAACATTTTAAAGTTGTTCAGAGTACTTTGAACTTTCATTTTTTGATTTTGAATCATATTATTTGCTACGTTGTGTACCTACGAGTATATCAGAAATAATTTATGTTTTGACTTTTTTTTTTTTCAATTTATCCTCGCAGGAGACATTTACTTGGAAAGAATTTTCAAAATTTTAAAGTATTAATAATACGAAAGAGAATTCATTTCTGCCCATAGTTGGAAAGCTAGTCAAAAGCCAAGAACCAATCGATTTTGGAGGAAAATGGTGAAAGCCCAAAGGTTCATAAAAGAAGCTAAAAGCAAAAGTTTTTTTTTGTGGCTTGTTTACAGCTTTTTGAATTCTGTATGGAAAAAAATTGAATCGTAATTATCAAAATAGGATTCAATTATTCATTCAATATGTTTATTCCATCCAGTAATTCAACTTTTTTCAATTAAGATAAATGAGAAGACAATTTTAAGATAAACCGCACTGAATGCAGCGAGCGTAAAATTTCCTATAAGAGAGGAGTGAGCAAAAAACTCATAAAAAGTCAAAAGCCAATCGATTTTGGCCTAAAAAAGCAAAAGCCGAAAGCTGAGAAAGCTTCATTCAAAAAACCAAAAACTGAAAGCGAAAGATATATTTTTAAAATCAGAAGCCTAAAGCCGAAAACTATAAAGCTCTATCAGATGGCTTTCAAACTAGTACGTTTCTACCTTAACGAGGCTTTATGAAGGTTACAGCTATTTTCCCATATTCTATCATTAGAAGTACCTTCCCATATTGAGATATTAGTGCTGCTGAGTTCGGGCTCCTAGCAGAGCATACCCTTGGGCGGAATAA
Source organism: Parthenolecanium corni (assembly GCA_038050395.1). Taxonomy (NCBI): domain Eukaryota; kingdom Metazoa; phylum Arthropoda; class Insecta; order Hemiptera; family Coccidae; genus Parthenolecanium; species Parthenolecanium corni. The sequence continues at coordinate 1,453,158 of JBBCAQ010000034.1, read as the reverse complement.
GTAGTAGTACCTCAGTTTCAAGATTATATAATATGTTTGAAAATAACGACAAAGGAATAAAGGATTAAGAATTGAAGCAGAGCTGTACTCGTGGAGGGACATTGGCCTCAGCCACTTCTGGCTGCGGTTCTGATTGAAATTCACTCGACCAGAGTATATGATAAAACGAAGGCTCGCTGAAACTATTAACGTTACATATGAGACGCCTGCTAACCAGGGATAGTCGAGAGTTGATATCTTATTGGTGTGGCATGTTAAAGGATGGCATGCCGGTTGTCGGCAGCAATTTGATAACCGCCGACGCTAAACTATGCGAGCGTATTTCACTCGAATTAAGTTATTTGAAAAAAATGTTAATTCGCGCCGAGGGCCTCGTTGGTTCTCCTCAATTGCCCCCCCCCCCCCCCCCCCCCCCCCGAACAGAGAGCATTTCACGCGATTGTAAAAAGCCAAAAGGGGGTTGGTGGTCGACTTTTACACGAATGTAGTCTAGCGGCCACTAAATTGGAGCAAATTAGCATTTTGTCCGAGTGCGTACGTAAAATTTGTATACACATAATATTATAATCGTGGCTTTATCTAAACATCTGTTTTCACTGTTTCCAAGACACGCTACAATAAGGGTCGTCACCACTTGGCGATAATTTGTTTCCTAAATGAAGAAGAATACGCGTATACGTATAGGCTGGCCTATAACCTTCCACCCCGCACCCCGCATTCCCACACTATTTACCCGGTTACAAGACGTTATCAAAATGGTGTATCGACATCGCTAACAAAATACTTTAATGAGATCTCGCGTGTATAGCGCCATCATTTTGCCGTTCGTAAATTGATTAACTTTGTGGCACGTATAGTATTTATACTGTATACAGCTCTATCACACATAGACTGTAAACTATACTCGTATATTACCTAAGCTCACGCGCATCAACACTATAGGTACATCAAATTAAAATATTTTATTTGCGTCGACGAAATGCTTGAAATCGAATCAACCTCAACTATAATGGTCAAGCAATGCAGGAGATAACGACAAAAAAAAATTACTCTCTTCATACATTGATACATAGGAAATAAGTATATGAACAGACGTCTTTTATCTCTATCGTTCTTTTCGAGACTAAATGAAAAATATTTTTGCAGTTCAAGTCTTGCACGAAAGAAAAGCAGTAATTAATCCCATTTCTTGGGGGGAAAAACAGTCAATTCAAAATTTACTGAGGGTGTTCTTAGTAGTTGTAGTGATTTTTACCATCTTAGATAATCTGTTTTACCGAGCTGGTACAGCAATTTCTTCTACGAATCGTGAATTGCCTCTGTTTTCTTATCTAACCCTGAAAATTTTTTTTAATCAGCTAATATTCGACGTTTGCTTGACAATAACGTATGGGCCCATTTTTCTGCATCTCCGGCCTCTTGGAAATAAAATAGTTTTAAAAAAATTAATGAATAATTTATCTCGCAGGCTTTATCATAAAAATCTTCCAGTAATAATGTACCTAATGCGGTATTTTTAACAATCTGATTCACTTGAAAAAAAAAAGTAATATTCACCATAATTTCAAGATATATTGTAGAAAATCATTCAAGTAGGTAAATTAAAAAAGTAAAATTTATTACATTTATAAAATGCTTCTCAACATTTTTATAATCATTTTATTTATCTACTAGAATCCTAAATTTGTCCCATTTTTTCATGAAAAAGTAGTAAAAAATTGTTATTAATTTTTTCCTGTGTATGAAGAGAGACTGAACAACAAGAATAAAATTACTACCCACATTGGTGAAAAAAAAAAAAAAAAAAAATCAACTGCATAAATAACCTAAAAATATTTACAATAATTATGAGCTAACTTTTGAATGTTCGCAAATTATTTCCTTGTGTAATCTGTCAGATATCACGATATTTTTTGAATCATTTTATTACGAGTTCTGGTAATCATATACGAGAGCATAGAATCAATCAACAAAAAATTTTTGTAAATTAAAAAAAAAATTCCTTCGCAGCAAAAGGTTAAAGCATGAACTAAACGTCTCCTTAAACCCTTAACATACATCGCGTCATACATTAATCTGGCATTTCAGTGAATGCTTCAAGTCTTCAACTCGAAGTGCTATCAAAGAGGGCTTAACGCGTTCTCAGCTCATCAAAGTTAATTTGGTAAGAAAATTAAGATAGCTGTCCAAGCTATAGACGACGACGTACTTTCGAAGTATCTATATACCCCTTCCCCTCGCATGTGATCTTATTTACATATACGCCATAGTATATACGTGTAAATAGTGTAACCTTTCGAGCCATCCATATTTTTCTAGCCGGTCGTCATGGACGCACTTTAAATTACCTTCGAAGAAATAATTAAAATAATAGCCGCGGATAAAGTAAATAACTTCATTTTGAACACATCAACCGAGGAAATAATCAAAATATTTCGAATACTCGGAGAGCAGTGGCATTTAATTAAGCCCGCAGCCAGTTGAGAGAGAGCGAGATGCTGCTTCTCTCCGCGTCTCGCTCGTTTTTCCAGTACCCATTTTTATGAAAGACTTGTGTATATGTATATATACGTATTATACGTATACCAATGCTAAATAAATACCACGTCGAAATAATCAAAAAAAGGGAAAAAAAATACGCTGGCGAGAGAAAAAAAAAAAGGTAAAAAAGAAAAATTACGTGTAAAAAATGTATAGATATATAGGTACACGTAGAGAGGAATAGAAACGTTCGGATTAATATCACGAATAGTTAACGAGCGCAGTTAATTTTCTTCTCCTTAAATCGAACGATTAACGCGCCCCCCTCGTCTGCGCCCGCCCCTCTCCCGTCCATCTTGATGAGGAATATTATTTCCTCGTAAAAACTAAAACACAGAGGTAGGAGAAGAATAAGTTAAGAGAGTATTATATACGCAGCTATACATATATCTATATAGAAAAGAGTGAAGAAGTGAAAAAAAAAAAAAAAACGACCAAATCCCACAAAAAAGTATACCTATATATACTACGTTTATTTATTTTGTAACCGAATCGTGAGGAAAAACGGCGTACGATCGAGTTTAATGACGTCTAATTTGTGAGCCAGAACGCCCATTTGCCTAAAGATACGACCAGTCGTTTAAGGCTGTCAATGAGTGAGTGGAAAGAATTAGGCGGGGGGCGGAGGCGAAGGGGTGACAGGTAATGCCCGCAATCATTAACTATTCGTAAGTAGTCGAGTCATTTTTTCTTGTTTTTTTTTTTCTTTTTACAAATCCTGTTGTTGTTTGCTCTTTACAAGATAATTAGCGAGCATTTGAAGACGCGCGTGAGTGAAAGAGCCAAGAGGACGATCGAGAAGAGTGGGCGAGGGTGAGGTGGGGAGGGGGCGGTAGCAAAATCCGACGAGCTCGTTGTCGGTAATAAAAAATGGAAATTCTCAAAACCGAAATCGCTTAACCGTCGCTGGTGGCGAAATTAGGCGCCTGGCCAGCCGTTCGACCGAGTATATAGCTTTTTATGGCCAATGCCATAGACTCGACGTAGTTTAAAAAATGGTCTAAACGGTTGCCAATGAAAAATTTTCTACGTCTATATTCGCACCCTGCGCGTGCAACGATACTGCATCGAAACATTGTAATTTGAGCCTCCCGAGTGTTTGCTGTGCGAGGGTTCAAGCCGATGTGTACAGCTAAACGGCAATTACAAAAGGAAAGAGGAGGAGGAAAAGGCGAGAATATTTGAAAGACGCGGGGGAATCAATTATACCTCGAGTAGGTGAAAAGTAACAAATTTTCATGATAAAACCAAAATCTGATACGACGAAAACTAGACGAGTTGAGTTTGAGTACCTGCATTGTTATTGCATTATATAGCCACTATAGCTGTTATTTTAACCTTTATATAGGTCCACTTCGGGTCTACAAGACCCCACAAAATATTCAATGTGTATAATATCTACTAAACGAAACGAGTCTGCCAGCTATGGTACTGAGGTAAAAAAATAAAAAAAAGTAAATAATAAGATTTACTGCAAAGGTGATGAGAACAAAAAAATATCCGATGAATTTTAATTTCGGACACCAATGATTCGATCTTTTGTCCATCGCGTTACAAATCTTAGAAAATGATTTCAGTTATTTCAAAAAGATACAAACACTTTATGCAACCGTTTATCTTACTGTACACATATATATAGTTACTCCGCCAAGTAAAATCTTAACTGATTTCAAGTTGCCATTTTCAAGACAAGCAGGAATTAGCATAATAGGTATATGTATTCGATTGCAACGATCATTATACGAGTTTATATAGAATGAAGATGAAATTTCTTCTCTTCGTTATTATCGTGAAAAATCAAATTCCAGCGGACGATTTAAACGTCAACCCGTTTACATTATCAGACTCTTTAATCGAATTTCGAAATTCGTTATTAAGTTATTAAAATGGCGTAAATAAAATTCACAGATACGACTATATCGTCCGAATCGGAAACTCAAGACGGTAATTTTCGCTCCCGCGCAGCCACCTCGACCCTTTCATTCGCCACACGACATCCGAATTAAATATTGGGCTATAAAGTTCTCTTCTATCGCCTCGCCATTGTGTCTCGAAGAGAGATGTAATAATATGTACATATATATACTCGTATTAGAGGAAAACCAAAATGGAAAAAAAAAAAAAAAAAAAAAAAAAACAAATCTGATGAGCAAATATTCGTGACTTTCAGCAGCGACCAGATAAATTTTTTCATGGCGCTTGGAGGATGCGCCAGAACTGAGACGTTAATGAAGCGAACTAATGGCGCTCTTTCGATAAATAATGACACACTCTCATTGGCTTTCTATTTAGAAATAAAATATAGCCGAAGGGAAACCTGGGCAGGCTAGAAAGGAACGAGAATGATGAAATTGAAGAGAGTATATTAAACGAGCGACTGAAAAACTTGAAATCAGAATTCAATCGGTGAAACAGTACATGACTTACGAGGAAATAAAGAGGATGCTGGGATGTATGAGTCCGTTAGAAGAGCGAAGAAGACTGCAAAACAATTAGACTAAACTATTGTCAACCCTAAATTTAGGATCACTAAGTCGAATATGAGTATTTTTTTGCACTATAACATGGACACTAAGCAGTCAACCAAATTAATTCATACTCGTAGGTAGGTGTAATTAACGCCGGTCTTTAATTGAGTCCCAAATTAGTTTTTTTATTAGAATTGAGTCCCGGGTATCGGGGGCTCATTAGTATGCGTATTCGAATTGAGTCCGGGGCATCAGGGGCTCATTAGTATGCGTATTCGAATTGAGTCCCGGGTATCGGGGGCTCATTAGTATGCGTATTTGAATTGAGTCCGGGGTATTGGCAACTGCTCTGGACAATCTGGACAGAGCAATATTTACTAGCTCTGAGAGAGTCTAAGAATATTGTCAGCAGCAGAAGAGCCACACTGAAGCAGCCACTAGAGGGCGATGTAGTGCTCATGGTGGATCCATCATTGCGCCGTGGCTTCTGGCGCACAGCGATCATTGACAAACTCATAAGAAGCGGAGATGGGCAAGTACGATCAGCCCAAACGACTCCATGACTTTGAATGGTGCGAGTTTTACTATTGGTCGTATCATCTTGTTACCTCCAGCAAGACGGATTTGGGCTGATCGTACTTGCCCATCTCCGCTTCTTATGAGTCTGTCAATGATTGCTGTGCGCCAGAAGCCACGGCGCAATGATGGATCCACCATGAGCACTACATCGCCCTCTAGTGGCTGCTTCAGTGTGGCTCTTCTGCTGCCGACAATATTCTTAGACTCTCTCAGAGCTAGTAAATATTGCTCTGTCCAGATTGTCCAGAGCAGTTGCCGATACCCCGGACTCAATTGGAATACGCATACCAATGAGCCCCCGATACCCGGGACTCAATTCGATACGCATACTAATGAGCCCCCGATACGCGGGACTTAATTCACATACAAATATTAATGAGCCCCGAAGACGGGACTCAATTAAATTACGGCCGTAATTAAATGAAAATAGCTGTATACCCTATGGGCAAAATATTTTCAAATCGGTGTCCGATGGTAGGAGAAAAGGTCCGATTGTGGCATACTTCATCCATGTGTGGCAATACCACATCCGATCATCGCAAAATTCGCATTACTACTGTGGCAGAATTAAGTCCAACAGTTGGCTTTGCCACAATCGGACATTATTTTTGTACCAAGTCGGAGTCCGATTGTGGCATAATTTGTACCGATTACACAAGTCCGTCAGTCGCACTCGACTGATCGGTGTACTACTGTAGCAGAATTAAGTCCGACAGTCGGATTTGCCACAATTGGGAAGGCTATAGCCTTCACGAACAGTCTCGAAGGCGACGATGAATTCTCTTCTACATCAATTGTACGCGAGTATGCATTTCGTCAACTTTTCTTGAGAAAAAACATTTTCCAATCAAACTTGAAGCGTACAACTTTTCACGTTTTAGGTATATTATAAAAATACTGAATTCAATTTTGTAGCTCATTTTGTTTCTCATTTTGTAGCTATTCTTTTGTCGCTCAATTCGGAAGCAAAAAAAGCTTCGTACGGACAGACGTCATCATACATGATAATATTGGACACACAAGCACACGCACAAAATCACTGCTTATTTATGATGACGTCATCAAACTTCTATATTCTGAATGACGCAATCGCATACGATAACATTGGACACACACGGACGCATAAAATTTCGACTAAACGTCTAGTAAAAATAATTCATCATCTTTAATAGGAACGCCACATAGCTATTATAAGGTTTTGTTTTTCTAATTTAAAATTACACTAAATACGTATATTTATATACGTTCTCACATTCTGATTAGGCATATTTTGGTTATGATAGCTCAAACTTTTGGTACATGCTCACTCGAACTTTTAATTTTCAAGCTAAAAAGTACGTTTCCACAATCATAAGAAAGAAAAGGTACCTACGGCGAGTAGTTGATTTTTTTGAGCCAGTCAAAAATTGAATAGATATTATACTTTCATATTTAAGTAAGTTATAGTTAGATCAGATCAAGCGCATAAAAAGGAAGCAATATATAGATGTATAAGTATAGGTATTTTAGAATCTGTAATCAACGTATGAGATGGAAAATTATAATACCGGTATGAGGCGGACAAAAAATGTTGGTATTTTATTTGGAGGGAGTACTGAAGCCGATATCGAGGTAAGGTCCGATAATGTCTTCATTGAATGATTTATAACACTCTTTAACGAATTAATAACAACAACAAATCATATATACCTGAATGTAAATTCCCATCTCATATAGGTACTGAAATTAAGTCAATTAGGTGAGTAACGATATCTTTGACAGGCGAAGGTTCGGGTTGATTAATCAAACCGGTCTGCTTTGTTAACTACCAACTAATGATTTGTTTACAACCTCTAATATTATCGATACCTACCAGTATTTCTTGACTTACAACAGCTATACTCATCCAACTATACGATCCTATTCGATGCGAAACATTTTTAATAAAATTTCATCCACAATAAGGAAACTTGAACTGTTTTTATAAGTCTGTGTCAGGGCGAGGGATACAATACTCACTTACCTAAGTGGAGTTCAAACGTAAACCAGGTTCGAGACAAAAAATTACGTTGTAAAATATGAAGATGAACTTGGCTCAAGCCTGAACCCCACTTAAGCGAGTATTGTACCCCTCGCCCTCAGTGTTCGTTTGAAAATTTGCGATTCATATAATGATGCAAATAAAATAAAGTGTGTCCCTTGTGCAAGCCACTTCATTACAATCAAGAAAAAACAGAAAAGAAATTTGGAATATTTTATACATATCTACTCCTTTGAAAAATCACCCGATAACTAACTTTTTTTTTTAAAATTTATTATAAATTAATGAAAAAAAAAATTGGTACTCATCATTTGGTCACTTTCTTCTATACGAAAGGAACACTATCGGAACAATGAAATAAATATAAAAATTCAATTTTCTCGACTGTAACAATACCTCTTGTCCCAACTAGAATTATGGATAACGAAGTGAGAACATATTATAGGGGTAATATGGAACAATCGATGAAGTTCAATTATATTTATAAATAATAAATATTGAGGGAAATAATTAGGAACATACGAGTAAATATATCGCCAGCTCAAATTCAAAACCTGCTGTCCCGAAAAAATTAAATTTTTTTAAAAATATAAATTTGATGAGGTTTTCATGAGATAGTGTATTAGTACGTAACCCCTCCTCCATTGGGAGATTAAGAACTTGAAAATGAAATTCAACAGAAAACTGCCCGAGCTACGAGAACCATGTTACTCTGACAGACATATTTTTTAGCGATATTATAAAATTCGCGAATTTTTACTCGGTAAATTTTCTACTCTGGTCGATGATCTGTATACATGTTACAGGCAAATCATATAATTCAGACATTTCAGGTAAATCATAATAATAATTCATAACATAATTGTATGATCTGCCTAATACATTTCATGAAATGCCCGGTAATGACCAGGCATCATCATAATTATATGTCTTACTTTATGATCGTATAAATGGTAATAAAAATATTTCTAGCAAAGAGTTTTACCCCACCAAAGCAGGTTTTCAATAGCTTATGATCTATAGGCCTAATGCACTCTGGAATAATATTATGAAAATCTGACTTGATAGAGTTTTGCAAAGTTACTCCTCATATTATACATATCGTAACTATGCAGGCGATAAAAATGCCGAAGCCATATTACTTCTAGCTACTGCAACTGTAATCCCACCAAGATCAGTACATAGATTATGTTCAGTGTTTAGAATGACCGAAACAAAATTTTAAAAATCATACAGCGATCAAGGTACACTTTATCTAAATAAATTTGACGAATAGAAAAAATTTAAACATTATAAGAAGTCGAATTTATTCACAGGACCACTAATTTATGCGGGTTTATAGCTATACTGTATAATGCTATTATTTAGATAATAACGTGCGTGTAGGCTATACCTATATTCATTTAATAAAAGCTATGTAACGAAAGCAATTCTAAATTAGAAAAGAAAAAAAGAAAAAAAAACCTATACGATATTTAAACGATAACTAATCGTTTGACATGTTATATTTTGCCTGCAGGTCCGTATATAGTTGAATATTATACGTTTTCATTTCTGGAAAGCAAACCTCTAGCGGGCTGAGAATAGGAAAGGAGACGGAGAGGCTTTGGAAGTGAGATGGAGAAAAAGATGGGAAAAATCCGTTTACACAAATTTCGTTGCAGGTCGAAGGAAAGCGAAGTGGGCGTATCGAGAAGCATAAATAAAACGCTCGTTAATTTGGGAAATTTTTAGTTATTTGAAAACGTTAATTACCCCCGGTGCGACGTGTACGATGCCGAATAAATGAGACTTAATAACAGAGTTGGTTAACAACTGGGCGGACTAACATTTTCTTAACCGCAGTTTATTATGTACACCAAAATGTAGCCTCATATACCCGAAGGTACCACCCTATACTACCCTTCGATCAAAATCTTTTAAATCAGTCTACGATTTCTTTCCTTTTTTCAACTACGAGTATATACGTGTACTCGGGCAACTTGATAAAATGCCTCTAAAGACGAATAGGTATTCGATATTATTGTAGCGCGTATACACCCCCGAAGATCCACTATCATATATGACAGTAGCTACCGAGGAGCACAAAGAGCACCTAAAATTTATTTTGTTGTATTTTTGCCTCACGACACGACAGCGGTGTACCTATAGACCAACATTCTGAGGAGGAGATGTTTATAAAATCTAAATACTCCATTTTTTCCTTTACTATGGGAGTGGGATTGCAGGTTAAGAATTCTTCATAATGTGGGACACATGAAATACCACGACAAAATATAGACAGTGAAAAAAATTTTCAGTTTTTTGTAAAATTTCTTGATAAAAGTAGAATTTTTTATGGAAAAACATCAAAAATACGGAAAAACGCCACACTAATTTGATCAAGAGAGAGAAAATATTGCCAAATCTGGGGGTTGAAAACCAAGGGCACTTGAGTTTCTTACACAATTTTTTGGCTCTGGGGACGTTTGAACCCCCAAAACACCCCCGCTAGTTCACGACTGCTTCACGATATACTTGTACTCGCAATAAACGTTTTTTTAAATCGATTTATAGTTCGACTTATTTATATTTAATTGTACTATCAGCTTTTAGACTTTTCTTTTTAAGGTACTTAAAATACCATCTGATTCAAGTTTTTAATCATCCTCATACATTAATACTTGCAGAGGATGCAGAAGCCCGACTACTTTTAGTGAGGACCCCATGAGCGGTGTAGTGGTGGAAAAGACAGAAAAATTCTGTCTAAGTCCAAACTAATCCACTTATAGATTTGCTGTGTGTTATCGATTCATCAATCACGGTGTGTACTCAAAATTCGCGAATATCGTTATGCAGTAAATTTTTAAAGCCCCCTAGCTTCACCCCTATGGGAGATAGAGATATGCGCCCGCTGACTTTCTACCTATTGTACGAAATTCAATTTTTTAAATATCTTTTGTTTAAAACTTTTTTTGATATAATATAGTTATAGTGTATTTACTGCAGCGCGTTCAGCTTTGGAGACCAATTAATCCAACAAACACTATAAATTACTCAACAAAAATAGTTAGCCACATCATGAGGGAATTGAGTGCGTTGTTAAACGTGAATAAAAATAAGCAATTTTAAACTAATTAGTAGAATTAGATAATGTACCATCCATTTTAACCTGATTTTCAATAAAAATGTTGAAAATGTAATTCGAAATGAACGACGACGATAAAATCAGTCTAAACGTATACCTACACTCTGCTGCTGTACATATATAATAACTAATTTAATTATTTTTTCAAGGGAGATGCGATAAAATAGATAAACGCGAAGGTATGATATTTAAACTTTCTTCTATTGTCCGCAGCTTATCTCATTCACTATCTCCTCCAGTTCGTCGTAGGTTATAGTGAATATATGGTGTAAATTAGACTCGGGTACCCACTGTCGAAGATGTTTTATGAAAGAAAAAAAAATTGTTGAGAAAATTATTTGTTGAACATGACGAAACGAATATACGAGTACGTATAATGTCATATATAGATCGAGTCTATTATCATAAATTATAATTTCAACGAATGCGAGTAACAAAAAAAAAAGTGTAACGAGAGGTTTGACAAACAATATAACCTATTAAAAAATAAAATACAATAAACTTCATAGCTTCACTAGGTTGAAGAATGAGTAAACGGTTTGGAAGACAATCGTTTTTCATATCTCCATCTAAAATCTACAGCTTCTATTTTAAATCTCTTCGCATAATATAGAATCTACGAGTATATATACGTATAATACCTATTTTCGTCACGAATAAATAAAGAACGTAATTAGCCTACGTTAGTACAAATTCAAGTATAGGTATACGAGTACATTTTTACGGCTTCGTAGTACGTTTTCCTCACCGTACTCCAGTTATAAATTTATTTCGAGTATTTAATTGAGATTAGAATTCAGGGATCTACTATGCAACTACTTATTTACGCTTACAATACATACGAAATTGGGAGCGATGTTGTAGTATAAACTATGAACAGTATACTGTTATGCAAGAAGGAAATAATTGTCCACTTTTTTCGAAATTTGAGTTCAGTTAGAGTCCAATTATTAATCGCATATCATGTCGAGCCCTACTTAAAGTTAAAATTGTACGTCCCAAAACTCCGCAGAGAAAACAGACTTCAAAGTTGAATTGCTATGCGAGAAGATGATCTAAGTCGACATTCGGGTGATGATAACTTCGGCGATAAGCGAAATTTTAATTGCAACTCAAGAAGGGGATATAAGTCCTTCCTGTCGAAGCATTTATTTCATTTCTCCGGCCTCAGAAATACGAACACAGAATTGCTAGGATGCGTTCCCAAGGGTTGACCCTCCAACTTTATACACCAAAACGTATTCCAGCTCAGCCCTGTGCAATGGGATTTGAGTGGAAAGTGTATTTTTGCTCTCCTGTACTGTAAAATTCCAAAAAGTAGACTTATCCCCTTCTTGCATAGCAGGGTTTATATGGCGTTGAGACGACAAAACCTATCGGATATTTCAACGTCGTAGACACATTAAAACATACTGAAATGTATAATTATCTAAAAAAAGTATTTAATATTATTAATTTAGACGGGCGAATCCCTTTGGTAAAATAACAGACCTGCAACTACCCACAACAAGACAACAAAATACAGTAGTTCATTACAAAGACTAAAAGGGAGTGTTTTAAAAGCAGGTTGGGGGGTAAAATCCACAGAATGAACCCAAGTGAATGCAAAGTGACTTAGAAACTCGATTTGGTTCTTATAATGATCACTCTAAATGAAAAAAAACGTCAACGAATACGTAAAATATTATTTTTAGCGAATCCGCATTATTTATCAATACAAAATAATATTTTCAATTCAGTTAATCACTCTCTTATTTCATAATCATTCGATTATACTTGCAAAATCACATATATTATTCCATCTCAACACGCTATAGCCGCCCTTTTCAGAGCTGAAATTGTATATCGCACCGACGTCTGGGTCCGAAATCTGCCAAGTCCTAAAAAGATAAATTATCACCCAATTTTTTGTGCTCAAATTATGTTTTAGTACTACCTAGCGATACTAAATCAATCAAAAAATGAGTGACAGATATATTTTTTAAGACTTGCGCAGGTTTTGGACTTAAACCGGCAACATATAACAATACTGAGAAAAAAGTGTATAAGTATAGTAATTATTACTATGTACTAAAGTAATTTTTCACATCGAGGAAACAAAAATTATTATTTTGTAATAGTTTAAATTCTTATATGATGGTAAAATGTACAACAAAGATAGTATATTTTACTAATTCTTTTTTTTTTTTTCAATCAATTTCTGTTACAATTTTGAATTGTCTTAGTTCTCCTATCCTAAAATTGTAAAAAGTACCTACTATTGGAATTTCTCTCAGTAAATATGCTTTTCAACAATGAAGATATTCATTACTTTTAACGTTCTACAAGAGAATGTACACTGAAAAAAAATTATAGTAATTTTCACTTTTTTTGAACTTTTTTCAAATAAGAAAACAGGGACAATTACAACGAGTTATGGCAAATAGTCTTGGTGTTTGTAGTAGATTTTACCAACTATAAATGGTACATTCTAGTCGTAGATAGTACATATTTTACTATTTTTGCGGTAATTTTTACCATGAATCTTGAATTTTCCCAATTTTCTCATACTATAATAGTAAAACAATTACTACCAAAATTGTTTCTAATGCACCCATTTCAGCGTCAGAACACGAATTTTCTTTTTTTATCACCAATTTGTATGAAAGGAGACCCAATTTTTCATGTACCTATCACATTGATTAGAGAATTGAAAAATAAATTTTGAAAAACTTTTTCGAAAGTGGAAAATTTTTTTATGGTTTTGTAAAATATTATAGATTTTGAGGCTTCCTATTCGTATAACGACGCATGCAACATAATATGATGAAAGAATTTCAACCGAAGCGAGGTTGGAACTTTTTACAGGAGCAACATTGTCACCATATTTTTTGTCCCATCAGATAAGAAAATAAAGTTATTGGACACACGTGTATTCATAAATTGATCGTCGATAGTAATTCTGGGACAAATAATACCATCATACGCTACTAAAAAAGAAAAGAAATTCGTTTACATTATTCTTATCGCTTTACTCTAATAAATTGTATCGTGTACGCCGAAAGGAAGGGTGAAAAAAAAAACCCCACAAAACGATTTATTATATTTTAGATTATGTTAATAAAAATTATTACAGCTTCTATTTTTTTAACGTTATATATAACGGACAGATTATCTTATCTGCATTTCGCTCTGTATATTATGTAGTCATCCCGACACGAATGAATATCATTTATGGTTTTCGCCGCATTAAGATTAAGCCTATACCTACCAAATGTATATCTATTTGAAGAGCTATGAGAATTATATTTTAAATTTTCAATTCGAAAATCGATTGTGGCTGTTTGACACGGAGCCAATATCATACTTAACTTACTCGTTTTTTATGTAAACGACTAACGATTTCGACCTATTTAACGAATTTCCATTAGTTTGGAAGTGGCAAAAAAATAAAAAATGGCATCCGTAAAATGCGGCACCCTTTTATATCAACAAATTAACGAACGATGTTTTATGCTAAGCTGAAATATTTACTCACGACTTAAAACAGCATAATTAGAAATTAAAACGTGTTTGCAAGATTTTAATTATGCTCTTCAACTTGCGTACATTGTAATGTACGATTGCCGGAAACTAGTTTCTAGCAGGTTTTCGTTTAAAAACTTACACCGAAAGAAAATCAAGAAAATAGTAAAATATAGTTTGTGAGAAATATCGGACCCTACAACTCCTACCAGTGGCGCACCTAGACAAAATGCTGGGAGAAAGGATCTCATATAGCCAAAATAATTATTCCTTTTTTTTTCTCATCTTCCCCCTTACTCCTGGAGCAGGGTTGCCAGGTCATGCATTAAATTCTGCAGAATATAATATAGAGTTTTCAGTTCATTTGTCTTTTGCAGCACGTCAAACACATTCAAATTCAGTTTCACGCACTGAACAAACTGTAGGTAATAATTTTGACAATTTGATTGGGAAAACTATAGGATACAGTTCAAGATTTGTAGCAAGAATTGCTACAAAAATAGTGAAATATAATATTATCTACGATAGTAAAAAGTACTACAAACATAAGAATGTCTATACAATAAAATAATAGTGATTTTCTTCACTGTGATGAAAAAGTTTACTATCTTTTTAGTAATTATAATTAATAGTCTACTAACCTATATTCATTTCTCTCAATGTATTATTCTTCTCGAATATCCTAATTTATTCTTTAGTTTTTAAAACCAATTTTCTTTTATCCAACTTTCGAAATGATAATTTTTCTTTATATAACTCTAACCAGTATAGCCTTGAGCTCGTTGTTCCAAATCCTTACGGGAATATAATGCCCTTCGTCGTATTCCATGTTCAGCTTAAATTCGTTAGATTAAAGAAAACTAAATAGTTTTTATTTCTTTTTTACAGGTCCCGATATCCCCGGATTCCTATTACAGCCTTTTAGAAAACCTAAAAGGATACGAACTGCTTTCAGTCCTAGTCAATTATTAAAATTAGAGCACGCGTTCGAGAAAAACCACTACGTCGTAGGTGCCGAAAGAAAACAACTTGCTCAGTCATTAAGTTTAACGGAAACTCAGGTAAGCTTCAGATTTATATACTCGTACAATGATACAGTTTACATAATCAACTTTTATGCACCCTTTGAACCAACTTCTCTTTTATGTTCCTTAAAGAGTCAGGTCTAAGGACCAAAATTCGGATTTCAGACTTTTAGAGTTCGAACCACTTCTAAAGGTATAGCCCGGGCAGGGCAAATCCCGTTTCCCCCTCCTTGAAGCCCAAAATATCCATGATATTGTTTTTCTAGAAATCGAATGAGGGGGGAAATTTGTCAGATCAATCGAATAACAGTTGCAAGTTGAAGAAATTACTTATAGTGACAAATTTGTCGACCATTCGCCATCAATTTTTCCTCTTTTGAGTTTTAAAAGATAATCTTGATAGTATAAAAGCCAGCCAAATGTGGGCTCAAGAATATTCAAGTGTATAATCGCGCAGACGAATTAGGATGAGACTGTGAGGGCAGTGACTAGGATAGATGCTGTTTGCGATTTTCATCGAAAGTTTCTCATTTTTCATTTTCATTTTTTACATCCATCCATTCGATAGGTACTAAATCCCAGTGCGTTGAACAATTTTTTTCTAACGCAGTCGAAAAAAAAAAAATTTGAAATGCAAGATAAACGTTAAAGGGTAATTGCCTTTTTATTGCGGAACTGAAAATCAATTACTTCGACTTAATAAGAGCTGCAGTTCACGTTTTTCCTTTAAAAGATAATAAAAGGAAAATATCTATCGCCAAGTTTAGTTTTAATTGTCGTGCAAATTAACCTCTTAGTTTTGTATAACGATGTAAGCTTCTCAAGTAAGTAGTTGGTTGTTGTATGTGAAATGCATCCTAATAGGAAACATAATCGCTTTTCGACTCCACTTTTATAGTCTCACTATCACTGAAGTTCGTACATATATAATCAACCTGTCTGAGCGAACTAACCCAAATACATTATGGTTTTTCCCCCAATAAAATGAAAATGTTTTATCTCTAAAAAAACGAATTTCGATAAGTGCGGACGTAGCCTAATAAGTTTTTCAAAGGGCCAAACTTTTTTTCAAGTTAGTCCATTTTGTATCCTAAAACAAAGGGGAGCGAAATCGTGAAATAAAGGGAAAATTAATATAATACAGTATTATTGGATGGCTTTGAAATATGAAAGCAAAGCCGACAAGTTTTGAATAACTCGAAGGGCAAAAGTATTGAACTGAAGAATAGGAAAATCAGCTGGTCATGCTTGACCAGCGTTATGGGAAACATTGGAACTGTATGAGCTTCGTTCCACTGATAATGGCTAGCTAAATCAGATCTAAATCGTGAACTGTCCCTATACTACCAACACTTTTTTTTTTTTCAGTGTATGTACATTAATTGATGATGAAGGCGATAAAAAAAAAAAAAAAAAGTCAAAAACGCTAAAAGGACAATGTACTTCCTTTTCTATAAAAACGAATATATCTTCCTAAGTCTCGTAAAATATCTGAGCTACCCTCCGTCACTTGTTAATAATCAGTACAAATCACTTTTACTCTTACCCGAAGGCGTACCTTAACTAACACATGCTGAGGAGGTTTTTATGTTTTATGAAATCAAAACTCTCTGTTGTTTCCTTGACAATGAGAGCAGGATTTCTCATAAAATGGGGAACCAACAAAATACTACGAGTATAAATAAATTCAGATAAAAATACAGAAAATGAATGAGAACAATTTTTCACTTACTTCATTTTTTTATTTATTTATTTATTTTTTTTTTCGTAGAATTTCGTGGTACCTAGGTACCTAATTGATTTATTATGAAAAAATACCAAAAATATGGAAAAACACCAAAAAAGACACCAACTAGATTGACAGAGGGAAAAAAATCATCAAATCTGGTCGTTGAAAACGAATGGGGCACTGGATTTCTTATACAATTTTTCTGCCTCTGAGGGGGTCAATCCGCACTAAACCCTCATAATCCCTGTCTCAAAGGAAAACTGTCGGTAATATTCAGTGGAAAACCTTCGAAAATTACTGGCATACAATAGAAAGTGGCTATAGTTGGAAGCGATTGTCCAGATCTCAGAGGAGAATCAAAACTTGATACCTTTTTCCACAGTGGGATCGCCTTCGAAAGTTTTTCATTCGCTGTTGACGTCATTCTCCCCTTCTTTTTATAAATAAAGTCCACCAGGTTATTTATATACGAATATAATAAACGAATAAACTATTTCCGTTATACTAATAATTGAAGGACGAACGATAAAAATGGGAAAAAAACCACGGAGGGGGGGCATATAAAAAATCAAAATGGAAAAATGAATAGAGAAATTACGGAAAATGGAAGCGCGTTTTTGAAGAAGATCGTTACAAATGGCCTCGATTATATCCCCCCAGCTTGTAATATTTACGATGAGCGTGCTTTTCTAAACGCTATAATGGGATATTTTATTCGAAGTTGGGGTAAGCCGGCCCCAGCGACCGACGACGGGAGCGCAGAAAAGGGTAACGAGTGCACGGAGGCCGAGGGATTAAGTCGTTTTAACGTAGCCATGCCCCCTCGCCCCTTCACCACACCGCCCAGCAGCCACGTAGTCGCTTTTATATTTTCCTCGCAGCTCTCTTCATATATATCGAAATGGGAAAATCACAACTGCGGTTTAATTCGGTCACGCTTTTCGTATAAAATTTCCCAACAGGGAGATAATCCCCTCTACCCGCCCCCCAACATCCTTCAACGTATGGAATACGCATTACGCACCGAAAAAAAAAAAAACACAAGGGTGCTTCCCTATATTCTCGCCTATTTATCTTTCATAATTAAACTCGATCGTACCCTTCCCCCAACCTACCCGTCCCCTTCATATCGTTTACATTCACACAGTCTCGAATAGAGGCATAATATACTATACATACATAGTGACAAAGTGAGTGAGAGAGAGAGACAGAAGACAAAGAGAAAGGGAGCAAAAGTGCAGGAGAAAGAGATAATGTAGTGGATCGGCTCATTGGCTGGTAATTCGACCAATTCATTTCTACAAACTTTACGCGCCATTATTTAACGCCCCTATTTACGCAACCCCTCTTTACAAAAGCGTGAACACCGTTGAAATTTGCACGACTTTTGTCAGCACCACCCGTTAGCAGCGCATAAAATAATTTTTTCGAGCCGTCCTCTCTCTATTTTTCGATTTTATTTTTCCTTTGTTTCGCTATAACGAATACTAGACTAATGAGAATGGGTACAGCAGTGGACCTATTTGTATCATTCGAGAATGCGAGACGAAGACCAGTCGTACAAAGGGATCGCAAAGTTGAATGCCCTGCAAAGATTTTCCTGTTTTTCTTCCTTCCACAATTAGAATTCACCACCCAACCAAAAGTTCGCTATTTTCATTTATTTTGTTCAACCCGACGTACAAAATGTTCGTCGTTGAAATACTGCATCATTCATATTGAAGACCACTGAAAAAAATATTTTTAGCGGTAATTTTCATTATTTTGGATACGGAAACAGGGGCAGTTTAAGGTTTTATTCAAGATTTATAGCAGAGATTACAGGAAAAATGGGAAATTATACAGGGTGTTCCGCCTCGAGTTCACCACTAAGCGACTGTAGATGAAACATCATATGAGTAGTTATACATTCGTTTATGACAGTTTGCCTACTCTCCAGTTAGTGAGGGCTGAAATTATTTTTTCCTCCACACCAATTCGGGCGATAATGTTTTTAAATCCTGCATTCAAAATTGAGTAGTGAATGGCAAAAAGAGGATTTCGAGTAAGGTGTTTTCGCCAATTTAAATTATACAAACTATTCTGAAGGTGGCACTTTTTTTTAAACCAAATCTCGATATCTACTTTCATTCTCGAGATATGCGGTCAGTTGAAGTTTCGGACTTAATCATATTTTTTGATAATTTTCAGAGTAAAAGTCATCAAAATAAAAATACCACGCTTCAAACAGGTGAAAACTTTATAGCTTGAAATAATGTGCAAAGAACTTCCACAGCAACATCAATAGAAAGTCATTATCACATTCTATTCAAATATTCATTTTCAGAATGTTATTTATCAGTCTTATCAAGGCATTTTTGAATTTTTTCTTACCATTTTCTAGACTGGTAGACAGCCTAGAGACTCCTATAGTAGACTAGAAAATTGATATTTGGCAGAAAAATCCGTGAATGGTAAAAAAGGGATTTCTGCAGACACATTCAATGCTCTCTATCAGCTGTTCTATGCACTCTACAGACTTTCCCTTTGGCATACTTCAAGGTCAATAGTTCGTCTATGCATACTCCAAATTTCATTGACCTACCTCAATTTTAACATCAATTTTGCTCACATGCAAACTTCAAATGGTTTTTTTTCGAAAGTGTACGTATTTTTGCATAAATCCCCTACTTGCTTTTCACAACTCAATCATTGGTTACTTTTTTTTGCTCAGCATATAGCATAGTCCAATTTACGCCAAAAGAGAGGTCCACAGACCATACTATTTCGGTGTTTTCCAAAACTATGAGTAAAAAATGACTGTTTTTAATATTTAAATAATTAAAACCACAAGAATTGGCTCGACATAGCGCACCTACTCGTAATATGTCAGAAAAATTTTAAGTTCCGACTTTTTTAATTGAAATAGTCCCAGCAGCTCCTGTCTACCCAAGATTTATTTTCGAATACGTAGGGTGTTCAATAAAGACTGAGACTCGTGCTGTGGTGTGAGTTGGCTGCACTGCGCAGCAAAATAAATGGTACGAGGTAAAAGATCGTCCAAATTTGTACCAGAATGCCAAGTTTCGTCGCGTAATATAAAAGTACATGGGATTTGTGAGCGAGTAAAAAAACCAAGTTGAAAAAAGCCTTTACAAAAATTGTCATGGAAATGCGCGAGCGTCTGGCAAAGCAGCGTCACGACGTGAAATTTAGCGGCAAAACGTGGCTTGCGGTATTCGCTGAACTTCGACAGACCTACGGCCCCGATCAGCTAATGAGTCGGGCATCTGTGTATCTATGGTACGACTTGTTCCAGAGGGGCCAGGAGAGTGTGAAACAAAAAGGTGGTCCCAGGGCTCCCTTTCATGCAATTTACAAACGCATACGCTACTTTTTACTGGCCAACGAACCAACCATCACTGTGCTTAAGTCATCTAAAGTCCTGCAGCTTGCGTCAGCGTCAGTTAATTTGTGTACATGCGCCCCAAGTACCAAGGAAGCAAATGAAAGTTGCACTCAGACAGTGCACCATCCCACTGCGCCTCAAAAGTATAAGACTTTAAAGCCCCCAAAGTTACTGAAATCACCCCGCATCCTCCATAAAGCCCAGAATTGGCCCCCTCAAACTTTTTTAGTACCCACAGATGAATAAGACCATGGGAGGGGTGCGGTATGGGTCGTGGGATGAGATTATTCTTGCTGTACAGGGGTATCTGCGTAGACTTTCAAAGAATGGCTTTGCTCACCTGTACCCTATATAGCAGCACCACTGGAATAAGGCATTCTGATTCAAAATTGAATGCTCTTTCACCTCGTACCATTTATTTTGCTGTACAGTGCAGCCAACTCACGCCACAGCACAATTATCAGTCTTTATTGAACACCCTACGTATGTGCGCAGTTTTACCCCAAAAACTGAAACCGATGTCTACGTCACCGAGTTAATTTTTTCGTTTATCTACATTTTTTTCCAGGTTAAAGTGTGGTTTCAAAATCGAAGAACGAAACACAAACGAATGCAGCAAGAAGAAGAAGCCAAAGCCCAACAGCAAGCCTCATCGACCAGCAAAAATTCTCACCACGTTAACAAATGGAAACAAGATACCGTCACGTTAATGGATAAAAATGAAGAATCATCAGATAAAAATACGTGACGACATCTTTAGCCACCCTCGCCCCTTCCCCTCCGCCCACCAGTTCAAGATAAATATCATCGCCCAGACCAAAATTTTCGAATATATTCTATTTTTTTCCTTTTATTAATTACGCTCCTTTCCTATATACCTATTCACTCGATAATTATTGTTGTCAGCAGGATAATTGATAATTTTATTTATTTTTACGATTCGTTTAAGTTACATACTCGTACCTACTACGAGTATTTATAATCATTCGAATCGACTGCGAATATCGAATCGTCGATTTTCCTCCTTTTCCCCATTTTTTCTATCGTCGTTGTTATTGTTATCGTTGTTGGTTTTTGTTTTCTTTGTTTTCTTCCCTTCTCATATTTTTTTAGACTTAACTTTTATTGGTTGAATATTTTCAAACGTATAATTTGCGTCGAGCGAATATAAATGTGTTTTTTTATATCAACTTCAAATAAGTTATTAATTCGAGTAGTTCCTGTTTTATAACTTTCTAGATCGTGTAAGCATGAAAAAAAGAAAAAAACAAATAAAGAAAAAAGGAACGAAATACAATGTGCCATATCCGTCGTTGATGAAGGATAGTCTATTTGCGGAAAAGGTCTACTTTGTTTTTCAAAATTTTTTATGATTGATAGTCTAACATGTCGTCGATAATTATTAAATTATTATACCCGTGACAGGATATTTTCAGTTTTATCGAAAACTAAATCACCAATTCGAGTTTTACAAGGAATATAAATCGATTTTAGTCAAAGTTACGTATCATCTTCGTTATTCGATTTGAAAAGAATGATATCGTATTTCAACCCTCATCAAGCTCAGCCTCATTGAACGTGGCTAAATGTCAAAAGAGGTAAAAAAAATACTCGACTCGTGTTACAGGAGTCTAAAGTAACTCGGATATATTCATTTCACATCCTGGCTAAGAGGTAGATACAAAAAATTCTGATACAAAAAAAACCTTCACCTCTCTAGCGGGGTTGCTAGGTGTAAAAGAAAACAGAAGTGATGAATATAGAAAAAATTTTTTTAAATGACACACAAAAAGTACCACCATAAAATTTCGTCTGAAATAAAAAGAATGAGTCATGTGTAACGTGCGTAAAAATTTTGTTATTTTTTTCTTCTTCATAAAAATGCTTAGTGAAATTCGATTTTTTAGATCAATTTCACAAAATAAACAACCAAAAATACATACATTTAGAAAAAAAGAATTAGAACTGTTGCGGTTCCAAAGTTGTATTGCGCTTACAATGGATCTCAATTTAGTAGTTCCTCAAGAAATATCCTAAAACTGGAAAGCCGTGTGATATAAAATATTGTTATATTTACTCGCTTAGATTCGAATAACGATGATCCAAAAAAGAAGAAAAAAAAAACAATAATTATAATACAAACCATTTGAATGAATTGAATGAGCTTAAAGTTAAACTGAAATTCGCAGAGCCTGAATTATATAGTGAAGCTTAAAACTAATCAGGCAATGAAATATAAGTGACAAAAACTCGGATAGTTGGTCAAGTTGAAGGGCCTAATGCTTTCTCATTCACTTCTTGAATTTGTCATAGAAGCTGTAATTAAAACAGACAGATCAAATGTGTCATGTAAAAATAGTTATAACCAAGCATAAGACTTGGTTTCTAGTTTCTAAATATATTCATTTCTTCTGTACACGCAACATATTGTTTATCAAATAGCCCATCCTACTGATGGTAACTAATTGAAGGAATCTTATATTTCAATCAACCCAAAATAATTTTTAGATTCTCCATTAAAATATTATAAAGCATATTATGTAAAAGCTCAAACATTTTCTAATTAGGTAATAATTTCATTTTTATTTTACTTATTCGTTCATTTATTTATTTTTTGGAAGAATTATCCATTGGATTTTTTATCTGTGACTTTTTATAACGGGCTTTAACCGGCTCATTAAATTTCTCTAATACGTCAATTAAGGAAAACAATTTCAATAAAAATAAATAAAACTAGAAAATTTTTCAAGTATAAAGAGGTACATATACAAGTTAGGGGTGATGACGTACTATAATAATCTCAAACAAATTAACCTACCCGCAGAGACTACCTTCGCTCAATTCTTATACTTACGTTAGATATAATTTTATTTTTGTACTTTTTCAGTAAAAAATGATATGTACGTCGTCGAGTTCTTATATGGCACGAAAAAAATGTTGGTTATTAAAATTATAATTCGTTGACGAAATTTTTTCATGAATTTTTGTACTCTAGTCACTTTTCCTCGTGTACACACATGTTTATATGACTGTAAATAAATTAAATTAAGTGGCTGAATATTAAATCGTTGTTTCTTATTTCTTAATAAAAATATTCAAAGAAAGTCTCATTTTATTGAAAATTGCTGACTTAGAAAATTTGAGCCAAAAATTCAAGATACTATTTGAAATGTTTTTTTCTTTTTTTTTTTTTAGCTTGATAATCTCTAAATCTGAAATTTTAGTCAGATAATTTCAGCTGAAAAACCATTAGGAAAAATTGATAAATATAAATAAATATCACATTATGTAAAATAAGGTCATCTATATACGGTTTCAAATTCAAGGTTAAGACTGATGTACAAATAAGTATAGCTGCCATGAAGATGAAAAATATATAATTTGCCTGAAAGGGCACCACAAATAGAACGTATTTAGCTCTGTTCCTAGGAAGAAATTTGAATTTCTCTACCACAGGAATATTTTCTTCAAGACTCGAGTTCTCAAGTCGATAGTATTGAGTTTTTCTTTTCATTCTCATCGAGAAGGAATAAACTATATAATTATAAATCATCTCATCTGCACTGAAAGAAAACTGCCAAATTAAATTCTCATATCTACATAGTGCATACTAACTTTTAATATTTTCTCTGTGAGTGTGTAAGAATGGATTCGAAAAAACTGTTTCCTGTTTCCATCAATAATTTTAACTATCTGAATGGAGTAAATTTTTTATCAACTTGGTAATGGGTCTTCAAGCGAAAAAATTATTTTCGTTGAAATTTGAAACTGATGGTTATGCTAATGAAACTTTTGAAAATTAAACGGTTGACATGACATAGGTTATTGTTACCGGTATTATCGATATAGGTACTAGAAAGAGACAAACTTAATCCTAATTCAGTCGAGAGAAACTCAATAAAATTACTTCATAAAGTTTTGATGATGGATGAGTAATACATATATATTGAATGCATATATATGTAAGTGAGTGAGCTGAAAATGGCTACCATGTCATTGCTTATGAACGTGGATAAGAGATATTCATACAAAATTTTTTGACTTTGTTATCGGAGTTTCAGAAATCAGATTTGGCACAATGTGGTGATTATGTTGATGCTAGAAATTTTATTCAAAGGTGCATATGGAAATAATGTATCTATATATGTGTATAACGTTGGGTAATTCTTTCAGAAACAATCATAAAACTGAATTTACTTTCCAAATGATGAAATATTTTCAAAATATAGGTGAGAAGATGAGTCAATAATTTGAAATCCAAAGGGGCAATGACTTCCTGCCTCATGCTGAAAGTGTATATAGTCGTCAAATGAATACGTTTGTGATCTACATTTTAGTTATAAATCGTCTTTGTCAATGTACCTACTTGGGTTGATATGTGAGGTACAAAAGCTTATGCAACTAAGATTCCCATGGGCAAAAAAAAAAATCTTTCATCTAAATTTGAAAGATCGGTTCAAACTTCAAATTGAAAAAAAAAACTTCATTCGAAACTCCGATATATTTTCAGCTTCGCGCATACCTATACATTTTCCACAATATATATATATATGACTTCTAGTGATTCATAGACGGGAGTGGGATTATAAGTTAGCGAACTGAGGAGGATGAGTAGCAACCCATTATTAAAGCAGAGCCTTAAGCACGTATAGGTGTTTATTAGAAACGTCTTCGACGTTATTAATCATCGAATAAATTTGCATATTGCAGTGACAGATACCACGGCAGCACGAAGCTAATCGGTAAACTGAACAAAAAATACAAATAAAATAGAGAAAGAATATTTTGGGGGAGGGGGGGAGGAGAAACCAGTCGAAATCTACATCATTCGAGTTAGCTGGGAGCGTCGAAAGTAAAAAAAAAAAAAAAAATAGAAAAGTTTAGGGTTTCGTATTGTTTATTATTGCTGTTTAATCGTTTGTTAATGTCAAATTTTCAAAACAGTAATTACTGGTATTAGAACCGAGAAGATCGTTCTACAAATGTAACAAATATTTTTTTCAATAATTTATCAAGTTATACCTACTTATAGTTTAGATATGTAGACACGCACGCGTTAACTTCGAACCAATTTTGTGCTCAAGAATTTTAACATTTGAAGAATGAAGAATCAGCAGTTAAGCACACTTGAAAAAAAAAATAAAAAAATAGAAAAACAGAAAAACAGAAAAACAAAAAAAAAACGATAAAGCAGCGACGATGTGGATCAAATTTTGCCTCAGGGCCAGAAGATTATTCGGGGAGTAGATTGTGGGACGCATCAGAACGATTTACTAGTAGCCAGGTATACTCAATCTCGAGTATTATCGCATAAAAAATTACTCTAAATGTGTTAAAGATCTCAGAGTCTTCGAAATCATTTCAACCTCGAGCGATTTTGAACTTCAGCATATTTTCACAGATTTTCACGTGAAAACCTGCATATTTTGATTATCAGACAGGGTGAAATCCACTTGGAGAAGTGGAACTAAAAATGCAAATTAGATATAGAGCCCAAACAACTCGAACTTTCATTTCACATCTTTCTTTTCATTTCTATAACTTGAGCCAGGAAGAGTAGAAATGTAGTCTAATGTGTTCAAAGTTAGCCCTTTTTACGGTAATAGCTCACCCTACACGTCACTACGATTAACTATTTATCAATTTTAAAGAGTAGCCACAACGCAAAGACTCACAATCGTCAAATGAAACTACAATATGACACGAAAAGCAGAAGCAAAACTATACTTTTCTCGTACGTATAGCCTTCGAAGTAATTGAAAACGTGTCCTTTTCTCGCTAGACAAGAATAATTTTAATTTAATGAGAAGCAGAAGGAGTATACTTAGTCTTTTCTGATTACACCACACTGCAGTATTTGCTCCCTTTTAGACCACTAAAAATAATTCGATACAGCCCCATTACTATAGCAAATTTGAGAATTACGTTGAAAACTAATATCTGCCGTACTTCTAGTTTGAAAATAGGTGGCCCGACTCGGTTCTTTCAAGAAATAATTTAAGCCACAAAAAGAGCGAATAAAAAACGAACTCGCCATATAATATTTTCATTTAGACGCGTGTTTTACATCGCAGCGCGACAAATTTACGAGTGAAAATATTCTAAATTAGTCGAATATTTCTACCTTTTTTGTCTTTTTTATCTACCTTATATACATATATATGTTTTACTCAACTGGTCATGCTCTGGGTAGTTGTGACGAATAGGCGACTATCAGTGATTCGAAATTACTACTGGGTGGTAAAAGGAAGAAAAAAATGATATAGGTAGGAAAAAAAAAGCGACGAGATTTAGGAGAACGGCGTGCGAACGAAGACACTATTTATATGTATACTCTAACTTCCAAACAGCTCTAATCCAAATAGAATCGTAAAAAAATTCTACGCGTGTAATTCGATATCGTACCTATACATTTCGAATTTAAGCTAATAAAAACCCAGATAGTCGTTATTTAAAATTAATAAGCTCGTTATAACGTTAATAAAGGCCGAGTTTGTTTCTTTTCTTTTTTGCCTCCAACTCGCACTTTTCTCTATATATATATACCTTTCCCAAAAAAATAAATAAAAAAATAACCTCCATCTCGTAATAAAAATGTAAAAATTCTCGACTAGCTGTGTGTGTGTTATTTTTTTTTCCAACTCATCTTGACAAATTACTCGATGCCCGTTTAACACGTACTAAATTCTCGCCTTAATGCGTCGAATTGTCTTATCCGCGCCTTCGCTCTTTCCAAAAAAAAAAAAAAAGAAAAAAAGAAACACGAAGAAAATATTTAATTCCGTCTAATTGTGCTTCGAATCGACCATTTACCCATCCGATTAAAACGAGTGGGCAAAACGATTCAATTTCTTTAACGATCCGTGATCGAGTAAACGTCAACGAAAAAAAAAATGTATTAGAAAATATTTTCCTCAATTTTATACGTATCTCAAATGCTCGCCATTAGTCTACGTTTAAGAAATGACAGCGTGAAAGAATTGTTAATCGCTATATCATTTCTTTAAATTAGTCGAAAAGATAAGTATACGTGAACACTGTGGAAGGTCCGATGGGAGGCCTCGAAATAAACGTTTTTATAGGGGGTAAAAAAGTCAAACCTCGCAGACCAATAGACCCACACCTAAAACCATGGAGTTATGATATTCTTCCTGTTTTTCACTGCTTACTTAATTTTTTTCTTAGTAAACTGTGAACTTTTTACTAATTGGTATTGAAATTACCGACATGAAAATGAGATTTCCGAGTTTTTCATTAGCTTTTTAATAAAATCTTGTACTAGGAAAGTAAGAATACAAAAACAGTAACAGCACAGCACATACGGTAAATAGAATATGCCAAGGAGAATTTTACGCACATTTAGTTTTTTAAATAAATACCCAGAGAATCGTTTGTTTCTCGAAAATTATGAAACTTGGAGTTATACGATTTGTGAGCCCGCATTCTCACCACTTGGTCACCTAGCCACAAGGACATTTTGCTACATGTTCACAGATTTTACATAATTTTTGATATAACTAAAGAAAAGGAACTATATGAAAGTTGAAATATATTCGAATTCGCTCAGAATTCAGTATACCTAAAGAGAAGAGAAATTTTCAACAGGACCTATATCAGAGGACATATCATCACCTTTATGCAGAGACAGGTACGAAGTTATGCTGAAAATAAGCAACGTAGAGAAATTTTAGATTTGCACGTGTGAATTGTGTAAAATTATGAAGATTTCGAGACGCGGGCGCGAAATTGGCTTGGCAATTTTAAACTCGAGGAGAGAATATAAAATAACGATTCAACGTCCGATAGCTGAAGTAATGAGACAAAAATTTTGCACGCGCATCCAAAAAGATAGACAAAGAGTAAAACACCTTTGTAACAATTGATAGAGCGATAAGATGAACATAGATATGGCATATAATTTACTGCGAATGAAACACAACGATCAGGTGACGATTTCAGCCTTTACAATCTTTATTAAGGCCAACACTTAATTGAGTTGAAAGTGCGTTGGCAGTTTTAATGATAACCCCATAATTATACTGATATAGTGAGATATCAACGCACAAGTTAATTCAACTGAACTCGATTTTCCCGAATATGAAGACTAACAAGCAAATGTATGATTTGATGATTTCAAACTTGAATAAAAAAAGCAAATCGTCAACCTGAAACGAACCATATATAAATGAACTCACGTACATAGGCATTCTTCAAGAGGTAAGCGGGGCGGGGGTCCCTCTCACACAAAAAATTAAATCAGCGCCCCATATATAAAAAATGACTAACAGTTTGACTCATTCGTTTACAACACAAATTAGAACGTAATAATATGTTGACCAATTGCTAACGAGAAATTGTTACACCATTCGGGGGAAAAAAATTCCATTTGTACACCATTCGCATAATCCGCGAGCCTACGCCGTAAATACGAAACTGTATGCAACATGCAGTACAATATTGCTCGTACACATACAGCGCCGCAAACACGTACAGAATACTGCAAGTATTACATTTACTATTTTTGAGCTGATGTTTTTCATGTAGAAGATAATATGCTGAATAATTTCTATCGGTGGAAAATTGACTGCGAGATAATACGAGTATAATATATATAATGATAATTTGAAGTTTTACATTTAAAAATCCTACTTTTGAGAAGTTTAAAGTTGTGATCGTTATTTTCAAATAAAAAATGTTTTTCTCAAGAATTATTCAATTAAATTTTAATACCGCCTCGGGAGTATACCTGATGGTATCTTTAGAGGTGAATAGATATACAAATAATAGATGAGTAACACAGCTTTTTTTTTAGAACCAATTATACAGGCATCAAAGGCTGTTAAAAAGTCTATAAATATTAGGACCAAAGCGTACGCTGACAGTTAGAAAGAGAGTACTTGGGCGAAAGCTTTTTTGTGATCAGTGCATATGAGTTTGATTATTTTTATTCAAAGCTTTTACAAAGATGCCCTAGGCCAGCGAGAGAGGCCTCTATATACCTTTAAATGAATTCTGAGGATAGTTTTCAGAAATTCAGTCTCTGCACGTTCGATTGATGTACGCATAAAGATTTTTTTTATTGTTATTTTTCACCGTCATTAATTTCGAGATTCACCATACGTATTTAGCCATGAAGCAGTCCAAGGGAGCTAAAGGGCTGAAGTCTGGAAAATGGAAAATTCAATGAGATAAAGGCAAGTGACTACTGGAGAAAGTAGAGACAAAGGTGGTAGGGAAGGGTAATCAAATGGGAAATGAGGAACGAAGTGCTGATGGGAATGAGCATGGCGAGGAGCAGTAAAACCCTAGAAAAAAAAAAGAAAAAAAAAGAAGCTCGTTTGTACGAAAACCAGTTTTCACCGATCTCATTTTAAATAATAGCAGTCAATTCGTGTTCTTGTCTCTAAACTTTATTTTATTTATTTATATTATATTATCTGTTTCTTATTTCCCATCTATTTCGTTCTTTCACGTATATGTGTGCCAAAGTGTGTCTGTGTGACTCTCTTTCTCACTCGCACTCTCACCACTGACCAATCTGTGATGTACAAACAACACTTTAACTAACCATTTATACACCGCTTCACGTGACCTTCTTTAAATTTATGGCTACAACAACAAATAAAGGATTGTCTGACTTAATATATTATACAACTAAGTTAACGCGCGGCTCTCAGCTCACGGCAAAAAATTCGTTAATTTTTCTACAAAAAAAATATACTACCTAGCTCAAACTTTTTCTATTTTTTTTTGGAGGGATAATTGGTCTTCGTAAAGGAGAGTATCTTCGCGACCTGAACGTTGTATTCAGAATGTTTTTTTTTTTTTTTTTTCAAAGCTATTCGTTTGATTTAAATTATATCCGTTTAAAAGAATTCATTTGTTTGAAAAGGAGGGGTGGGGGCGAGAAACATTCCTTGGTTTTGTCTAATAGCTGTATAATGGTGTTTTATAAGGTGTTTCGTTTGATTTTTATTATCGACTAATGGTCCTAAAGGCGATAGTACAGCGTTCTATAGATATAAGAATCGCAGCCACTCGTTTTGTATACTTCTGTAAACTCGTTTACGAATTCACGGCTCGATCCCTCATTTTGTGATTTTAATTAAATCGTTTTATATGTACAGGTAACCTTCTGTTTTTTTTTTTTTCTACCCCTATCAACAGACTCCGTATACAGAAACATATAACAATACCAGGACACGGCGCAGCGCGTTAATTTCCAAAAGTATAAGATGAGTATATTTTTCATCTTCAGTTTATAGCAGGTTTTCAGCAGTAAGCCACCGATTAATTCTAGTCTAACTCAGAAAAACAGACATGTGATGTGCATGGTTTTTCGTCTAACGATCTCGCGGAACTTAAAATACGAGTACATCTATCCTGCACTTGCATATAACTTTATTCATTCATTTATTCGGGGAAAAGGAAGGTGTAAAGAAATCGTAAATTTCCTTTCAAGTCCAATCGCAGAAAAGATACAGAACGGATTGAGCTGATATTAAATACCATGTATATTGTATTAATTCAGATCGTGATCCGAGAATATAATATGTAGGTACTAACTTATTCACGTCAGTCCATTCGTTAGTTTATAAAAAAAGCATAATATTTTTGAAGATTCGAAAACATGGATTTCTCCGAACCACTGAGTATTTATAGTAGAAAACCTGCTTCTCTAGCGCGGTTTACTGCACCAGAATTTTTTTTCCCTTTTCATCTCATTTTTTCCTTTCTGTTATCAGGTTTTTATTTTTTTTATAAGTATAGCTCGCGTCCACTCTCTTCACCTGGCAAATGGGCGTTCACGATTCGCGATGAGGCGTGTCTTTACGATTAAAAGCGTGAAAAATTGTCCCTTTTGGTAGCCATCCGCAGTGACTTAATCAATTCGACGCAGCTGTAGAACAAGTACGACTAGTTGACTTTATCTTTTATATGGCCTACGACATCGTTTCGAGTCGTTAAATGGCTCTTTAATGTTTTCGGATTCTCGCCATTCCTACGGTATTTCTAATTAAGATGTTCAGACGAAGGCAAAGGTGTACCAAGATCGAGATTCAGAGATATATAACGTTTCTTTTACAGAATAGAATTGTGGGTTGATATCTGCGAGTACGAATATACAGGGTGATTCAAATTTCGATGTACCGTCATCATAGGAAAATAGCATTTGGTTCGTTAAAATTTGAATCGCCCTTTGAAATACACGATCGATTCATTTTTCTGTGCACCAGCCAAGAACACAGCATGGCTAACGTAGATTGTTAAAAACTCTGCTTTGAGCCAAACAAAAGTCCCTGGCAGGTAAAAAAAAGTCTAAAATCGGTTTTTGCGTTGAAAATTTGAATTTGAGCCACAGAAACAAATGATTGGTAGAATTTCAATTGGAAAAGTGGAAATTCTAAAATACAGCAAGGATAGAATAGGTATTAAATAATAAAATATAGAAATTGAGACAAAAAATACTCAAAGTCTTCTGAAAAACACCTTATCCTCCTAAAAATGCATAAAATATCCCTCAAATCCTTGAAATTCCAAAAATCTTCGGTTTCGGGGATAATCCTTGCAGTTGGCATCTCTGCAAGAGAAGGAACTAAACCAGGATGAAATTTTTGGGGTGAGGGTTGGGTGGACATGGTCCATTAAACCCATTTGCAGGCCCACCTAACCAAACTGGTTACGCTATTGGGTTTTTAGCTGGTGCATGAAAATATGAATCGAGCGTAATAATTTCAAAGGGCAATTCAATAAGAAAGTAAAATTAGGTGGCAGTCTTGGGAGAAACTTTTAGCTTATAGTTTTCTCCGTTTACTCGACTAAATTTGTGAGCTCTGGCGACAACAGCCATAGGTCAAAGGTCAGACAGTCTCTGCTTTTTTCATCCGTTTTTAGCTATTCTGAAATTTCTTGGAGGTTAGGTACAGTATCTCCGGCAAACTCACAACTTTAAACACTACACATTAAGTATTAAAAAAAAAGATAAATTTTCTCGAATGAAGCAACCACTGATGAGCCTCATTCCAACTGAGACCGATATAGATTTGCAGGCTCATAGTACCCATACCTATATTCTCATAAATAATATGTCACACCCGTTTACTTACGATACGTCGATCGATATCTTTACTAAACTCGTTCAGATCACATTAGCTATAAGGTCACAAATTCGAGTTTGCTTGTCAGCGACTCGAAAAAGATGAACCGATGACGCGTACTAATCAAAAATTATATTATAGCTTTCAAACGTATTATGTATACAGACGCTTTTAATTTTGTACATAAAAGCCGAATGGGGAAGGTCGTATCGCGAAAAGGGTCGAAAAAGGAGGAAAAAAAAGAAGAGACCGACGCGGAATAGAGATGCAGTGGCGCAAAAATATTATTTTTTTCATACAAACGAAATCGAGTGGCAAAAAGGCAAACGTTTGTATTGTTGTGATGTGGAGGGATTAGAACGTCAAAATGGCAATAGTAAAGAAAATTACCGCCTGCCACTCAGAAAATTCTTCGCTGTTGGCAGCATATACGGTGCTTTTACTTTCTATATTATGTGCCTTGAATTGGTAGGTGTACATACAATAATAGGTCGCCTAACAAAAATTCAGTTTTGTATAAACACTCGATCCTGGAGATTGTTTCGGAAGTATGAATTCAAAAAAAAAAAAAAAAAAAAAAAACAGAAAAACGTTTAACCCAAATTTAAGAAGCGACTTATTAACCGGACGCGGCACTCGCCCGAATTTTTTTGGCTATAGATTTCGAAGCGAATAGCTGCTTTTCTTTCGATTAAAGGCGGATCGTTTACAAGGCCACACAAGTTGATGTTTTTAAACGTAACACATCTTTTCTACTCCTGTGAAATTGAATTGTCATATTGATTTGACAAAAGACGAGAAATATAAAATTAGAAACGAATTAGCCAATGAAAAACTGATGGAAACGAAGCTGCCAGACTTTTTGCTCGCCGGCGATATCGTATTTTGTTCTCGAATTCTTTTGCCGTAAAATACAAAACGTACTTATATCAAAGGCTACTCGATTTTTCGAAACCAGAATCAGAACAAAATAGTTCAGCTGACGACACGATTATAGAAACAACATTGTAAAATAAAATTAATAAAACGCATCAAGTTTCAGTGTACTCTCCTCCCCCTCAGTACAGTGCAACAGTGCAGAGTAAAATTTTTGAGAACGAAACAATCAAAAATTTGTGATACATAGACCGATTTCGTCTAACCATTACATTCATCAGCATTTTAGCCAAACAGTGTTTCACATTGAAAAGAAAAATTTACCAACTTCGACAAATTATCATCAAATAGCACAGCTAATCCCAGAAAATCACAGAAAAACTTCATTACTTCATTCAACGAATGCCGCATCTGAAGACCACATCTAGCGCTAATCACATTCAAATCGTGTCCTATATGCAGCACTTTTGAAAGGAAACACGACTTAAGCAAAAAGTATTTTTAAAATTTCAACTGATACGCTTAAATACTCAGCTCTAAATGGTGCAATTTGCAAAATTAAGAATTCAAAAAATTCGTATAGAAGCGTCTATAGTTCCATGAAAAGTGGTTTGAAATGTTAACATTTGAGTTGCCTTCGAAGAATTGAGGTTTGAATAAAGCCATCACGGGTACAAAAAAATCACTTTTAGTTTTAAATATCATAGGTGCCTTTACTTTTTGGTTTTTTCCAGTAAATTTGGCTTCAAATTAATCTACATGATCTAAACAATATTTCACTTTCAAAATCATTCCTCAATCTTTAATACTGAGGAAGAAATTTCGTTTCAAAATGGACCATTTTTACGTAAAAATGTCAACGAAAATACTGCTTAGCTCAGGGCATAACGTTGAATTATACGGTTTTAGCGTCACCACGGAAAATCGGTCTATAACTCGATATACCCTGAGAAAAGCCAAGTTGCCGCCACCGATTTACCTTCGCAGGCACTTGAGAAAACTACAAGTTGCGACTGTGTGTAAGAACTATACAAGTATAACTACCTATACGAGTATACACATATGTACAGCTGGAATTTGAACTCCGTATCGTATGGGTCGCAGATAAATATATAAAAGCTATAATATTATAAGTAATACGAAGAATATGCTAGTGGTACTGCGGAAGAGGGGGGGGGAAGCGGCGACCGGATGAATTAGTAATAGAGTGGTCGATCGTTGCGCATACGCGATTAGCTTTTTAAACGACATTAAGGGCGAATTATGCGCGATTATTGCGGAGACAAAAAGGCCGTTCGCCGTGTAGCCGGGCTTTAATTCGAATATTTGTATTCGCCGGGCGCGCCATCATCGATGAAACAATTTGTACTCGTATTACGAGGCTCTTCGTACACGAATAATAATAATACGAGTAATAATAATAAGAAGAAGAAAAAAATATTACCGAATATTAATATCGGTTGAAGACGCGATTATATACGAGCATAGAGTCGCTATATATATTCCTATATAGCTCCATTCTCCCATCCCTCCAGCGCCCCCATCGTCGACAGTAGGCACCGTACATCCTCCTTTTTATAGTTTATGTGGACGCTCATGTTACCTGCGATAAACTCATTTCTCACTAATTTATTTGTCATCTCGGCGCAATTCTATTTAATATGCTGGCCAACGAAAGCCAAAAATGTGTACGTAGTACGTACCTATAGTCTTTTTCCCATTCCTCGCTCTCCACCGCGCCTTTTGGCGCCCATTTTGGTTAACTTATGGTCGCCATTAGCAGTCATCAGTAGCCAAACCCGCCACTTAATAGTTTCCTCTAATATTCGACCAGCATTTTTCCTATTCGTTTTTTGTTTTAATAACGCGTTCAGTCACCTCGAAAAATTTAAAATACAATAACGTCCAACTATACATTTATAGGCATATAAAGGTACCAATATGGGTACATAATAATATGAAATAGCTTCTTGCAAATTCTATAAACTTATACCAAGATAAATTATAGTCGATTGTTTGTTTTTCCGCAGTGTTGAAACACAAAAACACTTTCAGCCCCGTGCTCGTAACAATTTATATTTTCGAAAAACAAACCAGGCACTGGATTTAGAATGAATGGATTCGAAATTTTTGGAAACGAAAGGTGATCTTCGAAAAAGTACCATAAGTTAGAAATCTCATTTTCCACCTGACGATTATTGTTTTTGATAGATATGAAGGTTTTACGAGCATTTTGCAAAATAAATCTTTTCAATCGGTTGAAAATTGAATGAGATGACATTTTGGATTTTAATATTTAAAGATATCGCATACTTTTGCGAAAATCAAGTTTGAAGTTATATACAGGGTCTTTCACAATAAACGCTCACGAGAAATATGTGGTTAGCAAGGGTTTAAAACTATTTTTTTCTTTTGTTATCGCCACCCCTGCATTCTCCCAACCATGACAATTCTCACGTGCTATGGAATGATTTAATTCGGTTTGATTTATCGAGGATAAATGTATTCTTCCGAAAAAGTATTTTTTTATAATATAAAATACGGAGTATTTTTTTAAATAGGGCTCATCAGAAAAACGAATTTTATGATTACGTGGAAGAATTTTTTACTCAAAAAATGATACCACTGTATCCGCACAAACATATGTGTACCAATCAATGCAATCATAAATACACGGGGGTTCCACTAAGGAAATGGGATCTTAGAGTGAAAAAAAATTTTTTCTTATTTTTTTATGCTCTAAACAATAAAAAATTGAAAAAATTATTTTTCACCCTAAGGTCCCTTTTTCGTATGGATACTCCATTATGAAATCGGCAGAGTAATTGTCATGGTTTGGAGAATACATTGGTGGCGATAATAAAAGAAAATAATAGTTTTAAACCCTTGCTAACCACATATTTCTCGTGAGCGTTTATTGAGAAAGACCCTGTAGAATATGATAATTTTCAAAAATTAAAATAAGGACTATAATATGGGTATTATTTGGTGCAGAAGAAACTTCATCAGAATGTTGTCAAAGGAATACAATACGAGTATCATAAACATGATTTACTTATTGGCCGACTTAAATAGACCTATCTTTTCACAGATCACATCACCAATGGTTGAATGGGTAAACCGAACGGATGGTTTCAAGGTTACTTCAGAAATCGTACGACTCATATTCTACGAGTAGTTACTTATAATTAAACTTGGCAAAGAGTTATTTACCTGGTCACTCGTCTCAAAATACTCAGCTCATGCGTGTATTTCTTGAAGTTTATATCTGAAACAAATTAACCAATATATAAATAATTTAATACG
The DNA here is from genome assembly GCA_038050395.1 of Parthenolecanium corni. NCBI lineage: Eukaryota > Metazoa > Arthropoda > Insecta > Hemiptera > Coccidae > Parthenolecanium > Parthenolecanium corni. Next base: position 1,416,497 of record JBBCAQ010000034.1, on the reverse strand, counting down.
AAAAAACGCATAGGTTCTGCTGCCTATGCTTGGATGAAATAATAAAGTAGTATATAAAAAAAAAAGATTAATTGTCTTCCTGGAGTGTTTCTTTAAAATGAAAATGATAAAATACTTGCTAGCACGAATGAGACGAGCTGGAAGAAACACACGTTTAATTACTGTCCCAAAAGTTTTTTTATACTTACTCCGAATTCGAACCGTGTATATATCTATCACTGCAGTGCTTTTCTTTTCAAAATTTTATTTCTCCTTTTTCAAACGGGTACCTAAACGATTATTTTTTCTTCTTATCTTTTGGAAATCTTTATTCGTGCATCTCAGAAGTGTATATCCTTTTTCTTGGTAGACTATATTCTTCGTATATTTTGTCTTAATTAACGGGTGTCGTTTTACATTTATAATTTATATGCTCAGCGTTTTCGCCATTTTAGTTTTAAAAAATTTATCGAATTGATCAAATTACGTAGGATGAAAATTTTCCAACCGTGAAATTGAGCATATAGCCGTAATAATTTTTGACGTTTATTATGCAACTGCGATGTAGAAAAATACAGGCAGCTGGGTCAGCGGTTTTAAATAATGCCAAGTTAGTGGTTTACCAGTGAGGCGCGCTATAGTTGCGCAAATGAAGAAGGTGAGTGGGTAATATCAGACTATATACTGGGCAATAATTAGCGTCTCTACTTTAATGTCTTCAAGATATTGAAAAGATTTTCCACGTCGACTGAAAAAGTCAATATAATGTCAGTTTATCTCTATAGTGGAATGTAAAACGCGAAGATAATTTTTATATTTTACGCCTGTCACCACGTTGGGGTGGTAATTATGAAAGAATTTCGCGGGTAATTGTCGCCATTAGTATGGCACACACGCGCCAACGCCACCTTCAGCTTGTGGCAAAATTTAATAGCTGATTGTAAACGTGGTGTGGTTATACATCGTACATTTATACCAGCACTATTGCAGTATATATAATATCGCATAATTCCACAATGCTGTGAGTTGTCCTCTCTCTTTCATCGACTATAAATTGTACGTGTCCTGGCTTTCTAATCTTTTCCAACGGCACTTCTCACGCTGCCATATCAGATACCGAACTTTATTTGTGTTCTTTTTCATTACATTATATTATCATATTTATATTATTCATTCCGACAAAGTATGAGTGTCTATATTGCACTTTCAATGTCGCGTACTTAATTAGTATAAGGTTGATTTTTAGTCATAGAAAAATTCACCATTACTTTTGGCTTTATCTTTCAGTATAATTATAATTCCGAAGTAGCTGTAGTCATAATGATGACGACAAACTCTATACAATCAAGAAGAATTTCAAAACTATCCAATCAACTATACCACATCAATTGGACTTTCTTCACTCAATTATAAACAAATTTTATGCTTCTCATTGCAATTTTTGTCAATCATTGATAAAAAAAACTTAATAGTCCGTTCTATTTGAAAAACACTAAACTCTGTGACTGACAACACACCTCTTTAACCTACTACGTAAATATTTTCAAGATACTGCTACACTAAATTAAAAAATTTTCAATTGTTATTTGCAAATAAAAATAGAGTTTTATAATCAAATTTCAAACCTTATAGCATTTATAGAAAGGTTGCAGGAATATTTTGTACTTAAAGCGTCATAAATGTGGGAAAAACTGGTGTTACCCACAATATTAACTTTGAGCTCCCCATTATATTTGAGGGTGAAATGAAGATTATTTTCTATCCTTACAGAAAAACTGCATCTTTGTAGATACCACATTTTGGAAATTAACTCCTCGAACAAACCGTTTTGCCAAATCTAGAGCATATAAGCTCTAAGAACTCCTTGTGGGATATAAAGATACAATCCTAGGTGGATCGAAACTACTTACATCTAAGTTAAAAGATTCTAAATTACTAGCGCAGGTACACACATGCGCATTATAATATACCCAGGGCCAATTATGCGAGGAAAGGCAATCTATTTTATATCGTCCAATCTCGAACTGAATTATATAAGAATTTTAACTTATAATCAGGGATTTGAGGTGTTGTAATCAAATAGTAATTGAGGATCTGAGGGCTGACTTGTTGATTCAGGAAAGAGAGAGAGCCCACAAGAACTTTTTAAGAGCAAGCAAGTTACTGAACAGAGTACTTGAGAATGACTGCGGTAATGCATAAATATTAGTCCAATTGCGTTACGAATACCAAACAGATGTGATTTTAATTATGATGGGAAGCGGGGTAGACGGAGATGAATAGATGAATATAATGTGGATGATTGTGAAGTGGAGGCAGGGTATCAATGTAGGATTGGATGTGAGGATACAGGAATTTATAAATGTGTAGGAAGGGTTATTTTTAAGAAGACGACGAATTATGTTTGCAAAATCAATTTATTTTTGACATGCAAAAACCTCCTAAGACTACGTTCTGCTAGAGGTGAATATTTACTAAATAGGTAAATAAAATAAATATGAAGGACGAAATTATTACATAGATATATAAGATTTCATTCGGAATTTGCTACACAAAAGGGGAAACAGATCTCGATTAATAACATATAGTTATAGTCTATAGATATATAAATTCTGTAGCTTTCGCAGGTAAACAAAATGTTTTTTGAGGTTACCAATGCTAGTTTTGTGAAATTTTTTCAGATTATTTTGTTGATGAAAATACGGCGGCGTTTCACAGGCAAAAATACATAGAAGTGTGGAAATGTTAATCCTAACTTTCAAAACTGCGAATGAATATTGCTTAACTAACGTGTATGGGTATAAACGACAGCAATAAAAATTAAATAAATGGCCTTTTTCGTTTTTTTATTATATTTTCTTCCTCTCGAGTTGTTTTTTTACACATACTAAATCGTTTATTATTGGCCTAGCCCAACCTAATCGTAGACTATGTATTTTTTTATTGTTATTATTATTGTCATTATTATTATCATCATCGTTATTATTGCGTATAGTAACCGAGGTAACGGATTATCGTCATTATTAAAATCTTTTTAATCGTTTTTATATCATTCTATCAATGTATAGTGTATGAGAGCGTACCTATGCAAATATAGCAGCGACTCGTTTAGTTTGTATGTTAATTAAATTTTTTTTTTTTAGGGTTAAAGAGATAATACGTAGGGAGTGAGAAATACAAAACAGAAAAAAAAAAACAAAAAAAAGAAAGAAAAAACGAAATAAATAAAAAATAAATAAATAAATAAATAAATAAATAAAAAAAGGAAGAAGAAATAGGTTGTAGCAATTTAATTTTTGATGGGGCAATTATATTTTCTCCAGTCGCTGGTGCTTGCTAACAAGCAGTCAAGATGCCAGATAAGATACATCTGTGTTAGGATGATTAAAAAGGTACAAAAGAATTGGCGGTTCGAAAAGTGGTCGCACCAGGTGGAGGAGTTGCACTCTGTGCGGTGCAGTGTGAGTGTGACTGTGAATGTGGCTGAGATTGTGAGTGCAAGTGTGAGTGTGACTATGAGTAAAAGACTTTCCATCGTCATCGTCGCTTCTCCTTCTACACGCCAACCAACGTGTCGCTTATATGTACTTAAATCCTGTTTAATTTTTCTCTCATTCCAATTCCGTTTCCTATATTTCTCTCGTTCTTCTCCGTTCTTTTTTAAATCGGTCCGACGACCAGATTAATTCGAACGCATTTTTTGTCACCGCCGTATAATTAAAATTCATTTTTCTCACAATTTTTTTCCAGCTCGTTAACATTGGTCTTCTTCTTTTCTTTCTTCTCATATATACAAAGATGACAAGTTCACTTTTTTTGTTACCAGTATCCTCCACAAAATAAATAAACGCATTCTCAGGGTACATTTAGAGACCAAAAAACTGCAAATCCCTTCTGCCAATTAGAAGAAAATAATTTTTAAAGTTGATTTGCATTCGTGAGTCAGTATCTAATACATAAAGACAAGTTCAATTTTTTTATGATCAGTAATCTCCTCAACTACCTACTCAAATAATATTGCAAGATTTTCACAATAAATAAAGGCGTTTTCCAATACAGCATGCAAAATCAACAACATAAATAAAGGAGAATTCGAGGAAATCTGGAAAACTCAATTTGATAATAAGCCAAAATGACTCGATGTTGTTGAATCAATTGTTTTTCTCTTTTTCAATTCAAATATTTCTGTATGACTCCTCTAAAGGACGGGTTTTCTTATCTTGTTTTATATAAACAGAAAATTATTCTCTTTCAACACTAAATGAACCAATGATTAACTCAGAATCTCAAAAGGCATCCCATATGCCCGACAAATAAAGTTTTTTCAAGATAGAGATTTTAGAAAGAAAGTTCATTATAAAGGGTATATACTGTGTATAGTTACTATAAGTTAGAATAGGTTTTAGAATAATGCATTTATGGGATTGCATTTTTGTTACTCAATTATGCACCAGCTGAATTGAAATTTTCGGCAATATACTTTCAAAGGATGTCTCCAAGGCGCTGATTTGGCGAAATTGAAACAATCTTCTTCAAATAAATTCAAAGGGGTAGTAAAAATTGACATTTTTCGGCGCCATAGAACTCGTAAACAAAATTCAAACTCAAAATTCCACCATGCAAAGCACCTCATTGCTGATCAATGAATGTATAATTCAGCGACTAAGGTGCATTCTCGGAAGTGAATTTTTTCCTTAAAAACTGATCAACAGTACGTCTTAAAAATTCAAATAAAGTTTCATAAAAATTAAGAACTAGAGCGGTTTTGAAACTGCCACTATTCGAATTTTATTTCATTTTAAATTTCCAATGATTTGCACTTTTATTACCCACAAAATGTTGAGTAGAGTGTTTCGGAAACTACACCCTAGAACTAATTAATTTTTCTCAATATACTCAAGTCTGAGTATTTACTCGGAACTACCAACGATTTTATGAAACCGAGTGTCCAGTAGAACTGGTCATCGCCTGTTCCACAAAAATTTTATTGGTTTTCCACAGACCATACAATTAAACTTGAACCTAGTCTGAAACTATACTATATTGCAGAAGGATACTATTCTTCATTGAACTGGAGAGAATAATTTCTTTTAAAATGAGCAGATTATGCTGGAAATAGCAAGTTGCTATGGAAAAAACATAACTGACGGATAGCTGTTACAAGTATACCAATAGCAAAGCAACAAAAAGAACAACTTTGGCTAGCTTTATAACTATAGGAAAGCTACTTATACACGCGTGCCCTCAACGAATCCGCCATTTTGTACGAATAAAATTCTCGCCTACCTATCAACTTCTCGCATTCCCAGCAGGCTCATCATTTTTCTAGCAGCCACCTTATCTAATTTTATAATAAAGAAACACTGTTGCGGTCTCAATACCATAAAGTGAAAAAGAAAAATTATTTCCCAACATTTACGTCATAGAAGAAAAAAAAAAAAAGAAGAAAAAAAACCGAAGAACAGGGCATAAACAGAAATTAAATTAGGCATTTAAATAAGGAAAAAAAAGTGGGCTATTTATCAACGACGAGTACGATAATTAAGTTGTAAACCGGTTATTACGCCTTGTAAGCGCGAATTTTATTTTACCAAAGAGCAGCCGTAATGAGACTAATCGTATCGTTCGTCCCCTCGGGTCCTTTTTTTCTAATTGAATATTCACCAGCCCTTTTCCCCTCCACCGATGCGTAAATTGCAACCGTGACCAGATATCGCTTACATTTTATACTCATATTTTCTCCCGGTACCAATTCTTACAACCAATGACTGCAGTTGTACAAATAAGATTGAAAACCTCGGCAAATTCTCAGTATCTACTTACATTCTTGATTTATGTTATCCACATAATAATGATGTGGTAATCGAGGCGATGATTAGTAAAATAAATTATCAAACTATAATTATTAGTGTGGGTATTAGATACATTGGAAAGTTTTAAGAGAAAACTACATAACTTGCTACTTCCGATGAAATATGGAAAAATCATGAATCTGACTTCTTAATTAGCAAAACGCTAACGGAATTTGGAAATTTTTGTTTATCAAATCGCCTGATAAAATTCTATTAAAGAAAAATATTTTCATAAAAATGGGGAATTTTTCCGCACTGTTCTTGATTTCAAAGTTTTCAACCCAAAGTCGTGATTGGCAGATAAATATCGAACTCTACAGTTCTATAGAAATGGATTTTCAAATTCGAATCTGTATAGTATTGCTTTTACAAATGAATAGCTCATTGTTTTACTTTAGGTAAGTATAGTATAGCTAGGTATTTATCAGTCTACTTCGCTGAATTTTTCATTAGCAAAATATTTTCTCTCCATCGTTGGGCCCTACCTGAGGGGCTGAGACCAAGGGGCCCCGGGGGCTCCTCCGGTCCATATGGCTAATCTGGCACTGATGATAAAATATAGCAGTAATTCTTATCTAGATATAGAAGTTTTTTCGCAAGCAGGTAAGTTCTTCTACACAAAGCTTGATAATTTATCAGATAAGAGCTTCACATAAAATTCGACCTAATAATTTGAATTTAGTAGTCACAAATATACATTCAATGACGTATCACACTCGAAAATCAGGTACTTATTTCATATTTCAGTAATTTTTCAGCCTCATTTCAGTCATGCAGTAGAAGTAGACAGCAAAAATTTGAGCTGAAATTTTATTTGGCGCTCTCAAATCTTGAAAACTACACAATAAAATGGCGACGATTTTCTCTTTCCACGGGATATATTCGTATGTTAAAACCTAATGAAGCCATCAACTTTTAATTGCCGCAACTCTACCGTATTTCGTATTTTATATCCCCTCGTATAGTAATCAAAAAATTCGACATTTTCAATGTCGAAGTGCAAACGAATGCGACTCCGAATGTATTGCCTTCAGTCCCATTCTTTCTGGAAGTGGATAAATGAAATCCACTCGGTTTGATAACTCATTTATTAGCGACGGTGTTCGCACGCTACAACCACCATAACACCTATTCGTTACAGAGGCGACAATACTCGTAATTAAAAATGCTACATTATTTGAATGGAAAAACCGAGCGAGTTGGTCACCTCATATACAGATATAACCATACGAAGAATCAGTGGCAGCAAATGGGAGGAAGAAGAAAGATGAGACTGCGGCAGAAGAATGAAACGCGGGGGGCGGGGCGGGGCGGAGGGATAAAGAAATATATAAATTACAGGGAAGGGCGAGCAGGGAAGATGCAGAAGTACAGAATGAGGTAGTCTAACGATTGAGAGGCTATATCGTTGAGAAAGATTGTGATTGTGTATGTACTCCGTAGTTGTGTGCAAGAATGAATAAGCGCTGTTAAGTCAACAGCAGATTAGGCATTATAATGTTAACAATACTCGTTCGCCGTGATAAAGGTGTTTTGTGTTTGAGCTCGTTACCGACAATTGCCCCTGGCCCCTGCTCTCTCGCGGAGCTGCTCTCCGCTCGTAAATATCCAGTCTGGCTTTAGCTTTGCTGGCTATTCGTCTCTCATACCTCGACGTTCGAACGTGGACTGTGGACATGTTATACCACGGAGCAAAGAGAAATACATATAATACATATATATTTATGCTACGGATACCGCAGTGTGCTGTGTTTTTGAGAAAGAAAAAAAAAACTAGTTTTTCGACTGAACCAACAAACTGGTTAAATTATGTACCATTCTAATTATGTTTACAAACGCGTTTATAGCGTTCTAATTTACCTTTATTAATATATAATTATACGCGCCAGTACAACTAACACGCACCTACTCCTTTTCCCTTTTTTTTGTACACATCTTCTCATTTTCCCTTTTCCTTCTTCACATTTCTCTGCCTTTCCCCACCGATTTTTGACGCCTGTCTTCTATTATAATAGAAATAACTTATTTAGCCTACGCTGCCAGCAACTACACCTCCTCCTACTCGTCTTCCTCGCGACGCTCTGCTGGTCGTTTCAATTTTTTCCTAAATCTTCTCATCAAACGTTCATGGAATCGCATTTATATTACAACTTGATCAGCTTATTTATTTTCATCGACAAATGAATTAGGTCTACCTCGATGATATTTCTACCTCGAATAAAGCTTAGTGTAAATAATTGAATAATGAATCTTAGAGCTCTTATTATTGAAAAATAGTGGACTTACTCCTTCTAGCATATCACATGTTCCTACCTAATTTTTTTCCCCTCTAACTAAACTGAATTTTTTTCTGGTTAGTTGGTACGTGTTTGGACTATCATAGTGCTAACACATACAGGTGAGTCTCAGGAAAACTGAATTTTTGCGCAAGTGTTTTTATATTTCAAAGATGGGTAATTTTGAAGAAATTTTTATTTGCGAATACGTTTCTCGCATCACCCCATAAATATATCACAAATACTCGACTCAACAGAGGACAGTGAAAATTTGTTTTATAAATCAACTGGCCCTGACGATGGAATTTTTTTATTATTTTATCATAGGCGTAGCAAGGGAGGTCTGGGGTAGGTGAAGTCCTCCCCTTCCTCCAGAAAGCATCTAGTCTACCCCAAAAAAGTATCTATAGTCCACTCCACCTAAAAAATGTCTACAGCTGGATCACCTCTGGTCGACGTTTAATGATAAGACAGAACGAAAAAATGTATTTCTTTCTTTGTTCTAACATATCCAAAAGTATTCGATAGACAAGACGAAGAAAATAAAAATATAGGACAGGAAGAGGAATTATTCAATATTGTTTTTCGTAAATGAGTCTCATAAATGTAATAATTTTTGGAATATCTACTGTGTAAATAGATTAGGTTAGTATGGGTAAGGGTAAAATTTCTGCAAAAGTGGAATATTGACAAGTTATAACAGAGAAGAGAATCAGTATAGGATAGGACGGTGACCATAAAAATTTTAAATGAATAAATTTTGATAAACCAGGGGCGAAAACTACCATTTAGCTGACTTTCATTAAATATTTTAAGGGTGCATGCATGGTATTCTCAGTATACAACTGATGCATTATAGCCAATTCGTTTCATAAAATATCAATGAAAAGGGCCAATATAAATTTTTCAAAAATGTATCAACTGATGGAACAAAAGTGAGTAGTACAGGGACAACTTTGGGGAACTGTGTAGGTCATATGGTATATTTTTAGGCAGTATCAAGGGTAAAAACTTATACTATATATGTACAGTATCAAAGACACGAATTCAGCATTTTTCTTCAGCAAAATATCATTTTATTAATATGATTTAATCAAACAAATATGATGTTTGACGGACAGAAAATTTTTAACCACAGCAAGCATTTTACTGGGAATGCCTGGGTGCATTAAAAAGTGGGATGTATAGTACCAGGTCAAACCTCGAAGAAAAATTTCCCATATAAGAATCAACTTGGCAGTATAGCCGTATATACCCGAAATATTCAGTTTAAATTTTTGGAGAATGACTTATAAATGTACCTATAGTATGTGCCTGTTTCAAATTACAAACAGAGAGAAATTCAATTTTTCAACTGGGTAAAATTTCTGTCTCACACGTTCCACAATAGACCTGCGGCTATTATAGCATCCCACCGTATAGGAATTAAAATCTCCTAACTCGTAGCATAAGTTAATTGACGGAACTAATAGTCAACAGTAGAGACAATAGAGTATTTAGTCTACGTTAAAAATATAATTAAAGCGACGAAAATCGAACAAACTCGCGATAAAAAATGAGCTTGAGAGAAGAAACGTAGGTACTACGTACGAGTAGAAACATCATTTTAGAAATCGAAAGCGACGCATTCCCCGTGTTCAAAAAGCCAGAATAAGGATGCGATGATGACTGGCATCGGTAACAGATCCATGACAGATGATCCGCAGTCGATACGCCAGCCCACCCAGGTGTAACATTTTTACCAAATAACTATTATACAGTATACTCGTAGAAACAGCCCAAACAACCCCTTTTCTTCTCGTGTCGTGTTGGTTTAACAGATATGCGAGACTATTTCATTGTGGCTTCTTAACGCACCCGCAAACAAATCCGCCAAGTTTTCATAAGGAAAAATTATTTTTAATCGAGGATTTATTAGCGAATAAATTGCTATATTCGGCTAAGGTGGAAAAAATATGACGACGATAATCATCTGCTGGGCGTTTTCAAAAGCCATATATTGAGTAAACACATATGTGTATGACTATTGAGATTTAAGCCGCAGATAGATCTATTTGGTCGGCTTATACGTGTATACGCGTCGACGAATATAAGGAATAATGTTTTTTTTTTTTCGCCAAATAGTTATAGTGTCGCATAATACGGCGAAATTGAAAATGAAAAATGATGGAAGAAAAAAAAAGAAGCAATATTCAGCCACATACGAATTTCACCTTTTTATTTTGACATTTGTATACTCCTTTAGGGCGTAAGCGACGCGAATGTAATGTAATTATTTTCGTGTCATCTTCCAGCAAATCGAATGAAAACGACGACTGCGTTGAAAGGCCATAACGATGGCAGAGTTTGCACCACCGAAACTATTATTTTCTTCACAAAAGATAACTTAGTTGGCTACCAGAGCGTTAGTAATCGATAAGCTAAAACGATTCTATTTCAACGTGGGCCGATACTTAAATCGCGATACTGCGTGCGGGTTAACCTTCCGAAAATTTTCTTCAAAAATGATTAACGCAAATTTCAAACACCCTTCAGACTACCTTTTTAAATGATGCTATTTAGAAAATATGTTACATATATTGTAGATAATATCTCATCGCGCAGAATACAGTAATAAGCTCACACAAGTTCGCAGGTTTATACTGAAGCGGTGTCATCTTCGAGCCTCCGCGTTTAACGAGTTGCTCTATGTCTTTTCAAAATTGAAAATGTCTACCAATTGACAAGTGGGGACAGATATAGATAGGATAGTTCGCATTTCGATAAGGAATAAGCACTATTTTGTCGAAGGAAAAAATTTACGTAAGAGCCAAATTTTTGGAATAAAAAAAAAGCGAAATAAAATTGTCAGCATAAAAGGGCGGATACATGAAAGCCAATTTACTTTTTAAGGGTTCCTCAAAAGGAACCACCTCGATAACTCTTCATAGAAATATTATCTAATAGAATTGGTAAAACTGCAAGAAGATGGCCTTTCAAGTGTACCACCTTGAAAAAAAAACACTTTCGAAGAAAAAAAAGTATCCCTTTCTATAAGAATTTTCCAATGTACCTGAAACGTTTGTTTTGACGATATAATTTTCATTGAAATGAGAAATTTCAATTCAAAATTATTTAGCACGTAAAGGAAATAGATACTTCCTTCAAATCACATTTCAAGTAGATTTTGATCGTTATATGTCTTTTTAAATATGCAAAAATATTTTTGTATTCGTAACCTATGTCTTCAAACATGTTTATTAAAATGCGCAAAAGGAACCGATGATAATTGATATTAAATTCGACATTCTTAAAAATCCAACTCAGGATTTCGATAGACCTAGAAAAAAATTGACTTTTATACCTGATAATTATAAACTTAATATACAGGTATATAGACATTTCGAAAATAAAATATTTTTAAGGTACATATGAGAAATCATAGTCGCTTCCTTTATCCGAACGGCTGCTTCAAATAAATTTTATAATTACATCCATAACTTTACTTTGAAGAAAAAAAATTAAGTTTGAAAATATTATTGAGAAATTTAGTCATACCATCAGACAAAAGCGCGAGGGTCTATATCTTACGTATACATGTACATGTACAAATAAAGCCAAATTCTTTTCGAGAGTATTATTTTAAAATATGACTGAAAAAAAAATGTTCCCCGCATTCCTCGATCTTTTCTAATTTATTTCGCTGAAATGTTTAAAAACATTGGAATTAAAAAAAAAAAAAAAAATAGATAAATATATAATATCTTAATAATTATATGCAAAACGTCAAGACGGAACGAACCGGCAAACATTTTGAAACCTTTCACCTCCCGCAGAGCACGAAAAAAAGTACCGATCTAAGAATATTCACGGGGGTGAAATATGCAAAATGTGGTACACCAATATACTCGTATTTATTCGTATGAACGAACCACGAATTCGAACAAGAACTCGAAGACTTTGGACCGTAGGTACGTTCATACAAAGGCCTGATTCTAAAGGCGATTTGAAAAAAACTTCCTATATCCAGAAGAAAATAAATAGTAATTTTTACAATTTCGTTTAAGAAAAATACGAAAATTTTCAGATTATGTTAGAAAAATTGCTACACAAAATAGTAATAAATTTCATCTAGTACCTACAGTAATTTTAAGTATAAATTCCAGCCAAAATTACTGAAAATATAATCAAAATCGTTCGCAGTAAATTTTTCATCGTGCCGAATGATGTATTTTTTATTATTCGAATATTCGTACGAGAAATTTAACACAAAATAGACAACTTTTGCAATAAAATTGTTCGCAGGTTTGCCCACTATAAGTAAGCTCGAACAATAATTCTTGAAGAATTTGAATCGATCAATTATAGCTACTATATAAGTTGGTATCGACGCGCTATCGGGAACCGAATGCCTTTATAATTTGCGTACATATAAAGCATCGGATTAGCGTAGGCATAGTTTAACAGTAGGCATTAATATATGTACCTATTACAGGCCAATATCATGAGAGACTCTAATTGCACGTTTGGACCAAGAGAAATGAAAACAAACGAGCATTTTCGCTCGTTCGACAATACCAAAATGAAGGGAAGCAGCGTACCTACGAGTAGGTATACATGTATATGGGGAATAAATGGCCGCATATAAAGTCCGAGACCAGCAATTATAACTAGTCGCAACTAACAAGCCGGTCGTAATTTTTATATTTTCTTTTCATTCGTCGATGAAAAAACACAAAATGTATTCGTTAAATTTATCGCTATAAAATTACTCGCGAGAGTCGAAGAAAACGAGCCCACAAAACACCAATAAATCTTGAAGGGGGCGCAGTAAATGAAAGATATAATTAGTATCTCATTCAGCGTTCATTATACTTTCAAACGTCGAAGTGTAAATATTCGAGTTACAAATACCTCGAGGCCGTATTATTTGTATTTGTCTATCTGATTAAACTTTGTATTTCTCTAGAAAACAGTCTCTAAACCATTCGACTAAACGCATGCGGAGGAAATAGAGGCGAAAAAAAAAAAAAAAAAGATAGAAAGAAAGAAAGAAAGAAAGAAGACAGAAGTATAAGTAGTGGTAAAATGGCCGAATGAAAATATATTATATGTACGTGTAGAAAAAAACATTTATAAACGATAAATCAAAATTGTAGTTAAGAATTTTTTTTCTCCTCCATCGACAAATCCAGTTAAAGAGGGTTTTGCATTTTTTGGTACCACGAATGCAACGTGTCCGATCATTTCAGTCGATAAAACGAATAAAATTTGTTTTTTCTTTTCATTTCATCTGCTGCCAGCAAGTAGGTAGATATATTATGAGTATAGCCTACCTCTTCGGCATTTGTCCGCAGATACCCGCAATCGCATAATTAATAAACGTTTCGAATCTAATCGCCAGTTCGATTCGACAACTCACATGATAAGGCCTAATAAAAAGCGTGGTTAAATTATTAGCTTCGAATATTATTTCATTTTATTATAATAGGAATAGCTTAAAAACTCGATCGTGGAATTTCGTCACGCACATGATTTTTAAATCAAATCGCGCGGCTAACCTGTTTCGAAATTTTCATCAGATCATTCCTCAATTATCCACTTAGTAAGCCCCCTATGGAGAAAAATATGCCTATACATAAGTAATATATAGCTAGACGCTAGGGAGCACGACGTAATTAAAGTTGAACCGTCGATTAAAATCGCTCGAGCAAGGGCATAGGCGAAAACCAGCACTTGATTTTTGTAACGCGTTTACGAACTGCGCCTGGCAATTTTCTTCTCAACAATTCCATTAAGTATAAAAAACCCTCGTCGATAATAATTGATGAATTCTATAGGCAGTTCCAAGGAATTTTACTCGTACATAGATCACGAGTCAAATTGTGAAAAAAGGGTAAAATTGGTTTTTGCTCCAAGGGCTGGGGCAAAAAACCCGCGTGTAACGATCCTCGCCCTTCACGTACGCTCGGACCGTTCCACACACGTATGAATTTAATTAATTAATCAATTAAAAAGTGCCGACGTATTTCCCGTTTCAATACCTCACTCCGCCTAAAACCAAATTGCCGAATTTGCAGTCTGGTTACTAAATTGTCAACAATGTACCGTCATTCTGTTGTCCATTCATGGAACCTGATATTCTAGCTACCTTTTCAAACCAGCTTCATGTCTACCATCATACTTCCTCTCGCACACTCATCACTTTTTGCACACTTGTGTTACCTTTCTCTTTACTCCACTCTCTCTATGTTATGAGTAAAAAGTTAGTATATATAAGCAGGTTAATTTATAGTCAGTTTAATTCATTCAATTATTAGGATTAGTAGAAGTAACGTCACTTATTAAGCAGCAATTATTTGTACATCAGTTACGCTGTTCAGTAAATAAAATATTAACAAAATTATTTGTACGTACTCTTAATGGAAAGAAGTACATTACACCGCGTTGGGTGGCGTTTAGTAGTAGATTACACGATTGGTGCGGAAAGTAAGCGATTACCGAGTGCCGTTATATTTGCATGAGATAATCGCGATTACTTTTCAAACTAATGGTGTATACTATTTAAATTTATTACAAATGGAAACCGTCTTATTTTCGAGTGGGAAAATCGCAAATTATCGTGATAAACGAATTAATCAACGGCAAATAGAAATATACAGGTGCGGAAAACAAAAAATCCCCCTTCTGATAATTTGCGGTTTTCCAACCCGAAAATAGGGTGGTATGGTGGTATTTTCCGTACGTAATAAATTAAATATCAAAAGATAGCTAAAGTTTTCTACCCAAGTTCTTATAATAATGCGAGAGTGAATTTATTGATCGTTGAAATAGTATAGGAAGACCTTGACTTATGCCAAAGACTCAAAAACAACAATCCTATTTGAACTTTTTTCAAGAAGTTCTATATTATTATAAAAAATCAAACCTACAATCCAAAAATGACAGTAAAAGAAAAACTTGAAAAAGTGAAAATAAACTTTGATAAAACAAAAAGAACTCGAATAAACTTCCTCGGAGAACTTTGTAAAGATGCAAGCGCCTGTTTTTAATATAAGGATTTTTGCCGCAAATTAGGTTGCGGGTATATCCCACATTATGAGTTTTTCACCAGTTTCATTTTTTATTTAAAATGTGTTGAAATATCTCGAGTGTTTCTATCACCACATCACTATAAGTTTTAGCATTTATTGTTCAATACAAATAGCAGTTTGATTCAGCGAAAAGCCATATTTCTATTCGATACGAATATTTTAATTAATATACGCAGTTTTTTTGCGGTTCTCTGGATATGAGATAAACTGTAGCAAAAAATCGATGAATTTCGATGCGTTTTTCAAGGAACAGATATAAATGCGATAGGATTTTTCAGCTTTAATGGGCTTTAATACGGGAAGTATTAAACCGATTGAGCTGAAATCGATACATGCGGTGGGCAAATATACCCTATGGGCAAAATATTTTGAGAACGGATCCGTTTTATTCCGGGTTATGATCCGTTTCTGGATTATAACACGGAATTTTCCTGTTTTCCGGCTTCTAAAACGGATTTCGAACGGATTGTAATCAGTCTTACCGGAAATTAGTCCTGATTATTTTCCGTGAAGGCTGTTTTGGCCCAGGTTATAATCCGTGAAACCGTTTTACAAACGGATTTAGAAAAATTGCCCAAAAATTATCACTGATTAAAATCAGGAAATCCGTTTTACAAACGGATTTGAAAAATTAATCAAGATGACAAAAATATCTGCAAATTTTCAGATCCGATGGTCGAAAATAAAAACGGACTGACAACGGATAAAATTCTCATTTTGCGGATCAGTTTCTCATTTTTTGCCCATCGGGTAGAAGCTAATCTAAAACGTACCGACCATTCAAGTTTCAAGCCTTTGTGTTGATCGGTTTTTTTGTAAAAATAGGTTTAGAAGGTGCAGAACGTGAATTTTTGTTTGGAACTTGCCGGCAGGTTTCCTACACTCGGAGAAAAAATACTCGACATTGGTACGCTGCATATTCACTTCGGGACAGTTCAAGTTCAATGTGAAAAATTGATATCAAATGTATGTTAAATTTTAGTACGCACAGCACACTAATTTTCAAGATATTTATACTAATTTTTAATATTTTGCATTCGTTTTCAATATTTTCTAATATTTCTTGATAAATTTATCAAGTATATTAATTTTTCAAATAAAACTCGTCGAATTATCCTAAAGTTAGTACGCGGGTATTAAAATTCAATATAATATGCAGTTTTCTCTCACTATACAGAAATTCATTTTTCACCCAATTAGGTAGTGCATAGTCCTTAAATTTTGTAACTTTGAGTGGTTCACGAATCCCTTGCATAGTTCCAAATGAAAACCTGCTTTTCTCGCGGGGCATGCTGCGCTAGAATTTTTTTACGATGATCTTGCGCCAACCCTTTTAAAATACCATAATTTTCATTTAGCTGTGGGTTAAGAAGACTAGGCGGAGCGAGCAAAGTGGATTCGATGCAGCGAACTAATGCCCACAATTTATGCTTCCACGTTCCTCTCTCTCTCTCGGCCGGTCTCGTACCTTCGTGCTGACTATACGCTCATTCGCTGGAAATGGCGTAAGTAAACAAACGAAGGGATAATAAATGGCGGGAGGATAGTTGTAAACGATTGGTGTAATGACAGCTGACTGCAGCGCATAGCCGGTGGTTATTAGCGATGCGCGAAGCGTGGGTTTTTTTTTCTTTCTTTCTTTTTTTTTTTTGTGTTAGCACAACGCATCTCCTATAGATATATATGTACATATAACCAGAATTGGTTTTAATAATTTGTGGGCAGGTTAGACGTGACACGATTCCGAAGGTTATTACACCCACCCACCCTTTACCTCTGTTCCCATTTATAGGAATAGGTATATTATTTCTCTTAATTTCATTCCCCAGCCCCAAACTGATTTACTGCTCGACGATTAGTAAGCGCAGCAGAAATATATATACGTATAGAAAGAGGAAAACCATGCCAGAAGAATGAGCCACAAGTACGAGTACATGGGCGCAATGCGAGAGTACGAGCGAGAGACCCTTATGGCCGGACGAAGATGGTAGAAAATTATCATTCGTCTTATTTGTTTATTCGTTCGCACGATTACATTTACCACGTATAATTACCATATATTCGTATCGTACAAATCGATCGCGTACATAAACATGAGCCCAGAAATAGAGAATTTAATTTTTTTTCCCCCTACCATTCCCTTCGCTGCGATTACTATTATATTATACAGTTCTTTGTTATTCGAATGATAATGAAACGATTTCCTCGCCCCATCGTCGTCTTTCATTTCATACAGGTACGTATATATCTTAATAAATTATAAACGTTTTTCATTAGGTTCGATAACTGGTTGCTGATACGAGCATACGAGTATATATACCTTTTACGTATAAACGGCGTGTTAATTTTACTGCCGCTTCGAATATCTACGGCTACACTAACCCCGCAGCGAGTCGACATTTTCCTCACCCCGTTGACACCCTTTTCGCCAAATCACACCCGCAAACCTGCATGCATATACATGTAAGCTCAATTATAATTCCGAATTAGGGAGCCGATAAAATATACAGGGATTCGAAAGAAATTGAATTAGAAATAGCGACGGGGATAAGGCAAGTTTTAAGCACTCTTGACGATGTGATCCCTTACATAGTTAAAGTCGATTGTACCAAAATTATAGATATACTTATAGAATTAGGTAGTCGCGAATAAT
The DNA here is from genome assembly GCA_038050395.1 of Parthenolecanium corni. Lineage (NCBI taxonomy): Eukaryota > Metazoa > Arthropoda > Insecta > Hemiptera > Coccidae > Parthenolecanium > Parthenolecanium corni. The sequence continues at coordinate 1,398,664 of JBBCAQ010000034.1, read as the reverse complement.
CTTAAAATCGCTTAAAATAAGCCCACTTTGATAATGAAACAATGAGAAGACATTGAATGGTACGCGACTATAAAATTAGAAAATATACAGGATATGCACGTTGTCAAATATAACTCACACTAGCGATATCAAATGAGTGTTAATATCTTCAAGTACAAAACAGGTTGTGCTGTTAGTGGTACTTTACTTTTTCTCATGTGACCTTATATAGTACTTACTAACATGATGAAAAACAATCCTTATTACCAGCTAAGACTGCGATTGTGAGTTACAGAGGAGGATCTTGGAGCATGGATGTTCATGACTATTTCCAAATGACTACCCTATGGGAAAAATATTTTGAAAACGGATCCGTTTTATTCCGGGTTATAATCCGTTTCTGGATTATAACCAGGAATTTTTCTGTTTTCTGGCTTCTAAAACGGATTTCGAACGGATTGTAATCAGTCTTGCCGGAAATGAGTCCGGATTATTTTCCGTGAAGGCTGTTTTATGATATTTGTTGGCCCGGGTTATAATCCGTGAAACCATTTTACAAACGGATTTAGAAAAATTGCCCAAAAATTATCACTGATTATAATCAGGAAATCCGTTTTACAAACGGATTTGGAAAAATAATCAAGATGACAAAAATATCTGCAAATTTTCAGATCCGATGGTCGAAAATAAAAACGGACTGACAACGGATAAAATTCTCATTTTCCGGATCATTTTCTCAATTTTTGCCCATCGGGTATAAGGTGTTCTTTGCGAACGAAAATTCTGTATAATTATAACTCAGAGTAATTCCTAAGCTTTGAAATCTTTTTTATTTGAAAATTATAGTACACCCAGCCAAGTGCGAAAATTTTATTTTCATTTTGAAAGAAATTGTTTTTTTTGATTTTGTTATTAATATTAAATCAATTTTTATGCTAAAGTAAATCATTCCGCAAACATTTTGAACCACTTTTTCGAACCTTTGAAAATAGGTAGTTGAAAAGTCAACTCGATGCAACAAACAGCCAAGTTTTCATATTTTCAAAAGCTTATTTCTTTTCAAATGTGAATACAATCATTCTGATTTTCTAGAGGAATGTCTTATAGGTACCAAATGGACATCCTCTCATCCAATTTTCAGCTTCCTGTGTACTGTTTTCCCCAATTTGTGTAGTTTTTTGTTAATTTTCTTATGTTGAGAGTGAAAGTGAAATGGTCATCTACCTAAACAGAGCCAAAGAAACGACTGCTTAACATTAATTAAGCGACCAAAACTGTGACTTCACATTTGACGCCAACAGGTCAACAATTCTTATATTATAATACATCCTACACTATCGAAAACAATGAGAATTACAAGCCAACTGAAATTTTTTTAGTGCTTTCTCCGCATTCTTATCACTGCAGTATTATTAAACTATGAATCTTTTTATCACTGATAAATCCCTGCGACTAAATGCAATTTAATGCGGGGTTCACGATTATAAATAATGCTGGGGTGAATTTCGTTAGTCCAATTTTCTTTTTTATTTCCGCATAATTGTTTTCAGGTGGAAAATAAATAAGAGTTCTCTAATACGATTGTAAATTAGTCGATGTTCTTTCTTCTCCATCTCTCTCTTTCGTTTCATTTTTTTTTTTAATACTCTTGGCGCGTAGTTTTAATTTGTAGAGGATTATATCAACGCTCGCTGAGAGCCTGTAACCATTCGTAAAAACATACATCCATAATAACAACCACAACGAGAAAAGCTAAAAGAAAAAAAAAAGAAGGATGTTAAGCTCGAAGATTAGAAACGAAAGAAAGGAAAAAGAGCGAGCAAGCTGGAGAAGGAGAGTAGAAAAACACGACAAGGAAGACGTGATTTATACTAAATTGAACAGGTCCAAAGGTGTGGGCAAACTCGGCGGGATACATTCGAATAATATATACGTATAAAGGTATTACAATTTTTTAACTTTTTTCAACGCTGCCCAGTAGACGAGAGGAGAAACGAGCGCCTCGCTAATTATCATAATTGAGCATACAACAATCGTTTAAATAAATAAGCGTTTTATAATAAACAAATTATAACTGATTTATCACGTAACAACGCGCCGCGAATAAATTAATATTTCACTCCGCACCCCCGCCCATTCATTTTCTTTCGACTCTATTTTCTTACACTATATATGCACCGTTCCTCTTCTTCTTCACCTCGCCATTCTCATTCGTATTTTCATTTTCGTTTTCGTTTTCACTCTTCGATTTCTTTTTCATTTCAGACGTTTCAACGATTTGTCCCACAGGCGGTGCTGGGGAAACTCGAGCGATTAGGGGGTACAACGTCCCAAATAAACGTTCAGGGTGCGATTGATCGAAAAATAAAGATTGAAGTTTCCAAAATGAGTGACGAAAAATAAGAAAAGCAAACAGGATTATAATAATGTACGTATTCATTATAACACGTTGTTGACTTCAACCATTATGGTAATTGGTGCATAGTTTTTTCAGATAAAAGGTGAGAAAAACCTTGCATTTCTTGCAGGGAATCAGAGCTGTTTATACCTTATCGAAAACCAAAACCAGTAAAAACTAAAAATCATTAAGAAACTCCTTCAACCAAAACCGAAGTTCACACAAAAATAATACTTGTAGAAAATTAAAACCATAACATTTGAAAACTAAAATCAATATTCATTTCAGTTAGCAGCTCTGCGAGAGAAGTTTGATGATTCTAAACAGTATAGCCCCGTTCACAATTTACTTTCGCTTCTACTTGAACCAATCATGTGAAATTGAGCAGCACAAAGTTTATATGTAATGAATAATGATACATACGAGTAACACACTTTTATATAAATTATTTCTCTCATTGCCCCCACTGTGGTACACTTTTCAGCTCAAAGTGGCGGTCTGTTTGAATAAAGTGGGTATTTTATTATAAGTACCTTTAAAATGATACAAAATATTTCGAAATTTTTCAAATAGGAGAAATGCTTCCACAAGAAAGGAGGCTGTGGGCGGGGGAGGGGGTTTGGCTCCTCGAGGTCCAATTTTGAAGGATTTCGGGTCAAATTACGTGAAATAATTTTTAAAAATGTCAAAAATTGAGAATGAGTATTGTTATGACACGGCATAGTTACTTCATATTCCTCAGGTGTTACATTATCTGACATTCCCTTACTCGGATCAAGATTTGACCCCTTTAGGCATGAGTTAGCACCCCAAAACCTATACAAACAAGGCAGTCCCCTCCAAGTGGGATTTTTTGTAAACTATGTGAGCAATTAAAATTTGCGCAAGCAAAGAGCTGCGTCATCCTAGCCCCCCCCCCAAAAAAAAAAAGTGTTACATTATCGTGGTTACATAGAAATGCATTCTCAACTTCTCAATTTCCATTTCATCGATTTGGCCCGAAGAAAAGAAAGCGTTATGGAGGAAGAGTCGAGAAAGCATTTTTCAAATATAACGCCATCGAATGATTTGGCGGCAAAGAGGCGCTTATACTGGAACGAATTGGCGAAAAATGATGGGAGAGACGTGCTCTAGCCGTTTGTACGGATATGCGAGATTAACGAATGCTGTCCATTTAAAAGTGCGGTGCCCGATCCACTGCCCGATTTTCGTGAGTATAAATACGAGTACTGCGTAATCGTCGATGGCCACTACTAATGAGAGGTGAGCCGTGAGCGAACTCGAAGGGGTACTGCGGCACGCAGTGGCGGTCGCCGCATCAACGACTGACCGCTGCTGCCAGCAGTCCCAGTCATAATTCTCAGCCGGTCGACGGTGAAGTCGAGTCGATAGTCGATACGGCTAATACGTCGTTAATGTCGGTGGCGGTTCACTCTAAATTAAGTCGTTTCCAGCGAAGCGCAGCGAGATGGCCGAGCAACTCGCCTCGCATCGCATCAGTCATGCTGCACCAGCCGCCGCCACGTTCAACTCTGACGTCGTAATAACCCCGAAAAGGTCGCCGTGAACGAAGGTCAAGTACCGTGGCCGAGATTATTGAAATGTCGGACGAGCTTCTTGCCTGCGGCTGTGTGCATTCTCTACCAAAGCACGCTGAAGAAACTATAATCGCTCGATAATGTACATCACATTATACTCGCATCTAAATCGCATTCTACAGTACGTAAATATACTATAGAAAAGGTATAACTTATCAAAAGTTCCCGCAACTTGACTCGAAATATAGTTGCAGGCCTTATAGAAATATCGTTAATGCCAAGATGAATTCTCTTTTTCATACCCCGGAACATCGCTATGTACACATAGCCGAATAAAATTCTTCTTACAAGTTGCAGAGAAAAATAAGAATTTCGAGTAAATCGAATCATTTTCAGATGCGGATTAATACTGTATAAGGAGCGACTCTGCACTGTCCATCCACAAGTCTCTCATTCTCTATCACCGCAGTCTCCACCAGTGGCGCTCACTAAATCGCTAAAGCGATGCCAATTTAGTATTCAAATTACGTTCATTTGTGACGGCGCTAACTGAGATATGAGCTATAGAACCAGACCCGGTCTTCGCCTCTAGTCTGCAACTTTATCTTCCTACAGAATGAGCCTGGCGTACGAAGAAGAACGATTCTAATAAAAGCTTTTTTTATATCTTCTATAACTCGATTAAAACATCCAAGTAAACATATTATTTTTATTTTTTTCTCCCGGTTGAAATTTTTTTTTTTCGATTACTTCCCAGCCATCCTATTCTTTAATTCGAATGTAGTTAACACAAAAAAAAAAAAATAAATAAAAAAAAAGCAAGCTATAATATAAGTATAAATGCGTGTCAGCGATAACGATTAAAATCTTGTTCGAATATCGCACCTATCGTGTCCGCGTATTTAAAAACTAGGAAAACACACGCGCGTTTATGTATTAAGTTCCACACAAAAGAGCCAGATTTAATAAATATATTATTAAGGAATCGAGATTCAGATCGAAATGACGAAGAAGGGGCTCGACAGGGCGAGGGGAAGAAATATAAATAAAATAAAATAACGTCGCGTTTGTCTAATCGCGCGAAGAAGGATAAACCTTCAGTGCCTCTGCCTACCTTTTCTATAATAAGTTGAGAGAGCCGTGTGAAGAAGAATAAGAGGGGAAAAAAAAAATCGAATTTACGGCGTGCTCGTCGTTATTTCGACGAAGGAATGCTAATAAAAATCGTATATAGCGTGTCAGGATGCCGGGGATAGTTGTAAATGGTGGCGGTTGGAACCGGGTGGAAGAGAGGCAGCGGGGACGAGGCGGAGGGCTGGGGTAACGTTGGCAGTGTACCTGAGCACTCACCACAGGGGGTCGTTGATTAACGTCTTCACGAATAGTCTGTTGTTGTTAAATGTTGCGCTGGTTGCTGGACAACCGCGGGATGCCATTAACAAATGATGTATTAATCAGTCCTGAAATGCGCCCCCTTCCGCCGCCCGTCCCCGAGCCAGTTGGACCAAAACTTCGGACCCCACGTCCCCCGAGCAACGCTAATTTGATTTACATACCGAATCTCTTTACTATTCTGTTTATAGCAGGTTTTCAACAGAATACACATACCTTCAATTTACTTATTGGGCCGACTCCAGAAAATAGGCATGGGACTTGCGTAGTTTTTCGTTTCATCATCTCCAGGATTCTACATTTATTTCTTTATTTGAGGCACTGCGCATAGCTTAATACGCGGTCCATATTGTCATTTTCAGTTTTCAAGGTACGAGCAATTTTAGGTTGGAAGGTGGAAGTTTTGGATTTTCACTTTTTTTGTGATTACGTGCATCATTAACACAGTCGAACCTCTCTAAAAGTCCAACTTCCATAAGACGAAAATCTCCATAACTGGAATATAATCATATTTCCCTGCGCACTTCTATAAGGAGCTAATAGATAATCACCTCTTCGAGTCGAACATTCAGCGTCTGTAAGTCGAAGTTGTAGAAAACAAAAAGTCTTCTATAACTCGAATTTTTATGCTGCTGTATTATCGGCCTCTGAGACCGACGTTCAAAATGTTTTGAAACAATTTTTTTATTGACAGTCAAAACCTCTTGAATAAATCCAACTTCGAGTGATCGAGGTTCTACATTGTAGTATTACTTGGATGCTAATTGTATAACTCATTTTTATACCACCCGAGCACACCTTGAAGATTTAGAAAAAGCATAACATATCTGTTTTGTTTTTTGCTGCTTCTTGAAAGCTAAATTTTTTGATGTTTCACACAACTCGGCTATTTTATAGCCATAGAAACTTCCATTTAGTTTCATTTGAGGCCTTATAGTATCTAGTATGCTGACTCAATACCAGCTAAATGGGCCCCTTACCAATATAACGCCAAGTTTATTCATCTCTGTAAAGGGGCAGCAAGATATATATGCAGAAATCCTGAATTTAAACTTTGAAGCCCAATGACAGGGAAGGTACAGCTAGAACTGATTTGGCTGAAATTGAAACCGTCCATAAATACAGTTTCTGAGGGTTTACCATCGAAATTTCCAGTCAATCGGTTAGTTAGTTTCTGAAAGAAGCGATTTTTAATAACCAAAATCATTGATTTTTCCAACCACCGAGCACTTATTTGAAAACCTGCTTTTCTAGTGGAATTTGCTGCCCGAGAATTTCGTTTTCTTCATGTTTCTCTTTCTGATGCTTCTCTTTATAATGCCAACCTCTAAACGATCGATGCTCCCAATTATTTATTAACTGGCGCTGCCTTTCAAAAATGACGTATCTTCGAACCTCATTTCTCATTTCTACATTTCAGCTTTCTCGCCTCTATACCGAAATACGTTCGCTAATATTCACCGTAAACCACTCTAGAGGACAAGATACTGGCTAGATTTAGATTTTTTTCTAGTTTCATTTGGCTGCGAAATGCGAAACTACGTTTCTACCGAAATTTTTGCGGTCTCAGTCTGCCGGCTTTATCCAGTCTATTCCGTAAACAGGATTGACGCGAAACAAATAAGTAGCTTATATTTCATACAAATGAGTAAACCGACTAAATTATAGTCGACTTAACTTTTAAAAACTGTGCTAAATTTGAATGAAATGTATTCTCGGCGGTATTTATGCAAGAGAGAATCACAAGTCGGTATTAATGTTGATAGTCGAATATACTCGTAGTTTTTTTCTAATCATTCAGTCTCAATACACCCATACAGACGCAGAGTGAAAACTAATGGTCTGCAATGAGACAGGAATTATATCAATCCCCTCCCATTGGGTACCTACTACCTACTCGAACTGGTCCACTGGCGGAAATAGACCCGGGATTTTGGGGGGGCTGTAGCCCCGATGAAGATTAGTCGTTTGTACGTATGTTTGTTTGTAAAAAATTTTCACACGGTCCTACCTCCCCTCTTCCCGAATAAATCTAAAAAAATCACGAATAAAATTTTTTTCAAAAATTTTTGGGGGGGCTAATTTTAATTTTGGGGGGGCTTAGCCCCCCCAAGCCCCCCCTATTTCCGCCAGTGACTGGTCCTTTTTGAAACCACAGTCATAAAAATATGACCATCCTGAATGATCAGGAACTGGACCAAAATGTGACTGTTCCAGGCACAACTAGTTCAGGCAGGATTTAAAATTATAACTGATTCCACTTGTCTTTTTTTTAAAAGCAGAACTCTTTACAACAGTTAATTTCTAAAATTGAACTGTGCACCAGTGATTCATCTGAAACCTGACGGTTTAGACCAGTCACATTTCTGAAGAGTGACTGGTTGGTCTGGTCACTTTTTTGAAGTAACGGAAGAGGGAAGGCCAGTGTAGATGAATCGTTAATTTCTACTTAAAAACTTAATGTTCGGGGAAAGTTCTGAACCGATCGAACTTGAACGAGTCAGTCTGTTATCGGTTCGTCCAAAAGGAAATAAGCAGAGCGATGTTAAGAATAGGAAATTCAAAGTCCTATTGAAAACCTTTTTAGTGGAGCTATAGCTGCACAAGAATTTTCTTTATTCTCCAGATAAACGAAAAAATAATGATATTCGTTGTTTGTATAGCTCAGTAACTGTAAACCGTTAATCAAGAAGTGAAAACTAGAGCCAAAAAGTATCCTCCATACTCGAAGACCTCTTGGAAATCTTCTGACTCTCAAAAGGGCAGGCTCTTACGAAAAAAGTTTCTGGAAAATCGGGGTGAAATAGCCACATGAAAGAAAATTTAATGGTTCTTACATCTGCTGCTGCGAGTATAAAAAATGATACGACCGATCCAATAACGAGATTCTGTCATAATAAATAATACTGATAGGTACTCGTATTATAGGTAGTCGATAAACAACCATCAAAATAACCAATAATACTTATGGCGGATTGGTGTTGACGATTGTAGTTCGCAGAACACGGGTGCAACAGCAGAACAAAAGACGTAAATTGAGGCCCAGAAATTCGAACCGAAAATTCCTAAATTATGGAAAATCCGTGCGGAGGCGGAGGAGTTGAGGACGAACAGTAAAATTGGATGCTGTCGTATCGTTTTACCAATTTTTGTAGAAAAATATTAACCGGCAAAGGGTATAATAAAAAGACGTGCAAAAGCGATTGTAAACGATACTCATCGACGTCGATACCGAAGCAGCAGCCGAGAGATTCGCCAGGCCGTGGCAAGGAAACGGCGAAAGGAACGGAAAAAAGGAACATCTCAACCGTAAATATGCCAAAAGGGAATTGGAAACTAAATTTAGAATAAGTGATAAAAATCGCTTGCACGGAAATCAAAAGCGCCCGTTTGCAATCCAGCTATTTTTCAATTGGCTGAAATTACTCCGATATACCACTGTTTTTTGTTTACCAACTTTGGCGTGCGTTCTACTATATACATGTATATGTACAATTACATTCGATACTCTTTTCGTCTACCACAGCTCCCCCCTCCCCTTACCGCACCCACATCCACTCGCCTTTTTAGCAGGTTTTCGTCAGAAAACCCTTTATTAATTCTGGCATCTGGCTTTCCCAAATAGGCATGGGACCCTCATATACTCGTATAGCTATTCGTTTCATGATCTCGTGATTCCAAAAAATACCCATTTCCCATTTTGGTGTTTCTTTCTTTGTTTCTTTCTTCGTTTATGGTGCGGGGAGAGAAAGGACTTAAGTAAATCGTGAATTTCGACTTCGAAAACTAATTAGCGTAAAACTGCTAATCGGATCGAGAATATTCACTGAACAATTAATTGAAATCTTGGGATAGTCTTCCATCCAAATTTCAAGGCAATCCGTTCATTGGTTCAGTAGAAAAGTTCAATTCCATTCAATTTCCATTCATTTACATTCACTTATACATTCATTTATATTCATTTACAGTCATCTACGAGTACATTCATCTGCATTCATCTACGCATTTATTTACATTCATCTACGTACATTCACACTCATTTACATTTTCCATTTGAACGCGCTCACCAGGACGAACCACTGAACCATGGTGCTGAAATTTGCACCAGAATTTAATCCTGATGAGTTGCAAGTCTGATAGAAATTTCATGACGATCGATTACGCGGTTCTCTAGATATAAGCAAAAAATTTCGACAAAAAACTGATTCCATACAAGTTTTTATAAGAACGGATATAACCATTCTAATGCTTCATCAAAACCCCTGTAGTTCCCCATTCGAAAACCTGCTGTTCTAGCGGGGCTTGCTGCGCTAGAATTTTTGTTTGCTTTACTTTTTCTATAACTCTATCCGGCTCAAACCGTACCAATTCCGCGATATAATAATAGCGAAACGAACTTCTGTTTATGTGCAGGAAAAACGGTATCGTATTTTCCACAGTTTTCTTTTTTATTTTACCCCCCCTCTAACCCGACTAATAACACATTCTCTCACGTATCCGTTTTGAAATTTAAAACTTACAAAATACCCGAAGGATTTCGTTTTTTCTTTTCGTTTAAACCGTTCTTCTTATTTAGTATTTCTAGCTATTTTATGGCACGCCAGAAAAAAAGAGAATGAAAATTGAGAAATCACGAGTGAGAACGAAGCATGAAATAATGCTCAAATTATCTGAAAAGGGAGAGAGATTTCCTTCAGATTCCGTATCATAAAAAGTGGTGTCCCCGAACAAAAGTATAAAGTACTATAGTTTGATTTATTCACGAAACTTGTGACGTCACGTGGATTCGGAGAAGGCGATTGGATAAAAACGAAGCATCGCCTTCTCATTGGTTTGAGCCTTATGACGTCACGCACTTCTTGAATGAACAGTTCAGAATTCAAAATATTGCCTTCAGACTTGCTTTCATCAAATGAACACCTTTACAAATTTTCTCAATGCGGTATAGGTACCTTACTGACCACTTAAGAATTCCCTTCAATTTTTCTCCTTAATTTATTTAAGCAGTTTTTTTAGCATAGGTATCATTTTTTCTTCAAATTTTTCCTCGAGGAATTTCTTTTTTTCCCCCTGAAAGTGATATTTTAAATAGGGGCCTCAATCTATAGAACAATATTCTATACATAGTTTCATGCAACTCGATTCAATTATCTATAACAATCTGACAACTTATTTTGAATTTCAACTGACTAACCATTGAACGTACGACTTATTTCTTTTGCCTTCAGACACATAAAGTATAATTGCTGAGTAGTGAAAGGCAAGAAGCAGGTTTCACAGAAATGCGTTTTTCTCAAAAGTAATCAATATTATGTTGGAAATCCTGTTCTTGCTTTTCACAACTCAATTCACTAACACTCTGAGGAATAAAAGAAATGTCATTAATCGTCTTCAGCCGAGTTTCACGCCACTCATTATGAATCATTCATTTTTCCAGAGCTTTTTCAACTTGAAATTAAAACAAAGGACTCATTATCATATCAGTATTTCGTATAGTTTTTAAGAAAAAGAGATTCAACTCTGTTATTTCTTACGAACTAACAATTCTTTACAAACTTACGTCTACGCTTTCACATGCTACCTCACGCTGATAAGGTCATTTTGTTTTCACAGCAAATTTTAAAATATTTTTATAATAATACACTGTCTCCTAATATTCGTTACTTTGTAAATAATTGTAACACCGTTGAAAGGATTCTATGACGTTTGTATGAAAGTGAATCGACGTTCAGATGAAGTCGACATGTAATGCAAATAGTCTATCTCCGAGCCTTAAAAATGTAATTCTGTAAACCAAGTTAGAAGCTACAATGCCTTCAAATTTACACGCAAATGAGTAGAAAAAAAGAATTATTATATGGTATTCGGTCAAAACCAGAAACTTTAAAGGGAATTACATTTAAAAAAAATCAAAAACGAATTATCTGAAGACATTAAAATTTTCTAACATGATCATGTCAGTATTAACAGATAATCCATCATGTGACTCACTTCATTAGAGAGTTACAAATATATAATCAGTATTGATATTCCCTCCCTGCTTACAAACCAAGCAAATATTTGGTACCCAAGGCTTAAAATGGTTTCACAATGAACAATATTATGTATAATTCAAAGTTCAGATTAACGAGTATTATACCTTGAAGTATAACAACATCAAGTAGAATATTGATTTTGTTTAAAAATTTTAGTTCATTTAAAAGGAATCTTAGAACAGTGAAAATTGCATACTGTATACACATTATCGACGCACTTAACATCTCCATTTGTATGATCTCGGACCATTCGAAGTGGACTGAGGATATTTATATTTAATTTTTAAAATATTGGATCGATCCGGACACAATAGTAAAACTAATGTGCAGTAGACTACATGAAGACTGTAAAAAAGAACTCGGTATGAAACTGGTTGTACCATTAGTTATGATATATGGATCCAATTACTGCATATCGCGCACGGTTTGTCGTAATTGCGCGTAGATAGCGAGAATTTTTATTTATTTATTTATTATCTACCGAGATTTTTTTTTTTTTTTTTTTGCCACTAACAAGGTGTTATTCTAACAACCCGAGTTAGCAGGTGTCTGACAGGCGTTTCGTGATATAATTGCGCGCGTTATATCGCATTTATTCGGGCATGTTTTCGAATTACTGTATTCTCGATATCTTTTTAAAAAATCGCCATTTTATCCGCACGGCATTCCGCACTTTTTTTTTTCAACGGCGAAAAAAAAAAACACAACTAAATAAACGTACGAAATCGGAAACTAATGACATCAAAAAGTCGTGCTGTGACCGACTCTATCAGCACGTCCTAGTTAGGGCCTTTACCAAAAATAAACGGAGATAGAAAACATTTTAATGTAAGTAGCGAAGTGATATACTATGTTCTCCACAGTACCATCCTAACCACAGACGGATGCAGAATTTTCTGTTTTTGGGCTAATTTTTTTGCTTGTATATCGAACAATGCTATGCAAGAAGGGGAGGAGTCCACTTTTTCAAATGTCACAGCAGAGAAAAAAAACATTTTCATCTCAAATCTCATTGCACTGGGCTGAGCTAGCCCATTTTTGGGTGTATAAAGTTTGAGGGTCAAATTTTGGGAACACATACTACCCTATGGGCAAAATATTTTTGAGTCGGTGTCCGATGGTAGGAGAAAAGGTCCGATTGTGGCATACTTCATCCGTGTGTGGCAATACCACATCCGATCATCGCAAAATTCGCACTACTACTGTGGCAGAATTAAGTCCGACAGTCGGATCTGCCACAATCGGACAATATTTTTTAACTATGTCGGAGTCCGATTGTGGCATAATTTAGTCCGACAGTCGGATCTGCCACAATCTGAAATTATTTTTTAACTATGTCGGAGTCCGATTGTGGCATAATTTAGTCCGACAGTCGGATCTGCCACAATCGGAAATTATTTTTGTACATGTCGGAGTCCGATTGTGGCATAATTTAGTCCGACAGTCGGATCTGCCACAATCGGAAATTATTTTTGTACATGTCGGAGTCTGATTGTGGCATAATTTAGTCCGACAGTCGGATCTGCCACAATCGGACATTATTTTTGTGCTTTGTCGGAGTCCGATTGTGGCATAATTTAGTCCAACAGTCGGATCTGCCACAATTGGACATTATTTTTGTGCTATGTCGGAGTCCGATTGTGGCATAATTTAGTCCGACAGTCGGATCTGCCACAATTGGAAATTATTTTTGTACATGTCGGAGTCCGATTGTGGCATAATTTAGTCCGACTGTCGGATCTGCCACAATCGGACATTATTTTTGTGCTATGTCGGAGTCCGATTGTGGCATAATTCAGTCCGACAGTCGGATCTGCCACAATCAGACATTATTTTTGTACCAAGTCGGAGTCCGATTGTGGCATAATTTAGTCCGACTGTCGGATCTGCCACAATCTTTACAATATTATAACTTGTAATTATTATTAGTATTGTGTGATTTGATTAATAATCAGAAAATAATTCTCCTGTCATATTTAGACAAACAAAAATATGAAAAAATGCAAATTGCAAATTGCAAATTGTTTACAATTTTATAGTTTTTACTTGTTGGTAATGAATGGAATGAAACCAGTATAATTTCTAATAAATATATATGGAATCAAAATTAATCCGAATGTCGGACTGAATTCTGCCACAGTAGTACACTGATCAGTCGAGTGCTACTGACGGACTTGTGTATGCCACAATCGGACTCCAACATAGTACAGAAATAATGTCCGATTGTGGCAAATCCGACTGTCGGACTAAATTTTGCCACAGTAGTACACCAATCAGTCGAGTGCGACTGACGGACTTGTGTATGCCACAATCGGACTCCGACATAGTACAGAAATAATGTCCGATTGTGGCAAATCCGACTGTCGGACTTAATTCTGCCACAGTAGTACACCAATCCGACAGTCACATAGATTCATGCCACAATCGCACCTACAATAGGTACAATATCTGCCACAGTCGGACTCAGGTAGGTAGGTCCGACTGTTGTACTCCGACAGTCGGATAGAATTATGCCACAAACGGAGTACAAACTGCCACAATGGCACTATATAATTTGATGGTCGCATCTGACAGTTCTATCCGATTTCATCAGGTTTTATTTTGTTTTGCCACAGTCCAGTGTCCGACTGCCACAATCGGACAAAACAGACCTACAATGGCATTTTCTGTCACAGGTAAATGCTACAATCGGATTAAAATATACTACTGTCGGATTCTAAATTCAATAAATGAGTATAACATTTTAGTTTATTCTAAATGTGAGTGATTGTGGCGCATACGGATGAACAGTGGCTTTGCAACCAAGAAGTCCCGTGTTCGAGTACCACCAATAACTATCCTTAGCCTACTATTCAAAAAATTTCAAATTAGGCCAATACTACTAACTGATGAAGATTGCCTACAGACGGAAATGCCACTGTCGGATGGAAAACTGCTTCAATGGTATGAAGAGTGCGAATAGTAATGCCACAGTCGGACTAGTCAATAAGATAATCGGATTGCCTCAGACGGAAGTAAAACTGCAGCTGTGACATCTACATTTTTGACAATTTAAATATATTTGACTGAAACTGATGAAAAACTGAACCGAAGCATATCTGTTTACTACAATTGAGTACAACAGTCGCAGAATTTTATGCCACAGTGGCATGTGGACTGCGACTGTGGCATGTTTGGGTGCCACAATAGGATCCCACAGTAGTAGAATTTTATGCCACAGTGGCATGTAGACTGCGACTGTCGCATGTTTGGGTGCCACAACAGGATCCTACAGTCGCAGAATTTTACGCCACAGTGGCATGTATACCGCCACATTGGATGTGCGATCATCGGATTGGGAAATCCGACAATCGGACATACGACATGTATACCTACAAATCCTACAATCAGTCATCCGACATGTTATACTACGAATGCGACACTCGGACATCCGACAGTAATTGCGATGTCGGGCACCGATTCGGGAATGCGATTTGTGAGACCAAAAAATCGGTGTGGCATCGCCGATGATCGCACTTGGCAATCCTACAATCGGATGTGCGATCATCGGATTTGACAATCCTACAATCGCACATCCGATTGTAGGATTGCCAAGTGCGATCATCGGCGATGCCACACCGATTTTTTGGTCTCACAAATCGCATTCCCAAATCGGTGCCCGACAATCGTACTGTTTTTGCCCATAGGGTATAGCAATTTTGTGTTCGTATCTCACTACTGATCTATACCTATTATGCACCAGATATTATTATTGAGGGAAATGAGCCAGTAGCTAATTTCCACTATTCTGAATGGGAAACAGGGAAAATTCAAATTCTCAATATCTGAAGTATTTTCAACAATACCTGCCTAGCGTAGACAATATTTTTTACAATTTCTGTACTCGTAGTAATTTACACTACAAATCTTGAATGGTAAATATTTTTTTATCCAAAATTATGGAAATTATTGCCGATATTTTTCTCAGAGTATAAATAAAACTTCAAAGTGATTAATATTACGAGTATTTTACACAGGCACAATTTTTTAATAAACTATATACTTTTTCGGCAGGCTAACTTCGAGCAAATTTCGTTTACGGCTATTTATTGATTCAATAAAAAGATGTTGCAATAACAAATCAGTTTTTCTATCGCATATAAAGTGTATATTCATCTCTTCTGATAAATCGTCGAAAGAAAGATAAGCGAGTATACGTTCGTAGAGCTTCGAAGAAAATATTTTTTGCATTTCAAATTTTTCTCCTCAGACAAAAAGCCTTTAACCATTAATGAGACGAACAACGCGCTAAATTCTTCTTTCGCAACGATTAAATTGGAAATTTCATTAAAATACGTAGATTACTATGCCGCAGACTCGAAATGAGCGATTAAAAAAATTGGTTGAAAATTTTAACGACAATAACCTCTACTCGTACTATAACTACATATTTTACGATCTCACGTTGTTAAAAATTTACTGCTCAATCGACAAGAATCCTTGATGAGAGAATAAAAAGAAATTCGCTTTAACCGATAAACGAAATAAAAAATTGGTAGATTCGTATAGTGACTATAGTATAGAGCACAAATAATACTTCTTCAGAATAAACCTCATTCATATTTATTATATGCAGTTACTTTGCCACACTTCAGTAAATTTTTGTCTATAATATCGTCCACATGTAGTGTATGAGTCCCAAAAAATAAAAAATAAAATAATTTAGACAAATATCAATACAGGGCCGTAGCCGAGGTAAAGGGAGGCGATAAATAATTTTATTTCAACGCCGCAATGGCACATCAAATCCTAGGAGAGCAAATAATGCGTTTTAGAAATGATCTTCATTTATAAAGTGAAGATTTCGATATTAGATGACAGATAAAAAATAATTATGGAAAATATAGTACACTCAAAAATTACATTTTGGTTCGTTGAAAATTATCGCAATTCTTCGGGGTAGAAGAATGGATCGTATTACGTAAGGGACGAACCAATCGAGGTGGCGTTTAGTCGCCTTTTTATTTCTTCTTCTTTTTTTTTTTCGCGGAAAATAATCGCAGGGTGACGCGGTCCCAACTCTCCGCTCCCAACATTTAACCGAATGATAAATTTACGAAGCTGCTCTTTACTCGTGGCTCGTCCCCCTCGACGATTAGCTTTTAACATCTTTATTCGATAGACTAGTCGTTAATAATGTTATCCTGTCAAACATTCTCCTCGGACGCGAAGCTGCATTCGTATATTTATCGTCGCCCTGGCGCAGGGCTTCTCAAAGGACACTTTCGACTTTCGCGGTTCGACCCGCTCATCCACCCCGGCTGGGCCGCGATACGCGCGTAAATTGGCCATCACTGGTCCAAAAACATCGTTCGATCCTTTTTTAAATAGTACGCTCGATTAGGGTTGAAAAATAGGAAACATACCCCAACTCGTGTTTTTTCTTCTGTATACACGGCATACAATAATACCAGAAGTCAAACGGTCGTCGTCCGGCTATTCATATACGCGTATAATCGACTTCCAAACCACTTAACTAAATTCCCATTTTCCGTCCACACCACTTCTCATTGTCCTCGCCACTCCACACCACCCTTTTGTGAGCGTCTCTTGGGGAAGAGCAACCAAAAGAAAGAAAGAAAGAAAGAAATAGAAAAAAAAAAAGGAAGACCTTTTAACGAGGCGACAATTTTTAAATTACGATTCGAATTGAGAACGCGAAATCGTTTTCGCATTTTCGACCCTTCGCCCCTTCACACGTTGCTGTCGATGAGGTTGCACGGTGTGACAGGGGGCGGGGTGCCGATGTGGCATACGCTATTAAACGCGTTTTAGCCGCTATAATAAGAGAGACGAATTTTTTGGCTGCGCAATTCTTTACGATCGTTATCGAGTGGAAAATACGCTGTATTTTTCATTCGATTAATTTAAATTATCGAATAAAGTTGCTCGAAAAGGCGTGAACGATTCGAAATTCTATTGTGAAAAAAGACACGTAACTCGTCGATGTAGGACGGAAAATGCATTCCAGAAGTGCGTATAGAGGAGTTCGAATTTTGTGTATCCACGCTTGTTGACATCTCAGCGTGGAAAATTAAATTAAGTTCCAATCGAAATAGTACTCGGCCTGGCGGGACAATCGGACTTAATATATTGGCGTTTTTGTTAACGTGTCGTATACAAAAAGCTCTTTTTTATAAATCGGCGGCGCAGGATGGTGAATAGGATGCGACGAAAGGGTGGACGACTATAATATAATTTCGAGGCCACTATACGACCACGTAATTATTTGCTGCTACCCAAAATGACTCGTGATCGTTGTTGCGGAGAAAAGCCTCATAGAGTATTTCAGTGGTCAGCGCCTCGTAAATGAATAATTTTGCACCTTCATTACTGAAGTCTTGCTTAGAGTAATACCAAAATATAAACTGTCAACCTTGAATTCTCCAATATGGCAAATGGTTTTAATTCTTTCTGAAAATTTAGATTTCTTCACTCAATATACTCATACTTTGGAAAGTGAATCTTAAAATGCATATTTTGCAAAACAGACTTTTTAGAGATATGCCCTTCTTGTAGAAAATCACTCGATTGTAAATGGAATAATAAAATGCATGATAAACATTGATCAGTTGTACTACAATGGAGCTTCAGACATTCCCCTGAGATAATTTAAGAATGCGTTAGCCAATAAGAAGACACTAAGTTCATCTTTTCTATTACTGTGTTTGAAAAAGTTGTAAATTGGCAATGGATTTGTTTGTTCAAGTTTGGTATTATCTGAAAAAAGAGTGTAGAATATAGTGACCAGAGTGACACATGTCAAGATAATTCATACCCTTTTCCAGCTTTGAAAACAAATTTTGTGACAAGAATGTCACATTTAATTTTGTAATGCAATAATTACATATTTATACTTCATACACATATAATCTCATTGCTTTAAGAATGCAATAATTTCACAAGGGAAAATAATACTTTCTTGCATTAAAGAAATTTGAATTAATGTTACTAATTTTTTTGACAATAATGGGATGTCATAACACCAAATGTGACTGTCTTGAAAAACAAACACAGGTCCACTCTCCAAAATGAACAGTTAACAACTCAAGATAATACAGTATTGCTACTAAAACCAAGAGCATAATTGAAATCAACAAAAACGACACAACCGCTCACTGGTGGCCAAAAAATAAAGAACCAGAAATGATACTCTACCAGTAGAAATGTACTTTGAAGTGCATACCTCTGCTGGTCTTAACTCAAAAATGACAATTATTGAGTTGTGACGTTGTTTTATTATATGAGCGATATGCTCAACAGATTGAATTATGACGGTATTCCTACTAATTTCTAATAATTATATAGCACCAATTTTAATGAATTTATACCGAATTTTCTTATAAAACTTAATTATCCTCAATTTAGTGACCTGCACGCGTATCAGATTTAGTTAAACGTTTTCTTCTGTAATTGTAAAACATTCGTGAAAAAACCTCGATCTAAGTTTTCTTATTCCAAAAGTGTTTATAGAGAGCTAAAACTAGATCAGTACCAAGTCTTAAATATTATAAATATTATAATTATAAGAAACCGAATAAACTTTTAATTAATAATATTCGAACGTCGGATTTACCCAGTCAAAAGTGTTAAAAAATTTGGTCATCAGCTCGCAATCTGCATTGAATAGAAAAATTCGAATACTTGTCGAGATCTTATCGCCGAAAAAAAGTGAAAAATCTGAGTAAATTATGCAAAGTACAGAGTTCAGTCGGGGCAATGCGTGTATTTTCGTACTGTAAGTCATTCGAATATACAGAATAAAACTGGTTGCGATATTTTGGTTTATACACTCTACAAAAGAAAGAAACCGACAGTTGAAGCAGTGATAGTCACCAACGGTATCATTCATCAGTGTCAATCAGAGTCTGCATCACCTAGTATTTTTTTTTTTCATCTGTTTCATTCCAACATTTACCGCATTCCCTCACAAATTCTCTCGAGATACGTATATAAATAAGCCGCTCTATTATCCTAACACGTATTACGGTCTTATATATCCTACTCACCAAATAAGTTTCACAATAGTTGAAAAACCAACAGAAAAAAGTTCGACTTTATCAAATCGTAAATCATTTTTTTTTTCACTCTATAATTATTTTACCTGTTTCATTCATTTCACATTTTTGGTCGGGCGCGAAAACCAGATTTTTTTTTAATGGATTTGATGAGGGTGATCAAAAACGACGAGTACTAATTTCGTTGCCTAAAAATAAATTTTCTTCAAGTGCGGTCTTCATGTTTCATTTTCAAAAGCTAAATTAAAATTACAAATTTTTCTCGTTTTTTCCTCCAGTCAAAACTAGATTAGTAAAAAATGTTCGAATCTACCGAAAGGGAATCCTTCACTCGTTAATTTTGTGAAACAGAATTAGTCGGGATTTTTTTCATACGACCATTTTTGAACGATATTCGCCTCCATATCACAATGACTCTTATAGTATCCTCAGTTTCGTTAATGGTATACAATTTACTATTGCCTTGGACAGAAGTCAGAACCAATTACACACATTTGGAATCAGGTATACCACACATATAGTAAGAGCACAAATTTAGGGGCTTATTGCAAATACCTGGTCAGCACTCAGGTAGCTCCATAGATACCAATCAAACTCTGCAAATACCTGGTCAGCACTCAGGTAGCTCCATAGATACCAATCAAACTCTCCAATTATATTATAAATTTATTTCAAGAGCCAAATCAGTTTCATAATTTAGATTCCTAGCACCCGAATGCCTCAATATATGATTTAATAACTAAATATAAGTCTTCTTCACACAACACTGAAACTCACAATTCGAAAATTTAATACGAGGTTAAAAATCGATAGCGGAGATCGATAAACGTACAGCAAAACATCGAAAGCATATTATAGTACGCTAACTTGATTTTTTTTAAATCAATTTTCAATTTTTTCAATACTGATTTTAATGTTTATATATTTCCCAAGTACGACATTCGACGCGTACTTAACCGATGAAAAGAGTATCTGCACTTTTTCTTGTCGCATTTGCTGAAAAGATTCCTTGAAAACTTCGACTAAGCTTAGAGTGGGAATAGCGGAGACCACGAAGAAAAACGGGTGAAGCGGTTGGAGGAGAGTGAAACGGCAACAATTTGTATTCCAGACAGAAACAAGACAGGTGTATGTTAGCTTTTGTAATAATGGTAACATTAGCGACACTGACAGTGTGATTGTGACAAGATGCGAGTTTCGGTTTTTATTTTATTTTATTAACGCGCGAAGGGCATCGAAAAAGCCGATGGTGAGCGATTTAAAAAAAAAAAGGGAAAAAGGAAAAAAATAAAAATAAATAAATAAATAAAATGCCAGCGTGATGTATACCTATTACTTGTATAAATGTATAAAATCCTAATTTAGATCGTTTTAACGACCAGTTAGACGACATTCTTCGATACTGTTTTACGTCTTTTCGATTTCAAACTGCCGACCAAAGAGTCGAGCTTTTTCTTCTTTACCCCACCATCTATAACTTATCCTCTTTCACACTTCGGCAGCCACCATTTTTTTTCCCTCTCGTTCTCAATTTTTTTCAACTTCATTCATCCTTCTCCTTATTCGGCGCAGCAGCTTATTCGAGGATCTAAAGAAAAAGTATTTATCTATAGGGAACCGTAAAACTAATCGTCATGAAATTTTTATCAGACTTCAATCTCATCAGAATTGACCTCTGGTAAAAATTTTAGCCTTATTGATTCAGTGGTCGTCCAAGAGCGCGTTCAAATGAAAAATCGACGTTTTTCAACATTCGAAATGACTTTTATACATACAAATAACGAACGGATTGACTGTAAATTCGGATGGTACGCTCCAAAGACTTCAATTATTAATTTTCGTAGAAACTTCCAACTAGATCCTATTATTAGTTTTGCTGTAATTAGCTTTGGGAGTTGAAATTTGCGACTTACATATACATCCCTCCACACCGACATAAACAAAGAAAGACAGAAATACTGAAACAAAAACGCGAAATGAGTACTTTTGGAATCCTGATTTAATGAAACGAATAACGCATGTCCCATGCCTATTTGTGAAAATCAGACCAAAATTAAAATGTTTTCTGTTGAAAACATGCTAAAAAAAACAAATTAATGCAATAGTTTGGCATGCGTGAATCAAAATTTTTGTCGATATTTTCAAACGTTGGAGGAGAGGGATGAGAAATTAATTTTTTGGGGCGTAATTCAAGCTCCGAGGATCACAGCCAAACCCGAATTTCCTTTTTTCCAGTTGTGTAAAAATAATTTACAAAAAAACGTCCATACAACCCTTTGCGTCAGTGGTAAGTACGAATTTATTATATAAATCTCTGAAGCCCATATTTTGGACTGAATCATCCCGAGTATCACAATTAGCGCTAAAATCAATCTTCACGGATTGCTGAACGGATCAACTTTTCTCTTTGTTGCTCACCTCTAATTCTGTAAATTTAAAAATCGAATAAAGTGTTTGTTTTGTAGAGTATCAACGCGTCCATAAATTTATTGAGAGTAAATTTACCCCGTTTTCTCGAGAAAAGCGACAAAAAAAAGTTTCGAAGTAAATTCGAGAAATGGAGCGACAAAAAATCACTGAAACCGGGAATTCTATAAAATGGACGACAAAAAAACGAGCTTTTTCGTATTCGAAGTAAATTTTTGGTTCGCCAAACTCTTTCTATTATCTTCGGCGAAGAGATGTGCTTTTTTTTTTTTCCTTCTTTCCGTATTATAGTTCGCCTTTCTTCAATTTACCATTTACGGGAAATTGAAAACTTTTCTTTTACTTCTTTTTTTTTCTCTCTCTCTTCGTCGCTGAAAGCGGTATCTACGTCGATATCGTCGCCGCACGAAAGGTTAAAATGCCGAGAGAGAAAAGGATGAAGAAAAAACCCTTTAACTTGGCGGGTATATTTGTTTTTTCCAACAATGCGAAGATTGCGTTCGGATCGTATCACCGCTATAAACAAACACTTTCCCAATACCGTCGATATTTCTTTCCAAATAAACCCATCAGCCATAAAAGTACCCCCGCCACCCTCTCATTCGAGCTACGTTGTAAAATAACATTACCGCAAAAGAAGGGGGAAAAAACAGGACTGAAACAAAAAATAGTTTATTTTTTGGCGTATATTCTCCGATATTACCCGTCTTTTGGAAATGGATACGAGGGCGCGGAGAGAAAAAAAATTGTCATTTTAAATTTTCAGCCGTAAAGATAATATTTTAGTTTTATAACAATTGGGGTATAGAATTATTTTGCTTTTGCATCCTGCTGTAACAAACGCGAAACGAAATTTCGTATTGCTATCAGTACAGGATTTCCGAAACACATGATTATTACGTATACATAATAATATTTGAAATATATTTTAATGCAACGCTATAATAAATATATGCTCATAATCGTATTAAACAATCACTATTACTGACAACTGGATGAAAGTTGGCAGGTAACGTACGAGAAAATTGGGACAATTCAAGATTTATAGTAGAAATTATCACAAAAATAGTAAAATGTACCATTTAAGATCAGAATATATCATCTAAGATGGTGAAAATTCGACTAACACCAAAAATATTTACAATAACTCGTCAGTTGTCCCCGTTATCTTGTAAAAAATAGTAAAAATTACTATTCATTGTTTTTTCAGTGTAGAGAAAAACACATTCAAGTCTAGGATAATTCACTATCAAATCTCAGTTCTGAGATTTACAACAAGGTATATATATATTATAAGAATTTAAGGCGTCCAAATTTTGGCTGCTAAATTTCCATTCAAGCTGGAGAAAAATCTGCTCGAAGGACGAAGTCGGAGAAGAAACGATTCAATTTTCTTTTCTGAACGATTGCGCCAAAACATAGGAGGCAAGTAGCGGGCTCGACTCTTAAAAAGATTTCACGTTTTTAACGACCATATCCGAAAAAAGTGCTCTCCAGGGAGCGACAACGAAGATTGGACAATTTCAAAATTTACGTCCGGCGTAATTTTAAACCGCGATGAAAAAGAAAACACGATTCGAAAAGAGGAAAGAGTGAGAGTGAATAAGAGCGATGCGACGAGAAGAGAAAGAAAAAATATATATATAGAAGAGTATCGTCGCGTTTATTTACTTTTTAGAAAACTTTTCAACGGACTAAGTTTATGGTGATAAAGTGCGAAGGTTTTATTGGCACGGGTAGGGGCGGGGGCGTTAACGATGAAACTCGAGTACCCGTTTGCAACGTTTGAAATCGCGTTACCGCAGCGCCAAAATAATATAACGACTTATAGCGCTCACCACCGTAAAATGTCGAAATTATTACTCGATTTTCAGCCACTGGTACATGCCTCCCCCCCCCTAAACGCCTGCCCCTCTCGTAGCGCCACTTAACGTCACTTCTCCGGTCGTAAAAGCGAACAAGTCGACCGCACCGTAATTATTCGCCTCGAAGCTTGGACTTGGGCTTCTCTACTATGGTGTCCGAAATTATAAGTACAAAGAAGCATCATATTTGAATGGCCTATACATACGATGCTCAACCTACCTTTTCACGGTGAAAGTGCTGCATAATTTAGATAGCTATAGCTCGCCCTATCGACAACAATGCCACTACATTTCATATTTATTTTCAAGTCAAAAAATTCAAACACACGAACTTTGCAATTTTTCACAAAACTTGCAACTAGTCGAAGGTGAGGGGAATATTTCTCTTCAAAATGGCGAATCTAGCCGCAGAACTTGAACCCATTGTGGATAACATTAGGCTGCAATTTTTATTTCACGTCAGATTTTGCGTTTGCAAGATCCTCACGATGACAATAATTATAATAAATTTGCCAAAGCAGTATAGAGTGAGTATCTCCGAAGAGTCAAGCTCCAACTTGGACGCAGGTATAACTTTGAACTAGAAAACAGTAAATTCTGTTACAAATAATGAAAAAACTTTCACCAATTGGTGACATTAGCTCTTAGCTTTAATTCATATCCTCGATGAGCTTAGGATAGTAAAATAAAGATTTTTTTTACATCTGAAGTTTGATTATTTGTTTTGCCTGGCAATATTCTGGAGCCACGAGGACCATATCCCAAAGGAAATTTCGCACACTCTATATTTTGGCTCTTGGTCACAAGATTGTTATGGAAACTATTCGGGTATGTTACCCAACCTTATACTAAGGAAATTTCAAGTCTCTACTGTTGGATGGTTTCGTCTTGTAAAAATTGAGGTATGAGCGGCATGATGGATCAGCCTTCCAAAAATGAGGTAAGTAAATAATTAATTAGTTTTCCATAGAAAATCCTGAATAAAACATCATAATATTCACACTTGCCTCTCTGTAGTCCACAGTATACAGATAATGTGATGCGAGTGTCGTCAGTTTTACTACACAGTTGCCGAAGAATTAGTAAAGTGAGTAAAGTGTGCGTGTGCACTCGATTAGTTCACTTGATCAATTCTCCTTAGCCTCATTCTTGGAAGGCTAATCCATCATATCGCATATACTCGAACTTACAATGATAAAAGAAATTAATTTTACAGTGGAGATTTGAAAGAAGTCGGATAACATGGCCAAATATTTTCCGTGAGAATCATTTCCCCAGGGTTACCAGAGGCCAAAATAAAGAATCTACGAAATTACATTTGGGGCAGCTTTCGTATATCCAGAGCGATATCATTTATTCGTTCATAAAATAAGAAATAGCGCCAATTGGCAGCTCTGTGTCGCTTAGCATGTTGGCAATTCAAGTGTCAACTACATAGAGGTGTACTACAGATGTGTGAATTATTTTCCGGAAAACCAATCGGTTTAATTATTAAGTAAATACTGAATACTGATTCAAAGGGGATAAAAAGATCTCACCTCTGGTCAGTAGCAGTCGCACCTTCAGGTATTAAATTTTACTACAACTTTCTACAAGAGTATCTCATTGTAAACTATTTACTCAAACTTGCAACTGTAAAGGCTAATCAGACCTTTTTTTTCCTTGAACTGAAAACTTTTTCAACCCTATGGGCAAAAATTGAGAAAATGGATCCGGAAAATGAGAATTTTATCCGTTTTCAAAACGGATCTGGAAATTTGCAGAAATTTTCGTTATTTTGATTGGAAACGGACTAAATTCCGTTTCCAGATTTTGTTTCCGGATCCGTAAATACTGATCAAAACGGATTACAGTCCGTTTCTATTTTCGACCATATGTTATACTTTTATAAGCAGTCAATCGTATATTATTAGATGTAAAGATGTTTTTTAAAGAAAAAATCAAAGATGTCCAAGATTACTTTCTTAAAAGACGACGGAGTCGACTCATAGAAAAAGAACGAATGAAAAAAACTCCAAGAAAAACTAAGCAGTAGTAACGATAAAAATGACGAGAAAAGATTTGAGAGAAAAAAGGGCATATCGAGCATTTAACTTTCTCTCTCCGTTTTACGACGCTTCCGTTTAGATGAAAATTTGTTGCAAAATGTATAGTTCTTCGTTTTGCTCCCTCCCACTCCCCCCCCGTCCCTCAAAATGTTTAATTTCGTTAACTAAAACGATCCTACATAGGGACAAGCGGTAAATGGAGACGAACGAGTTTTACTTAATTAAATGCTACAGCAAAATGGCGAAGCCATTATACATTATACGGTTTTAGGGAAAGCTCTAAAACGGGCAAACAAAACCAAAACGAAACGCGATTACGACGACCCAACTTCCCATCCCCATCGTGAAAAGGGGGTTGGAAGAAAAAAAGAAAGAAAGGCGACGCGCTGCAAACGAAGGAAATTACGAGTTTAGTGAGTGGAAAACGAGAAGCATACTGCGGCGAAGCTATTAACGAATAGCTTCTGTTTGCCAGACATTATCGTTCACTCTACCGTTTTTAAGCTCCATTCAGCCCCTCGCTCCCCCGCAACACCAATCGTTCGTCGCTTTTAGCAAAGTTTAACGAAATGAGAAAGTTTCGCGCGTACATTTTACCCGCTCATAAATGCGGCGGGTGTGGAGGTAGGGGTTAGGGCGAGGCGAAGAAGGAAATTTGTAACTAAAACGATACTCGTCCGGCGTAAACGGGCTACCATAAACAGGGTTCGGGGAATAATGTAGGGGGAAAATAGGGGACGAAGGTAGGGGGCTCATAGTTGGCGCTTTTTACGGATAAAATATCGCCCGTAAAAACCGGACGCGTAAAAGTCATTATTTTCTTCAGCCATTTTGTTTTTTATTTGTACACCATTTTATTCATCTACACTCGTCTTAAGTTCATGGTTCACTAACTCAGCTAAAATCATGTAACTCGAGTATAAAATTTTTAATGGACGTATAGATATACGTACGCGCACTTCTTTTAAAAAGCAAAAGCAAAAGCTAGGCAGTAGAAATTTACTATTTAGCATTCTATTAATATAAAGTGAAAAAAATTTCAGTCGTAAAATTTTTACAGTCTAAATATGAAAATAGGGACAGTTCAAGATTTTTAGCAGAATATTATCACAAAAATAGTGAAGTATTTAAGATAGTCAAAAGTAGGTAGGCACTACAAATATTAAGAAAGTCTATACATTGAATATTAATTTTCACAAATGTGATGAAAAAAGTTATCGTACTAGTAGCCTATATCTATTCTATTTACTTGCTAGATAGCAGATTGCATTCGCCTAATATCAAATTGCATTTGCTAGGAAGCAGAATGCGTTATAAATACTTACGTAGTAAAATCTCGAATTTTCGTAGTTTTCCTATCCAAATTGTAAAACACATAGAGCGAATGACAAAAATCTTGTCGGCTTTGCCCCTTAATGGCGCATTGACAACTCGAGTCGTAAATACCATCTCAACTACGACTTTTTGACATCATTCTACAAAAAAGAATTTCACCCACCATCCTATCCAAAACCTCATATGAGCAACATTTTCAAAATTTAACTAAAATTTTATTAGCTAAATAATCAACCGAATTAACAAAGACTGACCTTCTTCCTATGGTTCTCTGATCGGATAAAGATGGGAGAAAAAATGACAAATAGCAAATCGATCATATTTTGCCTTTCTACTCCAGACCAACGTAAAAGTGCGTTTGAACATCTTCGTTTGAGAGCACGCGATGAAATGAACAAAGTATAAAATATAGACGCGCAGACCGGCAAGAGTGAATAGGTGAGCGAAGCTTTTAGAGAAGATCGTTGTTAGGGCTGGTGATGAATGTCGAGTCTGATTCATCCGTCCACACATCGCGTCGGACTCGTGGCTTCGAGACGAATAAATTACGAGTACAAGTGCATAGTTCTCATACAAGGAAGAAAAGGCGATGCAAAGAGACTAGCCAAAGAACACGATTTCGATCGTCGACGATAATCGGTGATGAGTCAATTTACATCTATCCTATATATAAAGTCGGGAATGCGAAAGCGAAAAAATAAGGTGAAAAGTGAGCAAAATATGGAAGGCAAAAAGAGGCAAAAAAAAAAAAGTAAACGCGAATAACGGATCTCGTCGACTGGCGAATGTATAAAAAAAGATATAATATAAATTTTACGCGCGCGGGCGTATAACTCTTTTAAAGACTCATATTATATGAGAGAGATGCGATGCTGAGAGATGGGCAGAGTGGAGATTCGAGGGGGAAAGCTATAAGAGCTATATATATATATATATGTGTACACACACGGAGGAACAATCAAAAGAAACGCATTCGCGCGTATAAAAGGCGTAATTCGATATTATTGAAAATTTATTGGACACGATTCGCCGTAATTACGACATTTTAAACAAATTACACGTACGCCAATCGAGAACCATCGTGAAGTATCTTATTTGCACCTATAGGTATATGCGCACCTAAACGGCTAAGCGGTTGCATTTTTTTTCCTCTTCGCAATTCAATTCCCGCTGATATTCTATCTTTTGCTATACGGTCATCCTGTCGCTGCCCCTCCTCACTCCTCGTGTCCACGGCTCGACAATCGTCATTTATAAACGTAAACGACTCAATTCTCTTCGAATTTGCCATCATTAATCGTAAAACTGTGCAGCAGATAAGTATACGCAGATTCTGCACGTTCGTTCACATTCTTCAAGTCTTCAATTTAAAAAGTCATATTATAATATACGCGTAGCAGAACGCATACACACCAGCATCAACTTCACTTACATACTCCGGTAAGTATACCACCACAGCAGGGATGCCAACTGCAGAGATTGATCTGGGAAACCAAGTAAGTATTTTTTACAGTCGTGAAAAATTTCGGCAATAAAATCAGAACCATATTCTTTACAATTTCAAGGATTTGGGGTATGTGTTTTTTAGAATTTAAAGGATTTATTGTCTCAATATTGCAATTATTATTCAAAAAAATCCCAGCAGGTTATTCTTCAAAGCATGATGACACAGACGAATTGTCTCGCATAATTCAAATCGTCAACTTCAAACGTACAGAACCGATTAAGTTTAAATTTCAAAGGGATCATATTTTGTATACTTTTCTGAACCTCCCTATACTTTTTTACCAGAAAAATTTTCAAAACTTCCAAATGAAAAAATGTCAACTTTCAGCCAACGGAATTAATTCGCAACAGACCTAAAATGAACAAAAATAGTCAGGAATTTAACCTGTAAAGGGTGAAGTAGGAAAAAAAAGAAAATAAGTAAAATGGGAAAAAATCGATTTAATGAAATTATTGGCAACCCACTATTGTCAGTAACAGAATCTAATAATATACAGATTCAAGTTTCGTTATTAAAAAGACTGCCCACAACACTAACAGAAAAAAAGTAAAAAATTAATGATTACTGAAAAAATAGTACCTACGAAATTAATATTATTTTTTATTTTTTTCACGAAGCTCTTTAGTCGGTTCAAATAAGATATTTCTTGGGCTCTTACGAGGGTTGTTTCAACGCCATGCATTATGAAATGCGTGTTTTCAATTAAACTAATAGAAATGTGAGGCGTGACTCGAACCCATTTAGAAAATTTTGAATTCGACGATTAAAGGCAGAAATTCTTTTATGCGCAGTTCTGACATATATACAGAGGCCAAAGGCCGGATATCACGTAGGCTACGCGTATATGGAACAGAAAATAAGACCAAAATGTTACTGTGGGAAAAATAAAGAGGGGTGATATTTTACTCGTAAATCGAGCTGCCATGTCTGCGGGGGCATTTGAAAAATATTTTTCAAATGTCTATTAGGAAGCCGGTGGGAGGTAAAACGAATGCCAGCTAATAGACCCACTTAATGGTCGCTAATTACCGGCTTCTTCGTTAATTTTCGAAAAACGAATTAAGGTTTACTATTTGGCGGCGTTCAGCAGGCACCCCCATCGAGGACCATTCTATAGTTTAGTGTATCGTGGTCTGCTTTTTTTTTCCCCCTTTACCCATTTTTTATTGCTATATCTTCGCCACTTTCATTCTCACTATACACCCACTCTATATATATATACCTACACCCGCAGCACTAGTACATATACATGTACACGAGAAGACACCCTTGTTCGTCCGTATACAAACTACACGCGTTCAAAAAAACACAATTCTAGCGCAGCAAGTCCCACTAGAAAAGCAGATTTTCGAATGGAACTATGAGGGTCTCATGATCCATTAGAAGTTCATGTTCAAGGAGTACGCAAAATTTGGGTAAAAAATTAATTTCTGTCTTAAATTGGCCGGCAGGTTCCGAAGAAAAATTCACGTTCTGACGAGTCTTCAAAAGTACTTTTTACAAAAACCAACTGACAGATTGACTTGAAACTTGAACGATGCATGTACGTTTTAGAAGCTTCTACATACGTATTTTTGCACTATATCAATTTCAGCTGAATCGGTTATGCGCTTCCTCGATTTCCTATATTCGGCCTTTAAACGTAATGTTTCAGGTCCACCCATCATTGCGACAAGCCACCATGATCGACTATTTTTGATACGAGTACATATGGTTATAGTCAAATTGCTCATAGTGACAAGCCATTACTGGGGAATGATTGTGAAATAGTTTTCCTTCTCTAAAAGGGGCGTAGAGCAGTCTAGTATTAGTAGTCTATAAACGTGGCTCACCCGATCGTAGTCTTTTTGATTATAGCGCGGTGGGATCATGGAGGTATAATAGAAAAGGAGTGAGCATTAACATATTTGCTACGGGTTAATTTCCGTTCACGAAGATGTGACGAGGAGCTGCGTGTTCGTTTTGTCACGTATTCATGAAATG
Organism: Parthenolecanium corni; assembly: GCA_038050395.1. Lineage (NCBI taxonomy): Eukaryota > Metazoa > Arthropoda > Insecta > Hemiptera > Coccidae > Parthenolecanium > Parthenolecanium corni. Next base: position 1,368,100 of record JBBCAQ010000034.1, on the reverse strand, counting down.
GTTTCGTAATTATGTGACGAAACGAACACACTTAAGTAATTTAAGGTCTCTGAGGTTCTTATCATTTATACGGATTGTATAGAAATCAACGGAACCTTGATACTTTCGGTTACTCATTTCTTATCACATGTTCGTGAATGGTTTTCAACCAATGCCCACTCCTTTCTATTATACCTCCACGGGTGGGATTTGATCAAACTATATCTCTGCTTCGACTGACGTGACTTGGTGATGTGTTGATTTCAGCTCATCTATATTTTTCTCTCTTTATATAGGGTAGCTTTAATTCTAAATTCTTTGCCAGGGGTAGGATTCGAATCCACGTTCATTAGGTTAGAAGCAAAGGTTAGAAGGCAGCGTTCAAATTCACTCGGCCACAAAACCACACTTTCTCCATTACAGTAGCTTCACCTCGATATTATGCATGCCCCATACCTATTGGGCTTGCAAGGCGCCGATAGGAGCGCTAAACAGCAACCAAAAAGTGATATCGTATAGAGATGATCTTGATGCGAGTTACGACTAGCACGAAAATTGAGAGTGTTTAACAGTGTTTAACTTTTAAATTTTAAATACTTCTTTTGGTTAAAATAACTAGGTGATACAGTTGAGAATAAGAACGGTCCGGGACAAATTGTTTAAATTAGATAAACTCTGCACGATCCACAATAGGGAAACCGAAAATTTTAAGAACATCATCACTATAAGAAGTTTTCTACGTTGCCCGGTAGAGCGCGTATCTTTGCCTTGCAAGCCAAATAATTTGTGAAAGTCAGACCCACATTGATAAAAGATTTCATATCGAAAACCTGCTACTGCTAAACCTGCTAAAAGAAAAGGATGATTTTATTATTGTCGTTTGAAAAATTACGTATGCGAAAAACTTTGTAAAATCACTCGACGAGATGACGCGCGGAGGTGCTCTAAACGCTCTCCGCTTATTTCTTTGTTGTTATTTCTCTCGTTTCGCCACCCTCCCCTCACTCCTCATCATTTACGTCAAAATCGTTATTACGTAATTTTGTTGAGCTGTAAAAGCGCAAAAAAAAAGCTGCGGACGAAGACGGGCGATATCGTTGCCGGGTAGATTAGAGTGCCATTTGGAGCCACCACCGCCATTCCTCCACTTCTGGCTAGCTCCCTCCCATATGGTAAATACGTTACTCGCGATTGGCCCGAGCCTTTTAATCGATTATTCGCGCAAGAGCTTTTCTTGCCGTGCGTACGTATGCACCCCCTCGCCCCCACCCCCCGGCAGGTGCACGACTGATTTTGCACGCGTGCCAAGAATTGTAGAACGAAGCGCTCAAAGCAGACGTAGTTTTACGGCTAAAGCTTCTAAAATGTTCTCACACGGAAAATTGGAGACACTGATAATAATATTATTGAAAATATGTAATAGAAATTATGAGATTAGACGACTGATGGCAAGTTGTACAAGGGCAGATGAATGTATTGTAAAAGATATCGGATTTTTTACTATTTCCTGAAAATTTACAAAATAAATTATTAAGTTTTGGTTTCAGTTCCAAAAGGAGCTAGTGTTATTAGATAAGACCGAATACCCTAACCAATAAAAACGACTGATATATGAAAAGCAAAAACCAGTGAAAACCATTTAAACCATACAACGATAGAAAACTAAAATCCAGAATTTTGTTTACGCAAAAAGGATACAAATTAATAATACGAGTACATAAAAAAAAAGAAAAACAACAACTAAGCCTATACAGAACATAACTGCGACTATTTTTTTCATGTTGTTCGTATCAAACACGAACCAAAAATTATTTTAAAATGCTTTTCAAAGTTATGTAAAATATAAAAACGATGTCATCAAACGCCATTAATGTTTTTTTTTTTTTTTTCCGTCGTTAAAACAAGTAGTCTGAAGCACTTTTCAGAAGAAATATGGCACCGAGTAGTTATGTATAAGTATCCGATACATCGTTAATGGAATTCATCTTGCTACCGAATAACAGATGTGTACGTATAAGTTACCAAATAAAAATAGTTTATCAATCGAGAATGTGCGCTTTTTTCTCTTTATAACATAAAGTCGATAACGGAGATGCATTAAAATGATAATGTGCTCGGTATTAACGAGGAAATTTGAAATTTTTACGACTAATAGGCTGACGATAGCCGAACCACCACTCATCTCCTCTCGCATAAGATAACAGAAAATGGCGCAAAAACCAAGCCGAAACGGATCGAAGGCGACGAGTTATTAATCGACGAAGTGGCAAAGGCGCGTGGCCCAGCCTAAACAAATGCCGAAGAATCGACGAACAAATTATTTCATCTTTTCAATTAGAAAACATCGAGCCATTTTACGCATTCATATTCGCTTCAGATATTTGCAATTAATCTCCGATTGAAAACAATTACAGCTATATACTGTGCACCCTCTTAACTCAAAACACTAATATATGCGTATACTCGTATATCTCTGCAGCTGGTTTTCAGCAGTGTTTGCTATACCAGAATAAATACATTGGAGCACATTCAAAGGTATGCATATAGGACCTATATTCTGGGACATGTGGAACAGTTTAAAGAGAATCACATTCTTTCAATGCGACCTTTCCGAGTATTTTTCAAATAACGGTAAATGTGCATACCTACTCGTAATTTACTTATCATTTATTCAGATTTACGAATAAATGCGGGGCTACATTATGGGCCAACGAAATTTATCGCTTATTCATTAATTCATTAGATAATAATTTAACGGATGATCGCAATAGACAATCTAGACCATAAGTGCAGTAAATATAGAAGACGAGAGGATATTTCTATTTCATCGAATTTCGTAAACACAAACTAGAATTTTCACAGCGTATCGTTCCCAACATTTATGGCCCGCGACAATAATTTAAGATTTATAGTAGAAATTATACCATCATATATTATAATACTCGAATATACTATCTAAGATGCAGTTAATAAGTATATAGGTACTACAAATACTCGGAATATTCGCAACAAATCTTCAATTGTACCCGTTTTCCGACAAAAAATTGTAAAAATTACTATCGCGTAACACATTTTGCATACTTTGCCCCGTAAATGTTGCAACGATTGAATTTCTCGTCGCGAGAGCACGATTATCGGTCGACGTACGTAGGCTCTCGACGCATTGCAGAAAAATAGTGCAGACTAACCGATTTAAGTAAAATCAATTCACGGTTTAATGTGAGGACAATCTTTCTGCAAACTTGAAAAAAATGCCAAAGACAAAGCGTTGGTTGTAGAAGTTTTATCTTCTAATTTTCAATCAATTTCAAACGCGTGGATAAAATCCGATTGTTGAAAAATTAATATCAAAACTAATGTACGTACACTGAGAGAAATTAATAGTATTAATATTGTAAACAGAATAGTAACTTTTCTCATCGCATGGTAATGTGAAAATTAATGTCTACAACAAATCTGGAACTGTCCCAGTTTTCCTATCCAAATTGTAAAAATTACCAGAGAAATTTTTCTTCGGTGTATTTACGAGTATTCAACTGAATTACAACAACTTTAGCACGTGATTTACAGGCTGTGGGCACTCGCTTAAGAAATACCCCGTACTTTTCCGTCGCGATGATGGCACAAATAAAATGGGTGGGGGTGGAATATCTCATTTAACAGTATAAATTGAAAGTTCCCGCAGAGGAATTATCAGTCGTTTTAACCAAATATATACATTTCGTATAGGTCAGCTTTAAGCCGAGCAGCTCGGATATTTCCACTTTCTTCGATGTATAAAAAGGGCTCGCAGGTCTTTATGGTATGACGCGGAAGTGCCAACAAAAGCTCCACTGTCTATACTTTTTAACATTCTGACGAGGTGTGCAGTATTTTTAGCGAAGATAATCTAACACGACGAACATACGTATATGTACTTCTTGCGGAATATGAGATAACGACACTTTTCACATATACACGCGAAAGGTGAGGGGCAGCGGATGTCACGAGAAAAACGTTTGGAAAATGCTCTCTGGAGGAAAAAAGTAAAGTCGATTTTGCAGCGCAGAAATCGCGAATGAAAAATAAGCGGGCGCGTGGCGAACGCGTATAAAACGTTGATGGCTAAAGGTGAGAGGAACGGGCCGAGGGGTGGGGTGGGGGGGGGGGCTCAAAAATACCGAGGAAAGCGGATATAACGGTGATGAGGGGAGTCTGTGGAATATGAAAAAGTGAAGCTGCCGCGAAAGGGATGCGATGGTGGGGGGGGGGCACACAAAGGGGCTGCGAGAGGGGAGCGGATTGCGACGACGCCGAAAGCGTATAAAGTAGCCGGCTCGTGATATATATCCGTCCATTAGGAAAGCCGACGATAATGCTGCCGAAAAATTCGTTTCTACCTCGAGAGCGCGGGCTGCAGTAGCCCCCTACGACAGTTTCCATAGAAACCCACGAGAACGGCGAGGGAGACGAGATCGCGAAAACATAGCGAAGGGGAAAAGAAAAATACATAATAATATAAAAGTAAAAATGGGGAAAAAGCGGAAAAAGGGTCGAAACGATTTCGCCGAGGAGCGGCGAGGTTACGAAGGAGGGCCGAAGGGCCGGAACGGGGAGACGGGGTAGCGGCGTGGGAGGGCTGCAGAGGGATGCGGGGGAGCTGAAAGTATCATTTGACGACGGTTGGGAGCTAAGTGCGACGCAATTTGAGTCGTTTCCGTGGCGGATTATACGCGTAATAGGTTTAGGCAAATAGAGTAACAACTTTGGAGGAGGCGGCGGCGGCAGCAGCAGCGCCGACGGTGGCGTCGAGAAGCGGTGAAAGCGGAGCCGCGTATTAATCGCGAGGGTAACGGGCTATCAATTTAACGAGCTGCGAAACGAAATCCTATTATCATTTCGCCATTAACGCGCCCCCTCGCTCCCACCCCCAGCCACGCTCAACTAACCCCGGCCCCAAAAAACGTTCTTTCTTTCGCGCATTTGCTGCGGATCTCTTCAGAAAACGACGAGTGTTTTGGTACGCGTTTTTCGCTCATTTGCACTCGATTCCGCCGACCTCTGTACAGTGTGTCGCGTTTCAAATTGCCCCATAGCAGTCGGAAAAAAAAATTAAGATGTAATTTTCTTTATATTTTGCGGAGACGTATAAGGATAGATCAAGATCTATCGCAGATATTACCTACTACAAAACTGGTAAAATACGGGGTTGAATAGAGAATAAGGTCCAACTTTGTCGATACGGAGTGATATGCACTGGCATAAAATCAACGGAATTTCCTTTAAAATGGAACCACTTGCAGTTTACAGTACATGTTTGTGAAAAATTTTCTAAGACAGAACTGCTTCAAGTTCAAATTTCAAGACGAGTAAATAAACTTTCATGGCAATATGTGTTCAAAGCAACTTGAAATACGTGAAATGAAATGAAAGATTATAGTTTAAAACACAACACCCTGTATATATATATCTTACTTTAGGCTCTCACGGTCTCTACAACACTGTTTTTCGCGAGTCTACTCGGGGCGATATTTTCATTTTATTACGTCTTCGTTTGCCTTTTTGCACAGGGATGAATCGAAAAGCTGCTTAGGTCTAAATCACTTTCGGTACATTATTACGTAACAGGTGGAAAATAATCAATGAAACAGTTCTTTTGTTCGCGGGTAAAATCAATTTTTAAAATTTGGTCTTCAAACAATTTCACGCTTCGAAAATAGAAGGAAATAAGCGAATACGAGTTCGTAGGATAATAGAATAATGTAAGACAAGTACGCGCTGAAAAAAAATTAAATAATTTTCATCATATTTTATAATGAGAAAAATGAGGCAATTTCATGATCGCAGTAAAAACTACGTATCACAAATATGTGGAAATTATAAAAGTCTCTCACGTTTATTGAGGTGATTTTTACTACCTAAAATCTTGAAACTGTACAATTTTCCTCATTAAAAAATTATAAAAAGTACGCATTATTCATTTTCTTCAGGGAGGTCACCATAATATTAAAAATTCTTAAAGATGAAAAAATCGTGAGGCAAGTTTAATTTGATCTAGGTATTCAAAATATATAAATGAAATACTGGTAGCCTAGATGATGCAGTATATAAACGCAATATTAGGTATTATGATCGAGAACAATGAAGGAAAACCTGCTATAAGTCATCCTAAATTGATGTAGCCCAAACATGACCGACTTTTTAAAATTTGCTCGCACAAGCCGATACCTTAATAAGCTGCAAAATCTATCGTAAGAACGACTGAAATTAGAAGAAATGTTTTCTGTACAGGCGTACATAGCAAAACTTTAATCGTAGAAATTGAAACACGGATTAAAGGATACGCAAAAAATGAAAGACGAGAAAATTGGAAGCCCCGTTTAAGCTGCAACATAGTGGCGATGGGAGGAGGGGTACAGCGGTGCGAAATTTAAATTAAGATTATTTTATTCGTGCGGTAATTTTCGAGGGTAAAAAGGACGACGCGACGAGTAAAATTTTAGCGACACTAAAACGTGTTTTGATTGGAGCAAAAGAAGCTTAAAGTTCGGCAGCTTATTCGCCATTTTGTTCGTTTTTCTTTTAAAAGTTTAATTAAAACTCGGCCTCAAATTTTACGAGCTCGAGTAGCTCGTTAATCGCATTAAATGCGCCTCCGTGTATCGTTTCGCACCCAAACTGAAATCAAATTTCGGCTAAACTTTTCCAAATCGTCCCGGATTTACTTTCGAGCTCGTTCCCCAGAAACGAGTAAAATTTCAGTTTTAATTCATACCCCTCTCGCGGCTCCTGTCTACAAACTCGCCTTTCTAAACTCGCATCAATTTCCTCTTTTTTTTTCTCTCTCTCTTTCTCCTTTTCTTTCTCACGAAAATGGATCGTTATACCTGGCAGCAATAATTTAATAAAATAATCAAAAAATGATTACCTAAAAGGACTAAATCATAAATATTCGAATATTTTTACACACATGCGAAGAAAAATAGGAAGAAAAAGGAAAAATTTCGGATGGCTAATTTTTAGCAACACTTCAATGACAGCATAAGCTGTTACAAAATGGAAACGACTAATACAAATAAAATGAAACTTCTCCTGATACCTCCGTAAAACAGTATTCAAGAGAAACATTATTGGAAGATTCATTCGTGCTCAAACCAAAACAAATTGTTAGATTCTATCCAACAGGCTACTACAGAAAACATAAACATGAAGTTGAACCAATTAAGAGAAGAGGTTGAATTAGAAAATCAGCGATAAATATATGTATTTACTGAGAAAGGGGAGAGGCAGAATAGGCTGCACTTACTAACTAAATTATCTGCTATGATTGATGATGGGCCATCATTTACTTAGAAATAAAAATACTTCCGCATAGTAAGGGGCTGTCACTGTTCCAAAAAAACATTCTGCATATTTAGCCACAGTTACTGAATGCGTAATATTCTGCTACAATCAATGGACATATTTGTTTAAAAATAAAAATTCTCTTGCATAAAAGTAGACTGTAACTGTTCAAGAAGAAAACACTGGCTTAAATAGACTTTAGTTGCTGGATGTAATTCTCCTCGACAATTAATAGGCTATACATGAAAAAAAAAAAAATTGTTGACAAAGCGTAAGTCAGAGGGAGAAACACTCGAATAATCATGTTCCATCGTTTTAAACTTTTTTTTTCCTTCAAACCTATCTGCCGCAATTTAGTGTTCAACGTTGTACGAAGTTTTGCCTACTTCGTTCACTAGCAGGCAGAAATAAAACATGTTCGCGTCTTTATGACCGAAAATTTCTCGATGCGTTTTTTCTACTTTTCTTTTTTTCAACCGTTTTTAAGAAAATTAATGAAAGTTATATTTTTACAGAAATAAAAATGTTGAACCCATTTTAAAAGAAAACCTTTTTTTCTCTCAACTTTTACCACTAAATAACAGCCTTCGTCCATCGGCGCTTCGAAATGGAAGAAGAATTTTGATTGGAATTTTTGGCTCTTTGCTTGATAAGGTTTTTAGTTTGGATAAACAGGACAAAGATTACAGAGCTGAGCCATCATACGTATACTGTTGGAGATAAAGAAGAGTAAATTATCGTTTGGTATGAAAAATGAATTCGAATTTGCGGTACTTGGTGCGACCCCCCGGTGGATAACACATGCTTCGGTAGGCCATAAAATCGAATCGATCGCCAGCATTTGTATAAATAAAGTTAAAAGGTTAGTTATGAAGAATCGTCGAGGCGAAAAAGGTCATTTTATAGACGCGGTCTGTCGATTGTGATTTCTGCGAATACGAAAACGCCGGCTGCTGTCTCCGTAGGTAGCCCAGGGAAGTCTCGGATACAGCCCCAGCCAGTCTATAAAAAATCTATTATCCGCTACCGTAGACACTTTACTCTTTACACATCTTTCTATGTACAAAAGGACACGCAACAATCCTCTTCTATATAAACTAGGTTGCATTTTATCGCGTTTACCTTTGAATTTTTTTTTTTTTTTTTGATTTAAAAAGACCTAAACTCGAATGAGAATTATAAAAATGGGGAGAAAAATGTATAAGCTAATAATAATAATATCGATAACGATAATAATATTACAACGATAACAATAGGAAAAATGTTTTCGAGGACTGGGCGATGAAAACTATACATTGTGATGCTGGACATTTTAATCGACTCCAGTCGTCAAAATTATTCGACGTGGAAAAATGTTATTATGCGCTTCTTAATTCGAATACCACCTGAAAGAGGTGCTCTGCCAATAGTCATATGGCATGACCCCAGTCAAGACCCTGACAGGCTAATATTACTTGAAAATTTATCGACGAGGAAAAAGTAAACGCTTATTGACCATCTCGCAATCATCATTACTATGAGCTCATTTACCAACAGACTCGCAATTATTCGATTTCTATAGCTACTCTGTATTAACTGAAAACTAATTTAAAATAGTCATCCGTATTATGTGCTCTGAATAAAAAAGGAATTATATCAACATTGTATTTGAAGAAGGTACTCGCAGTAATTTAAGTACCCGACACTGGTAACGAACATTTTTGTTCTTTAAATTTGAAACAGTTGTTTAGTTTGAGGTCCAATAATTGAAAGGAAAGTTTTGAGAATGAATTAATAGAACATCATTTTTACTTGAAATTTTTGGACGCAAATTAACAATAAGGATATGACTGAGAAAACTAAAATAAATCTTTAAACATTATTCTCGAATAATTCAAGAATACTTTCAGCGAGTAGACCGCGCGACCTGAAGCCACCTTGGATATGCTTTAAACAACACACATTGTCCACCAGTTCAAATGTAAACAAACTTTATACTTCCCAACCAGTTAGACATCATCAGAAACAAAATCAAACGTTCATTCAAAACTCAACCCGTTTTCCGGGTCAATAGAAACGAACTTTATTCTTCATTTTTGCAACTGCGTTTTCGAGAAAAGTTGCGATGGTTCTTGAAACCAAACCCTTCGACTTCTTCAGACAATTCATCATTTTCAATACCGTTGTTTTGGTCTTCTCTCTCTCAATAACAGACCAATACACGAGACGGTCAGAAAAAAGTTTAATTTATTTTAGTCAATAACTTTCTAGCGAGAAAGGGTTGCTGGGATTCAAGAAACGGAACTTCAAGTTTCATAAATGGGCACGAATATTTCTCTCATTTGATTCAACCTCCACCATACCATTTGGAGACGAATTAATTTCTGTACGTTTGTAATTGCATCAAGTTTATCGCAGACGAATTTTTTCATATTCGTTATTAGCTGAATGTAAGCTCATTATCAGTAGAATTACCAAGTTGTCAAGTACAAGTGAAAACATTTTCAAGATTTCAACAACCCTGCCACACTATTCATCAACAATCTAATCAATCGATTTGACCAAAGTGTAATTTTCCTGAAATTTCATTCGTCATTTTTTACTTTTTATTTTGAACCTGAGAACCAGAATGATCCAAATCCAAATTAGTGATAAACAGATTCTGACCATTTTCGATGTGATTTATTGTTAATCACTTCCATCTTATGAATTCAATAACTCAAAATAACAACTCATTATGTTTAAAATGCAGCATCTAAAATAAGGAAGAATGGAGATAGATGTACTTATATTGAAAACTTCAAATGCAGAATTCTCAAAATTTTAAATTTGAACGTGGAGCACCGCGTTCTTAGATCAAAAATTATTTGTTTTATCCTCCAACGTTATATTTTCCTTAAACTGGACTACAACTTAGTTAACAAATAATTTATAGACCATCATTCTCAGTCGCTGAGTTCAGGACGAATGATAAAAGTTGATGTAAATTATAATGCAAAGAAAAAATTACTTTTCAGTTGTTCTTTGCGAGAATTTCTGAGGGGAAGAACAACAGTTTACCAATCGACTGCTAGGTACAACAAATAAATTACCGTCTCAATAAGCTACGTTTCGAATAAAAAAGGGTACTGTCTCCACGGCAAATTTAGCTAACGTACTCGTATTAAGAAACTCAAATGGCTCGTAATGACTCGCCATTGTTGAATTTAACCCCTCGAATGCGAGGATCTGAAGAGACGCGATTCTATTACCAGCTAACCAGCAACTATATATGCCTGCATTATTCTACACCATGCTGCGTCAACCAGAGCTGTTATATTCTTATATATCGGCAATTTATTATTACGTGTTTTCCCCTATTCATTTTCTTTGGGACCTTTTCAAAATAGGTTGAATCAAAACGATAACTAACGTCCAACCTTTTCTTTATAGACACCATTTTCAGCGAACTGAAGTATATATACCCTATAAAGTTGTTGGGTTATCTGAAAACTCGATCGACTTTGTACACCGCAGTTCAATTCATTTGAAATTAACCACTAGCTGAAAATGGGTAGGTGTAATAATACGGTAAAAATGAATGACTTACCAATTAGTTGCCAGTTACCACCAAATCACGACATGAGACACGCGTAGTTCCAGCGATGCAGTTCAGCAAGTCATCATCCGGACAATCGAGTCGACCAAACGGGGCTGCATTAATACTTTCGGTGCTCTTTAAAGGATGACGTAGTCAATTTTAGCCCTAAATGTTGAACAAACAATTTGTAGGTAAACTGAAAACTTATAAGAAGAAACGAAGCTATCGTTCGACAAGAAAAGGTTTGTGCCCAACGGCCAGTAAGATTAATAAACAGAGGTCTAATGAATATCTGAATTTGACGAAGAAATGATTTCTAATAAAGCTGAAGGGAGAGAGGACTGCTGGGACAACGGTGAAAGGAAAGTTCATGGAAAAAGTTCGTTTATTTGCTTCGGTCAGATTCTTTTTCGAGGCAAAATCTACCCCATTTAATATTTACGAATGGACATTCAACAGTTTACTTCGTCCTTATCTTAGCAAATGCAAATGCAATTAAATTATAGTTTGATAGTTGTTTCATAGACTTCTTCGAAGAATATCAGCAACTTTTCGACAATAATGAATTAATTACTCGTTAAATTACACGTACCTTCTTTAAGCACCGACATCAGACATGATCAGACCCCGATGGAGCAGGAAAACTTTCATTATTTACACATTTAATACCGAAGTACCGAGTTCGAGACACATTACAAAATAACAAATTACTTGATCACATTACATTACACGCGCGGAAACGAGCGAAAAAATGGGAGAAAATAAGGTGGTTTTGACTAAATGACGGATAGCAACTTCGAAGTTCGAACATGACAACCAGATAAGTATTGATGGACGCCAGCGGCCAGCTAGAATGACAATTGACTGTTCATTCTTCTAACACAGAATCGATTAAAGTCACTCACGTGTCCGGATCAGTACGACAATTTATAATAATAATACACCTGTCACCAACTAATGAATTGAGTTTAGTACTGCACTACTTTAGTTTCCATTCTCTTGAAGTCTGAGTTCTGAGAAAAAAAAATTGTATTACCACGACGCCACGTTTCGTTAATTTCTGTATTCAAAAATATAGTGCTACAAAAATAATTTCAATTTCATGAATACAGTCTGTCTGAAATAAGAAAGAATAAACACTTGACAGAATACTCGAATGAGCTAACATTATTTGAACAACTAACCAATAGTAATTGAGTAATCAGTCACTTGTTCATCTTTTCTTATTTGGGACAGACCATAAATCATAAATCCTGCATAAATCCATCATTATAATGACTAATGTCTAATAAGTGTCTAATTCTGTAAGAGAAAGAAGAGCATGCATGACCAACCACATCAAAAGCGCCATCTATAGAGAAAAAAATTCCAAAGAAAATCAAAAATCGACGTTGATGATGTTAGGTTCCATTAGAGTACTGTAGTTTTACCCGTTCCATTTCCCTGATCGGGTCGCAGAAAAAAGCGATAAAGCGACCGCCGAGTCGACGACCAACCAACCGTCAACCGGTAATTCCATAATTCCGTTCCAGAGAATTCTCTATACCCATTTAATGTAGTAATTAATTGCGGTGCAATTTATTTATTTTTACAGCAATATTTATTCTATTTTTATTGACTGTCTTAGGTTTTGTAACCGAGCATAATGGTAAGTGTCAAAATAATATCAGTGATTGTATTAGATGCTGTTTTACAAGAACTCCAGTAACAAAATATCTACATGAGAATGTTCAATGTTCTGCCAATTTTTACGTTCAACATGCTCACACATGTCTAAATAGAGTTGATCTAAAAATGGAAACTGAAACTTTTGAACTTAATCAATTTATTCTGATCCGAGATTCTTTTTCAACTAGGAAATACAATTGAACCCGATTAAAAATCAAATTCTCATTACAGGAACGCAGTTTATTTAAACACTTTGTTGAAGTGCATTCGTCGTCGATTTTATTATTCAACCTTCGACTATCTCAAGGCATCAGGTAATACGGTAATACCAGTGTTGTTTTACTTGTTGTTGCAGTTCAATTCTTCATTGAAATAATGTCTATATTTTTGCAGAAAAATTTGTAGCTCATTGCATGACATTGAAATGTCGCTATTAGCCGCCGACGTTGTCGAACTCGATGATTTAATGAAAGAAAGAGAACAAAAAATTAACCTGGAATTTGCTCGCCGATTCTCCAGGAATAATCTCTACCCTATTCATTTGAAAGTTTGTTCTTAAATTTCTTGAAAATGATTGATTTGTGCTTGTACTTGTAACCTGACTTTGATATTTTGCTTAGATTTCCAAATTAGAAAATGAAATTGTAGCTTTTCGTTCGTATAAATACTGTAAGTTTTCAAAAGCTATCATTTTGCGGGCGTTAATCTTGGCATTGGTATCTCAGCTTTCCAATTCTGTGCAAGTAGGTATCAAAACATCATTACGACGTTGTTACTTGTCTCAGATTCTGTATCGTTCTCCTTATTACAGATGTACGAGAAATTTCTTCGAAAAAGTAAATTAAAAAGTCTTCTGAAATTAGATGATTTGATGGATTACTTACGCTCTGCTTTTCAAATGATGACATATGTTGTTGATACTAGCTTTATAGAGACCCTGGTGACATTTTCAATAATAACGATGGGTTATATTTTAAGTTCGCTACATTTTATACAATATCAATTTTTCTGTGTTCGACAGGATGTATCTGAAACAATATCTGTCATTTTGAAATTGAGTAGAGAACGAAAATGTAAATTGAATTCGACAGATTCAACGATCAAGAATAAAAAGCAATTTTCTAGAAATCAAAAGGTAACTGCTCGTTTGGATTTTTCTCAAGAGACGATACTGAAATTGAAAGAAGTTGGAATTTTTCATATTTCGTTGAAAAATATACATTTCATGGTTTGGCTATTTTCCTTTTTTGAATTGATCTTTGGGTTTGAATTCTTTTGAATTTGAAAATGTTTTACCTTATTCTTGGTTAATGCTTGAAAAACCTTTCAATTTCAACTGCCCAATTCTGAATTGAATTTTCGTGTTTCGTTTTGTTAGTTTCAATTATCAATAAGATAATAATCGAATAACATTACTAACGATATTATTTTTTACAGATTTTTTGTAAATTACCACAAGGCAAAAAACAATTCGCCAACAAAATTACATATTTTTCCAAGCAGAAGCCAAAAGTAAGTCTTTCATTTTTCCTTCCTACTATTTCTTTTAAATGCGACTATTGCTCGTATTTGTTGAAAATTGTATGCTTAATTAATTCAGATCGGAATTTTACAGAGCTCCACCAATTCGAAAAATAGCGTTAATACCAGAAGGGTCTCGCATTCACTCACCGATTCACTTGTTTGTCGCGAAGTAGCGTCTCGATTCGAAAATGGTGAGAAACTCGCAGATTCGTCTTCAAATGATAAAATTTCGAAGATTTTACTTGTATCTTATTTTGCAGACATTCAATCGAAAGAAAAGAATCTCCATGGATATTCTCCGATGAAATTGCAAAAAATTCATTTCGAGTACGTTGAAAACATTCGTGTATTTACATAACGAAAAATGTTTTCTCACCTCGTCTTTTCTTCAGAAATGCTACCTACATCCTAATTTTTGAAAAAAGAAAGTTCATCGATTTTTAATTCTATTTTCAGACTTTGCAACAAAATAATGCACGAGCTGACAATGGAAGTATCAAATGATATGACCGAGTGCATTTCCCACTTGATAACTGATGCTTATAAACACGAACTTGTTAATACGAGTACGAATTTGCGATGAGACAATGACAATTTATCTCGCCGTTATAATCCCGCTGGATGCATCTACTGTATATCACTGTTGTTCGCGATTCATGCAATTATCCATGCACACGACACAATTATAAAGTAATTTTTCATTTACCATCTTAAAAGATATTCATTTTTATCGTATGAGATACGGAGGTTGTGTCCATAAAAAAAATTTCTTAGCCTTTCCTGTTCGAAAACTCATAGATCTCACTTGGCTCTGTTTTACAAAATTTTAGTAACTTCTTAAATTAAGAAGCTTTAATGTAGCGTTTCATGAGATACGCCTCTAGGAAAGTTTACGTTTTCCATTATCAAACTATCTGTTACGTACTTGGTTTCAAAATTACTTTTCACAGTTCAACCTTACCTCGCAATATACTTTTTGTTTATATGTACTTCTTACTTGCCCAATAATTTATCGCATTTTATTATTTTGATGATAGCTGCAGAACTAAATTGCAGCTCTTTTATGCTTCCCAATTTAGTGGGGCTTGTGGCCTTGAAAATATGCTGAAAATGAAAATAATCGCGAGAACTAAATGAAAAACTTCGAAAAGCATCATTATTAATCATTTTACAAAACTGGTAATCTCATATTATGCTTTAAAAACGAAGAGAAAATTGTTGGTAGGTTGCCTTTCTAATATACAGGCTTTAGATCTAACGTTAAATTATGAAGAATATTATTTCGACTAAGTCTAGAGGATTTAATTATTTGTATCACCATCGTCTTGCAGTCCATGCACACGATCATCTCTATACCCTTCAGCTTTTCCGCTTTCGAAGTCCTCGTTGGCAGATTATCGAATCTGAAGTTAATAAAAATAATTCGATAATTACAACAATAGCATTTTGCCAGTTCGTTCTCCTATTTTAAATCGTCCCGTAAGATTTTACCAAAATGCAGGTTTTTACGCCCCCGTTCTTGTATCTTCTCGATACTTTGAATTTTCTCACGACTGCCCCACCCAATTGTTTCGGTCAAAATTCACAAATATTAATTTTTCTTTTGGTCTTCAACGAATTAATTTCGACAAATCATCAATATTATGAATCGACTTTACCGTTTTTCAGGTGGACTACGAGTCGGACTAGGATTCTGCAAGGACTGCGGTCCCGACGAGTATCCGTCGTGATAACTGGACGACATTTTCGTCGATGGTAACGGAGAGAGACGCGATAGTTTGGGACTACTGGGTGCACTGCCGACGCTCCCACGATCGCAGTCTGACCCACTGAGGCGAGATAAAATGGAATGGGCGACCGAGTATTCTTGTTCGATGGGCGACAACATGGTCGGACTCAGGGCGACCACTGGAACGTGCGAGAAATGCTCGGTCGGAATCCGCATCTGTGGTAATTACAAAAATGATTCGGGGTAAAATTTTTGTTTAATCATTGAATCGAATCTTTCGAAGTTGATCGGGAAATGAACTTCTTTATAGAACTATTCTGTAGACATCTTCAACGTTGTATACCATCAACTATTTTTAAAGAATTAAATTCAGTCTAAACTTGGAAAATTTCGTTCAACTTTCTAATATTTCGTTTTCAATGACTCGCGCGTCTTTCTGAAATATTTTATATTAGGCTATAAATTGTTGCAGTATTCGATACTTCGTGATTTATTGGAAAAATGTAATTTGTGAATTAGTAGAGTTTTGATCTACTAAATTAAAAGCACTTTTGAAAAGTTAAGTTTTCTTAAATTTGTCCGCCATAGCCCGTAGACGATTTTATTGCCATCTTGAAGTTCAGCGGGGAACAAACCTTCAAACTTTCGATAAAAATTTTGATGATTGAAGTTACAGCAAAAAGAGAATCATGAAAACGTCTAAATATAAGCCAAAACCTATCTTTCATCGTGACAGTTTAGTGGCGAACAAACCCTCAAACGTTGAACTTGAATCTTGATAATGCAATTTAAAATGAAAAAATCATGAAAATATTTAAAAATAATTACTTACTTTTGAATGACATTTTCCGCATACTGTGCGTTTACATAATTTACAAATCTGGCCCCAAGGTCCAAAAATACTAAATCTCGTTTTCAAACATAGGAAACATACCTTGAAAAAATGAAAAAAATGAAGAGTAAATTTTTCATCAACACTACGTCAAGATTCACTGAAATTTATTTTGGAAATGGGACTTTTAGTTCGTTGAAAAATTTATTTTCAAAAAAAAATTACTTATTCAATTTATTCCTGTGAAATTAGCAAATTTTGCAACTGAATAATCCAATTCGATTTTTCAATATTTTAAACACCGCGCTGATGAAAAAAATATAGCTAATCTATTGTAGGAAATCTCAATATCTATAAGGACAACAACTAACCTTTCGTTTTTCAACATCGTCTTTCACCTGCCCTTCGACAGGTAAACTTTCTAATTCTGCTTTGGTAAGCACACTTCGAATATGTACTACTTCTTCGAGAGTGAGTGACAGGCATTCGTCTTGCCATTGTTTCTGAAAATGAAATACCAAAGTACGAATTAATGATTGAAACGTTAAAATAATGTAGTAATTTAGATAGGAGAATAGAATTGAAAAAATAGTACAAGTTTGGGGTGAGCAGTGGAAAATATTTAGAGCAGCTTGAGAGATTTCATCAGCAGTATTACTCACAGATTCAAAAAGTTCATCTTGTAAGGAATTTCGCGACCACGACATTTGAGGTAGAGTACAACTTAAAGAGTCGTCAGCCGGTGAGACAGAGGTGGCTCTTGAGACCGGTCTGGAGTGAGGCACCGAAAGGCTGCCGTTGG
This sequence comes from Parthenolecanium corni, assembly GCA_038050395.1. NCBI lineage: Eukaryota > Metazoa > Arthropoda > Insecta > Hemiptera > Coccidae > Parthenolecanium > Parthenolecanium corni. The sequence goes on along the minus strand of JBBCAQ010000034.1, from coordinate 1,350,684 downwards.
TATTTGGAGTCGTGCACACAATCGTGTGCCTTCGTATTGACTTTCGACTAGGGCACTGGGTGGCTAAATCGTACGCTGAAACAGGAAAAAAAATTACAGTTTTGAGGCAGTGTATTTCATTTTTATTGTAACTCAATGACTTGTGGATTGATGTTTCGATGAATAAATAACGTTATATGTTTTAAAAGCTTCGCTAAATCAACGATGCAAAGATTGCTTATTTTTTATGCATGCTATATGCGCATTAAATAAAATAAAGCGAAATATATTATCGAGTCCCTACTAGATTTTCGAATACTGAATGACTTTCCTCCCAGATTTCATTGAAATCAATCAAGCCAACAGAATCGAATATTTACCTCCAATAATCAACTCGATCTAATAGAGAAATAATTAGGCGAGTACCTTATGAATTATTTTTGCTACATTTCAACAGAATTCTGTCAATATTTAATAGTTACCCCGCAGCACAACATATTTCCTTTAACACGATCAGCTAAATTTCAAATAATGTCTTTAATTAATCCTTTCTCCCAACCCACAATGAGGTGACATTATAGAGAATCGAATAACACAGTGTCTCTTATTTTAAATATTGATCAATTAACCCGAGCTAAATTTTGGGTTGCGAATTCCGTGGAGATTTCACAAAAATTTACTTCTACAAGTTACTGTCGAAATGTAGAAATTCTTAAAATTAAAGAGCAGCTGAATTTCCACGCATTCAGTATTTTACTTCGCATTGAAACAATTTTTGCGCATCAAATTCGTGACATATGAAAGTGTCAACCTTCATTCATGTTTTTCAATAATGATAATCTTCGGAACAGTGGCAGCTCAAGTCCTGCTTATTTAAGGTGGAAAAAAAAACATTCATCAAACCGTTATTATTTTTTAAACTGCACTTAAGTAAGATATTTTTACGAATAATTCGAGATTTTTTTCAATTTCGGCTGATATTTATTAAATATCGCAACATTTGAAACAATATAAAAGTTTTGGAATTAATAAAAATTTTCTTTATTCGTATTGGACAGATGTAGCCCACTTTTTTTTTTTAAATCCTCCTTGGGCACGGATTTTCAAATCAAAGATCATCGCGAATAGCAATAAATTCATTTTAGCCGAGTAGCCCACTTGCAAACGGGGGATCGTGCACAAATTCGTACTACTCGTATATTCTCATTTGTTTGATGCGAACAAACGCCCGTTAGAAGCCTTGCCGAATTCCGAGACTATTTCACGATTCACAAGAAAATTAAATAGGGCCTCGCTGACTCATAAATTTTTCATACGAACACGATTTTTAAATAACGGCGAATTACGCTGCGAAAAAATACGCAATTCAAAGCGAATCGCCGATCGATCTCAAATTACTTAAAACAAATACACTAGGCGAACAACTATATCGCGCGAATAAGTGAACATGCAAATCATGCAACATGCCAATGAATTGAAAAGAAAGAACAAAAAAAAAAAAAACTACCGAAATAAATAATTGAAAATAAAAAAGACTACGTTTGTATCACGATTCTCGATAGTTTTTTGTTTCGTTTATTAAAACACGATGATAAAATTAGATAGAATTAAAATTGAATTAAAAAAGGAAAACACAACATGAGAATAAGGTAAAAAAAAAATACTATGAAAATTATTTAGAGCCTGGTATACGTTAGAAAACATTGGTGGTCCTCGGCACTCGGTACCATTACATTATTTTCATGTAAGTAGATACGAAATTTTGTCATAAGAAAAATAGTTTGAAAAAATCAAAGTACAACGATCGCTTCTTGGCGAACAAATGATTAGAACTTAAATTATGATCACACATTACGTTCGAATGTGTGGCTAAAAACGTGAATTTTCACATTCTTGAAAAGATGGTAGGCGACGCTAGCAGAATTGAAACGTATAGGTACGACGAAACTTTTCTTGAATCGAGTTTTCTGAGGTCGAAAAAATGAACGAGTTGTGAAAAGCAAAAAGGGTATTTTTGAGGAAACCGCATTGGAAGTCTGCATGTGAGCAAAACTGATGTTAAAATCGAGCTAGGTCAATGAAATGTACAACATACTTATGTTAGACAAAGTATTGAACTTCAAGTATGCCAAAGGAAAAGTCTATAGAGCGCATAGAACGGCCGAGAGAGAGGATTGAATGGGTCTGCAGAAATACCCTTCGTGCCGTTCACGCATTTTTCTGCCAAATATCAGTTTAGTGGTCCACTAAATCCCATTTTTGCCATTCTTGGAGTATCTACGCTTATGTATCAGTCAAGAAAATGGTAAAAAAAAATTCAAAAATGCTTCGATAAGACCGCGATGAATAACATTGTAAGAATAAATAGAACACGGATAACGAACTTCTATTGATATTTCAGTGGAAATTATTTTGCACATCATTTCCAGCTGCAAGTTTTCATCAGTTTGAGGGGGGTGTTTTCATTTTAATCACTTCAATTCTAAATATTATGAAAAATATTGGTCAAGTCCCAAACATCATAACTGGTCATATTTTGAGAATGAAAGCAGATATGGAGATTTGGTAAAAAATGCCACCGTATCAACATTCAAAAAAGACTTTTAGAAATATACAAAATTTTTCAAACTTCAAAAATATAAGATTTTTGACTTATCCTGTTACTCCTTGGCACGCTAGACATGTAAGAAAAAAATCGAATTCAGCCCTAATGAATATTCTTCAAAGCATTCGTCGATATTTGATTTTACAAGACGACTGCTTACAATCCTGTAAGCGTGCACCCACCAATTGAGAAAAAAAAAATCAGTACCTTAGGTGAGACATCCTAAATATAATCAATATCGTGGAAACACGACGACACGACGGTAAAAATCTTATAAAAATATGGAAAAGAGGACAAATACGCGTTATAAGAAGTATGACAAATATGACTGGTTCTACAGCTAATGAACTGAAGACCTTATTAAGCCCGAAACAACGCATAGGGCAACTACAGGAACACCGAAGGTACATAAAAAGCTCTGTTCTGGGCTTCATGTACACCACTGTAGGTATATAAATTTGTTATTGCCAAAATTATAGCTATCAAAGCTGGTACATATTAAAGCAGTCCATCTTTCCCATATTTCTTTTTTTTTTCTTTTTTTTTCCAGCAAAAATAAGTCGAAACAAAATTCAAATTTATTTTTTTTGTACTCGTACTTGCTATATTATACTGATCTTCAAACACCATTAGTCAGAAAACTATATTATGATTTCTAATGATCATTTCCTCATTTTTCAAGTAAGTACTATCCGCCTTTTGCCATTATTTTTAAATGACTCGATATTTCTCGAATGGGCTTTTCAAGACGGGGCATCATAAGGTCTTCAGCGACATAAATACAAACGACAACGAGGAATATATTTTAGAAAATTATACGAAAATATCAGTTCATTTTGTTTTGTTCTTTTGATTTGGACAAAATTTCGCGACGTAAATTTGCTAAACCTTCTCAAAGATTGCGCGCAAATGAGATTAGACCAAGCGGATCACGACTCTATTTTTCAAGATGCTGCAAAGTAGAAACGTAGGTGAATTTCAAACACTTGTTGCGGTTGCGTTATCAAGTTTTGAAAAATCGCGCGATAAAAACGAAGAATATCAATTAATCTAAAAATTCGGTAGAATAAAAATTTAGAAAAAAAAAAACCGGAACAAGGAATTCGGTAAATCTAAATATGACAAAAATAAAGTTTTCTTTTGTTTTTGTCTTTCGAGCACGCAAAATGAGAGGTTTATGTATTAATAAACACAGATGCACGCACGCAGAAACAAACACATACTTTGAGCAGGCACAAACCAGACGATAATTCGAAAACGATTATATCGTACTTATATACAAAAAATTTCAATTCGATACGATTACAGCTAAATTCAAAACGAAAAAATTTATATACATACGAAATAAAAATACATGGTAACAAAAAAAATAACGACGCTGTGGTTCTCGAGGACAAAACATAAGCGAGACAAAAAAAAAAAAAGGAAAAAAGCTATAGAAAAAGTCGAAAGAGGTGAGACAAAATACAGGAACTATAGAAAAGAAAAAAAAGATTTCTAAACAAAAAACAAAACAAAGGCAAGCGTTCATTCGTTGCAAAACTACAAAGATCTTTTTAAATAAAACGCAAAAAAAAAAAATAAGTTAAAAAATTTAAAAAAAAAACAGAACGAAGCTTTCAAAGTAAGGAGCAACTAGGCGACGATGAGGATGATTTTAAAGTGGGCAATGAGGTGGAAAAGGGAGAAGAAATTGGCCTACGTTCGAGAGTTCGATCGTAACAGCGAAGGTATTTTTGTTGTACGATGTCGGCGGACGAATTCGTATTTTTGTTGGCGACACTGACGATACCTGTCCTGTACATGGCGTTCGGGCGGTTGTTATTGTTTTTAGTCGGTGACAAATCAAAATTCGAATTTGATTTTGTCAACGCACGCGGTACTTCCTCCTCCTCATCTTCGTCGTCCGAATTCTGTCAAAAGAAAGAATAAAATAGATAACATTTTTGGAAACAATCTATCGAAATCTGTCAGGGCTCCGCTGCGTAGCACCCATCATACGAGCACAATCCGTCATGCAAAGTTTCATCATGTATGTACATCCGAGAGTTTCAATCTCATTGGAAACTGTAGGATGGATGATGCAGGCATCCTAAAACTGCATCAGGCACGTATAGTGTGTTAGAATTTTGCTTGACGGATTGAATGATTTCACATAGCGGTGCCTTTAGTGAGGATAGCCTTATTGGGAATAACTTCAGGCGCATTATCGACTGACCCTGAAAAACTGAAATGTCAATTTTTTAACACGTTCTACCTTTCTCTACATGTAACACGAAGTAAGTAGGCAGTAATATTGTGTTGTAGAAAAAAACCGTAGTTATATTATTTATTTACAAGAAACAGCCCTTCATTCTTTTATTCAAGTGGCGAGAACCCTTATAGCAGTTTTGATATTAGCCCAAATGATTTTCCTTGTCAGGTTTAGTCGTAGACGTAATTCGAGAAATTTTCTGGGCGGGGGCTCCATAAACTGAATCTCTGGTATCAGCTAGGGCCTCAGCCAGGGCAAAATACTCGCAGTAGGGGACAAATAGACCCCGTCCCCTGCAATTTCAATGAAAAATTAATCCTCGAAGGGCAAGCGGAAAATTTGTTTGCGGTGATTACTAAGGCTCAGATTTGAATTTCTTTCATTTTCTTACGTGTGATGTGATCTACGAAATTCTACATTCAGTCGGAAAAATATTGCTCTCGAAAGAGGAAGATTTTACGAACATTTAACAAACAAAACAGCTCTCAATGAGTTGAAAATTTACTATGACATGAAACTCTTAATTTTTTCAATAGAAAATTCCTACTTCTGAAAAAATCTCGTTTCACAATGCCAAAAACCAAACCCTCAAACGGACCACGGCCAGTGAAAACCCTCTTTTCCACCTTCACGTTCGCATATTCGACACAAACATTCGATCACTTCGATGCGTGTGGTTAACTTTCGCCCACCAAAACGAGAGCCGTATCGTTTTATACGATTACTAATTAGCGATCGCGCAGATGATCGGAGGGCGCCGGTCGAAGGATACACAGCCGACACACTGACCAAATAAGGATCGCCTTCGCGCTGGCCAATTTAGCGCGGCCATTTCGCAAGACCAGCCACATCGTCTCTGCTCACATTTAACGACACACACGTACATACGTAACCGCCAGCAAAATCGTACGCAAGATCACGCAAAATGCGAGCGCAATTGGTAATAAACATTAAGGTAAAACAAAAAAAAAGAATTACGTACAAATAAAAATAAATGCGGCAAATTACAGCTTCATGCGGTGGAAACGACAACATTTACACGTTTTACTTTCATCGCTCACTTCGCACCAAGGCACCAAATGAAAGATATACTCGTAGGTACTCTCATTTCGTTATGGCTTTTGTGTCCTTTCTGCGCTACAAATCTACAGGTATACTCTTCCTTAATTAGACCTTAATTAAAGACCGCCGCAATTTTTACGTATTTTGTTTTTGGAGATTTTTCCGCGCCGAAAATTTACGAGACGATTTTAATGGCGACGCGATTGCAGTATACCAGCAGCGCTAATGTATTGTACTTCTCATTTTCTTACCTGTATCACCGAATAATCGACTTTGATTAACCTTCGGGTCGAACCCTGCCGCTGCTGGAAACGATTATTCTCGTTCGCATTTTTCACTGTATCGTATGGCACTGAAACAGGACAAAAAAAAAAAAGAATGTCATTTTTAATTCCACTTCTGCGTAAGCTGGTCGGTACTCGAGCGGAATCCGCAATATGCCCGAGAGAAATTTTTTAGTCCGGTCGTAGAATATAGCGAGGAGTGGAAGTGCTGGGGCACTCAAAAACCACCGAATGACGCGAGGGCATTATTCCAAAAATTTGTTCGACTCCGATCTTTGGCGTACGAAAAGAGAAAACAAAAACTAACGGGAATGGTCGTAAGAACTTAATCCTACCCGAGGGTCGATTTTCAAAATTTTAGGAACGAAAAAGTCCATTTCATAAGCTAGTTGCGAGTTCCACTACGAGAATAAAAGCCGAGTTAAGAATTCCTACATTTATATGGGCATTTTTGATAATTTAAAAACGATGAAACAAGTTCGGCGGGTAGCGCGTGAGAAAGTCGAGAATTTTTATTGATAACATTTCTAGATTTTATAAATATTTCATTTACAGCGACTTCTAATTTCAAGAATATTTTAACATACAGCCATACTCTCATTTTGAACGATGTATGCTTTCGTGAAAAAAGACTTTTTCACGTTCCTTTTTCTTAGAGCCTAATACAGCCAGAGAGCTGATTTGAAGGCTTCTCTACTCAACCTTCAAGTTAATTTCAACAAGGGATTTCGAAATTCAATTTGAACTTGGAAAATTATACCCATTTTTCGAGTATTCCAGTTAGAAAAACACATTTTTTAGCAGTAAAAAAACATACAGCACCTTCTAATCAAGCAAAGTAAAAAAAAAAAAAAAAAAAAAAAAAACCTAATCGGAGCAGTCAGTCCTCATAAAAACGAAGACGAATGTAAAAAGTGGATGTTTTAAAAAAACAAGTCTCAAGATATGGGTAAGATTAATTTTTACTTTTTGTTAAAAATATAGCACAATTATTGAGAACCAGCCTGATAATGCGGTTAACATACTACATATTTTTCAAATACATGTAGTTTCTAAATGACATTAATACGAATTTGGTTTATTTTAAATAGCACGAGTATTTTACTTTTTTTCAAATACTCGTAATTGGAGTTTGAAGAATTTCTTTCCCTACAAAATCACAATTTTCAGGTACTAAAAAAACGAATTGATGACCAATTATTACATCGTTTTGACGAGAAAATAATGAATAATCAAAAACAGCGAAAAACTAAAATTTGGTTTTTTCCAACCAAAATCCATCTTTATCCTCGCTTAAATCTGAAACAGTCTCACTGTATAGCGTATACTAGTTCCTCAGCCAGGTTCTCATTACTCTGCCACCCATCCGTCACTCGCACATTCAAACTAAATCACAAAAAAATCATACGCAAGTTTTGAACTACGAGTACACATTCGACACTCGTGCACAATTCGAGAAATTAAAAACCGAGCCAATTAAAAGAAAAAAGTGGAGCGACGAAGTTGATGACGAAGACTTGTCATTCGTGTCTTGAACGTCCATCGACCTTTACGATGGCACAGCTGTCATAATGTTTTAACGGTACTTCGATATGATGTTTTACAAATGCATAAATCGTCGAGGTGGCGTTAATTAACCTTATACGTAAATTTCCATTATTTTGCGTTTTTTCCAGTCGAACACAGGCGCTCCAACTTTTAGCCACATCGCAAAATGTACATTAAGAAAAATTTCAATGCTAATTTTTACAATTTGGATAGGAGAATACCGAGACAATTTGAGATTTTGTAGCAGAAATTACAACAAATATGTATTATCTAACTGTAAAATAGTGAAAAGTACTAGAAATATAACGATTATTTGCAATAAATAGTAATTTCCACAACTGTGATGAGAAAAGTAACTAGGTATCATTTCATTTCTCTCGGTGAAAAAAATGAAATTGCTCGAGTTCTTTCCAAGTTTTGAACTGGCGAATTGAACGCTTTTCGTCAAAAAACTTAAGCAGTTTTGCGCTTTTTCAAATGACCAATGATTTGTGAAAAGAAGATAAGTCCATTTTTTTCAAAAATTGAGGTTTTCTACTGTTCGATAGTACACAACAAGCCCTACTTGCAGTAAAAATACTATGTCCCAAAATGCAACCATCGCTGAGAAAATGGACTTCAAAGTTGAGGTGCTACATAAGAAGACTGCGTAACATAAAAGTGACAGTTTTTTCTTTTGCTTTCCTGTGACATTTGAAAAAATGGACTTGTCCTCTTGCATATCAATGTTCATTTAGAACAGTCATTTTCAGAATTTTTTTGATAAGGTGCTAACAGCGCGGAGCTTCTTTTACAAATATAACGAACATCGTAACAGCCAAGAGCTGAAACTGGAGTATTTTTCTGCCTTTACGAAGCAATTCCATTCCCACGGATCTCGTCCAAAATACGAAATATCATTGGTAGGGAGCGTGAGCGCCGCCACAGGCCATCGACCTAATTAGCTCGGAGACGCATCTTCGGCGCGCTCTCGCCTAGTTCAATTTTCTAATTTCGTACCGTATACCAGACTTCGGACCAGTTCGACGACGCGACGATGGAAAATTAAATATATTATAGAGAGGCAGAAGAGACGAGTGCCTCGGACCAACAAGCAGATGTACTTAACGTTTTCCTCGGATTCGGAGCGGATCTTCGGACGCTTTTCATAATTAAAATGGTCAATGGACGTGGCCCCGCCGGCTCTCGCTTAACGGTGCCCGTCCGCGTGGCGTACCAAAAAACCACCGTTCCAAAGGGCAAACGGAGCAAACGTGCGCTCTGCGACTATACGAGCACTCGGTTCTCGACCACCGCCCCCATTCGACCGTATCGTACCCGATGACCAGGCGGGCGACAGCAGCCACAGCAGCAGCAGCAGCATCATTGGTGACAATCGACGAGGACGTATAATGAAGAAGTATGCAGCTGCCTGCAGAGCGTGTGCAGCCAGCAGCGTATACGTGAACTTCATCATCTCCCATCGACCACGGCACAGCCACAGAATCACACCAAGAATGAAGAAGCTGCCCGTCTATGTCCGAGGAATGCGACGATGCGACGCGAAACTCTTCATTCTTGAATGAAACGCGTGTGCCAGCCTCATCGACGTCTCTGTCGTGGGAGGACCGGGGGCGGGGGGCGAGGGGCATACAGGCCAGAACACCGTGTGTGGTGCGCCAGGCGCACGGCCATTGGAAAACGGAGAGGCTAAAGATCGAAACGGATGAATGACGCCGTCTCCGCGCTTTTCTCATCAACTGCTCCACTCAACCGAATCGGAAAAACTTGCGCTCGAAGGGGACGAACGACTAACATGTCCACAGTGGCGGAACTGGGGCGGGTTGAGGCAGGGCCACGACCATTTTCCAGAAAAAATTCCGAAGAAATATATAGTTCCAGTAAACTAATACGTGCTTCGTGGTCTGCGACTTACAGAATTTTTCACGCTACATGCAGAAAATTCAGACGAAAATCAATATTTTCATCGATCGTCATTAAAAACCGTAATTAGAAGGAAAAAAAATTCTAGCGCAGCAAGCCGAGCCAGAAACGCAGGTTTTCAAATCGAACTACGCAGCCATTAAAAGTAAGGATTCTGCATAAATTGAATTTCTATCGGAAACCTGCCGTAGCAAGTTCGGAAGAAAAGATTTACGTCCTCAATTTTGTTCAAAATTTTTTTATTAAGTCTATGCGTACGAGTTCAATGGAATGGATGAACGAAGAAGAAAAAAATTTGCTCACACTTTATTTGGGCAACTAGCCCTCCTTCCCGTTAAATAGATTCAATCTGTTTAAGAAAACGAAAAGTGGTCTTAAACAGGGCTCCGATATATTCGGCTAATGAGATCAAATACATTTTTTCATTCATTTTTATTTATTCAGTGCTGATATCCAACTGCATCCGAATTAATTGATTTTATATGATTTCTTTATCAAGATTCGTCTCTAAATGGTCTAGTGCTGGGAGGGTTGGTTTCCAGAAACATTTCAAGAAAAATAATAAATTTTTGGGGCATACTCGAGTATACCTGAGCTGTATTAACAAAGGCACATATATATAGCTGTAAAGCAAGTTCAAGAAATATGTAATGTAGGTACTCGTATATGCTGAGAACAGGAAAAATCGATTTTTCGAGTAACGGATAACCTACAAGTACGACCTAACCTGGCTCGCAAGAAATAATATTATAATGAAAATTGAGCGAACGGTCACTTTTTTCTGTCGATGCATCGCATCGCTTCGGCAGACGTCTAACTTCCGTCCATGTCATTAGGAGCGCAACTTTCGCGAGTTTTAATGATAATATCGAATACCTCTCGTAATCATTAATAATTCTTCTTTCAAGAATGATCGTCTTTACTTGATGGCTATACAAGGATACACAACATCGTGGTTGTCTTTGATGGGCGGGTGATGGGCGAAAATGGAGAGCTCGACGAATGATTTCCTCATCAACGTAATACTTATAATAATTGGGAGAATAGGATATCGCCGTTGTTATTCGTTTTTCACAATCGTGAGAATTTTTAGTTGCACCAATGGTACGAGACAAAAATTTCCGACTCATAAAAGAGATACGCTTAATATTAAACTTACCGAATTTTTGGACAGAGAGGTACTTTATTACTAATTTTCGATACGATGAGAAAATTGTGGGCTTTTATAAAGAAATAGACCTCGTAAAATTGTTACGTGAGCAAGAACGATGCGTTGAAATAGGAACAATAAAAAACACACATACCTAACCATCGCCAAAATAGAACAACTGCCCTTCTGATAAACAGGATAATTACCTCAAGTAGCCACAATATCAGATATGTAAGCAGTAGACTCGCACATTCTCTCAGTACAACCCCAACATGAAGCATTGAAAATTACGATAAGGCCTTTGAGAAGAAATTGTGAGCCGAATAAAAGCTCATAATCAAATGGGAATCAAATAAACGAAGGAGAAATCCGTATAGAGATAAACTCGTCTACCGGCTACGAAGTTGCTCGGAAGTGCACTTTTTATTCGACGAGACTCGCTTTCGGATTATAAGGGATCAAAATGACCCAAATTTCGGGCGGAAAAGTGTAACGGATTCGACATTTTTCGCTCAGCTTCGCCTTCTTCCATTTACAGACGTCGACCTTGAAAGTGAAAAGCGAAATGGCAGATGTGTTCGTTTTAATGGTCAATTTAGTCGCCGTCGTCACGCTTTAATTAATTTCGTCGATGAGTTTCGGTTCGGTTTTACTTCACTTCATTTTTCTCCTCGTAATATTCTTTTTAAATACATCGAAAGTACCCATAGCGAGGCTATAACGAATGTGGAAGAAGAAATTAAAACGTATTTCGTTAGCTGGAGACCGAAGTCTGCAGGTATCGCGACTGCAGTATAGACGAGTATAAAATTTACACCAAGTTTTTGCTATCTTCTAAATGCACCAGAGAGAAACAATAGGAAACCGCGACCGAATATCGACCCCCTTTCTTTCGCCGTCGCTGCATTTTACTGAAGAGAAATAAAGAAATTTTGAGCACGTAGAAAACGGAACCTCTAAAGAAAAATCGGTTCTACCAGAATTTCCGAAACGCATAGCTCGGAATTATCAAATTCGTCCGTTTGCGGAAGGACGAACAGCCAGTTTTGACCACAATCGGACCATTTACTCCTTGGTAATTCGCCCCTTCTTACGACTCGCGCACTGTAGAGCACAGCTATGGCATTCTCACAACCAACACCAAATCCAACTCGAACCAAAGCCAATTAATCTCAATTTGCAATACAAATTGTACACGAAGGCAACCGATTGCGACTTATACGAAACCTAAGCGCATATTATATTTACCTTTCATACGCGCCGCCGCAGCCATTGAAAAACCAGTTTCTCTCGCCATTTATGTTCCCTACAGCCCTCATTCCCATCGTGATACAAGCCTAGCACCGTTAATCGATTGTGAAAATACGATCTGCCGATTAATTAAACGCGTCGATGCTCGTTCGACGCAATGAGAAACCGAAGAACGCGCGGCCTTTTTGCGCAAAAAATTTTACCGATCGTTTTCTATTCGACGCGACGAAGTGAAATTGAGAAAAAAAATGATATTCGGACGAGAAAATAAAACCGAATACAAAAAGTTCGACAAAAAGAGTAGGAATGCGGGAAGCGAATTATGTACCAAATTCAAATAGGGGAGTGTGAAATGAAACAACCACTCGATATCGATAAAAGTTTTCACTTTGACCCCTTAAATTATCCATTTTGAGGGGTAATCTATTTGGCCCGCAAATTAACCATATTAATCCATTTTAAAATTTTCTAATTTTTCTATTGTATATTTCTTTCTTTTCAAATTTTTTTATTATAATATAAGTAAACTGATATTAAGTAGCTATCGAGAAAGGAAAACAACAGGCGCCTCATTAAAAGACATGGAGCAGTATTACCCCAACTCTGGATACTCGGCGCATAAAATTATTTACACCCTTCGACAGAATCTTCATCATCTACAGAGCAAATTGTATCTAAATTGCTCTAGTACTCGTATTTTAGGAATTTTCCAAAAGTCCACGGTTCAAAATTTTTAATTTTGCAACACTTTATATGCTGCATTGTTTCGTTTTTTCTCTCAGAAAGAGAAGGGGGCACATCTTTGATACGGAAGCACAAAAATATAATGCATACATCGCTATATCAGGCTTCAAAATTATGCCACGCGGAAGAGTCACTAAAAAAGGTCATGGGACTATTTTCAAAAGAATGTCGTAGAAAAGCGTAAACGGAATTGGTATAATGTAGTAAGAGGAAGATTATTCGCGATGGAAGAAATGAATTTTAATACTAAGTGGAATCTGTTGTTAATTGCTGTCAGTTACATAATTCAAAGTAGGTACAATAAGTACACGATTGTTGTTGTTATTGTTATTGAATGTACGCATTCAACATTTATACCTGCGAATAAATCGCATATTTTTCTCATCTTCATTGTTTAGGTAACTGTACCCCAACATCTACATCATGTGAGTATAGCGAGTACTATATGAAATGAAAATCAAATTTTTATGCCGCAGTGATCTATTTGTAAGTAATCTACATTTAGCTAAATTTCGTTCACTCTAGAAAATTTGCATCACATTTATGTCTACGTAAAAATTACTGTCAATTCTACAGCTGATTAAACCCATTCCGATCAGCCAATTAAGGTGTACATGACTAGATACTGTGAAAGTTGAGTTATTCATAAAATTTCGAGACAGATCGGGTAAACATTAAGGTACATATATTTAAAAAAAAAAAATGAGCGTCCCAATTTGATAAACAAAAATACCTGCTTATTGCACAATATCTACCTGAGAAATTTTACTGTCATTAGTTAATGAACTCGGAAGACTGGTTCCGAGAAGGTTAGTTTGACGAAAAACCTAGAACATATATTTCAATTAGAAAATGAAAAGTGAATTTGCCACAGCTATTTTCAAATTACACAAATGACGGTGATATTAAAGGATAAAAAAACTCAATACCGAATACACTACACGAGTGATAGAAACCAAGTTCAGAAATATTTACCTGTCCGAAAGCCTAAAAGTGCAACTTCACTTTCTCCTCACAAATTTGAAAGGTTTTGGGAAAATTTTCGCAGGCGAAAAGCAAAGAACCTTTTAAATACGCATGCTCTCCCCTTATAAAATCACGATCACGTAAAAAGAAGATTCTTTATCAACGCGAAAAGTATTTTGCGAACCTGGACAGACTTTTTGGTTAGGAAAAACTGAATGTTGTTCTCACAGATATAAGTTCCATGAACTCACTAAAAAAATAAATGTAACTTAAATAAAACTTAATTTTTTCGTTTTAAATTAGAGCAAAGAATAGGTAAGTATAAGAATACATCAAGTTTCGAATAATGTTCTCTCGTATTTAAATTTTTGTTTTGATTCGCCGAAGCAAATTAGCTAGTTAGTAGCTCGTTAACTAAGAATAAATTCACAATTCTAGTTTTTTCTTTTTTGAAATTTCAATTATTTTTGAAGTTCCATTAAAGAATGATTGTGTTTCCTAATTAAGAAAAACATACACGAAGCACCAACTTTACTTGCGAACATGATGCGCAAAAACACGTGACTGTAAAAATCTTTAAAAATTTACGACTCGCCCCCTTAGCAACACCAATTCGTGAAAAGCAACGCGTTTCCAACCATCTTGTACTTATAAATAGCAGATAATAATTTACCTAACAGATTGTCGACGGGTAGGTAATTAAATTTTTCGTCAAATAAAAAAGTGATACTCGAAAAAAAGATTTTTAAAACTTCAAAAAAAAACCGTTACTAACCTCACGCCAACTGAAATTCATAAGACATATATAAGTCGTGCGATAAAATGATTTACACTCGCTGCAATGAAATATATTTTCCGAATTACCAGTACCTATAGTGACAATTCATTATGTATTTTCCTTTAACGGAGACGGAATTGGGAATATTCGAGAAAAATGATATCGTAAATCTGCATAAAGAGCACATAAGCCCGATCTAAAAAATTCCGAATCAATGAATTGTCGAAACATGTATTTTCTTTAAGAATTTTGAGGTGTTGTAACTAAATAATACAGGTATATTGTTGTCGGATGAAACATTTTTGGTCAGCCTAAAAAAGCTCCATTTTTATTAGCGAACAATTAAATGCATTACGCAAGAGTAAGTATGTATATCTGTATATTGGAGAATTTTTCAAGTTGAACTTGAAAAATATTTTCGAACATAATACTATCATCAACACTTACGCTGTCATAAAATTGAATTTTTTGAAAAATTAGCTACCAAACAGAACTTTTCCATTACATGGTTAATGATAATCGCATCATAATAACAAACGCACTATAGACGAATGCTTCGATAAAAGTAGGTTTTTACCTCTCATTCACTCGATATATCGCATGCATCCTGCTAAAACTGTTTTATTGTTTTTCTTTTCGCATTATTCGATAACCAAAGTTCAATGAAATGATACGATGACTGATAACGCAGCCAGCGCAGAAAGGTTGAAAGTCTAGCAACCAGTTTCTCAAAGTTGAGCGTACCGGTGCCACAAAGATGGCGAAGTACGATTTCGCGTTTTCCTTTTGCTGGCTGCCTCCTTTGACACGTCCGTCTGTTGTCCGGATTCCGACAGGCAAAAACCGGTTCGAGTCATTATTTTACTTCTTTGCCATCGGTATATATAAACGCACACTTCGTAAAAAAAAAAAAGTTGCGGGTAGCCAGAATAAGAGAATTTTCTTCTCTTCTAACGCAAACGCACGAACAGAAAAAAACACACAGAAACAAACGCCAAAAGAAATAAAATTACGTTATATTATATTAGGTACTCTTGAACAACAGAGTGAACTGGTTGCAAAAATGACGAGCCAGCAAGTTCGTGACCGATAGAAAGAAAAAGAAAGAAAAGGCTTCGTCAAAACAGAATGCTGTGCCAGCGTCCGTCATTAGCCAAATTTCAATCACGCGTAAAGCGTAATGGCATTCGTACATATGCAGCTTTCAAATGAGAGTACGAGGGCGTTCTCGTATCTGTGAGAATGTGAAAGGTTTCGAGAAAAACCGCAAGGTACGAAAGTATAGAAAGTGTTAGAACAGCTGCGCCCCGGGAATGAGTGACTACGAGTTCACGAGATCAGAAGCAATTTCAGTTATAAGGATATCGAGATAGGGTCACTGAGAATTTCTCGCTTCGCCATGCGAAGTATCTAATCTTCAATTCTGATGAGATGAAGGCATCAGTCAACTGTCACAAAATTCACAAAAATATTTCATTTGACTTTATTATCATCACACGAGCCACGAGTCGTATTGCGTTGTTTTCAACAAGCTTATCGAAATACTAAAAACAAATTCTTCAATCAACCCAGAAGAATAAATCGCCAAGTGTCAATCCAGTTGATTTTGCCCTGAAGTCACACCGTTTCACTCAACAATAGCTAACAACCGAGCTCTACTAGCAGACCAAGCTAACATCTTCGTAAAAGCAACTGAACTACCAAAAGTAACGTAGAATCCGAAGGTCGGAGAAATAAAGTTGACCTTACAGCGAATACATCCGAGCAATTCTTGCGTGGGGAGGCGGAGGGACGGGAGTAAACTTTTTGAAGTTTTACGAACTTGACAGAATAGCTGTCGAGTTTTTATATAAATATCTTCGTGAATATTAGATTGGGAAGCTTGGCACCTTAAGCCATATATGAACGTAGAATTCGTAACAGGAAATCACCGGAGCAACCAGCTCTTTATAAGAATTTGGGGCTATAACAACTGCAGTAAATCAAGTCATTCAGTCCAATGCCCTTTAATAAGAGCGGCGATTCCAGGAGTCGTCAGTCACTTTCACTGTAATCGGTGGAAAAAATTTTTGAAATATGGATCCACGCGCGTTTGTAAATTATGATGAGCAAATGGAAAACGGAAATAGAAAAACGTCGCTTTTCAACGATTATGACGGCAAAAAGTGAAAGATAGGCCATTAATCACGGACTCGCACATATTTTCTCCCCAAACGCGATGAGGGCTCAATGCCTCCATTTCGCTGCCTGTTCCCCGAAACAAGCGCTCGGAAGAAAAATCAAAGAAAACGCAGCCTACCCACGGAGAAGTGTAACAGGTACCCATATTTTGTTTTTAATTAATGCGCATCGAAGCGTAATTTTTTGCAACAATTTATAAATATTATCTGCGTGAAAAAGTAAAAGCGGAATATCGAAAATGAGAGGAAAATAATTATATTTTCAAGCTGGGATTTCTAAATTTTAGAAAGATAGCCGGGTTCGTAATCATTGTCAAATTTCATTAATTAATACTGTAAAATCGTTACAGATATTGTCAACTTCGTAAAATTCTTAAAATAACAATACGAGTATAATTAACGAATGAATTAATAAATTAACTAAAAAATTGTTACATCACATGATACAGCAGAGGAAGTTTTTGATGAAAATGATTTATAATAAAAATGAATTTGTTATCTAACTGAAAGACATCGACTTTAGGAGAGAAAGCAGAGCAAATTATATTATAAGCTTTAATTTTTCAGTTGAATTTTTCTCCTTCTCAAAATTAAACAGGGTAATTAGTAACTTATTTGGACGGTACATGATTCCAGTAGGTACTTCACAAACTGGTAGTATATAAACTGACTGATACATGACTCAATGAGATTATAGTAAGCGCAGTACATGTATTATAGGTAAAACAATATTAAAGGTACATACACATGCCCACGACTGAATTTCGTGTGTAAGTAAGCCGAACATAGAACATCTAAATGATTTTATCAGGAAAGAATACAGAGTTCATTTGAATCGAAGCACGAGCGTAATTTTAAATCTTTAGAAACCTTTCAAGTTGCGCTAATATTGTTGTTCATAAAATATCAACCTCATTTCAAGGCAAAATGAAAAGAAAGCTCGCATTTTTTTCCATCCTCACTAGACGAAAATCATACGAGTTCACATTTCTAAGAAAATAATCATAGTTACATTAACTATAGTAGGAACAAGAATTTAAAAACACATTGGCACGCAACTTACACATTCGCCGCGCCATTGAGACTTTCGTGACTTTTGTGACCGTAAAATATGTTTTGTTTGTTTGTTTTTGTTTTTTTTTGGTCAAGAAAAGAAGCAAAAAGTATCGAGCCAAGACGTATATGATAAAGCAAGTGACATATTCAACTGTTGAAAGGTATTTCTCGAGGAAAACAATATTTCTAGACCGGGAATGCGACGATAAAATATGAAATTCTCAAAGAGCAAGAATACCTACTCTATTTCAAGTTAAATGTCACTGTCAGAGCTAGTTTCTGCCTTTTCTATCTAAATTAGCTTGGCTAGAGCAAAAGTAAATTTACTAGTTACACAACTGCATGAATATAAACGACGTAGGTACAAAAAATTTAAATGCCTTAACAAAAAAAATTAGGGGAAAAAAGTTGATTGGAACATTGTAACGAGAATGTTAATTGGATGGAAACAAATCTGAGAAAAATTTGAAGTTCATTCCACTTTACAGAATTGAGATGTTTTTCTTCCTTGAATTTTGCCCAAAATTTTACTAACAAACATTATCGCGAACATAACCAACAATACATACACACATCAGTTCAGAATATAACACGTTTATTTCAGAAATAGCCTTGTTTTTTGGTCTAGAACGAGCATTCATATGTAGGTATGAAAAGTTGTTTTAGAAAATTAGTTACCTCGATTTTCGAAGTTATTTTGAAGAATGACGAAAATTCAATAAATCGTTTTATAGGCAAATAGCGAAGCTTTCTCAAGTACCCAAATTTCACAAATAATGCGATTTATTCGCATAATACTTTTCGGGTAAATCGTTGTTTGCGAGTACCTATACTAGAGAGTATATACTGTATGCAATTGCTTCGGTTAGGTAAGAAAGAATGCCAAAACACACCATATTACGAACAGACCACCGAAATAAAAATAAAACGAATCGTACCTACATGTGCGATAATGAAAGAAGAGAAAAAAACAAGTGGCAA
The DNA here is from genome assembly GCA_038050395.1 of Parthenolecanium corni. NCBI lineage: Eukaryota > Metazoa > Arthropoda > Insecta > Hemiptera > Coccidae > Parthenolecanium > Parthenolecanium corni. Next base: position 1,331,923 of record JBBCAQ010000034.1, on the reverse strand, counting down.
CGAAGATAAAGTACAAGTAGATATACCAAAGCCAAATAACGAACACAATAATGTGGCCTTAAAAAAATAGAGTAGAGAAACCAAACCAGTTGGTGCACGTGAAAGCTTTATTAAGAACGTGTGGCACACACAACCATTCAAATATTTGGCTTACGTGAACGAAATTAGCTCGAATTTTTAGCTTCGAATGACATAACTCCTACTGAAGGTATATATAAGTGTGTGTACGAGTATTGGTTTTTATTTAGATGTCGAGATATTGGAAATTCGACGAACGAAATAATGAGTTCACGACTTCCAACGATTTAAAAAAATTTTGATTTTGTCGATACATTCGAGCTTAACAATTTGGATTAATTATTCACAGTTTCTCAATCAGAACCCGTTGCTTTTGATAATAACTCAAAAGAGCAAATAACTTAATTGATCGAATACCAACCGAGTTATTATTTATTCGTGCTACTAATGTTACAATAGAAGATTGAATTCTCTTGAAATAATGGCGATTGGCAAGAAAAAAATTTGAAATTACATACGAGCCACCAAAAACGAAAAGAAAAGAAGGTATTTTTCAAAAAGTTCACGGTGGAAATTCAACGACAACCATCAGCTGATTGCAACGAACGGATGGATAACTACGTGGTTCAAGTCCGAATTCCGATATAAACGTTCACAAAAATAAAATTTTGGCTTACAGATTTGATATGCTGGTCAATTCGGGGAAATAGCAAAACAAAATAAGACCACATTCCTTCAAAAGTTATTCAAACTACAACTCACATCAAATCAAAAAATCTCTACCTTTGTGCACAGTTGCTTTCTGTTTCGCCTTAACCCCCTCTCCTCTCTTTGCCAGCTTCTCTTTTTCCTCGACTCATGTCAGCCAAGAATGGAGATTCACCTTAAGTATCGTACACCCTGCAAAACCATCTATTATTAAACTATTTTCTGCGGAAGACAAACTCGAGTCCCCCTTCAAATAGCTACTTCGATGACCTTGACCCACAATGCACACATTTCGACCCGAACGTCACTTCCTCGAATATCGAGCAGAAAAGTTTATGCCAACTTACGGAGTCCGTTGCCATTGCAATTTTCGGCCGATTTTTCGATTTCATTGTCGACCACATCCATGGTGGTCATTTCACTTCACTTCACTGCACTTCACAATAATTAGGATAAAAATACTTTCGCGCCAAAAGTAGCACCTTTTACGCCACTAAACTGACCGTCGAAACGCGAAACATTCGCCAAATTTTCGTCTCATTTTTGTAATTTTACCAAGACTGGCTTGACGATCGACCCAAAGGAGTGATTTTCAACGGAAATTGAAACTTTTCATTTACAGCTTTTGCAATCGAGTTCGTTCGCCAAAAACAGACGATAGTACATCTACGAAGGGGCACATCTCCATCCCCCAACTCGTTCTTGGGTAACTCGAACTTTTTTTTACGACACCAAAATTCGACTTTGACTCCCTCAAATCGGCTTTCATGAGGGAAACCTCGAAGAGACCCGAATAGTTCGCGTTTCGATGGCCAGCCAAAAGGAAGATGCTGATTGATGAATAAGGAGAATACGTTCGAAAAAATTTATATAGGGAGAATGGAAAACAATTTCACAGGGTAAACGAGGGCGGAAGCAAACCACAAGACGACGATCGCGAAGCAAATTTTCGAGTGCTAAAATTCGATTTTACCGCGAGTCCGAAGGTAAGAAAAAAAATCACTACCGAAGCACGCGAATCGACTGATCGACTCTCGTCGCACGTCGACTGAACGAAGCGCCGCTGAAATGTGACCCTCATTTCGACTCGAATCCACCAGGTGGCGCTACTCGCGGCCCATTCATGTTCTCGCACAACCCAAGCACGACCACGACCAACGTTGACCGATTTTCGTGTTGTTTACACCCCCACTTCAGTCCCTCTCATCAACATCACTGGTAAACAACTTTGAAAAATAGGTGCGCGTCAACGGCAAAGTCAAATTTTCCCATCAGGTATGGCCGTAGAGAAAGCCAGAGAAAGAGAGGAGAGAGAGAGGTAGCATAATGTATTCAGCCTTTCCAAACAGCATTTCAAACGATTGAGGAATTTTCATTTAACGAAATACTAACTCCGGGAATAAACCATCGTATGCGAAAACAAAAGCAAATAAACTCACCGAGTGAATAAAATAGATATACCCACAACAAACATGCCACACTGAATATCATTTTCAGTACCGTTTTACAACTGGCAAAATTCAAAAAATAAGAAAAAAGAAATTTCAAGTTTACCGCATCCAAAATTAGAATCCGTAAGCCTGGTGGAAGCGATAATGATAGGATAGCAATTAGCAAATGTAAAGACTCCAAATGGTCTCCTAAGCACTCAACAACGAATGATGAAAGAATATTTCAATTTTTTCTTCCACATACTGGTACTTAGAAATAAATGGTCAATTTTCAAAAAATGGATATTGTCCTCGAATTCGTGTGACCAAAATTAATAATTGGAACTTTCAATAAGACTTTTTAAAAAAAAGTACTTGCGCCAGTCGACTTTTTTACGGCTGGGAAACGATATAATCTCACATATCACTGCATAGTTCACAATGTTCTCTTTTAGGAAACATGACGTTTTTTAAAATTGCAACTATGGTTTCACAGAAAAAAATTTTGCTCCAAGAAAAATCTAGAATAGAGAAATTGTTCAACGACTCAAAAATTTCATTAAAGAAAAATCAAAAATATCAATTGAATTTTAATTATGGTTGGATACTTTAAGACGACATTTTTATTCAATTTCTCTCTCGTGTTTATCAAGCTGTAATGTATTACGATAGAGCACAGTTCTTATTTTCGTATCACGAGTTTTAGACCTCATCAGTCAGTCCCAATGAGAAACAAATGCAAGATCGTTTTGTTCAAAATAAATAATTTTCTAGAGAAGATAAAAAATTGAGAATACAAATTAATTTTACTCAAGCATCAGTTTTCAATGCATTCATTATTTAACCGTTCGACGTATAGGTACGTAAAATTGGTACTTAGCCATTTTATATTTCGAACTAAGGTAGAAACTCGAAAAACATTATATTGCCTGCAAAGAACGTAAGCTGCAACCTATCGACCATACGTGTTTACTTTAAAGTAAACAAGCGTCAGCTGGCACGCCCAACGTAAATATACGTAAATGCGGCGTTAGAGAACAGCAGAACAATTCCCCAACATGAACCAAAAGCGTTACGCGAGCGCAATTGAAATTCGTCGCAGAATATCAACCCTCGTGCAATCGATAGTGGCTAGCAAAAGAAAAAAAAAGGGCCCAAAAAAAGGTTGAAAACAAGCGCAACCACAAGACATGAGTAGAGGAGCAGAAACTCAAACTTCCAACTTAACGATGACGTCAATAAAAGTCAGCTGTTTTTGGTTTCCGTTGTTTCAATCGATTAGCCCTTCTATTTTTTTTTTACTCTTTTTCTTCCAGGTCTAGGTTAACTCTTCAGGGACGTCGCACATCGCCCATTTCTCGGCCGCAAATTCTCTGCGGCTTTACACACCCACTTCTAAATCTAAACTAAGGCACGTCATATGCTTTCTGCTCTCTATCTTCGTTCAAATTGTGGCAGTCCTTCGCTTTACCAAGTGGGCGATGGCAACGCTATCGAAATTCAGCTGATAAGTTTTTCGTTTATTCGGATTCCCGAGGCAACGGAAGACTGCAGATAATTTTAATTGACGCTGATCATTTCATTTTTCCCGATATGTCAATAGATAATATATATTCGTCATTCAATTCGCATATATTTAGGGCAGTATTTACTAATTTTCCTTATTTTTCATTCAGTAAGTTGCTCAATACTATTTGGAGGAATGACTTTACGCTCCAGGAATATTTATAAACACTCGTTCAAAAAGTTCCAACGATATTCGAATAAATCTACGAGCCAATCACAAAACAGAAAAAATCAGATCTCAAAAACTTACCCATTTTCCTCGAACTCGTAGGATTAGATTTTTTCAACTTTATGTTTCCTTGTTTTATTGATTCTAATAATTTTTCTCTCGGAGTCGACTGGTGTTTCCTTGGCGGCGGTAACTGCCTGTCAGATGCCTGAAACAAACAATATAATAAAAAAAATTATATTAAAGTAAAACAGAATAAAGATAAAATACCTGCTGTCTATGTTGATAACTATAGTCAACTTCGACATTGAATAATTTTAGCAAGGTTATAAAATTTTATTTATAATTAATTTCGCTCGTATTTATTTCACGTGGGTGGATAAATGCGTTGTCGAATTCATTTAATGCTTTTGAAATTTGTAGTTTCGTTTATTAAAAATTAAAAGGACGATAACTTTTCAAATAAACTTTTTCTAGCAAGATCAGCTCATCACCTACATAATATCTAAGACCATGTGGGTGGACAACTGCTGCTCGGTCAAACAGTAATATTGTGAATTTTGTATTTCAAACAATTTAATTTTAAACCACTCACCCACATAATTTCAAACATGTCGAAAATACCTGAATATCATCAAGGGTAAAATATAATCACTCAATTTTTATACAAGTATAAATGGTTTGTGAGCTTTCAAATCATATAACGTTTCAGGGGTAGGAAACGTGGCGATTTTTTTACAGAATTCTCAAAGTTTGAAATTTCATCAACATTCTACAGAAAATTCTCCCGATTTTCAACATGCGATAATATATTCGTATTGAATAAGATCAGATATTAAAAATCTAGAAAAGAGGGTCTCTAAATACGTTAACATTATTGCACAAAAAAAAATTAAATGAAATGAATTTGATAGAAAATAAATTACAATTTCATTATTCTCGTTTAAGTCATTTCTCGCTTTCAGACAGGTAACTATCGTATATTTTTGAGAACGTAAGCGGAGAGGATACGAAGAATTAATGCATAAAAAATACGAATAGATACAGTTTAAACACTCGTGCAGGTATAAATTACGAATTTGATCCGGTGTTCTTCAAGATACACATCAATCAGCACGAGGTAATGAGAAAACCCAAACTAGCTGCGGGTATGGTACACGTCTATAACCCATATCTACACCAACGCAAGAGCATCGATTAAAAAAATGAAAAATTAAGAGGCATCGCGGGCGACCTTGAAAGCGAAAGAAAGTCGATCCATGATTTTTCTCGCATGCGATCCGAAGTAATCGCCTTCGATCGCCAAGAAATCGAGAGCCCCGGCGAAAGACGGGAGGTACGTAGAAAAAAATTACGAATTTATGGCCAGAGATAGGCTTATTCCAATATTCACATACGTAGGTAAAGTACCTTACGCGTATACGAGTATGCACGTTTAGTATGTACCTATCTGTAACTCACGGCGATAGCTTCGTGCTGGAATCGCGTTTCTCCGTTAATTTATTCCACGAATAAGTTTTATAAAAGTTGAAACAGGCGGAAAAAATTGTCCTTGATGCGAGACGCGATGGGCAAGCGATCGAAAAGTTTCGAGAAAGGAGAGTGTGGAAATTATATTAGAACGAACGAGTAGATACCGAAAACACCATCTTTTATAGTGGATCGCAATTTGTCCGAGAGAAATTTTTCTTCGGAATGCCAAATGCACAGAAATACACATATTTGGGTTTGTTCATTGTTCGCGCGCATTTATACTAATTTCCTTCCGCGCCCCTCGGACGTACTCGCGTTCTTATTATGCGGGTCGAATTCAAAGTTATATGAGGAAAAAATGCAATTATTGTCAACTGTAAACGTAAAATACGCCTATTTAAGACGACCTTTCGACCGACATTTCCTTGTTCAAAAGAAAAAAAGAACAATCAGCGATGCTCAACAGAAATACGCTTTTGAAATGCGCCGAGCGTATTTGCGCATTTTTGTCGGCCCAGAGGTGCACTTTATTAAAAATGGCATTAGTTCAGGTACACTTTGGTAAGTATTAAACAGAACCGTTCCCAGAAAATGAAGGTTCCGCAGACGTGAGAAGAAATCTGAGAAATCTATTTTTGGGTAAGGGAATCGATCCTGTTTTTTTTGTTTTTCATTTTGCATTATTGAAAATACTGAATTGAATGACGAATGATTTTTAAGATCATTAATTTAATTTATTTTTATGTTTATTTTTTTTTTTTCGGTTTAGATTGTTTTTTTATTTAATTTCTTTGAAAAGCGTATTTCTATTTCAAAAACTGGGTATAACGGAGGTTTCTGAAGTAAAAAAAAAAATAATTTCAAGAAAAGGGCAATGGAAATTTGGGAAGTTTAAATTATTAAATTACGTATTTTATTAACTTCAGTTTATTCCGGAAAAAAATTGACATTTTCGCGGAAGACTACACAGCCTTTCAAATTTTTTAGAATGCTAGCTGAGAAAGAAGGACAGGTAATCAATCCTAAAATAATTTACATTTTACTCTATTCTATGGAGGAAAGATATGAACAATGTAATGGCTACTAAGGGGTTCTAAAATGTTCTTTAGACAGTGTAAAACTTAAAACTAATTATAGAGAGAATCAGAAAAATACTAATTCCAACCTTGCAACTCGGGTTATTTTGGAAAAAAAGCTCATTCTCATATTTCGTCACATAAATGAACAGCAATATGCAAGACGAGGATAAGTCCACTTTTTCAAATTATTATTACAGGAGAGCAAACAAACACTTTTATGTCACATAGCCTTTTCATGTAGCCCCACAACTTTGGAGGCAATTTTTTCAGCAATTGTTCTATTTTGGAGTGAAATATTTTTACTGTAAATAGGGTTTGGTGTAAGTATACAATAATTGAGTCTCGAAATTGAAAAACTCAGTTTTTGAAGAAAGTGGACTTATCCCACTCTCGCATAACACTGCTCAAATATCTTTCGAAAAATAACATCTTCGACCTAAATACATTTCATCGGACGAGACAGGTGCAGCTCAAACATTCTTAAAAAATCAATGTATTTTATCGATTAATCGATGGTGCTGAAAGCTAACAGGCTACATTGTTCGAGAATAAATAAGCGAGTTGACAACGTTAAACGACCAGATTTAGAAAGTAGAGTTTTCATTAGATACATTTTTCAGCACCTAGTCGTTCGTAACAATCGGATCATTAGCGGCAAAGGCGAACACAGATTTATGAATTTGAAGGATACAATAGGTGGAATGGATAGGTAAATAAAAGGAAATGAATAAAACAAGAGGATGAGGCGTCGAATTCCAAGTAGTCTCCGCGGTATGCGCCCGAAAAAATATACTTATATGGTCGGAGAGCAGATTTCATTGTACAGACTACAGGTATTCCGCCGATGGGCCACATAAACTATATGTCGCCGACTTCCGGAATTTTTTCGCTCTATTTCCGGCAGGTTGTGACCAATACTATAATTACATCATCGGTTATCGCCGGTCGTCCACCCAGGTACACACAAGTTCCTCAAAGCATTGAGTGGAGCGGAGAAGCAGACAGAAATAGGAGGAAAAAATATGACGAAATAGAAAAACATAGGCGCAAGCGTTATAAATATTTACCCAGCTATATGTCGTTGCATACCATAACACTCGCCCTGCTAGTATATATGTAATATAAATATTATGCAGGGGCTTGTAGCCAGAGGCGTATGTGTAGTTGCGTTGTGCATAGCCGAATGGACGATGGATGGCGCATCGAAGGTGCGTGCATACCAGTACGGCTAAATATTACCTGTCTCTAAACGAGTACCAAACATCAGACATACGCTTAAACCGCATAGAATTAATTACACATACGGACTCGATTACGATTTAATCGTTTTTACCCTCCGCTTCCCAACATGGAAAATGTAAATCGTGATCGAGAGCTAAAGGTGCACCTACATGAAAAATTGTAGGGAGGGTTTCCTGAATTAATGAAATCAAACGAAACTGAAACAATTCTCACGTGTTCAAGCCTCACCGTCTGTAAAATTATAATATTTATAATTGTTGCAGGTTTTCAATACCCTCTGTTGAAAGTTAAATTTTTAAAAATAGGCAGTCTAAATAAAAAAGCTTCGGCTTCGTAACTTCCAGAATCGAAAAGTATCCGTTTTTTCTGCGATTAGGTATAGTGCACATTTATATTATTCGTAGAATGCTCAGAAGTAGCAGTAAAAGTCATGAAGTTCTAAAAGTATGCTGAATGCACTGCACCATTTAATCAATTTTGAAAAACCTTTTCTTAGAATTTCACAACCATGGAAAATTTAATTTTCAATTATCACTATTCCACGATGACAACTATTTTGATTACGACGGAGCAATTATGGATTGCCTCCCCTCCCCCAACGACTAATGAAACTATATATAATATTTCTGAAAGATGTCCTTTTTATATCCCATGATTAATCTCAATTGCGTTTCCATAATTCTTCAGCGATGTTAATCGAAACGACCAGACAATTTCGTAGCTGCGTGCCATTTGAAATTGGCCGGTATCTTGACCATCGAAACCAACATGGTCGCGTGCAACTCATTATCAACTGAAGATGCAAAGGCGATAGTCTGCGAGCTCGGCCAAGCTGACCGCGCAAACACAATATTATGCACGTATGTACTACAGCAAATACGGTGCTAAGCTTCGACCAATGTTGCCCTCATCGTCGCCCACAATTACGGAATGCAGTTGTACTCTGAGGTACGTGCAGCGTACTTGCGCTGGTACTCGTTCCAGCAATTTCAAATCGATAAATTAAGTAAAAATATGCGCGTTCTTCGATCTCGTGGAGGTCTGTATCTCTGCGTCCACCACAGAACAACAACAGAATGCGAAATGGAAAAAAGAAACAAGTGAGAAAGAAAATGAAAGATATAAGATAGTTTAGACTACGGATGGATATAAATATAGGGAAAATTGCCCACAGACAAGCGCACGATGTATAGCCAATGCACTTTGTAAGCCACCTGCAGCGGCTTCTTTCAACCGGTAAATGCAGAGCTTTCACACATTCAGTTCAAATCGTTCCCTCATCTCTGGCCGCTCCCATTTCCACACTAGGTCCCAGAGGTCTCGATAAACTCCAAAAATAAATTGGCAACGTGGACGTTTGCGAAAGAGACTCATCACGTTTCAAGGAATGAAACTGAGAGAAAACAGTTTGAGCTAATTCAAAAATATGAGAATCAAAAAATTTTCAACTCAGTTTCATGAGACGCTATATTTCTGTAAAACAGATGTCAAACCACGAATAACTACTCAACAGACATTAGGGTTAATCGTGAATATTAATTCTCTCATTCTTCGAGTTATTGTTTGAGCCTACAACTCGGAGAATAGATATGAAAAATTCGCAAAAGAAAAATATATCTAGTGTGAATTATAATGATAAATTCACAAAAATTTACTCAAAAGGCGATGAAGGTTTCTAAAAAGATAAATGAAGCATCGACAGTAAAAGAAAGGAAAAATAAAAAGATTTTTAACCAGATAGAAAAGTTTTATCCCGAGTGAATTCCAGATAGAAAAATGTAAAATAGATGAATTTAGAATCTTTTGACGCCACTCAAAAAGTCAATGCGTAAAAACCTACGAAAATAAACCACACATTCTCTAAATTTAAATTCAACAGATATAGTGGGCTTGAGTTAGCAGCCCACGCGTGAACTATCATTAATTTTTTTTTATGCTGTACTCTTTGCACACCTACCAAAGAATGAATACCAAATTATATTATTGATAAACGTCCATTCGTCAGAATATTATTTATTTTCCGAGGACAGAGAAAGAGAGCCAAAGAGAAGGAGAAGTTGAAAAGCTCGAATGAAATAAAAACAAAAAAATAAAAAATAAAACCTTTCAACATCGATTCGAAGAGGCTCGGTTGCCTATTTTATATCGCTTTATTTACAATAGTTCCTATGTCCAAGCATCGCTACCACAAATAAATAATAATGGAAACGAGCACGGAAACGTAAATTTGTTCGGCCAAGTCAAAAATTCAATTGCTAAGTTTATTCTTTGAGGTGGGTGTGTTCAAGTTGACAATATGAACTCAAAATTAGCACAACGAAATAACCACTCAAATTATAAGAACCCAATATGTACAAGCAAAATGAATGAATGCATATTGATGAGTTCAACGGTGAATATGAGAAATGAATCAAGCCAGAAATAATTACAAAAAGTTTTATGAAATTTCTTACTAGGTATTTCATGTTCGTCATTCAAAGGTTAACTCAAGAGATAATAGTCGACATAAACTCAAAAGGATAATTGTATCACTACTCAAATATGAGTAAAAAAAAAAAAGAGAAAATTTTTAAAATAAGAAAATATAATAATTACCTTTTTCAGCGGCGGTCTGGATCTAATAAATTCTAAGATAATCGCGTGAGCGTCTTTCTTGACTGGTGCTGGTATATTTCCATTTATCATAACTTTATTCAATTTATATCGTCGAGATCTGATATCATCCATTAAAATTTCATATGGTGTCAGCTCGTACTCGATAGGGGTGCGACTGTACACAACTTTCTTTAATTTAACCCCGTGACGTAACTCGCGAATGACCTGCATCCACAAACGGGCCTGCAAAAAAAAAAAAAGAAGCGGTAAACAAACGTACAAAATAAGGAGCTAAATTTTGGAGAAGCGACAAAAAACTAAAACACCAAAATTGGGACGAAAAAAGGATTAGCTTTATAAGGCTTCAAATCTGATATTGAAAAATGAGATCTTACAAATCTAGATCTAGAATAGTGTGATTCAACTATTCACAAAATGTCTATATTTTATTGAAGTAATGTGATGCTGTCGACTTGATAACTTTTATTTTATCGGAATTAAGTTGTTTTCATCTTACCCGCAGCTTTTTATTCTACTTTCTAAATTCATCTTCTCCTTATTCTCAATAGGCGACCTCGGATAAACTTTATGTTTTCCTTCAAAGTTTTGAATATCAATCATTGATACTGGAGCTCAACATTTAGAAAATGTAAATGGGAAGTATAAAATTGAAATCTGCCACCAATTTGAATCAAGCGAAGGGATTCAATTCCTGAACTTGAATCGGTTGGCATTGAAAATCGATATGGCAATTTCATAATAATGTGTAAAGATAATTCATCAATTTTTGTTTTTCTCTTATCTACTGCTTAGCCGAAGGTAAAATGAGATTTTTTTTATTCGTTTCAGTTCATTTCAACATCTTTCTTGAGGTATCATGTTTCTTTTTAAAAGAATTTCTCGATGGCAGCTGGTTATTTCAGTTTTTTCATTAATAATTAAAAGATAGAATGATGAATTAAAAAAATATATACCGACAAACAAGAGAAGCCACGAATAGGTACTAATTGTAATTCGTATATCAGCCACTTATTTTCGCAAATTCTAAAATTATTAACAAAACATTTCTACAATCTGTAAAATGCGAGTTGCTGAATGAGACATCGCTACTTTTGCCGAAGTATGTAATAACTTTTCAACTGTTGTAATTCGAAACCTTCATGATCAATTTTTTTAAAATTTGCAGGATGTATTTGGGACCATACATATAATACCATAATTATTAAAAATCTTTCATTTAATCAATTCAGCAGTTCTTAAGAAAAAACTTTTATTTTTGAAAATGATAGTGCAAACTTCGAACTTCATTAAAAAAAAATAGAATTATTAAATTAAAAGATTGAAATGGTCATATCACAGTTAATTTTCAAATCATTGAAATCTTTTTGGTAAGACGCTCACATAATCTTCCTCTATCAAAAGCAATCATCAGCTCGAAAATAATTTTTCTAACTGAAGGTACGATTTCGCAGATCACATAACATATAAGAAAATGAAAGAAATATATGTACTCAAGTCAGAGTCGTAATCAGGGGGTTGAAAAGCCCCATCACAAACATATTTTTTCCCATCCCTTCGATGATAGATTTTTCTCCTAAAATGGCTGGGGAGCGGGTCTATTTGTCCTTAGTTCAAATATTTTGAACTTGCTATCGGCCTAATATCAAAGATTCGGATTATACAAAGCTCTAGCCGCTCCCAGAAAATTACTCTAGCTACGTCTATGATTATCAGACTATTCGTTGTTTCAAGATTAATTTTCCGACTTTGTTTTTCCTTGTACGAGTATATTCTTTTACAAAGATTTTATTTGAATGGAAAAGACACGCCAGAGGAACGTGTTTATTCATTCCATCGGAAAAGTAACGATTGCCGCCGTCTATAGCGGTGTGTGGTAATGATAATGATAATACGAAGTTTATGACCTAAGCCGACACCATCGGACAGCGGAGCGTATGTGTGCGACCATAATGAAGTTTCCAAGACAATAGCGAGCACTGGTGGAACAATCTCCACCGTGAGAACGTGTACTCGAGCCTAACCTCCTTGCTCATACTTCCTTCCTGCCTCCCTTTTTCACTCTCTCTCTCTCTCTCTCTCTATCTCTCTCGCCTTTCGACGTTCTTTCCATTTGATTCTATTTTCTTTACTCTAATCTCCTCCGCTCGGCTACCTCCACCTGTATCCCTCGATCCATGTGGCTCGCACTGCACTGGCTGTCCGATTAAGGCTATGCTTTACCGGCCGATTTTTTTGTCAAAAAGGTACTCCTATTCAGTAGGCCGTTCCTCACTCGATTTTCAGCCAAATTGAATGATTTTTTTTTTAAATTGCACATAAAGGATGACCTGCCAACGCTATGGAATTAGAATTTTGAATTTCAGTTTTGTTTGGCTGAAATTTTGGCCCAAAGTTGTCCATTTTCAAGACAAGATAATTATGACTAATGAATGAAATCTAGAATTCTAATTCCATAGCGTTGGCAGGTCATCCTTTATGTGCAATTTAAAAAAAAAATCATTCAATTTGGCTGAAAATCGAGTGAGGAACGGCCTACTGAATAGGAGTATGTTTTCATGTATTTTTCTCTAATTCTTGTCATTTTTTGGTGAAGCAGTTCAGAGTAAAATGAATAGATGGCGCCAATTAAAAAAGGCAGGTTTTCAGCTATGTCAACAAAGGTTATTTTAGCAGGTTTTCTGAGATGACAATAGCGGCTACAATAATGGCTATAAAAAATGATGTGTGCTATTAGTACCTATGTGTGATACATTGGCACATATATTTTCAAAGGTGCTGAATGCAAATTTGAGGTCAAACTGAAGTTAGGAAGTAACCCTGTGTGGAAATCGTGGCTAAAATATTAGCCAGAAAATAAAGTGGGTGAAAATTATGTGTGATATATCATTGCATATATTTTTGAGGGTGCTGAATCCAAATCTGAGGTTCAAATGAAGCTAGGATGTTTCCTCAGGCTGAAATAGTGGCTAAAATAATGGCCAAAAAACAAAGTGGGTGAAAATTATGTGTGATACATCATTGCATATATTTTTGAGGGTGCTGAATCCAAATCTGAGGTTCAAATGAAGCTAGGATGTTACCTCGGGCTGAAATAGCGGCTAAAATAATAGCCAAAAAACAAAGTGGGTGAAAATTATGTGTGATACATCATTGCATATATTTTTGAGGGTGCTGAATCCAAATCTGAGGTTCAAATGAAGCTAGGATGTTTCCTCAGACTGAAATAGTGGCTAAAATAATGACCAAAAAACAAAGTAGGTGAAAATTATGTGTGATACATCATTGCATATATTTTTGAGGGTGCTGAATCCAAATCTGAGGTTCAAATGAAGCTAGGATGTTACCTCGGGGTGAAATAGTGGCTAAAATAATGGCCAAAAATAAAAGTTTGTGAAAATTATGTGTGATATATCATTGCATATATTTTCAAAGGTGCTGAATCCAAATCTGAGATAAAATTAAAGTTGAGAAGTAACCCTGCGGTGAAATTGTGGCTAAAATATTGGCCAGAAAATGAAATGCTCGATAAGCATGTGTTATATATTGTGGCATTTATTTGCAAGGGTGCTAAATCAGAATCTGCTTCTATAATGATGCTAAGATGTTACCTCTGGCTGAAATAGTGGCTAAAATAATGGCCAAAAAATAAAGATGGTTAAAATTATGTGTGATATATCATTGCAGATGTTTTCAAAGGTGCTGAATCCAAATTTGAGGTTTAAATGAAGGTGGGTCTCATTAGAAAGAGGAAAATCTCAGAAATATAATGATGTATAAATCCTTCTGATTGTGAATTTAATATCACTGCTGCTGATTAGAAATATTTTTAAATCTTTTAATTATATTCTAAACTTCTACACATTTCAGAACGGAGTAATTTTTAACGCTGAGTTAAAATCTATATTCCATTTTGCTCTTTGTCACGATTAAGATCCATTTTTGAGCATTTTTCACCTTTTTAGCTCATATCTCGCTAGGCGAGAGCTGCTGCCAATAACTGCTACAAGATTCGTGTCCAAGAACCTATAAAAACCCCATACTAGTGCTCAACTTGAAAATTTATTTCCTAAGCTAAATTAAAGAAATGCAAAGTTCTTAAAAATTTTACCCATATTACAATATTAGGCTTTGATTCAATTGAAATAAATTTGCAAATTATCGAATTATCGGTCTCTGAGCTACTGAATAGTGAAAATAATTTGGCTGAAGACAGCAGTGTTTAATCAGATATTGCATATTTCAAAAAATTCTCTGTACAAAAAACATTATCAGGTATACTTGTCATCAAATTGACCCGAACAAATGTAATTTATGGTATTTTTCACGTTGAATCCGATTCTACAGCCAGTTTTGCTATTCACCACCAAAAACGGCTACCGGATTCGTGTTCAGCAATCTCAAAAACCCCCATAGGTACCAGTGCTAACTTTTTTTTTTAATTGAAAAAATGTGAAGAAGTTAGCCGTGCCATTTTGACTAAAATTGGTGATTCACCAAATTGACCAGATAAAATGTTCATATTATGAAATTTTCATACATTCATTTCATGATAATGTAGAGTGGAACTGGAGCGGAATTGAGCAAAACGCTATTGAAATTTGAGTGGAATTGAGCGTCATTGGAGCAAAATATGAACAGAATTGATGCAAAATTTTGATCTAAAATGATAATAATGTGATACCGAGGTCAGAATAAATTTTTTTAAGAGAAATTACTGGCCAACAAATGACAGCTAATTAAAATTGAGTGTACCTAGTTGAAATTTTTTTGTATCAAGTGTTACGAATTGCAGTTTGTTTAGACGTCCAGATTGGATTGTTATTTTTTAGTTATTTCATGTTCAATTGTTGTGTTTTTCTTCTGAAGCGAGAAAATGTAAGTATAACATACAATTTCTAATTTTCATAATTATCCCCCTCTACAAAAAAAAAAAAAAAGGTTGAAGACAGAACGTGCCTTATCTACGATCAAAATATTTACCACTAAATATCCAAAAAAAAAATAAAAAAATACGCAATACCTAGTATTTCAGAAGAAAGGACAGAAAGAAAAAAAGCATGTAAAAAGAAATACCTCGACCTTTTATTTTTTTGCTTCCTCTTTTCTTTCACCAACACTACATGCCGATTTATAGACCATTCGGAAACAAAAAAGAATATAAAATAAGAGATCAAAGAATCGAATAGTTTTCAATAAAATGATTTTCAATGAAGACTTTAGAGACCCTGAAACTGACAAAGAATTATATCATTGCTTGACCTCTGATGAACTCATAGGATAGGCGATGAAAAAGAACAATCACTAGGCCTTTATGTTTGTAACAAAAAAATAAATAAAAGATGAGACATTTTGATTAGCCGATGAGAAATTCTTTGTAACCTATCCTTTTTGATTTCTAGTAACTAAGAAATTGGAACTTGTTTTGCTAAAATAAGAAAAGGAATGATTGTGGGGGATGGTACTATACAAAAAAAAATTCTGATTTTCTAAAATCAACAAAGGTGTTATTTTCATTTGAAGTCGTTTTAGTTTAGTGTCAATAGTGGATACGAATTTGTAAGGTGATATTCTTTTTATTCAGTTAGAATTGCGTCAAGTGATACCTATTTCATTTGTTTTGCCCTCAAACCAACAAAATCAATATGGACATTGAAAAACCAAAGATTTGCAGTTCGATTAGCAGTAATCCTGATGCAAAGCCGAGCCATTCAGGTAAATAAGATAATGTAGTTTTTTACCTCTTATACCTACATTTTTTCATCAGTTTGTTAGAGAAATATTTCACAAAAGTTTTCCTTTTGTCTAGTACAAATTATTGACTGTCAAGTGCCAAAAAATTTAATTAAAATCTAAATAGTTTTGACCTTACTTAGTGGCATTTTTGGAAATATCTGTTTTTCACAGTAGGTAGGCTGATAGTTAGGAACAAATGAGTGATACTTCTTCTTAGATGAAAACTGAGTTACGGGCGGATTTATATCGAATCTAAAACGGAAAATCCGAACATTTTATTTTTTTAAATAATGTCCATTAGTCCAGACCGATCAAAGGAAAAAAAAATTCATTGTTAATGTAGGAAATCCGGCAACAAATTTTGTACGCAGAAACCTCCATACCATCTTCAGAATCACCTCTCAAAAATCCCCTAATATCCCCCGGTCGTAATCGTCCCAAAGCGGGGCAAATGTACGAGTATATCTATATTGTTTTGTCTATAACTTGCTAACCGTATATTTTATTAAAAAGTGGGCAAGTGAAAAACTGTTTGTACCTCCATTTAATTATTGTACTCGTATATGATTCTCACGAAAAATATGTAGTTGTATTCAATGAGATGGTTATATTTAATTTTAGCAAAGAGGATGCTAAATTATAAATAATAATAATTATGTGACGTAGTCTCAGAAATCATATCTCGTGGTGAATGAAGTCGAAATTCATTTATTCTTATTCCTCACATTCTCATAAAAATACCAAACTAAATGAAAAATATAAATTTTCTGTGAAAAGCCGAAAAACACGATTTTCAGAAAATGGCCCTCAAAATTTAGGAAGTTCAAATATTTGTAATTCATGTGTGGAGTAAGGCTCGTTTTCTAAAAAACAAAAAGAAATTTCAAATTTTACTTGCAATGCACTAATATACGAGTACATTTTCAAAAAATATTGCAATATCGACCGTGGCAATGTAAAATTTTTAGTATTCATTGATTTTTGATTTTATTTTGTCTGAATGAAATTATCACGATTGAGACACTATTGCAATCGATGAGAGAAAATTTTAAAAATATGTAATACAGTGCAGATAATTTTTTGCGATGAAATGTGACGGACCAGTTCCCAAATCACCTCTCACAAGTTCCCTAACCATGAATGTATGTTGTCTATTTCTCGACAGCGGTATATTTTATGAAAAAATGCTTGATCAAATTATCTATAACTTTTGTGCTTATTATTTTTTTGTATCTCTCATGAGGACAGAGATAAAGAGTGCCAAAGGTCGGCACTTTCTTTATGTAAAGAAATTGTCCCACTATACGCAGTTGAGTATTGTTTGTTGATCTTGTTTTTTCGAAAACTTCTTGTCACCTGGAATACGGGCATCCAGATAATTTTTATGGTTAGGGAACTTGTGAGAATGGTTGGGGAACTTCTCTGCTAGTCCAGAACAGTCTATAATTTATTGAAAAGTCCCATTCCCAAAAGTCTTATTTTTACGAAGTGCTAAGTGTAAAATTGCAAGAGGCAATCAACAAAAAAAATTTTATCAAACGTTCAATCCTATATCTAGTCTAATTGCGTAATAGATGACGAATGGACCACTATTTGTTTTCTTTCTCCCTCCCATATACTTTTTAAAATACATAATTTTTTTTTTTGGGCGGTGCATAAAAAATAACTGAAAATGGAAAATTATGAGGGCCTGTTTGTGATCTCAAATAATGAAAATTCATTTTCCACTTATAATTTATGATTATTATTCGAAGTATTACTGCTTTTATTTCAGATTGAAATTTAAATCAAGAAATTCAGGGATGCACAGTCTTAGTAGGTGTTTTGGGAAATGGATTCGTAATACCTCTTGATTTTTCAGCAATGAAACATATACCTGCACGTTCTTTCATGTTTTTTATTGTTTTTATTTTTTTTATTTTATATTTATCTATTTTTTCAATTTATTCTGTAAATAATAATGCAAACTAATTGTTCGTTCAGCTATACCTCCATCCTTTTGAAATTTGAAATAACATTTTTTAACAAATAATAATGTGTTCTGTGTGCTTACGGCACAATATGAAAAATCATTAAACTTATCTGTTAGCCTCTTCTTTGATATTTTCACAATACAATAAATTATTCAACCAATTGGCGTGAAGGAAAAGTTTTTGAAATATGCAATGCCCTAATGAACTTTGCCTTTTTTTGGTCAACTTTGTTTCATCATTCGTTAGCTTAGAGAGAGATAATTCGATAATTTGCTAATATATTTCAATTGAACAAAAACTTATCCTAATATAATATGATCAAAAACTTTGCACTTCCTGATTTTGTGCTCAGGAAATAAGAAATGTGAAAAATGCTCCAAAATGAGTATAAATGACGACGTAGAGATGAACGGGCTGCAGATTCGGATTCATTGTGAAAAATTGAATAAATGAAACATGTGTTGGGTCAGTTTGATGACTGGTATGCTGATTTTTATCCGTAGATTATTTTGAAATATGCAATGTCCTAATGAACACTGCTTTTTGTAGTCAAATTTTTATCATCATGCGGTAGCTTCGAGAGAGAGAGAGAAAATTCGATAATTTGCTTATATTATATTTCAATGTGATGACTGGTGGGCTGATGCTGATTTTCATCCAATTATTTTGAAATATGCTATGTCCTAATGAACACTGCTTTTTATAGCCAAATTTTTTTCATCATTTGGTAGCTTAGAGAGAGATAATTCGATAATTTGATGATATATTTAAATTTTACAAAAATTTCTCCTAATATAATACACATGTTCAAAAACTTTGCATTTCAAGGTTTCTGCTCAAGAGAATATTGTAAATTGAGCACTGGTATTGTGAACACGAACCTGATAGCCATTTTGGCGGCAACTCTTGTCTGGCGAGATATAGCCAAAAAAAAAAAAAAAACAGGAAAAATGCTCCTAAATGGATCTAAATTGTGATGTAGAGCAAAACGGGTTGCAGATTCGAATTCAGCGTGAAAAATTGATCAAATTACATTCCAATCTTGCTCAAATTTTCTTACAATTTTGCTCAATGCCGCTATAATTTTACTAAAATTTTATGTTTTCATAAAATGAATGAAAGAAAATCGCTCAGCTTTAAAATTTATGTGGAAGTGTAGAATGAAATTCAGTTTTTAAAAATGTTTTCATCATTAGCAGTGAAATTAAAACTCTAATTAAAAAGATTTATACATCATCGTATTTTTGAGATTTTCCTCTTTCTAATGGGACCAAATTCAGCTTTTTATGTAGTTGCGTCGCAACGAGAGCAAAAATCATCAGAGTTTTGAAAAAATGAAAATAAATAAAATAATAAAATTTTTAGGTAAGAAAAAGAATGAAGAAAATACAAGTGCTTGATGGGTTTTCAGCTGTTGAAAAACGAAAAAAAAAATCAGATTGCAAGTGTTTTGGTGCAACTATAATCGCCGCGGCTTTTTTTCTCTTCTCATCTTCACTCACAATCCGGTTTGTCAGTTTCGTTTTTCGCCTATTTCCTCCCTCACTCTCTGGATGTGTCTTTCGATTTTTTGAAATAATTCTTTTCTTTCCTTCACTCGTCCAAATCCGACACATCAAAATAAAAATCTACGCCATCTAACGAAAATGTTTTGGAACTATTTTTTTTTGACCAATTCTTCTTTGCCCTTTTCTCGTCTCGAAAATGTGGAGTTCGTCGTCTGGTAAAGCATAGCCTTAATGGGTACCTCTAGGCGAACTATTGGACTTGATTTCGCATCTCTTCGCCAACAGCATTCTGCGCCAGGGATACGCGGGCTATTTCGTTATCGATTTAACCTGTTCTTCTTTTTCTCCGCAGGTAGGTACTTCTCCGTCACACTTTTTCTTCTTTTTTTCTTCCATCTCCGTCTGCGCTGCTTTACGATGTCAGTCGCAGTCATTGTAAACGAACCGGTTCGCAACCGATCTCTCGGGGTCCATATTTTGTATTTGCGTACGAAATAACGATTCACACGCACGCGTAAACGCATGCACATGGATACGTACGTGTCCCTCGTGGAGAGAATAACGACAGGTCATTTTGGATGAACGAAGAACCCCTAAAGCGATTTGCATAAAAGTGAGCGAAAATTGTGTCAGAAGTTCCTCTGGACAGGCATTTTCAAACGAAATCTAAAACCACAGACACCTACGACAGTAATGTAAAATTTCCCTTGATTTTCTTTGACGCAATCGTTGGAAACGCTAAAAATCGACTCAATATTTCAAGCTAATATCTGCTCCCGAAAATCAAACAAGAAAAAGTACAAGTATATCTACAGGTACAAGCCATGAGGACCTTTCAAAATAGCAGGTAAGCCATTCTGTGTTAGATTCAAATAAAAACAGAGAAAAATCAAGAAAGAGTGAAAAATTTTCAGTCAACAGAAACTTTGCTTACTGGCTACGGGCCAATATTACAATTTAACAGACCGTAATAACAGAAAGTCCAGGATATTTTCGGCTATAATGGTCCCATAAATTAGTAATCTAAGTTTCGGCCCTACAATTCGAACAAAAACAGAAACAGAAAATTAAACAGAAAGCTATTCGCACATTTTTCATTTCTCAAATTT
The DNA here is from genome assembly GCA_038050395.1 of Parthenolecanium corni. Classification (NCBI taxonomy): domain Eukaryota; kingdom Metazoa; phylum Arthropoda; class Insecta; order Hemiptera; family Coccidae; genus Parthenolecanium; species Parthenolecanium corni. The sequence continues at coordinate 1,311,299 of JBBCAQ010000034.1, read as the reverse complement.
GAGCTACCAATTAGAAGTTTACAGATGATAACTACCACAGCAAGCTGCGGATAAGATTTTCTTCGCATGGGAAATTTCGAAGTAGATCCAAAAAATAAATTAGGCACCTACTGAATTAATAAATGATGATTTCTCTTTTTTGACAATTGAATCATTATTTCTTCAGTAGGAAATTGGAAATATTCATCATGATGGGAAATAGTTACCAGCGAAAACTTGAAGAAGGCAGCACGAAAAAAATCAGCGAAGGCGAGAAAAATAGAATTAAGTAGATAAATAAAAGTGTAGAGGTTCTAATTGAATGAATAGATGCGAACAACATTACAGAGTTCAGTAACCTGTTCGCTTCAATTATCGAAAAACCAGCGTAAGAAAGGAAAACGTAGATAAAACTGAAGTTTTTAGCAAATATGTTCGAAAAATTTTCTCAACAGCACATCGTGACGCTTACCCAGTCTTGGAAATTTAAACAGTCAAGTGCCTCGGACGAGGCTATCGTATCCGTCTTTTGGCGTAAATCATTGGTGCCTTCGGATACTTTTTGCAGGAATGAGGAAAGTTCTAGAGCTTCGGCAACCAGTGCTCGGCATACCGCTCGATAGTGCGCGTCTGCTTCCTCCGGTTCGTTGGCCCCGACGTGATCTTGGCATATCTGAAATCGAAAAAAAACTGCTAAAAAACTTGACGAGAAATATTATATTGTCACAAAACGAAAAAGTCCATGATTATGAAAACTAATCTCGGGTTGTAAAATCAAAAGGAGACATGGCTATCAAAATTATTTCCCAATTAATTTTATGTATTTCAGAGTTGGAGTAGCCTGTACATGATTCAATAGGTATACTGTACCCGCACGTCATTATATTGAAGTTTAGAAGTTGACTAATACTAATGAATTTTCAAAATCTCGTACATTCGAAAACAAAATACTCGAAACATAAATGATTAAAATAGCTTTTACCTGCAATACTCGGTCTAAGGATATGTGCTGTTCGGTAATTCTACGTGTGTCGTCATCGCAGTCTCCTGAATCTTTTTCTATGCCTTCGTCATCGGTTTCTGGATGTGTCCTATCAAAGTCTTTATTTTGTTCTGAAACACACGAATCAATGGTAAAAATCAGATGAAAAAATATGGGAAGAAAAATCAATCAGTAAAGCGCACCCAGGAATTTGCCGAGAGAGGGGCTAAAAACTTGAATTTATTACCCGCAGAAGACAAAAATACTATTTTTAAAAACTAGGAAATACGCCAAACATTTTTTTTTCAATTAGATAATGTATTTTTGAGTGAAATAAAATACCCAAGGGCGACTTCAACTCCTTGATCAGCCTCAGATGCGCAACTGAGTCGACTAAAACTCGTGTTTTCAATTGATATTAATTGATAGTATAGGTACAAAATATTGATATAATAATTAGTCTATTGGCATTTGCGAATTATTAAGTACGACATTGCTGACGTTGAGCGTTTCAGTGGGGGCGAACAAAGACATAGGAGCAGTGGCGTGCTAAGAGTATTGTGAGGCCTCAGCATGCTTTTACTTCGAGGCCCCTATTTTGTCCAAATTTTGAATATGTCAAGGAAAATTTTGCATATTTCACGGAAATTTTTCAATTTTTCCTAAAAAATAAGTGAAATTTGTGAGATGAAATTTTGGGCCCTCAGCATGTTGTTGAATAAAAGTGAACTTAGCACGCCACTGCACAGGAGGCTGCAGCCTTTGTTGGACCTCATTCAATTACGCCGATGAATACCATTTTTGGGCTACCCATTGATTCCTAACGTTTCAACATGGAAATGGCAATAAGTCATTTTTATCTTTTGCCTAATTTTTTAGCTACTAACCAATCAGCGTGAGAAAAAACAAACAAAAACAGAATTACTGCATGGCACATGCTAATTAGTTGATTTCAAAGGAATTAAACAGATAACGAAAGTCATTCGTAGGGTAAATCAACATGGATGAATTTTACTCACATCAACTACTAATTTTCCTATAAAGGTGCATTATGCAACTTTTCTTACACTCTTTCATTTGATCCACAGTCAAAATGATTGTGTGGAGAAAATCAAAACATGAGACATATTTTTAACAGGTCATCTTCCTCATTTTTCTCCATTTACGAGAATTTATTGAAACGCGCGAGTGCGGAGTGCCGTGGAAGATTTTTGACGCGCCATGGGAACTTCATGAAGAAAGTACATACTATGGTGGCGCGTCATGGAAACTTTCTTCGCAGTGTGAAGAAACGTGAAGAAAGTTTCCATGACGCATCCCCATAAGAAAGGTGGCGCGCCATGGAAACTATCATTCACATGCCAAAATACGAGATGCCAGATGTGAAGAAAGTTTCCAGGGCGCAAGCTGCGGATAGTAAAAAATGAAGAATGAGCGATAAAAAGAAAAAGCATATTTTTTTTTTTACTAAAAGGTCTTTTCTTTGCAGCTCGCAATCCGTTACTCAGCGTAAAACAAGAGTCACGTGTAATACAAAAAAATGAATGACGAAGGGGAGATCAGGAGGGGAACAAAAAAAGGGCCAAATTCGGGGAGAAACGCCGCGATTCTGCTGCAGTGCTTCGTGCTGCGTCAGTCAGATGCTACTCGAAACTCGAGTAAAGTCGAGTTGCTGTGAAACACACACTCGCTGCCGTCGCGTCGCACGCACACCAAAAACATAAGCATCAAACAGTGACAGCAGCGGCAGTGGCAGCAGCATCTTTACACACACAAAGTAACCTGGCTGCAGATGTTACACAAACGAAAACGTATTGGTGGTGTGTAAAAACAAGAAACGGGTGATAGGTGAAGCGGCGTGCGTGTGACTGTGTGACTGTGTGAGTGTGTACGAGCCCAAGTACGAGGCAGCACAACGAGTCCCGGCGTGATTATAATAAAACACAAAAACAGGAACGAGACGGAGCGAGAGATATAGAAAGAGACGACGAATGTTACACCAAACCCGACGATCTGATTGGCCGAGCGACTGCGTCACGTGACACGACCGACCGAAGTCGCTGTTCTGCGAGTTACACGTTGTGCCGTCTGAGTGTTGGTGTTGGACGTCATTAGCAACGGGTAGCGTGTTTCGTTTCTCGTGTGCGCTTCTTTCCTCGCTTAAAACTTGGAAAATTTTCATTTCACATAACTATTTTTTTCAATTTCGACGGCGACGCGCTGAAATCTCTCAATTTGCTCGTGACTTGGTAGTTTTTCTCGATAAGTTTGTCCGTTTGTGTCACGCTCGATTTCATAATTCGCACTCATTCATACGCGTTGATTCGGCGTCGCGTCCTCTTCTCCAAACATTCGGTCTGCGTCTGGTCTGCCGTCTGCGTGCAGGTTCTGAAAAAGCCGAGTCGCAGATCTACAGCCAGCACAACCCGAGCGATAATCGTCCGCTCACACCCACGTGACAACGAGGTCGTCGAAGCGCAACAGAATTTCCAACAACGTGCTAGCGTAAACAAAGTAAGACGGCTACCTTCGAAAAGAATTTATCGATGTAATCGGCATCTCTGACGTCACATAGAGTAACGCTTAGCAACGATCGGTTAAATTCAATTTGTCCAGAGAAATTTTTCAAAATATTTCAATTTTCGAACTTCGAAAGCTGTGGCCAAATCGTCGGCCCCAGTGCCGGCACAGCTGACCGTTATCTCCCGTGTGCGCTCGCTTCTCACGATAACGGGCGGACATTTTTAAAATTGAAAAGAAATATTTCGAAAATTCCAAAATTCGTTAGTGAAAATACCTCCAGAGCTACCAGGCGGCGTCATAATTACGACGCTATTCAAAATATTGATATGCACCGCTCACACGGCCAGGGCCCAGGGGGCGTCATTACCCATGACACCATCATTATTAATTGCCAAAATTATTAATTTTTCGTGGCATAAAAGTCAGCACTGATACTCAGAATTCGAATATCTGCACCGTATAAAATCCTAGGGCATTATGCGTTGTATAGTCTGGTTTACGAAGTACTTTAGATTTTGCTAACTTTGACCCTGCCAACCCAAATTGTTAAAAATCCCTACTTCGAGTCAAAAAAAAAGTTCCCGGAGTGGAAATAATTCCTTGAATCAGGTTTTTCTGTTGGAAATTTCAATTTTATAGCCGCTAGGGAAAAGAAAAAAAGTATTGCTCAGTAGAATTTTAATTGGGAAAAATTTACAGTTCGAAACAAAAGGATAAAACACTATATAATATTATGTCTTATTTGTTTGAATAATAATTGGAATAGTGAGACAAAATCTTGAAAATCCTCCCCCCCCCCAAAAAAAAAAAAAAAACATCAAAAAGTCCATATAATTCATAGAAATTCCAAAAATCTCGGAAATCCAAGAAATTCCAAAAAATCACTGCTTTTAGAGATTAATCCCTGCAGTTGGTATTCCTGTTAACCCTGCATCGATTGCACGGTGAGGCAATCCTCACCCCAGATTTAGTTCACTTTTAATAGTCGACATGGGAAGAGATGAAGAGAAAAATTGTAAAAACATGTTACAAAAATAAAGGCGAGGTTGCCAGATGGTATGGAAATCTCATTGTGGGATATTCCCACAATATTACCAGGGAATTTATAATACTGTGGCATAATTAGGAATATTTAAAAATATTTTCACAGTAACGATATTTCCAATTAATTATTTCCCTACAAGTAGAGTATAGTTGGGAAAATTGTTTTTGAATGTACATATTATTGATATGAAATAATTATTATTTCAGTTACGTCTTACTGCAACGATGGTATTTTTGTTTCAGATATTCATGGCGAGCGGAGAAACGAAAATAAGCTTGAGAGATGATCAAGACTTCAACATTTGGTTCGTAAAAGAAATTGAAAAAGTCAGTTGTCTATACAACTACACAGATCCGTGTTACACTAATCGCCAAAAACAAGATGAGGCCTGGCAAAAAATTGCTAGCGACGCTCATGTTGGAGGTGAGTTGAGAAACTCGTATCTACTGTGGACGAATATGAAAACTAAAATGTTAATAATTTATTTAATTTCATCTTTTGCAGTAACCGATTGTAAAGAGCGTTGGAAAAATCTTCGAGCATGTTTTACTCGACACCTAAAACACAAATTTTTAGAGGCGAAATCCGGCATCCGATACAAGAAACCATACTACTTGGCAGAGCATATGAATTTTATATTGCCGTACACAAAATTACGTAGTCAGTCGCAAGAAGATTTGAAATACTACGAAGAAATTGTCAAGCAGCAGCACCTAAATCAGCCATCGAAACAACAAATCCAACAGCAGCAACCACAAACCCAACAACGCCTGTTGCAAGAACATAGGCAACAAATCGATAACAACATCATTTACTTGGATGCGACTGAAAACAGTAACGATGACGAAGATTCACCCGAATACGATTTCGAACCAGAAATCGATGCTGACATGATGTATGCAGAAAATTCCATGTACAGCTCTAACGACGATCAATTAACTACGAATCGAGGTGAGTTTGATTACGTACTAACATATACATTCCTCCTATCACAACTAGCTTTAGGAAGACATCACCACACCAAATAACTCGTGGTCTAGTGCCCTGCCAGCTTTGATTCAATGTCAATACATATGCGTAGGAACTAAATGATAGAATAATGTTTTCATCGATAAAAAAATATACCGTCAAACTGGGTGAATAGGATCAGGCAGGTGAATAAAGTATCAAAACTTCATAAAAAGTTTTAAAAAATTCAGAACTTTGATTCGGCTGGTGATAAAATATCCCAACTTGCCGGACATCATTGTAGACACTAGGGAGACTTGCTTCAGATCTAGCGCAAACTTGGGAGAATTCGCTAACAAATTGTAGAAATTACTAAAATCTGAAATTTCTAATATAGATTGTTTTTGTTTGATGAAAATTTCAGATATTTCGCCTTCAAATCACGAGACTACCTATGGTGAAGACTCCAAGTCCGGAATAGTCAACTTCAAAAGGAAAAGGCCTTATGAAACCGACGAAGATCCAGACGTGCTGTTCCTAAAAAGTTTATTACCCGACATGCAAGCCATGAACGAAAGTCAGAAACGCAAATTCAAAATAGGAATTTTAAAACTATCTGACGATATTTTGACATCGTCTTCATAGTCGCGCAAGTCTCCTGTGAACCCTTGTATGATGAATAAATAATATTATTTTTGCTCAACTATTTTTGTTTTTTTCTGAATCATAACTTGGCTTATGATTTTTCAATCTCCATAAAACTTATCGAAATTCTATCCACGGTACGCACGAACAACGCCACACCTACAGGTATATTCTTTCTCAGTTCCTAAGAATTAAGAAAAAAAAAAAACTATCTCGAACGCTCGCAGACTCTTCCTATTTTTTTCAAACGTCCAAAACAAAATTTTTCACTTTCAATTTAAAATAATTTTATTTACTATTCTGTCTTACGTTTTAATTTTATTGGAAAAGCTGGAAATTCTGTTCGAAACATTTGAATAAAATCTTTTGCCGAGCTTATGCTCTTTCAAAAGCCACGTTTGGTCAAATTTACAATGATATACTACTCGTACCTCAAAAACGCCCAAAATTTAAAGTAAAAAGAAAAAATCTTCTCTGGTCGGAGTTCCACGTGAAAACTCGAAAAGAAATTTTACATTTAATCAAATTTTACACTCGAATCTTATACTTGAGAGGGTTGAAGGCCCAAGGCCCATTATCTGAAGAAACTCCGAAGTCAAAATCTTTTGGTTTTGGTCAAGTACACCGAATTCGGAACAGAGATAAGAATACTAAGTCTCAAGTGACAACGTCCTAGTTGATGGTTCGTAGTTCGTACCCATCATTTCTTCCAATTCGTAACACGAGTAACTCACAATCAGTCGCTAACCGACTGGTTCTACTTATCTCCGACGACCTTCTCAATTCCTTTTTTTCCCCCTTTACTGTGAACTCGTTCAACTGGCACGTTGCATCATACGTGGATACGGCGCCTCCGGAAAGAAGCATCCAAACAATGGATTTTTTCAGGTTCTAATGTAGCGTGAAAAATTAAGTAGGTACAGTAATAGGCACACTGCACGCTAGATTTATGTTTTTATAAACGTATAGTAAATTCAGTCCCACTAGACAGGTGTCGCAGCAACGAAAGTGAAATGTGATAACGAAGATGCCCAAATGAGAAAAGTTAGAAATTTCAAATTATTCTCCAAGTACAAAAAAAAAAAAAAACAATTAAAGAAAAGCTCGACCTTCAAATTGAAGATAATAAGCCTACGGTGTGTATTAAAATCAGTAAGTTTTTTCTCCAAATTTTTTCCATCAACTTTCACATTTAAAATCTAATTTTGCATTTTCAGAATTTCACCAATAAAAACATTGTTGTGTTGTAAAATTGAGACTTCTTTTACAGCAATATCTCGTAGTGACTTCTCAAAAAATAAGTACTCAATTAGACTTAATTTTTTTGGTTTTATTTTTTCGCATAATGAATTTCTCCGACTAGCAGATCGTGTATCTATTTTAATAAAAACAACTGGAGCAGACGGATTACCTCAGCCATGAAAGAACGAAATAAGCAGAAGAAAATGACAGATTTGGCAGATCGGTAGCCATGAATATAATGCGCTGTAAACAGGCACTGAAACGAATGCAAAACTCAACAGAAAAACCATAAAAGTCGCATCTCGTTCGAAACAATTTGCCCAATACGACCAGGCATGACGTGACATATTTTCGGTTAGCTAAAACTAAGTACCTATATCACAAAAATTTGTGTCATTCCAGCTTCGATGCCAGTAGCTCATTTTCAACCAAACATTTAATACAACCCTGATCGGCAGCTTTTAGAAATTTGGTTTCCATTTCGATCCCTTTGGAATTTGAATTTTAGTGGATTCAAACTTTCGTGGCTCTAATAATGTGTTTCTGACTCACATACTATTATTTATCAATTAAAAAAATGTCTAAAAATACATAGTTCACATTTGTTCTGGTTTTTTAAAACATAAATATTGATTCAATATTTTCTAAAAATTTTGAATTTCATGTTTTTTGCCATAGAGTGTATGAGATTTATGGTATTCAGTCACAAAATAAAAATATTAGCGAATTTTATTATAGAGAACTTGGAAATTTGTGTCAAATATTAATTTGGATTCTGCGGTTTTGCATGGCCTCTAATTTGACTTCACGGATTGAGGGGGAATAAATTCGCTGAAATTCACATTATACTCATTCATAGCAAGATTTGAAGCCATCAAGCATGAAAATCAGTCCACTAGTCATAGAGAAACAATTTTTTGGCTTTTTCTCAAAATTATATTATTCATGGCGTTTGCTACGTTTTGCGACAAAATTCCTTCATTAATGATGGCGGATTCGAGAGCTCCAGATGACGAAAAAATAAAGAAAATTCCCTATATACCTACCAATAGCTCTGAAGAAATTCCAAGTTTTCACTTTTTCCAACATACTGATACATAACTACTCAAATCAATCAATATGTATTGTTATTTTACGTCACATGTGAGACTAAAGATAAAGTATGATACTTGCGAGACCCCCTTATATAAATACTCAGAAAGGAAACCTTCGTTTTCACATAGCTTGGTGGCTATCTGTAGATACCTTAGGCAATGTAATGAAGCCCACAGCTATTGGTTAGGTGTACAGTACAGTTTATAGGGAGTAAAATGAAATGAGTGAACCACAAGTGTATCATACAATCGATATTTGGGGCACTTGTGAGTCCCAGACAAAAAATGCTGATTTGGGGTCTGCGGAGTGGGGGAGTAAGAAAAACTATATATACACCTCATAGACATGCGAGACTCACAAAAGGGTCTCGCAAGTGTTATGAAATATCTCTTTTGGGTCTCACAAGTGACAAAAACATCTTTATACTCGCATTATCATGTACCTACAATAGAAATTGTTAGGTACTCCGAATTCCAGCGTAAGTTGATCAAGTTTTGACAAGGTATAGGTATAATGATTTTCTTCGAAAACGTAACAGCCATTTACATTTTTTCGAAAGACAAACTCTTACTTTTTCAGGATTACGATGGCGACGAACAAGAGGCATTCGACCTCGCATACTTGAAAGAAGAGGAGGAGAAAAAAATAGAGCCTAAATAGGTAGGTAGATGTTATCATATTCAAACATTCAGATACATACCAAACATGTAACCTGGTGGAGAAATGAATAATTGCTGTCTTTTTACCATTGATTTAAGAAAGAGACGGAGACGTACAACCTGAGAGTTTGAAACAGAAAAAAAATGAAAAGAGAAAAAGACAAAAGGTAGTGAAAAATAGAGACGGAGTAAAAAAAAAAATAGAATGAAGTTTTCTTCGAACTTGACCTACATCCTTTGCGTCGCGTCATGGCGCGTACCATCGATCGTTCCCTTTTTATTTTACTTTTTAATATTTTCTTTTTCTACTTGCAGCGGTACTTCCGCCAACAAACGATTCGAAAAGGTCCCCATAGTTATATGGGTACAGTTACTAGACAGAAAGAAAAAGATGAATAAAAATCAAACCCAATGTTCATCATCATCGATCATGACTGATAAGTTTTGCTGATGAGCCCAGACGCGCAGCAATCAATAGAATAAATAATTTTTCAGAGTCAACACTGACTAAGAAATTTAGCCCTACTTACGAAAATAGAAGAAATACTTTGATCATAAATGTAAAATTGCACAATATCGCTATAATGTTGCGTTCGGTAATACAAAAATGAAATAATCTTAACTCGAAAAATTCCGCTGAAGAAGGGTTCTCAGATTCAGAATTAATTGGAGAGTTGTTTACGGAATGTTTGAACTGTATACACTAATATATACCTAATCAAAATATAAATAGACGAAATAACTCTGATGAAGAGGTTAATAAACGGCCCACAGAACTGCAGAAAGCTGGTCGTATGGATAGAAACATATTACGCCAGCCTAAAAATAAATACCACATTTGGGAGATTACACCAGTGAATTAGTTGTTTTATTTTCTATGCCACTGCGGGCAACGAAATGCAAATTTAAATTTAAAAAAATGCGGCTGGTGTAACTAGTGTTATACACTGGCAAATCGATATTTTCGCAATATTTAGAGAACACGACAATCAACTGATAATATTATAAAGACATGAAAATAAGAGAACAAATCATCGAACAGATTGGGAAGGTGAGGGAATGATAAAATAATTACGTAAGAAACTCGATATCGGATTATTATTGTTTCGTCGACCCTCCCAAGGCGAAGAAAGTCGATTATCGCAGGACGTTCGCGTCTAATTGCTAATTTGGGAATGAAAATGATCATTAAACGGCCGGCGGTGAGAAGTCGAGGAGAGTCATGATGAGAAGACAATACCGTGTGATCGACTATTGTAGACATTATTACGAATAATAATTGAGAAAATGTGTCTTCGAATTACGTTTGCAAAATTTTATAAATCGTGAATGGCCGCGAAACCACCGGCAGCAGCACTCGCGCAATCGAAAAGAAAATTAATCGATCGAGGAGTCGGCCACTGAGAATGAAAAACTATAGGCTACCTACCTACGCTATAAACGACAGCGATCCTCTTCTTCGCCGCATCATCTCTTTTATATCTATATTATATTTTTAATTTCGATATTTTAATTACAATTTTTACTCACGAATACCCGAATGAAAGAAACGTGAAATAAATGACCTGAACTTCGACGCTTACGCAATGAAGAATGCACGATCGGTGCACCGGTTGAACGCTCCTCGCCCTTCATTTTATTGTTAAGCCATTTCGAAAAGTTCTTATTTAAATTCGCTTCTTGCCAGGCAGTTCATAGACTATTCTCCCTCAGCGCAAGGGCATTATAAGCACGGAAATCAATCAGACATAGTAATAATACATTCAGCCATTTTCTAACGGAGAAGCTAGCTGCAATCTTAAACTAGGACGTCACGAGGAATCTTAGTACCAAAACACTAATTTGTCAGAAGAACTATTCGAAAAAAAGTTCTAACGTAGCAAGCTTCGCTAGAAAAGCAGGGTTTCGAATGGAATTACAGGGGTGAGGGTCTCATGAACCGTTGAAAGTTTATATATATTTTGTGAAAGTCGGACTTTAATGAAAGGTTTTCTGTCAAAAATCTGCTAAAAATTGATTCCCAGCATTTGGATGCATAATTTTCTAGTGATCGACGATACGTCGAGTATTTCTAGTTGCTCCAAGATTTTTTCAAAAATTTTTCATCAGGGCTGTAGCCAGGTGGAGTTTCGAGGGAGGGCAGGGCAGTGCCGCAATAGGAAAATTTTTCTCAGGGAACAGCAAATAAAATGGAGTCTATTTTAATATACTAATTATCTAGCTTTGTCCGAAGTTTTCAGAATTTTACATTAACTCGCGACAGAACCTAGTTGCAAACTACCAATACTCATTGCTTTGAACGCAAAAAATTTTCACCCAGCTCTTCAGACATTTTCCGACGACCTTGGATCACGGTTCACCGATCTTTCTCTCGAAAGGCGGGGTCTTTCCTGAATTTCTTGAGACTTTATTCGCGATCTTATCGCACAAAAATATTATAGGCACTGGCCATTCTTTCACTCTTCTACTGTACGCTCAGCGTAGTTCTCGATTTCCATTTCGCAGTTTTCATAGGACGACCGACGTCAGACTACAAACGCGCGGCTACGCTGCTGCTGCAGCCTGCGACTGTTACTTCCTCGGACTCCTCATTTCCGCGCGCTGTTACCGGATAATTTTCCGAATGGATGACCATTTTGCGTGGTACTATGCGTACAAAAATAAAATTTCTCGCTCTCGAATTCGACGAACCGGAACAGCTGACGTCGGTTTCCGATACGACGGTTCACCATTCCAACGACCTCCTCTCTTTTTTGGCCACGGGCGTAGTTGGCCCAAGCCCGAAGGACCACTCATTCGAATCGGCTTCCAGTTTGAACGAAATTACGAAAGGTACTTTTTCTCTCGCTACTTTTTTTTACACCAATTCTACATTAACGTAACAGTGACCGATGAATTTGTTTTTTTGTTTCTTTTTACTTCGGCAATTTTAGGTGGAATGTCGTTTCCGGTCATAAAAATTACGAGTATATACGATCGTTAACCGAGAGTACTTAGTTAATTGTCGAAAATCTGGTAGAACGATCGCGTGCCCAGTCGAATTTGTGGAAGTACAGATTATACCTATAGTATCGGTGAAAAGGATAATTTAATGTGATGAGAACGCGATGCTGATTCACGGGGATCATGTTACAGGGAAAAAAATTAATAAAAAGGAAACGAATCGAAAAGAAAAGGACTTTCGGCTGTGAATGGCTCAAAAACTCCTAATCAAAAAATTAAAAACCTTCCAAGTGTGCTCGATCCACAATTGTGTACATAAGAAGGTCAAAGATAGTCATTGATCTATGCAAAATCGATTAAAATAATTTTTTTGAAACAAAAATCGTGAGAAAGTAAAATCTATGAGAAAAAATCCCGCCTCAGATTATGGAATTACAGGCTCTAAAGGAATTTTTAATGGATTTACAGAGAACATTTAAAATGAAAACCAATCTCCATAAAATTTACTCTATAAACAGTCCCAGAACTTTTTCATCATCTTAAACAGTAGAGACTAAGCTAGAGTATCATAAATATATAGGAATCTTGAATAATTACGAAAAAAGTTCAACTTTCGACAATAATTTGATGAATACGGTTACCATGAAGTAGTTCTTAAAATCGAAAAAATCCTTATAAAATTTCCTTTGAGAAAGTTATGCTGACCAAGATATCTAAATCAGTCGCACTAAAATCACAAAATGAAGTTCAAGTTGGCCTTTGAGAGTAGAAAATGCTTTAAAAAAAGGTGCGATAAGTAATGATCCATGTTTGGGTATATTTGCTTTTAAGAACCAATCCCATCAGTTCATGAATCTGCGGCGGTATCGAAATGTCGTTACGAGCCAAGAGTATAAGCAGGGAGCTCCGCTTTTCTTAAATATTAGGTGTTCAAGCCAGAAAGAGTTTTAGCTCAAGCTGTGTAAACTATTTTCGAGATTGATCGGCTGAAAAATTGAAAAGGTGTCTAGAAATCAAACAAACGCAAAATCTAGGAATGAGAAATTCTGAGAATCTTTACGCTATATTATGATGAAATAATTTTTCACACGCATTCGAAAAACTTTCGTCACTAGCAAACCACGCGTGAACTTGAACCCGCACGTCTATTAAAAAGAGAAACGATGCGAGCGGAGAGCAGCGAATGAGCTGTTTATAGGGAAGTTGTAAATTGCGATAATGGGGCATCCAAGCAGTTTTTCCTGCAACGCATGCTACGATTTCTGCATCCTTCACTGGCAGTTTTCCTTCGGCTCAGTGTGCCTCTTATATTCACTTTCAATTAACCAACCACGGTCAGTATTCAGTCGTACGACCGAAGACGGATTACGATAATTACAAAATGCTTATAGAGGTGCGATAACGCAATCGAATAAGGGCGGAGGAGACGGCGGTACCCACTCGCACGTACAAATGCCAGCGTAAATGGAAGCGGTCTGTGTCGTCGATGCGCCGATTTAATTCGATGCAGACGGAGGGCAGAAAAATGAAAAAAGAGCGACAAATCTAACCTTGAAACGAGTAAGGACGAGTGCGGTGAAGCATGCAAAACTATGTATGTGAAAAAAAAAAAGAAAAAAAAAGAGAATTATAATACAAAAGCGTTCATTATTCTTCCATGTGATGACGAATCAACCCCGCTCCACCAACTTCACTCACCACACGACGGAAACAAAGTCAGCGAGTTCAACACACTCTCCGTTTTAAGCTGACCAACTAAATTACACCTTCACGCGAGGAAGTCAGCAAGTTACATTTTTAAACAAAACATAGCTCCATTTCATTAACGTGCATTCGGTAAATATAGCTATTATCAACTTGATTAGTTCGAACTTTAATTTCCATTCGCTTCCGCATAAAAGTCTTAGCATATGACCCGAACTAGTTTGGAGGAGTCTCCATTTGATTCTAGTCGCGCAGGACGAATAATTTCAATTCTAAAAACTACCGCACCGCTAAATCCTCTAATTTTTAAAATTTAAATTCCATAAGAAATAACTAGCTGTCGCTATTTTTATATCAGCAGGTAAACGAGCCTGCTGTAAGAATTTCAACTCTAGCTAAGTACAAGAGTCCTTTCTTTCTCGAATGATATTTATGCATATGTTACTGCAAGGATGTTTGTAGAGCAGAATAAAATATTAATTCGACGAACTCGTCATCATTTAACTCATTTACTCGATGCTCGTTTTCAGCGACCATTTTGCATATAAACGTTCGAGCCATTTCTGCGATATTATACTCGTATGTACGTATGTAGGTCTACCATTAAAGAAGTTACACGGACGTTGCGAGCCTTTTGCATTATTTTCTGACATTTTTGAAAATCTCAAAAGAAAAACACGGTTGTTCCGGTTACTTTCTTCGGCGTGCCCCACATACGTCGTTCAAAGACGTATTCGTGAATTTAATTTTTCACCATTAATTCAAAAGCATATTCTAATTTCACCTCCGATTCTTGCGCGTATGTAGGTATGTATGTTGTGGTACATACACGTTGCTGTGGGAATACAATTCATTAAAATGTAAAACGTTTCGAATGAATAGAGTGACACGCAGTTCTCTTATAAAGTCGAGCATTTGTAACTATCGTAGAAACAGGTGAAGGGGTTCACTAGATGCGAGCACACAGCATTCGATCTTGTTGGCAAAAGCTCATTTTCAAAGCGAGCCCATTTTTTACAACTGGTTCCACTAACAAGGGTGTCACGTCACCAAGTCAGATGCCAAATAGCCGGACATACCAATAAAGATTTGTTATCGTCTCGAAGTAAAATCGTAAAGGGAGTTTCTAATATCGACTTCAAACTATTGCCTAGTGTAACTATAAAAATTACACACTAGGGAAAATTTCCTTATAATGGCAGTTTATAACGTTAATGACAAAGTATTTTCTCGTCATGTTGACTTTAACAGACAACAACTTCGGAGAGAATTAATTTTTTTTCATTTCGGTAAGTAATACGTATCTACTCGTATATGAGGCAAAAGTCAATGAGAAAGGACAAACCCAAGTATTTCATAATGAAGGGAAAAAATTTACTACAACTTACGGGCTACTATACTAATGGGAGGATAGTTCGATTTTTTTGACACAAACTGAAACGTTTATAGCTATAAAACAAATTCAAGTTATTGGTGGCATAATCTACAGAGGTATGGATAAGAATTGAATTTTCAGTTTTTTAGTAAGTGTAATTCTAACTACAAATCTTCAACTGTCCCCGTTTTCCTCTCCAAAATAGTGAAAATACTGTTCGAAATGGCTGTGTGGACAAGTATAGGCAGAGACAGTTAAAAAATTCAAGTAGATATACCAAAGTAGTTTTTAAAATTTGAATGGAAAAAGAGACAATTCAAGATTGGTAGCAACAATTACTACAAAAATAATAAAATTACATTATCTAGAGAGATAGTAAAAAGTACTTCAAATATTAAAAATTTCAGAAAAGTTTTTCTTCGCCACTACATCGCCATCGACGAGCTACTCGTCAAAAATATAGTCTCAGAGCACGCCTGTTTTCTTGGTCAGCGTATTGTTCTGTTTTTTTTTCGAATGCAATCGATATTCCCTACAAAGCGTCTTCTAATAGGTACTAATTAAACTGAGTATAGACCCTTAATGTAAAATCTCACTAAACTAGCCGATTGACTCATTAAGAGACCCTTGCTCCGCTACACTCATTAACTGCGATTCATAGAAAGTGAATACATCAATACAACAACAAAAATTTGATCGAAACCAAGTAATAATTATGTGACTCTGCGCAATGTTCAGGGTACGAGTTTGTACATATTATAGCTATAGGAAACAGTTTGCTCGTATAATGTTGTAGATGACGAAATCAAACTTGGAGAAGCCGTTTCTTTCCCCAAAATATTCGTTTTCTTTTAAAATGAATGGCACGGTTTGAAACCCGTATAATAATGTATAGGTAATAAAGAAGGCAGTTTAATTATTTTAAAAGCTTTTTCTCCAGCTTGGTTGCATTGATCAATGATCAAAATATAGAGAACTCGGGCGTAAAAGTCTTTTAATTAAGGAAAAGCCAGCAGCATTTCTCTCAACATGCTGTGAGGCAATGATGGTTAGCTATGTAGCGGACATAGGTACATAGGAAATTACCATTTTGAGAGCAGCGATTAATAAAAAACGACGACCTATCGCATAAACGAGGCGACGGTGAAATTCGCGTAGAACATTTTCGGATTTTCAGTGTTCCTTGGTTGCTCCACTAGTGACTTCATGACATGACACAAGAATAGGTTATTTACGACTTTCATTTTACTTCGTATAATGATTGTACATGGAACAGTAATCCACTCGGTACTACCAGTCAAAGTTCTCAAATCATTAGGAAGAAAATAGAAACTTTTTCTCGCCAGCCATCGAGGCACGATTATTCAAGAAACAATAATGCCTGTAGGTGAATATCTATTACGAAAAAACTGAATACGATGCGAAAGTTTTTCCAGGAGCTGCAAAATTATTTTGTACATATTTTTTAGGTCTTTCATCATGCTTAACATAATATAGTCTGTTCCATAACGTCACAAGGCTCCAACAAGAAAGTCGACAGTATTTTTGATTTCGACCTGCTATCACCGTTCTCAAATCCTTGTGATGTCATGGAACTCAACTTTTAACCAGAATAGACTATAACTGAACGTCGAAAATGTTCATTCAATCGAGCGACTAATTTAAAACTTTGTAACCGAAAGTGTATCAGTGAACTATATATAGTGATGTAAACATATGTAACTAGTTTGTTCCACTAACTCGAAATGAAATCCCGTTCCCAAACGGTTCATTATAGAGCAAATACTTTCGGCGAAAATTTTTCCAACATTCTGATCGATAAACTGAAATGAATTCGCTTTAGAAGTTTAATTTGTGAAATTGGGTCGACGCTCTGCACAGTAGGAAGTAACGAGAAATTTTGTTTCTCGCTAATAATTCCGCGAGGACTAAAACCACATATTTCGAATCGAAAAATCGTGAAACTGATTAATCTACACAGACCGCTCACTTACCAGATAATTCTGACTTATCTCACAATCTCAAATTTTCGATAAAGGCGTGTATCTGTTCAAAACAATTGCTTAACTTAATGAATAATAGGGCCACAATAAAATTTAAATTAAGAGATAGAATCGATTAAAATCTTCTAGATTTTCACAATAAGGATTCAGGTTTTTTGTTTTTCTTTTGACAACTTGTTGCAGGGTGATGAATGAGTACTAATTCAAAGCGGGATTAAAAAATATGAAAAAAAAGATTCTGACGTAAACCAATCAAAATAATCCAAAAGCTTTGGTTTGAAATGCCCCAACAATCATTCCGATAAAATTCCATGGAAGGATCCACATCGGAGGGCTCACACAACAATGCACCAAGCAATTTGGCTATCCACTATAAAAATGAACTGCTCATGCACCTACACATTGCCCATCATACAAACACACACTCGGGCCTTCCAAGTTTCTCAACATTGACCTAGTAGCAAGGTTAATTTTTCTTCACTTGCCCAGAGCAAAATGTTCGCATCTGTTGTTAAATTATCGCAGGTTCTTATGGCGGTATATGCAAACAACGACAATGAAAAAAGAGCCTCTCTATGGCTTCTATAGCAGAGAATATAAAAAATGAAACCGAGTCGTGATCGCAGTCTTGAACTATTTTGCGGATTAAAATATGTAAACGATGTTCTATTGTTCACTTTTTCTTATTTCTTTTTTTTTTCCTTCTAAAATAAATGAATACATACTAAATAGTGGGAGAAAAATATTAAAAATCGGGAGTTCTCTCGTAGCGCAGCTTCCACGGATGTTTTCAGTTTTACATTATAATTTGAAGCACGATATGGGATTTATTTCAATAATTGAAAATTATTAGGTACAATTGAAAGTCTAAATATGAGTGACTAGTATTTCAAAAAATTGCGATTATACTCCAAAGTCGGCTGTTAATATTTGCAGACTGAACACGAAATATTCGATAGAAAAGACAATGATTAATTTTTCTCCAAAATATTAAAGAAGGCCGGACGTTGGGACAACAATGCCGAAGCACCAACACAATCACACACGTTTTTGAAACAAAATTACACATTTTTTCAAATAACGAAATGATAAGATATTTTATTATTGAAAAAACAGGATGACTACTGGAGAACAGAAGAGTATAACTATATAGGACTGTATCGGGTCCTTCTTCCCAACTCAAGTGGGAAAAGCGGGTTGAAGGAGAAAGGCAATTAGTGTACTATAAAAGATTGGCAACTATAGCGAACTACTGGCTAAATTTATTCCACCCCCTACCTCTATCTAGTAGAATTTATTTACTAATCTTCTTCCAAAATCATAACTTCTTCGTGAAAAAGTAGACCTTTTCGGACAGACGTAAATGTAAAATAAATAAAATGTTTGAACTTACTTTTCTGAATCATAAAATTTAATATTCTTTCTAACTGAGAGCTAATTGCGCGTTCTTCTTCTTCGTCTATACTGAAATCCAATGCTTGAAATATCACATATCCTAGCCCGGCTAGCAACTGAAACAAACAGATTTTCAACTATAAGTATAAAATATAAGTATGGACATGGACCGATAACTGGATATTTCAATTAGGAACAAGAGCAACAAAAATAAATCTTTGAAAGATCTTTGATTATAAAGCGTACCTTCTTCATTTAGGGACTGATAAAAAAAAGTGTTCAAACATCTCATCACTGAGAGAAATGAATATATTAATAACAGAATAATAACTTTTCTCATCACAATTAAGAAAACTACTATTTATTATTAATCGTCGGTATTTTTAGTACTTTATATAGTACCTATCTCAGATAATACATATTTCTATTTTTGTGGTACTTTCTGCTACAAATTTCTAATAGTCCCAGTTTTTCTATCTAAATTGTAAAAATTACCACTGAAATTTTTCTCAATGATGGATAATTGAGTTATTAGGTGGGGTATCGATTTCGTATTAAGATTAAGGAGCTTTACATAGATAACTGACTCTAATCGTCCAGATAGCCCATCATAATAAAGGAGACAAATTATCTTATATTATGATCTTAATCAAACTTCATTTCAAAAAAATCCTATTCAATATCCATTGTAATTCTTCGATTGAACTATAAGAGGAAAGTTAATTTCAAAAATAAAAATGTACTCGGCTGCCATAACAGCAGACTAGATCATTATCCATAAGATGTTTGAATGTTTGAATATCGATGATGAGAAATACGATAATATTTTTGATAAAGTTAAGATGAACGATAACAGGGATTTGGATAAGTATTTTTAGATTGACTTTTTGAATAAAGCACTCTGCGGTGCCAACCAGACTAGATACACGCGGATATAGGTATTAGATATGCGCGTACTTTTGTTCGTAGTTTCAGATCATTTCATTTTTGATCAGGTGGGAAGGTGGGATACCTGTTTCCTGATCAAGCTTTACTGAGGGTTAGTACCACTTCCGCTTACATAATTATTCATTCACTTAGGCGATTCTCTCGCAATTGAGAATTTTTCTGGCAATTCTGTAAATCCAAGTTCTACTACATGAGTTAAAAGTCCAATATAAACATCCAATTTCATTTCACATATATCTATCACTTCTTCGATCAAAAACTCAAAGATTCTCGGCATTTCGTGCCAATTTTTGGTAAATACGATCTTCCAACAGAAAAATTCAAGCAAATCTGTTACACATTTCCGTTTTTGAATACTGTCAGCGACTGCATCGTCAAACTGTTCATTAAACCGTGAGACTGATTTGCTTGACAAACCAAACAGACAAATAACATAAATAAAACAGTCGAAAAAAGAAAAATTCTTCGTTCACCAAAATTAATCTCGACGAACGGGAACTAATACATCCCGCCAGTTTCGATTTTTTCAATTAAAAGTGAAACGAAACGTCAAATCGGTGAAAAATCATTTCCGTTTGAAAACAAAGTAGAAATCGAGCGTTGTTCGCGAAATTTTCATTCGTATTTAAAAAGAAAACAAAATTTTACCAGAACGTATCGTAATCTTAATTCTCTTTCTCCAACGTTACTTAATTTGAAATGCTTATTCGAATTTCTCTCAAATTCTTATAAACATAAAATGTGTACACTCGTACAAGCACAAGCTGTCTACGAAATCAAAAACTACAAATAATAATTCCCAACTCCATCACGAAGACGGAGCAAGACCAGAGGTGCCAATAGCTACTAGAAAATTTTAGAAAAAGTGCTACGTACTTAGATACTCAAACTTTTTTCTCGTACTTATATTGAATGGAGACCAGTGGCGTGCTAAGGGTATTGTGAGGCCTCAGCATGCTTTTACTTTGGGGCCCCTATTTTGCCCAAATTTTGCATATTTCAAGGAAAATTTTGCATATTTCAAGGAAATTTATCTATTTTTCCTAAAAAATGACTGAAAATTGTGAGATGAAATTTTGGGCCATCAGCATGTTGCTGAGTGAAAGTGAACTTAGCACGCCACTGATGGAGACCCATCACGATTTAACTTTTTCCCCCACTCCCACCGCAACATCAGCCGATTAAAAGTCGATCCAGAAAACCTTATACATTCTTTACACGACACGGTAATCAAGAAATCGTTGATATCATTCCACTTTAATTGGCGTGAAAACAACTGTGACTGGACAATTCATCGTCGTTTTTTCGCTCTATTCCATTTTCTTGGAGAAAAAGTCACGAAAATCTACTGCCCCATTCTCGCGCGTATCATCCTACTACCAATGCAGTTTATTATACATCTGGTAATAATTATTATATTTATTTTTCTCACACGATGATGATCATAATTAACAGCAATGCGTGCTTCATTCTGCACATTTATTCCACAACATTTCTCCCTCCTCCACCATCACCACCCCGATAGAAAGGAAGAACACAAATGGAAACTGAGGATGCGATATACTGTACGATTCCCAAGAATTCAGAATATGGGAAGTAGGTCTCATTCATGGAAGTGCCTTTCGCGGATACGTTCATGTGGCCATCGAAAAGAAATTTCAATTTCGAGTAACCATCGTAAAAATTTTAGATTTGAAGGTTAAAAAAGTGAACGTGGATTATTCCTTCGGCTCAAGGAGAAAGGAGCATTTATTTCGGACCGCACTCTTTCATGTTGAAGTAACAACTTCATGGACGGACCGATGGACCCTCTACAATTTTATAACACATGAAAAGTACAGCTCGAACAAAAAAATATCTCCTTGCCCACTATTCGAGTAATTTTCAAAATTCTCTCCATAGGGAAGTTGCACCCTAAAATCTTCTACGGGAGAGAGAGAAGCTAATGTTTTAAATTTATTACCAACGTACAGAAATTTTTTCTTCAGTCTTCTTTTTTAAAATGAAACTCAATTCCCAACGATGGGCATCGGTTCCTGTAGTTCCCATTCGGGTAGGTCCCTGCATTCCACAAATATGCTATCATCTGAATCAGCCAATCCAACTTCGATATTCAAAATCACTCATTTCGTGAACTAATATATATTACTATAGCAATTTGTTTGTCGAAAGCATCGAAGTAAAATTCTAAATCCAGTTCGATTTTTTGGCAATACATTATCATATCTTATTCACGATTCTCCTTGTTTTCTGTCAGCTTCGTGGACGACTAAATCAATATTTCAGTAAGAGGTCATGAATGTAATGTAATCTCATGGCCTCTAAAACTGACGAAGGTACTGTTATGTAAAATACTCTAAAACTGAAAAAATATGGATAACGCCATTAACTAATCAACTTTTACTGAAAGCACCGTACTATCGTGTATTTAAAAAAAAAAAAAAGTTTCAATAATTTAATTGGTCAAAGCATTCAATTTCTCAGTAGATAACAAACTATAACAACAACGACAATTTAACAAGGAAGTTGTTCACTAATAGACTTTTAACACTAGGATACCAACACCATATAGGTGGTGGTGACCTTTAAAACTTCAACGCAAACGATTTTTTCCTTTTAAAAAAAAGTAGCCTAATCTATTCAACATGGAATAATCTTGACTAACTCATGGCGACTATACTTTCTTTCTTCCTTTAATTATTTTTAAACGAGCTTCTAATTAATTTCATCCACTACCCGGAATCAATGTCCAAGGCGAACGGAAAATATTCCAAGTTTGACGCTCATTTCCCCTCCGGGGTCAGCACATCGTCAATTATATCGACTTCAGTTGTGAAGTAAGTATACGGGAGAAAGCCGTATGTGAATGTGAGCGATAGTTGTAGCGTGAATAAGACATTGTTCAGGTCGGAAAAATTTGATGGTAAAATTATCAAAAATTATTAAATGTAGCAAATGGTTAGGATATTACGTGCGAAATTCGAGCGCTATATCTTCCATTATCTAGTCTTCCGAGTAATTTTTCTGCGAAATTATTCAACAGAATTTTACACAGGGTTCGAAAACGTGAATAAGATTTCATAATGTTAGAACATCAATATTAATGTGACTCATGTGGCTCAAAATATATCAGTCGACTTAGAATTTACATTTTTACTGAGCTATAGCATATGGGCTCAGTAAACGATCAAAACTTCATGAAAAATTTGGATGAAGGAAATAGAGAATAATAATAGCGATCGAATTTCCGTCACAACATGAAAACCGTCGTAAGTTACTATAGCAAGACTAAATGGTAGCTATGGTAGCTATATCTACATTAAGAAAAAAAAAATTCAAAATGAAAATGAGCAATCACTGTTGCAGCCAGCATTTTTTTTCAAGTATATCATAAAATTCATTTACCCCCAAATAAACCGGTTTCTATGTTTTGTGGTTTTGAACTTGAGACGTATTATGTTATTATAATTATTGTGCAATCTCATTCTTTACTTGCGCAGAAACCGATAGGCTACACCTCATTTTCAAATTGATCGTAATTTGATAAGACGAGTATAGGTACATGTAAAGGTACTAAATGGGATACCTATTGAGAATTTATTCGTTCGAATATTTTGTAATAATGCAATATCCCTTTACACACTTCTTCCTTTAGCCAAATTTTTTTAATCATTCAGTAGCACTAGAGACAGATAATTTGATAATTTGCCAAACAATTTCAATTAAATTAGCAGTCATTTCTCCAAGACCTTGAAATTTTTCATCTTGAAATTATTCTGTGAAAAAAAAAAGAACTTTGAAACAACATTCTTTCATAAGTCCATATGCCAAAGAATCAATTTTTTTAAACCTTTTTTTCTCCACCACCTGAACGATTTAGTAGGTACCATCATCGTCCACCAGACGGACTACCTGCATTATACTCGTACTCGTATACTCTCGCACATTTTCTCGGAGAAACAGTTGTCCTCTCTGGTCGTTGCTTGGAAAATAATTATTCGACATTTTGTCGAACAGATCGTAAATAAAAGAAAATGAAAAGGATAAAAAATAAATAAAAAAAACAATTGCCTGGCATGACAATGTACAGTTGTAAAAAGTCCGTATAACGATGATCCATTGACGAGCGAGTGTGCGTGCGAGTAAACTAACTTTCTCGAACTTACAGACGAACAAAATTTTGATTAATTTCAATCGATGTCGTGTGCTCCGGTTCTTTTTTTTTCTCTCAATGACAAAATCGTATCTTAGCCTGGTATCCGAGGAATTTCATTGAAATTGAAAGACAACCGGCCACTTTCGATCGTAATAAAATTGTACCGATGGGAATACGTCCGACCTCCACCAACTATGGTTTATATAGTCAAGGAGTTCATGTGCAGCATTTGGCGAATCAAAGCCTATACATAAAATCGCGCATATAATATAAATGCTTTCTCCAATTAAATTAGCATACTGCTTATTTGGGCCGGGTAAATCGAAGTCCTGGATAATTTTTCCTCTCTCTTTTTCGCAAATCGGGTATATTCACTTTTTTCGTACGATCCTATTACGTTCAATGCTCAATCAGCACAAATATAATTGCAAGACACTTTGCTAAAAGTAAAATTTTGGGGAACACGTCATTTGATAGAAACATTTCTGTAAAAAAAAAGTCGAGAATTCCGACGAAAACCATCATTTTTGAAAAGTGGCGGAAGAAATGCCATTTCTTTTTCTAAAAATGGTGACGTACCCACGGAGAACAAACAAAATAATAACTTCGGAGAGGAAAATTATACAAAAGATTTCACATATTTCGTGTCCAAAATTACACAAACTAAAGAAAAGAATTCGAAGAATTAGACTTAATGAGGTTTGGTAATATGACAATATTAACGATAATGGTAACGGCACATATATATATACCTACAAATATACATGTAAGAAAATATAGTCATCAGTAACATTATTATGACGACTAAGCCATTGTGTTTTCTCACAAATAAGGCATAAAATAAACGACACAAATAGCCTAACAGATAACAATAATTACGATTTTTCTTTCTTTTTATTTTCAATTTTTCACAGTATCAATAATATAGAGAAAAAAAATTGAAAATCAGAAAAATTTAGCGCACCTAGTACTGTAAAAAGTCAAACACAGAGCCTATACAACCGCAAGCTTTTATCTATTGATGAACTTAGGTGTCCCAAAATAACCACTCATCATTTTCAAAATGAAAACTGTAAGTACCCAAACTAAGAGAAATGGGTGTATTCTGAATGCTTCAATACAGCGAATATTATTTCAAAACCCAAAATTTAATATTGTATAACTCTTGTTTTCACGTTAGGAGATAGTGAACATTTAAATTAAAAACTCCATGTTTTTACGAAAAAGTTTCTGCTTATGTTATCGAGTTTAAAATGAAAAAAGTAGAAAATATACTGAATTATTTTTGAGGGTAGATGCTCCGAGACTCTAGTCTTAGTGTAGGTACTTTCAGTGGCGCACACGTATTTTGAAATAGGTGGTGCAAGATCACTTGTGAGGCCCTTTTCAGCAAAGAGGCCTCAAATTTTGCGTCTTCGATTCAGATTCTGCAGAATTTTTTTAAGGAAGGATTTCAAGGCCCTTTTTTATAAATGGTATATTATGCTCTCGGATGCGAGCCCCAATTCTCATAGTTTTTTCAAGAAAAAAATTCAAGAAAATATATTCTGTTATTTCACTCCTCCAATCTCTTTGTATATGAGAATGAGCCGCATGTAATTGTCTTTGTAAAGAATTTATAAAATTAATAGTTGTGATCCAATAAGCTTCTCACATCGCATTTTCATCTTCCAAAAATGTTGAATATTTTGGATCTACAACCTTTATTTAGTGCCGTATCGAATTTCCAGGCAATACACTTAAATTACAATTCATTCGCAAGCGAAAACCTGCCCAAAAATCACTATACATACGTAGTACATACCCACGATCTTTATACAAAAATATTCACACGAAGTTGGAGTTCCAGACCGCCAAGGTTTGACTCGACTACTCGACTACAAAAACTTCCAAATTACACACTCCTGAAGCGAGATTAAACGAAAATTGAAACAAAGATCAAAATCTATAAAAAATGGAAGCGCTGATCTGTGGCTCCTTCTCAAGGTAAAGTAACACCGAAGCCGCAGAGTAGAAACCGTTTTATTTACTAATCGTGTCAACGCTTCCAATTTGATAGAAATATAGGTGCCTCTTCCGTTGATGCGATCGAATTTTTCAAGTTTTACAATTAACTGCCGTTGAATTTTGTGAATCTCTCAGCTAATATCACACTTTCTCGAAATTCGAACTTCGCTCGTTAATTAGCCCTCCGAAGAATTAAAACTATAGATAATTAATTACGTATCTATTACTTTTACCTACATGACGACGAGTCAAGTCTGATGAAAATTAAACTTAGAACAAAGAGAAAAGAAATATAGCCGGCTCAGTTACAAGAATCGGTGGGAAAATAAATAAAAACATGATAGTTCTGATTTAGTCGTAGTTTGACTGAACCACGAAAATCAAACTCCAGAGAAACAGTAAGCAAGCATGAACGAAATCTAATTAACTGTTAATTTACAGATAAATTAGCATAACGACCGTCCTATCCAACTATTCGACCACGCGGTTAGTATTCTCGAATTACGAAAACGCAAGAAAAACTCAGTTTCCTAGACATAACAGAGACATCGCAACGAATCGACGAATGCAGTGCAAGTTAATTCGCAACCAGTGGACCACCCACGCGAAAAATCGTTGGACTCGGAATCACAATCAACTCGGAGAAATGAATGAGAATGAAACAGATGGGTGAATTATTCTATAATCGCCAAATCGACGAGATGGCAGAAGGAATGTAAATTCTTATAATAATAATAATAATAATAATAATAATATGTGATCGAAACAGGAGTGTACCCATTTATAATTACTTCAATAAAATAAGCGAAATGCAAACATTAAGGCCCATCAACTCGAGACTATTAATTTACCAAAACGACATCATCTAATAGCAGCTATATAGATTTCAAAAGCTCATCCAATATTTAAAATTCGTACGAGCGAAGCAATTTCAATTTAGTAAAAAAAAATATTTTATATACTTACTAAATATGTAATACAATTTTCGCCATAGAAAATTAAACATTTTGCGGAATTCCGAGCTCATCGTATAAACGCGATTAATTGGCATAGAAAATGAGAGAAATTCTGCACCGATCGCAATCGTCGTGTGACAACCGGCATCCAAGTCGCTACCTTTAAATCGCCCTGCGGTCCCAGCCCACAATCGTTTGGCCTTGCTCTCCGATTTCCAATAACGATTTATCCGACCTATACACTCGTATATATATTATACTTCGTTCAACGACTAAGTACAGCTAATACTATTTTAGCTATTCATATCGTCGGTATCGATATTAATAATAAATTCATCGAGTATCCAATCCATGGCGAGTGTGTGAACCGCCGCTTTGAGGACAGCTTGCGTAGGCTTATTCGTATTTTCCCCCGTTTCCTCTTTCGACTTTATAGTAAAGTTATAATTATAATAGGTCTATACGAGCCAATGTTTTGCCTCTTTTCATTCGTCTCTCGCATTAGAACAAGAAGAATGGAAGGAAATCTTTCACGCGACGATGGTGGCATAAGAAGCGTAAAAAATTCCTATAATATAACTATCTTGTCAACAGGCCCCTCCGTATAGCCATTCGACCAGGGCGATTAAAATTGTAATGGCCTCGTGACATTGCAACGAGCCACGGCGAACCAGAAACACGGTCGACGAGATGTTATTTAACCGGTTGCATCCGCGCCCCTCTATTTGGCACTCGACTCTGCGAGCAGCTCGCGTAATCGATTATTTATCCGGAAAATCGTCTCTTTCCAAAAGCATTCCGCCTCGCCTCACCTCGCCTCGAGCATGTCTCCGTCTCGCCGTCGTATCTTCACCCTCTAACTCCCACCCCCCTTCATCCCTAACCGCAGGCCAGATAAAAACGCGACTAGCAAATTTACCTAAAACCATTTAAACGAGCGACGATCGCGCCGCGTATTCACCTATTGTCGGGTCAGAAGAAGAACGATCACATATTTTCGATAAAACCCGCACCATTTCTTTCCTCGCCCTCCTCCCCTCCAATGCAGGTAGTTGAAAGGAGACACAGGTTATTCACCCTCCGATAAATGGATTAAAAGTTAAAACCGAAAAAAAAAAGAATTAGCCAAATTCCTATGTACTTAGAAGCGTACGTGCGAAGGCATTTGAAGGAGCTAATATCTGCGAGTATATCGATTTAGTAAATTAACTACATGACAAATTCACAGAATACTTATTGGCAACTTTCCTTCCATAAGAGCGCCGGTTTTTGGTAGACACCGGGCACCATACAGATACTCGTGTATTCATTTTACACGCTGAATTCCGAAAGATTTTTTACCAAATTCAAATATGATATACCCTCGAATGTATCCCCTATAATCCCTTGCAAATTTGTCTTTCCGTAAAATCTATTTTGCGCCTATTTCTCGAAGCCACAAATATATTTTTCTATCGGAGTTTGATTCTAAGTCCGTCGAACAAAATTCGTTCCAAGTTTAACTTGATGCTATTTTTATGCAACATTTCTGCAATGACAATCAAAGTCTATCAAATGCATGCTGGTAGTATCATTTTAAACGACGAAAACATCAATTTTAGACATGTGTGTCAATCAAATGATATGGAGTACCTAATCTTGGCTAATATTCTCGCAAGCGATTCGAGATTTTCCTAAATCATCGAGGTAACGAAAAGCGCTCGAAAATATTCGAACATATAAATATTCGAAATATCAAAACCATTTCGACAAAAAAATATGTTGCAAAGTTTCGAGACATCTATCAATTCGCCAATAAAAATAAGCGTGTCAATTAGATCACAAAAAAATTCGACAGTTCATTCACACAAATTATCACTTCAAAAACACGTGGCATATATTATATTTATCGAGATGGAATAAAACGGGTATAATCTTCGCAGCGAAAGGGAAATTATTTGAATTATTTTTTTGTTTCAACGTATGTGTATCTGTACTCGTATCAATCTTCATTGTCATTATTATAATTCTCGGAATTCCGAATGATGAGATCCGAATAATTACGATGAATATTCAAATTTCGATCGAGTAGAGGACTAGAGGTCAAATAACAAGAAAGTTAGGAAGTAGGTGACTAAAATGACTCCCAAAGAAAATAATTATGAAACGAACGCATCTCAAGTACCTACGCAAAGAGCACTTCAGTTCAAGGAATATTTTTGCTAAGCGTTATTGTGACCCCCAATTTCCTTATTGTATGTTCTTGTGGCACCCATTTTTGCTTTGTGGCACCCGGATTGGGGTGCCACAACGTTTTTTGCTAAAATTGGTGGTTTTCGGGTCTAGGGGGCATGCAAATCCACATTTTACCCCGGGTGTCACATTGACATCCAAACTCATCCTACATACTGGGGGGTTCCCTGTATGTTCCACCAGAGTGCGGAGTGTTACATACAAACATACATAAGCTGCAAGTAAATGTCTTTGTGACCCATTGATAATAAGATACAATGTGGTACCCAAAACATGACAACAATGCAAAATAAGATTTTGCAAAGGGTTAATTAAATATTGGCCTTTTTTTCACTCATCAGATTAATTATATAGTTTTTGAATGAATCTTTAGTTTGTACTCGGTACTCAGTAATTTTTTTAGCTTCTATTAAATGCCTCACTCGATATTTTCAAGACTGAGGAGCTAAATGGGAAAAAAAAAACTTTGGAAATTGCGGAGGCTGGCTAAATGGCAATTTAAATTTCTGAGACTGTGGAGGCTGGCTAAATGGAATTTGCATTTTTGAAACTGCGGAGGCTGGCTAAATGGCAATTTAAATTTCTGAGACTGTGGAGGCTGGCTAAATGGAATTTGCATTATTGAGACTGAGGACAAGGAGGCTGGCTAAATGGGAAAATGAAATTTTTGAGATTGTAGAGGCTGGCTAAATGGGAATTTAAATTTTAAAGACTGGAAGCAGGCTAAATGGGAATTTGAATTTTTGAAACTGTGGAGGCTGGCTAAATGAGAATTTAAATAAAATCAGGCGAATCAAAACTGACCCTGATCTTGTATGTATTTTTCAAATTTTTAAATTAACTTCAATGAAGGTACTTAGAAGTGTGACTTCGTCACATTATGGTTCGTTTGGAGCCATCTTTACTTAGCTATAGGCTACATATTTGTTTGAGTAAATGTCTTTGTGACCCACTGAAAGTAAATGCTATTGTGGCACCCATGTATATGCATTAATAAATGTCATTGTGACACCCTGAAAGGTAGATATTTGGCAACGCCTCAGGGTGCTATAATGACACTCACTAACCTACATACATGGGTGCCACGATGACATTTACTTACGGTGGGTCACAAAGACATTTACTAACATTTTAAATACATGGGTGCCACAATGACACTGAATAACCTGGGTGTCACTTCGTTAAGAGTTTAAACATGTATAAATATGATAGCTAAGAGGTTATAGACCGCGACGACTCATGATGATCAAACTAAATTATTTTTAGACGAATAGGAAGATAAAGTATATTATCACCTGGCCTTCATTTTTCTGATGCTACGAGTATTTTCATTGTCATAAAATTGGAATTAGATACTGATACTCGATAAGTAATCGAAATAAAATTAACCTTAAAACAACTGCGGCAAATGCATAATATTCAGAAAATTTTAAGAGAAAATTCCAGAACGAAAGTCATCCTAGAATATTTAGGCTCATATTGAATCTGTCGGTTGATCTAACCAATTAAAATAAACCTATAATGGCTGGAAAAATGTAAGCATACAATACAGCCAACCCAATAAGTAATAATAAAGGAAAATTTTCAGGAAATACCAGCTTCAAAAATTAACCAAGAAAAATACCGCCATAAATAAATCTACCTATACATAGCGAAAATAATGGTTTCGAAAGTTTGCTCAAAGAAAACTTGTAATGTAGGTATAGTTTTCTATTTTCGAAGCTAAATTTATCAACTTCGTTATTTCGGAAGCAAATATTTAACGTCTGTCTTTCTTTGTTTTACCATAATAGATAGGTATATTCGCGATTCGAGTGTAAACAGCTGCTGAACCACTTAAAAATATTCGCAGCTCCGTGGTTTTTTTTTTTTCACGATAAAGTCACTATAAATCAACAAAATATAATACTCATCATATCTATGAAATGGCGCAAAGCAAAAACTAAAAACTTCAAAACCCGCTTAAGTACGAGTATATAACAGCATTCGAATACATAATTATAATTCAGCAATATTTTCAAATAGTTCAGTGTCATCAAACACGCTTCCAATTTTTAAAGAAAAATACGGGACTGAATTTGAAACAGTAAACTCGTATAGTTAAGAAAGAGTTTTCTCCAAGTACGTACATATATGTATAAGCTAATTTTGTTTTAAAACGTGAATCGAGATTAATATTAATAAAAGCACCGCAGATGATTTTTTTTTCTTTACTAAATAATCTGACCCAATTCAATCAATAATATCAACGAGTGAGTCATGAAAACGGGATCAAATCGTGTTATAAAAAAAAAAAAACATGGGCAGACTAGTGAAAGAACATAACGAGAAATTATTTTGGGGCGGATCCGACACCGAATGCATGATCGCCCGTCCATTTATTTTGCTATTTATGCGCGAAAAATTATGGTTACGATAAAACTATTATTTAAAGTTGTTCAAACGGAAAAGGCAATTAAAATTTCAATAGCAGGTTGAGAACGAGATAACTGACTAGAGAAAAGCATCAGGTCTTCTTCCAATACATTACCAACGAAGTATCTATCATGCATCTTATAACATTTCTTTTCATCTCATTTCTGTCAAGTTTTTCAAACGGACATAGCACCTCTCTTTGCTTCAATGATATCAATGTCAACTTGGCAAATAGAATTACAGGTGTGATTAACGATCGGTCGAAGTTTATTTTTCAGATTTGGATGATAACAAAAAGACTACATAGAAATTCTGGCAACATCCGATAAAGCAGTTAAATTACAAAATGAAAATACAACGCCGCGAATTATTTAAAAAAAAATTTTAAGACTTCAGTTGATCTATACCTACTCTACGATTTTCGATGAATACGTTCAAGTTTTCAAAATAGGATATTAAGTTAATGTAAATTCAGGCTTTCAGACAGAAAAATTCCTTCTTAAGGGTATACAGCACGTACTTATAACTAGACGCCCGAACTCCACAATTCGGCTTCACGAATATCTCGTGGGAAGATCACTTCTGACGAGGATGAAATATGGAAAAATATGAATCCAACTTCTCAATTAGCTCAACCAATACGAAATTTATGATTTTTGTTATCAAAAAGCTGTCCGAGTCCGATAAAACAATATCAAAACAAAAATTTTCATAAAATGAAAAAATTTTCCCGACTGTTTTCTGGCTGAGTTCTCAACTTGGAGATATATATATACGAATTTTGATTATGTTATAGTTATATATGTGACCGTGCCCCAAAGAAGGGACCTTGTGACTAAATTTTCGCATCGTCGGTATTTTTGGTGGCGACCAAACGGGCGAGCTCTCGGCCGTTCAAAGCCGTTTTTAGCCATAAGGTCCCTTTCTTGGGGCAGGGTCACATATGACCAACTTACGGATGTATCGAGTTAGATTTTTATTTAAAATTAAACGACGGCTTCCACGGATGCGCAAGTTAATTGATGTAACTTTGATGGCTAATTTTAGCAACCAGAAAATTCAACTCTATACGTGTACTCGTACATCCGTAAGTTCATCATAATAATTATAACTATATAACATATTCAAAAATCGTATCTGTAAGTTGAAAACTCGGGCAGAAATCAGTCGGGAAAATTTCTCTGATTTTTACATTTGTTTCGCGTGGTAAAGCATACCCTTAAAAACCCAGCCAGCATTCGAATAACACAAATGACTCGCGTAATACGTGCAAATTTTACGACCATTTTGCTATCCTTGAATCAACTTTGCAAGGCTTACAGTAGAGTCAAACAAGTTTGGAATCGTCCTTTACGAAACAACTGCTTATGAAGCTAATGAAAACCATCAAACAACCGCCACAGCAAATGAAGAATAAAATTTAATTCTTCATTAATTCGTTGAGAAATGAAAATACCGGGTTGACAAAAAAAATAAATGAGAATGTCAAACAAGAGAAATACGAGCGAATGAAGATTACAATTCTACAATACCCAACGTTAATGCTGATGAATGCTAATATCTTGAAAAATTCATTTTTACACGCTACTGCAATCGGCCAGCAAAAAAAAAAGTTTAAAAAATTTTGTTCAAGAAAAACGCACCTACATTGGGTGTAGTCAATATGTACCAGTATATAGTCCTCCGTAATCAACTCGAGCTATCGTGGATAATTCGACGAAAAAAAATAAGCCATTAAAACTGTTGAGAAAAACACGAACTCCGCACGAAGACGGCAAGAAATTAGAGGAGGATTAATGGCTATATCACTGGCCACAAATTTGCGACTTGCTGGAAATAAGCCTCGCAGCCTCACCGCCGCAGAGCAGGCCATAAGCCGATACAGGAAGCCGAGGTTATCTTCGGCTTCGATTCTCTCAATTCGTCTGTTTTTCTTCTACTCGTTCCAGTACCGCGTCAAACCACAAAAACTGATAGAGGAAAGGCCGCTGCGCGAAACCAGCGGACGGCAAAAGCGAATTCAAACAGCAAAATGGCGAAACTCGGGCGACCGTAATTACGTTCCGAGTTTATAACGTCGTAAACGGATTGAAAACGCAGATTGCGGTTTTCCAACCCCTCCAGCAATCACGGAGAGTGTCAATTCAGTCAGTCAACTCGCTCGCATCTTCAGATCTTCTTTCTTTTTTTCATTCGGCATGCCCTTCTGATACCTATTTCTTCCTTCCTTTTTTTTCCCCATTCGTAATTACGATAATGCACAAATTTACCGCATGCTTAACCAAGGAGCGAGAGACGATAAGCGAGTGAGAGAGAAAAAAAAAGCCAAATGTAGGACACATCCACGAAGGTACTCAATCTGCTCATCCTATAACACTACGCCACGAAATTTCACACGAAGTCGAAAAAGGCATTATAATTTGGTAGGTACCTCGTACTCGTACCAACGTTAGCTACTCGTACTTCGATAGGTACTTTTTCAACGATAAAGATGTAATATGAAGATCGGGAAATAATTTCGGTTGTGAATCAATACGAGTCACTGACCGAGAAGAACACAATATAACAGGTTTAGTTTCTGTGCAAATAAAAATATAAAGGTAGGTACATACTATACCTACATGATACTATATCCGTAATACCCTACAGTTATGGAACCGTGGTAAAAAGTAGAACTGTAAAATAAAATTGTTAACATTAACAAGTACGGTCAAACGATCTTAGCTTGGGACAGTTTGAGCCTTTTCAAATGCTTTTATTCGAGTTTGACAGGGAGCATGAAAGTAAACTTTGAATAACAAAATTGTGGACTTTGCGGGAAAGAAAAAGTTGGATTCTTAGACTTAGAAAACAGTAAACTAGAGTGCACATGAATATACACGCATGCGGCTAAAAACTTTTTTACATTCACATTATTTTTTGCATCGCATTGATCTTGATATTTTCAGAAAAATTATTTTTTGATGTCATAATACGGACTCTTATATGTGTATACCTTCGAATGTTTACATTCTATATTCATCACATCACTATCACGAGCCAAATAAACAAAATAATCACGACACTTTTCCAAATTCAAAACGGAATAATTCAGATTAAAAAATCATAATCTAGTTTACTAATTCCTACACTAGTTTCACTATTCACTATAATTATGCTTCATTCTTTTTTTTAGCCAACAGACAGAAATTAGATACAATGCGTTACTATTCAACTTATGCGATATGCATAAGTTAAGGGATGTTAAGCTATATAACGACTGTCGTCCATGTAAAACGCTCAACTCCTCCCTTGGTTTTTGTTAAATTTCAAGCTCGTTTCATTTAGATCACCCTAATACCGTTGTTCTATGAGAAAAGATCAGTTTCAAACGTTCAGATGCCAAAGGGTCTAGCAAGATAAGATAGGTGAAATGACCTTTTTCGAATTTCAACCTGAAACTTGGGGGTCAGGTTGACAATGATGAAAAAATAATTCAGCCCAAATTTCAGCCCCCCACCTCAACTGGTTGCCCCATGGGGAATGAAAATGTGTTTTGGCCATTTCGAAGGTTTTTTGCCCATAACTTTTTTCATAATTGTTCATTTGATTTGAAATTTTTATGGTAGTTAGTCCTCTATGAGCTCTATCTACTAACAAAATTTTGCGGTTCTACCTCCAGTAGTTTTCCAGTAACTCCAGCGGGAAATTTTGGAACTTTTTACCCTATGGAGTCTACAAGTTGAAATTTTCACTGATGATAGCTTATCTAGTCTACATTACACCCATATAATTTGTTTTCCGAAATTCAGGGTGGACAAGGTAGTTTTTTGGCATTGAAATGTCGGTTTTTTCCAGTGGCGTCTGCTCTGGGTGTGCAAGGTGTTCACTGCACACCCAACCAAATTCAAAAAGAAATTTTGTCTGTGATTATGGTGATAAATAATTATGGGTATCTTGTAAGCATATGGCATATATTAGATGGTGTTGTGACAGAAAATTCAACGTAATAAATTTTTATTTAAGACGACAGAAAAACCTTGGTTTGAAGTTCAACATACTCGTAATAAATTAAATGTACTGAAATGAAATTTATCAGAGACAGGTGTAGTATTTTTTTTTTAATTTCTCCTTCTTTTGAAGTTGAAAAGGTTAAAACAATGATCTTTTTACTGAGAAAATATATGTATGAGTGCAATAGTGCATTATTGCAATAATTTTCAAAGTTACAGTAAGGTTACTTTTTTACCAACTGATGCAATTAATCTGTTCAAAGGTGACTTCTTAGTTAATTAGTGAAGAAAATACATACCTACATACAAAAAATGTATGATAAGATAAGTTAATCCTTTTGTTAAGTAAAAGCAGTGTAGTAATATCTTATCACTAATTGCGAGGCGCTATGGGAAAACCCACCTTAGGGTGAAGATCACGAAAATTGATTTTTTGTGCGAATTGAATTGGTGACCTCATACATAAGCTATAGAGACCGCCCGCGCGCCGATAGGACAAAACCAGAAAAACGCTTGAAAAAATGGCTTTAAAATATGAGCAGTGTTTACCCTAGTAACCAGAACAATTTTTTGGGTGGATCAAACAAAAGCAACATGTTATTTGAAAAATAGTATGTTGAGATATCTTAAGCTATGTAGGTGCAATCAAACAGAGGAATAGTATTAATTACTTATAGGAGGACAAAGAATCATTCTCTAACACTAGAAAAAACCAGGTTTCACTCAATTACTCAAAGTATCAGGTGGCGTCATATATGACACCACAAGAATAACCCAAATGACAAGGTGACACTGTATGACACAAGTCAGTGGTTCTCAAAATATTGGTCCTTGGAGAAGTTCATCTCAAAAATGACGCCACAATGCCACCTGGTACTTGTACTGTCACTTTGTGGGAGATTAGTCTTAGTAGCTACCCTTTAGGGGAATTGGTGCACTGATGTGCAAGAAATGCCTTTGGTGTAGTTATACATGTATAATAGGAAATTTACTATGAAAATATGAAAAAATTGATATTTCAATGCCAAAAAACTACCTTGTCCACCCTGAATTTCGGAAAACAGATTATATGGGTGTAATGTAGACTGGATAAGCTATCATCAGTGAAAATTTCAACTTGTAGACTCCATAGAGTAAGAAGCTCCAAAATTTCCAGCTGGAGTTACTAGAAAACTACTGGAGGTGGAACCGCAAAATTTTGCTGGTAGATAGAGCTCATAGAGGACTAACTACCATAAAAATTTCAAATCAAATGAACAATTATGAAAAAAGTTATGGGCAAAAAACCTTTGAAATGGCCAAATCACATTTTCACTCCCCAGGGGACAACCAGTTGATGTGGGGGGCTGAAATTCGGGCTGAATTAGTTTTTCATCATTGTCAACCTGACCCCCAAGTTTCAGGTTGAAATTCGAAAAAGGTCATTTCACCTATCTTATCCTGCTAGACCCTTTAACAATGTAGGAGGAAGAAAGTATTGAGCAGTTTCTCAAATTCAAAAGCTGCAATAACAATCGCTATAAGGCCAAATAAACATACGTAATAGTATCTTCTGTGATGTGCCGCATTTTCTGCCACAATTAGATACTTTCACTTTCAAATGGTTTTTCGCTCATTCGTAGATTCGCATCTTCTAAAATCGAAAAAACGTCGTCCATTCACGACGATGCCACCACATCGTTTTGCCGTTCAAGTGTCCGCTCTTTCACACCTTTAAATCTCGATCACGTGCGAGCAAACAATAACAATCTCAAATACCTCTATAACCTGATGATACCAGAAGGGAGGAGCGCAATGAATGTCCGAGTCAAACGGTTCGTGTCTCCGCCGATTGAATCATTAAATGGCGTTTCACTCGTCATCTTTTCAACTCCTCTGACACGGTCACGATTCAACAAACCAAATCTATTCAGTATTTAGCTGGTCAGCCGTCGCTCTGGACACATAAACGGTTTTTTCACAGACTAAAGCGTGACACAACAAATGAACCACAATGACACGCTGCTCGATCTTTCGAAACGTCGGATTTCAATAAACATCTCATTCTCGAGCCTTTTTTACAGACAAACTACAAGAGCATTTTTTCCTCTTCAACTTTAACGCCAACACTGTAGTGGTCATCACTAACTCACTATGTAGTCCCCATCCATAACAACAACGCTTAAGTTTAATCAAATCGTTTCTGTCACTCGTCTCCGTCTCCACCGCCTCGGAGCAGTTGCTGCAAAGCGTGCTCCTGTCGTATCACCGCACGTTTTCGCTAATATCCATAACCAATTGCTAACGATTATACTCGTATACGCGTGACCATTTGAAAGACATGAAGTCATCGTTACAAATACTAAAGTAACGCCACCACACTAATGGAATGGAGCAGAAAAACAGCACAATGACCAATATATACACAGCTCGACGTTTATTTGTTTTTTTCATTTTGCGAATACGAGTAGGTAATACTCGTAATTGCTGGTTCGTTACAAAATTAACGAGCCTACAGGTAGTTTCCAAGTTTAACGACAGAATGGCAACCTACAGTTGCATAAAACAGTTTCAAGCAGCTTCGATTCTCAATTTCCCTATTTTTCACTGTCACATTGCGGAGTTCAATGGCTCCGCATGTGCTGAAAAATACTTTTGCGGGGAATATCTACTCTTCAGCGAGTCAGTTCTGCATGCACAGATTTATCTCAGTTTGAAGGAGTAAAAATGAAAAAATTCAGAATTTTTGCATTTAATGGGAATATACTCGTATTTATTCCTCTACCTTCATTTTGACAAAACGCAAGTTTCTTGCGTTTACTTTTATTTCACTTTTTATATTATTTTTTTGGTACGCTAATAATCATCTCCCCCGTGTTATTTTATACACCGAGTCGATTTCTCGCGCAGAAAATGGAGTTTTCCTTTGGTACACGTCAAACTGACTCACCCTGTACATATCTCATGATTCAATTTTAATTTCATCCTCTTGGCATCAAGGTTAACCTGCCATCAAAACACAAGCGCAGCCTCATTTCGAGTCCTCTTGAAAATTTTTACTACTAATAAATATCTTTTCAAACTCAACAAAAATAGTCGGATCCTGCTTCTCAATTTCCATATCCTTCAATTTTACGCAACGGCTACTAATACGAGTGTATGTAGGATATACGAGAAGTCTTCAGTCCTTGCTAAACGATGAAATTATGCAGAGAACGCCACCTGTAGCGTTTAACTACTAAACTACAAATAGTAAACAAAAAGAACGACTCCTACAGATTTTGCTGTTTTCCACATAGGCATATTATTCTCTAGTCCTCGAATGCATTCGCATACAAAGAATCAGCAGGATGTATTTCAGTTGGTATTTTTATTCATTGTTGTTCGTAAAATTGAAAACCGAAGCTGCGAAGGAGAAGAGACAAAATAAGGATCCAAGGTGGACACTTATTCAAGAGTAGTTTCATAGAGACGTCTATAATATGTTAAAATAGTGGAGTTTACACGTTTCAGTTCCATAAAGTAATTTTGAATTCAATTTTCCTATTTTTCTCGTAAAAAAAGGTGCCAACAATTTTGTGAACATACTCGTATATGTATAGGTACGAGTATGTACTTGGCCGAAGAAATATTAAAAATTATCTTACTTATCCCGAATCAATTCGCTACTTTTAAGAAGTATACTTCTTTATTGAGTTATTGTTAATTCCAGCTTTACGGAACCAATAATACAGGAATTATAGATCTCAATGAAATTAAAGTTTACCAAAATTCTCTTTTACGAAACTGACTACGCGAAGATATACGAACTGTAAATCGAAGTTTTTGTATATGGACATAAATCCTGCAAATTGTTCGGTACATTGGCTCCGTAAAACTGTGTTTAGCTTGCCTAATACTCGTATGAATACATAATGAGCGAAATATTAATTGGCCATTATAATTATTCTTCGCATTTCCAAGAATTACGTAAAATGAAATTCTGCTGAATTTCTCCACGAATTAATTAACGTTGTTTTCTTCGCAAATGCGATTCGTAATTTATGCTACAGCGAGCATCACCAAAAAATTGTGCACAGACCACGAACCAGGCATAATGGATGCTAGACATCCTGTCAGAGACCTTTACCAGAGAATTTCCAGCATTTTTATTAATTTTTTAGCATTCGTTTAGCCCAGCGAGTGGAATACCGATAAAATGAGCAAAAATGGTGGTGCCGTATCATAATTCGAGCGAATACGATCAGTCTGTATGAAAAAAAAAACAACCACAATATTGTCTATACATGCGTATTTGACAAGTAAACCGGAGATATATACTCATCGTACTTGGAATATTGATAACCAAAACATTCAGTTTTCAAAAATTGGTAGTCATAAAATTTTCCTTTCTTTTTTAAATAACTTTTCAACTGAATAAATACCTGTACAAAAAAAGTGACACTCTTCTTCTCAGTCAACTAATGTATTACTTGAACATTGAGATTCAACAATACTTTTAACTCATGAAAAAAATAAAAGAAATAATGATGAGCTGCAGGCGCACAAATTGGGGAAAACAAATTAGAAAATTGAAACTGACAGACAGTACACAATACATAACTGCATAATACTCGTAATATAACTGAAGGTCAAACTTTTGGCAAATATAACGCTTAACAGAATTATTACACTCCAGTAGTTTTAGATTGGAAAAATTTTAGTTCCTAATAAAATCTCGTTAATTTTTTTTCTCGAATAAACGAGTGCCACTCCTGAACTTTACACTATTTTACAGTAATAATGTGTTTACATTATAACCAGTAAACGTAAGTTTTGAGACTTATTCATTAGAACAATTCGATCATTTTGTAAAACAGAAATGATCATTATTTGACAGAACAGTGATCACGATCTTATCGCTATTTTGTCAATATTGGTTCAATGGTAGTTGCTTCACCTTCTAGATTCCTTCATTTTAGGAACTTGAAAAGGGATAAAATTTGAAATTACGTCCACTAGTTGCTAATCTACGCGAGTACTTTCAATTCAAAAATAACAATTCTGGATTCATTCATTATTTTCACAAGTGAACCCTTCGTTCTTTGTCGGAAGCGGAAGTCGAACGAAAGGTTCATTCACGCATTAATTTCCACCCACTCCCTTCGACCACGATCGCTTTTGGATAGAAATCCATCGATTCCATTCATTCAACTTTTCACGAATGACGTACTCACACACAGCTCATTGTCATCCATCTGCTGATCTACCTTTAAGTTACGTACATTTTCTCAAAGCAGGGGCCCCTTTCTCACAATTATTGATGGATATAATTTTGCGGTTCATTGATACCAAGCTGACGCTTCGACATCGGTCAGGAAGAAATAACAATTTATAATTAAACTGGCGTGACGAACGTAAATCCAAGAAGAATCAGGCCGTTCATTTGGTTGGAAATCATCGAAACCGATCTTTGAAAAATCATAATATCCGTATACGCTTCTTCGAGTACTTTTTTCCCGTCATTTTTGTTCAAATTAGGAATTATAGAAGAGGGGGGAAATGGTCGTTTCAGGTTTTTAGGCACAAACTACAGAGAACATGCAGCCTTAAAATAAAGGTAAAAGGTACGTACAAGCTATATAATGGTCACTATACGATCGCACGTAATCCGACCAAACAAACGGTTGCCCCGCACAATTCACACCTAACTGCCAACACCTGTCGAAAATTGATTACCAAACATTTACCCCGTCTGTCCGTTATCTATTTGACTTTTTATGGGCATACTAAGTATATATGTATTTTTCAGTTTGTTTTTCCGCCTCGCGGTAAACATTACATTAAGCCGGCTTAGATAAAAGGAAGATGGACAATGCCCATTATTCTCATATTAAATTTTTTTTTCCTCAACCATTTTTTTTTTTTTTTTT
This sequence comes from Parthenolecanium corni, assembly GCA_038050395.1. NCBI lineage: Eukaryota > Metazoa > Arthropoda > Insecta > Hemiptera > Coccidae > Parthenolecanium > Parthenolecanium corni. Next base: position 1,270,164 of record JBBCAQ010000034.1, on the reverse strand, counting down.
TTGTAATAATATATAAGCTATTATATACTTATTACGCGCTCAATACAGTTATATTTCTCATTCGCAAACAGAAGTGAGTGTAAAAATAGATCAATAAGTTCATACAAAAATACTGTTTGCCCGATAGAATTATTCGTAAAGAATGAAGACGAGTTCGTAGATGAAAACGTTGATTTTAATTTCAAATCGAACACCTCAACCAATTTTCGAAGAACTGCGAAGCTTACAAAAACCATCTTCGCACAGGCTCGAAGGAACGCATATTTTTCAGTCGAGACGAAACGATCGGCCGAACGAACGCGAGTCGATCAGCGTGTTCACAGAGGATAGCGCAGCGGCAGCAGCAGCAGACAAAAAAGCTGTCAACTGGTTTCACCGCTCGTCTCAAATTAACCCGTCAAAGAACGGGGTCTCCTCTGTGCGATAACCGGACGATAATAATACTTCATTAAGTACACAACACGCGGATCATTAGAACACAACAATGTAACACGACGCCATTACGCAGGCATTTATGGGGAGAAGACAGCGGGCCAGAGCACCTATTAACGTAACCGGTATTGAATATCAATTAATTATACGCTCCTTTCGCGCTCGCTAAATCATTTTCACTTGTCAGCACGTACGACTTTTGATCATTTTTTCCAGCTTATAATAGATCTTTTTTCGACTAAATGCCCAAAAGAACGTTAAAAAAATAAGTAAACTCGGTACTTACTTTTTGCTCGGTTGGCGGACTCCTCCTCCTCCTCGTTGAAGATTCTTTATCTGCAAAAAGAAACAAAAAAAAATCGAATTACGAAAAAAAGTTTTCACGCTAATTTCTAATCAGAAACGCAATGAGCATAAACTGGACAATATCTTCGCATTACTTACAAAATTTTAGTAAAATATTCAAATATTGGGTATTGTAATGCATCAAACTTATTCAACTTTGGGCCTGAGAACCGGAATGATCCGAGGCCTATAGTGATACGTGGATTTTGACTATTTTCGATGGTGTTTATAGGGATGCGCTCATCATACGCAGGTAGTTGACTAATTTCATTCACTGCGGATCCTGACAAATGACGGCCCTATTAGGGCATAACTGAAGGGAAAAAACTTGACGTGGAATGGCAGTCATATTCCTTATTCCATGAAATTTCCCTTTTTTTTTTAGGGGAAGGGGAGCTTTTGACGTATGAGGCAAAGCTTTAGAACCGCCAGGGCTCCATTAAATGGTAATTTCATTGCTCTCAAAAACTCTGAGCATGCGTCATGGTTCTTCAGTATACACTATCATTCAGCAAATGTCAGTGTTCCAAAAGAGTCACTCATTAGTAAGATAAATTATATGAGCTCACTGATTGAAAATGTAAACGCAGAATAATTCCCTTTTTATATTTTCTCATCGAATATAATGATTATAGTTTTTTTTTTTTCTTTCTTTATTACGGCTGGTAGGTACTCTAAAAATTTTTCTTTCAGGTAGGTAGGTAGGTAGGTACATACTATTTCATAAAGATATAAATATGGTACTTAAATATTTTTCAAAAGCTTCAACTATGAAATGAAAAACAATAATTTTCTAAACAAAAACAACAAATGACGCTGCGACGCATGGTCACACTAAATTTCAATCCATCAAATAAACATACGAAGTCACTAAAATTAGTTGAATAGGGCCAGAATTTTTTTGTTCTTCTAATAAATGGATTACAAACCCACTCGATTCGAGTTGGATATGATGCAATCTGTATTATAGCGAACGAAAAAAAATATAAATTTTTCTTCATTGTTGTGTGCAAAGTTGAAATGATATCTTCTTTAGCTGATAAGTTATCTGAATGTGCAAGTTGGAATGTTAATCGTCTTGTTTCTTGGCTAAATTTTCTCGACCGAATCTCAATAAGAATATAATAACTATTATCGACGAGTATCTACCGATAGAACGTTGATTTAGCTTTAAAAAAAATATTTTAGTACCGACGAGATTCGTCGTTCCGAGATCTATATTTTTGATAAATCAAAGTTGCGTCATGGCGATGTTCGTCATGAAATTGTATATCTTTGACTACGATAATCATTTGAAATGTGTGTCATTCGATAAGTTTAGAAGTTGTTCATTGAAATTGGCTTGGAGAAGCTGGGTTAGACAGAACGTGTAACTTGACACATAAAGATATAATCCATTTAAAGTGGCATTGGAAATGCCTGTTTTCGGTAGGGAATATGTACCTAGTAAAAATAAAGACTCAACATAACTTCGATACACAAAGGTACAAGTATGAAATAGCTTGCTCAACGACCGAGATGTGAATTGCGTTTTTTATAACGCATACTTCATTTATAAAAATTTGAATGAATAAACAAATAAATAAAAAATAACAGCGAATGATACATTCAAGACCACTGAAGTATTTACGCTTCAAATTTTGCTATAATTTCTTTCGAAATAATACCTACTAATCCAAAAAAAGAAGATTTGAAAAAATAAGAAACCAGGGCAGGGAAGACCACTGGAGTAAATACGAGTAGGACCACTCATATAATTATAAACCTTAAAAACATATAGAGTGGGCATTTTTCAAGATATAATTGTGGTGAAAATGACGTCTACTATTAATAACTCAATCCTCATAACCATCAAAAACAAGGGAAAGAAGTGCTCTTTAAAGACTTCAACTGGCAACAACCCTATAGGCAAAATATTTAGAAAACGGATCCGTTTTATTCCGGATTATAATCCGTTTCTGGATTATAACCCAGAATTTTCCTGTTTTCCGGCTTCTAAAACGGATTTCGAACGGATTGTGATCAGTCTTGCCGGAAATGAGTCCGGATTATTTTCCGTGAAGGCTGTTTTATGATATTTGTTGGCCCGAGTTATAATCCGTGAAACCGTTTTATAAGCGGATTTAGAAAAATTGCCCTAAAATTATCACTGATTATAATCAGGAAATCCGTTTTACAAACGGATTTGGAAAATTAATCAAGATGACAAAAATAACTGCAAATTTTCAGATCCGATGATCGAAAATAAAAACGGACTGACAACGGATAAAATTCTCATTTTCCGGATCATTTTCTCATTTTTTGCCCATCGGGAACTCAAAACATGGAATTCCAAGTTGCATCATTTTGATTTTCTGGTTTAAAATACAAGTTTGTTTATTCCAAAATAATTTGAAAAGAGAATTCGATATTAAGAGGCACAAGAAAAGAGATAAGCTTCGAAATAAAAATCATACGAGCTCAACAGGAATAATTATTCCTAAAACTGAATCAACGCATAAAAAGTTACTAATAATAACGAGTATGTGAAACACAATTTTGGCAAAATTATTCGAACACACCTATCGTTCTCAAGTATACACTTGAAATTTATATTCGAATGCTAATTTTCATCTCTTATTTTCGAGTTCAAATAACAGTCAAGAATGAAAACAACAATTGCCCCAATGCAATGCAACCGAACCACAGACAACTACTCTCGGTGAACTTTTTTCAATCACCACCCAGAGAACCACGTAGGCAGCTTCGAGAAGGCTTGAAAAATTGACGCGTTCATTAAAGACTTCGAAGCTGTAAAATTGTTACACAATCTTAACGTTTTTTTCGATCTTCGCTCCGATTTTCTCATCCCGCATACCTACTCGATAAGTCGGATGATTACAGCTAAATTATCGTGTAGGTACCGGTTTGATGAAGGTCGAACAAGAAAAATACATACTTACACTCGAATAAAAATAAATGAAAAAGGAGAAAAATATCGATGCTTCCCACAACACATCGATCGATGATGAAAAAAAAATGTCTTCATCTGCTACCTCGCACTCTATATTCTTTTTACATTATAACCTGCAACGCCATTAAAATTACGACCATAAAGGAAATTTTTACATTTAAAAAAGCTGGCTGCTGGCAACACAATATCATTATAGGTATTTTTTTATCCAAGTTTTGCGAATATCTTCGGATTAAAAATAGAATTCAGGAGGCAAAAAACACGTTTGGAATCCACTTAGCAAGAATTTACATATTAATTTCGAATAAAATATAGAATACTTATTTTTTTCAACTTCCATTTAGCATTCATTCGAGAATCTTCGCCACCGCTAGTTTGTACAAATACGTCGCATGGCACAACATAATGAAATTTTGTTAGCGATTTATAATAAACACGTTTCAATAGCATATATAAAGTCGGTCGCATTTGAAAAATATTTCAAGAAAATATTTTAATACAAACAAAAACTCCAGAATAGAAGCACCAAAAAGTATTGAAATAATTTTCTGCATCCGAAAGTCGGAACGATCGAACATTTCAGAAAACATTCCAGTTGTTCACTAGCAACAATTGAACAAAAACCTCAAATAAATTTATTATTTATACTCCCAGGTAGTTTAACGGTCGTCAGTAAACTCAGAAGGTTGCGAAATAGCTGCTGATTTTGTGGTCGATATTGGGGCTAAAACTGACAATTTGATGTTCAATGCAAGACGAAGGAAATAAAATGTGAAATACTTACGAAAGAATTCAAAAGTTTTCCTCAAAACAAGAGGCAAGAATATAAAATTTTTCGACATTTGTCACGTCCATAACGGAAATATTATGAAACAAAGTTTTCTATGATTCAACAGACGTCGAATTTTTTAGCTTAGTGCGCAGGACGCAAATGAACATATATAGGACTGGAACCGTTAGATATAACCACAAAAAAAAAAAGCAATCTCGCGAAAAATGTTCAAAATTATTGTCAAAATTTACTTCGGCAGAAATTATTGGTTACGGTTTGCAGAGCAAAAAAAAAGTGTTGGAAATATTTGGTTGCCTTGCACAAATATCCATTCGCGTAACTATGCTCTAAACTGAAATATACTGGCTACCATTTGAATCATCCTTTATATTTCTAAACTGCATGATTTTACTTCTCATCTATTGTGATAAGCTTTCTCAATAAACCTGAAAAGCTACCTTGAGAAACCTTAAATATTCAATGTGCAATGCATTTTACTACCAGTTGATTTTTGGTATGTTTGTTTTACCGCAAATTTATGAATCAAATTCAAATACTGAAGTATAATATAACGAACACACCTTCATAAAACATATCGTACAATTTCATTTTCAAAGCTATAGACAAACAACTGAGTAAAATTTTGAAATATAAGACATTCCAGAGTATAGAATTAAAATAAATTATCAACTTGCCCACCACTCAAAATTAATAAATCAACAATTTAAAACCATTTAAATTCAGATAAATACATTTTTTATGGAGAATTGATAAGATTTACCTACCACTTTGAAAGCAAGGAAAAAAAGTTAAAAAATTTATTCAAAACTCAACCCACTTTCCTGGTCTATTACATCTATCGTTTTGGTGGTTTTTCTTATTCTGTTTACTTTTTTAATACTTAAATATATTATGGACTACGAAGAGGCCTCATCGTCATATAGTATGACGTCAGTGGATACCAATATGGATATCGTATGTGTACACAACCTGCCTACGGTCCAACAAAAATAAAATTTACTTTTCCTTAGTCATCTTATTCAAAGGAAAGGAAATTGATTAATTTTTTCTCCTTTCACTAAATAATTCAAAGGACAACTGATGGATGAGATCGAGTTTCAAATTCATTTCACTAAAATATAAATTAGTCGTGGAGGGGCTGCCATCGGATCAATTCAGTGAATGTAGGTCAATTCGAAAATTATTGAAATTCTGATGCGGCTCTTATACTCGTATTATTCAACTTACATTATTCTTCTAACCTGATCAACTCGAAATAATTTTTATTTACCACCGACTAACGCGAACGAAACCAATTATTGCATAATCTCCGTCGTATTTTCTGTACTGGAAAATTCAATCCGAATTCCTCAATACTTCCCCCAATAATTATATGCAGCGATTCATATTTTACGATAATTGAAAATCGAACGAGAAGCTCCAAAATAATGCCAACGTGCTCATCAAAATGTTAATCGAAAAAAAAAGATAAAATAATACTCCCGTAAGTCACGAATACACTGTTTTTTATAAATAAGATACACGTTGACTCCCTCAAACTCGTCTCCCGCCCGTTAGAACGAACCCATCAATTCCTGTAATATTTTTCTCCTCGTTTCTAAGATGACCAGTCATTTGATTAGAATATAAAATTAGAAGACTATCCTTTTTAGCTGCCCCAACCCGTCAGTACTCCCCAATTGAAGATGTATGTACTCGGAAATCGTTCAAACTGGTTTTTCTTTTTCTTCTAAATCTTGATATATTGTTTGCAGGAATAGTTATACGTGTATTTTTTTCAGAGGAATTTCTCATTATCAATTATGATTCTCGAAGAAAGTGTGTTCGGCGAGTTCTATCGAGTATACTATACGTACTAGAAGAGGTGATGAGAATCGAATGTCTGCTCGGGTAGAAGAGGGGTGAATAAATGCCCATGCAATGATAAGGGTATTTTGAGCATAACGGTTAAAAAAAGTAGATATTTGATTTAGTTTCATCGTGATTCTAGGTCAGTAGTTTTGAATGACTTTTTTTTGGTAGGATAAAAGAAACGAGTTATAAATGTCTTAATCGACGAGAAGTCTATTAAAATTTTTTAGATTCGCTAGACGGGGTCCAGGGTTACAGCAGGTATACTTGTTGCGTGTTATTCAGTCATTTCGCGTCTGAGAACTTCACGGATAAGCTGTATTTGTCATATTGATTTATTTCTGCGGGTTCCGTTGCCATGACCAGAAAGGCGACTCACAGTGAGAGCAATGAACAGTCAGCCCGACCAAATTAACAAAGAGTTGTCCAGTTTGAGTCGACAATTTCTGAAGAAATTAAAAAATTATATAGGAATGTATAAATAATAGTACTGAATTTTGGTCAAAGGATTACACACTGTAATTATTGAGTAAAATTTTATTGGAACGACCATTTTCAACATTTCTCTCTCCGATCCTTAATTTTTTACATCTTGAACGCAACTCCTGAATCATTTCCACCAAATCGCGAAGAATATTTTGCTATTTTTCTGCGACTTTTTCTGCTTGGAAAAACTTACATTGACGAAACATTCGTTATGTCAAATATCATAAATCGGCGTAAATACGCCATATTTTCCATTTTTTCAATTACTCGTATCATCTACCAAGAACTCTCATTGTAGTTCCTTAAGGAATTGAATTAAAATTTATTCGATTTGTTTTCATTTTCTCATACAAAACATGCAAAGTTAAAATCAAATCTACAGGGGGATGACTTTAAGATAGCAAGCTATTCTTTTTGGCTAGATTGGCGTTATCAACATCACTCAATCACCTCAGCTGTAGTTGCGGGTGCGCATGAGCAGAACTACACTCGTCGGAATTGAGCAATAGCTATAATTCAGACTATGTTATTGGGGAATGGTTGGTTGTGGAAGAAAATCAATCACGTTGAACTAAATTATTGTACAACTGATGCCCATACCGTACACACTCCAACTGTCATGGAGATAAAGCAGAAATATTTTTTCAAAAAAAAATCTTGTCAAGTAGACTTGTACTCGTAAGTAGGTATAATCACCCAGAATAAAAATTCACTACTTTTTTTCAATTCAAGAAAAAAAAATTTGGATCCCGAGGGGAGGGGTCTATTAAGTAATGGGCCCTGAGGCCTACGAAACCTTAACTGACTGAATGGCAAAATATGCACAAGAACCTGGACACATTTTGGCGGAATATCGAAAGATCTGTCAATAATAACTACTAATAAACGATCATTGTTTGCACGTATACTTTTCCTTTTCATTGAAATGAGAGAAAAAAAAATAGCGGAACGCAGGGCATTCACAAAAATATTAATTAGCTGCAAAATGAACGAGCGATGACATTTTGAGATGCTGTAATCGAAAGAAAGTGACGTTCGTTTCGTATGTGTATAATAAATTAAGATCATCGATGTCGAAACAAATGGGCGAGATTATGGCTGAATTGAATTCGTACTTCATTATTTTGGCCTGTTTGATGTATGAGTGAGATTGTGAAGGTCGAATCAAAGTGACTGCAATCGCGATTGCATCGAATAATGTACCAAGTCGAATTACAGAAAGGCGATTCAAAAGTTTAACTATCGAAGGGTAGAAATAGTAAAGGGTATATTATACATATGTAACGAAAACAAATGTTACAGGAAAGCAGAAGAATGTATAGGAGATATTCTTAATGCATCAGTAGAACCAACTCTCTTCACAATTTCAGCCTTTCAATTATAGGTAGCCTTTTTAAAAGATACAAACTGACTTCTTGGTATAAGACAGAGGCAGATTCATTTGTAGAGGACGAAAGTTGAAGGCTCTTAATTTAAAATACTGACGTGTAAACGAACATAACTAATATCTAACAAAACCGACGATTAACTATACCAATTTTTTAAGCATTTTCGAAATCGTTGCATGATTATATACTTCTTTTAATTGTCCTCTAATATTGAAACAAATCACAACCTTGAGGAAATGTGATACTCCGTAACATCATCAAATGCCTTAATTAGAAACACGTTGCGCAGCGGCAGCGCAGAATTCATTCAGCACTCACAAAATCCATTTACCACAAACTGGGTTACTGCACTCGACCGACTTGATGAACTAATTACAAACATTATACTTTCCAACTATTTTTTCTCCTTCCTGCTCGGTGAGCAAAAAGAAAATAATATCATTAGTCGCTCTTCTTCCCACGTCCATACCCGCGCGTCACCTTCTTCATTTTCTAACCATTTTCCTCGGGTTTTTCGCATCGCAGCTTTTTTGCGTGTAGTTGTTTTCTTTCGAGGCTACCGGCGCGGATTTGAAACAATGACCGCCACCACCTCGAGTAAGCAAATGAAATCGGCTCGACGGTGCCTTTAATGTGGAGTCGGCAGAAAAAGAAAATTACAAGTGCAGAACAATCGACTCATGTCCTTGAGTAATGTGTGCGCGAATAAAGACAACGTGTTGGAATGTGTAGTCCAATTAGTCGGAACAAAGAGAATTTCGCACAAAAAATTCACAGCGGAACTGACCACCGCGGTGTCGCCTGTTTTAAATAACCCTCGCCCTTTCCGGCCTCTCCCCCAATACTCTCCATAATACAATTATAAAAGATACTCGAGTAATTTTTACCCACTCGCTTAATTAAGAAGATGCTGGAAGTGAAATCGTCAGACTTTCGTCACGAATGCTGAAAAAGTTTGTTCAGAAAAGCACCGCTTTTTAGAAACCATATAGTGACACCTCACGAGACTAGCCATTACCCATTAGGTAATAAGGCTTATTCTCAAACGTAGCCGTCGTCAACATGGAAGGAGCAAATCGTGAGATTGCATTCCCCAGGAGAATGGACATAACGAACCTATGTAAGACTGGGAGCTTTCTAACGGGAGATTCCTCGAGTCATTCTTGAAATGGGCAAAAAACTGAATTAACAAAGAGCGTCGCGTCAATTGAATTTGAAAAGGTATTTTAAATTTTTTGACTCGAACGAAGAGCGATTCGAACTTGGGCATTCAATCTATACAATTACTTCATCAGTGAATACTATAATATCGTAGATATTGAAACTGCCAAGAGAAGACTTTTTGGTACGTTGGAATGTAAAGACTAATCGGAATTTGTTAAGTTTTCAAAATCGTTCGTTGAAATCTACTGTGTAAATGTCATACAGTAATAAGCGTGAATTATTTTATCCATTTTAAAGAAGAAATTTTTGAGCGAGAAACTAATAGATTAAAAATATCTATATAATCGACGACCTTGATGGTATGCTTAAAAATAACAACTCGTTAAATCGCTCGAGGTAGCTTCAATTTTCGAATAAGAAAATTCCGAAAACTACGAAAAAAAAAAAAATCGACCCTAGTACGAATATATTCACTAAATTTACAGACCGTCTTCAAGCAAAAGCAAGTTTACTGTATTTCAAATTCCAACAATTTAATGACATCCATCTATCGTTTGCTTGATGTAATTCAACATTTTCTCCTTCGAAGTTAATCTATATAAACTATCATTTAACGCCTTCGTGTTAATTCTATCAAGGGCTAAATTTGTAGCCAGTCATTATTCATTAAATGTACAACTGTTCAATAATTCAAAGGTAAAATATTATTAAATTTAATCAACCTACCTAAGTAGGAAAATCTGGATAAAAGAAATGCTCAATGATAATTTGGTCTGGCATAGTCTGTTCTTCGTAAGAATAAGAAAGAATTCGTTTTAGCGTAGTGATGTGAAGGAAGAGGAAAATGTAAGTTATTCATAATATTATTATAAACAAGGTAAACGTTTGTTCATTGATGAATAGATAGCCATTAATTTGCTCAGTTTTGTTACATATTGTGTTGATCGTTGCAAACTTTGTTACTTTCAGAACAGACTATAGTATCAGAGACGATATCCAGTTTTGGATAGCCATAAAAAGTCAAGCTCTACAGTTAAGATGACCACCCAATTTTCATTTTTAAACATTTTCAATAGGGCTTCAGTATAACACAAGGGTACTTTTCACAATTGATTTTTGTAATAATGGCTACACTATCAATTTGCGCCATCAAACATTCAATTATTATTTATTTCTCAGGAACGGTCAATAAAGAATCTTCATTTACATTTCCTTAATCCAATATAAATATTAAATACTAAGATCTGCGAACGAACCCCCCCACCTCAGAATCTCAAGTCTCATTTGCCAAAAACTCATTTTAAAGAAAATCTCGAAAACTATATCCTATCCAACATAGTGTCAAGCCCTAATCCGACTTAATGAGGGCAAGTTAATGAGATAATGGGCGAGGAAAGTTAAAGAGCGGATGATTCTGTAGGTACTAGAATCCATACAGAAATTTTTTGGCGACTGAAACAGGCGAGAAAAGCTAACTGAAAGAAAAATGATACGACCGAATAAAATTGTAGACACCGCCCTAAAAATATGATCGAGTACGGAAGCCATCGATCTGCTGTTACGCAAATTTCTATATCGAAGGAATTTCCATTTCCTTTAAATGTCTTGGAACGAACAAACCGAATCCGAACTGAAACAAAATGTTCCAGTCTTCTGAATTTAATTTACATTAAATCCACAACTTATCCATCAGATAGTAATTGCATAAAAAAACGAGACTTCGGTGCCGTTGGGCTTCGTTGAACTCGGTCCACCCCAACAAACACCTGCTCTTTGTTATTGTTTTGTGATAGTTATATTTATTTTTTCTATCAGCCTATTGTTCACATTTACGACAGAATACACACTTTCCCACAACTGCATTTTTCTGTAGGAATGACCAAAATAATAAAAATTAAGGACTGAAAATAAAAGGTGGAACAAGGTTAGCATCAAACGGCAAATGCAGCGTTTTTTTTTTTTTTAATCAAATGAAAAAATGTTTTTTAACTTGATAAATCGGTAACCGATGATTATATGTTTCAAACTTCAAAATAAATAATTATTTTTGCAAGAACAATGTATGGCAAAACTCATTCGACATACTAATCTAAATTCTACATAATATCAAGAGCTCGACGAATAAATTCGTTTAGAAATAAAATTAGCAATTAATTGGAACTTTGCATGGAAAACAATTTGTCAAAAAAAAAACTGATATTGGCATTCCAACGGCAGAATGTCAAATAATAATATAACGATCTATGCTGGTGATATTTTTTCTCTTATTTTCAACATCTTTGGCACCGGCAGGTATTCATTGTTAATTTTAAAAAAATTTTCCGATTCAGTCACGAAAATGAAATGCTACAGAAGAACTAATTATTGTAAGTTTGAGCGCTTTATATGATAAATAATGCGATTGCTTTCATTTTAGAGTTTCTTCCAGAGTATATGATATCAAAATCTACGAGATCTTAGTAAAATGTAATTTCCAAATCCATTATCCGATCTGCGAAATTTAGGAAGTTATTGGGGGGGGGGGGGAGGAATATTTTCTCATAAAAATGCAAACCAAAACTGCTCAACTCAGGGCAACACAGACTGTCAGTTATGACGTCACCACGAAATTGGTCTATTCTAGTTCTTAACTACATAAAATTTTCGAGGAAAGATCTACCAAATCACTATCCGCACCGCCCGAGAAAATTAAATCATATGACGTTATTTTCCGTTTGGTAGCACTGGCACAAAATAAAATGCAATGCAACCTTAAATCATACAGTACTGGATAGTCAGCATACAACTCTGGTCAGCATGCTATCCTCTCCTAATAGATCGGTGCTGTAAATATCTCCAAGGAATCTCATTGTCAGCACATAATGGACGCGAACGTACTCGGAACAACAAAATCAAACAAAATTTGTCTACCCGGTCAATTTGGAAGATTTGCGCCCACTTGCAATATCTGCCAAAGTTGACACACTGAAACTTCGTTAGCTGGCTGTCCAAGGCTAGATGGCTTAAGAATGCAACTCATATAAACTCACTATTCGAGAATTGAGTATTTTCGGGTCGCACATAAACGTATGAGGTGAGATAGGAAAGCAAATGCGCAATCGATACATTAGACAGATATTCGAGTCGAAATACGGAAAACCAAAAATGGACCGGACGAAATGATATAATTAGTAGAAAATTTCATTTCGTACTGAATACTGGTACTTCCTACCGATACGATTTACAAATTACACAATTTCCTAAATTCACGAGTTGTGGCTACGAGTTGCACCGAGTTATCAATATGCCGGCCATATCAAGCCAGAACTCGTCTAGTAATTAGGTCCAGTGCGAAGAAAAACAAGAAGAACGAGCGAGTGACCCGTTCTGGCGAGTGCTGACCACTGGAATCGCGAGCCACCCAAAAAAATTAGCATTTCTCGACTTGGCCGGATTCGTCGCTCGTCGCCAAGTCGAGACGTGAGACGGCCGTTTATGAATTTATTCGCATCGTTCGAACGGCTGTTCGTACACATAATTCAAGAATTACTTACCGCAAGGGTTATTCTGCGAGAGCCGGTCCTCGTCGCAAACGATGGATCTTTCGTGCACGTAGCCATCTTTGTGGAGGACAACTTGTTCGAGACTTTTCACCAGACGACACTTCTCGCGATTAGTAGTAAAAGCCGATTTAAAACATTTCGCGCACTGATAACACAACGCCCAAGAGTGCTCCTCGCTGATGGGCGCATTGAACGAAACCAGAATATTATTCAAAGAAACGCACTCTTCGTCGTCTAATTTGCACTTTATCGGTTTCGAATCCGAGTTTGACCCGGTGGTGGACGACATTTTACGTGGTGGCAGGACTCACGAGCGAATTTCAAAATGGAGGCACAGGGCACTCGATTACAATTACTCGAAACAATGACAAACGATGACAAATCGACGACACAACCGATTAGCGATTTAGAATTTCCAATCATCAAAATAAAATAGCAATTTACATTCACCTGTCTGCAGATCACATGTTAAACGACAGCGCGGAACAATGAAGAGGCGAGAAAAAAATTCGTGGAACTAAAATCGCGCGGAAAAACGCTACAACGGACAACACGCCGCACGACATGCCGCCTTCGATACTGAATTGAATAACTGAAAAAAAAAAGTGACTGTCCGAATCCGAAACTCCGAATCTCAATTCCTCCCGGCCGCGCCGTTAAAAAGTTGCTTCGCGCATTGGCATACCGAACTTCGTTGCTGTTTCAAAACAGACGGCCGTTTCCGTTGTCAGTGTTGCCATTTGTTAAGATGTTTGAAAATTCCCTCGATGTTTTCGGTTTGTACCGTATCATATTTACTCGAATTGAAAGGCTCAGATTTTAATTTTACTCTTATTTGTCCTAAAAAGTTTAAAAGAAAAATTTTACGCAGAATTTTGCGCTGTAGATCTGAGCATGCTTCGTTTTACACTGTTCTCACCCCTTATCCCTTTAATTTGCCCCTAAGAAATTTTGAAGTTAGAACTTACATTTTAGTGAAATTCGGTTGTAAAAAACAATAACATTTCTAAAACAATATCTAATTATCCAGTTGGGCTGAAATTGTTTGTGTACATTTCTATGAGAGACTTAATAATATGAAATTTCTTTCCACCACCTATGAAGAAAAATTTTTACGATTCCAAGTTAAAGTCTGTCCCAAATAAAAAATGCGAGATGTCATAAGAATTTGAAGAAGGCAATTTGTACAAATTAAAAATACTATCTTTTCATTTGTTGAAGTCCTGTGACGTCACGCATTTCTTATTTGGGACAGACTATAATTAACAGCATATTATTCGATCACTGAAAATTAATTTTATGATACCTTGAACTACACTTACTTGTTACAATACATCAAATTTCTCCAATAAAAAAGTAAAAACAGCTAAAGTAGCTCCACTACATTCAATTCAATCTGGTATGACTACTCTGGAAGGGTGTAGTGTACCTTTGCTATGAAAACATCAGAGTTGAAGAAAACCGCATGAAAATGAAATTAATTGAAAAAGTTTGATAGAGGCGAAATATAGGCAATTTCTTTGACGCATGTGTTGCGGATTTGCTTTTGGCCGCCAAAATGAAAATTTTCTCTAATTTTTAGCTCAAAAGTACATCTACCTTATACCATTTTTCATCGAGTTTTGCACCGAACTTATTCAAATTTGAATGTGTTATCCTTTTCATATTTTTTATGCCCGAGTAAAGCTCTTTAATCCAATTTCATTTTGTTCCATTTTTTTTTCTCGAAGGTCTAAAAAAAAGAAGTTTTCAAGACCTTCAAAAGATGCTCTAAAATTGTGAAAATCCAAAAAAAGGCTTCGTCCGGACATAGAGAATATGTTCAAAAGAAGTATAACTAAATTTGAGCCATTCGGTGCAAAATTCAGCAAAAAAATTGTAAAATAAATTGTCATCTACTTACTGAAAAAAAACAAAGATAGACTACACCCGCACAAAAGGCAAAGAAAAACTCCTCATTAACTACTAGTTATCGCCTATGAAAATGATATCTGCAACTTTTCATACGCACGAACTATAATTAATGAGTTAATCATTGAAATTCTTACGAGAATGCCTTCGAGAAATATGGTTCAGCAAAATTGCGTACACAACTGTATTTGATATTGTATCTCTGACGTTGAAGACGTCTTTACTCGTGTTATCGTTTTTAATTTTCTCGTCTTTCATTAGATTTATTTTCAGCCTGCCAGTATTTCAATCTTTATTTTCACAAATTACAAGGTAAGTAAGAATTTGGAATAAAATTTTGAATACGAACAAATATTTAAAAAAAACATCGATTAATGATAACAGCTGATTGTCATTTAGGAAGCCACTTTACGTTGACAATAATTTTGCACTTCGCTTGATTTAGTCGTAGAAGTTGAATAAACTAGTGTGTGGACACATTTTAGTAATAATTTGCATCGACGCATGTTTTAAACTTGATTTATTAACAAAAAATATATAATATTTTAATCTTAAAAAATATTAAAATAATTAATTTACAATCACGACTTTTTTCTCAACGACAAATCAAAATTGCTTGGAATTTTTTATTGAGCAACTGTAACGAAGAATTTTATGATTCCAACGTTTTAATCTTCGGTTTCGCTCGTTTCACCTTCTTCTTTTTTATTATAACCCAAACTCTTCATTTCTGTAATCAAATAAAATCATTTATCAGATTAGTAAAATATAAATCTTTATAGTTTTCATTGGTAATTTTTAAAACAACCCCACCTCTTTTCGTTTCTTTGAATGTAAAATTAAGTGAAAATTAATGATGGTACTTTTACAGCCTGAGTTGGCTACCTTAAGTCTACTTGCTTTATGGGTGGTTTGGTTACCTACGTCCATTGACCTGTGAGAATTTCAATTTTCTCAAATTTTTAGATCAAATATGAATTTTCTTTTATGCGACTTGGAATGCGATGTAGTGAGGTAAATGAAAGTAGTTAGTAGTCTAAATGAATTTCGTCACCCGGAACAATAATTATTAAAGAATATTATGCGGCCCATCTATCTCAAATGTTCCCGATCAAAAATTTCATTCACCTACCATTTTCACAATAGGTAATAATGCGCCTCGTAATAAATGATCACCCATTAATTTGAAGTCAAATTGGTGCCAGATGTTGAAAAACTTTAGAAGGTAATTTAAATAAAAAATAGCCCAGGTGCCTGCGATGGGTATTGTTACTCAACACATCGAATAATTTATTACATTTCCATTCCCTCCTCAACTCAGACTCTTAATTTATTTGAGACTATCGTCGAGTAGTGACTTCTTCTTTTGTGAGTGGAACATGACTGTCTTCCTTGGGACGCCATAACGTGGCTCTAAATGTAAATGCAAGTATTTAGTTGAATATTTTTCGAACACTTTAATTATTCATTTGAAAGCACATGCTCTTGATTAAAAAATAAAGTTATCGTAAGATTAGAGTTCTTTAAATTTGTACAATCTCGAAATAATGAAACTTTAATTCGAGAGATTTGGAATCATAATATGATAAGAGGGTTTAAGGCAATACAATGCCAAGTCTAATGCTTTAATTTCTTTTTGCTAAATGATAAAAAGTTACAAAAAACTTGGAACAAAAAGGTCTCTGATTTTTTTGCTTAAAGGCAATGGAAATTTAGCCCTCGAATAGACGAGTAAATTTGTATGACTCAGTCGAGTTTACGAGAGCTCAGGAGAATCACAAGTCATTACTCTCCCTTGCTTTCCCACTACAGTTGGAATATATTCTTATCTGAAATTTAAAATGTCTTCTTGTATGAATAGGTCCAGAAAGAAGAAATTAATTTTGATCTAAGGATACTTAAGGCTAATATTACAAACTTTGATTATTAATTTAACGGACCGTTAAAACAGAAAATTATATTGAATTTCTGTTACGACAGTCTGTTAAACAAATAACTAACGTTTACATGGATCTGGGTGAAAAGTGAATCAAATACGATGAGCTTTGTAGTTCTCGAGCATGGCACTTATGCTTTTAAATTCGACACCAGCGCTAATTGTGTAGCAATTTTAGATGACTCCGTTTCCCCATCTCATTGCACGTGAGCAAAGAAAATATTTTACGAAAATAATTAATAATCCGAGTACCTCTCCATAGCCTTACCTTCGACAATCTTGGGATTTTTCGAAAGATTTTTGAACCATTCTCGGTATGGATAGTCCGGTCTGATACCTCCGTACCTTTTTGGAAGATACTTTGGTTCGATAAAGTTATGCAACGACTCGACATCATTACCGTGATTATGGACCTGAAAAAAATTATTACGGCTGCGATTACGAATGAAGAATTTGAAAAAATGCAGACACGGGCGTGAAATTAAAAAAAAAAAAAAAAAGTAAGAAAAATAATTGAACGCCTAATTGCTTTGACCGCTTCGATGCCAGCAAATATGCGCACTTGAAGTTAAAAAATTGGAGCGTTGCTCACCGACTCGTGTTTATTGGTAAAATAAACATCTATTAGTTCAATGATGTTTTTTTTTTAGTCGAGCTTGCTCTTTTCCCCTACCCACTTCACCAATGAGCATTAAACTGAAATTTACTGCTAGGCTGGCAAAAAATTTCTACAACTTCAGAACACTGAAAATCGTTCAACCCTCCAGCGGCACAAGCTAATTTTTACACAAGTGGCACAAATGGGTCATTTTGACCCAACCTCAATTATGTTTCAAATCTTCAACCTAGATAATCAAGTGACCAAGTGTCGGGTTCGATCAATCTGATACATTCAGAATATGCAATCATTTTAATTCCCAAATTTAGAGGCTCTATTTCTCAAATTTTGATTTTATTTATTCAAAGTTATGATTTTTCAGACTTCGTCACAAATATTCATTGCTAGATTAAAATAAAAATGTTATAAAATGCAAAAAAAAAAGTCGTTGTGAAAGAGGAATATAAAAGACGAATTACGCATTACTTAATATTTTGAATTTTTTTTCTCCGATCACGGAAGTTCTGGAAAGTTATATGCAGATTAATTTTTTGAATCGTAATTTTATTTGTCAAGTAATTTTAAAATAGAAAAGCATTTCATTTATTCGTGGATAATGTACCGATGTGAAAAGTTATCAAAATTGGATACTTACTAAGTCATAGTATCTTGCACTAAGGAACTGCTTGAATACAGCGAACACCATATCGAAAACCCAAGAACAATTTATTATATGTATTGCTGTTGTTTTCATAGGAAAACTAACCTGAAATCATACATAATAATAATTTTTATGAAAGTCCTTCGATATTCTTTTAATATTGCCCACTTTTAATACAAACACTGTGTCCCCTTTGCTTCCTTACAACAAAAAAATTTAATCTGACGAATAAGCTATTAAAAATCGTTTTCATTAGGAATAGATAATTTCAATCGTCTCCGACAAATAACCAAATTTTCATTCACAAATATATAATTCAAATTAGTAAATTATAAGTTCCTGAAGTATTGCAACAGGTAACGCGATTTCGATTATTCAATAATTTCTCAGTTTTGCTCACTATTTAAGGACAATAATGCCATCTCAAGACGATTTAAAGAAAAAAGTCTACTATGGAAGTTCGACATGGAAAGTCAAACCAACGTTTACTTATGCAATTTCGTTAACAACATCAACACAGCGCAGCATTTACGAACATCTTGTGTAAGAAAAATTGCCTAATCGACCCGCCGTAAATAATTGAAGTAAGAGATTCTTCATTATAGGAATTGGGTGTAATATTTTTCATTTTAATTATGATTTGATTTGAAAAGATTTGTCATTTTTTTTCTCTAATTTTGCTTATCACCGTTGAATTACGAATTTAGAAGGTTCAGTTCGAAGACACAAATAAATGCTAAAAAGAAATTCAGGGCTAGATCACTGTATCAAAGATTTTTTTTAAATGCTAGCGCTCGGTTGAGACTTTTATAGGTTAGAACACTGAGACAAAATAAATGTTTTTCATTTAAGCGCATAAAACTATAATTCGCTTAAGAAAAAGCCCATCCGTAAGTATTCGTTTCAGTCAATTTTAATGGCATTTCAATTTAATACAACCAAATTGGCACTTTATAGAAAATCCTTGTGGCACTTTCCAGTGGTAACTGTGGTATAAAAATTAGTCACAAGCATTCCAGTAATACTACATGATGCAGCAGGGTGTGTAGAAGCGTAATCACGAAAAGGCTGAAAATTGAAAGGTTTGTCCCTCCAACCTAAAATTGCTTTTACATCTGGAAATAGCTAAAACCGACCAAATAGTTTTCGAACCACGTAAAGAAATTTAAAGAATATTCGACTATTTTTTTTCCCCGCTTATACGTACAACTCGGCAGAAACTGCAACAAGAAACGATACTTCGCAAATAACGCAATTCTTTTACAAAAGTCATAAAACTAAAAGAAAATAAGAGAACTACAACTTTTTATAATATCGTCGTTTTCTCCTCGCAATAACGGATTAATTTGTTTTTTAATCTGAAAAGTTGACGTCGAATTACTCAATGGGGCATTAGCCCCCCATAAAAGGGTCCGGTTTTGGATTCGCAAACGGCAACTATGCGAGCTAACAATGCGGTGGATGAACGACGCACGACTCGTAAAATTATAACCTCGAGCCTTATTCAATTTTATAGGCAAGGCAATGATTTGCACTGCACTCGATATGAGGTGCAATAAAAATGGCGAAGAGAGAAAAAGTTGACCAAACACTTACACCCATAAGATCGAGAACTTTAGTGGCCACCGAAGGTGTGACTTGCCAGGCTTGTTGCAGCGAAAAGCCTTCTAAATCGAAGATGACAACTCCGCCAAGTATCTGAGCTCTTGGTTCTAGAATACCCAATTCTAGGACTGCTAAGGCTGCTTTGAAAATTTCTTCGATATCCACCTCGCTGGTATTCCAATTTGAACCTGAAAATACATTCGTGAGTTACTGCGACGTTCTCTCAAATCAACAATAATCGTAAAAGCATTGCAAAAACCGGTCGTTACCTAATCTGAAAATCATAATTCGTCGACCATTTTGGTCTCGATATGGCATAACGCTTAGAATTTCTGCATCCCCTATGTAACCCAAGTCCAACGGATTCACGTCTTTGAAATATTCTGGATTGTTATCCCGGAAGTGATGATAATTTACAAACTGTAACAAAAATCGTGCAAGTACTGCTTAGAATGTCTGAGAAACTGAGAGCTTTTTGCATCGAGCCCATTTCAGTGAA